>CM055512.1:2400000-4800000 GCA_029298725.1 Gnatocerus cornutus | reverse complement strand
GGAATTGGGAATTTCTTACCGGTTAAGACGACAGAGTGTCCGGTTTCCATCACCGTCGAGAGGAAGTTGCTGTCGTCGTTTGGGAGCATCGTTATGCCGTGCTCTTGGAGGAGGCGGATGGACTCGGCGAAGTTGTCGGAGGCGTCAGGGGGTTTGTTGAGGTGGAGTTTTTCGGGGTCGATGGAGTTGTCGGGGTCCTCCATGAGGATGGTCTCTGGAATGAGAGAATTCTTTCAATTAAGTTCTGTTTTGCAGGATTCTTTAGATTCATTTTCCCCTTTTTTAGATCCTTTGGATTCTTCATATGCTAACTTGGCTTCTCTCTTCTTTAGACGCCTTGGTATTTAGGCACTTTAAGTTATTTATGCCTCTTAGGTTCTTTATATTATCCACACGCTTGGGATTCTTTGTTTAATTGCTACATTTTTAAATTCTTCAGAGCCGAAAGGATGAATGCAAGAGGACTCCAAAACAAGTGGAGGTTTCTTCAGCCTCTTTTCAGTTTCTTTACATTCTCTCGACTCTTTAGAATGTCGCTTAGATTTTTCTTTAATTTGTTTAGATCCTATAGATACTTGAAATTCTAATTTGTATCTTTTCTGAAGACTTTTCTTTACACGGCTTAAACATCCTCCAGAATGTACTTTAGGTTCTTCTTAAATTGTTTAGATCTTTTAGATTCTCCAATTATCCACACGCTTGAGATTCTTCTTTAAATTTCTACATTTTTAGATCCTTTTTCACATTATTTTCTTCAATTTTTCAAAAAAAAAAGCCCAAAAAACGAATGAAAGAGGTCTCCAAAACCAGTGGAGTTTACTTTAGGTTCTTCTTTAGCCTCTTTTCAGTTACTTTACATTCTCTCGGTTCTTTAGAATGTCGTTTAGATTCTTTTATAGACCGTTTAGATTTTTAGGATTCTCCATATCCGATAGATACTTGAAATTCTAATTTGGATCCTTTAAATTCGTCAAGTTTTTCTCTGAGGACTTTTCTTTAGACGGCTTGGAGCCCTCATGAATTAGACTTTAGGCTCTTTACATCCTCCAGAATGAACTTTAGATTCTTCGATTGAGATTCTTCATTAAACTTCTACATTTTTAAATTCTTCACATTATTTTCTTCGATTCCTCAGAGAAAGAGCCAAAAGGATGATTGAAAGAGATCTCCAAAACCAGTAAAGCTTTCTTTAAATTTTCCTTTAGATTGTTTAGATTTTTCGGATTCTCTACATCCTACAGGTACTTGAAATTCTAATTTAGATCCTTCTTTAAATTCGTTAAGTTTTTTCTAAAGACTTTTCTTTAGACGGCTTGGAGCCCTCATACATTAGAATTTAGGCTCTTTACATCCTCGAGAGCGTACTTTAGATTCTTCGTTTACTTTCTACATTTTTAGATTCTTCTTCACATTATTTTCAGAGAAAAAGAGCCAAAAGAATGAATAAAATAGGTCTCCAAGGCCAGTGGAGTTTTCTTTAGATTCTTCTTTAGGCTCTTTTCAAGTTCTTTACATTCTCTCGGCTCTTTGGAATGCCGTTTAGAGATTTTTGGATTCTCCATATCCTATAGACACTTAAAATTCTAATTTGGATTCTTCTTTAAATTCGTCAAGTTTTTCTCTGAAGACGTTTCTTTAGACGGCTTAGAGCCCTCATAAATTAGAATTTGGGCTCTTTACATCCTCCCGAATGTACTTTAGATTCTTCGTTTAATTTCTACATTTTTAGATTCTTCTTCACATTATTGTCTTCGATTCTTCAGAAAAAGAGCCAAAAGGGTAAATGAAAGACGTCTCCAAAACCAGTGGAGCTTTCTTTAGATTTTTCTTTAGCCTCTTTTCAGTTATTTTACATTATCTCGGCTCTTTAGAAGATAGTTCGGATTCTTCTTTAGATTGTTTAGATTTTTTGGATTCTCCACATCCTATAGATACTTGAAACTCTAATTTAGATTTAGTTTAAATTCGTTTTTTCTAAAGACTTTTCTTTAGACTGCTTGGAGCCCCTAAAAATTAGAATTTAGGTTCTTTCCTTCTTTAAATTTCTAAATTCTTCTTCTCTAGGTTACTTCTTTGGTTTTTCTTTAGATTCTTTAGATCTTCTTTAAATTCTTCCACAATTTTTTCCTTCGTTTTTTTGTGTACTCCTTTGTTTTCTATGGATTTTTAAATCTTCCTGATTCTCCATATTATCCGCATTCTTCGGATTTTAAATTCTTCTTTTAATTTCGTTTTAACATTTCAATACTCTTTGATTTCGAGTTTGTTATTTTGCCCCTTCTTTCAAGTCTTTTTCAGGTTTTTCTTGGGCCCTCCTTTAGGCGCCTTCGTGACTTCAAAAATCAGTGGAGACGATTCAAAATTCCCTTCGATCCCATTTTTAGAATTCTCTAATTCTCCAGACTGTCCAATTTTTTAAGTTCTAAATTCTAATTTGGGCTTTTTTGCGACTTTCTTTACATTATCCTGGACATTTTGTAAACCCTTTTTTAGACATTTCACACTCCAATCTTGAACACAACAAAAACACAGTAAAATCGTTGATTAATGGTGCCATTAAAGCACGCTTCCATTAATCAACGATCGTGAACAAGTCAATGAAACCCCCCCTCGTTTACCTAACGGTATCGGCGAATTCGGCTCGGAATCCTGCGCCCCCTCCTCCCCATTCTCCCCTTGTTCAATCAGCTCCAGAGTAAGATGCTGCGCCGCATTCGTCGGTGCTTGAATCTCCACGTTTATAATATCCACAATATCCTGCCGGTTGATCTGTGCGGCTATATCAGCAGGCGTCAAATCAAATTTGTTCAAAGGATCAGTATGAGCGAAATGCTTGACCAAGACTTTGACTACTTCAGCGTGTCCATTTTGGGCAGCCCAGTGGAGAGGAGTCATCCCTAACTGAGCAGAAATTAGCGACAATTCGGAAAGATAAAAGACAGTACCAAGTCTCTACAGTCGGGATCTGAGCCATACTGAAGAAGAATTTCCACGATACTAACATGGCCCTCGGAGGCGGCCATATGGAGGGAGGTTTTGTCGACTTTGGTGCGAGCATCGCGGGAAATTCCGGCTTTGAGGAGGAGCTCCACCACATCAATGTGGTTATTCCGGGCCGCCAGGTGCAAGGGGCTCGTCCCCAACTACAAAAACACGTCAAACATTCCGGAGATCCCACGTAATGTTTACCCAATCCGCAGTAAACAGGGCCCCCTTGTTCAACAAGGTTTTGGTCTCCTCCACGTTCCCTTCATCCGCAGCTTTGAGCAGTTGCTTCCCCAATTCGTTCACAGACACTGTGGGAGTGAGTGGGCTGATCAGGCGGCCCCCACAATCAATCTACAAGTCACCGTTAAGTTGCGCCCCTTTGAAGACTCCACTTACCGGAATCAAATCAGCCCCATCCACCGGCTCCAAGGCGCTCGTAAAGATAAACTTTGAGGTCACATTCTGCTTGCCGTCGTCCTCTGATGGGAATTTTAACATGATCTGCAAAAAGTGACATTGTTTTGAAATGAATAACCTCCATCTTGAGTCAAAATGAACGTTTCCTGTTCCTGTCTGGGCGGAAGTGGCCGTCAAAACGTGACAGTTTGAAACTAGGCCAGCGGGAAATTAACTTACAAGACAGTCCGAGGGAGAGAAAATGAAGGATTTTAATAAAAGCACCCTATAAACACATGGATCTGAAAATCCACACGTCAATTCGTAATCTTTTGATTGCTGTCATCCGGTGCGCGGTGATTGGCCCACACCAACCCGCGCCAAATTCAAACTCACGCTACTAAACTATTGATAACCCGCGGAAGACGCAGAGTACGAATTTAACCACACGCGAGTTGCCTCCAGTTTCTAATTTTACCTCCGATTTGTTGAAATCAAGTGAAATAATCGCAAGTTTTTATTTTAAGACGAAAATCCCCAGAGTTTGCTGGTTTCAGGTTGGTACCGCCAATTCCCACCTGGCTGTCAAGACGACAGGTAACTAGATCGAGTGAAAACAGTGCGGATTGTGGTACTGAATAAAAACAAATCGGAGCAATATGGATACGTTTTCGTGTTTTCATGTGAAAATGAGCGAGAGAATTGCGTGAAGTGGGCTTTTCCACGGAAAATCAGGTGAGTTTCCCGCTTTGACTTTGTTTATTTTGAAGTTCCGAAAGAGGTTAGAATGGGGCTGTCGTGTTTACATTGGAAGTGACAGGTGTCATAACATGATTCTACGACTACATTTCGAAGTTAATTTCGTTCGTTTGCATGCCGACCTTGTTTAAAACTTTACGATTCTAAAAAGACATCATTAGCTTAATGGTTTTACCACAAAACAATGCTCTGGGCCCACCTTGACTCTTATTATATAACGCGCACGTAAAAAATTGTATTTTAAGCTGATATTGCACAGGATCTGGTATTTTCATTACAAAACAAACCTTGACCTTTCGAAATACCAGATCTTTCGAACTTTTCATTGCGTGCAGTCGCATTTTTCACTGTCGCATGAAGACAATTATCGCTGCACTTCGATCTGGGAAAATTAGTCAAGGTCCGGTCCCAATCCGGATTGCTGAAAAAATCCGGGGAATTAAGAATTGATGGCTCGCTTGTGTTCTAAGAAGCATTAAAATTCATGGCGATCAATAAACCGATCGAATTGGCTGAATTATGGGGCGAAATTGGGAGCTCGTGTGGCGATATTATTAGGAATGGTTCGACCCACAATTGGGGGTGATTACCAACGGGTCGTAAAAATCCACAGAAAGATGGGGAATTTATACAGGTGCCCCTTTAAATATTGATAATTCCCCCTTTCAGCGCCACAGGTTGCTAATAATCCTATTGATTTTGTAATATAACTTCTGATCAAACTGATTTCGATGTTATGTAAAAATTTCGTTGATAAATGATGTTTATATTGTAGATTAATGTGAACATGTTTTTTACTTTTATTTGTTTCATGTCTTTTCGTTTTTGTTGTGTTTTGCTGGTTTGAGTTTGTTTTTTTCTATATTTTGTTTTACCCGTTCTGTCTATTAAACACCACTTTTACATACTCCTAAAGTTGTAATTGTTATTTATAGTAAAAACGTCAAAGAGACTTCATAGCGCAACGAACGTGTGAGCGAAGCTTTCGCTATGAACTTTTCGCGAGAGTACTGTACATGATTTTTCCGTAATTGACGTTTTAATAAAAAAATAGTAAAAAAATGTTATCACATGTTGGTAATAACATTGTCTCCAAGCCCTAAATGTCAAAACTAGTAAATATTTTTCGAAATGAAATTTACTACATTTGCATCAATTTTTATATTTTTATTATAAAAGTCAAAACAGAACAAAAGACGTGAGGATAAGAAACATAAACCTTAACTGTCGCTCTACATCCTTGAAAAAATGACGTATTTTTATTTATCATTACCCTATCGAAATGTCAACTTTACAGTACCGATTTGTCACTTTGACAGTTGAATCGATAAAATGTTGCACATACAGTATGTCATAACAGAGTTGGATGTTGAGTTCAGATTATGCAAAAATGGATTTTTGTTTAGATACGATAATCAGCTGTCAAAATGTTTTTGACATTTGTTGAAAAGCGATTTCTAATTAACTTTTATTGGAAATTAGAGATGGAGGACAACCGTAGATAAAGCGTTGTGAGATACACGTTTAAAAACTCTAAACTTGTAACAGAGCTACTTCTGAGTGCGTTAACAGACTGTTTCCGCATCGAATGCATTAATGGTTTCGTTACCATAGCAACATCGGAAAGTTCGGTGTTATGTATTCGTTGTTAAAGGACGTTTATAATGTAAGCAATGTGAACATGTTTTTTTACTTTTATTTGTTTCCATTTTCTTTCAGTTTACATACTCCTGTAGCTGTAATAGTTATTTATACTACAAGCGCCGAAAAGACCTCACAGCGAAGCGAGCTTTAGCTACGAGCTTTTCGCGAGAATTCTGTACATGCTGCTTTTATAATTATTATTGTTTTGTTAACAAAAATAGTATAGTTCATCACATGCATGTTAGTATTAACTTAGTTTCTAAGCGCTAAATGTCAAAACTTGGATCAGTTGAATCGCCGATTTGCATGAATTTTTGGTACGTTATGTTGTAAATCTGAAGACAGCACGAAAGAAGAAACATAACTATCTACACTTCTTTTTGGTAAAAAGCTAATTGTTCTTTTCGATGACTGAGGAGTATAAAAAACTTTTCTAATTCGGTGCTATAAGTGTTACATTATTGCTTGTTTTTCAATTGTCACCGATGCTTTAGGAAACTCTTTAAATGATGGTATTCTTGTCAATTGCTGTCAAAACTATGAGATTTATCGAATAAAATGTCCTTTAATGACAGTTGACACTTAATGTCATTTCACCAACTTAACCGTTGCAGGAAAATGTTCATAAATACTAAAAACTTGATTCGACGATATTTTTTTTTGCTTAGATACGATAAATCAGGTGTCAATTTGTATTTATTATGACATTCTATGAAAGATGATTTCGAATTATGATTAACCTGTACATTAATTAACTTAATTATATTTTTTTTATAAATTAGAAATGAAAATCATCTGTAGATAAAAAGTTGTAAGATACACGTTTAAAAAGTCTGTTCGTGGAATTTGTGGTCTCTCATGCAATAAATAATACTACTTAGACTTGTATTTTAAAAAACAATTTCACAACTTGATGTGGTAATAGAGCTATTTCTGCATTCGCTTTGAGTGCGTTAACAGACTCGCATCGGATGCATTAATAGCTTCGTTACAGTAGCGACGTCGGAAATTTTTACAAAAAAAAAGGTGATTTGATAGGCATTTTATAATCGCTCTTTTTGTTACAAGTACCTAAAATATTCATTGTTGTTGTGGAATAGAGATGAGTCCACAAAACCATCAAATTATTGTTTAAAACAAACACAAAAAATTAACGTTTTTTGCATAAAATACAGAATCCTGAAAAAATTATCGAAAACGCTAAAAATATTGAGTTAAATTTGCTTACAAATCTAATAAATTATTCACATTGTTGTACCTATGAGATTAAAATAAAGTTGTTAAATTGTATTGTCACTATTGATTAATTGTTATGGCAACTTTTTGAAAAAAGATTTTTTTTGGGGTCTTAAATGAGTCCGTAAAGTAACAATTTGTGGGAGCATTTGTAAAAAAAATGTATTCAATATGCAAAGTCGGAAATATAGCATAAAACACTTGTTTTATAAAGCTTAAATGCATTAGTCCGTTCAACTTTCGGCACAAAAATTTGAACTTTTTGTTGGTTTTTAAAATAAAAATTTTTCGAATTTTTACTTTTTGCCTTAAACGTTTGTTATTTGGTACACTCAATAAACGCATCTAAAGCAAAATATGCACTACATTTCACAGCTTTGGAATTAAAAACGTCAAATGTAGAGAATTTAAAAAAAATGGATTTTCAGGGAAATGACAGTTTTGCCACACTCAATAAACTCCTTTGTAACAACTTCACCAAATTTCACTGCATTGGCGTTAAAACTAAAACTTACAGCATTTAATGAAAAATTTTGAAATATGATTTTGTTCTTCTAAAAATCTTTTTTTAAATTATTACTTTTTCTTATAAAATTTTGTAACTTGACTTACGTACTCAATAAACTCCTTTTAAGTAACAACTTCACCAAATTTTACTGCTTTGGCGTTAAAACTGTTAAAATTACAGAATTTAATAAAAAAAATTGAAATTTGATTTTCTTGAAATAATTTTTTTTAAATTATTACTTTTTCTACTAAAATTTTGTGACTTGAGGTGCTCAATAAACTTCTTTTAAGTAACAACTCCACCAAATTTCACTGCTTTGGCGTTAAAACTGTAAAAATCATAGAATTTAATGAAAAATTTTGAAATTTTATTTTGTCCTTTAAATGTTTTTTTTTAAATTATTACTTTTTCTTCTAAAATTTTGTAACTTGGCGTACTCAATAAACTCCTTTTAAGTAGCAACTCCACCAAATTTAACTGATTGGCGTTAAAAATAAAAATTACAACATTTTGTGAAAAATTTTGAAATTTGATTTTGTCCTTTAAATGATTTTTTTTTAAATTATTACTTTTTCTTCTAAAATTTTGTAACTTGGCGTACTCAATAAACTCCTTTTAAGTAGCAACTCCACCAAATTTAACTGCATTGGCGTTAAAAATAAAAATTACAACATTTTATGAAATTATTTGAAATTTGATTTTGTTCTTCTAAAGATTTTTATTTTAAATTATTACTTTTTCTTATAAAATTTTGTAACTTGACGTACGTTTTCAATAAACTCCTTTTAAGTAACAACTTCACCAAATTTCACTGCTTTGGCGTTAAAACTGTAAAAATCATAGAATTTAATGAAAAATTTTGAAATTTTATTTTGTCCTTTAAATGTTTTTTTTTAAATTATTACTTTTTCTTATAAAATTTTGTAACTTGACGTAGGTACTCAATAAACTCCTTTTAAGTAACAACTTCACCAAATTTTACTGCTTTGGCGTTAAAACTGTAAAAATCATAGAATTTAATGAAAAATTTTGAAATTTGATTTTGTCCTTTAAATGATTTTTTTTAAATTATTACTTTTTCTTATAAAATTTTGTAACTTGGTGTAGGTACTCAATAAACTCCTTTTAAGTAACAACTTCACCAAATTTTACTGCTTTGGCGTTAAAACTCTAAAAATACAGAATTTAATAAAAAGAAATTGACATTTCATTCTGTTGAAATAATTTTTTTTAAATTATTATTTTTTCTACTAAAATTTTGTAACTTAATGTGCTCAATAAACTTCTTTTAAGTAGCAACTCTACCAAATTTTACTGCTTTGGTGTTAAAACTGTAAAAATTATAGAATTTAGTGAAAAATTTTGAAATTTGATTTTGTCCTTTAAATGATTTTTTTTTAATTATTACTTTGTCTTCTAAAATTTTGTAACTTGATGTACTCATGAACTCTTTTTAAGTAGCAACTCCACCAAATTTCACTGCTTTGGCGTTAAAACTAAAAATTACAACATTTTATGAAAAATTTTGAAATTTGATTTTGTTCTTCTAAAGAATTTTTTTTTAAATTATTACTTTTTCTTATAAAATTTTGTAACTTGACGTTCGTACTCAATAAACTCCTTTTAAGTAACAATTTCACCAAATTTTACTGCTTTGGCGTTAAAACTGTAATAATTACAGAATTTAATGAAAAATTTTGAAATTTGATTTCCCCCAAATGATTTTTTTAAATTATTACTTTTTTTTCTAAAATTTTGTAACTTGATGTACTCAATACTCTCCTTTTAAGTAACAACTACACCAAATTTTACTGCTCCGCCGTTAAAACTGTAAAAACTACAGATTTTAATGAAAAAATTGATTTTTTTTAAATTTTTATTTTTTTTTCTAAAATTATATATTTTGATGTACTCAATAAACTCCTTTTAAGTAGCAACTCCACCAAATTTTACAGGTTTGACGTTAAAACCGTGGGAATTATTGAATTTATAGGAAAATTTAGAATTTTTAGTGTGTCCGCCAAACTAAAATTGCTCGACGTTTTAGTTTTTGTCGTTTATTTAAGTCTTTTATTTAATACTCTCAATAGACACATCTATAAGAAGAAGCCCATGAAATTTTATTAAAACTGTCGAACAGGGAGAATTAAAAAAAGGATTTCCAGTCCTCCATGGAAATCAAAATTTTTAAAATGATTGGAAAATTTTAAACTCTTTTAATCTGTATTTTTGGATTTTCAAATACCTCTTTAGGCTAAAGACGAAACGATTAATCGGTCGGCAATATGGAAATAATAAAATCGAACGAAGGATATTTATTCATGAGAACATTGGCAATGACACGCAAGTTAATGGTCATTGTCATATTTCACAACAATGGAAGTTAAGATTGCAACGAGTCACGCTATCGAAAATAATTTAATTTGAGAAAGACAAATTTAAATGCAGAAATTCTGTAGTAAATTAATAATTCAAGACAATGCAGGTGTCATCACAACTTTCTGTTTACATTTCAAATTCCAGTTATTATATACCCACCGACCTACATACTGATAATAGTCACTTTTACTGATAATAAAAAAGTGTGTAAATGGAACTAAAACACTCCCAAAAAGATTAGTTTGCACTATTTTATGGCGCAAGCCTCAAAAATCTTCATCGCATGAAGGTGTCCCATAAATCACCCATTCCAGAACAGACACTTCCATACACATGTAGATTCTCCCCTTTTGCATTCTTGGCAAATTGCCATGTGATTTAACGCGAAAAGCTCAGGAATTACGAAATGCCATGACATTAAAGCGAGTGACCTGGTTTAGGTGCGAAAATGAATTGGGACAGCCCTTAATGAAAATCTAATAATTTGTCGCCAGCGGGGGTACGAATCTTTGTCTTTCGTGTTTGTAGGTGTGATGGTATGCAAATTGGATCGATTGTGGAAACGATGGGAAAATTCGACAAGGGACGCGCTGTGGGAAATGGGACAAGCAATCACACGTGTTGCAATTAACGTAATTAATTTGGGAAGAAAATTCTAGAAGTCTTTATTTCCACTAATCTTATCCTGGATTCCACCCTCGTGATTACAGGAGAGGCTCAACGAAAGCGTGTGATCTATGGGGGGTGAAAACGCAATTTTTGAATTAAAAAAATTTCACCCTTTGATGACAATGACAGGTCGTTTAACAACGACGTTTTTACCGCTTCTTTATTTATAAGTAAATGGAATTTAAGTGATTTCCGATACCTTTCATTAAAAGTCGACCTCAATTTTATCCTGTTGAAACAATACGGGAAGTTTTAATTTCAGTTGGATGTGAGAAAGTTTTCTTATGTGTGGGGTAAAATTAGCTCAGGTGCCGACGGTGGTAACAATCAATTATTTATTTCGCGAATTGACCTTGATTGGAAAAACTTCCCTTTGAATAATTGATCAGTTATGGATTATCACTTCGGAATATTCTAACGAGTGTAATTATTATCGCCATTACTTGAAACGGATCTCATCACCAAAAAAGTTTTAAGAACACGTCAGTTTTTAGAAAACGATCATTATAGAACAGTATTTTGTAAAACAAGTTGCAGAACCGTCTATGTTTCGGCACGAGTGCGAAGCTAAGCGCCGAGTTGCAGAACGAATTTTTAATGTCAGAATGAAAGTCACTATAAATCGTTTAGTAATGGTCCGTGGAAATTGCAGTGACGTGCGTGGGCATGATAATCTGCATTAAAATCTTCAACCTTTCACATGTGATATTGACCGTGACTGACGTCATAAGAATGCAGCGTGACTGTAAATAAAGCTCATTTCAGTAATTTCTCAACTGTTGATAATAATAACGTACAATTTCGGGATAAAAGCACGCGATCTTAAGAGTTAATTAAAAAAATAATAATTCCTTTCTCAAGATTATCTTGCTTTAAAACTTACACGAACATTTTGAGTTAAGTTGGCTGTGATATACATAGTTTTTTTTGGGCACTCTGTATATTCAGGAAATGTGAAGAGTCCTTTAAAAATAGGAACAGACGCGATCGAAATCGGCGCATTAAGTATTAATTGCATCACATAAAAAAGTAATTAAAATTTCATAACCATTACCTTGTTATTAAACCGCAAATTTATAGATTTCCGCCGCTTTTTCTGAGAGCGTCTTCAAAAAAACTCCTCGAGTACGGAAATAAGTTTGTGCATGGATGAACTGTCAATTGAAGGAGCACAAAAAGGTGTTACATAAAAGTTGACAATGATTTTCTTCGTCGCGCATCACTGAGTACACAAATTGGCGATCGAATTCGTGTGGATTAAATTGAAATGTATTAATATACAGTGTGATTCACTGAACTTTGGACGCAACCAGTAGTACCTTATGCATCGGTGACTTGACTTAAAAACGTGTAAATTTTTGTACGATGTTACATATCCTAAATTCGAAAATTAAATTTTGTCTAGAAAACAGCTTTGACGATATCTTACTTATTTGTGAAGCGAATTGATGTTGTTGGTACTCATTTTCCGCAGAATTTCACAAAGAATTTAAAACCGGGCCCAAAATCCACGTACGATCAAATAACTGAGTTATGGCCAATTGAAATTATTAATAGTCGGTGTATTTTTGAAATTGTTATTGCTCAATATCTCTAAAACTTCGACAGATAGAAAGATTCGGTTTACACTATTGTTTTTTTTTTGCGCTTTAATTGCTTACAATCAGCTCTCAGATATCCAAAATTCGATGGCCTTTTTTTTCTAAAAATTTATTTTTGACCGACTGATCTAAGATTATCAAAAATACAATTTATTCCCAAACACCAAATTTCGACAAAAAATGCTGAGCGATCACCAGAGCGATGATTAAACTAAAAACTAACAAATAATTCGTCCTTATATACTAAAAGCTTGTCGATCCGTCCCCTTTGGCGCAGGTAGAAGGGAGTAGAGGGAGGAGGAGGGGATGGAGCCGTTGTCTGAGTTCATTATTACATTTTTGGTTCTAAATATTTCTAGACTTTTATAAATGTCTAGAAATTTACAATTATTTACATTTTTAATTAAACGAAGACAACTTTCATCAATGTGGTGGTCATTGTCAAAAACATGTTGGGCAACGCTTGATTTTTCGAACCTTCCAAATTTGAGATGAGCTTGATGCTCTTTGAACCTTTTTAAAATTGACCTTCTTGTTTGTCCAATATATTTCTGATCACAATCTATACATTTAATTTCATAAATCCCCGACTTTTCTATTGGTCCTACTTGGTCTTTAGGATTACCTAGAAGACTTTGGAGGCTTGGACCCGAAGTAAAAACTACTTTGAGATCTAAATCCTGAAAAATTATTTCCAGTCCCTTTGTCACTGAAGGTGAGTAAGGGATGGTGACAAAAGAAGTCTTCTCAGGTGTTTTCCGAAAAGTAGAACATTCATTGACCAATTTCTTAAATCTAAATTTTTTAACAGTTTTATCAACAATGTTGGGATCGAAACCGTTACACCTGGCAGCATCTTTAATTAATTTTAATTCCTTTGTGAATCTAAATTTGTTTAATGGAAAATTCAAAAGCCTGTAAACAAGAAAATTTAGACTCGCCATCTTAAGTTGAGGACAATGATGGGAGTCTGCAGTGATGTAGCGAAGAGTACTGGTTTCTTTCCTATAAACATGAAACTCTAATCTTTTAATTACAATTGTGTCTAAAAATGGAAGCTTTCCGTCCTTCTCTATTTCGCAAGTAAATTTAATCGTAGGATAACGGTTATTTATTTTGATTAAAAAGTCATCAATATTTGACTTATTTGTATCAAGAATTGCAAAAATGTCGTCCACATACCTAATCCAGATTTTTGGAAAATATTCAAGCTCAGATTCAAGTTCCTTTTCAAAGCGGCTCATGAAAAGGTCAGCAATGAACGGAGACAATGAATTACCCATTGCCGTTCCTTCATGCTGGAAGAAGAAATTACCGAAAAATTGAAAATTTTAGTATACAGGGTGTATCAAAAATGGCGGATATGCTCTACAGTACATTGTTGAAATACCTTGATGAAATCTAAAAAAAATGTTAAAAAAAATTTTTTGGCTTCTACTTTTCGAAAAAATCGAACTTTTAAAAAAATTAATTTGGCAACGTTGCATAGCGTAGTGCCTAAGAAGGAGAGATAGAAAAACTACAAGACGCTTACGTAAATTGGTGTAGTTATGGTATTCAATCAAAATTGATTGACGTCTTACTTTTAGGTTATTAGGCAACTTTTCAATTATCATTATCAAAGTAATTATTAACTAAAGAAACTATTCTTATTTGAACAAGATGTTCCATTGATGGACGGTTATTTTCATATCCTTTTGTGTAAAGTGCTGAATATTTTACGAATTTATTTTTCCACTTGTTCTAACAATTTTTAAATGCCTACCTTAAGTACTTTTAGTTATACGCTTATGATCTTGTTAAAGAACCTACAGTTGATGCACTTTGGAGAAAACGAATTCACCGAAAATGTTGTGAAGAAACTCCATTAAAGTTTTCGAGTGTTGCAAATTTCAAATTCTTTGGTTTAAAGTGCTATTGGTTTAATTTTAGCTCCATACTTCTTCAATCCAAAATTTATTGAACTGAAAAGTCGAAATCGCTAATTTCATCCCCACGACGAATTAATTCATTCTTTCATTCCTGCTGAACTTCTAACGAAATGTGTTTTTCATAAGTTGTTTTGGAATTGCACTTTCCTTTCGTCTACAAAGAAATTATGAGCTGAAAATAAATTTTTCTTAAAATAAATAAAGGCAAGTCAAAAGTAATCAGTAATCAAAAATTGTATTTAAGAAAAAATAAAAACATTGGTTCTAAAGGAGATGTTCAAAATTTCTGCCTTCAGCGTCTAAACATGCTTGTGCTCTTCTTGACACATTTTCTTGAACCCAGGCTAACATGTTAGCATTAATTGCTGCTCCGGCTACATGAATTGGTTGTATTAAAACGTTTAAATTATCAATTGGTGTTTGATACACCCAATTTGTTATGTGGCTCCAAAAGAAAAAATCTAGGGGGTTTAAGTCCGGCGATCTGGGTGGCCACACCTCGTTCAACTGTCCAAGAGGTATATCGTCCAAAAAAAATTTATATGTTGTGTAGAAAATGTAAAAAAATTTCCCCATTCAGACGATTAGGTATAATGAAAGGTCCAATTAAATGGTTACCCAAAATCCCGGCCCAAACATTTGCACTAAAACGATGTTGATGATCCACCTGCCTAGCTAAATGGGGATTTTCTAGAGAGTAAAAATGAGAATTATGCTGGTTGAAATAACCATTTCTTGTGAACGTTGCCTCATCACTCCATAACACATTTGCGGCAAAAGTTGGATGTTGGGCAATTCGTGCCACGAGCCAATTACAATAATTTGACCGTCTTGCAAAATCTTGAGGAAGCAATGCTTGGACCCTTGTGAGTAAGGGTGAAGCCTTTCTTCTCTAATGATTCTGTTGACCGATGCTTGGACCCTTGTGAGTAAGGTACTAATGATTCTGTTGACCGATGTGTGATTAACATCCAGTTGAGTGCAAATTTCACAGGTACTTATTGCTGGGTTTTCATGCACCAAATGTAAGACCTCTTCTTCTAGTTGCGGTGTTCGGGTTGTTCTCGGACGCCCTCGATCATGGACATTAATTCCTAGAGGGTTAAGGCTCCCTGTTTCTCTCACTCTCCCGTCTAATCTTCGGATTGTATTAGTTGACGGGTGTCGCTCTACATACACCCTTGCTGCTACCGCAGCATTACCTTCTCATTCTCCCGAAATGAGGTACATATCAGCGTACTTATTGTTTTCATACATTTTGTCAAGTTTGATTATAAATGTCAAATCAAGTCAATTTTGATATCAGCTATCTACTTCCTTTTCTGTTTTTGCAAGTGAAAATAATCCTGTTGCCAAATGTAATTTGATCGATTTTTATTCAAAAATAGAAACTAAAAACTTGATAAATTTGAGTTAAAATGGAATGCAGTCGGGATAAATGGGAAACACGAACATTAATTAACGGTATTACAACTAGTTACCACAGTCATGCATGCATATGCTTCAAGCTACATCCTTTTGAATGGGTTACCTTTGAGGATGCTATAACATTAAGAAAATGAGGCAGAGATTTTTTATACTATTTTCCCCGTGTTCTCTAAATAATACACCCTGTATAAGGACGAATTATTTGTTAGTTTTTAGTTTAATTGTCGCTCTAATGATGGTAGCATTGCTACCGAAACGCGCGTCAGCATTTTTTGACGAAATTTGGTGTTTCGGAATAAATTGTATTTTTGATAATTTTTGTCAACACCAAAAATTGATCCAATAAAATTGATAGATCTCGACTTGCTCTTTCGATTGATGTATAATTTAAATGTAATAAACGTCATTTTTGCCCAAAAAAAGTTTCCTTAAATTCAATCCAATAAAAAACTTTTGAAAGCCTATTTCCCTCAATATTTCGTTTATTTGAGAAGGAAACTTACGTTATTTGGGCTTATTTTACACAGAATTTCACGCTGAATCCAAAACAAAAATCGAAATTTTCGTACGTCAACAAATGACCAAGTTATGGTCGATTAAAATGTCGACAGAAGGCCAAAATTTTGCAGAAATTTCGGTGCTTGATGGAATTGCTTAGAATTCACTATTAGATATCCAAAATTGATGGTCGATTGAATTTTGTTTTTTTTTTGACCGCCATTCTTAAGACGTTTTTTTCTTAAATTTTTACGAATAAAAATTACAGAATTTTTCTTTCAAATTGACGTTCAAGATTTGTCACAAAATTAATGCAGAAAAATTTTTCCTGTTTGCTAACCTTCAAAATCAACGTTTTGGAAGTTTATTATTTTCACTTGGCGCATTGTTACTTCGCATAATTGTGAAATTATTTGTGAATTTTTAGTATTTTTGCAAAAATATTTTTTTCAATTTTGCTGTTTGTCACGAGAATATTTATTTAAAAATAATTTTTTTCGAATAAAAATTTGAGAAAAATGTGTTCGTGTCAAACCGCTTTTAAGACTATTTGACCGGCTAATCTGAGATTTGGTTGATTGATGTACAACTCAAAAGTATTAAAGGTTTTTACGATACTAGGTCTACTACGATAGACAGAAAGATGCGGTCTTTGCGGTCGTGTTTATGTTGCTTAGAATCTCTTAGATATCTAAAATTCGAAAAAAAAAATCCGACTCAACGATGAAAATTTTTGAATTTCTGTTTTTTTTACCGCCACTTGAAACTAGAAGACCTACCAATTTGAGATTAGGTCACTAGATAAATCTCGAGTTGGTCTTTTAATTGATGTATAACTCAAAAATATTTATTGTCCTTTTCGCCCGTATTGAAAATCATCTCAAAAGGAACTTTTGAAAACTTATTTCAACCAATATCTAATTTATTTGTGAAGCAAAATTGAGGTGTTTCATGCAGATTCCAAAACTGTGCTAATTTTTCTCATACGTCAACAAACAACTGAATTATGGTCGATTAAAATTTTGGATTGTCCCAAAGGGCCGAAATTTGGAAGGTCCGGAAGTATCGAAAAGTACCAGAGAGAGACATGCGGTTTTCGCCACTGTCTTTCTAGCATTTTGTTTGCTAGGAATTTATTCTTACATTTTCCGGAAGTCGAAAATTTAATTTTTTTGAAAAAGAAATTCTGGACTATAGAAATCTACATCTCGCTTATTTTTGGAGCAAAATTAAGTTATTGCTACCATCATCAGAGCGATGATTAAACTCAATGATGATTGCTATCAAAACGCGCGTCAGCATTTTGTAACGAAATTTGGTGTTTGGGAATAAATTGTATTTTTGATAAAGAAACTCTAGGCTAGGGAAATCTACTTTGGCCGATATCTCACTGATTTTTGTAGCAAAATTAAGTTATTGGTACTCATTTTATGCAGAATTTGACGCAGATTCCAAAACCGGGCTCAAAATTGCCGCGCGTCAAGAAATAACTGAATTATGTGCAATTAAAATTTTGAAGGATAGTGTCGCTCCAATATGGATTTTATTCTTATATTTTTTATGCTACATGAGGGGAAAATAACCGAAATTGTGGTAAATTACAGTCTACCCCGCATAATTTCCTTCATTTCCTCGAAGAAAACCGGAAAAATTACCTAATCACCGGAATGGTTTCCAAGAACCAAACGCACATTCTCCCAACTTTATAAGATTAGATAACCCGATAATCTCTCAAATGATTGAATTTGTCGTCAGTCTCCTCCTGTTCCCGAAGAACCATTCTCGCTTTCGTTTCCCACCTCAACCTTACTGGATTTCCATCAGGAAACTCGGCATGACTCAAACACTAAGTGATTGATTTCTGCGCTACTTTTAAACAATATCAATGCCGGAGCATCGCGTGTCGCCCATCCCCTAGAATTGTCAGTGTTAGTGTTGACAGGTGAGGAGCAACGCGCCAACTCGTCACCGATTACAGTGATAAAACTTCAGTGTTTCGGAAACAGTTCACTAGTGCGTGGAAATGTGCACACTTGCGGTTTGAGACTCTTTTGAGGTGAGTGGGAAAACTGCTGACAGGTCGTGACAACGTCACTTTGATGCTGACTTGATTTTCTCTGATAAGTGATAATGATAAGGTGTGTGAAAAATTGATGAGACACGTCAATATGGGTGCACTTGCACTTATGAATTGGTAATTTCTCGTTGGTAAACAGAAAAAAGGGCAACGGCACCTGAAAAGGCGTTGCAAAGGTCAGGATTGATTGGTTTGTGACGGGAGAATCGATCCGATTAATTCAATGAAAGTGATTTTGATAATGCTATTTCGTTTTATCAAATCGAATGTGAAGAGAAGCGCGGTACGTTTTTAATAGGGAAGTGTGAATATATCTTTAGTATCTATGGACACATAAATGTTTGCAAGTATTTTTATGAAAGGGAATGACGAGTTGTTATCTGTCTGAAGCGACAGATAAACTTTTATATTTGCAAATCCGATTCATGCTCGAAGGTTACGAGCTTATTTGAACGGTATGAAACGAAAAAAAAATAGTTTTTGGTTTCTTTTTCTTTTCGTTTTTCGGATTCTTAGATGTTTGATTTTTACTTGTTTCTTCGCTTCAAGTTTTTGTTTTTTTATTTTTGTTTTTCTTTTATTTTCATAAATATATTTTTCATTTTTTATGTTTTTATTTTTTTTTAGTTTTGGTCTTCAGTTTTTCAAATTTTTACTTTTTTGCGTCTTCAGATTTTTATCAAGTTGATTTTTTTGGTTTATAGGCTCTAAAATATCAAAGACAATTGATTTATGATTTCACATTTGAAAATTCACATATTCTCAGCTCTCTTATTAACTATTTGTAGATTTTTTAGGTTCAATTCACATTTTTTTATTCAGATTTTGAAGTGTTTTGCTTTTTTCAATGCACAAACTTTTATCAGAATGCCTTTAAATTTTCTGATTTGTGATTCCCCGATTAGAAGATATTTTCTGTTTTAGATTCACAGCTTTTTAATTTTTGCATTGTTCCGAGTATGAAAATTTTAAAATTTTAATTTACAAACTTTTAGAACCTGAATTTTTTTAACGCACTTGTCTTTAAATTCTCAGATTTGTGATTTCCAAATTAGAAAACATTTTTGTGTTTCAATTCACATTTTTTTATTCAGATTTTGAAGTGTTTTGCTTTTTTCAATGCACAAACTTTTATCAGAATGCCTTTAAATTTTCTGATTTGTGATTCCCCGATTAGAAGATATTTTCAGTTTAAAATTCACAGCTCTTTAATTTTTGCATTATTCCGAGTATGAAAATTTTAAAATTTTCAATTTACAAACTTTTATAACCTGATTTTTTTTAACGCACTTGTCTTTAAATTCTCAGATTTGTGATTTCCAAATTAGAAAACATTTTTGTGTTTCAATTCACATTTTTTTATTCAGATTTTGAAGTGTTTTGCTTTTTTCAATGCACAAACTTTTATCAGAATGCCTTTAAATTTTCTGATTTGTGATTCCCCGATTAGAAGATATTTTCAGTTTAAAATTCACAGCTCTTTAATTTTTGCATTATTCCGAGTATGAAAATTTTAAAATTTTCAATTTACAAACTTTTATAACCTGATTTTTTTTAACGCACTTGTCTTTAAATTCTCAGATTTGTGATTTCCAAATTAGAAAACATTTTTGTGTTTCAATTCACAAGTTTTTAAATGCGAGATTCTTAAATATTTTTAGATTTCTAGATGTTTAAACTATGCGATACTCGGATTTATTTTCACAAATTTTTAGAATCTCAGATTCTCTAATTCATATGCCTCTAAATTCTCAGATTTGCGATTTCCAAATTAGAAGACATTCTCAGGTTTTAAGTCATTTTTTTTAGTTCGCAGTTTTTTCTAGATATTTTTGGATTCTGGGGTATTCAAACTATAAGATTCTCTAATTTTTAAATTCACAAAATTTTTGAATCTCACATTTTTTTAATCGAAGACCTTTAAATTTTCAGATTTGTAATTCCCAGATTAGAAGATTAGAAGAAATTACTAATTTTTAAATTACCAAATTTTTAGAAAATGTTGGTTTCTCAGGCGTTCAAACTTTGAGATTCTCAAATTTTTAAATTTCATGCTTTACAATTCAGATGTCTTTAAATTCTCATTTTCTCAGTGATATTTTTAGGTTTCAATTCACTGATTTTTAAAAATTTTTGGCTTCTCAAGTGTTCAAGTTATAAGATTTTAAATTCACAAATTCTTAGAATATCAGATCTCCAATTCACATGCCTCTAAACTCTCAGATTTGTAAATCACAAGCTTTTAAAATCTGGGATTTTCCAATTCACAGGCCTTTAAATTTACAGATTTTTAGGTGTTCAAACTATGAGGTTTTTGAAATTTGGATTCTCAGATTCTTTATTTCCAGGTTACAAAATATATTTAGGGTTTAATTCACAGATTTTTAGAAATTTTTAGATTTTCATGTCTTCAAATTCAAATGTTTAAATTCACAATCTTCTAGAATTTCAGATTTTCGAATTCACATGCTTCTAAATTCTCATATTTGCGATTTTCACATAAAAGACATTCTCAGGCTTCAATTCTCAATTTTTAATTTACGGTTTTTGAGATTTTTTGATTCTATGGTGTTCAAACTATGAGATTCTCTTATTTTTAAATTCACAAACTCGTATTAGAATCTCAGATTTTTTCATTTACAGGCCTCATATTGGTGATTTCTAAATTACAAGATGTTTTTAGGTTTCAATTCACGTATTTTTTTTATTCAGATTTTGAGAAATTTTTGGCTTTTAAGGTGTTTTTGAAATGCAGAAAAATCTATTGAAATTTGTTTTCTCTCCACTTCCCTAGACCCTGTTTCTGTAAATTTTCCCTTTCTTCGAATTATCTCAAACTTATTATTTCTAAATTTAACTAAAAAACTAACGCGAAAAAAAAACGTGAATTCTGACCCCGGCAGCCTAAAATATTCTCTTAAAACTCGGTTGCCCCGTTTAGGGGTAGTTTTTACACCCCTTGACGTCGTAAATGAAAAAAATAAACGAGGTAACATCACTTTTACGACACATTTCTCCTGTACCTTGATCTAGATTTACACCAAGATTGATGTAATGGAAATTCTGTCGTCGGTGCTTTAATAATTACCTTGTAATTAGAACAAACTACTTGTTATGATTAAATCGTGCTTTATACTGGATTAATCCAATTACACACTACCTGCTTATAATTAGGAAATATTAAATCTGCTAACAGATCAACGAATCTCGTTCGAAGAATTTTCATGACGCAAGTGCTTTGACCATGGAATGAACTGAATGGTGGACAATTGAACGAGTTCAATATAATTTATTTATTAAGATTGCATTAATATTGTATAAATTATAAGTATTAAAGAAATTGCGCACCTTTAAATAGCTAATAAAGAATTTATTGTTCGGATAGACGCGTTGCTCGGCATGCAACTTATCAAATATTCACAAATCGATATTACTATTCCAGAAGTAAAAATATCCAAACCCTCATGACAGTAAACTTTATTTGTTTTATTATTTTTTGAAATTTTTCTTACAATTTTTTTCGTTGCACCGCGAGTTGAAAGTGTGCATCTGAATCAGTATGAGCGGTTCATGACCTCATAAATTTTCATGAAACATCGTTTTTCCATTAATGTTTAATTCCATTTCAATTCAATTAGTCTCAGAAATTTTCTTTTGGACAACGAAGCGCGAAAGTGCGAGAAAATAGATCTGAAATGAGAATCAGGAAACTTGAGAGGGTCTTGGGTTTGGAAAGGGTAAGAAAATTCGAACGAAATTCATGAAAAATTTAGAAAATGAGAAACTGAAAATTCCTGTTTTCGAAGATTTTCATAAATTCTTTTGTCCTCAAGTGTTTAAGTTTGGATGTTCTCAGATTTTACATTACGAATTGTTTCTTATGCTTTAAAGTTATGAAATTCTTACAGTTTTAAACCTGAGAATGTAAGAATTAAAAAATCTGAAAATTCAAGATTCTGAAAATCCAAAAATTTAGACTATGAATTTAAAGATTTGAGAAATTTAAAAATGTTTCTTTCTTAAAAAATCTGAGAATCTCATAGAGTGAACACTTGAAAATTCAATAATTCGTAAATTTTCTAATTTAATCAAATCTGAGGATTTAAAGGGATATAAATTAGAAAACGGAGATTCTAAGAGTTTGCAAATTAAAAGATCTGAACATACCATAGTTTGCATACCTCAGAATGCAAAAATATAAAAAAAAAACTGAATTTAAAAATTGTAAATTGAGAAAATCTTCTAATCGGAGAATTTAAAAGTCTGAATTGCAAAATCTGAGATTCTAAACTTTGTGTATCAAAAAATCTCATGGTTTGAGCACCTAAAATCCAAAAATATCTAAAAATTTGTGACTTCAAACCTAAATTTAAAAATCTCAGATTTTAAAAGTTTGGGAATTACAAAATTTTAAAATTTTATTGTTTTAACAACCAATAACTCTAAACTATATAAAAAGTCTGTGAATTTAAAACAGAATATTTCGCGACGTGAGACGTGAGAATTATATAGGTTCTAAGTGATTTTTGTGAAAATTTAAAATGTTTGTTCTACGATTTTTTTAAACATTTTCTATCAAGTATAAAAATGAAGTAATTTAATATTTTAACAAGCCAAAATTATATTAATAGAACTTTTCATTTTTTTAAATAAAAACTTAATAAATTAAAGAGAAAAGTTAACGTGAACACTGATCAATTTAGTGCAAATGTTGGTTAGAACCTTATAGTTCTCAGGTCTCGATTTTTTAATCTGAAAATTACAAATCTAAGTGTTTAGAGGCATGTGAAAGGGAAATCTGAGATTCTAAAAATTTGTGAATTTAAAAACATGAGCATCTTATAGTGTGAACACAGAAGCCAAAAATTTATAAAAATCAGTGAATTGAAACCTAAAAATATGTTCTAATCTGGAAATCACAAAATTGAGAATTTAAAACCATCTGAATTGTAAAATATGGGAGTCCAAATTTAAAAATTTGAGAATCTCATAGTTTAAACACCAGAGAATTCAAAAATATCTATAAATCTGAAAATTTAAAAGTTTTCAGAATATTTTTTAATCTGGGAACCACAAATCTTAGAATTTAAAAGCCTGTGAATTAGAAAACCTGAAATTTAAAACTCGGATTAAAAAAAATCGGAGCGTTTCATAGTTTGAACGGCTGAGAAACCAAAAATTTCTAAAAATTTCTGAATTTATAAGTAATCCTATTTTCTAATCTGAGAATCACAAATCAGAAAAATTAAAGGCATTCTTGACAGCACAGGAATCTTCTAATCGGAAAATTTAAAAGTCTGTGAATTGCAAAATCTGAGATTCTAAATTTTGTATATCAAAAAATCTCATGGTTTGAGCACCGGAGAATCTAAAATTCTGTGAATTTAAAAATTTGAAAATTGAACACATAAAATCCAAAAATGTCTAAAAATCTGTGACTTCAAACTTAAATTTAAAAATCTCTGATTTTAAAAGTTTGTGAATTACAAATTTTTAAAATTTTACTGTTTCAACAACCAATAACCCCAAACTCTATAAAACTCTGTGAATTTAAAACAGAATATTTTCTAATCTAAAATTACAAATCTAAGAGTTTAGACGCATGTAAAAGGGAAACCTGAGATTCTAAAAATTGGTGAATTTAAAAATATGAGCATCTTATGTTTGAACACTTGAGAAGCCAAAAATTTATAAAAATCAGTGAATTGAAACCTAAAAATATGTTCTAATCTGGAAATCACAAAATTGAGAGTTTAAAAACATCTGAATTGGAAAATATGGGATTATAAAAGTCCAAATTTAAAAATTTGAGAATCTCATAGTTTAAACACCAGAGAATTCGAAAATTTACAAAAATCTGAAAATTTAATAGTTTTCAGAATATTTTTTAATCTGGGAACCACAAATCTTAGAATTTAAAAGCCTGTGAATTAGAAAACCTGAAATTAAAAACTCGGATTAAAAAAAATCGGAGCGTTTCATAGTTTGAACGGCTGAGAAACCAAAAATTTCTAAAAATTTCTGAATTTATAAGTAATCCTATTTTCTAATCTGAGAATCACAAATCAGAAAAATTAAAGGCATTCTTGACAGCACAGGAATCTTCTAATCGGAAAATTTAAAAGTCTGTGAATTGCAAAATCTGAGATTCTAAATTTTGTGTATCAAAAAATCTCATGGTTTGAGCACCAGAGAATCTAAAATTCTGTGAATTTAAAAATTTGAAAATTGAACACCTAAAATCCAAAAATATCTAAAAATCTGTGACTTCAAACTTAAATTTAAAAATCTCTGATTTTAAAAGTTTGTGAATTACAAATTTTTAAAATTTTACTGTTTCAACAACCAATAACCCCAAACTCTATAAAACTCTGTGAATTTAAAACAGAATATTTTCTAATCTAAAATTACAAATCTAAGAGTTTAGAGACATGTAAAAGGGAAATCTGAGATTCTAAAAATTGGTGAATTTAAAAATATGAACATCTTATAGTTTGAACACTTGAGAAGCCAAAAATTTATAAAAATCAGTGAATTGAAACCTAAAAATATGTTCTAATCTGGAAATCACAAAATTGAGAATTTAAAAACATCTGAATTGGAAAATATGGGAGTCCAAATTTAAAAATTTGAGAATCTCATAGTTTAAACACCAGAGAATTCGAAAATATCCAAAAATCTGAAAATTTAAAAGTTTTCAGAATATTTTTTAATCTGGGAACCACAAATCTTAGAATTTAAAAGCCTGTGAATTAGAAAACCTGAAATTAAAAACTCGGATTAAAAAAAATCGGAGCGTTTCATAGTTTGAACGGCTGAGAAACCAAAAATTTCTAAAAATTTCTGAATTTATAAGTAATCCTATTTTCTAATCTGAGAATCACAAATCAGAAAAATTAAAGGCATTCTTGACAGCACAGGAATCTTCTAATCGGAAAATTTAAAAGTCTGTGAATTGCAAAATCTGAAATTCTAAATTTTGTGTATCAAAAAATCTCATGGTTTGAGCACCAGAGAATCTAAAATTCTGTGAATTTAAAAATTTGAAAATTGAACACCTAAAATCCAAAAATATCTAAAAATCTGTGACTTCAAACTTAAATTTAATAATCTCTGATTTTAAAAGTTTGTGAATTACAAATTTTTAAAATTTTACTGTTTCAACAACCAATAACCCCAAACTCTATAAAACTCTGTGAATTTAAAACAGAATATTTTCTAATCTAAAATTACAAATCTAAGAGTTTAGACGCATGTAAAAGGGAAACCTGAGATTCTAAAAATTGGTGAATTTAAAAATATGAGCATCTTATGTTTGAACACTTGAGAAGCCAAAAATTTATAAAAATCAGTGAATTGAAACCTAAAAATATGTTCTAATCTGGAAATCACAAAATTGAGAATTTAAAAACATCTGAATTGGAAAATATGGGAGTCCAAATTTAAAAATTTGAGAATCTCATAGTTTAAACACCAGAGAATTCGAAAATATCTAAAAATCTGAAAATTTAAAAGTTTTCAGAATATTTTTTAATCTGGGAACCACAAATCTTAGAATTTAAAAGCCTGTGAATTAGAAAACCTGAAATTTAAAACTCGGATTAAAAAAAATCGGAGCGTTTCATAGTTTGAACGGCTAGGAAACCAAAAATTTCTAAAAATTTGTAAATTTATAAGTAATATTTTCTAATGTGAGAATCACAAATCAGAAAAATTGGAGGCATTTTTGACAGCACAGAAAGAATCCAAGGAACTACGATATCGAAAAAATTTGGAGAGAATATAGAAAATGCAAATGGAATTTGAAGAATAATATTGTCTTTATACTTAGAAAGAAATTTTTTATCACGGTTGCAAAACAAAATATCTAATTCGTAAAATAAACCTAATTGTGTTGCTGTTTCCTGTATTAAATATTCCAACCAGACGTACGTTTAGTGAGTTTTATCTTCTCCACATCCGACTTGGAATCATAATTGATTAAACGCCCCGAATAAATTGGTACTAAACCAGAGCCGGTCTTCAATTAACACAAAAATTTCATTAATGACACCCACATGTCACGCTATCATATCTGTTTAATTCAAAGAACAAATAATGTGACGATTGGGGTTAAACCAAGTTACGTGACTGGAGGAAGTGTTTACAAACAAGCTCGTGGGAGAGGAGTGCACACATTTCTTAATCAAAACGTTTCATTAGATTTGATTTATTTAAAGTGACGAATAACGTAGGTGGACTCGAATCGATAACAATAAGAATTCTTGATTTGCTCTAACGACAAAACCATTGATTTCTCATTAGTGTCATTAGGTTTCTCGGACGATGCTTAGTTGCGACAAGTCGGCTTTGAATTTTTAAAATATTTAATGGTTTTGATTAGGTCGTCTGTGGCAAACTTGCGTCGTTGTTTGGACGTCCGTTACAGGAAACTGTAAAGAATTTGACGTCCTTGACAGGTCATTCCGTTCTGATTTTACTTATCAAGGATTTTCTTTGAAATAGAACGATGGGAGAACACGCCCCTAATTTTTTTGTATACACTCGGGCCCAGAAATTAAGATAAATGCCTTGGCAGAACAAACATTTACTTATTTATTATGCTATTCTGGCGGCAGGTGTCTGACTTCTCACAGTATCGACGAAATTGATTTTATATTATATCTTACGTGGAATGGGGCGGTTTTGTGCGTGTAAATTTGGGGGAGGACTTAACAGGGAAAGTTTGACATAGAGGAAGCCCCATTGAGAGTTCTGTTAATGTTATCAAAAGTTTTTTGTCATTCTGACTACCTTAGCTGTCATTATCAATTGATTTTGTAACAAAGTCTGTCATTGTCATTATCAGAAGTGCGACAGAAGTTGAGTTCTTTTCTCCCCTTTAATTTATTACACCTAGTCTGTCAGTCATTATCAAAAGTTTCTTTATTATTTTGACTATAAATAGCAGTCATTATCAGGAATTGTATGGGAAGTTGAATTTTTATTCCAATTCTGTCATTGTCATTATTAAAAGTGCCTTTATCATTTTGACTACTGTAGCTGTCATTATTAGGAGGAATTTATTGAAACTCCCATTTAATTTTTACACCAATTCTGTCATTGTCTTTATCAAAAGTTTCATAATTTTGACTATAGTAGCTGTCATCAGTTGTGTTTTATATTCGTAAATATAGCTAGCAACTGTCATTATCAGTAATTGTTAGGGAAGCTGAATTTTTATCCCAGTTCTGTCATTGTTATTATCAAAAGTGTCTTTATCATTTTGATTATTCTAGTTGCCATTATCAGGAGGAATTTATCGGAACTCGCATTTAATTTTGTTGTCATTATCAAAAGTTTTTAGTAATTCTGACTATAGTCATTATAAGTTGAGTTTTAGAATCATAAATATAGTAGCTGTCATTATCTATTGAGTTTTATAATAATAAATGTAATTATCAGAAATTGGGACGGAAGTTGAACTCTTTCGTCGCCTTTGATTTCTTACACCAAATCTGCCTTTGTCATTATCAAAAGTCTTTATATCGTTTTGACTGTAGTGGCTGTCATTTCTAGGAATTGTAAGGGAAGTTGAATTTTTACCCCAATTTTGTCATTGTCATTATCAAAAGTTTATGTGTAATTCTGACTATAGTAACTGTCATTATCAGTTGAGTTTTATAATCATAAATATAGTGGCTGTCATTATCAGTTGTGTTTTATATTCGTAAAAATAGCTAGCAGCTGTCATTAACAGGAATTGAGATGGAAGTTAAACTCTTTCTTCGTCTTTGATTTTTTATACTAAGTCTGTCATTGTTAACATCAAAAGTCTTTTTATCATGTTGGCTATAGTAGCTGTCATTATTAGTAATAGTAAGGGAAGTTGAATTTTTATCCCAGTTCTGTCATTGTGATTATCAAAAGTGCCTTTATCATTTTAATTATTTTAGCTGTCATTATCAGGAGGAATTTATCGGAACTCCCATTTAATTTTTACACCATTTCTGTCGTTGTCATTATCAAAAGTTTTTGATCATTCTGACTATAGTAGTTGTCATTATTAAATTGAGTTTTAGAATCATAAATATAGTAGCTGTCATTATCGATTGAGTTTTATAATAGTAAATGTAGCCAGCCGCTGTCATTATCAGAAATTGGGACGGAAGTTGAACACTTTCGTCGTCTTTGATTTTTTATACCAAATAGGTCTTTGTCATTATCAAAAGTCTCTATATCGTTTTGACTGTAGTAGCTGTCATTTTCAGGAATTGTAAGGGAAGTTGAATTTTTACCCCAATTTTGTCATTGTCATTATCAAAAGTTTATGTGTAATTTTGAATATAGTAACTGTCATTATCAGTTGAGTTTTATAATCATAAATATAGTGGCTGTCATTATCAATTGTGTTTTATATTCGTAAATGTAGCTAGCAGCTGTCATTAACAAGAATTGAGACGGAAGTTGAACTCTTTTCTCGTCTTTAATTTCTTATAATAAGTCTGTCACTATCAGTTGAGTTTTATAATCATAAATATAGTGGCTGCCATTATCAATTGTGTTTTATAATCATAAATATAGTGGCTGCCATTATCAATTGTGTTTTATATTCGTAAATGTAGCTAGCAGCTGTCATTAACAAGAATTGAGACGGAAGTTGAACTCTTTTCTCGTCTTTAATTTCTTATACTAAGTCTGTCATTATCATTATCAAAAGTTTTTATACCATTTTGACAAAAATATTTGCCACAAGAGCTGTCATTATCAGAAATTTTAAGGGAAGTTGGATTTTTACTCTAATTATGTCATTGTCATTATCAAAAGTGGCTTTATCATTTTTGCTATATTGGCTGTCATTATCAGAAGTTGGGACGGAAGTTGAACTCTTTCATCGTCTTTGATTTCTTATACCAAATAGGTCTTTGTCATTATCAAAAGTTTATGTGTAATTCTGACTACAGTAACTGTCATTATCAATTGTGTTTTATATTCGTAAATGTAGCTAGCAGCTGTCATTATCAAGAATTGGGACGGAAGTTGAACTCTTTGATTTCTTATACCAAGTCTGTCATTATCATTATCAAAAGTTTCTATACCATTTTGACTAAAGTAGCTGCCACAAGAGCTGTCATCAGAAATTTTAAGGGAAGTTGGATTTCTACTCCAATTGTGTCATTGTCATTATCAAAAGTGGCTTTATCATTTTTGCGATATTGGCTGTCATTATCAATTAAGTTTTATATTCGTAAATATAGCACCTTTCATTATCAGGAATTGAGACAGAAGTTGAATTCGTTTCTCGCCTTTGATTTCGTAGAGCAAGTCTGTCATTGTCTTTGTCAAAAGTTTCTATATAATTCTGATTATAGCAGCTATCATTATCAATTGAGTTTTATAATTGTAAGTATAGCTAGCGGCTGTCATCAGGAATTATAACAGAAGTTGAGCTCTTTTTCTCGTCATTGCTCTGTTACACCACGTCTGTCATTGTAATTATTAAAAGTTTTTTATTATTCTAGTAACTGTTATTATCAATTGTAATAGAATTTAAATTCGCATTCAACTTTTACACTACGCCTAGCATTGTCATTATCAAAAGTTTCTTCACATTCTGACTGTATTAGCTATCATTATCAATTGATATTTAGAATCGTAAATATCATAGCTGTCATTACCAGAATTGTAGCGGAAATTGAACTCTTTCGCCGCCTTTGATTTCTTACTCCAACTCTACCACTGTCATTATCAAAAGCTTATTATGTGGCTGTCAATGTCAAGAATTATGTGGCTGTCATTACCAATGTTTTTTTTACAGGACGGTCCATGGCCGGGTTATGTGGATCGGCCGGCATAGATGCTCGCCACCCCTCAGTTCCACGCCGCCGCCAACACCGCCCCCGCCTTCGAAATCCCGATCCCTTAATCCTGTACTTAACAGTACTTAACAAATAGCCGATTTTGAATGAGTACACTAATTTTTTACTACCTCTGCAATATTTATACGTATCGATAATATAGTTTTTAATACTTTTTGATTGAGTGTACAATACTACATTTTTTGTAGTAATCAAAGGGATATTTACGTGGCCTTAATTATACCTAAAGAGATATATGTATATGAATTAAGTGACCTTATGTTTGCATTTATGTCCATATCATTATCCTTGCTTTGATCCTTTGAGAAGATGATGAGCAGGGCGTCGTTTAGGAGCAGCAGAACACACACTTTAGGTGAGTTTCTTTCGGAACAGCTTCTATGTACACTCGCGAACGAAATTTGTACATAATGCAACTATTTCGTTAAGTTTTTTTTGTTTGCATGACGCACTGTCAACAGTAGTATCACTTGTTAAATATATTTAATTTCACATCAACTTCCTGATTGCAGAACACCAAAGATTTATTATTTCTGACGCAACAAGAGGCTTCGGAATTTGCCGCGTCTTTTGACCTCTTGAATTGACAAATCAGTTGTACCAACATATTTCGAATTCTAAAGCCCCCTTGGACGACAAGCCAATCAATAGTAGCTTCAGATCTTAAAGAATGACAAATTAATGCTCGCGGAAATCACCACTTCCTGGTGGTGCCTTCTGCTTTTATATAAATTGATACAGGGCGTGTTTGACGGAAAACCGCCGGATTTGCCTTTTACTCAACCTAAATAAAACGTGGCCAAATTTTTCTGGAATGTCCATTAGTTTTTCGTGTCGATAAGACACAATCACACGCTATCATGGCCACGGTAAGTAAACACGCTGTTTGTTCGACTAATTATGTGAAAATACAATTAGACCGGTGTTATTCATTGTCGTTATCGCGAATATTTATAAATTTGCGAAGTCTCGACGCGTTTTTTTCTAAGGGTGTCATTACGATAATTGAGCGGTGTGAAACCGGCGTCGATAAAGTAGATCCCATGAATTTTTTATTTCCTTGTGGTTTTTAATTTATCGGGGAAACACCTGTGGGAGAAAGATCGTGCGAAGATGGATCTACACGTGTCTTTGAATGATTGATAAGCAATAATTTCAGTGAAGAAGGACGTGTCTTTGGGGATATTCGTGCCGTCAAGTTTTTTCACTAAATTGTTTTATTGACTGGGACGTAGGTATTGGTGGCTGTCCATCATTATAACAACATTATTATGATGATTATTTATTGAGGATCGTTAGAATGAGTGTGTAAGAAGCGTTTTGGTCGATTTTGCGTGCGCCATCTGGCGGTTGGTGTGAGAGTGCGGTTCGAAGCGAGCTGTTTTACCGACCGTGTCCTCCTGTCAAAATCGTGTGAAAAATATTTTGAGTGATGAATCTTGCACATTCGTCATCGGCAGTCAATAAAACACAGGCGAAGCGGCAAAAAACCAGTAAACAAATGTCGACAAGCCCACAATGACGTCAAGAAACCCAAATTTCAGTATGAATGCCGAGCCTCGACTCTGAGTCATGTGTGTCGCTCCGGCCCAGTGATTTGTGCCCCTAATGAGACAAGTCGAGTTATGGATTACGAGCTGGAGGTGTTCGAAGTGTACGATGACGGCGAGCAACCGTCGAACAAGAAACATTCAAAACACACGCGGAAAAAGTGCAAGCAGAAAGGGAAAGCGGTACTTAATGTAGAGACTCATGATAATGATCTAAACAGGTCGAAAAGTAGTGTGTTGAGTGGTGAACGAAGACCCTCTGGATGGAGGCAGTCGATTTTGAACGTCTTCGGGAAGTTGGTGGTGTGGAGGAACCAGAGGAGGTACCAGAGCACTGTTCCTGATAATTCGCCACATACTTCCAAGGACTGGCGAAGGGGGTACATTCCTTGTGGTGAGTTGCGTCAATGGGGGTCAAGGTTGGAGGAATCAATTCTGTTTTAATAATGGATAATTGCTACAGATTCAAGGCAATTGTTGAATTGGTAGCACTGGAAAGTCTATTTGATCCGACGACTTTTATGGCTGTTTGTGCAAATATTTGTCGTACCAAAATCAAGCGTTAATTTATTAACAATTCGTCCATTACAAGCAACAGTTGTCAGGTACCAAGGGCACCACCTTGCCCTACAATACAGAGTGAATCACAACTATCAAATCCTGGAAGTTTCGGTAAACGCTGTGGTCACCTACGTTTCCATAACCGCAGAGATTTTTATTATCTAGAAAGGTTTCAAGGAGAACCAATTAAATTCGTACTTCCACTACTGTTTTCGTTAAATTAAAAATAAGTTTATGATTGTTGAAGCATTGACGGCTCCTACGCGATATTTATTTTTAAAATTAACTATGTTAGCTTCGAAATTTGATTTAGTGACTGGCAATTTGTAGAACAAGCTTGATGGGGACTGTTAAAGTGGTATTAATTGATCGAACACGCAATTTGTAATTGACATCGGGCTCCAGCACGCATTGAAATTACGATGACAAACTGGGCACTGAAAGCTTTTTAGTTATTAAAAACTGATGACAACAAGCGGCCTCAGTTTTATATTTTTGTTTAGTGGCGGTTGGTAACTCTGACTGTTATGGCAGTATGTCTCGTGACAAGTTGAGGTTAAACACGATGGATGACATTATTTCGACGGCTGTCATATCTAGAATTTATAAAAAGATAACCATTTTATTATTTTCTTTTGTCTTTCATTTTTTTCCAAAATTGTCGAGCTTCTTTACAGTCTTTCCTAAATTGTTTTGAAATTTATTAGATTCATGTGATCTTTGGGCGTTTGAAATGTTCTTGAATTCGTTCAGTTAAGTTCGTTTAGAAGCTTTGAATCTTGTAGATCTTTTGGAGTCTTTAAATGCTTTACTCTTTTTACCATTGAAAGTTTATTGATTTTTTTGAAATATCTACAATTTTCTGGTTTGTTTACTTTAAAGTTTATATTATCAGATTTTAATTCTCATATTTCTTTAGATTCTTAATAATTTTGTTCTTTTTTAAGTTAATTAGGATTTTACGTTCCCAGATTCTTCTTCTTGTATCTTTAGATTCCTAAACTCTGGAGAGGAGAGGAAAATTAATAATCTCGATATAGACTAAATGAGAACTTGGAAACTTTGAAATTGAGTCGGTGAAGAACTTTGAAATTTGAATATGCAAAGTAATAATTTAATTAATTGTTAATTAAAGTATATAATTGGCTCGCAAATTAAAAATCTTGAATAATTACATAATTTTCATTCATGGCAGCTCTGTCAAATTTAGTAGACATCAGTATGTCGATTAGTTGCTGGCAGCACTGCCAAAAAATCGCACTTGATTGAGAATCTAGGGTGGTCATAAAAATCTTACACTATTTAGAAAAGTATAGTTCGCTTCGTTCGCAAAATGCAATTGAGGTGGTCATAAGGATGTGGCATTAACTAGAGAAGTATAGCTCGCTTCGCTAGCTAAGCACAATTAATCAATAAGAATATGAAACTAATTAGAGAAGCATAGCTCGCTAAATACAATTGGAGTGGTCATAAGGATGTGGCATTAACTAGAGAAGTATAGCTCGCTTCGCTCGCTAAGCACAATTGGAATTGTCATAAGAATATGACACTAATTAGAGAAGTATAGCTTGCTTCGTTCGCTAAACAGAATTAGGGCGGTCATAAGTCTAATTAAAAAAGTATAGCTCGCTTCGCTCGCAAAACATAATTGGGATGGTCATAAGGATGTGGCTCTAGCTAAAAAAGTATAGCTCGCTTCGCTCGCTAAGCACAATTGGGGTTGTCATAAGAATATGACACTATTTAGAGAAGTATAGCCCGCTTCGCTCGCTAAATACAATTGGAGTGGTCATAAGAATATGGCACTTGTTAGGAAGTTTAGCTCGCTTCGCTCGCAAAAGAGAATCGGGGATGGTCATAATAATATGACACTAATTAGGGAAATATAGCTCGCTTCACTCGCAGACGACAGTCGGATATTATCCATAAAAATATGACGCTTGTTAGAAAAATATAGCTCGCTTCGCTCGCAAAATACAATTGGGGTACTCTAGAAATATGAATGAATAACAGAATTTGGGATAGTCATAAAAATATAGCACTTTTATTGGCAAATTTAAACTCCTCTCGTACAAGTTTAATGCATTTAATGCCACCTTTTCCTTCCTTTTATTTCACCTCCTCTGATGATTATCCAATAAACCGACTCTTTACGTCGACTAATTGCTTCATAAACCGCCCCTATAAAATTCTGCGTCTGTTGGCGACACTGCAATCGAATCACAAAAGATCGACCTAATTTAAACTTCCTTTTTTTTTTAGATAATCAAAGGAGAATCCATGCAAACGACAGACAGTTCAATTCGCAATTTCGCTACGCGGTAAGTCCGACTCTATTCCTCCAGAGCGCTTCTAATCATCTCATTTCAGAGCAACTACATTAAGACCTCAAAGTATTCGTTATTGACGTTCCTGCCCTTGAACTTATTCGAGCAGTTCCAGCGCCTGGCTAACTTCTACTTTTTGTGCCTTCTCGTGTTGCAGCTGATACCTGCAATAAGCAGTTTGACGCCAGTCACCACAGCTCTGCCCTTAATAGGAGTGCTGGGACTCACTGCCATTAAAGACGCATACGATGATATCGTGAGTTTCCACCCCTTAAATCGAACACGAAATTGATTTTTTCTGTGCAGCAACGTCACATTTCCGACTCTCAAGTCAACAACCGAAAATCCCAAGCGGTCCGCAAAGGGAAACTCGTCCAAGAGCGATGGTCAGCGGTCCAAGTCGGCGACGTCATTCGCATGGACAACAACCAGTTCGTCGCCGCCGACGTGCTGCTGTTGACCACCAGCGAGCCCAACGGGCTGTGTTACATTGAGACCTCGGAACTTGATGGGTAATTTAGTAGTTGAGTTGGCAGTACTGTTTAACAAACGTCTTCTGCAGAGAAACGAATCTGAAATGCCGGCAATGTCTGATGGAGACGGCCGTCATGGGCCAGGACGACGTCCTCTTGAGCGAATTCGATGGCGAAATCGTCTGCGAGACGCCCAATAATCTCTTGAACAAATTCGAGGGGGCGCTGACGTGGAAGAACAAGACCCACTCTTTGGACAATGATAAGATCATTCTGAGGGGGTGCGTCTTGCGGAATACTCAGTGGTGTTACGGGTTGGTCATCTTCGCCGGAAAGGACACAAAGTTGATGCAAAACAGTGGCAAAAGCAAGTTCAAACGCACTAGTATAGATAGACTTCTTAACTTCTTAATTATAGGGGTGAGTAGGGTGCTGCAGGGGTACCAACCGGTTCTAATTCTGTCGTTTTTTGTTACAGATAGTATTTTTTTTATTATCCATGTGCCTTTTCTGCATGGTGGCATGTGGTATCTGGGAGTCCTTGGTCGGACAATACTTCAAAGACTTCCTGCCGTGGGACACGCTAGTGCCTTCGGAGCCTTTAGGTGGCGCCACCATCATAGCACTGTTGGTGTTTTTCTCGTACGCCATCGTCCTCAACACGGTGGTACCAATCTCACTCTACGTCTCTGTCGAGGTGATTCGTTTCGTCCAAAGCTTCTTAATAAACTGGGACGATCAGATGTACTACGACACGACAAACGCCAAAGCGCGGACGACAACTCTCAACGAAGAACTGGGCCAAATCGAGTACATCTTCTCCGACAAGACGGGAACTCTAACACAAAATATAATGACGTTTAACAAGTGTTCGATCGTGGGGAAGTCGTACGGCGACATTATCGACACGCGGACGGGGGAAGTGATCGAAGTGACGGAAGACACGGAGTATCTGGATTTCTCGTTCAATCCGAACTACGAGCCGGAGTTTCGGTTCTTCGATAAGAATCTTCTGGACGCTGTTAAGAGGAAAGATCAAGACGCTTATAATTTTTTTCGGCTGTTGGCACTATGTCACACGGTAATGTCGGAGAATAAAGACGGGAAGTTGGAGTACCAAGCACAGTCGCCGGACGAGGCAGCTCTGGTGTCCGCCGCGCGGAACTTCGGGTTCGTTTTCAAAGAACGCACGCCGAACAGCATCACCATCGAGGTGATGAACCAGAAGGAAGTGTACGAATTGTTGTGCATTTTAGACTTCAACAATGTGAGGAAGAGAATGTCTGTGATTTTGAGGAGGGATGGGGTGCTGCGGTTGTACTGCAAAGGGGCGGATAACGTCATCTACGAGAGGCTGCAGAGCGGGAGCGATGACGTCAAGAGACGAACCCAAGAACACTTAAACGTGAGTATTCCAAACTTCGGAGAGTCAAACTTAATTTGATTCGTAGAAATTCGCCGGCGAGGGCTTGCGGACGCTGTGTTTGGCGTCGCGCGACCTCGACGAAGAGTTCTTCAATAACTGGAAGCAGCGGCACCAGGAAGCCGCCATTTCTCTGGACGGGAGAGACGAGCGCCTCGACGCCATCTATGAGGAAATCGAGCGCGATATGGTGCTCATTGGAGTGACGGCGATCGAAGACAAGCTGCAGGATGGCGTCCCTCAAACCATCGCGAATTTAATACTGGCAGGGATTAAAATCTGGGTACTTACTGGTGATAAGCAGGAGACGGCGATCAACATCGGATACTCGTGTCAGTTGTTGACCGACGAGCTGGTGGACGTCTTCATCGTGGACGCGTCGTCGTACGACGAAGTCCACCAGCAGCTCCTGAAGTTCAAAGAGAGCATCAAAATTGTTAACACATTCCAACCCCAAAGTCCGGCCGGGATTCAGTTGGGCACCTCCAATGGTCATATGGACGGTACCGAGCACTCAACTGGTACTTCAACACCGCCGCATCAAGTCAATCCTCCCGCAGTCAGTGTCGTCACTTTCAGGTGGGATGATGACATTGAAAGACGTGAGAATACGAGAGCAAGGTAGAAAAGACGGTTTTTTACCCCCTGAATTTATGTTGTCTTTCTCTAACTCTATATTTTTTTAATTTAGCATCACCCTGTCGGCAATTGGTTTTTATAGAGTTTTACGTTGTAAACATTCGACTAACGAATCTTTAGAATAGTTTTGGTGACGAGAAAATTAGTTCTTTTAGTTTACGTGTTGATTAATCTACCTGCTCTCTAATATAGCGTTCGCTTGTTTGTCGAAAAGTGTAAGTGCGTAGCACTAGTAGTTGTCCGATTGGCAGCAGAGACTAACAGCAATTTTTCTTTTTCCATTCTTAGCACGGGGTGGGTTAATTGTCACGTTATTATTCTCATCACAGCTTGACGGGGAATGCGAGCAAGTTCATTGCATGATTTAATCATCTTTTGCCAGGCGAGAAGAAACATTGCTGTTGAAATGCCGGAGTTTTGACAGCCTGAAATGGGTTTTTCGTCATCAAAGTAACGGACGGTGGAATTTTCTAACTCACTTCATTTCTATTCAGTTAGTTACGTAGCAAAAGAAAATAAATCTCAGATTTAGTTCAGTTTAATCCATCTAGTACAATGTGCCTACTTTGATTAGTACTATACTACTATACGAATCACCTATGATCGTCCAGTCGAATTTAGTCAAATCTCAATTGCTTTGTCAGACTAGATCCCAGTAATTGTTGAACTAGTCTGACTTAGTCTAAGTCAACCAATTTATTTGACTTAGTTCAGCTTAGTCAGGTTTACTTACCTTCTACAATTCACTTGGCTTGACCTAATTCGATTTAATTTACCTTGTTAATTTCCACTTAATTAGTCTAAATTAGTCTATCCAATTCAGTTTAATGTGCTTATCAATTAGTAATTTGCAAGTCACCAACTAGTCCGAGTGTAGTCAGACTTGGTCCAAGTAATTGTTGGCGTAGTCTGAGATAGTCTAAGTCAGCCAATTTACTTGATCTACTTCAGCATAGTCAGGTTTACTTAACCTTTACAATCCACTTTGTTAATTTCCACGTAATTAGTCCAAATTAGTTCACCTAATTCTGTTAACTCTACTTAACAATTAGTAATTAAGATTACCTTCGGCAATCCATTCAGCCTGGCCTAATCCGATTTAATCCATTTTGTTAATTTTAAAGTAATTAGTCCAAATTAGGTCACTCAATTCAGCTTACTCAGATTTACCTAATTGTTATAATCCACTTGGCCTGCCTAATCCGATTGAATTCACTTTGTTAATTTCCACGTAGCTAGTCCAAATTAGTCCACTTAATTCAGTTTAATCTACTTAAAAATTAGTAATTTGCAAGTTACCAACTAGTCAAGTTTAGTCAGACTAGGTCCAAGCAATTGTTGACCTAGTCTGAGTTGGTCTAAATCAGTAAATTTACTTGATCTACTTCAGCTTAGTCAGGTTTACTAAATTTTTACAATCCACTTTGTTAATTTTCACGTAATCTGTCCAAATTAGTCCACCTAATTCTGTTTAATCTACTTTACAATTAGTAATTAAGATTACCTTCAGCAACCCATTTGGCATGGCCTAATTCGATTAATCCATCTTGTTAATTTTAAAGTAATTAGTCCAAATTAGGTCACCCAATTCAGCTTAGTCAGGTTTACTGAACTTTTATAATCCACTTGGCCTGGCCTAATCCGATTGAATTCACTTTGTTAATGTCCACGTCATTAGCCCAAATTAATCCACCTAATTCAGTTTATACCACTTAACAATTAGTAATGTGCAAGTCAGCAACTAATCAAGTTTAGTCAGACTAGGTCCAAGTAATTGTTGACCTATTCTGAGTTCGTCTAAGTCAGCCAATTTACTTGATCTTCTTCAGCTTAGTCAGGTTTACTTAATTTTTACAATCCACTTTGTTAATTTTCACACAATTAGTCCACCTAGTTCAGGTTAATCTACTTAACAATAAGTAATTAGGATTACCTTCTGCAATCCATTTGGTCTGACCTAATCCGATGAAATTCACCTTGTTAATTTTAAAGTAATTAATCTAAGTTAGGTCACCCAATTTAGTTTGGTCAGCTTTACTTAACTTTTATAATCCACTTAACCTGGCTTAATCCTATTAAATCCACTTTGTTAATTTCCACGTAATTAGCACAAATTAGGCCATCTAATTCAATTGAATGAACTTAACATCTACTTTAATTAATAATTTGCAAGAAACCAACTCGTACATAATCAGTGTACTACAATTTAGTGCACAAGTCTAAAGTTAGTCCAACTAGTGGAGTTTAATCAGATTTCAGTTGCCTAATCCAAGTCACTAAATTGAATTTAGTCGGATTTAGTTCGCTTAGTCTAACCTAGTCTAAACAATCTAATTTACTTGATTTACTTTAGCTTAGTCAGGTTTACTTAATTTTTACAATCCATTTTAATCCACTTTTTTAATATCCATGTAATTAGTTCAAATTAGTCAACCTAGCTATTTAAGTTTACTTAACAATTACAATTAAGATTACCTTTTCTATTTTACTTGTTCTAGCCTATGCGATTGAATCCACTTTGTTAATTTCTGCGTAATTAGTCCAAATTAGGCCACCTAATTAAGTTTAATTAACTTGACATCTAATTTAATTAATAATTTGCAAAAAACTTAGTCGTACATGGTCAGTGTACTACAATTTTGTGTAAAAGTCTAAAGTTAGTCCAACTAGTCAAGTTTAGTCAGATCTCAATTGCCTAGTCCATATACTAAATTGAAGATTTAGTCCACTTAGTCTAAGCAATCTAATTTACTTCAATTAGTTCAGCTTAGTTTGGTGAAGTCCACTTAATTCGATTTGTTAGTTTTAGTCCAAATTATTCTGATTGAATATAGGTAATTAGTAATCCAATTTATCAGTCAGGTTAAATCTACTAATTCCAAATTAGTTTACCTAATCCGACGTATGTTTAGTCCAAATTAGTCCAACTTAGTCTAAGAAATACCAATCAACGAACTTTCCCGAATAGAAATGACGTGAAATCATATAATTGCGGCAATTTTGTAATGCCTGCTTCTCCCGCTTATTTTTCTTTGATTTACGCAAAGAGAACCATCGACCAACCGCTTCTTCACATAATTTCTTGACGAAAAGCGCCATTTTGGACTTCTCTCCCCGGCGTGACCTCTTCTGATTTTTAGCACGGAACTTGAGTACCACGGAGGCTCACTAGAAGACGCAACGGTTGAAGAAACGTGCGCTGGTTTCGCCATCGTCATTAACGGACACTCTCTAGTCCACTGTCTACACCCCCAACTCGAGCGCCTCTTCTTGGACGTCGTCATGCAATGTAAATCTGTGATTTGTTGTCGCGTAACACCGCTGCAGAAGGCGCTCGTGGTGGAGCTCATCAAGAAGAGCCGGCACGCTGTTACTTTAGCTATTGGTGATGGCGCGAACGACGTCTCGATGATCAAAGGTGGGGATCATCGTCATCGTCATCTTTAGTGAGTTCTTTTTTTTAGCTGCCCACATCGGGGTTGGTATCTCTGGCCAGGAAGGGATGCAAGCTGTCCTAGCTTCAGATTATTCAATAGCACAATTTCGCTTCTTGGAGAGGCTGCTGTTGGTGCACGGCCGCTGGTCGTACTACCGAATGTGCAGCTTCCTCCGGTACTTCTTTAATAAGAATTTCGCTTTCACTCTGTGCCACTTCTGGTACGCGTTCTTCTGCGGATTCAGCGCCCAAGTAAGACGAGTTGGGGTGGCTTCCCGGGGGTTAATTTCCATTGTTTGCAGACTGTTTTCGACCCCATGTATATATCAGTCTACAATTTGTTTTACACGTCGCTACCCGTCCTAGCCGTCGGCATATTCGATCAAGATGTCAACGACAAGAACTCGATTTTGTATCCAAAGTTGTACCGACCGGGACATTACAACTTGTTCTTCAACAAGAAGGAGTTCTTCAGGAGCGCCCTCCAGGGGTGCTTCGTCTCGATTGTTTTATTCTTCATCCCTTTCGGTAAGATCGAAAGAGAGTTAAATGTGGTTGTGATGAAGTCCTCCAGGTACTTATTACGACGCGATGAGCCCCAGCGGTCAAGGTCTCTCCGACTACATGCTCTTCTGCTCGGTGGCCGCGGCTATTTTGGTCATCGTGAACACCGCGCAGATCGCCTTGGACACCTTCTACTGGACGGTTTTCAACCACATCATGATCTGGGGCTCGTTGGGTTTCTACTTTATCGCCGACTACTTCTATAACTACGTCATCGGCGGCCCCTACGTCGGCTCGTTGACTAAAGCGATGTCCGAAGTGAACTTCTGGTTCACTGCAGTCCTCTGCGTGACAATCTCAGTCATGCCGGTGTTGGCCTGGAGGTTCTACTTCGTGGACGTCGTCCCCACACTCTCCGACCGCGTGCGATTGAAGCAGCGTCTGGCGCAAGTGCGCTCCAGGCACAGCCAAGACGTGTTGAGAACACCATCGGCGCGAAGAGCGCGGCGGTCTATACGCTCCGGCTACGCCTTCGCCCACCAGGAGGGCTTCGGAAGGCTCATCACTTCCGGGAAGATCATGAAGAAGCTGCCCAACGCTGAATTCAACATCCCCAACATCATCGGGAAGTTGTCGGTGAACTCCAGCGGGAGCGGTATTAATGCTGGTAACAAACAGACGCCGCATTCCCAGGAGAGTAACAGTAGCGGAAGAGCCCCAATTCAGGATCTCGACACTATAAATCTATGAGAAATGGGGAGCCCCGAGTGGGGGTTTTTTAAACGCTTTTTTAAAAAGAAAACAATCTTTATAAAAATTGTTCTGTTAGAATTTTTAGCACACGTTACGTTTTACAAAGGAGAGAAAGATACGAAGTTTTATCGCGAGGGAACTTTGCGCCTACGTTTAAGTATTTTGCTAATGTGATTTTTCACTTAATAGTATTTGTACAGTATCAAGAATTGTTTTATGTTAACGCTTGGGGGTGAGAATTTGTCAAAGTCACCACGCAAAGACAGAGGGTTGTCTTTGTGTACAGAACGCTATTATGGTGCCAAATAATTGTTAAACTAGACCTGGAGATTGGTGATTTGGCAACTACCAACACACTTTTAGCACTCTTCAAACTCCCCAAGTGTGGATGTTATGCTTCTACTAGTCAAAGTATGTTTAATGTTATATTAAGAGAAATTTTCTTTATTACCAAGTTATTCAGAAAATATATATGCTTTTGTTTTTTTATTATAAAATAAATTTATTTTTTCTGTAAGATTTATTAGTTATTGAGAAAAACAGATCGTGGCTCAGTTGGCTGTGGGGAAAAAACTATTGTAAGTAAAACTAGTCAGTTTTGACAGTTTTCGAGCAAAAAGAAGAGTTAAAATACCAAGCCTGCTTATAATGGAGCACTCAAAAAGAGCTCTCAATGTGACCAAGAAAAGCGCACAATTATCGCATAAAAAAGTGAAAATTTTTATTGATTGAACAAGTCTAGTGGAATTTGGAAACCTCCAAGCTAAGACATACGGCGGCCACTTATCTTCAGACAAAATATTAATATTGAAATTTAGCAATAGCCAAGCACCAAATTCTAAGTCAGAGTTTAGATTCTTTGTCCTGAGGTTCAAATTGGCGGAGAAAGTTTTTCCGTTTTGATAATCTCCAAAAAAATGGAAAACTTTAAAAATCGATAAACAATTAACGGAGCGTCGTATCGGAAAACCGTCAAAGGATTTTTGTTCCCGAGGTCCGAAATGATGGAAAAGTCTGTTTTTTAACGATTTTAAATTTCGACCTGCGTTCAGAATTTTGGTCTTTTTTGAGCGAAAAATATGAAAGTTTCCAGATCGGCTCGAAACTATGCCGCCACTAGAAGTTGGTACTCCTGAATCTATTTCTGGTACTAGTTTAGTCTATCAATTTTGGCAGATTATGTTTTTTTCAATTATCTGCAAAATATTTAATAAATAATTAAAAATTAGATAGGCAACCAGTAATACATTCCAAATGCACTTTATAATAATTTTTTATGCTAGTAATTATTAAATAAAGGCAAAGTTAGTACCTATGTCTGAGCAAGTCGCTAGTAACTGCTGTTTTTTTTTTTCTGTAAGTTAAATAACCAGCTAATGTTTCGCAGTGAGCCCATCTCTACGCATAGTCGGTACATACAATTCCTGTAATGTCAATACAATTTGCAGCTAACTTCACTCGAAGTAATTTGTGTTTATGGTGTTTAGTGTCGAAAAACGGTTTCAATTGATAATTATGCTGTTATTGGGACAATCAGCTACTTTTGGATAACCCAAGTATGCGAACAAGTCTTTAAAACACAGTTTTGTTATGTTTTGTACAATTTTAGGCAACGTGTTGCAAGTGGAAGATTTTCATGTTCCAAGAGCCAATTTTCGCTTAATCTGATGAAAATGTGGATGCAGACTTTAAGTACATGACAGTAAGAAGCTGTAATTTGAAAGTGAAGGAAACTGGAGAAAGTTGAAACTTCAAACACTGAAAACATTGAGGTAATACGGTTTTAACATCGTGAATTGGGGCCCTCTATGAAGTCTTCTTTAAATTAGGTTGTCTACACAGGTGAAACTTTAATTTGATTCCTTTTGAAATTAAAATTTAGAAAGAAACCATTTTTTCTGATTGTTCAAATAAAAAAAAATCCTTTTTTCTCATTGGTTGCGTGAATAGTGTGTACAGATTATCAACCTAAGAAAACAAAAATTACCAATGAGTGCCACAGGTATTATTTGTTTAGTACATAAGTAAGAAAAAAACTGAAATCTAATCTGTATTGTCGTTGATTATCAACTAATTCTTAAATGTTTCAGGAAATGGAAGTTGTGAAGTTATCTGGAGTAAAAGAAACCAAGTCTAAGACTTTTGTAGCCAAGCTGATCGCTCAGAAAGCAACTAGATATTGTACTTCGCGGATTTTGGAGTTGTGCAGCGGACCAACTTCTTAATTTGCTGATGAAGGAGTTTTTAACCCATCATCAAGAAGTGAAGAAACACCTTCATAACTGCTAGTTAAGAGACGGGGTTAGTTTTTAGTTTTTTAATTTAGAAGTTGCTACTGGTGCTGTCTCCACTTTTCATTGATTTTTGAATGTTTTTTCAGGGAGAAGAAGTGTACTGAAGAGATGCCACATGGAGGATTACCAAGCGGATTCTCAAATTTGGTCAGGAAGTGAGCATTCTATAAGTCAGGATTTTTTTCGTCGAAATTCGCGCGCTTTTCCCTTTTTTTTGCGTTGCTCTGTCGCTGTTTTTAGTCTAAATCGCTAACTTCGTGTTTGTAAATTTAAAATCCTGGAATTCGCGCTCTTGTCCCTTTTTTTGCGTCGCTCGATCGATGTTTTTAGTCTAAATCGCTAACTTCGCGTTTCTAAACTTAAAATCCTCGAATTCGCGCCCTTGTCTCTTTTTTTGCATCGCTCTATCGCTGCTTTTAGTCTAAATCGCTAACTTCGCTTTTGTCAATTCGAAATTGACGAAATTCGCGCTTTTGTCACATTGTTTTAATCTAAAAAGTGTCGCAATTTGTCCATCGCGAGCCGCAGAATCAAATAATTGAAAAATTTTCCCAAAAAGTCCATAAATTAATTCTTATTTATGTATTTTGTTTCAGTGTCTCAAAAACTTGTTTTTTGCTTTGAGAACTGGGAACCTGGAGTGTGCCGCTCTGTAGAGGAGTTCGTCGTTCGCAGCAGTTGGTGTTCTTCTTCAAAACCGCGGCGAGAAACTATTGAAAATTGTTAAAATTTAATTAATTTTTGTACCTGGTTAATTAATAAAGTCGATAATAGATGGCGCCAATTGTTACCTCTTCCGAACACTTGACTCCTCCAAAACTATAAAAGAGTGCTTAAAAAAATGGGGAAAGGGTGGTGGGGACCGGACCCCAACCTCCACTATCCGACAAGCTTCAATAAGAAAGTGTCTATTCTTTGTGATGTTAATATGAGAGATATATAGACAGTGTCTATTATTTATAATGTTAATAATATAATAGACACCAAAGTGTCTATTGTATTATTAACGTTTTACAGTTTTCTTTTTGAGCTTTTGCTACCCGTTGATAGATGGCGCCACAATCGAATTTTTAACAAATTTTTTTAACAAAAATTTTCGTTGAATTCTCATAATTTTTCCTTGTTACATTTTTCTGTAATAAATGTGTCCAACAGAAAATGTTTAAGGTAATAGTAATTCAATTTAAATTTTTTAATTTGTTCCAAAGACACAGGAATTAAGAAAAAAGAGAAACTACAAATTCAACAATTTATTAAATGAGGATGAGAATTAGACTTTACAGTTCATAAACATTTTGTAATGAAAACAGCTCCCCTACACACTTCACGTAGTGCAGTTTAATGTTGCAGTTTGTCTAGGAATGATGAAAGCGTGTCCTTGTAGGCTTCTCCACCTTTACGAGGATGGCTTCAACCATTCTTGAAACCTTACAGACGGTTCTCGTGGGACGTAGGAAACCTCCACCAAAATCAGAGGAAGCTTGTTCACCTGCCAGTGTAATCGACTTGTTTTTAAAACAGGTCCCGTGGAGCTTTTGGAGAACCTCTTCAGAGGTAATGCAAACTGGAGCTCGTCTGGAAAAAACTCCGCTTTCTCCTGTTCCCGGAGCTGGATGAAACTTCCGACATCGTTGAGAGGTTTCAATGCACCGTCGGAAGTGGCAGGGGCGCTTTTTGGTGTTTTCACTTTCCTCTGAAATTGAAATGAAAATGAAAAAACGAAAGTTTCTTGTAATAAGAAAATGTAGGCAACCAACAATTCACAGCCAATCAAAAATAAGAATTTCAAAAATTCAAATCAACCAATCACAACAAAGAATTTCAAAATTTAAAACGACCAATCGAAAGTGAGTATTCAAACGAAGTAAGAGAAGTTAGCTGCGCCAATGTAAACCCGAAAATTTAAATGTCTGTATTGTTGGTTGCCTATAATAAGCACAAATACATCTATAGAAAATTACAAGTTCAAAATACAATAAAAAATGAATTTTATCGATATTTAGTAATAAAAATTGGCTGTGAAATGATTTAGTATCTAATTAGAAGCGTTGAGATCCCGCAAAATTAATAACAGGGCCTGTTTACCTAAAGATTTTGATTGAAATGTCATGAAGCGCTCAAATCCATTCTGTTGCAATAAAAATCGTACAACAGTATTTCTATGAGCAGTGTATCCCTCATATTCCTAGCTTCATGATCCTCCAACATCTAAAAAACGAGATAAACCCAATGAAAATACATTGATTAGAGACAAACCTTGTATTAAACGTCCTCAGCCAGAACTTGATTGTAGAATCAGCATTTTGTTCCATGTAGACAATCTCACGACACCGATTTCTTGTTTCAAGCCAGAACTTTCCCTAACAAGTAGAAAGAAAAAACTCATTAAACAGAGAAAACTCCCTTTTTGCTATAAAACTAGTTTTCACAAGGAAACAACTTTTACCTGTGTCAAAGAGATGTTTCACGCGATGAAGATAAATCACCAATTGTCATTTCCTAGTGAACTGAGAAGTGCATTAATAAGACAGCAAAAACAAATTCAGAAAGGAAAGTGATGTAAGATTTTATAGCATCAGTTCAGTGCACCTGTAACAAAGTTGTGTAACTTTCATGAGCCCCAAAGTTTAAATCCTACCTCTGTAAGTACCATGGGGGAGCTCCACGCCCACCTGCTCGCCATGTTCTAGCTAAAACTAGTAACTAATCTTTCCTCCAGTTTGCCAAACAAAAAAATCCAACGATGTTGCAAGACATAACATGAACAAACATCAAACAATTCTGAACTTCTTGCAAAAGAAGTGATGCTGTAGTCAGAAGGATCCGAATTTCCGCGTCTCTTATTACCCTCGTTCACATTAATAAATTGTCTGCAAAAACAGAAAAGTTAGCAAAGTTTGTGCTAAATTCTAAACTTACATAACTGAACACATCAGTCGCCTAAATGCAATTCAGACCGAAATTTGATACAATATAAATTTCGTAATTGTGACTAATTGGTTCTATACCGATTGTGAAAGAGTTCACCTTCGTAATTTCTAAGCTTTTTACCACAAACGGACAAAATTTGATCTTCCAACAATTAAAACTAGAAGGGCTAGTATAGTTTTCTCTATTTCTCGAAAAATTATAGTTGAATGCAGATGTCAGGTTTTGCATTTAAGTGACTCACATGTTTGGTAATTACCAAAGAAAACAAATATTGCTGCAAGTAGTTCTCATTTTCCAGAAACTTCCATTTTAGGATCTACGGTCTCTCAACTTAACTGCAAAGATGTTGAATAACCTGCACAGGCACCATTGAAACATTACTATTTGCCATTCTTCTCCAAAAATTCCCTGAGCTGAAAGTTTCCAAATTTGAGTAACAGCGACCAATTAATTCTTCTCCCTAGTAGCACATAAAGGAATTAATCAAAAGTTGGTGAAACTCAATAAAATGTGCGCCCAACATTCATAATGTAGACAACCAACAATACACTCGTGTTACCAGCTACTTGTGACCTCGAAAGAGCCAATCAGAAGCAAGTATTATTCGCCTATGATAAGTTTAGTGGAATTTGAAAAACTGGAGGGAAATTTAAATCGAGTAATGACAATAATTTAAAATTTCCAAACCTTCACTAAAATCAGGACTTCAGTTTAACAAACCAAAATATTAAAAATTGTATAAATTACCTAAATAATGTAAAATTATCCTATTAAATGATGTAGGAATAGGCATAAACATGTATCAAACAATTTTTCTTCTTTCAGCGGTGATGCAGTTAACAAAAGTGTCCCGTAACACATGGAGATAGATGAAGACCATGAAATAACTCTTTCTTTCTGTCGAAACGCCGAATATTTTTCTGCTTTCAAACATAACCTAAAAAGATAGTAAATTTACATTTGAAAACTTTTAACATTTGACTCACCTGCAGACGCTACAACAAGGTATAAAGAAGCAAAAGATGTTCATTTTAGCTAAAAAACTCACTTTAAATCGTCCTAAAACGAAAATAACAGTGAATTTACTCTCGTTTGTTTTGAAACTCGGCTCAATTATGCAAGTTGACCAATCAGAGAATAGTATTTTAAACGAATTCCCAATGACAACTTTCTGTATTGTTGGTTGCCTATCAGGTGCACCAGCGTCATCTAACGGCACACATTCGTGGAAGTAAAACTCAAAAACATGAATAAAAACTGTTTTTGTTAGTGTTGAACAGCAAGAAACATCAGAAAAATGTTCAATTCTATAACTAAAAACGTTGTAGTCTAGCAAAATTACCAATAGAGCCCCTATACCTAAACAATTCGATTTAAACGAGACGTCATCAAACTCAGCCAATTGCGCCAAAAATCCCATAACTTCAACAAACGTCTTTAAATACATACGAAAACCCAAAAAAGTATTCTCAGGCATAACGCGAGCTCCAACATTCGCAGCTCCATGGTACCAATCATGGAGATACTGAATAAACTCCTTCAACAGCTGAAAAATGAAATGAATATGCTGATACAAAATTCGATAAAACAAACCGCAAAATTCTCAGTATCATAAGCTAAAAGCGTCCTCGAATTCATCGTTTCCAGGAAGTTGTGAATCCGTTGAACAAACTTCAGTGATGTATCACAATCGCAGAGATCCTTGTGAAAAATTCTATTCAGTTCCATCGCTGTGGCGACTTCCTTTGAGAAGATCTAAAAAAAAGTAATCAGAGGACGATCTAGAAACATTAGATTCCTACTTGCGACAACTCGTTTTGTTTAGTGTAAACGTGGTCATGGTCCCCACAACCTACGATGGGTCAAAAATGCTTCAAATTGATCACACCATCAGGAGTCTACAAAAACCCTCAAATTAAAGAAACCCCAGAAATGACAAGTACCCAAGTCTCTCCAGCCGCCAGAACAAAACTCCTTAGATTCCTCTCGAGGTGCGCAAAGTCGCAGCAAAACCACAACCGCCGCTTCTTCTTCTTCTTCTTGACATCTTCAACGTGACAAGGATGTTCGCAGCTATTTTCGTTTTCCCACAATCCGAAGTATTTCCACGTGGTGCTGTTCCACGTCGTCGTTACCACGTCCACGCAAACTCCTGAATGTTCCAGGAGAATGACGCACTCCAGGATTACTTTATGGAGAACGTCGCGCTTTTTAACAAGTGGTCCGAGGTTCTCCCCCAATTTCCCTGGAATGGCTGGAAGAAAAAGGAGGAAGAGTCTTCAGGGGATGTTGGCTCGTCCACCACCAGCACGCCGCGTTTCTCCTGAGGCTGCAAATCCCCCGCCTTCCTGTGCAGCAACGAAAATGCTTCTTCGTTGAAACCAAAAGACGGCTTTAACTTCTTCATGTGGTTTTTCAGGGTACTTAAGGTGGGGAGAGGTAGAATCTCGTGGTTGCGTAAGTGGAGGTAAGTTCGGCGACTTTGGATTCGAATTAGTATGCCTTCTAGGATCCAAGAATTCGAGTAGCGCATTCCTTTGGAGCTGTGGCATTTGGCGGCGGTTATGCAGGCGTTGAAAGCTTGTTGTTGGGGTCGGGGGAGGTCTCTGGTTGCTTCAGCGAGGGCGTCTTCAGAGGCTGTCGCAAGACTTTGTTTTAGTTGTTCTATGTTTGCTTTCGCGGCTTCCAACTGCAAAGAAATCGGATTTAGAGTAAAATAATCTCTCTGAAGAACTGAAATAAATGTGAGAACCCCCAAAGTGTCTTAACGGACTCACATTCTTCTTCAGCCGCAAGTAACACCTCCTCAAGTTCTTCAACTCCCTTCGTCTCTCCCGATCTTTGACTAGCGCATGTTTCTCCCTGATATTCGCCCTTTTCTGACTCTTCGCAGCACGATCCTGTTTCCGTTTTCGCTGAACCTGGCATGTGGGGCACCGCCCCACCTTCCAACCAAATTTCGAGTGAAAAAACCCCCGAGAACAAGGTTTATTATCCACACCTTGACAAAACGACATCTTATTAAGATTCTTTATCGATGATAAAACGTCCTCGAAGTTGCGAATGACCGGTTTCACCACCTCTACTTCGACGAGGTTTCCCTTAGCCCGGACCTGAAAACACTCGGTATAAAAAAATCGACAAATTCGTGTCAACACCTCTGTGTGCAAGTCCATTTTGACTACAATCGTTTTAGTGAAATTCTGGTCTAAATATAGGAAAAAGATAGCGGGGGGGGGCCTCGGCAAAGCCCCAATTAATAGGAAAGCTCCCTGGGGGCAATTTTCGAAGATCGGACTTCAAGTCTTCGAAATCGTACGGTTTTTCTTCTTTGATCAGCGAAATTTTCTTTAATTTCCCTTAAAAACGAAAATCGGGACTCACTATAACAGTCCCTGGAGTCTCCGAAAGAAACCTAACTTCAAACGTGTTCGTTTTGATGACTACATCTCCAGGTAGCACCGCAGTCTTGGGATTTTCTGACGTGACAACTTCCACCTCATTTTCAATAATTCCAAGATCTGTTCTCACTGAAACTCTTGGAAATTTCTTCTAAAACAACAACATAAGTTCGCTTCTAGGTACTACAGCCCCCTTACAGTAAAAATACTGGGAATACTCGACGGAGCGAGACGAAATCTCCCTCGCAAAATTTTGCTCACAGATCCGTCTATTAAATTCGTGACAAAGTATTTCTCGATTTGTTCGGGTTTAAAGTGTAACTCGCAAACATACAAGATTTTTCGAGTGGTTCTTTCTTGCCCAAGATGCGGCTTTATAACTTTCGTCCACAGATCCCGCATGGACTGCTCCTACAAAACGGCGCTTACATAAAAGTTTCAAACTTGAAAAGTTAAAAGTACTTTTGGAAATTTGAAGAAGGCTTGGCGGTCCTTACCAAAGTGGGTCCTGTTATGGCAGGAATTAATGCAGCACCCGCGAGTCATTTGAATGTATTTAGAATGAAGTTAGCTGGAGTTGTATACACAAAAATTAAAAGTTCTGAGAATAAATTAATCTTTCTGTCATACTTTCTTGTGTTGTAACGTGTCCCTACGCTTCTTGCTGCATTGAGGGATTCGGTAAACACAAAACTGCTTCTTAAATGAACATAACCTAAAATTTTTAAGGTATTGAAAAACTTTGGTACAAACAGATTCCAGCTCACCTGTGATGGAGTTTTAACCAAGAAACCAAGAAATTCGGTCCTTGTGCTTTTATAAATACTATTTTCTATAACTTTCAACTCCTAAAACTGCTTAAACACAACCACAACACTACAAAATTGTAGGTATTGCAGTTTTCTGTAGCTTTTGTAGACTGGTCGAAGCGCCATTTTAGTAGTAATGTTGCGGTAGACCTTGGAACTTTAGCCCGGTTTCACACGAGGGAAATATCGAAATTATCAAATTTTTTTCTTATTAAAGGAATTTAAAAAAGTTTTAAAATTCTACGGCTTTTAATTTTAGTAATTAATTCTAATTTGTTCAAATGTCTTAAAATAATAAATATTTTAAGACATTTGTTAAAGTATGAGCAACCAATAATATTGTATCAATTGCTCGCTATCTGAAAAAATTTTCGGAAAAATTCAAAATTAGACAGCTAAGCTACGACATACGGCGACGACCTAACTTCACTCCATTGTGTATAATAATGAATACTAATTATTCAAGAACCGAGAGGTAAATCTCAAGTAAGAGTTGAGATTCTTTCTTCTGAGCCCCAAATTAATAAAGAAAGAAATATTCCCTTTTTATATTACCCGAAAAATGACATTTTATTCAAGAAATAAGTCTAGTGGAATTTGAATCCCACCAAGCAAGCTGAGACATACGTCGACGGCCCTATTTTGATTTTGGGACAAAACGTTCGCAACAAGAGGGATAAATACACACCAAAGAGAATTAAAAAACTTTATTTTTTGTACATTACGTCACACCCAATTGAATCAATTTATTCCGAGTGTCTCCTTTTAATGTGCTGCGATAAGTTTGATTTTGATTTTGCTTTAAACTCACAGTGATCACATAAAAACCACTGAATTTCAGAGTCACTCGCATGTTTTACTTTTTTGTGACCTGAAACCTCAGATTTCGATTTTGCTTTATAGTCACACTGATCACATGCAAACCAGTGAATTTCCGCATCGCTTAAATGTTTCCTTTTTATGTGAGTTGATAACTCTGATTTCATTTTTGTTTTAAACTCGCAGTGGCCACAAGGAAAGCACTGAATTTCAGAGTCTTTTAAATGTTTCCTTTTAATGTGCTTTGATAAGTCTGATTTACATTTCGCTTTGTACTCGCAATTGTCACATTGAAACCACTGAATTTTAGAGTCACTTAAATGTTTCCTTTTAAAATGCTCCGATAAGTTTGATTTTGATTTTGCTTTATGTTCGCAGTGATCACATGGAAACCATTGAATTTGAGAAGAGTCAGTTAAATGTTTCCTTTGTATGTGACTTGATAATTCTGGGTTGGTTTTCGATTTAAATTCACAGTAATAACAAGAAAACCACTGAATTTCAGAGTCCTTTAGATGTTTTCTTTTAATATGTTTTGATAAGTCGAATTTAGTTTTTGCTTTATATTCACAATGTTCACATGCAAACCAGTGAATTTCAGAGGCACTTAAATGTTTACTTTTCACATGACTTAACAACCTTGATCTAAATTTTGCTTTGTACTCACAGTGATCACATTGAAACCACTGAATTTCTGAATCCTCTAAATGTTTCCTTTTAATATGTTTAGATAAGTCGTATTTGGTTTTTGCTTTATATTCACAGTGATCACATGCGAACCATTGAATTTCAAAGTTACTTAAATGTTTCCTTTTAAAGTGATATGATAACTCAAACTTAAATTTTGCTTTATAGTCGCATTTCCCACATGAAAACCATTCAATTTCGGATTCACTTAAATGGTTCCTTTTGTGGTGTATTAATAAATGATATTTAGTCTTTGCTTTATACTCACAGCAAACGCATGAAAACCACTGAATTTCAGAATGTTTCCTTTTCATGTCATCACATGTCAAAACTTGCTTTGAGTTTGATGGACAACTTAAGACGTGTTTTAACCAGTCTAATGCAAAAAAGGTTTGAAAATTGCAGACTTTGCAGAGATAAAAATGCACTTTTCTGGAGTCTTCCTCATTGGCATGCAATTCTTGCAAATGCTTCTTCAAAGTTACATAGGAGTGTGTTGTAAACACACAGTTTTCACAAGAGTGCATTTCCACAGAATCCCAACAATTAAAAAATTGGAGGCCCTCTTTGTGGTGTCTTTCATGTTTCACCATGACAATCCTAGAGGTCGTTTGGAACTTGCAGACTTTGCATTGAAGAATCTTGACATGGAATTCTTGCAAATGCTGCTTGAACCTCACAATTGCATCTGTTGTAAACTTGCAGTCTTCACAGGAGTACATTTGGACAGAATCCAAACAATTAAAGAACTGGAGCCCTTCTTTGTGTCGTCTTTCATGTTTAATCATGAAAATCCTTGAGGTCGTCCAGAACTTGCAGATTTTGCATCGATGAATGTTTGGCTTTTTCCAGCAGATCTCCGCAAATTTTACTTCATTTTCAAGGGACGACATGTTTTATACTCCTTTAATATGAAATTTGAATAATTTTACACCTTTTGAGCAAACAAACTTACCAAAACGGTAACGAAGAAGCAAACGTGACATTCATAAACAAAAACATAACCCTAATTTTGCTCACGTTGCGATTGGTGGAAATCACAGATGGTGGTTTTCTATTGGTTGCGTTGCACCTCTGCAAACGCGCCTTTTTTGAAATTGGAATTTGATGGAATTTCGCCAGTTTTTGAAACAATTTGTACTGGAGATGTGCAATGGCCTCCAAAGTTCTAATCTGAAGTCTTTCTTGGTGAAATTGTCGCTTTTTCGATCTTAATTAACAATTTCTGCTCTTTTAAAAGTGAAACACCACGTGTTTACCAAAATAGACTTTCATAGGAATTATTACATCATCATTTTGAGCATTTTTTTCAATTTTGGAGATTTTTTAGGAGTCGTAAAAGTATTTTAGGATTTTTCAACATTCTTTACCATTCTTTGTGATCTTTAAAATTCAGAACATTAAAAAATTGTTTCTTGTTTTTCAGATTCGTGAGATTTTATTGATTTTTGGAACTTCTCGTCTTTTTTTTAATCATTCTTCAGGACTTCTTTAAGGATCCTTCAAGGTTTTGTTAGAAATCCTCTGGTCTTTGTTTCCGTTTCTTCAAGGATTTTTCCGGGAGCATTTAGAGGTGCTTCAAAGATAGTTAATGATTTTTTTTTCCTTTTTTTAATTTCGCTTCTAAAAGTTTGCTTGTTTCTTAGTTCTGTGAATATTCGGAAATTTCCAAAATTCTGTTTAGATAGAAATCTAATAAAAAATCTCGAAGAAATTAGAAAAATTCCTTCGAAATAAGACTTCTGCTAATCTTTGGGATATTCGTCTTTCGAAAATTAACAGTTTTCTTAAAATTTATACTCAGAAAAAGTAGAAAAACCAAGTTAAAATAGGAGAATCAAAATATTACTTTTTTTCATTTTGATTCTAAAAATTTGCTTGTTTTTTATTTATGTGAATATTTCGAAAACTCGAAAATTTTGTGTTTAATTTTTAATTTATTAAAAATTATTATTAGATCTATTAAATTTAACATAAAAACTGAGGTATTTCTATCATTTGAATTAGCGAGTGTTTCTACAAAAACTCAAAAATATCTAAAGATTCCATTTTTAGCGTCGCGAGGCCAAACAAACGGTGATAAAAACCAATTTTGAATCTGAGGCTTTATTTTCAGCACATTTTACATTGCGTATTACATATTTAGTCCTAATTTTCCACCCACCAGCAAAAAGTCCAATGCCGATTCCTGTCAACGTAATTAGCTTTTAAAGTCACATTTATAACTTGACCGAATTATTTCGATTTCGACAGCTTCAAATGTTTCCATTTTACATGATTCGACAACTCAAATTTCGCTTTAGCTTTATACTCACAAATATCACAAGTAAACCAGTGAATTTCATCCTCGCTTAAATGTTTCCTTTTCATATGACTCACCAACTCAAATTTAGCTTTCGCTTTAAACTTACATTTTTCACATTGAAGCCACTGAATTTCACTCCTTTTAATGTGTCTCCTTTTAAAATGCGACGATAGGCTAGTTTTTGACTTAGTCCTATACTCACATTCAGAGCAATAAATCCACTGAATCTCCAAGTCATTTAAATGTCTGTTTTTCATATGACTTACCAAATTTTTTTTAGATTTCGCTTTAAACTCGCAGCGATCACACGAAAGCCACTCAATTTCGGAGTCGCTTAAATGTTTTGATATCACATGATTTGATAAGTTTGCGTTGGTTTTGCTTTTAAAGTCACATTTGGAACAGCGAAACCACTGAATTTCAGAGTCGGTTAAATGTTTCGCCGTCAGGTGGCTTGATAAGTTTGAGTTTGTTTTGGTTTTAAAGTCACATTTTGTACAGTGAAACCACTGAATTTCTGAGTCGTTCAAATGTTTCAGTTTTATGTGTCTTGATAGGGCTGATCTCCATTCCGTTTTATAGTCACATCGGTCGCAGTGTAGTGTCAAGTGGCCACTTAAAGGAGGACAATTGTTCCTTGAATGCTCCGTTTTCATGTGTTTTGATAAATCTGATTTAGTTTGCGTGAGAAATTGACATTTTTCACATGGAAATTGGTCGTTCGATAAATGTGTCCCTTTAAAGTGGCGTGATAAAACTGATTTTACTTTAGTTTTAAAATCGCATTGAGAACAATGCATCCATTGATCTTCATAGTCGCTTAAATGTCTCCTTTTTGTATGACGTGACAAGCTGCATTTAGTTTTTGTTTTAAATCCACAGTGATTACAAGAAAACCATTTAATTTCAGAATCCTTCAGATGTTTCGTATTAATATGAACTGTTAACTCAAATTTCGTTTTCGCTTTAAACTCGCAGTTATCACATGTAAACCATTGAATTTCTGAGTCTCTTAAATGGTTTCTTTTTATGTGCATTGTTAAACTTGTTGTTAGTCTCGTTTTATACTCGCATTGATTGCAGTGCAGTTCCAAAACATCTTTGGAGTTTTTGTCCTGAAAGACACTTCTTACGAATTTCCTAAGATTGGCGTTCTTTGAGGGACAACTATCAAAGACATGTCTCCACCAGTCTAACCCAAAAAACGTCTGAAATGCGCAGCCTTTACATCGATAACATCGCACTCCTCTGGAGTCTTCTTTCTTGGAATGGAATTCATGCAAATGCTGCTTGAAACTAATGAGGGAGTCTGTTGAAAACACGCAGTTTTCACAGGAGTACATTTCCACAGAATTTCGACAATTAAAAAGTTGAGGACCTTCTTGGTGTCGCCTTTTATGTTCAACCATGAAACTCCACGAGGTCGTCCAGAACTTGCAGACTTTGCATCGATAAATATTGACGTGGAATTCTTGCAAATGCTGGTTGAAACTCACAAGGGAGTCAGTTGTAAATTCGCAGTTTTCACAGGCGTACATTTCCACAGTTTCCCTACAATTGAACAATTCGGGCCCTTTTTCGTGGCGTCGTTGGTGTTCCATCATTAAAATCCGAGAGGTTGTCCAGAACTTGCAGATTTTGCATTGAATTTTTAGGTTTTTGAAGCCGAACTCGGCAACTTCCAGGGAGTTTTCAAAGGACGACATATTTTATAACTCTGATAAAAAATTTGGGTAATTGGGTACTTTTTGGGCAAAGAAACTTACCAAAACGAGAAGAAAGAAGCAACGGCGATTTCACAAACATGAACATAACCCAACTTTTTTTCCCGTATTGCTATTGGCGGAGAGGGAAGACAACAGAAATGCTCGTCTCCTATTGGCCACACGCAAAGCCCGGTTTTTGAAAGTTATTACCGTAAATCTTTTTTTCAATAAAGTTCTCAACAAATAAATAATTGGGACCGTTTTTTCGTAGAGTCGCTTATATTCCAGCATTAAAATCCTGAAGGTTGTCCAGAACTTGCAGATTTTGCCTTGAATTTTTAGGTTTTTGAAGCCGAACTTGGCAAGTTTCAGGGAATTTTCAAGGGACGGATTTATTAAAATATGTTACAAATAACTGTGATAACAAATTTGAGTAATTCTGCACTTTTTGGGCAAAGAAACTTACCAAAACGAGAAGAAACAATTTCACAAACCATAGTCACAAACATAAACATAACCCAACTTTTCTTTTCCGTCTTGCTATTGACGGAGAGCGGAGACAATGGGGAAGGTAGACTCCTATTGGCCGTATGCAAGGCGCGTTTTATGAAAGTTATAGTATAGCTATTTTATTCTCTAATAAAATAATATTTCTCCCAACTTTATTAATCATTGTACCAATCCAGAAACAGCAAAGAAAACGACATAACTAAAAGAAAAAACAGCACCCACACCCTCAACCCGGCGTTCCGTTGAATCGCCTGTCTAATCTGCTCATTGGCGTCTTTCATGTTACTAGTGGCCCCCACGATGTTGTTAGCGATCCTATCGATATCCTGGTCCTGTTGGAGTACTTTTTCAGTGAAAAGTTCTTGTAATTCAGCGATATGAACGACTTTACTCTCCATCTGTTTAACTTCCTCTGAAGTGGCGTTGAGTTCATTGAACAGCATCTCGTTCTCAGACTCAAACATTTGCATTTCTTCCACTGAGAGCTCTTCTTCTATGTTAACGGAAGACGTCGGTGATGGAAGTGGCGGTGGTCTTCTCTCACTTTCCAAAGTCTGTTTGCTTCCAATTGTCTCTAATTTCGCTACTTTGTGGGTCTCTAACACTCTTTTCACTCTCACGGCTTTGGTTTCTGTGTAGATTTTGCTAACGCTCTTCAAGTAGCGCTCGAGGGACTCCGCGACGTTCTTGTAGTGCTCCTCGCGTTGTTCAGTCTTGCGGATTTTCGACAATTCCTTCTTATAGTCGCTGATTAGAGAGGCACACGCATTGACGATTTCTTCAGCAGTTGTGTCTATTTGCACCCTGTCAATCTCAGTCATTGTCTTGTTAGTTGACAAGTAATTCAACACATTTAAATACGCAGCCTTGTTCTCCAGAAGGAAGTTTTGCAAGTTTGTTATTCGCTTTACCACTTCTTTAGCAGTAGCTAAGTTGGCATCTTTTGGTGTTGATTTAAGAAGAGGAGATTTCGCTTCATTAAGACCGAGAGATTTGTTTGTGGTCCTCACAGTTTTCACACAGGCTTTAAAAAGAATTGTTACATCCATTTTCACGGATGTCAGGCAACTGACGTGTAGTTAACCTCAAAAGTGGTTGTCACTTCACTTCAAGGTCAACAGAGTGAAGTTAGCCGCGGTTCCAAATTTGCAGATTTCACCAAGCAAAGATTCGCGCCGGCAAATTCTAATTAAAATAAACACATTTACAATAATTAGCGTGAATACAATGTTTAATTTAAGTCAGTTTCATAAAAAAACAAAGTTTCGTCTAGTGAGCTTAGCTTTGACAGTTTGACAGATTTTATTTAGGTACTGCCAACTTGCACAAAAAGGTGAATTTGTGACGTCAAACATTTAATAGTGTCGAAAATAAAAAACATCCATAAATAACAATTTACATAAACAACCTAACTTAATAAATCCATAATTTCATCCTTCGAAAGCGCATTGTTATTAGAAGTCCCCACACTCACCCCCATCGAGCCCATCAAGGGTTGTTTCTGCATCATTTGGTTCATAGGGACTTTTGGGCTATTTGTCATATTCCCCATATTCCCGATTGGCAACAACTTATCCAAAGCATTCCAGTTGCCTTGGGGCGACGTGTTATTGTTACTCCGAATCTGATTGGTGCTACTCCAGGGATTGGGTGAGGAGAAACTGGACTGTAATCCCATTGGATTGCCGCCCATCCAATTTCCCCCACTTCCACCCATGCTTATACCCCCACTAGCGTTTCCTCCGCCAATGCTTAACCCCCCACTCCCTCCTCCTACGCTCAACCCCCCACTTCCTCCCATGCTTAACCCGCCACTCCCCCCACTCACATTGGCATTGGACCAATCAGACATCAGCGTCGTCGTCAAATCCTTCGCAGGCGTGGTCACAGGACTCTTCGGGGACTTTACCGGCGCCAAAGCCGCCTGGTTTTGGAATGCTTTGAAACTCTCCTGTTGTTGCGCCACCTTTTGTTTCTCCTCTAAGCTCATGGTAACAAAAGAATCGAGACCGAGTCCAGTGAAAGCTTGATCTAATTCGACTGGTTTCTTCGTCGCTTGGAAGGTTGGCATTGCTGCAGTCAACACTTTTTGCTCATCTTTGACCGAATTCAACTGTTCTAGTTTGGTGCGGTGGTCAGTCTCTACCAACTGAAACATTTCTTTGACTAAAGTAACTAAAGCGTTGAACTGGGTGAGAGTAAGACCGTTTTCGATACACAGAGGAATGAGAAACGGGAGGATTCTTGTCGCGATGACTTCTTTGCTGATTCCGAGTTTCTTGTGGTTCATCGCGAGCTTGTAAATCCCCAAGATACCCATCAACACCGCCGGTTCTCTTGACGGTATCTGCGGGAGGAACGGGAGGACCTCGTCCAGAACCAGCCACTTATCTAAGTGCTCCAAAAGTCGCCCCACGCACAACAAACAGTTCACGCGCACGGAAAGACCGGAAGTCGACAAACACAGACGTTTGATCCTCGGAAGGAGACTGTTTTTAACATTGGAATGATCAAGCAGCCCCGCGAAAGTTGGCAGGACTGAAAGACACAGCTCGTGGATTTGGGGGGAGTCCGAATCGAGCCCTCGGTACAACATGGGGAGGACGTGCTGTTGGACGTCCTCCGCTGGAGTTAACTTGAGAAGAAGCTCCATGCGTTGAAGCATGATCAAGAGGATCTAAAAAAAACAACAAAGTTACCTCCCCTCTACCGCCATTACGAAAGACAATTAAAAACAACCTCCCCTCACACGCCCATTATAAAACACAACTACCTCCCCTTACGCCGCCATGACGAAAGCCTCACCTGGATGGGTTCCATAAGCTTCATGACCGGTTTGAGGTGGGGGAGGACTTGCGCGCAATACTCCTCCTTGGTGCAGTCAGAGTTACCTCCCCTCATACCGCCATTACGAAAGACAATAAAAACAACCTCCCCTCACACGCCATTATAAAACACGGCTACCTCCCCTTACGCCGCCATGGCAAAAGGCTTACCTGGATTGGTTCCATGAGCTTCATGACCGGCTTGAGGTGGGGGAGGACGTGCGCGCAGTACTCCTCCTTGGTGCAGTCTTGGGCGATATCCAGGATGCTGGGCAAAACGAAGGGGACCATAGCGGGCTGGGAAAGATCGCGGGAGAGACAGGACAGCACTCGCTGGACTTTTACTCGGTGGGGAAGTTTGGGGAGAGCCTCGGGTAAACCTTTGTAAAACTGGGACTTCTGGAGGTTGTCCCACTGGAGAAGAGAGTCCAGATAAGTCAAGGTTTTGATAGCCACGTCGTCAAAATACGGAATCTGAAAAAAAACAATTAACCCTCTGGAGGTGGGAAGTCCGACAGTCTTACTCTAGCGAATTGATGCGCGTCTGGACGGACCTCTGGGGTGACATTCAACAATAGTTTAACATACTCCCTTAGAGCCTCAGGGATACATTGCAACTTCCCCCCACTCAAACTCTTCAACTGTTGAGCTCTCGCCCTGAACTGTTGAATATCCTTAGCGGGAGCAATCAAGTGATTCCCTGGGGAGTTCAACACGTATGCCAACATCCCCACAGAGAACATATCACTAGCTGAAGAGTTACCCTGACTGAGAACACACTCTGGAGCTAAATACTCCAAACTGCTCTGACAAATCTCCGGGAGAGTTGGGGAGAAACCCTCGCAGGGATAAACAGGGGGGAGATTCGGCGGATTAGTGTTGTGAACACAGAAATCTAATCCAAAAATCTTCCAGGCGCCCTGCTTATTAATAATAATACTCTCAGGACAGATATTTCTATGCAACAACTTCACGTCATTGTGCAAAAACGCGAGACCTTCACTGATCTGAAGTAGGCCGTACTTGATCTCAACATCAAAGAGTTTGTACTCGGACATGTTCCCCGGTTGGGGCATATTCGTGGTTTTCCCCAAAACGTTTGCTAAACTTGCAAAAACCGGTTCTGTTGCAAACGCGAGACTCTCGCGACTCTCCTCCAAAGGGTGCTGCACGGTGAGGATCTGCGGGTGTCGGATCTTCGTCAATTGAGTGATCCCCCGCCGCAGACTTTCCAGGATCATGTCTCGATCGGATTTGTTCCATCTTTCCAACTGGCGCTTCTCGAAGACGAAAATTGAGGCTTCTTGCTTCGTGGAGCGTTTGTAGCCACTGTAGATCTTCCACAGTAAACCTAGAAAAGCGTCTTAAAAGGGGCGAGACTGGGTTGGGGGGTTACCTGGCCCGGCGGAGGCTGTGTGGGTGGTTGCGTCAAATTCTCGAGTCACGGGGTTGCCCGGGAGCACCCCTGAAAGCTGCGAGACGGTGCTGCTGACGGAGCTACTCACTTGCGAGTAGAGTTTGTTGAAAACTTCCATGGGGGCGTCTAGAAAACCACAATAACTATCATGTTTTGACAGGTTTGACAAGTGACACTAGTGCCAGATTGGTGACTCTAGGGAATTTACCTGTCAATGTCAAAATTTGACATAACCTTAAAATCGTGTTGTTTGTTTACGATGTCGGAGTACGAGAACGTCCGTGTGGGCAAACTCGTCCTCAAAGGCGAGAAAAACAAGTAAGTTATCCCCTTGTGCAGCCCCCCAGTGTCATATTTCCTTGCAGAGCGAAGAAGCGCAAACACAAGAGCAAGCGCGTCGACGCGGCCCCCAAAGTGGACTCTGACAGTCTCACCCACGGCAACTGGTGGAAAGTGATCAAAGCCGAAGACATCACGGGCCCCGTGGCTATAGAATTCGGTAGTCATACCTACGTCAGAGCCCTAGATAACGGTTTGTTTACTCTGGGGGCTCCACACGACGAGGGCGACGGCCCGTCGCCTGAAGAGATCCTCACGGCTGTTTTAATCGACGAGCAGAAGGTCGCGTTCAAGTCAGGCTATGGGAAGTATTTAAGGGTGGAGAAAAATGGGGTTGTCACAGGGAGGTCGGACGCGATTGGGGTTATGGAGCAGTGGGAGCCTGTCTTCCAGGTAAGGGGTGGAATTAAATTGGGTTTAAATAACTGTGGAGTTGTAGGAGGGGAAGTTGGCGCTACAGAGCTACTCGGAGTGTTTTATGAGTGTTAATGACGATGATGATGGGATTGAGGCCGTGGATAAGAAAGCGGGACCCCATAATATGGTGCAGGTCAGATCACAAACTGTCAAAGACGTGAATCCGTTGAAAGACGTCCCGGTGGAGGAGCAGGGAGATCTGGAACAGGTGGAAATTAATTACGTGTAAGTGCTCAAATTTGATTCGTTAACGTCGTTAAACGACACAATATGATTGGTTAATCGCATCTCCGCCCTGTTTTGTAGGAAAAAGTTCCAGAAGTTCCAAGATAAGCGCCTGCGGATCTGCAAAGAAGACACTTCTCAGTTGAAAAGGGCAAAGGACGAAGGAACTTTCCACGAGGCGCTGTTAGACAGGAGAAGTAAAATGAAAGCGGATAGATATTGTAAATAAAACTAGCTTCTAATGGAATTTATTGATATTTCCTAATGTTACGATGTAGATTTATTTTACAACGCAAAACATTAAAAAATTAATATTTCATTCTGACGATGAGTTTCTTGTGAAATAATACCAAAACTTACACTTACAATAAATTAACTAAGTCAGTTCGTTCCGAGTTACAACAGAATCTAAACATAACATTTTTACACATTTTATTATCATATTACACTGTCTGAAATTTTAACTGGAAGTTACGTAAAGTGTTGCAACAGAAAATAAATGACATTGCACTTCCAGTGACTGATGAACTGGGTTTGTATAATCATGATTCTGTAACAAAATAATTTACAGCGTATTAAAAAAAATACCTAAATTACTAAATCTCAACTTATGGCGACTTTGGCTCTTGATGCTTTCAGCCATTCTACAAATTCATCTAACATCACCGGCCCTGGAAAAAAACAGACGAGTTTAGTATAGTTTAGGAAGGCGGTGAAGTCGGCTTTGGACAGTGCTACCAACGTGGAAACACGTTTCAAGCCTACTGAGAAGTGTATTTTATTGGGGTGCCAACTAAAATTCATCAATCCAACTTTTAAAAACAAGAAAATTCAAAATTTTACGAATCGGACGATTACAAAATTCTGGCGTCAAAGGGCTCGAAAATCCAACAAAATCCAAAGAATAGAAATCATCAAATATACAATAAAAGAAAAAATACAAATTTCCAAAAACGTAAGGCCAAAATTCAAGAGCCAAAAGACTAAAATAATCCAAGAAAATTGAATTCAACAATTCAAGGAATTAAAAATACAACAATCTGAGCACTTGACATCTCAAATTGACAAGAAACTAAAAATTTACGAATGCAATGACAAAAATCTAAGAAAAATAAAAAATCTTGAATCTAAGAAATTTCTTCAACCAAAGATTGGAAAGCATATAAAAAATTGAGAAAATTGCAAATTCCAAGAGCCCAAAAATTAGATATCAAATATCCAATAAATGAATAAATACTAATTGTCAAAAAGATAAAAATGCCAAAATTTAACCAAAGGACTACAAAATCCAAGAATATTTGAAAATTTCAGGAAATTCTATAAAGAAAGGTTGTAAAATCAAAAAAATGTGAGTAAATTAAAAAAAAAATGCTAAAACCATCAGATATCCAATTAAAGAAAAAATAAAACGTAAGAACGCCAAAAGTCAAAAGCCAAAGGACTAAAAAATCAAGAAAATTCAAGTATTCAAAAAATTCACAAATCTACTTAAAACAATTCAATGAATTGAAAATACAAGAATTTGAGCACTTGAAATCTTAAATTTAGAAGAAACTAAAAATTTCTCGAATCTAAAAAAAAATCTGCAGAGAAAGAAAATTTTCAAATGATCTAAAAATGTAAGAAAATTGGAAATTCCAAGAGTCCAAAAACGTAAGAATGCTAGAATTCAAAAGCCGACCAAAAAATCCAAGAAAATTCAACAATTCAAAATTCTAAAAGCTAGAAAATTTCAAAATTCATAAAATGCAAATGTCCACAAATCCAAAGAAATTAAACAATTCAAGGAAATAAAAATTCAAGAATCTGAGAATAAACTAAAAAAAAGTTCGAATCCAACGACTCAAAAATCCAAGAAAAAATAAAAAAATCTTGAATCTAAGAAAATTCTAAAATAAATGATTCAAAGGGATTTAAAAAATGAGAAAAAACTGGAAATTCCAAGAGCCCAAAGGCTAGATTTCATCAAGTGCCCAATAAAAGAATAAATTCAAATTGTTAAAAAGGTAAAAATTCTAAAGCCAAAGGACTACAAAATCCGAGAATATTTGAAAAGGCAAAAATTAGAAGATGGAAAATTCAGGGGTCCAAGGACTAAGTAAAAAATCTCCGGAAATTTTTCAATAAAAGGTTGTAAAATCAAAAAAAAAGAAGTAAAAAAAACATAAAATCCGAGAGAGAAAAAAAAATCCAAGAAAATTCAAAATTCTGACACCTTTTCCGATTACAAATGTCCAAAAAATTAAAAAATCGATTTAAAACAATTCAAAAAATTAAAAATACACGAATTTGACCACTTAAAATTCCAAATTTAAAAGAAACTAAAAAATTCTCGAGTCTAAAGAAATTCTACAGTGAAAGAAAGATTCCAGATGATATAAAAAAATGTAGGAAAATTGGAAATTCGGGGAGTTCAAGAACGTAACAATGCCAGAATTCAAAAGCCAAAGGACCAAAAAATCTAAAAAAATTCAACAATTCAAAATTCCAAAAAAATTCTAAAATCCATTGAGACGAGGAATGTAAACAATTCAAGGAATTAAGAACATACGAATCCGAGCATTTGAAATCTTAAATTTATAAGAAACCTAAAATGTTCCAAATTAAAAAAAAACACGAAGAATCTGAGGAGGTAAGCTTATTAAAAATGGGAAATATAAAAACAATACAAGATTATAACGAATTTATATCAAATTCAAAAAATTCCAGGACGTTTAAATAAAAAAAATATCAAAAAACGCAAAAGAATATGTTTTTAATGCTCTAAAAATACCTAAAAATGGGGAAAATCCAAAGTTTGAAAGCCTTAAAAAAAGCCCAAAAATCTTCACAAACCCGACCTAAAAGCCACAAAACAAAAAAAAATGTCCTAATTTAAATGGGAATGTAAAAACTCTAAAAACTGGAGAGTTGTCAATCTAAAAAACTAAAGATACAAAAGGCTCATTAAAATTTGGGACCCAAAACCAAGTATTTCTAAAGATCTAAAAATGCAAAAATCGCAGAAGTTTAAGAAAGAATCTGAATATCTAAAAACTTACGAGTCTGACGACCTTGGACCCAAATCATTAAAAATCCAAACAAAGAACCGTTTTTTTAAGCGAATTCATTGCTAACTTAAGTCTAAATATAATTTGAAAGGTATGGAACGCGGTTGGCACCCCTGCTAATTGAATGAAACTTCAAAGGCGAGTTACTTACAAGCACCATCCACATCATAATTAGATAAGTCATTGTAGATGGTCCGTGAAAATTCGAGAATATTACACCACTGGTCCTTATTTATAACTTTGTACTTTGACTGATCAAGGAACTGACTGAACTGCGTATACAACGCCCAATGTTTGCCCAGCAGGAGCTGCAGCATCGCTTTGGCGGTCTCCATATCCATGCTCCGTTGATCCTTATCCTAAAAAAATGCAATGACGTCATGGCAGTATGTCCTTATTCCCCAACTTACCCTAGCAAAGTCATATGCGTATCGATAAATGGCCTTAAATATATTTTGATCATTTAAAAGACAACGTAAATAGTCCAGTCTGTATTGTAGTTTTTGTATTGAATCACACTGCATCTCGCCTAGCCCTTTCAGCCACTCTTCCTTTGTAAAGAACCCCATTTGCCTCGCTTGCATTTTAAACGCTAAAACTAACATCACGACATTCTCAGGCTCCACCCCAATGTCCTCGCAGAACTTCTCCATCCCTTCGGGTCCTAACGTGTCGGGATCATCAGGTGTTGTGTACTCTCTGAACCACGCCAGACACCTCTTTTGACTAAACGACTGCGCCTCTTCGACACGTGAAACTCGTCGAGAGCTGCAACAAGACACTTTTTCACCACGAAAACAAACAACCAGACCTACTCTGCATCGTCCATACAGAAGCATTAATGAAAGGAGAGATTTAAAAATAAGACGAGCAGGACGGGATAAAAATAGGCTCATGATCGGGCTAAGATTCACGTTTTCAGACACATGAAGGTTCAAAGGGGCGCCTGCGCCGACGTTTTTCGTTTTGACACTTGCGGGGCAAGCTCAGTTTCGCCGGCAGCCCCCTTGAACCTCCACATTAGCACGTTGCTGCAGCGTGAGCAAGAGCCCCCTTACCTGGAGTTCCGCAGCCTCTTTGAAGCGTATCTGTCATCCTCGTTAGAACTCATTTCTGTGGTCGATCTACGTTTGCTACGTGGCATTGCAAATTGAAAATCCTAAAACTAGCGATGATCTCGCCTAAAAACACCACAACTGTGTATTTGCGTTACAGTTGAAAAGTGAGGTTATGTCAAATCGTCAACGATTTTCTCGAAATTAACGCCCCCCTCGCTCTCAGCGGTCAAGCTCCCGCTAATTAGAACAACGAGAATCACAATTCTAATTGATAATTATAAATAGCGAATTGATTACCCCTCCCAAGCGTGTGTGAATAATTTTTTGATTTTCCACCCCAAAACGAGCCCACTGGACACTTACACTTGGCTTTAAAAAACGACGAGTGCAATGTGGTTTACGTGACAACTTTTATAATTTCATGTACTTTTAATGTGATTAAAAATGTAAATTCTAAACTCGGCTGATCTCTGCATCAGCTGTAGCATATTTTTAACCTTGAAAGTTCAGGGTTTTTCGCGAGACGGCCAAGGTTGGCCAACATGCGCACACTGCTCTTTCCTTAATTTTCGTGGCTGTTTTTCCGGTCCACGGTGGAGATTTTCCGCATCGAACTGTCTTTTTAACACGTTGCCATTTTTTTCAACCACTTTACGCTCATTATCTGCGGGGATATCGATAATTGCGATGTTAGCCGCGGATCAAAACGGTACCAACATGAGGCCACTGAAATTACCAAATCCCCCTAAACATGTGATCATTTGTTGTGTTATCTTTCAGTACCGTCTGGTAAATATTCGAACTTGATTCAATGAAAGGGCTTGGATTTGTGCTCAATCAGTGCAGTGCTAATTACGACTATTATCACCTCTAACCTGTGATGCTCAAAACCTCAGGTAATGTCATAATCATAATCCTAATTTAGTAATTTAGTTGCGATTTGCTTACATAAACCCAAGATTAGGGGTGCTGTAAACAACCCCAATCCCTAAATAAGTCTTAATCTGCGTCTCTTTTACCCTTTTTGCTCGTTGGGTGATGCAAACTGCAATTTTTTACCATAATGGTACCTAACCCATTGTTGCAAATGTCACCATGAAGGTTGTTTGTGCATTTCCTGCAATTTTAGAAAAGGAGGGAAGTTTTCGACGTAACCAGAAATTACAGTGCGATCAACAAAAACATGACCTTGAGAGTGAATTGAAAGTAGGCCAAGTGATCAAGTGCGCAGTTTTCTACTTTACCGACAGTTTTTGGTTGTTTCGAAGGGGAAACTGAGCCCACTGACAACCTAATTAGTGTATTTTACCAATTATAAAGTCTGGCTGGTGTTTTTACGTGTTGACATAACCTAATTGTTGGTTTTTCAACCCCGACATCTCGTGGGTGAAACTCGTACTGCTCAAAGAGGGTTATTTGTGGACTGAATTTCACATGAAATTTAACGTGACGGTGCAGGAAACACTAAAAGTACTTTTCAAACAAACAAGTGACTGCGATTTTTAATTTTTGACGGTTTTTCATTGTTTTATCATAAATGGGTGATCGGATCTGGCCAATTCTGGTAAAAATTGAAAGAGTGCCTCTAGATCTATTCGTGGACGAAATTTTACATCGTTCCAACGACAATAACTCTCTAAAAATGGCGATTATAGGCTTAATCTAGTATTCTATGAAAACTTTAGCCGCTTCGTGGAAAAACGATACTGGCTGTGTAGAACGGGACTTTACCTCCTCGTCATGATTACTTTGTATTTGTGATGACTCTCAATATCTCATATCTTTTTATTTATCTCATATTCATTCCGATAAGATAAGAGAGAACATTTTGATTTCGTTCGGTTTTTTAAAAATAGAAGTAGGCTGTGGAGTGTTAAAATAGGTTGGTCACCCTGTTCTTCGACCTTGACGTTTGGGAACTGTCAACATCCATTTATTTTATATTAAATTCTAACTTAAACTGTCAACATACAGGCCTACCAACTTATTTCATGACTTTTTGTTTATTTCATATCAGGATCATTCCAATAACATAAGAGAAAATGTTATGATTTATCCGGTTTTTTAGGTCGCAGTAGGCCCTGAAATGTTAAAATAGGTTGGTCACCCTGTTCACCGACTTTGACGTTTAGGAACTGTCAATATTCATCTATATTATAATAACCTAAACTGTCAACACTCAGGCCTGCCAACTTATCTCATATCTATTTGTTTACTTCAATTTATGATCATTCCAATAACATAAGAAAAAACGTTATGATTTCGTCCGTTTTTTAAGTCAAAGTGGGCTGTGGTGTCTTAAACTAGGTTGGTCACCCTGTTTACTGACTTTGACGTTTTTGAACTGTCAATATCCGTCTATATTATATTTAATTCTAACCTAAACTGTCAACACACAGGCCTACCAACTTATTTAATATTTCTTTGTTTATTTCATATTATATAATCATTCCAATAACATTAGAGAAAACATTTTGATACCGACCGGTTTTTTAAGTCAAAGTTGACACTGAAATGTTAAAATAGGTTGGTCACCCTGTTTATCGACTTTGGCGTCAGGAAACTGTCAATACCTATCTACTTCTAACCTAAACGTCAACTCGCATTCCTACCAACCGACTTCAAACTCCAAGGCCCCCTCACTTTCCGTTGTTTTTATTGATTTTTTTGCACTTTTACAAGAAACATCGGCACTTTTTTTTTATTTCCGTTGCAATTATCGCTTTCATCAAGCGTACTTCCCAACTCCCCGGACCCAATTATAAAACCAAACTAACTCGCCTTATTGTTAGACATGGCGTCAGTGAAAAACCCCGACTCCAAGCGCAAGCACAAAGACGGCGTTGTCAACAGCCTGAAGGACCTCTTCGGCAACGTCCTCCACATCGACATCATCCGTTCTGTGGCCTCAGAGTGCGACTTTGACGGTAAGATACTCCCAGCACCCACCAATCATAATCTCTTGTAGTTCAAAGGTCTTCGAACGTTCTCTTGGAGATGACGAATAACATCGACGAGCAGCCGTTTAAGAAGAAGGAGAGAGCGAAGAAGAGGTCGCCTCAGCATACCACACCGCAGAAATCCGCGACGATGGCGCCACCGAAAGTGGTCAAGTCGAAGAAGACTGAAGACATTGAAAAAGTTATTGGGAAAATCCGGCAAGGGCATAAGGTCTTGGTGATTCTGAGGGGGCTGCCGGGGAGTGGGAAGTCGAGGTTGGCGGTGGTTATCACAGACGTCACGTTGGGGCCGGGGAATAACAGCCACCATATTCTTAGTACGGACGACTTCTTCATGCAGCACCGTGGGTACGCTTTTGATCCCACTAGGATCCAGGAAGCCCACGCGTGGAACCATCAAAGGGCTTTCAGGGCGATGAGTCGAGGGCTCAGTCCGGTTATCATAGACAACACCAACACAAAGATGTGGGAGATGAAGCCTTACGCGATGATGGCCACTGACTATGGCTACTACGTGGAGATCCTCGAACCGGACACCTGGTGGGCCTTCAACGAGAAAGAACTAGCTAAAAGAAACACCCACAACGTCCCCAGAGAGAAAATCCAAGACATGCTGCAGAGGTACGAGAAGAATGTCACTCCGCAGAAGCTTCTCTGTGCCTATAACTTGGCGTACAAGTTCCAGAAGCCCCCACAATTCAGATTATTCCCTCCGCTCAGCAACGGGTTTGCTCATTTCAAATTACCTTCGAACGCCTTCGTCGTCGAGGGGGTCCCTAAGTCTAAAAGCACCTCCCATATAGAAGACGCGGTCAATTTAATGGAGTTCTCGGAAGTCTTAAATGGGGCGACCAAAGACAACGACAATCAGAACGTCTACGTGAATCCCGTCGATGAGATCCTCATGTGTTCAGACGAGAACTCCGTCGACGTCCTCCAGCCTGATCCTATAGGAACTCCCTCAAGTATCAAAGGCGAGTCGCAGTTGTTCCCGGATATTGAAAACGCCTGGGGGATCAGCGAAAAGGCCTTGCAAGCATGGGAGATCGTAACTCCAATAAAGTGCGACGTCAACAGAACCTCCGAGGAGCTCTTTTCCAACCAAGAGGACGAAAAACTGGAAACTAAAGACAACAGCAGTTGCGTGGAGCCCTCAGACTACCTCAAAGAAGATGCGGAGGTGCCATTCGGTTTCCGGGTCGTGGTGGCCCAAAGCAGGGACATCAACACCGGATTACCCGCTCCTGTCAAAACCCCCAGAAGGAAGATCATGATTGACCAAAGCAGTACCACGGAGGACATCGACCACGAAGACGACGAAGAGAGCCGCGTCAAAGACCTCATGGATCTTTTCCCGAAAGTCGCGCGCTCGGCTCTCCAAGAGCTCTACCTCAAGTGCAACCGGAACTTCCACTGGACTGTTGACCTCCTCCTCGAAGACAACAATCTCGAGCTCGCCGAGCTCGCTCAACCTGAAGAGGTTAAAGAAGTTGTCTCGCCACCGACCCCCGAACCGGAACACAAAGAAGAGAAAGTCTTTAAACGCAAAGCCATCTCCGAGGACTCCCTCGAATTGAAGAAGTGCCTCGAGAGTAAATTCGATATAAACAAGGAGCACTACTCCGAGCATGTTTATCGGGTTAAACAGACGAAGTTTGGGGTTTCCGATCCGCAGCCTTCCACATCTGCGGGTGTTGACTCCGACTCAGACTTGGACTCCGATGACGACGCTTCCATGCAAAGCGACGACAACCCCAAAAACATGATCGAAATCAACTTGGGGGAGACCTTCGTCGATCAGTTGGAAACAATGTTCGGAGGCAACGACGGCGCCTTCCCCAAAGGCTACCAACCGGTGGTCCAAATGCCCATTTCTCTAGCCCGACAAATCTACTCTTTCTACATTGAATCGATTTGCCAGCAAATGGAGGCCCAAAGTCACATCCTCGACCGTTTAGTCAAAGAAGACGAGGATTTCGCCCGGAAACTCCAGGAGCAGGAGGAAGACACTCTCGGTGCCGCGGCTCCTGTCCCTAATCTCAACGAGATTATGGACGAGCAAGTCGCTATGAATCTCCACAAGAAGGATGTTGATGGATGGAAAAACTTGACGGCTGATAACTTAGCGGCGAAGTTGACAAAACAGAAGCTATTCAACGCGTTTCCTTGTATTGATAAAGAAGTGTTGTTGGAGATCTGGCATGCTTATGGTTATGATTACAATAAGACTGTTGAGGTGTTGATCGCGTCCGTGGGGGCCGAAGGGATGAACGGGTCTGGAGAGGCGCTCCGCGAGCCGCCGGTCACTCAGACGATGCTGCAGGAGATGAAGGAGGCGGAGGAGAACTGCGAGGACGTTGTGGTGAGTTCATTGATATTTGATATTGATAATGAGACCTTAATGTCAAATCAATTGTTTTGTATTAATCGATATTGATATTTTGATGCACATTGATAAGGGCCTCTATGTTGATATTTGATATCTAGTAGTGGTTTGATATCAAATCAATTGTTTGATTGTATCCATCGAAAGTTGATATTTTGATACCCATTGTTAAAGGCCTCTATCTTGATATTAGATGTCTAGTTGTCGTTTGATAGGATGATATTTGATATTGATAATAAGAGTTTGATAACAAATCAATTGTTTGATTGTATCCGTCGACAATTGATATTTTGATACACATTGATAAAGGCTTCTATGTTAATATTTGATATCTAGTTGTCGTTTGACAGAATGATATTTGATATTGATAAATTGATATCAGTGCTACCGTAGTGTGAGCCTTTGGAATCAAATCACATTTTTTGATAATCATTGCTAAAGAGCTGTATGTTGACCTTTGATACCTACTTTGCCAAATGATATTTGATATATCAAAATTCCCTTCTAGGAGCCCGAGGAGCAGAAACCCGCCACTTACTACCGCGAGGAGGCCACCACCCACCTCAACAAACGCGCCGAGCTCTACGAAAAGGCGAAGTCCTATTACCTCCGTGGTATGACAGAAGTGGCAATGTTCTACTCAGAACTGGCCAAAAGAGAAACGAAATATTACGACCGAGCTAATCACTTCGCCGCCGCCGCGTTCATAGATGAACACTCTAAAAGACTCCAGAAGTTCGATACTCTAGATCTCCATTTTCTGTACGTGAAAGAAGCCATTCCAAATCTAGATCTGTTCATCGATCGGAATATCAATCTGTTGAAAGGTAGCGCCAAAAGAGGTCAGGATTTGTTTGTTATCACTGGAAGAGGTAAGAATAGCGAAGGAGGGATTAGTAAGATCAAACCGGCGGTCATTGGAAGATTGAAGAAGAGACAGATTAAGTAAGTGGTGGTGAATAAATCGATTTTTTCTAATTGTTTATTGCAGTTTTGTTCAACTAAATCCAGGGCTGTTGAAGATAAGAGTGCAAAGAGATTCCATGATAACAAGTGATATACCGTAATTATATGTTTGTACATATCTTTTGATTGTTTTATTAGACTTACTATGACCTATATGGCAATATGACTATGTCAAATTATGACCCGGTTAGGGTTTTTAGTACAAACGTTACGTTTAAAGTTATTTGTCTTATGCTTCTAGGATCTAAATTTCGTTTATTTTAAACACATGTAGTGTAGGCTGTTTTTGCCATATGTGCATGTATTTTTTAATTATATGTATAAAACATGAGAGAATTGTTAAGTTCACCATATCTTATGTTAGTTAGGCGTGTTTTTAAATCCACTCAGTTTTCCGGCCATTTTTTTTATATAAATTCTCCATTATCTTTACTTGTTGTTACTGTTCAGGTTCTAACAATAGGTATCTATGGTTGTTGTAAATGTATTATAATTTTTATACATTTTTAAGAAACAATATATTTTAATTACGAATGGTTTCGTCATTCCCCAGTCGTACCAACATAAAATTAAACATCACGGGCACCCGCTAAGGGAACTTTCTCAACGACCAATGAAAGAGCACTGTCTGCAACAATTGAACATCTGGCATGACGTCACCGCGGCAATAAAACGCTTGTTTTTAGTGAAAAAACTAAAAGTCCCGACAGTTCTAAATTACTACTTCTACCTGTTCCACTGAATAAAAGATCGATGGGAAACCTCACCTCCGTATGACCGTATGACTCATCTGCAGGTGTCCAGACCGGTCCTCATTCTCCCTCCTTTTCTCGCGAACAAACAAGTGCGCATCACATGGAGATGTTACCCAATCCGGAGCGCGGATTCTCCAAGGTCACGACAGTCACGTGACGCTGAGCTTTTCTGTAGTTTTCTTGTGTTGAGAAGTGGTGTCAGAGCGGAAGAAGTGGATGGAAACCGGAAGCAAACGTGAGGAAGAAGAAAACAAATTAGGTTGGTAATTTAACGGCATGATTTGTCATTGTTTGTTTACACCAAGTGTGCCATGTTAATTGTTCCGGGAACTGTCACAAATGGAAGTGAGGTTAGGTGGCGTAAACAAAACGTTGAAGCGGGATTCCGGGACTCCGGGCTTGTTTTTTAATGCACGAATCACAGAAGTGCGTTTTTCCGGGCGACTATGCAATGAAATTAATTGTTGTGCAATTATCATTGACGTTGAAACAATAGATGGCGGGTGACAAAAAGTCCATAGACCTTACAAATTCGAGATGGCGGTTCCCGTGACGTAATTATGACATTTGGTGATATAATACAGGATGATTCATTGAAATTAATTGCGTTTTGTGTAGGTTTGTTTTACCGAACGTCATTATGCTGGAAGATGAGAGTACGAACTTGGAAGACTTTAATTCAATTGCTTTGTAAGTAGTTTGTTTTGTCTTATTTGTTTCGTTATGTTGATATGTTTGGATTTAGTGACGGTCTCGATTTTATACCACCGGGAACTCTCGATGAGAACGATATGATGTAAGTAATGATAATTGTAGTTTTAAATGTCATTAAACGATGTAATTCAGGAATCCCATGTTGAGCATGGGCATAATCAATGGCGACGACACCACTCTCAGTGTAAGTATTGTTGGGATGATCCAACTGTCATTTTTATGGGAAAATATCTTGTGATTCTAGACAGGCCATGCATTATAAACGTAGGTCGGTTTCTTGCTCACAAACTTTAACATTTCTCAAATATTTAGATTTCGTATGGTTCAACTGCTGCGCGGGTGTTAGTTACGACATGACCACACGCCATTTTCTCTCAAAGCCGACTGCGAATCTAAATTGAGCGGATAACACAATATTCAAATATGTAGTAAATTGATACCTTTTTGTTCCAATTTTTTTTGCGTTATCAGTCAACGACATACGTTTTCGTTTCTCAATGCGATTTGAATACGAATTTTTGTGTAACTTACTCAATTTTATTTTCACAAATAAATACAGAATTTTAGAAATTGATATTGGATGCATTTAAAAAAATAAACAAATTCATAAAAAGGAAATTATAAACACACTAAGTAATTTTCACGTTGAACTACTGTTTTTTCACTGTCAATTAATGACATACGTTTACGTTTGTCTATGCGATTTTAATACAAATTTTTGTGCAACTTACCTAATTTTATTCCCACAAAAGCACAGAAAATAAAAAAATATTCTTGAAGCATTTTTAAACCAAAAACAAATAAATTCAAAAAAAGGAAATTATAAACAACCACCAAGTAATTTCACGTTGAAGTACGGTTTTTTCACTGTCAGTTAACGACATACGTTTGTGTTTCTCTAGACGATTTTGGTACCAAAAAAAAAATAAGTCAATTTAAAAAAGAGGAAATTCTAATCTCGGCCAAATTGTCATAAAGTGTAAAGCACCCTTTATGTATTTTAGTGTGAATGTTGCTTTGACAAAATTGATTGAAATTTGCACGTCAAATTAAAAGTAATGTATAGAACACACTGAATTTTTTAAAATGTTAATAAGAGACCCTAAATAATTTGATCGTGACTGTTAAAGCCAGTCAATCAACGACATACGTTTTCGTTTCTCTATGCGATTTTAATAGGCATTTTTGTGTAATTTACCCAATTTTATTTCCACAAAAACACAGAAAATTAAAAATTGTTTTTTGATGCATTTTGAAACCAAAAAAAATATTCAAAAAAGCGAAATTGTAAACAGCCACCAAGTAATTTTCCTCTTGAAGTACTGTTTTTTTACTGTCAATTAACGACATACGTTTGTGTTTCTCTATGCAATTTTAGTACCAAAAAAATTAAGCCAATTTAAAAAAAGAAGAAATTATAATCTCAGTCAAATTGTCATAAAGTGTAAAGCACCTTTTATGTATTTCATTATGACTGTTGCTTTTGACAAAATTGATTAAATTTTGCACGTAAAATTAATAGTAATGCATAGATCACACCCAATTTTTTAAAATGTCAATAAGATGTCCTAAATAATTTGACCGCGACTGTTTAAGCCAGACAATCAACGACATACGTTTTCGTTATTCTATGCGATTTTAATACGAATTTTTGTATAACTTACCCAAAACAGAATTTTATTTACACTAAAAGACAGATAATTCCATTTTAGACCAAACGAAAATTAAATAAGTTAAAAAAGGATAATTAAGCACGCAACCTTCACTTTGAACTACTATTCACTAAACGTTGTGATGAATGACCTAAACCCTTGAGGTTAATATTGTGCAATATTGAACAACATAATTTTATTGTTATCTTCATTGAGATGCTCATTGTCGTAATGTCAATCATTTTGGCGATAAGCAGTAGTGCGCCCTTTCAAACATGAAAAGTCACTGACAAGGCTGCCAACCCAAACTTTGAATTTAGAGCCTCTACGTTGAAATTCTTTCAAGGACGTTGAACCATTGAGTCACTTTTCTGACTCATCATAAGAAATAATCTTATTTTACTCCTCCGCACAATTAAACAAATCAAATAATTTAACGATAGCATTCGCACTAATCGATTCCGCTAACTCAAATTTCTCGTGAATACTGACGTATCGTCCCAACAAGCTCAAACTTGTCCCTTTCACAAAAACGACATTACTATCCTCGTCAGGTTCTCAGTTTTTTCATAGTTCTTGCAACGAGATTACTAACTTCGGCTGTGCTCCAATAACTGATCAAGTTAATATATTTTTGTTATATTTTTCCACATACTATATTTTATTTTTTTGTAGATATTAAGATGGTTGTTTCTGTTAAGGTGAGTGCAACCATAACCGCCCTTTTCAACCCTTAAAAATCTCTTAACTTTTCTATCCTGACTGTTTTAGATGGAAGACTACAAGTACTTGCAGGAAACGAACTTCCAAGACTTCCAAGTCATTTTTCCTCCAAGTGAACCGGCGGAATTGTGCAACACTGACTACGCCGGTCCGTACGATTTTGAAGTCTTCGTTGATCCGAACGTGATGAAAAACCCATGGGAATACTCGGCCAGTTTGAATAAAATTTATATTGATATGAAGCACAAGTTTCCGATCAACTTCAGTGTGAAGAATCAAATTCAGGATCAGACTTTCTTCGTACGAGTGATGCCTATGTTTGAAGAAGATCGTTATTTTCAAGAAATGGTCCACAGGTGTATTTGTCACGAGCAACTTCAAGACCCTACTAATCAGGGGGTGTCTGAACTGGTGGCGCAACATATCATAAGATGTGATAATAACAGAGCTCAGTATTGTGGCGACAAGAATGCCAATAGGAGACTCAGTATTGTGATTCCTTTGTCTAGTCCGCAGGCGGGCACTGACAGCGTGAAGGAGTTCTTCTACTTCGTTTGCAAGAATTCGTGCGTGGGAGGCATGAATCGGCGGCCTATTCAAGTGATTTTCACCCTGGAGAATAATTGGTGAGTTTGGGGAAACTCAGGAAATACGCAGAATTAATGGAAAATGTTGTTTCAGCGGCTCGGTTTTGGGGCGCCGCGTCCTCTGCGTCCGCATTTGCTCCTGCCCCAAGCGTGATAGAGAAAAAGACGAGAAAAGGGGCGAGAAGGCTCCAGTCCCTTCTGGAAAAAAACGGAAGATGGAGAAGAAAATCTTACCTCCTCCGCCAGCAACGGAAACTTCCGACACCAAAGTGTTCTCCTTAAATGTGAGCCGTTTATTCTTCCATTCTGTTCTCTTCACTTCTTCTTTCAGATTAATGTAGTTGGAGTAGAAAACTACAAGCACATGCTGAAAACCTGCCAGACTTTGATGGCCAACGAAATGGTTGAAGGCAAAAACGGCAACATCTCTGCATTTAAGAAGTGTCGCGATGAAGCAACCCAGTTGTTGAATCAAGTTGAATAACTGCCATTTTTATAAGTACACTTGCGGGCATGGAATTTTGGGCATTCCAAGAAAAAGTTGTGTGAACTACAGTGGACCCTCAACATTCGCGGCTTGTTTTTTCACGTGTTAATTTGCCAGTTGACTTGTCCAAACTTCGATGACCGCACGGTGTGGTGCTACGGCCCAAACTTTATAGTCGCAGCTGTACTCAAACTCCATGGTCTGTTTTTGTAAAAACTGGACCAGTCCTGAACCGTTTGGGGAGCTGCGACGATTTTTTATTTTATTTTTAGGCCATGACTTTATTATCGCTTTATTTTATTCTTAAAAAAATTCTCTGAGAGTTTGTTTTTAAATTCTCGTTGAGAAAGTTTTATATTTACGTACATTCCTAAGTAGCGGGTGCTGTGTACGTGGGGCTATTCAGTGTACAATTGCGAGCGAAAAATTTTGTCCAGTGTAAAGTTAGCTTTACTCTCAATTGCAAACAATTGAATAGGCCCTCCTGATTGTAAAACTCTGTTTTTTTTTTATTTAGAAATACCAACAGAGATATGCCAATGTCACTATTTTTTAGTTCTTCAGTACAAACTTTTGTCGTAAAGAACGAACGCAATTATTTGTGTTATTAGGTTGTAGGTTTATCTATACTATTTTTATACCTTTATATCAAAATATTGTTCCATTAATTAACATTATAATTATCTTATCACAATGGACTATTATTACGTCATACCTTCCTAACCCTAAAATTATGTTCAAGGTCATGCGTGTAACCGCTCCTCGTTTAACCAAATTTTGAAAAATCGGTGTAACCGCTCGGTTAAAAATGAGTCAGCAGTTTAGTCAGTACAGTGAAGGGGGCTTTTCTGACATAATTAGCGACGTGGATAAATTTATTGAGGAACATGGAATGACCGAGGACATGTAAGATTTGCAAATTTTGAGGTTACATTTTTAATATTTTGATTGTTTTAGAGGGCATTTGTTGACGAGTGGTGTGTCTAGCTCTAATGTAACAAGCACCAGTGAGGTAAGTGACCCATAAATTGTGAAGATGTGAAGATAAACATAACCTTGAATATTGTATAAAGAAAAGGTGGCTGTGGAACATTGGGGAGCGTTGTTCCATGGCCACCCTTGATTGTCATTCAGGGGTTTGTGTGTTGTTTTGTTTTTCCAATTTCTGGGTACTTGATTCTTTCGTTTGTATTTTCTCTGGAAATTGTTTAGTCTCTAGAATTATCTACATATATTGTCTAGATGTTTCTCTAGGTTTCCCAGATATACTTTCCAGATTCTTTAGGTTTTTTATTTGCAAAATTTCTCTAGATTATATATATCTTTTGGAATACTTAGATTCTTTTGTATTTTCTCAAGAAACTGTCCAGAGTTTCTAGAATTCACTACATTGTGTAGATGTTTGAGATTATTCTTCATTTTCTCTAGGTTTCTTAGATACACATAGATACTTTCCAGATTCTATAGGTTCTCTAGTTGCTAAATATTTCTAGTTTCAACTCTCTAGATTCTTTTGTATTTTCTCTAGAATTTGCCCAGAGTTTCTAGAATTACCTCCATTATCTAGATGTTTGAGATTTGTCCTCATTTTCTTTATATTTCTCAGATATAGATACTTTTCAGATTCTCTAGGTTCTCTAGTTGCTAAATTTCCCTATATAGTTTCTAGTCGCTAGATTATCCATATCTTTTAGATTATCTAGATTCTTCTGTATTTTCTCTAGAAATTGTCTAGAGTTTTTAGAATTATCTACATTATCTACATGTTTGAGATGTTTTTTTATTTTCTCTAAGAGATTGTCCAGAGTCTCTAGATTTATCGACATTATCTATGTTTTCGTGTCTTTCGGTTCTTCTTTATTTTTTCTAAGTTTACCAAATATATTTATATAATGTATCTAACTTTCCAGATTTTGTAGTTTCTAGACTTCCAACTTTATCACAGTATTATTATCTGCATGCTCCAGATTCTCCAAAAATACAAGTTTATCTAGATATGACCTATTTTGAAGTTATAGAATTTAGATTTATTTAAATAACATCATCTAGATCTTTGTACAAGTTGTTTTTTTTCAATTTCCAAATTCGTTGGATTTTCTTGCTTCCTAAGTTTTTAGTTTTTGGATTATCTCTATTTAGATTCTTCTGTATATCCCAGATATAGATATTCTCCAGATTCTCGACTTTCTAAATATTTAAATTTGTTTATTTACATTATCTAGGGCTTTGGACAAATTGAATTATTCTCTATTTTTTCTACATTTTTCAAAAATGCATAACAGATCCTCTAGTTTTGATAGATTCTGGAGATTTTTCAGTTTCCCTAGGTTTTAGTCTCTGGATTATCTATATATTTTGGATTCTTCTGTATTTTCTCAGATTTACCAAATATAGATCTTTCCTAAATTGTTTAGTTTTTCTAGTTTGTGGATTTCCAAGTTTATCTAGGTGTTATCTATATTGAAATTTTCTAACTTTTAGATTATCTACATATCCCAAATTGTCTAGATTTCCCAAAAACATTCCAGATTCTCTAGGTGCTATAAATTTTGTGGATTTTCTAGTTTCTACATAGATTTGAAAGAGTGTCTAAATGCCCTATTTTGCCCAAATTATCTAGTTCTAGATTATTTAGATTATCTCCTTTTTCTTTTGTCCTAGTTTATCTAAATTATCTAGATTTTTTGGAGTATTCTTCTTCATTTTCTTTAGGTTTCCTGTAGTAATAATTTCCGGTTTCTCTACTTGTAAGTTTTATAAATTCCTTAGATTTTCTAGATTCTCAAGTTTTCCTAGATAAATTATTGTTCACAATTTTGCTGGGTAGACTCTGTGCAAGTCACTTGCGGCAGCAACTCTGAAATTTTACTTGCAAGTGGAGCCTTTAAACTCTAACTCGTTTAAAATTATGCTAAATTAGATGTCATTCTTGACAATTGCTTCATGACAAACTGAAAAACAGTGCTACCAACGTATCAAAATAAAGGAAAGCCTCTTTCTCTAATTACTAAATTTAATTAGCTAACAAATCAAATCATTTCTAATGCGCAATTCGATTATATGAAATTTCATGAGTCATGTCATATTTTCGTTGCACCACAAGCTGCAAGTTCGAACCTGACAATCCTGAACAATAAGTGACGTCACTTTTATCTAAGTCTTTAAAGTGAGTGTCCACTTCAGTCGTTTTTTGCCCACCTAAATGGTTGTTGATCCACAGGTTGTATCCTCTCTTCCCATTTTATTCATTTAATTTTAACCCTTCCAGGAAACGATAGAATTCAAACACATTCCAGTGGAGCCCCTCAGGATCCCCAACCCGCTTTCTGCAGCTCTCCCCCAACCCCAATTCCCACCAGAAGACCCGCAAAGTCTCAGCACCGATGAGTACCCCGGCCCGTTCAACTTCGAAGTGTTAATCATCCCCACCGAGCAGAAAACCCCCTGGGAGTACTCCACCAAATTGAACAAAATCTTCATCGGGATCAACCTGAAGTTCCCTGTGGCGTTCAGTATCGAGCACCGCCCTGAAAACGTGAATCTCTTCGTGCGAGCAACCCCCATCTTCTCCCAGTCGCAGTTTTTCCAAGAAATTGTCCACAGGTGCGTGGGGCACCAGCACCCCACAGACCCGTCAAACAAAGGACTCCCTGCGAGGATGTACCAACATATCGTGAGGTGCAGCAACGACCGCGCGCAGTATTTCGGGGATAAAAACACCAAGACGCGGCTCAGCGTGGTGATCCCTCTGGGGATGCCGCAGACTGGTAGCGACGTCGTCAAAGAGTTCTACCACTTCGTTTGTAAGAATTCGTGTCCGTTGGGGATGAACAGGAGGCCGATCGACGTGGTTTTCACTCTGGAGGATGAAGAGTGAGTTTACTTCTTCGGAATTCTCGTGTTAAAGTGTTTTTTCTACAGGGGTGAAGTCCTTGGGAGGAAATTGGTGTCGGTGCGGGTGTGCTCTTGCCCGAAACGAGATCGAGAGAAAGAAGAGAAGGACATGGAGAAGAGTAATCCGCCGCAGGGGAAGAAACGGAAGTTGGGGGGCGGAAGCGGGCGCAGGGATGTTGACGGGGGTGCAGACACAACAGTCTTTCCTCTCACGGTAAGTCCTCAACATACAGTATTTTATACAGAGTGTTTCCGATTTCTAGATTAATGTTGTGGGTAAAAACAACTATCTACACCTTCTTGCTGCTGGCAGAGACCGCATGGCCGCGGAAATTTTGAAAACTGAAGGCAGAAGTAGCAGTGACAATCCTTTTAGAAAGAGTTATAACGAATGGTGCAATTTGATTGGTAAGACTTTCAGTTTCTATGTAAAATTTGTTTGTACAACGTTCTGTTTTTCAGAAAACGCTGGAAGGGAGTAATTTTGCTTTATTTCTCCAAATTTTATTTTTACACTGTGTATAAGTACTTCTAATAGTACATATATTTTTATAAAGTTGTTAGATGTGGTGTTGAAATTACCTCACGAGTATTTTTATATTTTTTATTTTAGATGATTTTGTATTGTCTGTGTATTTTATCTTTTTAAAAATAAATTGGAGAGTTCTCCATTTTTGCGTGTTGATTTACAACCCCTTTACCCTTTCTAGATTATCTAGTTTCTATAAATTCTGTGGGTTTATCTATGGACCCCAGATTATCTAAATTATCTAGGTCTTTTGGAAATTTATATTATTCTCCATCTTATTTAGGTTTCACAGAAAACCTTTCCAGATTCTCTTGGTTCTTTCTAATTTTGCAAGTATCTCAAGGTATTATCTATGCATTTTAAGATTTCCAGATTATCTAAATTTATCTTCATTATATGGATTTTTTGATGGCTTAGATTAATCTTTTTCTCTAGGTTTTCCAGATTCTATAGATTTTTCTACATTATCTAGATCATTTGGGGTACTTACATAAATACCTATAATTCAATGAATTTTCTAGATTTCCTAATTTCTCCTCTCTTTGGAATTGTCCAAAATCATTAAATTTATCTACATTATCTAGGCCTTTGAGACTTTTCTTCGTTTTCTCTAGCTTTATCAGATATAGAAACTTTCCAGATTCTCTAGGTTCTCTAGTAGCTGAATTTCCCTAGTTTCTATATAATTTATATCTTTTGAATTAATGTTGATTCTTTTGATTTTCTCTTGTTTAGGTCCTCTTTTCTGGAATTTCAAAGTTTCTTAACTTACCTGTTGAGACTTTGAATTTTTCTATATTATCTAAATATTTAAATGTATTCTTAAATTCTTCTTTATTTTCTTTAGGTTTCCCAAATATACTTTCCAGATTTTCTAGTATCTATATTTCCAACTTTTTCAAGGTATTATCTGCATGCTCCAGATTCTCTACATCATCTAGATCTTTGGAAAAATTGAATTATTCTCTATTTTCTCCAGATTCTCCAAAAGTACAAGTTTATCTAGGTATTATCTATTTTGAGTTACCTAAAATCTAGATTTATTTGAATGACATGTAGATCTTTGTACAAGTTGAATTGATTTTGTAGCTTCCTAAGTTTTTAGTTTTTGTATTATCTGTATCTTTTGGAATATTTAGATTCTTCTGTATTTTCTCTAGGTTTTCCAGATTCTCTACTTTCTAAATATTTACATTTATCTATGTAAAATCTATGTAGTTATCTATTTTAGAATTGTCCAGAGTTCATATGTATCTTCTTTATCTACATCTTTGGACAAGTTAAATTATTACTCTTTATTTTCTCTAGATTCTCCAGAAATACTTTCCACATTCTCCTAGGTCTCCCAAGTTTTTAGTTTGTAGATTATCTATATCTTTTGGATTATTTAGACTGATCCAGTCTACATGACCCAGATTATCTATAATATTATCTAGATCTTTGGACGATTTATAGATTATTCTGTATGTTCTCTAAGTTTTCTAGAAATAGATCGTTTCTAGATTCTCTAGAGTTTCTAAATTTGAAAATGTATCTAGGTTTTATGTATTTTAAAATTATCTAGAATTCAGATTTATCTACGTTATCTAGATTTTTGGACAAGTTGAATTATTCTTTATTTTTGCTAGATGCTCTAAAATACTTTACAGATTCTTTATTTGTTTTGATGCATTCTGTAGATTCTCTGGCTTCCCTAGCTTTTAGTCTAGATTATCTATATCTATTGGATTATTTAGATTCTTTCGTATTTTCTCTAAATTTACCAGATATATTGACCTAGATTGTCTAGTTTCTCTAGTTAGTGGATTTCCCAGTTTATCTAGGCATTATCTATATTTTTTTTTGTAGATTTTAGATTTATCTAATCTACATACCCAGATTATCTACATTATCTCTAGATCTTTGGATGCTTATTTAGATTATTAATTCTGTAGTTTCTCTAGGTTTCCCTGATATAGATACTTTGCTTACTCTATAGGTTATGTAGTTTCTAAATTTTAAATTTTATTTAGAGTATATCTATTTAAGAAATTTTAGAATTCAAGTTTATGTGGATATCCAAGATTATCTATATTGTCTAGAACTTTAGACAAGTTGAATTATTCTCCAGAAATTGGTCTCTGGATTATCTATATTTTTTAGATTTTTTGATTTTTCTGTATTTTCTCTAAGTTTTTCAGATATAGATACTTTTTAAATTGTCTGGTTCTTAGATTCTCTGCTTCTTGGTTTCTATTTAAATTTCCAAGTTTATCTAGATATTCTCTATCCTCCAGACATTGTTCAAAATTTAGATTTATCTGCACGTTTCAGATTATCTATTTTATCTAGATTTTTTGACGATTGGAATATTCTCCATTTTTTTCTAGCTTTTCCAGAAATATTTCCCATATTCTCTGTATTCCAATATTCTCTCTACTTATGCCGATTTTCCAATTTCTGGTCTCTAGATTATCTATATCTTTGAATTGTTTAGATTCTTTTGTATTTACATTCTAGATTCTCTACAGAGTCTTTGAGTTTCTAGATTCAAGTTCATCAAGGTATTATCTATGTTGAAATTGTTCAGAATTTGAATCTGCACGGCCCAGATTATCTAGATTTTTGGAGGATTTAGAATATATTCTTCATTTTTCTCTAGATTCTCCAGAAATACTTTCCATATTCTCTAGCAGGTGTTATAAATTATGTCGGTTTTTTTGGTTCTCTAATTTTTAGTGCCCAGATTATCTATTTCTTTGAATTATTTAAATTCTTCTGTGTTTTCTCTAGTTTTCCTAGATATAGATACATTCCAGATTCTCTATATAGCCTCTGGGTTCCTAAATTTTCAAGTTTATCTAGATATTACCTATGTAGAAATTGCCTAGAATTTAGATTCATCTGGATGTCCTCTAGATTATCTACATTATCTAGATTTTTGGATTATTTAGATATTTCTATAGTTTTTGTAAGTTTCCTAGAAGTAGAAATCTAGGATTACTTAAAACTCTCTAGGGTTTAATTAGGCGAGTTCCTTTGCGACTTTTAAAAGTTCTTACAGGATTCATCAGAAGATACTCTACATTGCTCCTCTAGAAACTTTCGATTCTTTAGGATTAAGACCTCCCGTGCGGTTGAATTAATTCAAATTAGACCAATATTATATTTTTCCAACTGTCTAAACATAAGTTTATGTCTTCACCACCTCCGCAACGTCTTTCCGAACTAATTTCCACTTTAATGCCCCCATTCCAACTTTTAATTAAACTGCCATTCTTTCCGCAACATGCAAAAATTTCCTTCGGTGCAAACACCTGTTGCTTTCCCTCCAAACGAAGACAAATATTTGTGAACATTGCGAAAATCCGACTTCAAAAGATTCAAAGCTTTGACGGTTCATCCCTGAAAGCCAAAGTATATCCCACAAAAAGATAAAAGTTCACTTAATCCTCGAATTATTTTCATATAAGGGACAGGTCATGCAAAAAGGAATTTCACGCCCTCAAGAGCCCGCAAAGTCTTCTTCCACGCATCCTTAGCGAGTAACTCCGGCCCTCTCCGAAATCAAAGAAGTTTTCTCGTTTCTATGCAGAAAATGCAAATAACACAAACGTGGCGTAATCCCGATGAGATTTAAATCCGCGTATATAAACGTGGCGGGTCTTCTTGCGGCCATAACATCTCCAAGCATCACCAAGAGAACAACTCCCGAAGACATGGCGTTCAAAATCCGGTAAGTCCCCCATTGTCGTTCTTTCCTACGGTCAATTTTCCAGAGTGTTTACCACAGTGGCGATCTTCGTCTTGGTGGCGAGGATGTTGATGGACGAGGCCAACGCTCAAGTTACTTTTTCTCGCGATTGGAACCCCGGGAAAAGAGCCGAAAACCCCGAGTTTCACAACGCTTTGAAGACAGCCTCTGCCGTGTGCCACCTCCTTATTGTAAGTAGAACCGGAGCGAGTTTTTTTTCATTTCAGTTTCTAGAACCAAGTCCGACAATTAGCTAATTGCGAAAACAGAGACGAGATGGATCCCGGAACCACCATCTTCAGCGGGGGGCGATAAAACGGCGGCTGGAAAGGGGCAGGAATACATTTACCGTGTGTGACACATTGTACTTTATTAAATATTTGAACTGACGCCTGTTTGAATTTACCGCCACAGTCTCACCAACTTTGACGGGTTAACATAACCTCAAACGTCACTTTTGACATGACATAACCTCACCTGTCACTTTTGTTTACATCATGTACAACTTCCTGGACCCCAAACTCATGCCGAAAGTGACCTGCAGCGCCCCATCAACAGACAACTTCGAAGTAACTAATCTAATTAGTGACAAGGGGGCTGTCCGGGCCCGGGGGTACCTCGCCTATACCGTCACCCGACCCCCCGTGGAAATCGAGTTTGAGTTTCTCTGCCCCGTGGAGGTTGCCTTCATCACTTTGCAGACCACAGTGGGGCGCCAGAAGTGCACCGGGATCGAACTCTTTGCAAAGAGTGCGGCTTCCTCGTACATTTCCATTGCCAGGGCTGTGTACGACGCTCCAGGTCTCACGTTTTGTAATAGTCGGACGTACTCGAAGACAGCCCCCCCGGAGGGTCACGACGCCGAAAACGGCCTCTTCTTCTTGAAGAGGGACACCGTGAGGGTGTTCAGCGAGGTGCAGTTCCTGAAAATAGTGATTTTTCGCACGGAGCGCTCCGTTCCTTGCTTGGGCGCGGTGAAGGTTTTTGGGGCCCCTTCCAGGAGGTGTTCCCCGGTGACTGTTAACACGATTAAGCGATTGGTGGAGGGCGTGGGGGCTGTCACCTCACCTGTTAAACCGAAGGATTTCACAATACCAGAAGACTTCACTGACGATCTCACGTATGAGATTATGGCAGTGCCCATGACACTCCCCAGTGGAAAGACAGTGGATAGAGACACCCTCGAAAAACACATCGAAAATGAGAGGTCTTTTGGACGGAAGCCCTGCGATCCTTTCACAGGACTAAAGTTTACAGACTCCAGGAAACCTGTGATGAATGTCGCGCTAAAGAGCAGAATTGACATGTTTTTAATGCAGAATTCAAACAACCCCGTCGTGTTTGGGGTGAAACGAACTTTAGGGAGTGATGGGGCGAACTGTAAAAGGCTCAGGGGGGCTCAGTGCTGTGTTTGTTCGAATAGTCAGAACTTGTACGTTTTACCGTGTCGACACTTCTACTGTAGGGGCTGTCTCGTGGGGGTGACAGTGTGGAAGTGCCACACGTGCCAGGGGGAGTTCTCCAGGACTGCGGCCACAAAGTATCACGGTTTTGATGAAAATCCCTGAAATTGAATAAATTTTTTTGAATAGCTCGCTTCGCTCGCGCAAGTCCCTAAACCCAGCGAAAAAGTCCCCAGATTAATTAGGTCCTTTTCATGAAAGATTAATCTTTGCTTTTTCAAAGATTGGGGAAAATCTTTGCTTTTTATTATTTAGTTACTACACGTTTCAAGAGGAGTTCTTCCCTTAAAACTGGGAAAATCAAACCCTTTTGCATAGCGCGAAACTCCCTAACACCACCGTGAACTTAGCGCTGAAACAGGGTGTGTTGGGAATCGCGTTGGTACCCCTGTGACACCGATACAAACAAAAGTGTTGATAAATAAACGAAAATTGGGCCTATTATGAACACTTCTCTAACTTTCGAAGTTCTTTTATACCTAAATTCTTACTATTTCGGCCTATTTGCCGTCTGTGAGATTGGAATGAACATAGTCAAATACATGAATTTTAGCGATATGAAGCATTTCACGACGGATTTCGGTATTTTGATGGCTGTGTGCGTAATTGAGCTGTTCAGGGTCGTATTGGCACGAAAAGGGAACCTAACTGAGCGGAGTAAGTGGAGATTTTGTGTTTTTATTTTAGTGATTTTTTTTTCTAGAATGGCCTGTTTTGGTGGCGATTTTTCTAACCCTGCCATCGCTTTGTGGTGTTCTTTATCTAATGATCTGGCAGATTCACATTTTACGTTTTGAGTACATAATCTGTGGGATACAAGTGGGGCTCCAATTTGTTGAAGTCGTCACTGGAATTCTATGTCTTCTACCTTTCTGTAAAGCTCCCGAGTATTATTAGACCCATTTCGATTCGTACCAAAACATTAAAATAAATATTTATTTAAGAAAATATTTTCATTGCGATTGATTTTTGCGATCAATATTTTGAAATCAGTGTCATTTGTCTTCTTTCAGTTGGTCACCCTGTTGACACTTTGACGTAAACAGAACATAACCTCAATTTTTATTTACGTTTTTTTTCCAACAATCTCCAGTAATTCGCGATGAATGACCAACAAAACAGCGAAGACTCCCAATACGACCTCTACTTGCAAGAAATTGAAGGAATTGACGATTACTGGGGGCCAACTTTCAGGTGGGCGTAGCTCCCTTTAATCCATCTCAAATTCCCATTTTAGGGCGATTTACGATGACGACCAACATGTGAAGTTCCGCGATAAGTTAGACCAGAGGATTAAGCACCACGACAAGGATATAGAGCGGCTTTGCAACGTTTATTATCAGGGTTTTATAGAGTCAATTCGAGAGTTATTAGAAGTTCGAACTCAGGCGAAAATATTGAATGTAAGAGTTGAAGGTGATTTTTGGGGGGCTAAGTCTTTGGATTTTAGGGACAAGTGTCCACGCTTGATACTCATTTGCATCAAGCAGCGAAAAGTCTTTCAAAGTCAGGGACAGATTTGCTGCAAGCTAGAAAAGTTCAAAGTAACATTGCTGTGGTCATTGCTCAGTTAAATTTATGCTTGCCGGTGCTGACATCGTATTCTAAGTTAAAGAAGCAAATTGCTGATAAGAGGTAGTCAATATTGCCCCAATTACATTGATTTTTAGTTCAATTTTAGATATTATCCAGCTTTAAAAACTCTGGAGGAGCTAGAACACTTACATTTACCCCATGTGGCTAATTACAGGTTTTCTTCTCAGTTAAAGGAGACCATACCAAAGTGAGATTTGTAATTAAAATGTTTATTTTACTGTTTTTGGTGTTACAGGATAAGAGAAAGTATTGAAAAGGCTTCAATGTCTGATTTGAAAGATTTTCTTGAGAATATTAGGAAGTTTTCTCCTAAAATTGGTGAAGTTGCGATGAAGCATGTATGTTGTCTATTTCTGTGTCTTCTTTTTAGTAATTTTAATTATTTGTAGACAAGTGAGCAGTTGGCAAGTGATCCTACAGTTATTGGGAGGAAGAAGAAACGGATAGCCCCTCAACCTTCAGGTAGTATACATTCAAAATTTGAATGTTTTCTGTTTTTAATTTAATTATGTCTATACTGGCCTAATTCAATTTAGGCATAGTCTAATTTAATCCATTCAAGTTTTATTTAGTCTATTTTCAGACAGTTTAGTTTATTTAGTACTGGTTACTGTCTAAATTTAGCCAGTTTTGACTAATTTAGTTTAATTCGGCTAGTTATGTTTAGTCTAATTTAATCTCTTTTGTTTGATTTAGTTTGATTATCTAATTCAATTTAATTTCTGTGTAGACCAATTTAGCCTAATTACTTAAGTGGTACGAATTTGATACAATTAAATCTCTTTGCTTTGCTTTGCTTTGTCCAGTTTAGTCCGTTTATTCAATTCGTTTAGTTTACTTTAGTTTTACTATTGAATTAGTCTCTCCAATCCAGTTAAATCTGTCTAGTTTGGTTAAATATGCCTACTTGGCCATTTTAATTTAGTCTAATTAGAGCGGTTTAGTCTCGACTCTATTTAATACGTGTAGTCTAATTTAATTTCTGTGCTTGGTCTACTTAATTTTATTTTTATTGCTAAAATCTAATCTCAATTATTTTGACTAGTCCGACTTAATTAGCCTAGTATAATAAGCAAGTTTTTCTAGTATAGTCAAATTGGTCTACCTGGTTTAATTTCACCTGTTTTATCTAATTTAGTCTAATTCTTTTGGTTGGTTTGGTTTAGTCTGTCTTGATCGATTTAAGATGCAAAACCAATTAGTCCAATTTAATTTAGTCAAATTAGGCAGAGCAAACAAATCGGCTTAATTAATTCGATAAAATTTGCGCTTTTCATTTGTTCCCTTCGTCCAAATTAGTCTGCTTGGTCTAATTTAGTCTGATAAAAATTAGTTTACTTGATCCAGTTTAGTTTATCTTGGCAAATTTGATTTGTTTAGTTTGATTAGTTCGTCTAGTTTAATTTAGTTTGACTATTTAGTCTGATTTAATTAGCCTAGTTCAATTTAATTAATTTAGTGCAAATAGCCAATTATACTAGTCTAATCTCGTCTAATTTCATTTGTTTGTTCTAAATTACTGCGTTTTAAATTAGTACCTTTCGTCCAAATTAGTCTAATAAACAATAGTTATTTACTTGATTTAGTCTAGTCTGTGTAGACTAATTTTTTTATTTACTCTATCAATCTGACTGAATTAGTAAAGTCTAAATTAGCCAGTCTAGTTTCGTCTAATTTAATTTGTTTGTTCTAAATTAAGTTTTTAATTAGTTTTTTTTGTTCAAATTAATCTTTCAAAATAAGTTTATTTGGTCTAGAATAGTCTGATAAATTTTATCTGCTTATTTACTCCATCAGTCTGAAATAATTAGCCTAGTTTAATTTAATTTATTAATTAATTTATTCTAGTTTCGTATAATTTTATTTGTTTAATCTAATTTATGCTTTTAATTAGTCTGCTTCGTCTAAATTGGTCTGAAAAAAAATCAGTTTTCTTAATTCAGTTTAGTCTGCCTAGACTAATTTCAGCTGCCTAGTCAAATTATATTTTTTGTTTATTACTTCAATAGCCTGATTCAATTAGTCTAGACTAATTTAATTAATTTCATCTATGTAAATTAATTAAATTGGACCAAGCCAATTAAATTAATCCATTCAGTTCTTTTTAGATTGTCTAGGCTAAATTAATCTGTGTTATTCAATTTAGGAATATTAATCCGTTTAGTTCGATATAGACTAATCCAATTCAGGCCAATTTTGCTTGTTTAGTTTAATTTAGCTTGTCTAGATCGATCTAATTGGTTCAATTAGTTCAATTAGTTTGAATTAGTCCAATTAATTTAACTTTTATTCTTCTTCCAAATCGGCGAATTTGCCGTCCAATAATCCAAATTTTTACTCTTCGTAGTCGACGGTGTTGGAAGCTTCTCCGAGGAGGACTTGAGTGCCCAAGAACGCATCGATTTCTCCCCCATCTACCGAAGTCTTCACATTTCCACAGTCCTAAATACTCGTTCAACTTTCGAAACGTACTACCGAGCTGAAAGAACTAAACAAGCACGTCTAGTTCTCCAACCACCCACCAACATGGTGAGCCAACTTCTCTTGTAACTTCTTGTATATTCATCAATTTTCTTCAGCACGAATGTGAGGAAAGTTACCGCGCGTACATCCACGCAGTCCTCGGCTTCTTCATCTTAGAAGACCACGTGTTAAACACCGGAAACGGTCTTATAACTCGCGCGTTCTTGGACGACATGTGGACGATGGCGCTGTCGAAGATCGTGAGCGCTCTGCAGACACACTCTGCGTACTGTACGGACGCTACTCTCATCCTGAGGATCAAAGATTTGATTATGTTGTTTTGTACGACTTTGAGGAATTACGGGTACTCTGTTAAGCCTCTGTGGGAGTTGGTGAGGGAGTTGAGGGACCACTACACGGAGGTTTTGATGCAGCGGTGGGTGCAAGTCTTCCGGGAGATTTTATCCAAGGAGGATTTCCAACCGATCCAAGTGTACGATCAGGAGGAGTACGAGCACATCCTGAGCTCGTTCCCGTGGGATGAAGACCTCCCGGATGACGTGGTGTTTCCGTACAAATTCCCCTTCTCTGGGATGGTCCCGAAGGTGTACCAACAAGTCAAGGAGTTCATCTATGCCTGTCTAAAATTTTCCGAAGATTTGAATTTAAGCCAAGTGGAGGTCGATGAGATGATCCGCAAATCTATGAATCTTCTCCTGACTCGCACCTTCAGCGGGTGCTTATCCTCCACGTTCCGCAGCCCCCACATCAACCTCCAGGAGATCATCCAGATTATCATCGACACAGGCTTCTTGGAGGAGGCCACTGTTTATCTCGACCAGTTCATTTCGAACATCACCGGGTAACAACGACAGCCCCCTTGTTCTCCAACTGAGCACTTTTTGCAGGGAAGAGACCCGTGTGGTTTCCACCGGGGTCGTCCAGGGGCAACCCGTGATGTTCCGCGTCGCCCGAGAAGACGCAGTTAGACAAATCTGCGAGAAGCTCCGACAGAAACTCAATGAATTCTACGAGCTGGAGAGCTACGACTGGTTGTTGGTGGAGCCCCAGGGACACGCGTCGAGTTACATCTCCGATTTGATCGCGTTTCTTCAGACGACTTTTCAGAGCTTCACGAATCTACCGGTGAGTTAGAAAAGTTTAGTTTCTTATTTCTGTGGTTTAGCCGGAGGTGGCCCAAGTCGCCTGCAAGTCCGCGTGTGAGCACATCGCCAACTCCATGTTCGATTTATTGATGAGTGAGGAAATCAAGCAGATCTCCATGGGGGCGCTAAACCAGATCAACCTGGATCTTCTACAATGTGAACGTAAGTAGTGGAGACTTCCGAGGGGCGTTTAGTACAGTTTTTAACAGTTTTCGCGGCGTCGGAACCAGTCAAAGATCTTCAGGAAGACGTTCTTTTATCGTTTTTCACGAAACTAAGAGAGACGCTGGATTTGTTCACATCGTGGGACTGGCCCACGTATTTCCACGACTATGGACAAGAAACCAGCAAGTATAAACAAGTCGTTCCGGACACGGCCATCATTCTCCTGGAAAAGTACGTGCAGGGCCCCCATTTTCGCCCTTTTTAACCGTTTTTTTTGTAGGTTGAAGGAAGGTGATAAGAAAACGATGTTTACAGTGCTCAAAAAGAGCGAGCGAGACAAGAAGAAGTTGCTGGAGACGGTCCTGAAGCAATTACGACAGTTAACGCAAATTCCTCCTAGTAAATAATTAAGTTAAAACGAATAAACAGTTTGTTAGTCTGTGGCGTTTGAATGAACTTCAAAAGTTGCGCGTGTAGTTGTACCAACCCGTTACCACGAAAATTGAAAGTTTTTAACGTGCCTTCGCAATTTTGCCGTTTTCGGTGTAAATAAGAGGATAAATCGGTTTGAAAGGGTGTCAAAAGCACGTACCTCCATTTTTATTGACGTGAGCCCCCCAAGTACCAACCACTGTGGTTTTATAAGAAATAATTTCAAAAGCGGCGCGTTTAGAGGTGCCAACCGAAAACCAAAAGTCACCAACGTGACAATATTGTGGCCACGCCGTTTGGTTGTTTTTCACGTGTAAATAAGTGAAAAACTCAGTTTAATAGTGTCCAAGATGCAGGTGCCCCCCGTTTTTATCGACGTGAGCCCCGAGGACCAGGTACTGTGGTTTACTCTCCCAAATCGGTACCATATGATAATTGAGGTTATGTTTCCAGGCGCAGGAATTGCGGGTGTATTTAAAAGGCTTGGGGGCGGAGATCTCTGAAGAGAAATCCGCGAAAGGCATTGAAGATGACTTGCACAAGATCATTGGAGTATGTGAGGCGTGTTTTAAAGAAGGAAATGAAGCGGAAGTCGAGATGGTTCTTAACGACATTGTCTCTATTATGGTTTTGGTAAGTCCACTCACCTGGAGCCCCCTTGAGGTTGACTTTACTCTCCGTTTAGATTCCTTTGGATCGGTCGGAGAACATCATCCTGGCGTTCTGTCAAAAGTTGGTCAAAGCCCCAGGCCCCAAGCTGGGGTTAGTCTGTCTCAGAGCCCTCTGGTTGTTGTTCCAGAGTCTTGACGAGCACTCTCCGATGCGTTACCACGTGTACCACCATCTCATTATCATAGCTGAAAAGACAGACCAAGTTAAATCAGTATTCCAAGACATTGAGCACTTGAAGCAACAATTCTCGTCGTGTCCCCCTTCAAGTGACCAGTTACAGATTCTCTACCGGTTACTCCACCAAGCCCTCTTGAAGAGCAACCAGAGCGAGCAGGCCGCGAAGGTCATGATTGAGCTCCTGGGGACTTACACGGATAAAAACGCGTCTCATGCTCGTGACGACGCTATAAAATGCATCGTCTCGGCCCTCGCCGACCCCAACACGTTTCTTCTTGACCCTCTCCTGTCCCTCAAACCGGTGAAATTCCTCGAAGGCGAGCTAATCCACGATTTACTTAACATCTTTGTTAGCGAGAATCTCGCGGCTTATTTGAAGTTCTACCAAGAACACAAAGAGTTCGTCACTTCCCAGGGACTCAACCACGAGAAGAACATGCAGAAGATGCGCCTGTTGTCGTTCATGCAGCTCGCGGAGACGAATCCAGAACTCAATTTCGATGTAATTGAAAGGGAACTGCAAATTAAAGCTGAGGAAGTTGAAGCTTTCATTATTGAAGGTTGTAGTACCGCCGGATTTCCTGTTGTAATGTTCCTTTGCAGTTCTGAAGACCAAGCTGGTGAGGGCGCGCATGGACCAAGCCGCGAGGAAGGTCTACGTTTCCAGCACCATGCACAGGACTTTCGGACGCGCGCAGTGGCAACAACTCCGAGATCTGTTGTATTCCTGGAAGAGCAACCTCAGCCTGGTCCAGGAAGGGATGAAGAGCGTCACCGCGGCACAACTAGAAATGTTAAACCAACAATAAAAATTTTCGTACTGAATTTTCAAGTTTGACTGGGGACTGGGGAGTTTCACCGGTGGGGGTTGGTAATTTATGAAAAGTGATCGAAAATGGTAGGGAAGGTCGCCCTAATTTGATGGGAATGAAGCACGGGATGAAATCACAACTATTGGTGCAGAAACACACCCGCAATTGCTCCGAATCAATTTAATTTGAAATGATTCTAGTGAGTTTCGTGTGTTGGTGTTGGCACTCCTGCCTGTCAAACGTGCATTGCCGACTCCAATGAATCACGTTTTTGCTTCAAAACCCGCAATCTGCTGATGCAACAAATCTAATCTCTGCGCCTCCTGAAGTAGAATAGTAAGTGCCCCCAGTGCCCCCTTTGTCTCACCACCATCTTTTTAGGTTATCACAACATGTCAAAACGTGTGCAACCGGCGTGGTCGCCCCCCGAAGCCTCCACAGGCCCAAGTCTGAAAGTCTTCAACAGTTTAACACGTCAAAAGGAGGTGTTTGTCCCCATTTCCGGTAAAAGAGTGACATGGTACAGTTGCGGGCCTACAGTGTATGACGCCTCTCACATGGGTCATGCTCGCTCGTACATAACTTTTGATATTCTCAGGAGAGTCTTGACTGACTATTTCGGTTACGACGTTTTTTTCGTGATGAACATCACAGATATTGATGATAAGATCATCAAAAGAGCGCGGCAGAATTATTTATTTGAGAAATATGTGGCGGAGGAGCGCTCTCTAGAGGCTGTGCTGGCGGACGGGAAATTAGTGAGTTTCCTGCGTTGGTACGACTGTATTATTGTTTTGTAAGGTTTTAGAGAAACTCTCAGAGACAACAAAGAATGCCGGAGACCCAGACAAGAAGCAAATGTACGAGAAACTTCTCGGAAAGTAAGAAAGTTGATTTTGTTGACTTGTTTTAACTGTAGATTGTAGTCTTACGAGTTCCATCGAGGAGTTGGAGACCGCCGTGAAGAGCGGAGACAACTCGAAAATCGAGGGGGCCAAACAAAACTACGTTATCAAAAGCAAAGATCCGCTCTCCGACTGGTTAGATTGTAAATTTGGTGCCACCATCACCGACAATAAGATCTTTGCCGCGTTGCCCCAACACTGGGAGCAGGAATTCCACAAAGACATGGAGGCGTTAAACGTAAGACTCGTGGCGACTCCTCCAGGCCTCATTTGAATTTTCAGATCTTGAAACCCCACGTTTTGACCCGTGTCAGCGAGTACATCCCCGAGATCGTCGCTTATACGGAAAAGATCATCTCCAACGGGTTTGGGTATGAAGCGAACGGCTCCGTGTACTTCGACGTGGCGGCGTTCGATAAGCAGGACAAGCATTACTACGCGAAACTCGTCCCGGAGGCGTACGGCGACACCAACAGCCTCCAGGAAGGCGAAGGGGATCTCACCACCGCGGACCAACGCAACGAGAAGAGGTCACCGAACGACTTCGCGCTGTGGAAGAAGAGCAAACCTGGAGAACCCGCGTGGGATTCTCCGTGGGGGAGAGGGCGCCCCGGGTGGCACATAGAGTGCTCGGCGATGGCGTCCACGATCTTCGGGGATACTCTGGACATCCACACCGGCGGAGTGGATTTGAAGTTCCCACACCACGACAACGAGATCGCGCAGAGCGAGGCGCACTTTGGGGCCGCTGAATGGGTCAAATACTTTCTTCATTCCGGGCATTTGACCATCGCGGGGTGCAAGATGTCCAAGTCTCTGAAGAACTTCGTTAGTATTCAAGACGCGCTGGCCAAATACACCGCCAGACAATTAAGATTCGCGTTTTTATTACACGCGTGGAGGGACACGTTGGATTACAGCCAAAACACCATGGAGGTGGCTCTACAATACGAGAAACTTTTCAATGTTGGTACCACTGCAAACCCCGAACTAGTTCTAACTGACTGTTTTAGGAGTTCTTTTTGAATGTGAAAGACCTGACTAGACACTTATGCCGAGAGCCGATTCTAGTAGGGCACTACGTCAAATGGGGGCGCCAGGAAATGGACCTAAACGCCAGTTTCCTGAAGACGAAAGACAGCGTCCACGCAGCGTTGTGTGGTAAATTGCGCCCCCACACCTCCACGTGTCTAAACTCATTTTTCCAGACAACATCGACACCAGGACGAGTTTAGAGGCGCTCAGAGACTTGGTGGCGGCTAGTAATTTGTACATTAGAGACAAGAAGCCCCCTAATGGTCTCCTCCTCCACGACATTGCAGTGTATCTCACCAAAATGCTCTCAATTTTTGGCGCTATCAGCGAACCGAGCAAACTGGGATTCCCCGTGGCGCACGGAAAACAAAACAACGTGAGTTCAAGCGAAAATTTAACAGTACTACCAACTTAACTCTTGAATTTTAGAACGAGGATACGATTCTCCCCTACTTGGAGATCATGGCGGACTTCCGCGACAAGGTCCGAACGACCGCGCGCTCCCTTAAAGCCACTGAAATCCTCCAAGAATGTGATCGACTGCGGGATGAAACTCTTCCTAATGTTGGGGTGCGATTGGAAGACCGCGAGGGGGCTCCTAGTGCGGTGAAATTAGTAGACCGCGAAGTGTTGCTTAAAGAAAAGGAGACGAAGAGGTTGCAAGAACTGGAGAAGGCGAAGGAGAAGGAAAAGAAGAAAGCGGCGCTGGCGGCGGCGCAGGAAGCTAAAGAAGCACAGAGGAAGATACCACCGAGTGAGATGTTTAAGGCTGAGACTGATAAATATTCAAAGTTTGATGAGAATGTAAGGGAAGGTTGTCAGGGGGTGGTTTTTTTATTGTGTTTTTTTGTAGGGGATTCCCACGCATGATGTTGATGGGAAGGAGATTAGTAAAGGGCAGTTGAAGAAGTTGCAGAAGTTGCACCAGGCGCAAGAGAAGAAGTATCAGGAATATTTGGCGTCGAAAGCGTGATGAATGTGATGATATATTTATTTGTAATTCTAGAAAAATTTGCATTGATTTGTTACGGTTTTTTTAGTTTTTTAATATTTATTTACTGAGCGGATTTAAATATATTTCTATTGTAAAAAATACGTAAGAATAAATTTTTTAAACAATATGACGTGTTCTAATTTTTTATCTTGAAAAAATTTAATTAAAAAAATGTGCGTGCTGCTAAGCTAAGACATACAGTAAAGACTACATGGATGCCTAACTTCACTCCCAATATCAAAAAATAAATATTAATTAAACAATAAACAACCGACGAATTACAAATCAAACTGTAGATTTATTTTCTTGAAGTTTAAATTGATAAGGAATACATTTTTCGTTTTTATTTTTACAGAGAATATTCAAGTCTAGTGGAAATTTTCAAAAATTAATTATGGCATAAGGCATACCTATTTTTACAACCAAAATTAAATAATAAAAAAATATAAATTAAACAATAACTGACGCCACAATCCCAAATCAGAGTTCAAATTCTTTTACCTAAGCACCGTTTTTTAAGCGAAAAAATTTTACTACTCAAACAAGTCTAGTGGAATTTAATTTGTACCAAGACACGTGAAGCACCTATCTTCAGACACAATATTAAACATCAAAATAAAACAATAACCGACACTTGGATCATAAATCAAAGCTCAGATTCTCCTGAGGTCTTAATTTATAAAGAAAGTATTTTTTCGTTTGTATTCGCACCGAAAGAATGTTGAGTTCATATTTAAAAAAAATTAGTAACAAAAGAGTCGTATCGGATAATCGTTAAAAAAATTTTGTTTTTGAGGTACAAATTAATGGAAAAGTCTGATTCTGACCAAATTTGAGAATTCATGAACTAACCTTTAGTTTTTTTTTTTGAGGGAAAATAACTTTGTTCTCAACATAAGTTCACACTACTGCACAATACAAATTAAAATTCTCCAAAGAAATGTGTGTACTGGTAAACTAAGACATACGGCAAAGACCATGGTAAGACTAACTTCACACTCAATTTAAAAAAAATAATAATAAATACACAAATCACAAATGAGAGTTTAAGATTCGTTCTCTTGAGATCCAAATCCACCAAGACAGTATTTTTTCGTTTTTATTTTTACAGAAAAAAATCATGACAAGTGAACATGCTAAGACATCACAGGCCACGAAATATTTCTCATTTATATTAACTTATATAGCTAACTTCAAAGTCATAATTTGTCAAAAATTTTTAGTTTTTCGGCAAATTTAAGAGGATTGTATTAAATTCTACCAGAAATGAGTTTTTGCGTATTAAAACAATTTCTCATGTACAATCCAATACATAAATCATCTCAGATTTGTCCGAAAGTTTCAAAACTTTAACGAATTTTGACTTTGAAGTTAGCGATTCAAAGTAAATGACATGTTTCTAACTTCACTGCTAATATCATATAATAAATATTAATTACACAATTACTAACTTCAGATTCATTTTCCTGAGGTTCAAATTGATCGAGAAAGTATTTTAACGTTTTTATTTTCACCGAAAAATGTCATGTCAATGAAATCATTATCAACTTTGTATTTAGATCAAGACAAAACTTTGTTCAAAACTTTGTTCTCAACATAAGTTGGCACTACTGAATTACTACTGAACTACTGAATAAGTTGGCACATCCATGGTTAGCCTAACTTCACACCCAAATTTTAAAAAATAAATAATAAATACACAATATTCGACGCTTAAATCACAAATCAGAGTTTAAATTCGTTTTCCTGAGGTTCGAATCGACAAAGACAGTATTTTTCCGTCTTAATTTTTACAGAAAAAAGTTATGACAAGTGAACATGCTAAAACATACAGCACAGACCATAAAAGATTTCTCATTTATATTAAATATCTAACTTCAAGGTCATAATTTGTCAATTTTTTTAGCTTTACGGCAAATTTTAGAAGATTTATGTATTGAATTGTACCAGGAATGAGTTTTTGCTTATTAAAACACTCTTTTATGTACAATCCAATGCATAAATCTTCTTAAATCTGTCCCACAGTTCCAAAATTTTGACAAATCGTGACCTTGAAGATAGCGGTTCAAAGTAAATAACATGTACCTAACTTCACTCCTAATGTCAAATAATAAGTATTAATTAATCAATAACCAACAGCCGAATCAGAAATCAGAGTTCAGATTCGTTTTTCTGGAGTCAAAATTGATCGAGAAACTTTTTTTCCGTTTTTATTTTCACCGAAAAATGTCATGTCAATGAAACAATTGAATATCAACTTTGTGTTCAGATCAAGACAAAACTTTGTTCTCAACATAAGTTGGCATTTCTGAATCTATTTAGTTCATCGCTACCTGTAAGATTTTCCGAGAAAATTTAAATTAAAAACCTCAAAAGAAAAGTGCGTACTGCTAAGCTAAGACATACTCCAAAGACCTAACTTCACCCCCAATATTAAATAATAAAAATTAATTAAACAATAATTGTAGCCTGAATGACAAATCGGAGTTTATTTTCGTTCTCCTGAGGTCAAAATTGATAAAGAATGTATTTAATTTAACCATATTTTACCAATTAAACAAGTCGAGTGGAATTTGAAAACTTAACCAAAAAAACTACTTTACCCGGTAAGTTTGAAATATGTGCAAAAACGAAGAAAAATCACTTCAGCAACACATAAAATGAGTTCATTATCTCGGCTGCCTATTGTCGTCGCCACAAAGCCTTCGCTCTAATTACCGTACTTTCGAAATTCTGCCCCAAATGCATGCAAATTCCGGCCCGCTACTTTCCAGAACCACATTGAAGCCCGCTAACGGTAGATACCGCCAACAATGAAACCTGTACAGATTTATGACGGGGCGGTTTACTTCTGTTTATTCTCCTTTCTAAAAAACGCTCCTACTTTAAATACCTGCATAAAAACTACCGTTATTTACACCATCTGCGAGTCAGATTTATGAAAATTCGCTAAAACCGGCGCTCGTGCTTTAATCACCCCCCTGAAAACACAACAGTGATCTAATTCGGTTTTATACCGCTGTCACCGTTTACCGCTTCCACTGTTAAATTTCCGCGCGCTCTGTGAAGATGTCTGTGGAGAAACAACTCTCGTGCGCTGAAATCAAATCATGGGAAGACTCCAAAGTCATTGATGACTAAAAAGTGGAAACCAGCCCTCCCGGTAATCATTTTTTGAGGGTTTCGCTTAAAAAAATAGCATGTGCCGCTACGGGGATGTCACCTGCCTTTGGGGTGTGCGGAAACTGTTTCGGGGACGTAGTGTCCAGGAGGGGGGGAATCTCACGCGCAATTTAGCATTTTTAATTAGTGTAGGGATGAGGGTGGGTGAAGATTTATTTTTTAAGTTGGACGCCGGCTTCGGAGATAGGGAAGGAAACAATGAGAGGTTGTCAAGAAGCGGGCACCGACGTAAATTATATTCTCTGATTAACGCGAAGGCTTCTATAATTCATGCAGTGCGAAAACATCGTTAAGTATGCACGGTTATGATAATGGAAGGGTGGTGGGAGACATCTTGCTATGATAAATTTTTTCGGAGACAAACCGTTCGTATTAATTAGGGGATGGGGCGAACTGATTTATTAGTCCGGGAAAATGGAGACTTGATGTTGCAGCGTAAATTAAACAAAAATTCGGTTTGTTTTAAGGGTGGTGAGCGGGTTTTGGATGCGAATTGTCTCCATTTCCCTTCTACTTTTGCGTTATTTTTCGTCGGAAATAAGGCCGAAGATCAGGAAATTAACCACAAACTGGATTAACGCCGTCAAGAGTGACGCAAAGTGCAAACTTAATAACCGAAAAGTCGCTAGATCCCGATAGCGAGCTAATTAAAAACCATCAGCAATTAAATCCTCATTAATCTTATCCGCGCCGCCTCCACTCAATAATAACAAATTTACATAATGAAATTAAGGCGGCACTAATCCATCAAGAAGGTAGAGGTCAAACTACCCCCTTTCCGGAAAATCCCCCTTCGATTTTGTATAATTTTAATTGAATTACGAAAACGTCATGCAAAAATAAAAAATTTCTAATATTAGTCTCTTTCGCTCTAAAATTTTGAAATTGGGCATAATTAATAGCAAAGTTTAAGTTTGTAACTTCTCCAAATTTCATTAGTTTGGCGTTAAATTTACCAGAGTTACTGCCTTTTCCTAAAAAAAATCGCAGTTTTTAGTTCATTCAAAAAATAAAATTTCTTAAATCTGTCAACATTGCTCTATAATTTTGAAATTTGCCACAATTAATAACAAAATCTTAGTTATTAACTTCCCCAAATGTCATTGTTTTAGCGTTAAATTTACCACAGTTACAGCGTTTATCCAAAAATAGTTATTTGTGTACCAAGGCCAAAAAGTGTTTCATTTAGCCGAGGCCAGAAAGAAGCCGAGGGCAAAATGGCCCTTTTTGGCCGTGATACACACAAAATTTGTTAGGCGACATCATTAAATTTATTAGTTAATTAATTTTTACTTACTTTTTATGATTTATTGATTTAATCATTTATAACAACTGAATAATTGGAAATATTTATGAAAGAAAGAAGCCGAGGGCAAAATGGCACTTTTTGGCCGTGATACACACAAAATTTGTTAGGCGACATCATTAAATTTATTAGTTAATTAATTTTTACTTATGATTTATTGATTTAATCATTTATAACAACTGAATAATTGGAAATATTTATGAATCCTTTAGAAAAGTTCATATTTTTTTATTTACATTTGCAGTTTCGGCATGTGTAGCTTCACAATTTGTATGAATTAGGTTTGATGTGCTTTTTGATGTTGATGATAGCAGCAGCACTGCTATCCATGTTCATTTTCAATAATTCAACACGTCTTTGTTGCACTTTACAGCAGTTTGCCGATTTGATTTTACCCAAATAATTATAAAATTGAGGGTAATATCGGTATCTTGATGTAATACGCAAAACTATGGATAGATGGCGCTACGATAGATCGGCCAAAAATGTTTGCGGCCGGAAAAGACTCACTTTTAGGCCGCTTTTGAGCCTAAAAATTCCATTTTCAGTTGAAGTCGCCTAAAAATAAAATTTCTAAAATCTGTCAACTTTGCTCTAGACTTTTGAAATTGGCACAATTAATCACAAAGTTTAAATTAGTAATTTCCCCAAATATTATTAGTTCGGCGTTAAATTTTCCTGAGTTACAACGTTTTCATAAAAAAATTGCCAGTTTTCAGTTTATTTAATAAATAAAATTTCTAAAAACCATCTACTTTGCTCTATAATTTTGAAATTTGATACAATTAATAACAATGTCGAAATTAGTAACTTTCTCTAATTTTATTGGTTTGGCGTTAAATTTACTAGAGTTGCAGCGTTTTCATAAAAAAAATCGCAGTTTTCAGTTTATCCAAAAAATAAAATTTCTAAAATTTGTCTACTTTGCTCTGTAATTTTTAAATTTAGCACAATTAATAACAACCTTTAAATTAGTGACTTTCCTAAATTTTATTGGATCGGCATTAAATTTACCAGAGTTACAGCGATTTAAAAATAAAAATAAAAAAAATCGCAGTTTTCAGTTTATTCAATAAATAAAATTTTTAAAATCGATTTACTTGGCTCTATAATTTTGAAATTTGGCACAATTAATAACAAAATTTTAGTTAGTTACTTTCCAAACTTCATTGATTTGATTTGATTTGGCATTAAATTTTCCTGAGTTACAACGTTTTCATAAAAAAATGCCAGGTTTCAGTTTATTTAATAAATACAATTTCTAAAAACCATCCACTTTGCTCTATAATTTTAAAATTTGACACAATTAATAACAATGTCGAAATTGGTAACGTTCTCTAATTTCATTGGTTTGACGTTAAATTTACTAGAGTTACGCGTTTTCATAAAAAAAATTCGCAGTTTTCAGTTTATTCAAAAAATAAAATTTCTAAAATTTGTCTACTTTGCTCTATAATTTTGAAATTTGCCACAAATAATAACAAAATCAAAGTTATTAACTTCCCCAAATGTCATTGTTTTAGCGTTAAATTTACCACAGTTACAGCGTTTTCATAAAAATAATTTACAATTTTTAACTTATTAAAAAAATAAAATTTCTAAATCTGTCAACTTTGCTCTATAATTTTGAAATTTGCCACAATTAATAACAACGTCTAAATTAGTGACTTTTCTAAATTTTGTTGGTTCGGCATTAAATTTACCAGAGTTACAGCGTTTTCATAAAAAAAATCGCAGTTTTCAGTTTATTCAAGTTTTCAAAAAATAAAATTTTTAAATTACTCTACTTTGCTCTATTACTTTGAAATTTAGCACAATTAATAATTAAAGTTTAAATTACTAACATTGTCAAATTTGGTGGTTGTGGAGTTGAAATTACAGAAGTTACAACCGTTAATAAAAAAAATTGCACTTTTTAGTTCATCCAAAAAAAAAACTAAAAATAGTTTTCACTGCTCTATAATTTTAAAATTTGGCAAAATTATTAATCAAGTGTAAGTTAGTTCTCTTGCCAAATTGGGTTTTTGTTAAGGTTAAATTATCAGAGTTACAGTTTTTTATAATTTATAATAAATTAATTTCGCAGATTTCTGTTCATTCATATAAATTAAAATTTTTAAAATTTATCACTTGCTCTATAATTTTGAAATTTTGCACAGTTAATAAGCAACTCTAAGTTGATAACAGCCCAAAATTTTGTTGTTTTGATGTAAGAATTACTAGAATTACAGTTCTTAATAAATTATTTTCCTTTTTTTGGTTCCTCCAAAAAATAAAAAATTCTAAAATTAATCTCTTTTGCTCTATAATTTTAAAATTTTTCATACTTAAGAACTAAGTTTAAATTAGTAACATCCGTAAGTTTTGTTTTGTAGTAAAATTACCAGAGCTACAGGCTTTAAAAAAAATTGAAATTTTTGGCTTATACAATTTTTTTTTAATTAGTTTCTCTGCTCTATAATTTTGAAATTTGACACAATTGCTAAGTAAGTCTAAGTTAATAACTGCCTTAAATTTAATTGTTTTGACATTAAAACAACTCCTAATAAAAAGTTTTCCAGTTTTTGGTGCTTCTAAAAAATATATTATATATTTTTATTTGTTTCCTCTGCTCAATAATTTTTACTTTTGACAAAATTTTGACAAAAAAAGCTTTAAGTTAGTAATCTTGAAAAATTTGGTTGCTGTGGTGTTTAAATTACTAGACTAAGGACTAAATTACAGCCCTTAATAATAAAATTTCGCAAATTGTGGTTAATCAAAAAAATAAAAATTTCTAAAACCAGTCTCCTCTGCTCAATAATTTTGAAATTTTGCATAGGTAATAAGCAAGTGCAAGTTGATAAGAGCCCCAAATTTTGATGCTTTGGCGTAAGAATTACGAGAGTTAAAGCATTTAATTTTTTTTATCCAAAAAATAAAAAATTTCTAAATCCATTTTTTTTGCTCTATAACTTTGAAATTCAACACAATTAATAACTATATAAGTTTAAATTTGTAACTTCTCTAAAATTGATTCTTTTAGGGTAAAAATGACCAAAGTTACAACTTTTATAAAGAAAATCGCAGTTTTCGGTTTATCCAAATCATATGTTTTTTTTAAATTAGTTTTCTCAGCTCTATAATTTTGAAATTTGGCACAACTGATAAGCAAGTTTAAGTTAATAACAGCTTTTAATTTAGTTGCTTTGGCATAAAAATTATCAGAGTTAGATCTTTTAATAATTGTTTTTTCACGCTTTTTCATGCTTTTCAGATAAATAAAAATTTTTTTGCTCTGTAATTTTGAAATTTGTCTTAGCTAATAAGCAAGTCTAAGTCGTTGCTAATCCATCAACAAAACAGAGGTCATTTTCCTCCCTTTCCTTAAATCCCCTTTCGATTTTTCACCCCCCACGTTCGATGAGTCTTGATTTAAATACAGCGCATCTAATTTCATCTTTAATTGAATTCCGAAGACGTCAACAACCCTCTCACCGCCCTTAAATTAATGGAAATGGGTCAGTGGTTTTTGTTGTGTTTTTTAAAAAATGGGGGAGTTTGAGGTCAAGTTTGTTGGAATGGAAAACTCAAGTCCTTATTTTTTTAACCCCAACTAATTACGTTAGGGTTCTTAGGTGGAATTACTTATCCTTCATCTATAACGAGTGCCAGGCGCTCGTTCTTTCTTATCGGGAGCTCCTTATCCTTCAGGACTCAAGGCGTTCGCCAGGATAATACCCTCAATAAGAACAAGCCAACTTCTTTGCCATTATAAATATTTAATGAGCGATATCGAGGAAAGGGAGTGGTTTCGATTTATTTCCAAGGATTTAAAAAATCTCATATTAACGACTAGAAGGGATTCAAATTCTACATTCTTTTATTAGTAATTTCAAAATTTTTGAATTTGTTCTGAGTTCTTTGTTTTTAGCTCCACTTCTAAAAAGTTTCGATGTTTTTGGATTTTAATTTTTTTTATTTTATAGATCTTCGTGTTTCGTTCTTTAAAAAAAATAATTTTCTAAAATCAGTCGCTTTTGCTCTCTAAATTTTGACAGTTACCACATGTAATATTTGCAGTTTTTGGTTCATCCAAAAAATATATATTTTTTAATTTGGTCGTTTTTGTTCTATAGTTTTGAAAATTGGCACATTTAATAAACAAGTTTAAACTAGCGTCATCCTAAAATTTGGTTGTTTTGGCGTTCAAATGACTAGAGTTACAACCTTTAATATTTAATCTTTGCAGTTTTCGGTTTCTTCAAAAAATAAAATTTTCTAAAATTAGTCTTCGTTGCTCTATAATTTTGAAATTTGGCATAACTAATAAACAAACTTAAATTAATACAAGCCCCAAATTTAGTTATCTTGGCTTTAAAATTACCAAAATTACGGCTTTTAAAACATTTTTTTGGTTTTTCTAAATGATAAAAATTTCTAAAATAACTTTTTTTTGGCTCTATAAGTTTGAAATTTGTCATAATTAATAAACAAGCTTAAATTAAAACAAATCTTAAATTTAGTTATCTTAATTTTAAAATTAATATCAAAGTTATAGATCTTAAAACATTTCTCAGTTTTTATTTCAACCAAAATATTAAAATTTTTACAATTAGTTTTTTTAGTTCTATAATTTTAAAATTTAGTGTAGTTATTATACAAATCCAAATTATTAGCAGCTCCAAATTTTGTTGATTTGGCTTTAAAATTACCAGAATGACAGCTCTCATTTTTTTTGCGGTTTTCAGCTTAATCAAAAAATAAAAATTCGTTTTTTGCTCTATAATTTTGAAATCTGGCACAGTTAATAAGTAAGTCTAAATTAGTAATCTTACTAAATTTAATTGTTGTGGTGTTGAAATTGCTAAAGTTACAATCTGTAATGTTAAATGTTTGCAATTTCTGGTTCATTCAAAAAATAAATATTTTTCAAATTAGTCTTTTTTACTCTATAATTTTAAAATTTGGTACGATTAATATAAAAATTTAAATTAATAACAGCTTTAAATTTAGTTATTTTAGCGTTAAAATTACCAGAGTTACAGCTCTTAATACATTTTTTTGCAGTTTTTGGTTTAAAATTAAAATTAAATTAATTTTTTTGTCCCTATAATTTTAAAATTTGGTATAATTAAAATTCATTTTTTTTGCTCAATAATTGTGAAATTAAACACAATTGATAACTCTAATTGATAAGTCTAAATTTGCAAATTTGGCAAAATTATTAATCAAGTGTAAGTTAGTTCTCTTGCCAAATTTGGTTTTTGTTAAGGTTAAATTATCAGAGTTACAGTCTTTTATAATTTATAATAAATAAATTTCGCAGATTTCTGTTCATTCATATAAATTAAAATTTTTAAAATTTATCACTTTTGCTCTATAATTTTGAAATTTTGCACAGTTAATAAGCAACTCTAAGTTGATAACAGCCCAAAATTTTATTGTTTTGGTGTAAGAATTACTAGAATTGCAGTTCTTAATAAATTATTTTCCTTTTTTTGGTTCCTCCAAAAAATAGAAAATTCTAAAATTAATCTCTTTTGCTCTATAATTTTGAAATTTGGTACAATTAATATAAAAATTTAAATTAATAACAGCTTTAATTTTAGTTATTTTAGCGTTAAAATTACCAGAGTTACAGCTCTTAATACATTTTTTTTGCAGTTTTTGGTTTATCGAAAAAATAAAAATTTCTAAAATTACTTTTATGGGCTCTATAAAAATTTGGAATTTAGCAAAGTTAATAACCAAGTTCAAATTAATATTAGCCTAAAATTTAGCTGTTTTGGCTTAAAAATTACCAGAGTTACAGTTCTTAATAGATTTTTTTGCAGTTTTCACTTCATGCAAAAAAAAAAATTCTAAAATTACTTTTTTTGGTTTTTTAATTTAAAATTTAACACAGTTAATAACCAAGTTTAAATTAAGATCAGCTTAAAATTTAGTTTTCGAGGCTTAAACACCAAAAAAAAATTAAATTAATTTTTTTGTCTCCATAATTTTAAAATTTGGTATAATCTCAAAATTCATTTTTTTTGCTCAATAATTGTGAAATTAAACACAATTGATAACTCTAATTGATAAGTCAAAATTTGCAACTTCTCTAAATTTAAATTTTTTAGCGTAAAAATTATTATTTATAACCTTTATAAAAAAAATGTAGTTTTCGGTTTATCCAAAACATATCATTTTTTAAACTACTATTCTCAACTCTATAATTTAAATTCAGCACAGTTAATAAGCAAGCCTTAATTAATAATAGTTCTAAATTTAGTTGCTTTGGCACAAAAATTACCAGAATTAGAGCTTTTAATATTAATAATTTTTTTTTCACAGTGATTGGTTTATCCAAAAAACGAAAAGTTCTAAAATCAGTCTTTTTTGCTCTAAGCAAAAATTGAATTGATATCTAAGTCTAAATTAATATCAGCTCTAAATTGAATTGGTTTAGCGTCAAAATTGTCAGAGTACAGCTTTTAATATTCTTTTTTTGCAGTTACCAGTTTATTCAAAAAAAATCTAAAATTATTTTTTTTGACTCTAAATTAAAATTTAGCACAGTTCATAACCAAGTTTAATTTAATATCAACCTAAAATTTAGTTGTCTTGGCTTGAAAATTACCAGAGTTACAGATCTTGATCATGTTTTTTGCAGTTTTTGGTTTATCCAAAAATCTAAAAATTTCTAAAATTAGTATCTTGGTCTGTCTCTATAATTTTAAAATTTAACATGGTCAAAAAGTCTAAATTAATAACAGCTTCAAGTTTAGTTAGTTTAGCGTCAAAATTATCAGCGTTACAACTCTTAATATTTTTTTGCAGTTTTCAATTTAACCAAAATTTAATTTTTTTAAAATGTGTCTTTTTGGTTCTATAATTTTGAAATTTGGTGTAGTTATTAAGCAGATCAAAGTTAATGACAGCCCCAAATTTGGTTGCTCTGGCTTAAAAATTACCAGAATTACAGCTTTTAATAAAATTTGTTTGCAATTTTTGAAAATTTTGGTTTATCATCCAAATGAAAAAATTTATATTTTGTCACTTTTTGTCTATCATTTTGGAATTTAGCCCAGCAACTCAGAGTGTAAGTTCCGACGATTCAGGCCATAAAAATATAAAATATGTATCAAAAATCGCAAAGTAATGAAAGGCCAATTTCGCCAACATAAACATGTAAGAAACGCAACAAGGGGCGGCTAAACGAAGGAACGAAGAGGGGATTCACCTGCAGTAATTAGTCAGTGGGCGGAAGCTCAACATAATCCGTCCGGACTCAACGACGCCGCCGCCGTCGCGATGCCGTCAACGGCCCTTTTGTCGTCTTATAATTAATGTTTTGTCCTCTGGATTTCCGACTTGATCCCTTTGGAGAAGCGGATAGAACAAATAAAGTTAGTTAAAATTATTCTTGCAAGTAGAAAATTCCTTTAAAACGTAATTGAATGGTTTTCGAAAGCCCCTCGCCGGTTGCACATGACATGTACATTGTCTCTTTTTCTAGAAATTTACTGTTTGATTGTATAGGAGGAAAATAAGCTAAACTTTTTATCAATTTCACAAAAGCTCTTCAGTCAAGTTCCCCCACCGACTTGAATTCGATCCGTTGAACTTTAGACAGTTATTTTAAGAAAAAAACTGTGTTAGGGAGAAAATAAGATAGCAAAAATTTGCTTTTTCCCGTGCCTTAACGAGCATATTCTCCAAATTACATAAAAGTGTAGCATATCAAAGTATAAGTTGGATAAAAGGTGACATGAAATCCGATTCCCACCAGCACAAACAACGACTCCTGACAGTTGACATTCAAAATCACTACCAATTCACGAATCGTTTATTTTCGCAGTCTTATCTCATTAATCTAAATCCAACGGTCAACCTCAGAACTTAATCGAATCAAAAGATCACCGATCAGCTGCTTGCATTTTTGATATTTCCGCTATTGTGACATTTCGGTCAAAATAGGGCACAAGTGCCCATTAAACGGACCAACGGAAATCGGCATTGTCACCAATATGCAATGAACTCACCGGAAGTCAATTGGCGGAAACTTGACAAAGATTGACACATTTCACGCTCATTATTTCCGTTTTTACATAATTTGAATAGAGTCGGTCCAGATCTATCATTAGATCTTTTTTTTTCTTGAGAAACCGTTGGATTTCGCAACGGACGATTTTAAATTGTTCGGAAATTTTTGGGCTAATTGAACACATGTCGGCTGCAAGCGCAGGTATTTTACCCCATCATTCAGGTAATAAATTACCCATTACCTGGAGCTCGCGTTGACACGTGTTTTATTTTGTAACAGGTAGAAACGGCACTTTTTTAGGTCGGGGCTTTAATTGAGGTAATTCCGTGTCGGCAAACAAATACACGCGGTTTTTTGGAGGGAATCTCGACCTTTTTTAAGTGTCCCTCAGGACTCCTCTATTGCCCTTCTATTTTCCTTTCATAAGAATTTACAAATTTTATTACTATTTTTTATTTACAATATAAGATACATTTTTTTATCGTATTATATTTTTCATTTTGGTTTAAAGAAACAAAATTTGAAATTACTTATGGTAAAAATTTTAAAAAATCCTAAAATTAGTTTCCTGTGTTCCATAATATTAATATTTGGCACAATTCATAACAAAGACCAAATTAGTAACCATGCCAAAGTTGGTTGCTGTGGCGTTTAAATTAACAGAGTTACAGCTCTTAATAATAACATTTTGCAGTTTTCGGTTAATTCAAAAAAAAAATTTCTAAAATAAGTCTTTTTTGCTCCATAATTTTGAAATTTTGTACTATTATTAGCTAAGTTTAAATTAGTAACTTACTTAAATTTGGTTGCTTTGTCGTAAAAAATATCAGAGTTACAAACATTAATAAATTTGTTTTTCGGTGTTTTTGGTCCTAAAAAAATCAAAATTTACTCCTCTCTGGTCCATTTTTTTTAAATTTTGCAATATTAATAACTAAGTTCAAATTTGTTACCACGTCAAATTTGGTTGCTGTGGCGTTTAAATTAACAGAGTTACAGCCTTGAATAATAAAATTTTGCAGTTTTCCGTCAATCCATAAAATGAAAAATTATAAAATCAGTCTTTTTTGCTCTATAATTTTGAAGTTTTAAGAGCTAAATTAAAATTAGTAACTTTCTTAAATTTGGCTGCTTTGGCGTAAAAATTACCAGAGTTACAACCATTAATACAATTTTTACAATTTTTTTGCAGTTTTTGATTCATCTCAAAAAAATACAAAATTAGTTTTTTTTGTTCTATATTTTTGAAATTTGGCATAAAAAAGTTTAAATTAAAAACTACTCTAACTTTAGGTGCTTTGGTGTAAAAATTATCACAGTTACAGTCTTTAGTATTTTGTGTTGGTTTTTCCAAAAAAAAAAAATTCTAAAATGAGTGCCCTGTGCTCTATATTTTTAAAATTTAACACAATTAATAACTAAGTTGAAAATAGTAACCCTACCTACCATATGTAGTTAATGATTTACTAAAGTAACTGTCTATAATAATAAAAGTTTGCAGCTTTTGGTTAATCCAAAAAATATATTTTTTTTAAATTAGTCTCCTTTGCTCTATATTTTTGAAATTTGCTACAATCAATAATAATGTTTAATATAGTAACCCTACCAAATTTGGTTGCTGTGGCGTATAAATTACTAAAGCTACAGTCCATAATAACAAAAGTTTGCAGTTTTTGGTTATTCCAAAAAATAAAAATTTCTAAAATTTGTCTTTTTTGCTCTGTAATTTTGAAATTTAACAGAATTAATAAGCAAGTTCAAATTAATAAATGCCCCAAATTTAGTGTCATTAGCGTAAATATTATCAGAGTTACAACAATTATAATTTTTTTTGCAGTTTTGATTTATGCAAAAAACAAAAATTACAAAAATTATTCTGCTTTGCTCTATAATTTTGAAAATTGGCATTTTTAATTTATAATTGCAAATGAGTAATTTGCTTAATTTTTGATTGTTTGACGTAAAAATTCCATAAGTTACAAACTTTAATAAAAAAAATTCTTTCTTTTTGGTTTATGTAAAAAATAAAAAATTTCAATATTTGTCCTCTTTGCTCTATAATTTCTCTATAATTTTGAAATTTAGTTTAAATTATTAGCAACTTTAAAGTAATATCGACCTGAAATTTTGTTGCTTTTGCGTGAAAATTACTAGATTTACAGTCTTTCATATTTTTTTTTTGGAATTTTTGTTACATCTAAAAAGTACATATTTTTTAAACTAGTCTTATTTGCTCTATAATTTTAAGATTTGGCACAAACAAAGTCTAATTTAGTAATTCTGACAAATTTGGTTGATATGGCATTTAAATTACCAAAACTTCGAAGTTTTCGGTTATCTAAAAACAAAAATAAACTTAAAATTAGTCTTATCTGCTCTATAATATTGAAATTTGGTACTATCAGCAGTTTAAATTAGTCACTTTTAAATTTGGTTGCTTTAGCGTGGAGATTACTAGAGTTATAACTTTTAATAAAAAAAACTGCAAAACAGTTTTCAGATTATCTAAAAAATAAAAATTTCTAAAATTATTCTTCTTTGCGCTATAATTTTGAAATTTGGCACAATCAATAATTAAGTTTAAGTTAGTCACCTTGCCAAATTTGGTTACTGTGGCGTTTAAATTACCCGAGTTACAGTTCTTTAATAATAAAAATTTATAGTTTTTGGTTAATCCAAAAGTTTCTTTGCTCTATAATTTTTAAAATTAGCACTCTTTGAAACTTAAATTAGTAACTTTCTTAAATTTGGTTGTTATGGTGTAAAAATTACCAACGTTACAACTTTTAATAATTTTTTTTGCTCTATAATTTTGAAATTTGACATATTTAATAAGTAAGTCTAAATTACCAACTTTACTTGCACTGGCGTAAAGAATCAAAATTTGAAATTACTTATTCCAAGTATTTAAAAAAAATAATAAAATCTATAATGGCTTATTTATTACAAAATCATAAAACCCATTTAGATCAAGTTATTTTTCAAAAATCTAAAAAAAATTAAATTGGTAAGACGTAGCTGAAATTTGCGATCTTATTTTTTTAATATTTTATTTATAATCGTGACTAAATTTTCTAAAATTTGTTAGATCAAAAAATTTTGGTTTTTAATCTTAAATATTTTGGTTATTTTGCGCCTTATATTCGACGTGTCTTTTATAATAAAAAAAATGATAAAAATCAACTCAAACTGATGAAAATTAAAAAATATGTGTTAAAATTTTTTCTCTCAAAAAATTAACGCCGTGCACATATTTTTATCTAAACGATTCCGGTAATCCAAAAACTTAAAAATCGTTAATACCACCGAAATGTCGGTCCGCCTCCCCATCATCCCCTGCCAAAGTCGGCGCTTCTATTGACTTTAAAACTTTTGTCCGATATTGAATTTCCACTTTTTTCGTCATTTTTTTTTTCGCTAGTATTACATAGTTTCTCTCGTCAAAACGTCATTGTCCCCTGATTGACAGCCCACTTATATGCATATAATGACGTCGCGTCACCCCAAACACTCAAAGACGTAAAAAACAACCCCAAAAAAATGAAACAACGAGATCGAGCTCTGCGGTTTTATGTTACTGTAATCTCGCATTCGTGGAAAAAATGCTCGTTTAAACGCGATTTTATTTTTCGATAACGAATTAGCTTGATGAAAATGGAAAAGAAGTAATTAGAATTTTGACGTTAAGTAGTATAAACTTCAACGTCAGGAATACGTAAAGACCAATTATTGCCTAAAGCATAAGAAAATTTAACAAACTTCCTAACACATTTTTTTGATGTATATTCGTTTCAAAAGGAAATTAAAATTTTCTTTTATGAAAGCATGGCGCTTTGATCTCGCGCGATTATCCTTTCATCAAAATAAAAAATAATTATCGAGTCTCTTATCGCGATGAGAAAAAAGCTAATTAATTTCCGTTCGATGTAATTAAAAGAGAGAATTTTTAAGAAACGTTGTAAAAAAAATTGCTGTGTACTGAAGAAAACATTTCGAGGATTAGATCTGTCGAGGCCCCTTTTTTCGTCTTGAGGAGGATTTAACGGTAAAAGCGGTTGTGCACTTTACTCCTATTAGAAAGTGAATTAAATACCGTGATGGATTGCTTAATGCCCTTTTAATTAATTGCGTTGCACGAACAAGAATAAGAATGCGAATATGCTTGAGTGTTTTCTGACGATAGAATAATCCCCGGAAATCTGACGCAGGGATTAATTTAGATTTCTACAGTTTCAGGTTTTATTCCGGCCAAGATTTCACCGAGAAAACACAAGAATTTTTTTTGAAATCTTAACGAAAATTATATATTATATTTACATAAAAACATTGAGAATACATTTGACAAATTTCCAAAATTTATCAAAAAGTATCTCTCAAATTCCAAAATAGCTCCTCTTCGTCATGTATATTAAAATAACTAACTTTGTAGCGATTTTGAGGCTTCAAAGTTAAATAAATCGTGGAAATGTTGTAAGTTTATAAAAAAAGTTTTTCCTAAATGCCATCATGGTTTCTTTTCATTACCTATCTAAAATCATTCTGCTCTGCTCTATAATTTTGAAAATTGGCATCTTTAATAAAAAATTGTAATTAGAAATCTTCTTAAATTTAATTATTTTGGCGTAAAAATTACAATTACAGTTTAATAAAAAAAAAACGCAGGTTTTAGTTCATCTAAAAAATAAAAAATTTCAAAATGAGTTTTCTTTGCTCTATAATTTTGAGATTTGATATTACTGACTAAGTTTAAATTAGTAATTTCCTTAAATTTGATTGCTTAATACATTTTTTTGTTGTTTTAAGTTCGTCTAAAAAATAAAAATCTCTAAAATGAGTTTCCTTTGCTCTACAATTTTGACATTTGCCACAATTAATAAGTAAGTTTAAATTAATAATCTTACCAAATTTGGTTGTTGTGACGTTTAAATTACCAAAGTTGCCGCTTTTAATAATTTTTTTTTTCAGTTTTCGGTTCATCCCAATATACAATTAGTCTCCTCTGATCTAAATTTTTGAAATTTTGTACAATTAATAACCAAATCTAAGAAAGTAATTATACCAAAATTGGTTGCTGTGGCATTTAAATTACTAAAGTTTCAGCTCTTAATAATAAGATTTGGCAGTTTTAGGTTAATCCAAAAATTAAAAATTTCTAAAATTATTCTTCTTTGTTTTGCAATTTTGAAATTTTGTGCCACTAGTACTACAGTATAAATTAGTAACTTCCTTAAATTTAGTTACTTTGACGTAAAAATTACCAGAGTTACAACCATTAATACAATTTTTTTTTGCAGTTTTTGGTTCATTCCAAAAAAAAACTAAAATTAGTTTCTTTTGCTCTTGAAACTTGGCGCAATTAATATTTAGATTTAAGATAGTAACGTTATCAAATTTGGCTACTGTGACGTTTAAATTACTAAAGTTACAGCTTATAATAATAAAATTTCGCTGATTTCGATTTATTCAAAAAATAAAATCTTTCAAAATTATTACGCTTTGCTCTATAATCTTAAAAATAGCTACTACTTTTAATAAAAAATAGTAGATTAATAGTCTTTAATTTTATTGTTTTGGCGTCAAAATTAAGGGAGATACAAATTTTATTTAAAAAAATTGCAGTTTTTCGTTTAGCAGATCAATAACAAATTCCAAAATCAATCTCTTTGGCTCTATATTTTCAAAATTTGACATAGTTAATTAGCAAATTTAAAGTAATAACAGTTTTATATTTAGTAGTTTTATCGTAAAAACTATCAGATTTACAGCTTATTATATTTTTTATGCAGTTTTAGGTATATTCTAAAATAAAAATTTTCAAAAATTAGCCTTTTTTACTCTATAATTTTTAAATTTAACACAATAAATGTCTAAATTTAAATTAGTAACGTTGTCAAATTTGGTTGATGTGGCGTTTAAATTACCAGTTTCAGGTTTTAATAATAAATTTTCGCGTTTTTCGGTTAATTCAAAAATTTATATAATAATATAATATAATAATTTTGAAATTTGGTATTAATTTGGTACCTCTTAGTTAGTAACTTCTGCAAATTTGGTTGCTTTGAAGTAAAAATTCTGAGTTACTAATTTTGATAAAATTTGCTTTCGCAGTTTTTGGTTCATCTTAAAAAAGTTCTACAATTAGTCTTCTCTGCTCTATATTTTTAAAATTTAGCACAAATTATTAGCAGGTCTAAATTAATAACCATCCTAAATTTGGTTGTTTTCATGTAAAAATTACCAGAGTTACAGCATTTAATAAATCTTGTTTGTTGTTATAGGTTTATCTAAAAAAAAATCTAAAATTAGCTCTACAATTTTGAAATTTGGTACAATTACTAACTAAGTTAATATTAGTTTACTAAACTTAGTTTTGTGTCGTTCAAATTACTAAAATTGCAGCAACAAAAAAAAAATAAAATTAATCTCCTTGCTCAATAATTTTAAAATTTGGCACAATTAGTAACTACATAAGTACAAATTAGTAACTTTTTGAAATTTAATACCATCGACATACAAATTACTAGAGTTATAGCCTTTAATAAATTGTTTCGATGTTTTCGGTTCATTAAAAATTATTATTTTAACTATTTTAAAATTTAAAGAAAGTGTAGATTAAAATTGCAGTTATTTTAAAGCTTCAAACATAAATAAACCGTGGAAATATTGTAAAGATAAAAGAAGTGTTCCACAAGGCTCCAGAATAGTCCCTCTACTTTACGTATATGAAAAGAAAAGACAACAATTTTTTTATTATTATTATTATTGTGTCTTTATTGTTATTTTGAAACTTTAAAGATAAATAAATCGTGGAAATCTTGTAAATTTATTGAAAAAGTGTTTTAAAAATTCCACAATAGTCCCTCGACTTTACCTATATTAAAAGCAAACATGAAGAATTTTATTTTTCCGGCTTTATTGTGACTTTGTAGCCATTTTAAGGCTTAAAAGTTCCAAATTTGTTGTAAATATTATAGAAATTTATAAAAAAGTGTCTCCTAAGACCCCACAAAAGTCTCATTTCTTTAACTACATTAAAACACAACACGAATATTTGTATTTCTGCGCTCTTATAGTGACTTTTGCTTCAATATCGAGAAAGAAGAGGGCCAATGGTAGAGTCTTGTGGGATACTTTTTTTGCCAATACATGCGAAAAAAATTTAGACGGCGGCGGATTTAATTATCCGTCACCACCGTTGTTTTTCGTTGTGTGCTCGGATTGGCTGGTTAAACCGGGGGTTGTCAAGCAACCTTTACCCCGTAGACATAATTTTTCTAAATGCTAATTTTACTTTCGTTTAATTTCCCCCGGGCAACACCTTACACTTTACGGTTATAAATATGCTTCATAGATAAAGCGACAGGGCTTCTAAGATGGGGGTAACTTTAATAATAGGGTGAGTTCCATGCTCACGCACTCTTTTATTTCGTCTTATCTTATTTAGAAAATGAACGACTAAGTAATATCGATCATGAAGAAGCAGAGTCGCTACGAAACATGTTACAAGATAATTTGAATTTTATGTTTTAGTATAGAGGCAGTCTTTTATCTTTTTGAGTATTTGAGCCGTTATGAAGTTTCATAGTACACCTGTCCTGGGCGTCATCTCGTAAATTGGATTCTTTATAAATTTGTAAAGTGATGAGAATTCATCGGCTAATGTATTGCGCTGCGTTATCTATTACGGTGTGTCCTTGCGGGAGCACTAAGGAAGATAAATTAAAAAATATAATTACGAACGCTCCCTAGAAAAAATACGCTACCCTCACAGATTCGGGTGCCCGCGAGTTGTAACAGGGGTTCCCAAAAGGTTCGAGTTCGAGGGGAAAAGACATGCACTCTTGAAATTTTTCTTGAGGATGAACGAACATTTTTCTAATTTCTTTAGTAAATTTTTGTAACTTTGGTGGTTTTACCACTAGAGCAACAAAATTTAGGGAGATTACTAACTTTGAGCTGTATTACAAGTGTGGCGAATTACAAAATTCTAGAGCAAAAATGACGGATCCTAGAAATTTTTCTTTTGAGAATGAAGCAACATTTTCTAAATTTGTTTAGTACCTGTCGATTTTTGTAATTCTGGTAGTTTTAACGCTGGAGCAACCAAATTTTGGGAGATTGTTAATTTTAAGCTGTTTTTAAAGTGTGTTAAATCGCAAAATTTTAGAGCAAAAATGACGGATTCTAGAAAATTTTATTTGAAAGTGAACTAAAATTTTTGACTTTTTTAAAAAACGTGTATAGTTCTATCGTTAGAAGAACATTACTGGGAAGCATAACTAATTTTGTTATGTTTAAATATGCCAAATCGCAAAATATTCTATAGAAAAATTGAGAAATTGTAGAAATTTTTCTTTTCAGAATAAATCAAAATTTTTAAAAATCTTGATAAAAATTTATAACTCAAAGTTTTAACGCCAGAGCAGCCAAATGGTTTTGATATGTTTTTTAGAGTGTCAAGTAAGAAAATTTTAGACCAAAAATGACAGATTGTAGAATTTTTTTTGAGTATGAATCTAAATTTCCCAATTTTTAATAATAAATTTTTTTACTTTTAGAGGTTGAAACGCTGAAACAATAAAATTTAACATGATTACTAATAATTTTGAGCTGTTTTCTTAGTGGCAAATTATAAAATTCTTGAGTATAAAGGACGGATTCTAAGAATTGTGGATGAAGCAAAATTTTCAAATTTTTTTACTAAAATTTTTGTAATTTCGGTGGTTTTTTTGCTGGAACAACAAGTTTTAGAGAGATTACAAACTTTGAGGTGTTTTCTAAGTGTACCGGATTACAAAATTTTAGTGTAAAAATGACCAACTTTAGAATATTTTTGTTCGAGAATGAATCCAAATTTTATAAATTTGATATTAAATTTTTGTGACTTTGGTAGTTTTAACGCTGGAGTATCAAAATTTAAGGAGATTACTAATTTTGAGCTGTTTTCTAAGTGTGCCAAAATACAAAACTGTAAACCAAAAATAAACGATTTTGTAATTATTTTTTGAGGATGAACTAAACTTTTTAAAATATTTTTATAAACGTGTAGTAACTTTGGTAGTTTTAACACTAGAACCACAAAATTTTAAGAGATTACTAATTTTGAAATAATCTTTAAATGTGTCAAATTACAAAATTGTAGAGTGAAATTGATAGGTTTTAGAAATTTTTCTTTGGAGATGAACCAAAATTTTCAAAATATCTTCATAATTTTTTTTGCAATTTTAGTAGTTTTATCGCTGGAGCAACCAAATTTAGAAAGATTACAAATATTGAACTGTTCTCTAAATTTGCTAAAGTACAAAATTCTAGAGCATAAATGACAGATTCTAAAAGTTTTTTTTTGAAAATGAGCACACATTTTCTGAATTTCCTCACACTTTTATTTTAATTTTGCTGGTTTTAACGCTGGAGCAACTAAATTTAGGGAAATTACTAATCTTGAGCTGATCATTAATTACAAAATGTTAGAGTAAAAATGACTGATTCTATAATTTTTATTTGTAGATGAACCAAAATTTTCTATTTTTTTCTACCAAATTTTTGTAACTTTGGTAGTTTTAACGCTGGAGCAACACAAGTTAGGGAGATTACCAATTTTAAGGTGCTTTTTAAATGTACAAAATTGTAGAGCAAAAATGACAGATTTTAAAAGTTTTTTTTGAAAATTAGCACACATTTTAAATTTTCTCACACTTTTTTAGTAATTTTGATGGTTTGAACGCTGGAGCAACCAAATTTAGGCAAATTATTAATTTCGAGCTGTTTATTAAGTGTGTCAAATTAAATAAAAATATAGCAAAAATGACTAATTCTATAATTTTTATTTGGAGATGAACCAAAATTTTTCAGTTTTTTACTAAATTTCTATAACTTTGGTAGTTTTAACGCTGGAGCAACACAAGTTAGGGAAATTATAATTTTAAGCTGCTCTCTAAATGTGCTAAAGTACAAAATTCTAGAGCAAAAATGACAGATTTTAGAATTTTTTTTTTGAAAATGAGCACACATTTTCTGAATTTCTTCCCACATTTTTTTTGTAATTTTGGGGTTTTAACGCTGAATCAACCAAATTTAGGGAGATTACTAATTTTGAGCTGTTTATTAAATGTGCCAATTTACAAAATTTAGTGCAAAAATGACTGATTTTATAATTTTTATTTGGAGATGAACCTAAATTTTCCATTTTTTTTATTAAATTTTTGTAACTTTGGTAGTTTTATCGCTGGAACAACACAAGTTAAGGAGATTACTAATTTTAAGCTGCTTTCTAAATGTGCTAAAGTACAAAATTCTAGAGCGAAAATGACAGATTTCAGAAGTTTTTTTTAAAAACGAACAAAAATTTTTTGAATTTTTTTACACTACTTTAGCAATTTTGATGATTTTAACGCTGGAGCAACCAAATTTAAGGAAATTACTAGTTTTGAACTGTTTTGTAAGTCTAAATTCTAGAGTTAAAATGACAGATTCCATATTTTTTTTACAAATAGAGTTTTTTTTAAATTATTTTATTAAAATTTATAACTAGTGTAGTTTTAATGGTACAGCAACAAAACTTAAGGATATTACGAACTTTAATATGTTACTTAAGTTTTCTAAATTACAAAATTTTACAGCAAAAATGACAGATTTAAAAAAAAATTGACGATGAATTAAAATTTTTCAAATTTTTTTACTAAATTTTTGTAATTTTGGTGGTTTTAACGTTAGAACAACAGAATTTAAGAAGATTACTAATTTAATTTTGGGCTATTTGTTAAGTGTGCCAAATCAGCAAATTCTAGAGCTAAAAAGACGAATTTTAGAAAATTTTTCTTTTGAGTATCAGCCAAAATTTTCGATTTTTTTTTATTATAATTAATAACTTGTGTAGTTTTAAAGCTAGAGCAACAAAACTTGAGGAGATAACTAGTTTTGATATGTTTCTTAAGTGTGCTAAATTAGAAAATTTACAAGCCCAAATGACACATTCTAGAAATTTTTCTTTTGAAAATAATTCTCCAAAGAGTTTAGAACCTGGAAAATTCGAGAAAATCACAATTAAACTTGGATGGTATCTTTAAAATGTGGTAGAAATATTTGCAAAATGTGTAGACCAGTTGAAATAAAAGAGAACAATTTCGAAAACGTGTAAATAAAAAAATTACGTAAATTTTGAGTGTCGCTTTTAATGCAATTTCGCCTCGACAAACCACTGCATTGCCGTTTATTTCAAGCACTTACCCTCCGACCTCAACCCAACAAAAGATCAACGACATGTGAGGCTGTAAAATCTCTAAAGAGTGTAAGGGGTTGTAAATAGCGTCGTCGCCGATTACAGCGAAAGCGTGCCAAACACGCGTGGATTCGCATGATGTGATGAATGGGGTGAACCTGTCAAAACCGTACGTTCTTTACCCCAATTTTTAATTGCAGTTTTCATTTCTTCCACGAATTTTCCAAAACCAACATTTTAATTATGTCAACCACACATGGTACCCTTCGGAAATCCATCAAATTGATTTTCCACGCTTGTCATTCGATCGAGTTCGATTTTTTAATCGGGGAAAAAGATTTGCGCAAAGAGAACACATATCAGCACGTCGCTTAGTTTGGCTTTCGAAGCTCGTTCATCAGGTTGTTGGGCGGATTTGTCGATATACTCACTCACTCCTTCAGCTCCACATACGAGGATAAATGGATCAAGTTTGTGTTTACGTATCCTTACAAACTGGCCCAATTTTGGGGAGTTTATAAAGAGGCGAGACGGGTTTATTTACTGGAGTTTTTCATTCAAGAGTTGCTGGAGAAGGGGATGATAATTAATTGTTTATTTAGCGGTTTGAACGGAGATGTAGGGTTGTTTTAATAGACGTTGTAGTAACATTGCAAAACTAGTTTAAAGTGCTCCATAGGTTCGTAATTTTTTTCATTTTTTTTTTAAATTTGTTTTGCAAAATTTTTATAAGAATTGCTTCGTCCTCAGTTCCACCGAGAATCTAGACAAAACGAAAAAATGAAATACGAATTTATTATGCACAGTCTGGAAAAAAATAGAAAATTCAGATGATATCTAAAAAATGTACCTAAACAGAATCAGTAATGTCTGAAAAATTACTGAAAATTAAATTAGAGATCTAAAATTAGTCTAAAAGAACTAAATTTGTTTCTAAAGTGTGCCGAATCCAAAATTCTAGGTTCTAGACAATTTTTCTCGAACTTTTTTATTAAAATTTATAACTCGTCTAGTTTAGTTGCTAGAGCAACGAAATTTAATTAATAACTAGGTGGCCCTCGGAATTCTGTAGATCTCTTTTTTCGTGAACCTCGCTTTTCCGTGACGTTGGATTTTTATTTGAGATTGTTTATTTGATATACTATGAAACAAAGATGGCCTCGGAAAAATTAGGTTTACAAAAAAACCGAGTTCTAAAGAATTCCGATGGCCACCTAGTTAATTGCATTTTGTCATTTAACATTTAACAAAGAAAGTGTTAAGATAATTTCATATTTTGTGGTTTTCGTTTTTGAAACTCTGTTAGAAATAATTACGCATGGCAAAATGTAGATTTTCCTGAAAATTTTAGAATCAAAAAAAGAATAAAAGGTTTTAAGGTTCTAAAACCAACGCGCTTCGCTATTAAAAATTTAACAGTACTACGCAGAAAATTCATAAATCAGACAGGCTTCGTCTTTCGTGGTTTCTGAGTCTATTGCAAATTCTATTACTCATACAATAAAAGAAGAAAAAATATAAGACACACGGTGTAGTCTCCCATTTGGGCACCACGTCATAGCAAGAAAAAAATATACAACAGAATCTCGCAAATTTATATAAATTGGTGAGTTTCTATGAATACAGGCGATTTCTGAGTTGGTGTCCTCTAAGCCATAAAATGAGGCTGTTGTAAATCAGTAATAATCATCTCCTAATTACCCAATTTACGATTTTCTTTTGTGAATGTGATGCGGTACGACTCTCGATCTTTGTTCAAAACATCTGATGACAGGGGTGGAAAAGGAAAACAACAAACCATCGACAATAGAGCAGCAGTTACAAAACTGGTCCAAAAAAGATTATAAAGAATAACAGAGTTCGCTCTCTTACTAAATTTCTATTTAATCAAAGAAATAAAAAAAATTATAAATAAATAGAATATTGACGTAGCCATGATGTTAACGGAGATGATTGAAGTTACAAAATTTGTCCAATCTTTTACGGTCGCTTTTGCGTTTGAGAAGCTCTGGTACCTGTCATGGGTCCCAACCATTTTATGACTTAACAGAAATCGCCTGTAAATTCGTTAAATCGCAAATAAACATTGCATTTCAATATTCTCGATAATAAAAATTATTATACACTTTCGAGATTTTCGCTGTCATATTTAAAATGGACATACAGAAAAATGGTCGAGTCAAAAAACTTTAGAACATTTTGAGATGTGAGCAATAATTATAAATGGGTTACAGTAATTTATATTTTGGGATCCATTGTTTGGAAACGACCTGTTTGTTTAAGTTTATTCATTTATAAATTGGTATTGACCAGGGGCTGAGTTCACCTGATTTTGTCGCTGATTGTCTTGTGATTTTGTCTAACTTCCCCTGATTTCCGTGTGATTTCGTCTAACTTTCCCTGATTTTTTTTTTGATGTCGCGTCTAACTCCTCAGATCCTTTTCTGAAACAGTGAAACAATCTTTATGACACTCTTGACATAATGGTTATGGTTTTGTCCCCGCGACAACCGGCGTACGGCGATATTTAAAAATCGATTTTGCGAAAATCAAACGGCCGAAGAGGACGAAAACCCGCCACTTTGTTAGTTTGGAAACTCGTCGGCAAAAGGGCAAAAGGAGCGAAAATAGTACGGTTCCGTCGTGAAAACTGGCAAATTTTTGACTTTTGAAAAAAATAGTAGATTTTATCAGACGGCAAAAAAGTGGTACTTTTTGTCGAGCAATTAAAATGTAGTAGCAAGGCGACGCGTAGCGTATGCAAAATTGCTAACAGCAAAGCCACTTTTCGGAGAAATAACAAATACTACTTTTTGGCCTGTTATTTGATATTGAAAGTGAATCAATGCAATTAAAAAAATAAGCCATTAACTTATTTATCCAATTCTCATATACCTCCTTCTTATCTCCGCTTGAACAGTTGTCGGCATGACTTTAAAACTCACTACACAATAGTACCAATTTACCGAATAGCAGATTTTGTTATTGATGAAAAACATCGGTAAAATGTGCCACCCGACTATCCCTGTCTGATGGTCGTTTTTTTTCTGGTAACAAAGGGTGTGGAGTGGATGTCGGTACTTATAAATACTCATAAATAACAAAACTAACTCAGATGGTGTACTCCTTTTGTGTAAAAAGTATCTTATTAAGTCATACACTCTTGCACTTTTAGTCTCGTCTAATATCTATTTACTGCTTTAGAACGATTATAAGTTGGCCGAGTCGTAAATGGTACTTGAGTTTTTGGGGTATTTATGATAAACGGTTCCCTTTTCTTTTTTTGTTAAACTACAATAAAACGACCATCAAGACTTCTAAATTCCTTGTTAATTTATTGTTTTCGTCCAGTTCATATTTGTTTATCGCGACTATCGCTGTGTGATGGTCGTTGTTTTAGTTGTGTGAAGAGGAATGCAGTGATGTCGATTTAGAATTAAGAATTAAATTATAAAGAATATTTTATTTATATCGTCAGAACAGAATAAGTTAGGACTAATAAAATTTCCATGGGTAACTGTTTCGAGAAATATCCCAATATGCGAAAAATTAATGAAAAATGATACGCTACGGTTTCGAGAGATAATAAAGTACGACTTTGTTGTAGTAGGTCGGGAATGGATTAAAATTTAAAAAAACAAAATTGATTACACGTTCGTTTCTTTGATTATGCTTTAAGTAATTAAGTCTTCGTCACCCGAAAGCGGCGGTCCAGTTTGTTTACCACTTCAGATCCCAAGAGAGGAGGTAAAAAATACAGTAGTATTTGAAGCTTCGCTGTCAAGTTACAGCAGGTACCAAATAGTGATTTTATGGCTTAATTGCAGTACTCACTATACAAAAGTATTAAACCAGTAAATTAGCAGATTCTGAAATTTTCTTATTTTTTACTCCTTTTGTGTAAAGATTTCCCGCATTTTTAGTCTGTCTAATATCAACGATTAAAAATCGACCGAGTCGTAATAAAATTCGATAATCGTCACGTTCATTTCATTTATCTGTTGTACTTTCGCATAAGTATTTTTAAAAATAGCCTGTTAGATACTTGGTATTTATGCAAATTTTTTATACAGAGTATCAAGAAATGTTTGTCCATCAAATGATAATAATCTGTGATTAAACAATGAATTCGCGCTTGTAAATTGAAGTTTTGAAATATGCTTAAAGATTTTCTTGTGTAAGTTACGCATACATACCCAAAACACACCTTGATGGTCAAAGAGATCCTGTATTAAAAATAAGTCGAATTCGATTAATAAATCAATCTCCGCTAATGTTTCCTTCATTGCTCGAACCGATTTAAATAAGTGCCGAGAAAAAAAGCCGCTACCGTACATGTTGTGTGTACAAAAAATCAGACCCTTTTCTGAAATGTTTACTGCATCTTTATGACTTCTCTCGACTCAATGGTTATGGTTTTGTCCCCACGAACATTAAAGCATTTTGAAACATCTACCACGTCAGCAAAGGCGGACGAACGAAAACGACTTTCAAAAGTCTCTCACGCGAAAAGCAAAAATCGGAAAAGGACCAAACCACAACCACCGGAATCTCGGGAAAGTGTACGTTTGGGAAAGCTCGGCGGAAGTGTCGAGAAAAAATCGGTGAAAGAAGGTACTCGCGCAAAACTACGTAACTCGTTCGCCGGTATTCTCGTTTTATTAGAGGCGCTCCGCCTGTACACGTTTTATATATATAGTAATTAATTAATTGTACAAAATCAGAAAATTTTAAAGAAAAATAATAAATTTAAAAAAAATTCTTTTGAGGACGAACCAAATTTTCCAAATTTTTTACTTTCTAAAATTTTTGTAACTTGTAAAATTTTGGGAAATTACTAATTTTGAACTGTTTTTTAAGTGTATAAAATTACAAAAGTATAGAGCAAAAAAGACGCATTTTAGAAATTTCTTTTTGAGAATAAACCAAAAGTTCCCAAATTGTTTGTTTTTTTATTAAAAATTATATCTCATGTAGTTTTAATGTTAAAGTAACGAAGCTGTGGGAAATTACAAATATTGATATGTTCTCTAAGTGTGCTTAGTTATGAAATTCTAGAGCAAATATGACAGATTCTAAAAAAATTTGTTTTGAAGATAAACCAAAATTTTCCAATTTTTTTTTACAAAATTTTTTAACTAGTCATTTTACGCTGAGGCAACAAAATTTAAGGAAATTACTAATTTTGAGCTGTTTTTAAGTGTACCAAATTACAAAATTATAGAGCAGAAAAAGATAGGTTTTAAAATTATTTTTTTGAAAATAAACCAAAATTTCAAAAATTGTCTTGTTTTGTGTAGTTTTTAAGATGGGACAACAAAATTTACGGAGATTACCAATTTTGAGCTGTTTTTAAAGTGTGCCTATTTACAAATCTCTAGCGCAAAAAGATACATTCTAGAAATTTTTCGTTAGAGAATAACTAAAATTTCTCATTTTTTTATTAAAATTTATCTCATGTAGTTTTAACGTTAAAGCAATGAAACTTGGATAAATCGAAATAAGAAATATTGATATGTTTTCTAGGTGTGCTAAGTTATGAAATTCTAGCGGGAAAATGACAGATTTTAAAAATTTTTTTTAGGGTTGACCCAAAATTTTCCAAATGTTTTTACTCAATTATTGTAACTCTGGCGGTTTTAACGCGGGAACAACAAAATTTTGGAAGATTACTTACTTTGACCTGTTTATTAAGTGTAATTAGTTTCAAAATTTTTAAGCAATAAAGTTGGATTCTAGAATTTTTTTTGAAGATAAACGAAAATTTCTCAAATTGTTTATTTTACATTTATAACTCGGGTAGTTTTAAGGCCGGAGCAACAAAATTTACAGAGATTACTAAATATAAGCTGTTTTCTAAATGTGTTAATTTACAAAATTCTAGAGCAATAATTGCAGATTTAAGAAAATTTTCTTTAGTTGATAATCTGAAATTAAGACAAAATTGTTCAATTTTTGTAACTCATGTGGTTTTAACGCTGGAATAACACAATTTAAGGAAATTAATAATTTTGAGCAGTTTTCTAAATGTGCCAATTTACAAAATTCTAGAGCAATAATTGCTGATTTAAGAAAACTTTTTTTAATTGATAATTTGAAATTTAAACAAAATTGTTAAATTTTTATAACTCATGTAGGTTTAACGCTGGAACAACAAAATTTTGGAAAGTAACTAACTTTGACCTTTTTATTAAGTGTAATTAATTTCAAAATTTTAAAGCAAAAAAGTTGGATTCTAGAATTTTTTGTTGAGGATGAACGAAAATTTCTCAAATTATTTATTTTACATTTATAACTTGTGTAGTTTTTAAGGCTGGAGCAACAAAATTTACAGAGATTACTAATTTCAAGCTGTTTTCTAAATGTGTCAATTTACAAAATTCTAGAGCAATAATTATTGAAGATTTAAGAAAATTTTCTTTATTTGATAATCAGAAATTAAAACAAAATTGTTAAATTTTTATAACTCATGCGGTTTTAATGCTGAAATAACACAATTTACGGAAATTACTAATTTTGAGCTGTTTTTAAATAGTGCCAATTTACAAAATTCTAGAACAATAATTACAGATTCTATGAAACATTTTATTATAGATAAGCCAAAATTTTTACAATTTCTTTGTTCAATTTTCCTAACTCTGGTGGTTTTAATGTTAAAGCAACAAAATTTACAGAGATTACTAATTTTGAGCTGTTTTCTAATTGTGCCAATTTACAAAATTCTAGAACAATAATTACAGATTCTAAAAATTTTTTTTAGTGAATAATACAAATTTTTAATTTTTTTTTGTTAAATTTTCGTAACTCTGATGATTTTAATGTTGGAGCAACAAAATAAGCGGAGATTTCTAATTTTGAGCTGTTTTCTAAATGTGCCAGTTTACAAAATTGTAGAGCAATAATTATAGATTCTAAAAAAATTTTTTTTAAGAATAAACCAAAATTATTAAATTTTATTTGATAAATTTTCGTAACTTTGTTGGTTTTAACGCTGGAGCAATAAAATTTAAGGAAATGACTAATTTTGACCCGTTGTTAAGTCTGTTAAATCACAAAATTTTTAAGCCAAAACGACAGATTCTAAAAAAAGTTTTTGTTTAAGATTGCACACAAATTTTTTCATTTTTTTTTTAAATTTATTATTCGTGGAGTTTTAACGTTAGAGCAACAAAACTAGGCAAAATTATCAATATTGATGTGTTTTCTAAGTACGCCAAATTATAAAATTCTAGAGCAAGAATGACTAATTTTTAAAATTTTTCTTTCGAGGATAAGCTAAGATTTTTAAATTTTTCTTGTACTTTGATGGTTTTAACGCCAGAGCAACAAAATTTCGGAAGATTACTCATTTTAAGCCGTTTTCTAAGTGTACCGAATCATAAAATTCTAAAGCCAATGAACTGACAGATTTTAGAAAATTTTTGTTTAAAGATTCATCAAAATATTTCATTTTTTTTATTTATAACTTGTGTAGTTTTACTGGTAGAATTAGAAAACTTGAAAAAATTACAAAATTGTAGAGCAAAAATGACAGATTCTAGAAATTTTTCTTTTGAAGAGGAGCCAAAATTTCACAAATTTCTTTAATAAACTTTTGTGACTATGGTGGTTTTAACGCTAAAGCAAAAAAAAATAGGAAGATGACTAATTTTAAGTGTTCTCTAACTGTGCCGAATCAGAAGCTTCTAGAGCAACATGACAGATTATAGAATTTATTTTATTAAAAGAAAGAGTAAAGTCCCACTATTAAGATGAAAACTTTTCAGTACTTCTAGATGAACAAACTAACTCTAAAAATGACTACATGAGCAGTTAAAATTTAAGAAATAAGTCGTTTTCAAACTGAATATTCGAACTTTAATGATCACATTGTAACCACTTATTAATAATAAAAAAAATTGGAGTAAAAACTAAAAAAACTAAAAGAAAATGTATTTATTATAGGAAAAAATAGTCTCAATAAATGATCGAAACCTTGAATACTTCTCCCAACTCCCTAAATAATTCCCACCCATCTTTATCATCCTGAACATCCACATCCTCTCGGGGAATCCCCCGTCACAGGTAGATATCCCGAATTCCCTTATTTAAATGTGTGTGACCTCTCGACCTGATCCCACGTCATCTTCGCTATTCTTAACAAGTCGTACAGACAATCGACCAACGTATAAGACATTAAGTAAGAAACTGAAAGTGACATGATATCTATGTTGCGTGTTCGCTGGCACCTGCTGTACAGTTGCTATAGTAACACTCATCCGGGGATGAAAAAAAGCGAGGGTGAAAAAAAAACGTGGGGGTGACTCAAATAAAAAAACGGATCAATATTAACTCTTTGCTGCCCCACGCGACTGTCTGATTGTGCTCCACTAAAACTCTTTACTTGATTGTTATGCTTACGCTGTGTTTCGGGATCTTCGCTCGATGCTGCCGACTCCTGTTCTGGAGGTTCTGAAGGAGGAAAAGCGGGAGATGGGGATAAAGTAAAACGAAACAAATGCATGCTTTGGCTTCTAGATTTATTAGTAGTTAAGCTCCACTAACCTTAGGAAGTTTCTTCAATTCTCAAAAAAAGCAGTTTGACTCTATTTACCATAAGTTTCTTTACATCCGTTTAGACTTTCTGCAGACTTTTTAGACTTTTTTAAACTTTCTTTGAACTGTCAATGTTTCTTACTAGAGCTTCTTCAGATTTGGACGCACTTTTGACTTTATTAATGCTCTGAATTTTTAGATTCTTCTGACTTTTTGCGATTTCTTTTAGACTCTCGGATCTACTTTAAGAACTTTTATACCCTCTTATACTTATTTTTAGACATTTTAGACTTTTTATTTTGATCTTACTGTGAATTCTTGACTGTCTTTAAACGTAGTTTAGGTTTACATAGTTTTAGACTATTTTTATGGTTAGTTTTGACACTACTTCGACTTTATTCCAATTTTTCATTGGAAGTGGAGTTTCTTTAGAGCTTTTGTCTGCTTTTTTTGGAACTATTAGTTAAGTCCAGATTTTGGATCGTTTTCAGCGTTTCAATTTTCTTGATTTAAACTTTTTTAAGAGTAAGTTAAGTCATTTTTTCCACCCTTCTTAGAGTCTTTTTAGACTTTGAGAAGATTTTTTGAATTTTCAGTAGTATGGAATAGATTTAGACTCATTTTAGACGTTATTCTAGAGATTTAGAGTTGGTTTTGAGTTCTTCTCTTTAGATTTTGAGTGTTTTCAGCGTTTTTGTAAACTTTTTAGACTTCTTGTTTTAAATTCTTAATTTATTTTTAGTCTTTTTATGCGTAAACTTGATTTAAATCTTTGTTATACTTTTTTTGTAGAAATTTAAAATCAGTTTTGAGACTTTGTCTATTCTATTTAGATAGACTATTTTTAGATTTTAAGCGTTTTTAGCGTTTCTGTAGACTTTTTAGACTTTTTATTGTAAACTGTCAGTTCGTTCTTTACTCTTTCTAAGTGTGAATATAAATTTTGTTTTTCAGAAATTTTCTCGACTCGTTTTAGACTCACCTTAGACTGAATAATTCAGCGATTTTGTAGACTTTTTAGATCTTTTATTTTAAACTGTTTATTGACTTTTTACAGTAGATAAGTTTAAACTGTTTATAGACTTTCTTTAAGTTAGGTTTTACCATATTTTTGACATGTAGAAAATTTTGAAATTTTCTTTATTAGTGTGAATTAGATATTTCCAAAATTTTGTTTTATAACCTACAATTTTTTCAATTTTTTACCGTTACAATAAAATTTGAAACTTGAGCCACTTTTTCAGCGCTTATCAAGTGTGCCAAATCAGAAAGTATTGTTACAACAAATCATTTTTAGAAAATATTATTTTTAGAACCAAAAATTTTCAAATTTTTTTAATAAGGATTGTAACTCGGGGAATTTTAACACCATCAGAATGAAATTTAGTGCTTGTACTATCTTTGACGTGCTTAATAATTGTGCTAAACTAGAAAATTTTAGATCAAGAGAAAAAAATGTAACAAATTTTTATTTTTGAAACAAACAGAAAATTGTCAAGCTGGTACTAAACTCCATAACCATAAGTTTCGGTTCTAAAACTGTGAATGTGAGGTGTTTATTGACTGTGAAAAATACAAAATCTAAGGACATGCTAGTTATATTTTGAAAATTTTCTTTTTTGGTGTGAAGTAGAGATTACCAACATTTTCTGTTAAAACCTACAATTGTGTCAAAACCTACAATTTTTATTCTATTTTAATGAAATTTTAAAAGTGAGTTGTTTTTTTCAGCGCTTATCACGTGTCAAATCAAAAAAAAATTGGTTATAACACAAATAATTTTTGAAAAGTTTATATTTAAGGAGCAAAAATTTTCGAAAATGTCTATTTTGGCTTGTAACTGGTAATTTTAACACTATTAGAATGAAATTTGGTACTGACACTATATTCGATGTGTTTAATAATTGTACCAATTTGCAAAATTGGACATCAAGGGAGAAGAATTCTACAAATTTTTATTTTTTTAACAAACAAAAAAGTTTCAATTTGGTATTTAAATTTCGTAATTCTAAAAGTTTCGGTTCAAAAACGGTGAAATTTGAACAATTTATAACCTGTGATGTGTTAATTACCTGGAAAAAATACCAAGTTTTAGAACGTGATAGACAAATTTTTGAAATTTTCAATTTAGTGCAAATCAAAGATTTTCAAAATTTTCCATTATAAGCCACAATTTGGTCAATCTTTGTTCTATTTTAATAAAATTTGAAAACTAAGCTGTTTCTTCAGCGCTTATCAGGTCTGCCAAATCAAAAAATTTGGTTTCAGCACAAATAATTTTTAAAAAGTTTCACTTTTAGAACCAAAAATTTTCGAAAATTTTTAATAAGGCCTGTCACTTTGGTAATTTTAACACCATTGAAATGAAATTTGGTACTGATACTTTCTTCGACGTGTTTAATAATTGTACCAAATTGCAACATTTTACATAAAGGGAGAAGAATTCTACAAATTTTTATTTTTTTAAGAAACAAAAAAGTTTCAAGTTGGTATTTAAATTTCGTAATTCTAAAAGTTTCGGTTCAAAAACGGTGAAATTTGAACAATTTATAACCTGTGATGTGTTAATTACTTGCAAAAAATACCAAGTTTTAGAACGTGATAGACAAATTTTTCAAATTTTCAATTTTGTGCAAATTAGAGATTTTCAAAATTTTCTATTATAAGCCACAATTCGGTCAATTTTTGTTCTATTTTAATAAAATTTGAAAACTAAGCTGTTTCTTCAGCGCTTATCAGGTCTGCCAAATCAAAAAATTTGGTTTCAGCACAAATAATTTTTAAAAAGTTTCACTTTTAGAACCAGCAATTTTCGAAAATTTTTAATAAAGCCTGTCACTTTGGTAATTTTAACACCATTGAAATGAAATTTGGTACTGATACTTTCTTCGACGTGTTTAATAATTGTACCAAATTGCAAAATTTTACATCAAGGGAGAAGAATTCTACAAATTTTTTTAAGAAACAAAGAAGTTTCAAGTTGGTATTTAAATTTCGTAATTCTAAAAGTTTCGGTTCAAAAACGGTGAAATTTGAACAATTTATAACCTGTGATGTGTTAATTACTTGCAAAAAATACCAAGTTTTAGAACGTGATAGACAAATTCTTCAAATTTTCAATTTTGTGCAAATTAGAGATTTTCAAAATTTTCTATTATAAGCCACAATTCGGTCAAATTTTCTTCTATTTTAATAAAATTTGAAAACTAAGATGTTTCTTCAGCGCTTATCAGGTCTGCCAAATCAAGAAATTTGGTTTCAGCACAAATAATTTTTAAAAAGTTTCACTTTTAGAACCAACAATTTTCGAAAATTTTTAATAAGGCCTGTCACTTTGGTAATTTTAACACCATTAAAATGAAATTTGGCACTGATACTTTCTTCGACGTGTTTAATAATTGTACCAAATTGCAAAATTTTACATAAAGGGAGAAGAATTCTACAAATTTTTATTTTTTTAAGAAACAAAAAAGTTTCAAGTTGGTATTTAAATTTCGTAATTCTAAAAGTTTCGGTTCAAAAACGGTGAAATTTGAACAATTTATAACCTGTGATGTCTTAATTACCTCCAAAAAATACCAAGTTTTAGAACGTGATAGACAAATTTTTGAAATTTTCAATTTAGTGCAAATCAAAGATTTTCAAAATTTTCCATTATAAGCCACAATTCGGTCAATTTTTCTTCTATTTTAATAAAATTTGAAAACTAAGCTGTTTCTTCAGCGCTTATCAGGTCTGCCAAATCAAAAAATTTGGTTTCAGCACAAATAATTTTTAAAAAGTTTCACTTTTAGAACCAGCAATTTTCGAAAATTTTTAATAAGGCCTGTCACTTTGGTAATTTTAACACCATTGAAATGAAATTTGGTACTGATACTTTCTTCGACGTGTTTAATAATTGTACCAAATTGCAACATTTTACATAAAGGGAGAAGAATTCTACAAATTTTTATTTTTTTAAGAAACAAAAAAGTTTCAAGTTGGTATTTAAATTTCGTAATTCTAAAAGTTTCGGTTCAAAAACGGTGAAATTTGAACAATTTATAACCTGTGATGTCTTAATTACCTGCAAAAAATACCAAGTTTTAGAACGTGATAGACAAATTTTTGAAATTTTCAATTTAGTGCAAATCAAAGATTTTCAAAATTTTCCATTATAAGCCACAATTCGGTCAATTTTTCTTCTATTTTAATAAAATTTGAAAACTAAGCTGTTTCTTCAGCGCTTATCAGGTCTGCCAAATCAAAAAATTTGGTTTCAGCACAAATAATTTTTAAAAAGTTTCACTTTTAGAACCAGCAATTTTCGAAAATTTTTAATAAGGCCTGTCACTTTGGTAATTTTAACACCATTGAAATGAAATTTGGTACTGATACTTTCTTCGACGTGTTTAATAATTGTACCAAATTGCAACATTTTACATAAAGGGAGAAGAATTCTACAAATTTTTATTTTTTTAAGAAACAAAAAAGTTTCAAGTTGGTATTTAAATTTCGTAATTCTAAAAGTTTCGGTTCAAAAACGGTGAAATTTGAACAATTTATAACCTGTGATGTCTTAATTACCTGCAAAAAATACCAAGTTTTAGAACGTGATAGACAAATTTTTGAAATTTTCAATTTAGTGCAAATCAAAGATTTTCAAAATTTTCCATTATAAGCCACAATTCGGTCAATTTTTCTTCTATTTTAATAAAATTTGAAAACTAAGCTGTTTCTTCAGCGCTTATCAGGTCTGCCAAATCAAAAAATTTGGTTTCAGCACAAATAATTTTTAAAAAGTTTCACTTTTAGAACCAGCAATTTTCGAAAATTTTTAATAAGGCCTGTCACTTTGGTAATTTTAACACCATTGAAATGAAATTTGGTACTGATACTTTCTTCGACGTGTTTAATAATTGTACCAAATTGCAACATTTTACATAAAGGGAGAAGAATTCTACAAATTTTTATTTTTTTAAGAAACAAAAAAGTTTCAAGTTGGTATTTAAATTTCGTAATTCTAAAAGTTTCGGTTCAAAAACGGTGAAATTTGAACAATTTATAACCTGTGATGTCTTAATTACCTGCAAAAAATACCAAGTTTTAGAACGTGATAGACAAATTTTTGAAATTTTCAATTTAGTGCAAATCAAAGATTTTCAAAATTTTCCATTATAAGCCACAATTTGGTCAATTTTTGTTCTATTTTAATAAAATTTGAAAACTAAGCTGTTTCTTCAGCGCTTATCAGGTCTGCCAAATCAAAAAGTTTGGTTTCAGCACAAATAATTTTTAAAAAGTTTTACTTTAAGAACCAACAATGTTCGAAAATTTTTAATAATGCCTGCCACTTTGGTAATTTTAACACCATTAGAATGAAATTTGGTACTGACACTATCATTGACGTGCTTATTAATTTTGTCAAATTGGAAAAATTTTACATCAACAGAGAAAAAATTTGCAAATTTTCAATTTTAACAAACAGAAAATTTTCAAGTTGGTATTTAAATTCTATTACTATGAAAAATTCGGTTTTAAAACCATGAAATTTGGACAACTTACTAGCTGGAATATTCATTGTCTGTGAAAATTTTTATACATTTACCTTGTTAATACGAATCAGAGATTTCCAAAATTTTCTATTGCAAGCCGCCGTCGCAATATTCGTCCTTGCTGACAGTTTGAAGTGCTGTTATCAGTGCTACCAACATGTTTTATAGTTGATCCAACGCCTCGTCAAAACGTGAGAGTACTTAATTATAATAATTAATAATGCAAAATGTAACTAAGAAAATGTATTTAAAGTCTCAAGATTTTTCCACGTAAATGAAGTTAGCCGCAATCCTTTTCATCTCCGTTGTTTTTGCTAATCCAATTCCCCACCTGATTAAAACAATATAATTATCCTCGTCTTGAAATTCCATTTTCGTCAAATATCTTGAAGGGCTTCAGAAAATTTCACGTGGACCCAATTACGCGGTAACAAGATTACCTTTAACGTCAAATACCTTAAAAACCTCGACTTTCGGTATCTAATTAAAGCACAACGCCCTCATTTGAATAATTGGATTATCACGTAAACGCGTAAATATGACGTATAATCGGACACAAGGGCCTAAAAAAACGTTATCGTCTCGAATCTTACGTAAATTTCGTGGGGTGTAAAAATTTAATAAATGAAATGCATTTAGCCTGACTACCCTTAACTAGTTTTCCATTTAATGGGGGTCACAAAAAAAGGGTGCACCCTCATTTTTTCCATTATTGAAGGTCATTGCCACGCTGATCGATTGAGTTATAACCCGGAAAGTAGTTCCAGAAACAGGTACCAATCTATGACTAATGAGATCTCGTTGAATATTTCATATCTTGAATAAACAACGGCAGCGGCGGCGGCGGTGGAGGCGGCGGTGTTTTTCTTCTGTCATCGGCGAAAGAAAGAAGCGGTGACGGAAGAGAGAAGAGGGGGATTAAATTAATTTGGTACGCTAAACAATGGCCGCCCCGCTAATGGTGCCCGTTTGCAGAAATTGCCTCCGCTATGCACGGTTATTTTTTATGTAGATTTTTTTCGTCCCTGGGGTGAGACGCTACCCTTTCCGTGGGGTTCATGCATTTTTATAGCGCTGCTTTATGCGGACACTTTCGGGCGGCTCTCAAACGGTGGCACACCAAACTTCTTACTGCAGTGACCGTCGGCGCTAACAACACACCAAACCTAATTAACTGTCGCTCTATAATTTCACAGTTGGCGGAAAGTTGGCTGAGCTAAGAAAATTCGATTTTGAAGACTAATCTTATCGGAAACTTGTCCACTGAAATTTATTATTTTTCACCCCGAATAAATTTTCTCCACATCTTAATCGCTGCTTCCGCTAAAACTTTTCTCAATGAATCTCACATCGTTCTCTTCTTGAAATTGGAGGATAATGGAAACTGTTTTTATGAGCCTTTCGCGCTCAAATGTAACTGTAAAAGTGATTTTTTAGCACACTCTGTATATAAACAAATCGCTGGTAGATCTGTAGTGTAAGTGCGCGAGCGCTAGCGTGCTAAAAATTAGTAAAATTCTTCACACTTCATTTTAAATTTTGTAATTTGGCACAATTATTAAGCACGTCCACGGTCGTATCAGCACCAAAATTCATTCTGATGGTGTAAAAATTACCAAAGTTACAAGCCTTATTAGAAATTTTCCAAAATTTATAGTGCCAAAAGTAAAATTTTCTAGAAATTACCAGTGTCGTTTTCAGAAATTACCAAATTTTTTGATTTGGCACACTTGATAAGCTATGAAAAAATAGCCTAGTTTTCAAATTTCATTGTAATAGAAAAAAAATTGACAAAGCTGTGGCGTTATGAAACAAAATTTTAGAAATTTTTGATTCGCACTAAAATTTTTTTTTTTTTTAAATTTGTTTATCATGTTCTAAAATTTTGTATTTTTTCACAATTAATAAATAAATCTCAGTTAGTTAGTTGTACAAATTTCACGCTTTTAGTACCAAAACTTTTAGAATTACGAAATATTAACATCAACTTAAAAATTTTCTGATTGTTTAAAAATTAACAATAAATTTTTGGTTCTAAAAGATTTTTTTTTTTAAAATGATCTTTGTTGACACACCTGAAAAGCGCTGACGAAAAAGTCCAGTTTTCAAATTTTATTGCAATATAATAAAAATTGACAGAATTTTGGCCTACAATAGAGAAGTTTAAAAATCTCTGACTCGCTCTAAAAAGAAAATTTTTAAAGTTTGTCTATCACGTTTTAAAATTTTGTAATTTTTTATATGTAATGAACCCATCACAGGTTATAAGTTGTTTAAAGTTCACTATTTTAGAATCGAATCTTGCAGAGTTACGAAAATTAACTAGCTACTTGAAACTTTTTTGTTTATTTAAAATTAAAATTTGTAGAATTTTTCTTTATGTAAAATTTTGTAAATTGGCACAATTATTAAGCACGTCGAACATAGTATCAACTTTAAATTTTATTCTATTGGCGTTAAAGTGATAAAGTTACAAGCTTTTTTTAAAATGTTTTAAAATTTACTACCCTTAAAGGAATTTTTTTTAAAAATTGTTTAATTTGGCATACTTGATAGACGATGAAGAAATAGCCGCAGTTTTCAAATTGCATTGTAATAGAATAAAGAATGACAAAATTGTGGCTTATCGTAGAAAATTTTGGAAATCTCTAGTTCGCACAAAAAAATTTTAAAATTTTTTTTATTACGTTCTAAAATTTTGTAATTTTTTATAGTTAATGAACACACCACTGGAGTAAGTTATCCAAATTTCACGGTTTTAGAACTAAATCTTCCAGAGTTACGGGGTTTATACTCAAAATACTCAAAAATTTGCTGTTGACTTTAAAAATAAAATTTTGTGGTATTCTTTTTTCTTAATCAAAAATTTTGTAAATTGACACAATTATTAAGCACGTCGAACATAGTATCAACTTTAAATTTTATTCTATTGACGTTAAAGTTATCAAAGTTACAAGTTTTTTTTAAAATGTTTTAAAATTTACTACCCTTAAAGGATTTTTTTTTAAAAATTGTTTAATTTGGCATACTTGATAGACGATGAAGAAATAGCCTCAGTTTTCAAATTGCATTGTAATAGAATAAAGAATGACAAAATTGTGGCTTATCGTAGAAAATTTTGGAAATCTCTAGTTCGCACAAAAAATTTTAAAATTTTTTTTATTATGTTCTAAAATTTTGGAATTTTTTATAGTTAATGAACACACCACTGGAGTAAGTTATCCAAATTTCACGGTTTTAGAACTAAATCTTTCATAGTTACGGGGTTTATACTCAAAATACTCAAAAATTTGCTGTTGATTTTAAAAATAAAATTTTGTGGTATTCTTTTTTCTTAATCAAAAATTTTGTAAATTGACACAATTATTAAGCACGTCGAACATAGTATCAACTTTAAATTTTATTCTATTGGCGTTAAAGTGATCAAAGTTACAAGCTTTTTTTAAAATGTTTTAAAATTTACTACCCTTAAAGAAATTTTTTTAAAAAATTGTCTAATTTGGCATACTTGATAGACGATGAAGAAATAGCCTCAGTTTTCAAATTGCATTGTAATAGAATAAAGAATGACAAAATTGTGGCTTATCGTAGAAAATTTTGGAAATCTTTAGTTCGCACAAAAAAATTTTAAAATTTTTTTTATTATGTTCTAAAATTTTGTAATTTATTATAGTTAATGAACACACCACTGGAGTAAGTTATCCAAATATCACGGTTTTAGAACTAAATCTTTCAGAGTTACGGGGTTTATACTCAAAATACTCAAAAATTTGCTGTTGATTTTAAAAATAAAATTTTGTGGTATTCTTTTTCTTTATCAAAAATTTTGTAATTTGGCACAATTATTAAGCTCATCGAAATTAGTATCAACTATAAATTTCATTCTAATGGTGTTAAAATTAGCAGAGTTAAAAGCATTATTAAAAATTTTCGAAAATTTTTTACTCTAAAAGTAAAACTTTTTAATAATTATCTGTGTTGTAACAAAATGTTTTAATTTGGCGTACTTGATAAGCGCTAAAACAACAGCACAATTTTAAAATTTTATTAAAATAAGATAAAAAGTGACGGAATTGTGGCTTAGAAGAGCAAATTTTGGAAATTTCTGACTTGCACAAAAAAAATCTAAAATTTTTCTATTATGTTCTAAAATTTTGTAATTTTGTCTAGTTAATCAAAACACTACAGGTTGTGATTTGTCCAAATTTCACAGTTTTAGTACCGAAACTTTCAGAGTTATTAAATATCAACACACCAACCTGGAGCTTTTCTATTTTTTCTAAAAAAAAAATTTGTAGAATTCTTCTCTTTCGATCTAAAATTTTATTCTTTGGTGCAACTATTCAGCACATTGAAAATAGTATCAGCTCGAAATTTTATTCCGAAAGTGTGAAAATTACTAGAGTTACTAGCCTAATTAGAAATTTTTGAAAATTTTTGTTCTAAAAGTATTTTTTTAATGATCTTTGTTATGACAACGTTTTCTAATTTGGCACACTTCATAAACGCTGAAAAAATAACACAATTTTTAAATTGTATTATAATTGAAGAAAAATTGTCTGAATTGTGAAATTACATTTTTTTTAAGGTTTAAAAAAAGCAAATTTCTAAAATTTGTTAAACTTGTTTTAAAACTTTGTAATTTTTCCCAGCTAATGAACACATTACAGTTACAGTAGTAAGTTGTCCAAATTTCACGGTTTTAGTACCAAAACTTTCAGTATTGCGAAATTTAATTACCACTTTTAAAATTTTCTGTTTGTTTTTAAAATAAAAATCTGTAGAATTGTTCTCTCACAATCTAAAATTTCGTAATTTGGCACATTAATTAAGCACGTCAAAGGTAGTGTCAGCACCAAATTTTATTCTGCTGGTATTAAAATTACTAATGTTACAAGCCTCTTTAGAAATTTTCGAAAAAAAAAATGTTCCAAAAGTGAAACTGACTGAAAAATATTTGTGTTGTGACAAAACTTACAAACTTGACTCACTTAATAAGCAGTGAAGTTTCAAATTTCATTCTGATAGCATGAAAATAATAGATTCGCACTAAAACTTTCTCCTCGCACTAGAATTCCCTCCTTAACCCACCGCATCATTAAACAAACATCTAAAAATCGAATTTCCCAATAAATTAATATGCCAAAGTTGGCAGCTCTCTCCTCAAATTGAATTCTGTTGTAAGTTAGAGTTTGCAAGTTCTGGCTCTGCAAGGAATTTTAATCAAACTCCCTCTCCCTCCGCCCTTTGTCTCCCATAAAAACACCACGTTTTTGATTTGCCGCGACAAAATACGCCATGAATTATTGAGTAAGTGGCATATCGACGATGTGTTCGAACACATCATTATTTAAATTCTTCGGTCGAAGCAGTTTTTTTTCGTGCGCGTTGTCAACCCTGTTATTATTCCACGAAGTAATTACACGGAAAGCGATTGTTAAAAAATTGTTAGTTGCACTGTATCATCAAGGCGGAGTTGGATACTTAAATATAATTTCGAATATGTTTATAAATTATTAGATTTGTCTCGTCTGCACACTTTTTTTTTTCGGTCGGATTATTGAGTTATCGGATTTGATGTTGCTTCCTTTTCGCATCTGATTCCGAGTCGATCAAGCAAGCCCAGCTGAAGCCGATCACTTTAATTTTCTCGGTTTGCAGTTTGCACCCTTTAGGGGTTGAAGACAATCTCTGCGTTACCCCTGAGTGGACTACTTAATCCTAAATTACGACCAATGAGTAAGACCAGGACATGAGCGCTGATTAATTTCTAAGCACGCGAGGGAGAAGACGCTAAGTCGTTTTTACTTTATTTAATGTTTACCAAATTACAAAATTTTAGATCTAGAGAGAAAAATTCTACAAATTTTTATTTTTAAAACAAACAGAAAAGTTTCAAGTTGGTTTTTGAGTCATATAACTTTGAAAGTTGTGGTTCTAAAATCGTGAAATTTGGACAGCCTACTGCCTGTAATGTTTAACTGGGAAAAATTACAAAATTGTAGAACTAGTTTGACAAATTTTAGAAGTTTTTTTTTTCAGAGCAAATCAAAGATTTGAAAAAACTGAACGCCACAATTCTGACAATTATTTTAATTATAATAGAATTTAAAAATTGTATCGATTTTTCAGCGCTTAGCAAGTGAGTCAAATCAGAAAACTTTGTTACAACACAGATTATTTTTAGAAAATTATAATTTTAGAACTAAAAATTTTCGAAAAATTCTATTTAAGCATGTATATAACTCTAGTAATTTTAACACCATCGGAATAATATTTGATAGTGATAGTATCTTTGATGTGCTAAATAATAATACCAAAGTATAAAATTTTAGATAAAAAAATTCTAGAAATTTTTATTTCTAGAAAAACAGACAATTTTAAAGTTAGTATTTAAACTTAATAACTCTGAAAGTTTTGGTTCTAAAACTGTGAAATTTAGCAACTTACAACCTGTGATGTTTTCATTAACTAAGCAAAATTACAAAATTTTAGAACATGATACACAAATTTTAGATTTTTTTATAGCAAGACTGTGATTTTCAAAATTTTGCCTTATAAGCTAAATTCTGTCAATTTTTATCCTATTTTAATAAAATTTTAAAACTGGATTGTTTTTTAGCGCTCATCAAGTGTACCAAATTAGAAAATGTCACAACACACATTATTTTTAGCAAATTTTAGTTTTAGAACCAAAAATTTCTAATTATACTTGTAACTCTAGTAATTTTAACACCATCGGAATAATATTTATTGCTGATACTATCTTCGATGTGCTGAATAATTATACCAAAAAATAAAATTTTAAATCAAAAGAGAAGAATTTTACAAATTTTTATTTTAAGAACAAACAGAAAATTTTGAAGTTAGTATTTAAACTTTATAACTCTGAAAGTTTTGGTTCTAAAACTGTGAAATTTAGACAACCAGTGATGTGCTTATTAACTGTTAAAAATTACAAAATTTTAAAAAATGATACACAGATTTTAGATTTTTTTATCGCAAGACAGAGAGTTTCAAAATTTTGTCTTATAAGCCAAATTCTGTCAATTTTTATTTTATTTTAATAAAATTTTAAAATTGGGTCGATTTTTTATCGCTCGTCAAGAGTGTCAAATTAGAAAACGTTGTCACAACACGCATTATTTTAAAAAAAAATTAATTTTAGGATCAAAAATTTTCGAAATTTTCTAATTAGACTTGTAACTTTGGTAATTTTAACACCATTGGTATAATATTTATTGCTGATACTATGTTCGATGTGCTGAATAATTATACCAAAGTATAAAATTTTAAATCAAAAGAGAAGAATTTTACAAATTTTTATTTTAAGAACAAACAGAAAATTTTGAAGTTAGTATTTAAACTTTATAACTCTGAAAGTTTTGGTTCTAAAACTGTGAAATTTGGACAACTTACTACCAGTGATGTGCTTATTAACTGTTAAAAATAACAAAATTTAAAAAAAAATGGACAGAGTGTTTCAAAATTTTGTCTTATAAGCCAAATTCTGTCAATTTTTATTTTATTTTAATACAATTTTAAAATTGGGTCAATTTTTTATCGCTCGTCAAGAGTGTCAAATTAGAAAACGTTGTCACAACACGCATTATTTTTAAAAAATTTTAATTTTAGGATCAAAAATTTTCGAAATTTTCTAATTAGGCTTGTAACTTTGGTAATTTTAACACCATTGGTATAATATTTATTGCTGATACTATCTTCGATGTGCTGAATAATTATACCAAAGTATAAAATTTTAAATCAAAAGAGAAGAATTTTACAAATTTTTATTTTTAGAACAAACAGAAAATTTTGAACTATTTAAACTTTATAACTCTGAAAGTTTTAGTTCTAAAACTGTGAATTTTGGACAACTGAAGTACTACCAGCGATGTGCTTATTAACTGTAAAAAAGTACAAAATTTTAAAAAATGATATACAAAATTTAGAATTTTTTTTAGTGCGAATTAAAAATTTGCGAAATTTTTTATTATAAGTCACAGTTTTGTCAATTTTTATTCTATTACAATGAAATTTAAAAACTGGGATATTTCTTTAACGCTTATTTAATGTGTTGAATCAGAAAATTTTGTCACAACCCGGATCATTTTTAAAAAGTTTTACTTTTAGTGTATTTTTTTAAAATTTTTTAAAAAGGGCTTTTTTAACTTTGGTAATTTTTACACCATCAGAATGAAATTTGGTGTTAATACTATTTTCGAAGTGCTTAAATTTTAGATAAAGAGAAAAGAATTCTACAAATTATTATTTTTGAAATAAAACAGCAAAATTTCTGGTCGATATTTAAACTACGTAACTCTGAAAGTTTTGGTTCTAAAACAACTTACTACTAGTGATGTGTTTATTAACTGTGAAAAATTAAAATTTTTTTTAAAGATGATATACAAATTATAGGTTTTTTTTTTAGTGCGAATTAAAAAATTCCAAAATTTTCTATTATATTAGTTCACAATTTTGTCAATTTTTAATTTATTACAATGAAATTTGAAAACTGGTCTATTACTTTAGTGCTTATCAAGTGTGCTGAATGAGAAAATTTTGTTACAACACAGATCATTTTTAAAAAGTCTTACTTTTAGAATAAAAATTTTCAAAAATTTCCAAAAGAGCTTGTAAGTCTGGTAATTTTAACATCATTAGAATGAAATTTGGTGCTGATATTATCTTGGATGTGCTTAATAATTGTACAAAATTACAAAATTTTAAATAAGGAGAGTAGAATTCTACAAAATTTTGTTTTCAAACAAATAGAAAAATTTCAAGTTGGTATTTATTACATTTCGTAACTCTGAAAGTTTTGGTTTTAAAACCGTGAAATTTGAACAACTTACTAATGACACTTTGATAAAATTACACAATTAATTTTAGAACACAATGGCCAATGAGCAATTTCAAGGACATGAGCGCTGATTAATTTCTAAGCCCGCAGAAGGAAAGACGCAAAATCGTTTTTATTTATAAAAATAAAGTTCCGACTGGCAGAATCGGCAACACACGCTCATAAATCCGCGTCAAACTTTCATCTCGCCTCCCCATTTATAATTTACCACTTCTTATTAAACCCCGCAAAAAATAAGCAACCCCGAAAGGGTACCATGCTCTCCACTGACCTACATCTTTTTTTCCCTTAAAAAACCGTGTCTAACCCGACCGAGAGTCATCTGCTCTTCACAATATTATCGCGTGTAAAGGATAGAAGCAAGAATGGGGAATATGACACCCTGCACACGTTCCGAAGCATCGGAAGAATATTGCGAACAGCCGATGCATGGTCGGATCATGGGCTTTTACTCTCTTTTTTTTACACATGTTGAGATGGGCTGGCATTCTCTTGACATAATGACGCGCATATGTTCAGTTTCCAGGAAACTGCAAACTTGCCCCATATTTTTAACCCCTCAAGGGTGCGGAGGCCGTTACGGGGAGCACACTTGTAAGGTGGTTTTGATGGTAAAAGAGGTTTAAATGTAAGGGTTTGGAGTGAGGAAGGAAATAACTGTTGTTAAAACGGAGAGTTACTAGGATTAAAGTAATGACAGAGACGGGTGAAAGGATATTGATTTTAAAGAAGGATTACAATTAAAAATAAATCAATAAGTGAAATTGCAGGGACATGAATTATAATTATCTGGGAAAAATAGAATTGTCCTTTCTAATACTTTCTCTTCAAATGCTAAATTTAGAAAAATATTAATGTCTTATTGAGAAAACTTGAAATTCTACACGAGCTGCGTTTTGGGCCCAGAATTTTCTAATTCAGTCCTGTAATTTCAACAAAAGTAATAACATGTGATAGCTAAAGTTTCATAGTCCGCTTTTAACTTTTTTGAGTTTGTAGCTTTAACTGGTTTCCCCATTACTGCTTGTCAAAAAATAGTTTTAAAAAACTAAAAAAAAATACGTTTTATGTTCAAAATTTGCTAATCTAATTCTGCAATCACAATGACAGTTACATCAAGTGACAGCTAAAAGTTTAGAGTTTATTTGAATTTTTTTTCAATTTTTTTTATTTGGTTTTGCCATTACAGCCCTTGAAAAGAAAATTTTAGAAACACTCACATCTCTTTGATGAGTCGCGTTCTGAAACAATTTTTTTTAATCCAGTCCTGCAATCTTAGTGGCAGTTATATGAAGCGACAGATAAAGTTTCATAGTCTGATTGTAATCAAAGTTTTTCGTTTTATTGGTTTCACTATTACAATCTCTCAGAATAAGATTTTTGAAAAACTCGCGTAAAAAAACTAACTTTATTTTGATCTAAATTTTTCAGATTTAATTTTGCAGTTATGGTGGCCTGTGACAGACAAAGTTTTAGAGTCCACTAGTATTTTTTTTCAATTTTTTTTCTTTAGTGAATTCTGCATTACTGCCCGCTAAAGTACAAGTTCGGAAAAACTCGCTATAAAATCCAAATTTTTCACGCAAAAGCTAAAGTTTCAGAGTCCACTTGTAACTTTTTCAATATTTTTTTTAAATTAGTTTTGTCATTACAGCCCGGAACGGTAAAATTTCAGAAAAGTTCACTAAAATAGTAATTTTTGATAAATTGCGTTTCGGCTCCAAAATTATATTATACAGTTCTGTAATTGTAGTGACAGTTATACAATGTAGCAGGTAAAGCCACATAGTCCACTTGTATTTTTTTTTATTTTTTGTTAATTAGTTTTTTATTGCAGTCCGTCAAAATAAAATTTTTAAAAAACTCGCTAAAAAAGTAATTTTTAATGAGTTGCGTGTCGTGTCTAAAATTATCTAATTTAGTACTGAAATTTTAATGCCAATCTTTTGTGACATTTTAAGTCTTAGAGTAATTTTTTTCACAATTTTCTGTTAGCTAGTTTTGCCATTACAGTCCGTCAAAGTAGAATTTTAAGAACACTCACAAGAAAAACGAATTTTTGATGAGCTACGTTTCGGATGCAAAATTTTCTAATCCAATCCTGCAAGCGTAGTGACAGTTCTATCATTAGATAGCTAAGATTTTAGCGTCCGGTTGTAATTTTTTTCAAAATTTTTTTGTTAACTATTTTTGCCTTTAAAGCTCGTCAAAGTAAAACTTTTAAAAACTCGCTAAAAAGTAAGTTTTTGATGAGCTGCGTTTCGGGTCTAAAATGATCTAATCCAGCAATACAATTCTAGTGCCAGTTATATCGTGTGACAGCTAAAGTCTCAGAATCGATTTGTTATTTTTTTCAAAATTTTTTGTTAACTAGTTTTGGAATTACACCCCGTCAAAGTAAAATTTTAAAAACATTTTCAAGAAAAAACATTTTTTGATTAGCTGTGTTTGCATCTAAAATTTTCTATTCCAATCTTGCAAATGTAAAAACAGTTATACAGGGTGATTTTTTTAAAACGGCAGGCGTTGTAGAATTTTTATTTATGAACCGATTTCAAAAATTTAATTAAATTAGGTAGTTGTTTTTGTTTGATTTGTAATTATTATTGTCTTTTGTTATTAATAATTTCAAAAAAAATGCCGATCCTTTCTGTTATTTGCTGCTTTTTGACATTACAATAACGGCATTCTTTTATTTGACACCATGCAATAGATTTTATTAACTTTTATTGCTTATTTTTTTTTCAATTTTGATAATTTTTTTAAAAATAATTTTGGTAGAAGTAGAACATATTGCACATTTCTGAATTAAGAAAATTAATATCTTCCAAATTATGAAAAAAAAATATGGGTTCCAATTTAAAATAAGAAAGTTGAGTATCGCCCAAAAGATACTAAGACATTTAGAAAAATTTTAAAATCATCAGTTTATAGTAAATTAAAAACCATTTAATAAGTTTTTTAAATTTTTGAAATCGGTTCATAAATAAAAATTCTACAACGCCTGCCGTTTTAAAAAATCACCCTGTATTATTAGACGGTTAAGATTTTAGAGTCCAGTTGTAATTTTTTTTTTAAACTTACTAGAAAAAGTAATTTTTGATAAGCTAAGTTGGGGGTCCATTAATCTAGTTTTTTTAATTTCAATGACAGTTACATCATGTGACAGCTAAAGTCTCAAAATCTGCTTGTAATTTTTTTTCAAAATGTTTTGACTAGTTTGGCCATTACAGTCTGTCAAAGTAAAATTTTCGAAAAACTTACTAAAAAAACAATTTTTGATAAGTTGCGTTTCTGATTTAAATTTTATAATCCAATTCTGCAAATGTAGCTAAGATCTTAGAGTTCGTTTGTAATTTTTGTCAACATTTTCTCTTAACTGGATTCCGCATTACAGCCTGTCGAAGCAAAATTTTTGAAAAACTTATAAGAAAAAGTAATTTTTGACCAATAAAGTTTTGGGTTCAAATTTGTCTAATCCAGTCCTACAATTTTAATGTCTCTTACATCATGTTATTGTAATTGTTTTCAAAATTTTCTGTCAAGTAGTTTAGTCAATTCTTGAAAAAAATACTAAAAAAGTAATTTTTGATAAGCAGCGTTTCAAGTCCAAAATTTTCGAATACACTTCTGTAATTACAGTGACAGTTATGTCATGTCAAAGCTAAAGTTTAACAGTCAAATTGTAACTATTTTCAAAAATTTCTCATTACTAGTTTTCACACAACAACGCGTCAAATCAAAATTTTGAATGAACTCGTTAAAAAATGTAATTTTGGATGAGCTGCGTTTCGGCTGTAAAATTTTCTAATCCAGTTCTGCAATTTGCATGACAATTATATCATGACAGTTAAAATTTTAGTTTATTTGTATTTTTTTTCAAAATTTTCTCTTCACTGGTTTCCACATTACAAAGCGTCAAAACAAATTTTTGAAAAAAATTACAAAAAAAGTATTTTGTTTTAGGTTTAAAATTTTCTAATCTCGTCCTGCAATTTCAGTGACAGTTATATCAAATGACAGCTTCAAGTTTCACATATCATTTGTAATTTTTTTCAAATTTTGCTTAACACATCTGATTTTTCAAAAATAAATTTGAAGAGTCTAGAGAATCTCTAAAACATTCTGATTCTTAAAAACAATCAGCAATCTTTAATAAGAGTCCTTAAAATCTCCAAATCTTGAGAAGGCTTTAAAAACCTCGAGAATCTTTAAGAATTTTCACTCCACAAGAATCCTTAAAACTCTGAAATGTGTTGAAGAGCTTTGACAAACTCCGAGACCGATCAAGATCTTAAAAATTGTCAAAAAATCTGGAGAATCCCCAACAATCTGTGTAAAGTTCTGACAAGCCCTCAAGAATCCCTAAAAAGTTCCCAAGTCTAATGTGACATTGACGCTTACCTTACAAGGAGTGTTCAAAATTCAGGACGTTGGCGATCCCTCAGGAAGAACCCGGAAAACGCGACCAGCAAATCCACGCACACACTCCTCGCACATTCAGGACACTCACAATCTATCACAAGTCACAATCATTCCTGACCAAAAGACGGGAATTAACTGAAGAATCTATTTTAACGCAACGAGCAAAAAACCTACAAACGTAATAAATAAATAAAAACTAGCAATGTTTTGTCCCATTATTTAACTTCCGCCTAGAAACAATAGTCCACTTTTTAATTTTCTCCTCATAAAATCCCTCCAGTCCCCGTCTCTCTATTTTCCCAACTTCAATGTCTCATCGAGGGGTGAAACTCTCTGGATAGAAGATCTCACCCCAGGCGCAGCGACTTCACCCCACGGAAGAGTTATATCGATCTCTTGTCTTACCCAGAGCACTGATAGGGTTACCCCACGTTTTTTTCGCCTCTACTTTGTATTAAGAATGCTCGAATCTCCCCACAGGAAAAAAATTCATCAGAGAATTTCAGGGGGTGGCTAAAGAGGGATCAATAAAAAAACTCGAGTTATATTTTTAAAAACGAACATTTTAATAATAAAATAGTTATTGACATGAAATTACATTTGTAATTACACCAATTTACATCGATCGAGTGATCACATATTGGTTCAGGGTCGGAGTGAGGGGTTAACATTCAATAGAGAAAAAGTACAATTAACCGTGTCCTGAAGAGATTTGTACTTGTTTTTTTGAGGTAGGTTGTTTCATACAAAGTTGCGACGAAGGTTTCGCCGACACTTTGTATATCACAAGTTTGTTGCTATTGTATTTACATTATTTTCACTATATTTAGGAATCTAATAAAAATCAGTCTTGTTTAGTTACATGGAAATAGATTCGTTTCTTTAGGTACTAAGAGGTAGACAATCATTGTACCACCTGAAATGAAATCGGATAATTTTCGCCACGACTCGGCGAACATTCGCCGAAACATCTCGTCTCAAAAATACACACTGTCGGACCTCACACAACAAACAAACATATTTACACGTTTTGTTGTGAAAAGTTCGACGACAACAAGAATTGACATGTCACATTTATCCAACTAAAATTGGTAACCCTGTTTGATTTATACAAAACTTAAAAAACTAAAAGACCCGTATTGCGTAAAACAACTAAAATGGCACAGTTTTGATACGACAAAGTTGAGACACTTATTGCAAAAATCGCGTTTATTCTTAACAATAAAATTCTTCATTATAACAATTATTACGAAAATACAGCCACCTTTATTACGATTAATTTCAATAATAATAAATAAACCAACCACACGCAGTTTTACATTCAATTCGATATGTTTAGACTATGTACAAAAAGTATTCACATTTTCGTGGATTTTTCTCTCGCTTTTAACAATAACCAGATTTAGATGATATCGAAAAGAACGTCGGAAAAAATTAGAATTGTGTACAGGGCCGAACGTATCGTTTTACTAAAGGGACGACTACAACCCTTGCATATTTATAAACTTGTTTCGGACATGATATGGGGGTTGGTTTGGATCGATTTCGGACTAGACGGGTTCCCACGAGACAGGGCGAGGGTTTTAAGACACTCGGTGTTAAGACAATCCGTACAATATTCTGTTCTGTTCAATTTTCTTGAATTTTTTAGTGTTTTTTTTTGAGGTTTTTGACGCAAAAACCAACAAGGACTAAATTGGCGTTAAAAGCACTTTGAGTTTTTACATGAAACTGTCAAAAAGTCATTCAAAATTGATGTAAACAGTCAAAATTTTTCGTTTTTTGACTCTTACATCTAAAAAATTGTAGAAAAATTGTTTTTTTTACATTAAATCTAAACATTTTGACGTCAATGTGCAACCTTAGAACTCAAAAAGGTCTAAAATAACATCAAAAACACTTCGAGTTCTAATTTTCTAAATATTAAAATAAGGTAAGATCTAAAAACATTCAAAATTTGTTAAGCAGCCGATTTTTTTTTACTTTTGATCTAAACATTTGCAACACTAAAGTCTCATTTTAAGATATGAAAACAGCTCAAAAATTTTCGGAAATTTATGTAAAAATATCAATTTTTTAATTTGAGACAATCTAAAATGTTATTTGACAAAAAATTGCAAAATTTGGTAATAAAGTTTAATTTTCTTAATAAAATGTTTGTTTTATGTTACAATACTATGTTCGGTAAAATTGTCTAATTTTGACTTCAAAATCTCAACATTTTTACAAAAGTTACTTTATGCGATGATTCTAAATATTTTGACATCAATTTGTAATCTCTTTAAACTCAAAAAAAACCAAAATAACGTTAAAACAACAAGAAGATGGAAGAATGTGAGATCTAAAAAACTGATTAACTGAGGTTTGATCTAAAAATTTTAGATATTCATTTGCGATTAAGATAGTCAAACATATTTTCGATTTCCGCAGTTCAAAATTTTAATTATGTAAACATTAAATCAAAGAATTTAAAGAATTATTATTTTTGACTTTTGAAGTTCACAATTTTAAATTTGTTTTTTTATTTTGGTTATTCATTTGTAATTGGAACAGCCAAACATTTTTTTTAATTTATAGTTTAAAATTTTGATTATGTAAACATTTGCTCAAAAAGTTTAATTTTTTTTGACATTTGAAATTCAAAATTAAAATTTGACCTTTTTACTTTTCATTTGAACATTTCGAATACTAAAAAATTCATTTTTAAGTATTCAAAAAGCTGAAAATTCTAGAAAATTTCAGATAAAATGGATATCTAATTTACGATCTAAAAACTAATTTTCTAAGATTCGACTAAAAAATGGAAAGTTTGTTAATTAATTTTTAACTTTCTAAATGAAATATCTATCCCACGTTCTAAATGTCAGTTTTTCAAAATTTAGATAAAACATGAATTTTCTGCTTTTGATTTAAATTTTTAAGCACAGTCCAGAAAAATTTTAAATTTTGTATTTTATTTCCACCTTCGACTTTGGTTCGATCTAAAAATTTGGAAGATTTAAACATTATAATCTGACTTTAGATAATCAAAATATCGAAAAACCGTCAAAAGTCTTACAATTAGATAATTTTAGAATCAACACTCAATTTCTAATTTTGAGAAAGTTAATATTGTAGAATAGAATTTGTAAAATCTTGATGCAAAAAAACTAAATATAAAAGCTTGTAAAATGCTCGGAATTCTCAGACAGTTTTTAAATTCAAGATTAGAGTTCTAAAAATGTTCTAAAATTTCTTGTACGACGATCTAAAATCTAGAGTTTCTAATTTTTGGTCTAAAAATTTTAAGAATAGGTTGAAACTCTGGTATATACAAATACGAACATTTTAAATTGTAAAAACTTAGTGAACTTGAAAATTCTGAATTTATAAAATTCAACATTTGTTGAACTAAAATTGAAGAAGTTTATTTTAAATTTGGAAGTCAAGATCGAAAATTCTAAAATATGATTTTGTGTGTTTTTAGTATGTCAAAATTTAAGTCCTATTTTTTAAACTCTTGATCTAAAAATTTTAGAATTAAATTTTTTGCTTTTGGAAATCAAAAAACTTAAATTCTAAAAAATGTTTTCATGACAAAGACACGTTCAAATTAGTCGAGATTCTAAAAATTTTAAAAATGTTTGTTAATAGTGTAAAAAAGGCTTTTTCTAACGTTTGCTCTAAATTTTTTAGAGATTAAAAATTTCAAAAGTGGTTCAAAAACGCACAGGATTCTCAGCAACTTTGTAAAAACTGACATTTTAATATTTCTAAAACTCTAGGAATTCTTCTAGCTTTCTTAAAATCTAAAAACGAGATTGTTCCATCGTGTGATCTAAAAATTTAGAAAGTCTAAATTCTGTTTTTACTCTGCAAACTTCCAAAAATTAAAATTCAAACTTCTTAATCTTCTTCTTTAATTAATTAATCTTCTTAATGTAAACTAAAAATTTTGCAAATCGTTTTTTCAAATCTAAAAATCTAAAAATCTAAAATTTCGATTTTTTTGATCTGTTAACATTTTAGAAATGCATTTTGAACCTCAGGAAATCATAACATTTGATCTAAAACCCTCGGAAAATCGAAGAACATAAGAATTTGAAACTTAATTTTACTTGCAAATTAAACATTTTGATATATTTTAAAGTAAAATTCCATTTTTGGCTCCTAGAAATGACTATTCAAACTCTAACTCAAAATAGCAAGTCGTGCGTTTTCCGTCGCTCTTCGTGTAAATTTTAATGTAAATTCGTTGAAATTTCCTCGCACATTTTTAACCGATAAAAGCCAGATCGAGTGCACGCCAGCACCCCAGAGAGTCTAAGGGTAGGTATCGAATTTCGTAAAAATCGTGATTCGAAACTAGTCTTGACGAATGACGAATAACACATTGAATAAAAACAGGATATTGAAAAAAGTCGACAAAGGGAAGTTAATTTGGAAACCCGAAAACACGTCCCTTCAAGACGTTTACCGAACTTTGGGGGTGATAGTTAAGGGATTAGAAATTATTACGACAGACAGACCCTCATCTCGCTGCCCTGTCATTTCCGAAAGCGGCCACAAAGTTGAAGATAAATAGAGTAAAGGCCTTGAAATTTGCAAATTCTATGCAAATTTTCAGGTAGAAAACTATAAACTAGTCACCGGTTTGCATCATCTCTTTGTTGTTCCAGACCGTGCGGCTCTGTACTATAAAATCTATTGTCGAGGAACTTGTATACCCAACTGTACAAACTATACAAAATAACCAACTAAACAACTAAAAATTCCCTGATAATGTTTCACGTACCGTTTGGTTTCTAGACTAGGAATTCAGCCGGCCTAAGAACAACGCGGCGGATTCGTGCGGATCGTAATCTTCCTCTTCGGCGTCTTCCCGCGACGACGGCGACAGCGGACTTTCCCCGCTGCTGTGGGAGTGCAACCCCGTGGTCATGGAGAGGTCTTCAGGTTCGGTTTGCTCGGGCAGCGCCACGTGGAGCGGTAGCGTCACTAGAGGGATTGATGGAGGGTGAAGCACCCTCCTCCTCCTCGGCTCGTCTTCTGGTTCCGACTCTGGCGTAGATTCTTCTTCAGGAACGCCGCACTTGTGGTGCAGGAGGTGGTGCCTCCGCCTAAACCTACAAACCAGAAGTTAGTTTCAGGAGATTTTCACAGGTGGAGGTGGTACCTGCAGTGGCAGCGTCCGCACTCGAAGGGCTTCTCATTCGTGTGGATGAGGAGATGCGCCTTCAACTGGTTCGAATCGGAGAATTTGGCGGTGCAGTGGTCGCAGGCGTACGGCCGCTCGCCTGTGTGTACCCTCAGATGCCGCCTCAAGTTCGCGACTTGGACGAACTGCCGGTCGCAGTGGTCGCAGCGGTACGGCCGCTCGCCCGTATGCAACCTCATATGCGTCTTCAGGTGGTGATCCCTCGTGAACTTCTTATGGCACTCTTGACACTCGAACGGCTTCTCCCCCGTGTGCGTCCTCTCGTGGTTCTGCAGCACGTGTTTGTACCCAAACGAGCGGTTGCAAACTTGGCACGTGAAAGGCCTGTCGCGGTTGGAGTCTTTGGAGACGTCGGTGCTCGACGGAGGCGACACGCTGGACGTGGGGGAGGGAATCTCCTCCTCGGTCTTCCACGTCTTGCGTTTGGAGCGGATGTTATCAGCACTGCTACTGCTGACGACGTTGTTGTTGTTGTTGAGCTTCCGGGACTTGAGAGCTGAAGAGATTTGGTCGCTGCTGGTCGGGGGAGATGGGGGAGAACTCGCTTGCCAAGTCAATGGGACGAGACTCGGATGGAAAAGCGCGGGGTTGGCGGAAAGGCTTAACCGGGAGGCCGCCATGGCCATGAAGAGATGGGACGGGTTGAAGATGGAGGGGTACGCGACGGAGGATAAGGGGGTGGTTTCTTCGTCCACTTGGGTCAGCATGTCTGCAAGAAAAATTCGTTTAAATAGTAAATAAGGCTCGGTAATGAATCGGCAGGACGAGGACTCCTCCCTGGGATGAGGCGCAAGCGCGAGCCATTATCTTTTGCCATTATCTCCTCCCCATTCCTTCATTAGTAGCGTCGTCTACCGTTTTAACCCTTCCCTCTCCGGTCGTGATCTACAGGGTCTTAACTTAACACGGCACGATTTTTATCACAGAAGTGAATGTTGTGTTAATTGAAGTCGTTAACTGACTATTATACAAATTTTCGGAAATGTTTTAGTTTCGGGCGAAAATTCCTGCTGAGTTAGGTCAAGGAATTAGAAAGGAGAGACTAAAAATAAATGGAATTGTTTAGACAGATAGGATATCAGTGTTGACGCTGCCAATCTAATATTTATTGGGTTAGATATTGAGAGTTAAAAGTTTTAAATTGGGACAGGACCAGAGACCTCGTTCAATTCATTTTATAGTTTACACTATTTTACTATTTTACGGCACCGTAACATTTCAGTTATCTAATTTTATAGAGAATTGCCGAAAGAATCAAACGGTGTCTTTATTTTATTTGTACGACCACTACTTTTTGAGATATAGCAGACCAAAGCGAAAACTTTATTCAATTTTTTTTCGAGTTTGATACAAAATTAGCATACAAAAAAGTCTTATATTTACTAAAATTTGACAACTTTATGAGCACAACTCTACCAGTTTTTAGGTTTTGATGCCCTCATTCAATTTCAGTAGAATAAAATCCGATTTTCTTAAGTAATAATAGAAGAAATAAATGTTAAAAGAGTGCCACCAAAAATTTACATTTCGGTTTATATTGTATAAATTTTCGCGCCAAAAATGTTTTTAGTTTTAAAAATAGGGCAACAATTTGATTGAAACTCCGTACACAAATGTTGAATTTGCTTTTTTTTTTTCGATTATAAGCGATAAAATCTCAACGCTTTAAAAAAATAATTAATAAAAAATATTGAAAAAATGACTCTAGATTCGTTTAATTAAACATTTTTTGCGACGAATTGACCTTGTTTTATAGAGAATTAATTGTCTGGGGAATCTAAAGCTCGTTTTATTTTGATCCTACGACAATGATTTCGATTCAGATATTAAAGATTGAAGTTGAAAATAAATTGTAAATTAGGGCTAAACAATTTCCGTTTTAGAAAAAGTCTAGTACGCTCTAAAATACTGAGAGAATTTAAACGAAACTCTAGCAATTTGTAGATTTTGAAGTGTTCTCGCCACTCCCAGCCATAAAATCCCGCTTTTCCTAAGCAGTTATGGAGCGAATATCCGTGAAAATAAAGCTCTAAAATTTTATGATTGTCTCTATATTGTTTAAAATTCGTAACACTGCAGTCGCAATAGAGACAAAATTATCTCATTTTATAGAGAATTTTTTAGAGAATATAGAGCTGTTTTTGTTTAGTTTGTACTATGGCTACTTTCCGAGATATTGAGGACCAAAGTTGGAATTTTACGTGGCTTTTCAAATTTAGGATAAACAATTTTTCGGGCTAGAAAAAATCTCGTTCCTTCTATAATATTCAGACAATTTAAACGAAACTTAGTCATTTTGTAGATTTAGAGGTGTTCTTTCCACTTCCAGCCATAAAATTTCGTTTTTTTGTTAGCAGTTATGCAGAAAAAATTCGTGAAAATAATGCTCTGAAATGTTACGATTTGCTCTATATTCGTTAGAATTTGAACTAATGCAGTTGCCAATATAGACGAAATTACCTCATTTTATAAAGAATTGTCTAGGGAGTCTAGAACTGTTTTTATTTCCTTCGTACGACGTCTTCTTTCTGAGATATTGAAGACTAAAGTTTTCCGCAACCTTTAAACTTGAGCGAAACAATTTCCATGTTTGAAAAAAATCTCGTTCCTTCTATAATATTTGAAAAATTTAAACAAATCTTAATCAGTTAGTAGATTTAAAGATGTTCTTTTTACTCTTACCCATAAAATCTCGCTTTTCTTAAGCAGTCATAGAGGGAAAATTCATGACAATAAAGCTATAAAAAATTACGATTTGCTCTATATTGTTTAAAATTTGTGCCACCGCAGTCGCAATAGAGGCAAAATTACGAGATGTTATAGAAAATTATCTAGAGAATCCAGAGATGTTTTTATTTTGTTTGTACGGCGTCTACTGTCTTAGATATTGAGGATCGAAGTTGGAATTTTTAGAACATTTCAAATTTGAGCTAAAGAATTTCCGTGTTAGAAAACATTTCGTATGCTCTAGAATATTAGAAGAATTTAAACGAAACTCTATCAATTTGTAGAACTGTTCTTTCCACTCCCAGTCATAAAATCTCGGTTTTTGTAAATAGATATGAACGAAAAATTGGTAAAAATGAAGTTCTAAAATATTATGATTGGCTCTATATTGTTTAAAATTAGTACCACTGCAGTCGCTATAAAGGCAAAAACTACCTCATTTTTTAGAGAATTATCAAGAGAATCGAGAGCTGTCTTTATTTTGTCTGTACGACGTCTACTTTCCCAGATATTAAGAACCAAAGTTGGAATTTTCCGCGACTTTTCAAATTTTAGCGAAACAATTTTCGTGTCAAAAAAAATTCGTACCTTCTAAAACATATGACGAATTAAAAAAAAAACTTGATGGATGTGTAGAATATGAAGTGCTCTTTCTACTTCCGGTCATAACATTTCTTTAAACCGGTATAGAGAAAAAAATCGTGCAAATGGAGCCATAAAAAAATAGGAATGGCTCTAGATTGCTAAAAACTCGTGACCCTGAAGCTCTAGAGCGATGAAAATGGTACAATTTGTAGAGATACGTTCAATGCATCAAGAACACGTTTTATTTTTCTAGTACAACATCTACTTGTTGAGACATTGAGGACCAAAAATAAAAATCAGCTCTAGATTGTTGAACCAACTTTCTATTGCGAATTTCTTAAAGAATCCAGAGCTGCTTTAATTAGTACGACTATTTAAAAATTGCATGAATTTAAAGTAGATTGGAGAATTTTATAGAAGCGCCTTGTATTTCCCCGTCTTGAAGACACCGCTCCGCGCCCCCTAATGGCCGTCTTACCCCAATTTCCCCGAATCAATCATCAAAATTAACGCACCTTTACCTCTTTTCGGGGTGGTTTCTTGTAGCAGTGGCATCGTTTTCCCAGTTTTTCACGCCGACAAGTCAAAGTCCATCACGTACGCCACTGTCACTTTCTCTTTAATTTTATTTTTCATGTGAATTCGTTGTTGCGATCGTGTGTGGTGAAGATCAATGTACAGAACCGTACCACTAGCCAAACAGTTGCTTACTGAATGTAAAAATTCTGCACGCACGAGGGTTGACCTAACCTAGCCTAACGTAACGCATTTACCCCCTCTATGATGTAGAGGGGTTGATTTTTTCGGAGTGGGGAGAACTGGAGCATCCCTCTGATAAGGAAGTGGCCGAAGGCTAACTAATTCACGCCGGTTTATGGTTTATTGGCGATGGTGAGGACTGTGCAGATTCTGCACTTGTATGAAGATGTCGGCCGTAAATCACCGGATTTGGGGTTGGGGGAGGAAATGACTCAGAAAATCGAAAAATGACAATATATTGCGTTATCACAAAACCACATATTTATTTAATTTTACAAAGTTGTCGCCATGTCGTGTTTATTTGCTTAGGATAGGTTAGGGTCCAGACTGATTATTCTTCGGCGACCTTGAGGTCTTATCGTATTCCGGTTGACGCAAATACGAAGAAACTGTCAAAATGTGGCGTTTTTAGATTAGAACGGTTAATAGAGAAGGTAAAGTAAAGAAACGATATAACACAACAATGTCAAGGTAATAAAGTATTGGACGATTGCGTTTGACAGATTCGTGATAAGGCTGGGCTAAAATAAACATCTGATAAAGCTAATCGAAAACAAAGTAGGAAACGAATTGCTGTTTGCTTTGCGGCGAGCCCGGAAGATTAACATTTGGTGAAGAATTGTTGATAGGCAGGTGATTAATTTATGGCTTTTAAATTTACTTCTGACTCAACAAAAAACTAAATTTTCGTTTTAGAAAGACTAAACAATCAGTGAATTTGAAAAACTAAAAACACATCGAAATTCTATTATTTTAGAAGAACTAAACTCGAAATCCAAAAAATCAAAGAAATCGAAAGAATTCAGAAATCTAAAATGAAAAAGTCATTCTAAACAAAACCTAAACCTAAAAAACATGAAAATGGAACCTGCAAACTGTGAACTTTAACACCTAAAGCCTGTGAAACCTGAAACAAGTAGAACAAAATTTTGAAAACCAACCTGAAATCGGAACATGAAAACAGAAATCTCAGAATTCAAAACCTGAATTTTTTGAAAATTAATTTTTTTATTAGAATTTTGAACTTTACAACATTTAGAACTTAAAAATTGAATCTTAAAACGTGCAATTCTGAGGATCCAAAAGTCTGAAAATCTCAATATAGAAACGAACCGGGAAACCTGCAAATTTAAGTATTTTAGTACTTTAAATTTTAGATCTAGCAACGTTACAGTCTAATTTTTTGAAAATTTAGATTAGGAAAATAATTTTTGAAATTTAAAGAGTCCGAATCTAAGATACTTAGAACTTGAAACCTGAAAAAATAATTTTAAAACCTGAAAATCGAAGAATTTCTGAACGTTCCAACCTAAAAACTTGCAAATTTGTGATTTTTGTTATTAAAAACGTGAGAATTTGAGAGAAAAAATAATAGAAAACCAAACTGTAATTTTAGCAATTTAAGAAATGTTTTACTTGAATTGAAAAAGAATGGAAAAATCTCAGAAATTTGTAAGTTGAAACATTCAAAATTTATGAAAATCAGACATGAAAACCTAAGAATTTAATTTACTTAATAATTTAAGAATTTGCAGCTAAAAAATTGCAAAATTAAAAATTTTAATAATTTAGGGTGTCAAAAATTTTAAATCCCAAAAATGGGTTTGTAAACCTGAAAATTTCAGATCCTTAAAAATATGAATTTGAGAATTCCTAAATCTGTATCTCAAAAACGGCAAAAATCGCAGAAATTGTTAATCTTAAGCTGAAAATCTGAGAATTTGCGTACCTTTTTCAAAATTAACAATCCAAAAATTTTAGAAGTTTGCAATTTAAAGCACTTATAACCTGTAAACTAAAAATTGAGCATTAAAACCTAAAAATCTGTAAATCTGGAGGTCTAGACACAAAAAATTAAATTGAACTTAATAAAGTAAACCTAATAGGAATCAAAGATTTTCAGGAACTCAAAAACCCAAAAAAAAAGCGTAAATTTGAACACCTGAGAATTTTAGAATTTTACAAATTTTAAATTACAAATTGTAAACCTGAAAATCTACGTATTTCAGAATATAAAAATTCAAAAATTTTATAAGTTTGCACTTTAAAACACTCGCAGCTTGGAAACTAAACATTTAGTCTTAAAACCTGAAATTCTGCAAATCTGAAAGCTTTGAAATCTAAAAAATACATTAAATTTGACAATCTAAAAATCGAAGATTTCAGAAACGCAAAAACCTAAAAATGTAAAAATGCGTAAATTGGTCGGGTCTGAACTCTCATGGCAGTTTGGGCTATACTGTACCGTATGCCATGGTGTTCTTAAAGTAACTATTATAAAGCATATGACCATACAGAAACCTGCTACTCTTTCTTTTTGACAATGTCACTTCTTGGAATTTTTCGCTCTCCAAGAAAGAAGTTCAGGTGCAACCCGAGATAGGGTATAAGCGGCCAATTTAAAAAATTAAAAAAATGATCATTACGATCCTTGTACAAATACAAAAAGCTGTCATTCGTTCTTTTTGACAATTTCACCCCTTGGAATTTTTCGTTTTCCAAGAGAGAAGTTCAGGTGCAACCCGAGATAGGGTATAAGCGGCCAATTTAAAAAATTAAAAAAATGATCATTACGATCCTTGTACAAATACAAAAAGCTGTCATTCGTTCTTTTTGACAATTTCACCCCTTGGAATTTTTCGTTTTCCAAGAGAGAAGTTCAGGTGCAACCCGAGATAGGGTATAAGCGGCCAATTTAAAAAATTAAAAAAATGATCATTACGATCCTTGTACAAATACAAAAAGCTGTCATTCGTTCTTTTTGACAATTTCACCCCTTGGAATTTTTCGTTTTCCAAGAGAGAAGTTCAGGTGCAACCCGAGATAGGGTATAAGCGGCCAATTTAAAAAATTAAAAAAATGATCATTACGATCCTTGTACAAATACAAAAAGCTGTCATTCGTTCTTTTTGACAATTTCACCCCTTGGAATTTTTCGTTTTCCAAGAGAGAAGTTCAGGTGCAACCCGAGATAGGGTATAAGCGGCCAATTTAAAAAATTAAAAAAATGATCATTACGATCCTTGTACAAATACAAAAAGCTGTCATTCGTTCTTTTTGACAATTTCACCCCTTGGAATTTTTCGTTTTCCAAGAGAGAAGTTCAGGTGCAACCCGAGATAGGGTATAAGCGGCCAATTTAAAAAATTAAAAAAGTGATCATTACGATCCTTGTACAAATACAAAAAGCTGTCATTCGTTCTTTTTGACAATTTCACCCCTTGGAATTTTTCGTTTTCCAAGAGAGAAGTTCAGGTGCAACCCGAGATAGGGTATAAGCGGCCAATTTAAAAAATCAAAAATGTGATCATTACGATCCTTGTACAAATAGAAAAAGCTGTCATTTGTTCTTTTTGACAATTTCACCCCTTGGAATTTTTCGTTTTCCAAGAGAGAAGTTCAGGTACAACCCGAGATAGGGTATAAGCGGCCAATTTAAAAAATTAAAAAAGTGATCATTACGATCCTTGTACAAATACAAAAAGCTGTCATTCGTTCTTTTTGACAATTTCACCCCTTGGAATTTTTCGTTTTCCAAGAGAGAAGTTCAGGTACAACCCGAGATAGGGTATAAGCGGCCAATTTAAAAAATTAAAAAAGTGATCATTACAATCCTTGCACAAATAGAGAAAGCTGTCATTCGTTCTTTTTGACAATTTCACCCCTTGGAATTTTTCGTTTTCCAAGAGAGAAGTTCAGGTGCAACCCGAGATAGGGTATAAGCGGCCAATTTAAAAAATTAAAAAAATGATCATTACGATCCTTGTACAAATACAAAAAGCTGTCATTCGTTCTTTTTGACAATTTCACCCCTTGGAATTTTTCGTTTTCCAAGAGAGAAGTTCAGGTGCAACCCGAGATAGGGTATAAGCGGCCAATTTAAAAAATTAAAAAAATGATCATTACGATCCTTGTACAAATACAAAAAGCTGTCATTCGTTCTTTTTGACAATTTCACCCCTTGGAATTTTTCGTTTTCCAAGAGAGAAGTTCAGGTGCAACCCGAGATAGGGTATAAGCGGCCAATTTAAAAAATTAAAAAAATGATCATTACGATCCTTGTACAAATACAAAAAGCTGTCATTCGTTCTTTTTGACAATTTCACCCCTTGGAATTTTTCGTTTTCCAAGAGAGAAGTTCAGGTACAACCCGAGATAGGGTATAAGCGGCCAATTTAAAAAATTAAAAAAGTGATCATTACAATCCTTGCACAAATAGAGAAAGCTGTCATTCGTTCTTTTTGACAATTTCACCCCTTGGAATTTTTCGTTTTCCAAGAGAGAAGTTCAGGTGCAACCCGAGATAGGGTATAAGCGGCCAATTTAAAAAATTAAAAAAATGATCATTACGATCCTTGTACAAATACAAAAAGCTGTCATTCGTTCTTTTTGACAATTTCACCCCTTGGAATTTTTCGTTTTCCAAGAGAGAAGTTCAGGTGCAACCCGAGATAGGGTATAAGCGGCCAATTTAAAAAATTAAAAAAATGATCATTACGATCCTTGTACAAATACAAAAAGCTGTCATTCGTTCTTTTTGACAATTTCACCCCTTGGAATTTTTCGTTTTCCAAGAGAGAAGTTCAGGTACAACCCGAGATAGGGTATAAGCGGCCAATTTAAAAAATTAAAAAAGTGATCATTACAATCCTTGCACAAATAGAGAAAGCTGTCATTCGTTCTTTTTGACAATTTCACCCCTTGGAATTTTTCGTTTTCCAAGAGAGAAGTTCAGGTGCAACCCGAGATAGGGTATAAGCGGCCAATTTAAAAAATCAAAAATGTGATCATTACGATCCTTGTACAAATACAAAAAGCTGTCATTCGTTCTTTTTGACAATTTCACCCCTTGGAATTTTTCGTTTTCCAAGAGAGAAGTTCAGGTGCAACCCGAGATAGGGTATAAGCGGCCAATTTAAAAAATTAAAAAAATGATCATTACGATCCTTGTACAAATACAAAAAGCTGTCATTCGTTCTTTTTGACAATTTCACCCCTTGGAATTTTTCGTTTTCCAAGAGAGAAGTTCAGGTGCAACCCGAGATAGGGTATAAGCGGCCAATTTAAAAAATTAAAAAAATGATCATTACGATCCTTGTACAAATACAAAAAGCTGTCATTCGTTCTTTTTGACAATTTCACCCCTTGGAATTTTTCGTTTTCCAAGAGAGAAGTTCAGGTGCAACCCGAGATAGGGTATAAGCGGCCAATTTAAAAAATCAAAAATGTGATCATTACGATCCTTGTACAAATAGAAAAAGCTGTCATTTGTTCTTTTTGACAATTTCACCCCTTGGAATTTTTCGTTTTCCAAGAGAGAAGTTCAGGTACAACCCGAGATAGGGTATAAGCGGCCAATTTAAAAAATTAAAAAAGTGATCATTACGATCCTTGTACAAATACAAAAAGCTGTCATTCGTTCTTTTTGACAATTTCACCCCTTGGAATTTTTCGTTTTCCAAGAGAGAAGTTCAGGTACAACCCGAGATAGGGTATAAGCGGCCAATTTAAAAAATTAAAAAAGTGATCATTACAATCCTTGCACAAATAGAGAAAGCTGTCATTCGTTCTTTTTGACAATTTCACCCCTTGGAATTTTTCGTTTTCCAAGAGAGAAGTTCAGGTGCAACCCGAGATAGGGTATAAGCGGCCAATTTAAAAAATCAAAAATGTGATCATTACGATCCTTGTACAAATACAAAAAGCTGTCATTCGTTCTTTTTGACAATTTCACCCCTTGGAATTTTTCGTTTTCCAAGAGAGAAGTTCAGGTGCAACCCGAGATAGGGTATAAGCGGCCAATTTAAAAAATTAAAAAAATGATCATTACGATCCTTGTACAAATACAAAAAGCTGTCATTCGTTCTTTTTGACAATTTCACCCCTTGGAATTTTTCGTTTTCCAAGAGAGAAGTTCAGGTGCAACCCGAGATAGGGTATAAGCGGCCAATTTAAAAAATTAAAAAAATGATCATTACGATCCTTGTACAAATACAAAAAGCTGTCATTCGTTCTTTTTGACAATTTCACCCCTTGGAATTTTTCGTTTTCCAAGAGAGAAGTTCAGGTACAACCCGAGATAGGGTATAAGCGGCCAATTTAAAAAATTAAAAAAGTGATCATTACAATCCTTGCACAAATAGAGAAAGCTGTCATTCGTTCTTTTTGACAATTTCACCCCTTGGAATTTTTCGTTTTCCAAGAGAGAAGTTCAGGTGCAACCCGAGATAGGGTATAAGCGGCCAATTTAAAAAATCAAAAATGTGATCATTACGATCCTTGTACAAATACAAAAAGCTGTCATTCGTTCTTTTTGACAATTTCACCCCTTGGAATTTTTCGTTTTCCAAGAGAGAAGTTCAGGTGCAACCCGAGATAGGGTATAAGCGGCCAATTTAAAAAATTAAAAAAATGATCATTACGATCCTTGTACAAATACAAAAAGCTGTCATTCGTTCTTTTTGACAATTTCACCCCTTGGAATTTTTCGTTTTCCAAGAGAGAAGTTCAGGTGCAACCCGAGATAGGGTATAAGCGGCCAATTTAAAAAATTAAAAAAATGATCATTACGATCCTTGTACAAATACAAAAAGCTGTCATTCGTTCTTTTTGACAATTTCACCCCTTGGAATTTTTCGTTTTCCAAGAGAGAAGTTCAGGTGCAACCCGAGATAGGGTATAAGCGGCCAATTTAAAAAATTAAAAAAGTGATCATTACGATCCTTGTACAAATACAAAAAGCTGTCATTCGTTCTTTTTGACAATTTCACCCCTTGGAATTTTTCGTTTTCCAAGAGAGAAGTTCAGGTGCAACCCGAGATAGGGTATAAGCGGCCAATTTAAAAAATTAAAAAAATGATCATTACGATCCTTGTACAAATACAAAAAGCTGTCATTCGTTCTTTTTGACAATTTCACCCCTTGGAATTTTTCGTTTTCCAAGAGAGAAGTTCAGGTGCAACCCGAGATAGGGTATAAGCGGCCAATTTAAAAAATTAAAAAAATGATCATTACGATCCTTGTACAAATACAAAAAGCTGTCATTCGTTCTTTTTGATAATTTTATCCCCTAGAATTTTTGTTTTGATGTAACTCGAGATAGGGTATAAGCAGCTTATTAAAATAATTAAAAATGTGACCATTACGACGTTTATATATATACAAAAAGCTGTCATTTCTTCTTTTTGACAATTTCATTTTTTGGAAGTTTTCGCTTCCTAAGAGAGAAGTTCAGGTGTAACTCGAGATATGGTATAAGCGGCCTGTTAAAAATAGTAATAATAGTAGCTTTAAAAGTACGCTGAGAGGTTTGCATAAATAGTGCAAATTGATTTTTATCCATGTATGCAAAATAATATACCATGTATTCCTTCGTACATAAAGTAATGTTAAAAAAAGCTTTGCTTATTTTATTAAGAGAATTTTTATCATTTTTTTAAACAGGTTGACTTCTTTTTATAAAGTAAGGTGTTGTTTTATTAGTTGGAAAATCAAAATTTTCATCTACGGGACGTACGTTGCGTTGCTTCCAATTTTTGCTTGGTTTCCGGGACATTATATGTCAATCTGTTAATTTTTATAAATTGTCAGTTAACAATTTTGTACTTGTGATTTATTACTAAATCATCATGTCTAATTGGATCTGTGTGGTATGTAATTTCATAAAAAAAACAGCAGTTAGAAAATATAAGGTTGGTAGTGGTAAGGTGTACCTACAAATTCAAGGTAAGAAAGCATTGTTTTGATAATTATTATTGAAAATTGCATAATTAGAATATAATTTGAAATGGGGCTTGAACCGGATTATTTCCCCGGAAGACTATGTGTGTGGCTCATGTCACATTAAAATTCGAAATTCGGTTCGAGAATTACCTTCAACAAATCTTCTTCGTTCTCGTGAGCACTCAGGTGACTGCTTTAGAAACAGCAATAACAGTTTAATTGAAGTTTGATTTCTTATTATCAAAAATAAATTGTATTTTTAGTGGAAAGTTTTCTTGATTGTCCTTCTACGTCCGGGATGGTTGGTAATGAAATTAAGAATCCTGGAGCTCCTAATGATTCAGCTGAGATATCAATACCATTAGTTGCAAGTTCTTCTCAGATCTCAGATTCCAGGATGGATTTGGCAAAATCTGATTGTATTGAAAATCTAACCGAGTCAAGGCAATTTTCACGTAACTATAATTCCCTAAAGTGTAGAATTTCGATTTAATGGATTTGTAGCACCAAATCAAAGTTCAGACTCTTCTACAGAAGATGATTTTGAGGTTTGTGAAACAGAATCCGTCGAATGTCCTCGTCCCTTATTGGGCGAGGCCATTGCTGTACCAGGACCTTCTTCAATTAAAGTTCAAATTCCATAAACTGTTATCACTGGTACAAAAACTAAACTCTCATAACCAAGTGTTAATTTTGACAAATCTATAGAATCTCGTTGCTTTATCTGCCACGAAAAATCGCGCCATCGCATCCCTCAGCAAGCTATTCACCAGGTTTGGCGACAAAGGGAAATTAGAATACCGCCAGGCAATCGATGTTGTGGCACACATTTAGATGGCAAACTCCTAAAGAACAGCGAGTTGGAAAAGATTAAAGTCCATAAGACCCACAGCATTATGACAGCCACTGAAGTGACCAACTGGTTAAAGGAGTCGGCAGTTGGTGAACGAAAACGCGTGGATTTTGACAAACTGACTGATGAAGATTATCAACTTTTGACCGGGTTTACGAAAAATAATTTTGAATATCTACTTAATATATGTAAGCCTTCTTTGCATAAAAGCTGGAACAGGACACCAGCCAATGCATTGGGTTTATTCCTGACCAAGCTTCGACTAAACTTAAGCCATAAAGTTTTACAATTTTTGTTCGAGTTTCATAGTTATGATGCAGTAAGATTTAGCGATATATTTATTTATTGAAGACAAATTATATAATATGTTTAGGTTTGTGATACCATGAAATCCGTCCATAAAATTCTGATGGAAAAGTTTGTCCCACTACATTTGGGATTTGGTGATCAGCACATGACACGAGATGAGTTAATAAACGAACACTCAGTTTTGTCCTTCAATAAGTTGCTGAAAAATCACCAAAATGGACCAGTTTTAATTCTAGATGGAACATACATTTTCATCGAAAAACCGACAGACTTTTCTACGCAATGGATTTTATACTCGGGCCAGAAGAAAAGGCATTTGATAAAACCAATGATGTTGGTAACAACGTCTGGTTATATTCTAGAAGCTGCTGGTCCTTTCGGAGCGGATGGACACAACAACGATGCCGAGATTTTAAAATACATGACCACAGGTAGTTTCCACGTTTTCCAGTTATACAGCATAATATCGATAGATATATTATTCACATTTTAGGTGAATCCCAATTGCTTCAATTTATGTCAAATGAGGGTGCATTCATAGTGGATCGCGGTTTTAGGGATGTAGTAGCACACCTTCAGAGTAAAGAAATACAAGTTTTCATGCCCAATTTATTGGGAAAAAAACAGAAGCAGTTTACTACTGAAGAGGCAAACGCATCTAGGTTGGTCACATTCGTCCGATATTTGGTTGAATCAGCGAATGGCCGCATTAAAAATAAATTCAAATTTTTTAAACATACAGTTTCGAATAACCATCTGGAAAATGTCATGGACTATTTTAAAATAGGTTGCGCTTTGATAAATGCATTTTGTCCTCCACTTATGGCGGAATCCCAGGGTCTTGAAAAGAAAATTGATTTGGCTCTTGTCAGGTACTTTGATATAAAATAATTGTGTTTAAAGCCCTTTTGTCGCGTTCAATTTTTAGGTATAATTGTATAAACTCACTTCAGGAAACAATAGTAACAAATCGGTTGGACACAAGAACCAAGCCGTGGGTTGTCAAAAATAAATTCACGCTACTTGACTTTCCGATTGTTTCCGACAGTGATATGGAAATATTGACTTTAGGCACTTTTCAGTCTGAAATGGCAAAACAATATGTATTTCATCAACTTCAAGTTGATCAAAATTTTTCTATAAAAGTGTCAACCGAAGAGCCGAACACAATACAAGCCTGGATTCAATCCAAATACAAAAAATCAAAAAAACATCAGTGTTTTGTACGGTTTGATCCAGCCAGAAATGGGCATGAAGCTATAACGGGTATTAAACCTTGTTATTTGTAATATCTGATAGAATTTATGTTTTGTGTATTTTTTTAGGCTATTTTTGTAAATGCAATACTGGTGCGCGCACTGTTGGTTGTTGTTCGCACGTTGCCACTTTAGTTTGGTTTTTTGGATGTGCCAGAATAGATCCAAATCTAATACCACACAAGCGGCAATTTTCTAAATCCATCATAAACGCTGGTCGTAGTAGGATCGATTTGGAAAACACTTCCAGCGATAGTGATTAAAACCGCTGTTTTAAAGTATAAAAGAGGATGCTTATGTAGGTACATTACGCTTTTCAGGTTACATTATTTTTTTTTTTTTAAAAAAACTTCAACATTCACCATCATTTAAATAAAATATGTCTTCAAATCTACCAGTAGGTAAAAGTTTGTACAGTACGACGCGTCAAGGTCAAGGTTCAATATGATCCAGTTTACTCGTTTTTACTCATGGCATTTTTCAGTGGCACACCAATATTTTGACTTTGCAAAACTCTCTATTCTGACTGTGAAGATCCATGGTCAGCTTTCCTGCATCAACGTCACTGAGAGATTGGTAACGGTGCCACGTGCGTTTGCGACATCGAAGTTGTCAATGCAATTTTGCGAAGAGTTTAATTCTAGATGACCAGACCTCTGTTATTGTAAACCGCATATTTCTTTCTCTAACTTTTAGAACTCTTTAAAATTATCTTAAATAATTTGATGAAAATTAAGTCAATCTTTCACATAACTTGATGATTGACATTTGAACAGTAAAAAACAACCGCACATGACTTGATCATGGCGGTAAATATTTAATCTGAATTTTAGCATAATATGTATGTACAGCGTGAAAAGCTATTTACGAATGAAGAAGCTTGTGCACGAGCAAATGACAGTCTTACCAGATTAGAATCAAAGTTGTCATACAATTTTTTGACAACTATTATCTAAGATTTCCATTTTTTATGACCGCAATTACTTATTGTTTATAATAGATGCTAAGATTTCCCACGCACTTAACGACTCTGTACTTGCACACTTTCAATGAGAATTGAAAAAATGAAATTATTTTGTGATTTTTAAGTTATGATTCGTAGGTATAAAACGTTTGTGTATGTTGTCAGGTATTCCCATTTAAAATACTCCTAACACGCTATATGATAAATATGTGCATAATAATTTTGAGTACTTACTAGGTACGTTCATCCAGTAGTAGTAGTAGTAGTACATACAGTTTGTATAACTATAGATTTATTATGAGAGTAAACCGTGTGTAAATTCAAAGGTTACCATACCGAATGAGAAATAGATATTTACATAACAAGTACGGAAAGTGACCAATTTCGCACGAGTGTGAAAGTAGATGCACGAGGCGTTAGCCGAGTACAGATATTACACGAGTACAAGAAAAACACTTTCCGACGAGTTATGTACACTATTTTTCCTACGACCTTTCATCATCGGGAAGAAACCATAAGTTTCGACAATAGTTCATTTCTTATCTATTCTTTTAATTTTTCTACAACCTCATAAAAAGTGACGTATTCCACATATTTAGATGGTTCATGTTTTTGTACATCCATTTACGAAAGTAAAAGTCACTAGTGTGATATGAATGTATCCGTACAGACCTGTCAGAAACGACCTAACCAATTTATTTTTATTATTATGCATGTTGTTTTACAGTGAATCGTCTAGATATTTGAGACAAAAATTCAAGAGTTACATTTGTAGGTATTTGAAAATAGCTGTCAATTTTGACAGGTAGGTGCGGATATATTCATATCACACTAGTGACTTTTACTTTCGGAAATGGATGTACGAAAACATCAACTTTCGGAGTCATTTAACCGTGTGGAAAATGTCACTTTCATATGGGGTCGTAAGAAAAAACATTTACTTTAACTTTTGTAAAGTTGGAAAATAAGTTTTGTTTGATTGCTGACATGGTTAATAAGTTTTCTTTAAAACTAATTCTGCAAAACGTCGCAGTACCATTCAATATGTTATGATCTCATTATGTTATATGAATTTAAATCAAGTGTTTTTTTACTAGACACTTTTCAGACAGTCAGAGTTGAGGACTTTCATAACTAGGTACAGTTGCTCCAGTTAAGGAAAGGAAATTACAATTGATTTAAACCATGTTATAAACTAACAACTAAAGTACCTAAACTAAACGTTACCTGCGTTACGTCTCGTAACCCAGCTTTTGATTTTTGACATGATTGTCGTTTTGACACTGTCAAGTTAAAATTGTGAACTTCAGGTGACAAAGACTTTCTGCTGACTTTCTGCCTTGAGTAAAGGCGATCATTAGAGTAGAAATATTTAAAACAAAATATTATTATATTATTATTTATTGTAAAAATGGTAAATCTATTTTTGCAATAAAGTTGAAAGGCAAGGCTGAAATATTATTAAATTCCATACATTTAAGATATACACGCAAAGTATTTAAAAAAAAAAACAGTAAAAGTAGGGGTTGTTTAGTTTTTCCTTATCTCTATAACTGTTTAGAGCTATATTACCAATTTGGAAAGCAAACAGATATGTAGACTTTAAGTAGGATTTATTTAATTCTATAGTGCGACTTTTGCTTTATATCGTATTGTATACAGGGTGATTTTGAAATAGAGACGGAAAAAAATCCATTACAGTTTGTAGTAAATGAAGGAAGTTGACAGGTTTTGTTTTTTAAATTGCTGTCTCAGTTTTAAGAAAAAAAATAAAAGAAATTGACAATTTTCATGCTACGCCAATGATTACTAAGTTTACTTATAGTAAACTATAGTTTACTATATGTATTTACTATACATTATTAACGAACAAAATGCTCTGCTTTGTTGTTAAGGTTATTTTGTGCATATCAGTGGCGCCGAGTAAGGTCCGGATTTTAGAATTTTCACCTTTACCCTAAAATTAATAAAAATCACCGAAACCGGCTTCAACGTATTTTCGTAAAGCCGTGATTTTTTTCCGCTTCTATGTAAAAAACCCTGTATATATTGTATTTTTGTTTCAACTTCAACGTTCAGATTATAATGTGTAAAATATATTCCAGTAAAATAATTAAACATAATAATTAAATATGTGTTATCACTCAAGTATTTGATTTCGTATGTTGTCTGCTTATGTAAGTATGTATTATTGAGGCAATTAATTAATATTTTTCCTATTATATTATAGCACTGAAAACGAATGTGTAAATAGCGAAAATACCTCTGTTACAAAAACAAATTAGGAAAAATAGTATAAAAACCTCATTCATAAGGCCATTAAGGTACTCATCTATTATAAAACGAGCGGCGAAGGCGTTCGTTTTATAAACTTGGATTCGTGCCTTAAGATTTGGCTTATGAAACTCGGTGTTTTAATATCCTATTTTAGAAATATTTTTCCAAATATAAAAAATAGCTATAACTGTAAACACGCCTAAACAATAATATAGCACTCCTATAAAGTTCCATATTGTCGTTATACTAATTATTGTAACTGTATTTAAGGCTTGTTTTTTGACTTTACATTCTTTTTTTACGAAAATCGTTTGGAACAGATCATTGATTACACATGCCGTTTAGAGCCGCACCGGCACCCATAGCTGAGAAGGTGTTTGATTTCAGCTCGTACTTTAACTAAACGAAGAACTGTAGAATAGTGCCGTCGCGGACTTTTTTATACATTAAAGTGTGCTTAATAATAAAACATTAACATTTTTTGTTTATCCAGAATGATATTCGCTACGGAAGCCAATAAACCTGAAACAACACAGTCTAAAAACTTTGGATATTTAGCCTTAGTGTTACAAGAAATAACCACATATTATGTTCATATTAATGTAGTAAAATTCTTTAATAAACTAATATTTCTTACTACAATATTTTTATTTTATGAGAAATTCATACAACGACAACTTTTGAGTGCTTTTGTAGCCCGGTTCGCGCAATGCATTTGTAGAGTTTTTAGCCCAAAAATCGGCGAAGTTCAGAACCCTCCATTTAAGCACTTAAAAGTTTTAGAATTTCACAAAATTTCAATCATAATGTGAAAACCTGTGAATCTGCGTATTTCAGAATTTGAAAATTCAAAATTATTAGAAGTTTGCACTTTAAATATTCACAACCTAAAATTGAGCCTGAAAGTCTATATATGTAAAAGTCTAGAAACCCTAAAATTTAAATCAAACTTGAAAACCTGAAAATTGAAGAATCCAAAAATGCGTAAAATTAAATAATTTAAAAGTTGGCAATCCTAAATGTTATATAAAAGTGTGAGCAAATGTGAATTTGAAGACCTAAAAATTTAGAAATCTATAAACCTGAAAATTTAAATCAAACCTGAAAACTTGAGAATCGAAAATTTTCGAAAACACAAATTTCCTAAAATTTTGGAAATAAATTGACTTGAAAATCTGACTTAAAAATGGAATAAAAATGCAACACATCGTAAATTTTAACACGGAAAATTTTGGGATTGCAGCTATTTTTAAGCGTCACCTACAAATCTATTAATCTTAATTATTCGTTTTTAAAACAGTCACAACCTAAAAATTAAAAATGTAATTTAAAAATCTAAAAATCTAACATTTTCAAAAACTCAGATTTTTTAAAACTGAGAGGATCTGCAAATCAGCACTTTAAAAAAGTAAAAAACGCGAATTTAAACACGTGAGAATTTAAAAACCCCTGAAATTCTGAATCACAACCTGAGAACGGCGTATTTAAGAATTTAAAGAAATTTTAGAAGTTTGCAGTTTGAAACCCTGACAATCTGGAAATTAAAAATAGTCTAGAAACCTAAAAAATTAAATCGAATCTAAAAACTTCAAAAATTCTTCAAATCTGAAAACAAGATAGACATATCAAAACAGAATTTGAACACCTAAGAATTTAATTAACCAAAATTTAAATTAAATTTAAGTTTCCACGTTGAACAATTAAAAATTGAGGCTTTGAACTTACAAATTTGTAAATTTAGAAGCATAGAAATCTGAAAAATTAAATTGAATCTGAAAACTTAGAAATCGAAGGTTTTCAGCAACTCAAAAGTCTAAAAATTCTAAAAATGTAAATCTGAAGAACTAGAAACCTGAAAATTGAGGGCCAAAACACAAATAAAACTAGAAAAGTAAAAATAGTTTAACCTAAAAACTTTAAAAATTTAAAAATCTGAAAACCCGAATGAAACCTGAAATCTTATTCTAATAGGAGTAATAGAAAGTTGAGAATTGGATATTTGAGAAACAGTAAAATCAGAGAATTAGCTGCGAATCAGTGTCAGGATTAATGATTTTTCCCATTTTGAGTTTGAGTGTGTGTAAACAAATTCCGGCGTCATCGTGGGCCTGAAACCCTTCGTTTCTATTTTCGAATGACAATCACGTAAAAAATGCAACCGTCTGCGGGCAACAACAGTAAAAAGCGTCCACCCTCTTGTACTTTGTTCTGTTTTTTGGTCTCTCGTTTCCCCGTTTTCGGAATCCCGACAACACCTGGTAATATCGCGTGCTTTCGCCACGTGCTTTACAGAGGGCAGCACGCGCTCCGCGTAAAAAACCGTAAGAACCCACCCTTACCATCTCGCGTCCTTATCGCACTCGTTCCGGCTTTTTTATGGGAGCATTCAATGGAGATGTGTATTTGATAGAGATGGACTCGTGCACAGACAAGGGATGAGTTTATTGCACGAAAAACTCAGGATAATGGGCTATAAAAACGTATATGCAAAGTTTATGAATGGTGCGGGATTGCCATCTCGGATCGAAATTTGGTTTATAACTTGCTTTATGTCAAATTGATATAATGGGAGAGATGGTGAAAGGTGTGCGATAAAAATACGTCTTATTCTCGATCTGTCGCACAATAAAAATTGCCGTTCGCGTTTTCAATATCGGAGGGGATTTTCTCGTTTTTTGTTATTAAAAATAAAACGGGGAAAATCCGGTATAACGATGCGGATTGTTGCGACGATGCACAATACGATTATTTCGATACAAAAGCGGGGGCTTAATTAGTAAACTTTCTGCAGCAGCTCAGATATGAAATTAATAAAATGAAATTCGCATTTTAATAAGTAGCATATAAGAGAGCAAAGGAGCTCCTTTAAAGAAATACATCAAAAGCATATTGTCCATGACAGATTTCTCTTTGATGTTTTTGCTTCCTACTTTTACCGGTTAATTATTAACAAGGAAGAAGCTTTATAATGCTTTATATCTCGAATAATGCCTTCTAATATCTACCTTTTATAACTTCTCGTTTTTTGCTCTGTACACAATCTTTAGTCTGCTTGGAAATGTTTATGACATAAAACTGAAAACCAGAGGTTTACTTAATTTCTCTCGCATCCACCGCAAACAAGAGAAAATGAACTAATTTTACATTTACTAATTTTTTTTTATTTCAACTTCATCACACAATCTAACTTCGGTCTTCAATATCAAGAAAAAGTAGACGAAAAATAACTAATAATTTTAAAAAAAAATTCTAAAGAATAAAATAGATAGGTATTGGACAAGTTCAGAACAATCTAGAGCTGATGGACATTTCTTTTTATTTTGCCAATTCAATATCTCAAAAAGTACGTGTTGTACCAAAAAATTTAAACGTGCTCTAGAAAATAAAGTATTTTCATTGCTCTAGATCTTTAGGGTCACGAATTTAAGCAATCAAAATTTTTAATTTCTCTATTTTCACTATTTTTTTCTGGATAGCGGTTTAAGGAAATGGGGATGTTATGACTGGTAATAGAAACAATGCTTCCCAGTCTATAAGTCCATAGAGTTTAATTCATATTTGTTTAATATTCTGGAAGGTAAAAATTTTTTTCTAACTTTAAATTTTTAGACTCGAATTAAAAATAGCGAGGAAAATTCTAACTTCTGTCTTCATTATAGGAAAAATAGACGTCGTACAGACGAAATAACAACAGCTTTGAATTCTTTAGACCATTCTCTATAAAATGAGGTAATTTGGTCTATATGGCGACAGTACCAGTGCAAATTTCAACCATTTTAAAGCAAATCGTAATATTTTAGTTTTATTTTCACGAATTTTCCTTCCATTCCTTACAAAAAGCGGGCTTTTATGATTGAGAGTGGAAAAACACCTCTAAATCTACAAATTGGCTAAGTTTCGTTTAAATTCTCCCAATGGTATAGAGGGAACAAGATTTTTTCTAACATGGAAATTGTTTCGCTCCACTTTAAAAGGTCACGGAAAATTCCAACTTCGGTTCTCAATATCTGGAAAAGTTGACGTCGTACGAACGAAATAAAAACTGCTCTAGATTCTTTATAAAATTTTCAATCAAAATAAGCTATTTTTCTTCTATTGCGACTGCAGTGCTACAAATTTTAACCGAAATAGAACCAATCAAAATATTTTTGATCTTCATTTTTAAGAATTTTCCCTCCATAACTCCTTACAAAAATGAGAATTTTATGGCCGGGAGTGGAAAGAACGTTTCAGAATTTACAAACTGATAATGATTTGTTTAACTTCGTTTAATATTTTAGAAGATACAAAACGCGGAAATTGTAGAGCTCAAATTTTTACACATCGTAGAAAATTCCAACGTCGGTCTTTAATATCTAAGAATTCTCTCTAGATTCTCTACACAATTTTCGATAAAATGACGTAATTTTGTCTCTATTGCGACTAAGTTGCTACGAATTTTTAAACGATATAATGTAGAGCCAATCCTAATATTTTAGAGCTTCATTTTTACGATTTTTTCCTCAAAAATTGCTTAAAAAATGGGGATTTTATAACAGGGAGTAGAAAGAACACTTCAAAATCTACAAATAGGTAGAGTTTCGTTTAAATTTATCTAATATTTTTAAAGGTACGAAATTTTTTCTAATTCGAAAATTGTGAAGCTCAAATTTTGAAAAGTCGCAGAAATTTCTGACTTTGGTCTTTATTATCTGGGAAAGTAGGCGTTGTACAAACAAAATAATATTTGCTCTAGATTCTTTACACAATTGTCAATAAAATTAGGTAATTTTCTGTCTATTGCAACTGTACTGCTCCGAATTTTAAACGATATAGGAAAAAACATAATATTTTACAGCTTCATTTTTAAGAATTTTTTCTCTATAACTTCTTACAAAAATGAGGATTTTATAACCGGGAGTGGAAAGAACGTTTTAAAATCTACAAATTGGTAAAGTTTTCTTTAAATTCGTTAAATATTTTTGAAGGTACGAAATTTTTTCTAACGCAGCAATTGTAGAGCTCAATTTTTTAAACGTCGTAAAAAATTCCAACTTTGGTCTTCAATATCTTGGAAAGTAGACGTTGTACAGACAAAATAAAAACTGCTTTAGATTCTCTACACAATTTTCTATAAATTGAGGTGATTTCGTCTCTATTGCGATTTAGTTGTCCCAAATTTTTAAACGATATTGAACCAATCCTAATATTTTAGAGCTTTATTTTTACAAATTTTTTCTTCTACAATTGCTTAAAAAAATGGAGATTTTATAACCGAAAGTAGAAAGAACACTTCAAAGTCTACAAATAGGTAGAGTTTTATTTAAATTTGTCTAATATTTTTAAAGGTACGACATTTTTTCTAACGCAGCAATTGTAGAGCTCAATTTTTTAAACGTCGTAAAAAATTCCAACTTTGGTCTTCAATATCTTGGAAAGTAAACGTTGTACAGACAAAATAAAAACTGCTCTAGATTTTCTACACAATTTTATATAAAATGAGGTAATTTCGTCTCTATTGCGATTAAGTTGCCCCAAATTTTTAAACGATATTGAACCAATCCTAATATTTTAGAGCTTTATTTTTACGAATTTTTTCTTCTATAATTGCTTAAAAAATGGAGATTTTATAACCGAGAGTAGAAAGAACACTTCAAAGTCTACAAATATGTAAAGTTTTGTTTAAATTTGTGTAATATATTTAAAGGTACGAATTTTTTTTTAACTCGAAAATTGTGAAGCTCAAATTTTTAAAAGTAGCAAAAATTCCAACTTCGGTCTTCAATATCTTGGAAAGTAGACGTTGTACAGACAAAATAAATACTGCTCTAGATTCTCTACACAATTTTCTATAAAATGACGTAATTTTGTCTCTATTGCGATTAAGTTGCCCCAAATTTGAACGATATTGAACCAATCCTAATATTTTAGAGCTTTATTTTACGATTTTTTTCTTCTATAATTGCTTAAAAAATGGAGATTTTATAACCGAGAGTAGAAAGAATACTTCAAAGTCTACAAACATGTAGAGTTTTGTTTAAATTTGTCTAATATTTTTAAAAGTACGAAATTTTTTTTAACTCAAAAATTGTGAAGCTCAAATTTTTAAAAGTAGCAAAAATTTCTAACTTTTTTCCTTATTACCTGGAAAAGTAGCCGTTGTTTGAACAAAATATAAACTGCTCTATATTCTCTATACAATTGTCAATAACATTAGGTAAATTCGTTTCTATTGAGACTACAATGCTCCGAATTTTAAATAATATAGAGCCAATCATAATATTTTAGCGATTTATTTTTACGATTTTTTTTCTCCATAACTGAATATTAAAATAAAAATTTTGGAGACAAGAGTGGAAAGAAAACTTTACAATTTACAAATTCATACAGTTTCGTTTAAATTCTTCCAATATTTTACAAGTTACAACATTTTTTTCTAACGCGGAAATTGTTAAGATCTTGAAATTTCGCGAAGAAAAAATTCCGAGTTCGCTCCTCAATATCTTGGAAAGTAGGCGTCGTACGAACGAAATAAAAGCAGCTCTGGATTCTCTAGACAATTCCCTATAAAATGCGATAATTTCGTCGCAATAGAACTTGAATTGAACGAATCTAGAGTCGGACGCGTTTTTTTGGCGTCTTCATTTCTTGTTAATGGTGATACCCCTGTAGTTATATTTTCTTAAAATAACGTGAAATTCAATAAACTCAATTGTCTTCATTCCAAGGCATTGTGCTCCCATGACAGGCGCATATTTAAAGAAAAATGCAAACAATAAAATAACACAAGCGAAGAAACAGGATAAGTTAGGAGCGCCAACTGCCGCAACTTCCTTTCTGCCAAGATAAGACAACAACTGACATTATTATCTTCAAGTCGCCCCACAATCACACCCCCGTCGCCACATAAAAAACCCACCAAACGAAATATTTAAAAATACCAGACAAATGGAAGTAATAAATAACAATACATGAAGCATTGTGATGTTATACACTGCACGCCATTGTTGCGTTTTTTTTACATTATGTCGATGACAGAAGGGAGTGAGTTTGCAATGTATTGCTCAAGTGGGGGGAGGGTGCCCCGATTAGCGGTTTACCCCCCGAAAAAAATAGAAAAAATTGCTTGTTTTTTTCGTTCAGGTAGATGAGATGTTGACAGCTGGCCAGTGGTCGCTGACAGCTTTGGATTTCTCCGCATCAGACCCTAAAGATATTTTTCTCAATCGGGAATGAATAAGCATCGTTCGGTTTTGATGTTTTTTCAATTCCGGATCCGATTAACTTGTTTATGGATAAAATGTCCGGTCCAAACTTTCTTGAGATTTGATTCAATGGATTTCAATAACAAATGCGGGATGGAGAAAATAGAAATCGGCTTATAAAGAAGGCTTTTACGCCGAGGAATTAGACGTGGAATGGACAGTATGAAAGTGACAGTTTGATGGTTTAGTGCGCGATAATTGCCACTAATTAATTCGAATTTAATACAAAATTTTAGAACAATTTTTTTATGTAATTTTGCTTTTGGATAAACAAAAAAATTCAAAACTTTGGTAATTTTAGTGCGATAACAATATAATAAATTATATGCTAAACTAGATTTGTCAAGGTTACTACGTGCCCCAAATTATAAAATTTTAGAAAAACAAGGAATAATTTTATAAAGAGAACAATAAGTTTCCAATTTTTCCTTAAAAGTACCGTAATTTTGGTAATTTTAGCACAAGGACAGTAAAATTTGCAGGCTATACTATTTTTGACAAAGGTTTTCAATTTCCCAAATTACAAAATTTTTGAAGAACAAGGAATAATTTTATAAAGAGAACAATAAGTTTCCAATTTTTCCTTAAAAGTACCGAAATTTTGTTAATTTTAGTTCAATAGCAATAAAATTTGCGGCTTTAACGATTTGAGTCAAGGTTATTAATTGACATAAATTACAAAAATTTTGAACAACAAACACAAATTTAATAAAACTTTGTTTTAAGGTGAACAAAAAATTCCAGATTTTTTCTTAAAAATGCCGTAATTTTGGTAATTTTAGCACAATGACAGTAAAATTTGCAGGCTATACTATTTTTGACAAAGGTTTTCAATTTCCCAAATTACAAAATTTTTGAAGAACAAGGAATAATTTTATAAAGAGAACAATAAGTTTCCAATTTTTCCTTAAAAGTACCGTAATTTTGTTAATTTTACTTCAATAGCAATAAAATTTGCGGCTTTAACGATTTGTGTCAAGGTTATTAATTGACATAAATTACAAAAATTTTGAACAACAAACACAAATTTAATAAAACTTTGTTTTAAGGTCAACAAAAAATTCCAGATTTTTTCTTAAAAATGCCGTAATTTTGGTAATTTTAGCACAATGACAGTAAAATTTGCTGGCTATACTATTTTTGACAAAGGTATTCGGTTTCCCAAATTACAAAATTTTAGAAGAACTAGGAATAATTTTATAAAGAGAACAATAATTTTCCAATTTTTCCTTAAAAGTACCGTAATTTTGTTAATTTTAGTTCAATAGCAATGAAATTTGCGGTTTTAACGAATTGTGTCGAAATTAATAATTGACACAAATTACAAAAATTTTGAACAACAAATACAAATTTAATAAAACTTTGTTTTAAGGTGAACAAAAAATTCCAGATTTTTTCTTAAAAATGCCGTAATTTTGGTAATTTTAGCACAATGACAGTAAAATTTGCTGGCTATACTATTTTTGACAAAGGTATTCGGTTTCCCAAATTACAAAATTTTAGAAGAACTAGGAATAATTTTATAAAGAGAAAAATAATTTTCCAATTTTTCCTTAAAAGTACCGTAATTTTGTTAATTTTAGTTCAATAGCAATGAAATTTGCGGTTTTAACGAATTGTGTCGAGGTTATTAATTGACACAAATTACAAAAATTTTGAACAACAAATACAAATTTAATAAAACTTTGTTTTAAGGTGAACAATAAATTCCAGATTTTTCTTTAAAAGTACCGTAATTTTAGTAATTTTAGTACAATGTCAATAAAAATTGCAGACTGTCAAGTTTATTGAGTGCATTAAATTATAAAATTTTAGAACAATAATGAAACATTTTGTACAATTTTGGTTTTAAATGAGCAATAAGTTCCCAATTTTTCTCTGAAAGTACTGTATTTTCGGTAATTTTAGTGCAATGGCAGTAAAATTTGCACTTTGTACTAGTTTTAACAAGGGTATTAAATTACAAGATTTTTGTACAAAAAAAATGTTATAATTTTTTTTAAAGTGAACAATAAATTTCCATTTTTTTTTTAAGTACCGTAATTTCATTAATTTTAGTGCAATAAGAATCAGATTTGCAGCCTGCACTACTTTTGTCAAAATTATTAAATATTACAAATGTTTAGAACAACAAACACGAATTTTATAAAATTTTGCTTTAAGGTAAGCAAAAAATTCCAAATTTTTTCTTTGAAGTACCGTAATTTTAGTAATTTTAGTACAATGGCAGTAAAATTTACAGGCTAAACTATTTTTGACAAGAGTATTAGGTATCCTAGTTTACCAAATTTTAGATCAACAAGTAAAAATTTTATAACATCTTTCTTTAAAGTGAACAATAAGTTTACAATTTTTCTTTTAAAGTATCGTAATTTTGTTAATTTTGGTGCAATAAGAATAAAATTTGCAACCTGTACTGCTATTGTCAATGTTATTAAATGTCACAAATTACAAAATTTTTGAACAACAACCACGAATAATTTTATAAAACTTTACTTAAGGAAAAACAAAAAAATACAAATATGTTCTTAAAAGTACCGTAATTTTGTCAATTTTAGTGCAATGGCAATAAAATTTGCAGTCTGTACTACCTTTGTTGAGGATATTTAGTGTACTAAATTTTAAAATTTTAGAACCACAAACACAAATTTTATAAAGCTTTGCTTTAGGGTGAACAAAAAAATCCAATTTTTTCCGTAAAAGTATCATAACTTTGGTAATTTTAGTGCAATTGCAGTAAAATTTGCAAGCTGTACTAATTTTGTCAATCTTATTCAGTACTCTAAATTACAAAAATTTGTAACAAAAAAAATTAAACAATTTTGCTTTAAAGTAATCAAAAAATTTCAAATTTTTCCTTAAAAGTACCGCAACTTCCGTAATTTTAGTACAATTAATATAAAATTTGCAGGCTGTACTACTTTTAGTTTATTAGTTCTGCGAAATTACAAAATTTTAAAACAACAAAGACAAATTTTAGAAAATTTTGCGTAGAGTGAACCAAACATTTCAATTTTTTTTTAAAAAGTGCCATAATTCTTAAAATTTGACTACTATGGCAGAAAAATTTGCAGACTGTACTACTTTTATTAAGCTTAGTGAGTGTCCCAAATTAGAAAATTTTAGAACTATAAAGAAAAAATTTATGAAATTTTCCTGTAGGGTGAACAAAAAATTTCAAAGTTTTTATTAAAAGCATCGTAATTTCGATAATTTCATTGCAATGGCAACAAAATTTGCAGGCTGCACTACTTTTGTTAACCCTATTAAATATCCGGAATTACAAATTTTTAGAACTTGAAACAAAATTTTTGAAAATTTTAGAAAATTCTGTTTTACTGTGACCAAAAATTTCCAATTTTTTCAAAGTGCTGTAACTGCTAAAATTAGTGTCATATCAACGCAATTTGCAGGCGGCATTTCTTTTGTCAAGCTTGTTAAGTGCCTCAAGTTTCAAACTTTTTTGTCAAAATTAGAAGTACATATCAAATTTTCGAAAAAAATATTCGAAGAGGAAAAAGTATTTGTCATATTCAGATCTACCGCTAGTTTAATTCAATGTACTTATTTCTGTTACACCCTGTATAAAGATATAACTGGATACTGATTGCGTTGGCACACCCTGTATAATTCCTCGTTTCAGCGGACACTTCCAATCAAAATGTAAAAACGCCATCCACTTTGTGTCCGCATTATCTGATCAGACACATAACGAAAAAATGTAAAAGGAATCGAAGCTTTATCCTTATGACCAGCACAAACAACTACGAAATAGGGAAATATCGTCCTTGCTCTAATAAAAGAAACCGATCGTAAGCCTCAAAGTGGACAAAGGTAGCGGACCTTCCGGACAAAGGACCATCATAAAAACAACATTGACCGTTTTCCGATCACTCCCCGATTTTTCTGAATATAATAATCTTGATACAATCTTTGTGTACGTATAACAGACTTCTTATAATTTTTTCGGTAAAAGGGGCTTTGTCCAGCGGATTTATTTTTTGGAGGCACGTTCGCGGCGGAAAAAATAAGAGCAGATGCTGACAGCACGTGACGATGTTTTGCGCTTGGATGGAGAAATGAGTGACATTTTTCGATGGGGCATGGGCAAAAAATGGGACAAGGAGCACGGGGTCAATCAGTCAAAAGTGATGGATTTTCAGAAAAAACTCCAGATAATGTTGAATCTATTTAAAACAATCTTGGTAATAATGACAACTAGGAATGGAACCTCTGTTTTCTGAATGGGTGCCTTTATGTTCTCCTATTGCGCTTTTGTGTCCTGGGTCAGCTCTAGAACCGTCTTTGTTTCCTCATGGCACCTACATGATCATGAGCTTGTGCTGCCATGACAAACTAATTTTTTTTTGAGTAAGATTAAAGTAAGTTGGAAGTAAAAACTTACCAGGGCGAACACGAAGAACAGAGAGAAGATTTTGAAGAACGTGTTCGTTACTTGAATTCGTTGAATAAAGTGGAATTTTCTTCTAGCGTAGAAAAGTTTTTATACCATGAAAATATCAAAAGTGATCGAGTTTTATTTCGGAATTAGAAGGAAACAAAATCGCAAACTTTACTTAGAAAATATTAATATTTTACGATGACGCATTTTCAACATATATTTACTGGAAGGTTGTAAAAATTCTTAGACAAAAGGTTTAATAAAACTTCTATAAAATGCTAATAAAAAAAGAAAAATACAAACATTTTTGATTAATTTTTTTGTAAGTACCGTAGAAATTTCTGTTATAATCATGAAATTTGCAGGGATTTGCTGGTGCTCATTTAACGCAGAATTTCACGCTGAATTTAAAACTGTGCTTATTTTTTTTGCACGTCAACAAACAACTAAGTTAGAAGCGATTGAAGTTTGGAGTTGCCAATAGGCAAAAATTTTGGAGCTTCGGAAATTCCGATGCTCCGTTACTTCGGACCTACAATTGATCAAAAAATACGCTTTTTATCATCAATTTTCTCGTGTTTTTCTTGATAAGAATCTAATCTTACTTATGCCAAATTCAAAAAATATTTTTTTTGCAAAAACAAATTAAAATCAAACAATGGAATGAATCAAAATTTTAGTTTTTTGATCGTCCCTCGTAAACGACTTAAGTTATCGATCTGAAGTTTAGCCAGATTTTAGAGCTCAGATTGCTCTTTTATTGGATATATAACTCAAAAATATTAAATGTTGATATTACACTGAAAAAGATCTTAAAAAATGGTTCTGAATACATCTCTGAAGATCTATTTCGATCAATATCTAGTTTATTTGTCCAGCAAACTCAGGTTGTTTGTGCTCATTTAACGCAGAATTTCACGCTGAATTTAAAACTGTGCTTATTGTTTTTGCACGTCAACAAACAACTGAGTTAGAAGCGATTGAAGTTTAGAGTTGTTGCCAATAAGCAAAAATTTTGGAGCTTCGGAAATTCCGATGCTCCGTTACTTCGGACCTACAATTGATCAAAAAATACGCTTTTTATCATCATTTTTCTCGTATTTTTCTTGATGAGAATCTAATCTTACTTATGCCAAATTCAAAAAATATTTTTTTTGCAAACAAATTGAAATCAAACAATGGAATGAATCAAAATTTTAGTTTTTTGATCGCCCCTCGTAAACGACTTAAGCTATCGATCTGAAGTTTAGCCAGATTTTAGAGCTCAAATTGCTCTTTTGATGGATATATAACTCAAAAATATTAAATGTCGATGTTACACTGAAAAAGTTCTTAAAAATGGTTCTGAATTCAACTCTGAAGATCTATTTCGATCAATATCTAGTTTATTTGTGCAGCAAACTCAGGTTGTTTGTGCTCATTTAACGCAGAATTTCACGCTGAATTTAAAACTGTGCTTATTGTTTTTGCACGTCAACAAACAACTGAGTTAGAAGCCATTGAAGTTTGGAGTTGTTGCCAAGAGAGAAAAATTTTGAAGCTCCGGAAATTCCGGTCCTTCATTTCTCCGAACCTAAAATAGATCGCAAAATACAGTTTACATCCTCGTTTCTCTCGTGTTTTTTTTGATAATAATCCGATCTTACTTTTGTTAAATTCAAAAATATTTTTTTTTTGGAAAAAAATTAAAATCAAACGAAGAAATGAATAAAAATTTTGGCGCTCGTAAATTACTTGAGATATGAATCTGAAATTCAGCCATATTTATAGATCTCGAGCTGTTCTTTCGAATGATATATAACCTAAAGATATTAAAGATCGATTTTAATCCGAAAATCCGTCAAAAAAAATGGCCTTGAAAACACCCCCTGAAGATCTGTTCGATCAATATTTAATTTATTTCTGAAGCAAACTTAAATTATTTGTGCTCATTTCACGTGGAATCCAAAACTGTTTAATTTTTTTTTGTACGTCTACAAATAACTGAGTTAGAAGCTATTGAAATTTTCAAAAGTCAATTTTGAGATACGGATGTTTCCAAGTCTCATATCTCCGAACTACGACAAATTGGAAAGATGCGGTTTTAGTCATCGTTTTTATCGCGTTGTTTTTTACTAAAAATGTAATCTTTATTATACTAAACTCAAAAATAGTTTTTTTTTCGAAAACAAATTTTTTACTCAAACGATGGAAAATATCAAATTCTTGTTTTTTTGACTGCCTTTCGTAAACTAATTGAGCTACCTATTTGGAATTTTGACAGGTAAAAGATCTCGAGCTGCTTTTTCGATTGATTTAAAACTCAAAAATATTAATCGTTGCTTTTGTCTCAAAAAACTACATATTTAAATATGTTCTGTTTAAAAACAGTCTCTGAAAATCTATTTTGGTCAATATCTAGTATCTTAAGATACTAATGCTCGTTAAATGCAGAATTTTACGCTGAATCCATAACTGTGGTAATTTTACTTGCACATCAGCAAATAACTAAATTAAAAGTTATTGCAATTTTGAAATATAAATTTTGAGTTTCTGAGAAACTTTTGAAGCCCCTCAACTCCAAAACTGTTAAAGTGCTGTTATTGCCATAATTTGTTTTTGATTTTCTTTACTAAGAATGCGACTTTATTTATTCCAAATTTAAAAACTGATTTTTGAACAAAAAAGCAAGACAAAGAGTACGGGGCTACAAAAGTGATGGATTTCCAGAAAAAAACTCCAGATAATGTTAAATGTATTTAATTATTCTGAAAAAGAACAATACTCGTAGGTCCAACTACTAGCCGTGGTTTTCTCCAATGGGGCCTTTATGTTCTGGAATGGGTCCTTTATTTTCTCCCATGGCGCCTTTGTGTTCTGGGAGAGCTCGAGCAGCGACTTTAGCTTCTCCTATGGCTCCTTTATTTTCTGGAATGGCTCCATGATGTCCTGGGATTCCAGCTTGTGCTGCCATGACGAACTATTTTTTTTGAGTTAAATTAAAACAAATTGGAAAAAAAACTTACCATGGCGAACACGAAGAACAGGGAGAAAAATTTGGAGAACATCTTCGGTACTTGAATTCGTTGAATGAAGTGTGATTTTCTTCTAGCGCAGAAAACTTTTTATACCATGGAGTTATCAAAAGTGATCGAGTTTTATTTCGGAATTGGAAGTAAACAAAATCGTAAACTTCATTTAGAAATATTAATATTTTATGGTGACGCTATTTCAAAGTTTATTTACTGGAAAGTTATAAAAATGTTAAGAGAAAAGGTTTAATGAAACTTCTATAAAATGACAATAAAAAAGCAAACATTTTTTTTTAATTACTGTCATAATTTCTATGTTATCTATTCTGGTCGACATCTACTTTATTTGTGCAACTAACTCAGATTGTTGCTGCTTATTTAACGCAGAATTTTACGCTAAATTCAAAACTGTGCTTATTTTTTTTGCACATCAACAAACAACTGAGTTATAAGCAATTAAAGTTTAGAGTCGTTGCCAAAAGGCGAAAATTTTGAAGCTCCGGAAATTCCGGAAATGGAAAATTACGGTTTTCACCACCGTTTTTCTCGTGTTTTTGTTGATAAGAAACTGACTTTACTGATCTTAAATCAAAAAAAAAAATAAGCTTAAACGATGGAAAGAACCGAAATTTTATTTTTTTGAGGGCCCCTCGTAAACTACTTGAACTATCGATCTGAAATTTAGTCAGATTAGAAGACTCAGCTTTCAGACAAAATTCAAAATATTTTTTTTTGAAAAATACTTTTTTACTCAAACGATCAAAAATGTTTGTTTTTTGACCGCCCCTCGTAAACTAATTGAGCCACTAAACTAGAATTTTGACAGGTAATAGATCTCAAACCGTTCTTTCGTTTGATGTATAACTAAAAAATATTAAACGTCCTTTTGCTCCTCAAAAAGCTTTTTGAAAATGATCTCAAAAATATTCAGAAAATCTGAAATTCTGAAAATCTATGATAGTCAATATCTAGTTTATTTGTAAAGCAGTCTTAAGTTACAAATGCTCATTTGATGTAGAATTTCACGCTGAATCTAAAACTGTGCTATTTTTTCTGTACGTCAACAAATAACTAATTTAGAAGCGATTAAACTTTTGGGTAGTCGCCAAACATTAAAAATTTTGAAGCTATGAAATTTTTGGTGTCTATATTTTCGCCTCTGTATTTCTGGCCTTTTGTTACTAAAAATTTGCATTTCAAATTCAAAAATTACAATTTTTTCTTTTTACAATATTTGGTTTTAACTCTGAAAAAAAACTAAATTCTAAGACACTTCAAAAATTAAAAAAAATGCGCATTTTTTATGAGGTGATTCATACCTATAGTAAATCAATCCAATCATAAACAGTACTAATTTCGATAATAAACCTCGAAATGACACCCGACCATCATAAAATTTTAATATTTCTATTCAAATTTTACGGTGTTGTTTAGTTTCTGCGCTTCCAGTAAAAAAAATATCAAAAATTTCCGATAACTTTTCCGTATAAAAGAACCTCAAAACCTCCAAGAAACCCAGTCTATCCAACCATCGACAATGTTCTCTAAAGATTTCAATCTGTTCGCCGTGCTCGCCATGGTAAATTTCTTCTTCTAACTTGTTTTTTAATTAAACCCAAAAGAAAATAGTTTGTTATGACAGCTCAAGCTGGAATCCCAGAACATAAAGGAGCCATTCCAGAAAATAAAGGTGCCATAGGAGAAACTAAAGGCGCCGCTCGAGCTCTCCCAGAACACAAAGGCGCCATGGGAGAAAATAGAGGAGCCATTCCAGAACATAAAGGTGCCATTGGAGAAAACCACGGCTAGTAGTTGGACCTGTGAGTATTGTTCTTCCTAGAAATGATTACAGAGATTCAGCATTATGTGGCGATTTTTCTGGAAATTCCTTTTGACTGATTGACTCTGTGATTCTTGTCCCATTTTTTTGCTCATGCCCATACATCATTTATCCCAATTTTGTTTTTTTGCTTTTCTTTTAACATGAAGAAAAAAGAAAAAGGTTTGTCTACATTGTTTGGGTATATAAATATAAAAAAGATAAGAGAAATCTAAAATCTCTAAGAATCTAAAGATCCTCATGAGTAAGAGCAAAATATGAAAGAAAAAGCAGAAAAGAAAGATAGATATAAATGTTCAAAAAACGAGAAAATATGAAAGAAATAAAAGCAGACGAAAAATTGGTAAAAAACAAAAAAAAAACAAAAATTGGAAATATATTATAGACCAACAAAGTAGAACAAAAAAAATCGAAATAAAAATTTCGATAAAAAAATAAAAAACAATACAAATTGAAACAGAAAATAAACAAAGACCAGAACTGAAGAAAAAAAAAGAAATAAGACCAAATCGAGAAAAGAAAAGATTGCAAATAAAAACCGAAAATGAAACGTAATAAACTTTCAATTTTGATTTTATTTTATGAATAATCGAAAATTCAAATGATTTGAGCACCGTAAACTTTTAATGATTTCATTTAGTTTCTCTGAAATAAAAAATTCCGAATATAAGTTAGTTCGCTTGACAATGTTTCTCATAAACATTCTTTACTCTTCCCTCTTCTTGTATTCTTATTAAAAATTTAGAAAACTTTTGTTTCTGGAAGTGCTAAAAATTTCAATTTTTTTTAGGTACTGCAGCTTTGGTAATTTAAGGGTTCCAGTAATGGAATTTACATGCGGTACTAATTTTATCAAGCTTATTAAGTGCCCCAAATTTCACATTTTTATAACTAAAAAAAAATTCAAAAAATTTTATTTTACGTGTCAAAAAATCTCAATTTTCTTGCAAAAATCTTTAACTTTGGTAATTTTAGAGTTATGTCAATTAAATTTGTGGGCGGTATTTCTGTTGTCAAACTTATTGAGTGTTTCAAATTAGAAATTTTTAAAACAAACATGAATCATTTTACAAAATTTTGTTTCACTAAATAAAAATTTTTCAAATCTTTTTTAAAGAACTTTGGTAATTTTAGGGTTATAATAACAATAAAACTTGCTAGCAGTATTTCTTTTGTTAAGTTTATTATGTGTACTTAATTACAAATTTTTAGAACAAAAAAAGTTGCAAAATTTAGTTTTACTGCGAGTCAAAATTTTTCATTTCTTTTTAAGTACTGTAACTTTTGTAATTTTAGAGTTATAACAATGACATTTGCAGGCGGTACTTATTTTGTCAAGTGTATTATGTGTTTCAAATTACAAATGTTTAGTAAAAAAAATTAAAATTTTACAATACTTTGTTTTACTGTGAGTCAAAATTATTTAAATTTTTTTTAAGGATTATAACTTTGGTAATTTTAGGGTTATAACAATGAAAATTGCAGGCAGTATTTATTTTGTCAAGTTTATTGAGTGTTCCAAATTACAAATATTTAGCACAAAAATAGAAAATTTTACAAATTTTTGATTTATTGAGTCAAAATTTTTGCAAATTTTTTTTACATAACTGTAACTTTGGTAATTTTTTAGATATAACAATAAAAATACAGAGGATCCTTTTTTCGTCAAGCTTATTAACTGTTCGAAATTTTTTTTAGATAAATCAGAAAAATTTGAGAAAAATTTCCTTTATTGTGAGTCAAAATTTTCAATTCTTTTGTCAAAGTTTTGTAACTTTTGTAATATCAAGGTTAAAACAAGGACATTTGTAGGTGGTACTTTGTCACGTTAATTTTAATTTTTTTTTTAATTTTTCTGAACTGTTACTTTGGTAAGTTTAGGGTTGTAACAACACAATTTATAGACTGTACTCTCTTTAGCATATTAATTGTTTTAAATTACAATTGTTTAGAACAATAAAGTAAAATTTCAGAGAATTTTCTTTTTCTGTAAATCAAAAAGTCATATAACTTTGGTATTTTTGGGTTATAACAATGACATTTGCAGACAGTACTCTCCTTGTCAAGTTTATTAAGTGTTCTAAATTACAAATCCTTACAACAAAAAATGAATATTTTAGACAATTTTGTTTCTTTGTGAACTAAAATATTTCAAAATTTCTTTCAAAGTGTTGTAACTTTGATAATTTTAGGGTTATAACAATGAAATTTGCAGGTTATATAACTTTTGTCAAGGTTATTGAGTGGTCTAAATGGTAATTTTTTAAAACAACAGAAAAAATTTTGCCAATGCGATAAAGTCAAAAGTAGTTTTAGAACCAATTATCGTCTCTTTATTACGAAAATGTTAGTGGGAATTTAATTTTGAGACTTAATTTGGTTCGTGAAAAATGAATTTTGAATTACAAAATGGTTCTTAAAAAAGAATTTTAAGAAAGAAACTAAAACATGTAAAAAACGAAGAATAGCTCTGGCAAAACTCCAATATTATATTGAAAACTACACAAAGAGAAACAGGAAGCAAAAAAATCTCCCAACATTGATAAAATCAGTTGAAAGACTCTTTTCCATTGCATTCTAGCAAAACCTAACGAATCAATTACCCTCGTGAAAAGGGTGGCGGTGGCGGCGTCCAACATCACCGCCAGAAAGGCTAAAATCCACCCCAACCCCACATTAAAACAATGTACACTTTCTCTATCCAACTTGGTCCAATTTCGCCCTTATTCCCCTCATCACAAGATCTTCCCAATATAGATATTAAAAGCAAACCCTTCACGTGGCTCACAACCCGATGATGTCTGAAAGGGGAGCAAAGCCCCGATTTTCCCTAAATTCCGCAAAAATGAGGGGTGTGGACCCGGAAAGGGAAGCAGTACAGTCTGATCTAATGTTATGTCATCTTTCGGACATCGGTTTTGAGTTTCCAGGATGTTTAAAGACAACACGGTTTCACATTTCTGAATGATCGGTCAGTGAAAATTAATTTCAAGGAGCGGAAACGATCGCGGAAGTCTATTATAACCTCTCAAAACCGCAAAAAATCTCAGGTCAACGCACCCCCGAAAAATTATTTCTATACATCGGCTTCTTTGTACCTTTTGGGGCGATGGTCGAATTTCACACTCGAAGACCATCGACGCAACATAAGGAGGTTTAAGGGCGAGTTTCGCCCGCAGAGATTGAAAGTGAAAAATGATTCTTGCTTAATTCTAGAAAACCAACCAACCAAAATTAAAAGGCAGTGTTGCAAACTTAAGAGATGGAATTTTAGCGTGGTGAGATATGTGGGTTGAAAGACCTCCAGGTAGATGATTAGGGATAAAAAATACTTCTGTTTCAGGCAGATTCGAGAGCTTTCTGCCCGTGAAATTATTAAGGGCATTGTCCTGGTGACCAGAGTTATTAAGGTTCTAAGGGCGGTTCTTAGAAGTAATTTGCACGGTCGGCGGCGACTGCTGTCCCATTTGCCCATTTCGAACCAAATTAGGTCTGGAAATTGAATTCCCACTAACATTTTCGTAATAAATAGACGATAATTGCTCCTAAGGCGCTACTTTGGCTTTACCGCACTGGTGAAAACTTGTTTGTTGTTCTAAAAAATTGTCATTTAGGCCACTTAATAAGCTTGACAAAGGTTATATTACCTGCAAATTTCATTGTTATAGCCCTAAAATTACCACAGTCACCAGACTTCAAAAAAAATTTTGAAAATTTTTGGTTCGCAAATAAACAAAATTGTCTAAAATATTAATTTTTTGTTCTAAACATTTGTAATTCAGAACGCTTAATGAGCTTGACAAAGAGAGTACCTTCAGCAATCTTCATTGTCATAACACTAAAATTACCAAAGTTGCAAGACTTTCAAAAAAATTGAAAAATTTTGGTTTCTAAAAAACCAAATTGTCTAAAATTTTTATTTTTTGTTCTAAACATTTGTATTTTAAAACACTTATCAAGGCTTAACAAAGAAAGTACTGCCTGCAAATGTCATTTTTATAACCGTAAAATTACCAAAGTTACAGAACTCTAAGCAAAATTATAAAAAAATTTAGTTCACGCAGGAAAACAAAATTGTTTAAAATTTTCATTTTTTGTTCTAAACATTTGTAATTTGGAACACTTAATAAGCTTGACAAAAAGAGTACTGCCTGCAAATGTTATTGTTATAACCCTAAAAATACCAAAGTTATAGTAATATAAAAAAAATGAAAACTTTTGACTTACAGTAAAACAAAATTTTCTAAAAGTATTTTATTTTGTCAAAAATGTTTGTAATTTAGAACAATTGATAAGTTTGAAAGTTATACCACCTGTGGATTTCATTATTATACTAAGAAAATTGTCATAGTTACAGTACTTAAAAAAAAACTTCTCTAGAAACAAAATTTTTTAAAATTTTATTTTAGTGTTCAAAAAATTTGAAAATTTGGAACATTAAATAAGCTTATCTAAAAGAGTACCGCCTGCGGATTTTATCGTTATAATTCAAAAATTGCTAAAGTTACAGTTCTTTAAAAAATATTTAGAAATTAAGAAGAAATGACTCTTCTAGAAACAAAATTTTCAAAAATTTGTTTTTATTGATCAAAAAAATTGTAATCTGGAACACTTCATAACCTTTGCAAAACGAGTACCGCCTGAAAATTTTATTGCGATTGTACTAATATTACCAAAATTACAGTATTTTAAAGCACAAATTATAAAATTTTTGGTTTACAGTAAAACAAGTTTCCAAAATATTTCTTTCTTGTTTTAAAAATTTGAAATTTGAGCTCCTTAATAATATTGACAAAAGTTATGTCGCCTACGAATTCCATTGTTATAAATCTAAAATTACTAAAGTTACAAGACTTTAAAGAAAATTTTGAATAATTTTGGTTTCTAAAAAAAAATTCTCTAAAATATTTATTATTTGTTCTAAACATTTGTAATTTAAAACACTTAATACGTTTGACAAAGAGAGTACCGCCTGCAAAAGTCATTGTGATAATTCTAAAATTAACAAAGTATAGTACTTTGAAAAAATCTTGAAAAATTTTGATTTACACTAAACAAAATTTTCTAAAAGTTTTCTATCTTGTCCAAAAAAATTGTAATTTGAAACACTTACTAAGATTGACCAACAGAGTATAGACTCCGAATTGCATTATTATAATTCAATTGCAATTGTACTAATGTTACGGAAAATATAGTACTTTGAAGCAAATTTCAAAATTTTTGATTCACAGTTTAACAAAATTTTTAAAAATATTTTTTTCTTGTTTTAAAAATTTGTAATTTGGAACACTTAATAAGCTAGACTAAAAAATTACCAAAGTTAGAGTATTTAAAAAAAATTACATTTTGGACTGCTCCAAAAACAAGATTTTCTAAAATTTTCATTTATTGTTTCACTGTTTCCCAGGCTTCTCTCAATATTTTATTGTTCAAATTTTCCAAATTCTTAGTTTAGCTTCTTATATTTCCGATTTCGAACTATTCGAGAGCTCTGCAAACTTAACAAGCTCCACAGAGCCCATTTCCATCACTAATTTCGCAATTTTTTCCGTAAACTATCGATTCCGTTGACCCTCGCAACTATCCGTCCGTTGATTGGCCAGCGAATCCATTATTTTGCAAAGGGGACTTTTACCCCAACGTCCACAGGGACTGACCCTTCTATGTACCCTTCATAGTCACAAAAAAAATTCACATATTTACATAAATGACGTGATGGCCGAATCATTCATAACAAATATGGTGGCTTTGTGTTGATGGGGGCTTTCAATGGACCCACAGAAAAATGTTAAAATAGCATATGCACATAATGGTCAGTTAGAAATTGGTTTTTGTGTTGCAATTGCTGGAAATAATTGTAATTATTCTTTTGTTGTTTGAAATCGAACGGTTTTACAAGACAATGAGACATGGGGGTTATTATACTTTTTCTGTTTTTTCTTAGAAGTTGGTACAACTGCACATCCCCCGCGATTAAATTACCAATTGTGCAAAAGTAGGAAAAAATTCGGATGCAAACGATGTAATACTAAACTTTCGACCGTTTTTACCTGCTCAGGGGGTGAGAACTACCCGTAATTTGAAAGGTCAGGGACCTTCAAGAAACGCAGTTCCCGGCGGCCATCTCGCCCCAATTAATTAATTCCGTTCCTCCCCTCAACCCTTTTTTATTGGCCGCTTGTAACCCTTTTTCTCGTTCCCTCGCCGACAATTACCCTTTCACTTGTGAACCCCACATTGAAACGGAAAGTTTCTACCTGCTTCCACCCATTGGTGCAATCAACCCTTCCGTTACGTTCCAGCAACCCTTTCACTCTCAATTCATTGGTCGTTAACCCCTTGTCAACAACCTGGCGATGTTTTCGCAATTTTTGGGGAATGGAGTCGTGGGAAGTTGCGTCAGGTTCAGGTCAAGTATTTGAATAGAGACCGAAGTTTGGTAAATATTTTTCAAAAGTGCGTGGGAATCGATAATTAGGGCGGAATAGGAGAAACGGAGGTAAGCTCTTTAAGGGATTGAATATTTTAAACGAATCGCGCGTGAAATGGTGGCAAATCCTCTAGTATACAATAAAGAAAATTAGGAAAAAGTGCTCCGTCGTGTTCGGTATTACCTGATAATGCGATAATCGTGAGTGCGAAACGCTGCGAAGGATTTAAAAAATACAACAGGGTGGAGAGATGGCAGCAAGCCAGGGGCGGATCTCTTGCACAGAGTGTTCCAAGAAAAGACATAAAAAATCAAAAACTATTGATTCTAACGAATATATAAAAAATAAAATATAAAGAAATAGAAAAAAGTAAAGACATTTATTATTACTAATTTAAAGAATTTAAAGAATTGAAACCATTCGAGATTACAAATAGTCAAAAAAGATAAGAAATCTATTGAGGTTAAGAAATAGAAAGACCAAAAACAGCTGGAAAAGTCTAACAAAATAGTGAAATTTAAAAAACACTTTAATAAAAAGAAACCAAACAAAATCCTAGGAGTAATAACTTTATGAATTTAAAGAATGGGAAAAATAACGAAAATTTAAAAAATTAAATACCATGAAAATTCAAAAATTAGAAAAGACAAATGCCGAAATAAGAAATAAAATATTTTTTGAACGCTTTTTAATTCTATTTTTCTTTTCAAATGCGTTTAGTATTTTCTAGAATTTGTTCTTTTTTTCAGATATTTTTGTCTCTCTATTATTAAATTCGATTTTTTTCACTTGTATTTTTTATGAAGAGTAAGTCCTTAAAATAACAATTTTTCTGCGACAAAAGTATAAAAGATTAGGTATTTGAATACGACTTTATAATCAAATTTATAAAATTGTTTTGCATTTTTTAACTTGCGGCACTTAACGTTGTCAAGAGCAATATCACCCGCAAGTTTCATTGTTGTAACCTTAAAAATGCCAAAATTACGGTGCGTTAAAAAAATTTTGAAAAATTTTCTAAACCGTTTCTTCTTTGTTCTGAAAGTTTGTAATTTAAAACCCTTAATAAGCTACCCAAAAGGAGTACCGCCTGCAAATTTTATTGTAATGGCATTGATATTGCCGAAATTGGAGTACTTTTAAGCTAATTTTTATTTTAATTTATTCACACTTAACAAAATTTTCTATATTCTTTTTTTTAATTTGTAATTTGAAATACATAATAAAATTTGATAATTTCGTTGTTTTAGCCCCAAGATTACCAAAGTTAAAATACTTTAAAAGATATTTTTGAAACTTTAGCCAAAAACAATATTTACCAAAAATTTGTATTGATTAAATTTTTGTATTTCTGGTACTGTTAATCAACTTATTTAAATTAAATCTCCAAAGTATCATTTTTTTAGCGATGAAAGTATAAAAGTTCATAAATTTAATAAAAGTTTGAGTATTTGGGTACGATCTTATGATATTTTTTTTTATTCTTTTTAATTGGCAAACAATTTTGTAATCTGGGGCACTTAATCAGCTTGTTAAACACAGTATTGCCAGCAAATTTAATTGTTATAACTCAAAAATTACCAAAGTTACAGTACAAAATTGTAAAAAAATTTGACCCACAGTAAAACAAAATTTTCTAAAATGTTTTTCTTTTGTTTCAAAAATTTGTAATTTAGACCGCTTAATAAGCTTGACAAAAAAACACAGCCTGCAAATTTTACTATTAAAATTACCAAAGTTACTAGACTTTAAAGTAAATTTTAAAAGTTTTAGGCTCGCAGAAAAACAAAAATGTCTAAAAATTTAATTTTTTGATTTAAACATTTGCAATTTAAAACAATTAATAAGTTTGACAAAGAGAGTACCGCCTGAAAATGTCATGTCAACACCCTAAAACTACCAAGTTATTTACTTTAAACAAAATTTTTGAAATTATTGACTCCCACAGAAACAAAATTATTAAAAGGAAATTATTGTTATAAAATTTTGTATTTTGGTAGAGTAAATCAATATGTCTATTCTTAAGCGTTAAAATGATTATTTGTGTACGACTTTACAATTTTGTTTTGTTTAGTTATTCTATTTTTTATTATTTTTTTTTAAATGTTTAAATTTTCTATATTTTCTAGAATTTGTTCTATTTTCAGACTTCTGTATCTCTACAGCTTATCTATATTTTTCTAGTTCTATTTTTTTGTCCTATTGTATTCTATTTTCTTTATTAATTTGTGTTATTTTTTGTTGTTTATTACTTTGTTCTTTTTGTAACTTTTCAATTGTCGAGTCTTCTGTTCCGCTGACCATTTGGTGTTGTCCAGGAACATTCATCATCATCCACTAACATTTTAAAAATCGATTTAATTCTCGCAATGTTCGACAAATCTCCTCTGATTCCCACGTTGCACCACCGCAATCAATAACCCTGTTGGGATTACAAACGTCAATGTCCACCTCTGCACAACCCATTTCCTAGACACAACGTTCCCACGTCCAGTATTATGCGGTTCTTACATAAATCTGGTCCTTTTTCGGACGCAATATCTAGCAAACATCACCTCTCATTCTACCACAACGAAAAGGGCGGAAAAATTTCGCTTTTTCATCCCTTTTTACCTGGTCAAGGTTGAAAACAGGAATATATGCGGATACCTGAAGGGGGACCATTATGAAGATTTGCAAGTCTAACCATTGTCGAAGCACTCTTCGGAAATTCTTGTATTGTTGCGTTTCTCTTTTCTGTCAGACACAATCATCATGCAATTCGGTCCTACATTCAGCTCGAATCGATTTTTATTCCTTCGATCGATCCGAGCTGAACAGGTGAGGCGGGGGGTTCATGCTTCGAAGGAGTTTAAAGGAAAAGACACGCTTGCCAATCTTCTAAAGAAAGGTAAATAGACAATTGGGACAGATAGTAAATATTTTTTCCAAACATTAAAATGCCATCAGAACCCACGTGTGGGTCCTCGCATTGTTTCGACATGTGGCAGCACTGCCCCCAACTATTTTGACATTTTAGATTTTACAAGAGGCTTTGTTTTGTTTCGACATGTTGGTAACACCGTTTTTAAATTATTTTGACATCGTGAATCTGTCACAACTTAGTAAGCTTTAGGTTGTTGGTAACATTGTTGGATTTTTGCATACTAAATTATTTTAAAACAGTTTAGATCAGTCAGAAATGTTGCGTTTCTTGTTTGTACATGTTGGTACCACTGCAATGTAATCATTTTGATATTAAAAATCTGTCAAAAGATGACACGTGAGAGCCAGAAGGCATTAGATTGTTTCGATATGTTGGTAGCACCGTTACTTAATTATTTGGACATCGTGAATGTGTCATTACTTTATTAGGCTTTGCGTTGTTGGCGACATTGTTATCTAGAATATAGATTTTGCCATACTAAACTATTTTGACATTGTAGATTTCTCACAGACGTTGCGATGGTTGTAAATGTTGGTAACACTGTAATGTAATTATTTTGATATGGTAAATCTGTCGAAAAATGACACGTGACAACCAGAAGACATTATATTGTTTCAATATGTTGGTAGCACCGTTACCTAATTATTTTGACATCGTAAATCTGTCAATACTTAGTCAGCTTTGCGTTGTTAGCAACATTGTTATCTCGAAAATGGATTTTGACATACTAAACAATTTTGACAATTAGATCTGTCAGAGACGTTGTTTTGGTTGTTTGTACATGTTGGTAACACTGTAATGTAATGATTTTGATACAGTAAATCTGTCAAAAAATGACACGTGACATCTAGAAGACAATAGATTGTTTCGATAAGTTGGTAGTACTGTTACCGATTATTTTGACATCGTTAATCTGTCAGTCTTTAGTAACCTTTGCGTAGTTTGTAACATTGATATCTAGAAAATGGATTTTGACATACTAAACTATTTTGACATTTTAGATCTGTCAGAGTCGTTGACGTAATGATTTTGATACTATAAATCTGTCAAAAGATGACACGTGACATGTAGAAGACAATAGATTGTGTCGATAAGTTGGTAGTACTACTGTTACCAAATTATTTTGACATCGTTGATCTGTCAGTCTTTAGTAACCTTTGCGTAGTTAGTAACATTGTTATCTAGAAAATGGATTTTGACATACTAAACTATTTTGACATTTTAGATCTGTCAGTCTCGTTGACGTAATGATTTTGATACTATAAATCTGTCAGAAAATGACACGTAACATCTAGAAGACAATAGATTGTTTCGATAAGATGGTAGTACTGTTACCAAATTATTTTGACATCGTTGATCTGTCAATCTTTAGTAACTTTTGTGTGGTTGGTAACATTGTTATCAAGAACATTTTGAAACACTAAACTATTTTGACATTTTAGATCTCTCAGAGACGTTACGTGTTTTTTTTTCTATTTGTTGGTAACACTGTAATGTAATGATTTTGATACTGGAAATCTGTCAGAAATGACACATGACAGCTAGAAGACATTAGATTGTTTTGATATGTTGGTAGCCAACTATGCGTTGTTGACAACATTGTTATCTAGAATATGGATTTTGCCATACTAAACTATCTTAACATTTTAGATTAGTTACAGACGTTGCGATTGTTGTTTGTACATGTTGGTAACACTGTAATGTAATTATTTTGATATTGTAGATCTGTCAAAAGATGACACGTGACATCCAGAAAGCTTTACATTGTTTCGACATGTTGGTAGCACTGTTTCTTAATTATGTTAACATCTAGAATTCTGTCTCTAGAATATAAATTTTGACATTCTAAACTATTTTGACAGTTTAGATCTGTCAGAGACATTGCGTTGGTTGTTTGTATATGTTGGTAACACTGCAGTGTAATAATTGTGATACTGTAAAATCTGTCAAAAATTGACACGTGACAGCCAGAAGACATTACATTGTTTCGAAATGTTGGTAACACCGTTAGCTTATTATTTTGACATAGTAAATCTGTCAATACTTAGGTAATCTTTGCGTTGTTGGTAACATTGTTATCTAGAACGATTTTGACATACTAAACTATTTTGAGATTTTAGATCTGTCAGAGACTGTTTTTGAGGCTGTCAATTTGTAAAAAGATGTCACGTGACATTTGGCGCCGCCATATTGATGGTAGTAAAGAGCCTAAAAATATTCCCCTCTGGCACGCCACTGTCCCGCCCCCTATCGATATTCCCAAGTGCGACATACGTTGCAAAAAAACCGATAAATTTTATTGGCTGACGGCGTCACGCAAAAAACATTAACGTAAAAAATACGACGCCATTTTTGTTGTGATAACCGTAGCCCTTGAGTTAGCACCCTCGTAATCTGGTCCGGTCGTCTTATCATCGGCGTCGCGACGACCTTATTTATTTCATTCCCTGTGTGTGTCCATGTCCACTTTTTTATCTCAAACGTCGTGTGTACAGAAGCGTCGACACAACCCTAACTAAATCACGAATCACGTGACCCATCGAAAGTGCACCCATCTGTCGATTTAATCGATGCTTCGGAAAATAAAAAGTAAACTAAAACTGCTAATTTATCGCCGGAAAAGGCGGCGCTGGGAGTATTACCGTAGGGGCCGGTCCGCCTCTGCATGCGACCACTTTAAGAATATTCTTGGATCGGTTTGCTCCACCACTATCAATTTTGCGACCGCTAATTTTGGAGAACGATTGTTGACATTTGCTGGGCGGAAAACAAAACACTTTCGACATATGGTGGCGTGGTGGCGCGCGCCATGGGATTTTTTGGGAACGGAGCCGCAGGCGACGGTTACTGTGGAGTGACCCATATGGTTTCAGGAGACTTTCTGCAGATTGTGGACTTCAGTGACCCATATGGTACCAAAGAAGTTCAACAAACAAAGTCGAGACTCTGATTTATTTTAAGTGACTGGGATGGTGTGGAATGGCCCATGTGTAGCTAAAATGTCATTTTTACTATACAGGATGCTCCACAATAAACTTATTCGACAGTTAGTAAAAACTTGGCTTAAATACAAAATTCTAGAGCTAAAAAAACAAAGTTTTACTTTAGGAATAGATCAAATATTTCTAGTTCTTTTATTTTTGGCTAGAACTCTGACAGTTTTAATGCCACAGCAATAAAATTTTAACATGTTACTATGTTAACATTCTTAATGACTGAGTCTAATTACAAAATTCTAGAGCAACAAAGACCATTTTTTGAAATTTTTATTTTTGGAATGGATCAAATATTTTCTAGTTTTATCATTTCTGACTGTAACTTAGACAGTTTTAATGCCACAGTAATGAAATTTTGACATGTTACACACGAGACGTCCTTAGTAACTGGACCAAATTAAAAAATTCTAGAGCTAAAAAGACAAATTTTGGAAATTTTTACTTTACGAATAGATCAAATATTTCTAGTTTTATCATTTCTGACTGTAACTTAGACAGTTTTAATGCCACAGTAATGAAATTTTGACATGTTACTACACAAGACGTCCTTAGTGACTGGACCAAATTAAAAAATTTTAGAGCTAAAAAGACAAATTTTGGAAATTTTTACTTTACGAATAGATTAAATATTTCTAGTTCTTTTATTTTTGGCTAGAACTCTGACAGTTTTAATAACACAGCAATAGAATTTTCACATGTTACTATGTTAACATTCTCAATGACTGAGTCTAATTACAAAATTCTAGAGCAAAAAAGACCAATTTTGGAAATTTTTACTTTTGGAATGGATCAAATATTTTCTAGTTTTATCATTTCTGACTGTAACTTAGACAGTTTTAATGCCACAGTAATGAAATTTTGACATGTTACTACACGAAACGTCCTTAGTGATTGGACCAATTTACAAAATTCTAGAGCTAAGAAGACAAATTTTGGAAATTTTTACTTTAGGATTAGAGCAAATATTTCTAGTTCTTTTATTTTTGGCTAGAACTCTGACAGTTTTAATGCCACAGCAAAAAAATTTTGACATGTTACTACGTTAACATTTTTAATGACTGAGTCTAATTACAAAATTCTATAGCAAAAAAGACCAATTTTGGAAATTTTTACTTTTGGAATGGATCAAATATTTTCTAGTTTTATCATTTCTGACTGTAACTTAGACAGTTTTAATGCCACAGTAATGAAATTTTGACATGTTACTACACGAAACGTCCTTAGTGATTGGACCAATTTACAAAATTCTAGAGCTAAGAAGACAAATTTTGGAAATTTTTACTTTAGGATTAGAGCAAATATTTCTAGTTCTTTTATTTTTGGCTAGAACTCTGACAGTTTTAATGCCACAGCAAAAAAATTTTGACATGTTACTACGTTAACATTTTTAATGACTGAGTCTAATTACAAAATTCTATAGCAAAAAAGACCAATTTTGGAAATTTTTACTTTTGGAATGGATCAAATATTTTCTAGTTTTATCATTTCTGACTGTAACTTAGACAGTTTTAATGCCACAGTAATGAAATTTTGACATGTTACTACACGAAACGTTCTTAGTAACTGAATCAAATTAAAAAATTCTAGAGCTAAAAAGACAAATTTTGGAAATTTTTACTTTACGAATAGATTAAATATTTCTAGTTCTTTTATTTTTGGCTAGAACTCTGACAGTTTTAATAACACAGCAATAGAATTTTCACATGTTACTATGTTAACATTCTCAATGACTGAGTCTAATTACAAAATTCTAGAGCAAAAAAGACCATTTTTGGAAATTTTTACTTTTAGAATGGATCAAATATTTTCTAGTTTTATCATTTCTGACTGTAACATAGACAGTTTTTATGCCACAGCAATGAAATTTTAACATCTTACTACACGAACGTCCTTAGTGACTGAATCATTTTACAAAATTCTAGAGCTAAAAAGACAAATTTTGGAAATTTTTTCTTTAGGAATAGATCAAATATTTCTAGTTCTTTTATTTTTAACTAGAACTCTGACAGTTTTAATGCCACAGCAATGAAATTAATCATGTTACTACTTGAGACGTCCTTAGTAACTGAACCAATTTACAAAAATTTTGAGCAAAACGACAAATTTCGGAAAATTTTACTTTTGGAATAGATCAAATATTTTTGGTCATTTTTTTAGTCCTTAAATCGAACATAAATCTGTCAAATAAAGTGTCAACTTTAAAATACAAGCCTGAACTATCACTTGAATTATTTATCGTCAAATCTTTCATTTTGTGCCCTTATATGTAAAAAAATCATGTTTGCAACTCGTGCGAAATAAAAATTAATCCACGTCTAGTGCGCAAGCGATTCCCTAATTTGCTATTGTCCGTTTTGAATGCATTAATAGGCCATTTCCACACCGGATGCGTTAATACCGCAAGTTGGTTTTCTCGAACGCGTGTTTTAATACGATTATTATAAAACTTGTTTTTAATACAGTGTTTAGTACCAATGATTTTCTTTGTCTTTGGTCGGCAATGGTCGCGTTAACCCCTCCAGGGCTTAATTCGATTGTTGGCGATGCACCCTTATATACTTGCGATAGGGTGTGTCTGGCCAATGTCCACGTCCCTCGTATGGCGTCCCCATAAGGGTTCTTACTCACCATGTTACTCACAACCGAAAGATAAATTGCTTTGCACCGAAAGGGCATTTGCAAAAATAATTGGAGTTTGAGCCATATGCCCTGCTTCCCTCTATAATTCCAAAACCATTGATAAGTATTGGATTACATGTAGTTTTCTGGATTCTTTACCATCCGGTAAAGGTCATAATAATACGAGTTTGGAGGTTGACTTGTTGATTATTTATAAAATATCCATTACGCTGATTACTAGACGACAGACACTAAGTGGGGTGTAGCGCTTTCTACTAAAAGATTGATGAATAATTTCTAAAGTTTTAAAAGAAATGGATGGAGCTTCCCCTTCTGGCACTTTCGCCAACGAGAATTTTTGATTAGAAAGAAAGTTAAATCTGGTTAAAGGATAAGTACTCATTATATACAGTTTGGGGAATTGACACCCGATGCATGGAATTAAATTTAATAGAAAGTGGGGGACACCGAGCGAGAAAGAGATTCTTGCATTCTTTCATTCTCACACACATCAAGAAACATGAATTTTCGGTGAGTCCAAGACCGATTAATGGACAAATAGATGAGCGCAACAAAGAAAACCATAATTGCCATTGGAGCGAGGAAGATAAAAATAATTTACCCCCATCAGCGCGAATGCATGCGTCGTGGCATTGTTTTATCATTTTTGGCAAGACGAGGTGTTAACATGATTGCTCCTTTAGTAATTCTTCGCTATTAGAGGGATTTGGTCCTTCGAATGCAAAATGCAACAATTTTATTTTTTTATGAGTAATGATAGGCATTGTATTTCTCAATGAATTTGAGTTACAATTTTCGAGAACTTTGTCGCTAGGATGCATTGAGGGGAGTAATGCCACCCACTGACACTACTCCTCTCCCACTTCTTATTAAAATTGTTCCCATTCATCGGGTATCAATTCCCCAAACTGTATGTATTTTTATCATCCAAACTCTCCCTATAATCCTTACAAAGGACGAAATAATAAACGTGGCGTCACACCGAAGATTAATACCCTCTCCATTGTCTGAAAGGTCGAAACCGTTTAGGGGATGTTCCACTGTAATTAAGACCGGAATGTTCAATATAGCTCAAAACGTTCTGGAATTTCACCCTTTCACCCTCCCCATATTAAACTCTAATCCCAAACAAGGGTCTCTACCTGCAAAGGGTTATTGTAACAATACAAAGGGTTGCGACAAATTACAATATAAACATGATGGATCTTTTTATGATAGTCGATTTAACCTTACCCACCCCCTATAACTGTTTTTTATGCGGTTTTAACCCTGTCAGCCCGGTTACGATGAATTACGCACCTGCCACTAACGGAAGGGTGAAATTAACCCTTAACGAGCTTATTACCGCACCTGTCGACCAAAGAAAACACTTTCTCCCGAAAAATTCCACCCTTGTCGCGTGTTTGGACGCAGTCTTCGGAGCTTCCGCCGGTTTCTATTTTATATAAAATATGTTTGTAGTTAGGGAGAAAGCGCGCACAGGGAGATGTGGTGATAACAGTGCGGAGAAATTAAGGGATGAAATTATAGAAATTAAAAAGGTTCGCATGCAGTTTAATCGGCGTGGAAAAAACAATTTTGATACGTTACAACGTTTGACGTTTTTCTGATTAGGCCAAATTTCAAAATTTTAAAACAAAAAAATTTGGAAATTTTTCTTTTCCAAATAGCCTAAATATTTTTAGTTCTTTTATTTCTGACTATAATTCTGACAATTGTAATGCCAAAGCAATGAAATTTTGACATGTTACTACGTCTGCCGACCTTACTTACTGAACTAAATTACAAAATTCTAAAGCAAAATTTTTACTTTTGGAATGGACCAAATATTTCTAGTTATTTTATTTCTGGCTGTAACTCTGACAGAATTAACGCTACGGTAATGAAATTTTAACATGTTACTACGTTTGGCGTCGTTACTAACTGCATCAAATTACAAAATTCTAGAGCAAAAAAAGCAAATTTTGAAAATTTTTACTTTCGGATAGATCAAATATTTCTAATTCTTTTATTTCTGGCTATAATTCTGGCAGTTTTAACGTCACAGCAACGAAATTTTGACATGTTACTACGTTTGATGTCCTTACTGACTAGACCATATTACAAAATTCTAAAGCAAAAATGACAAATTCTGAAAATTTTTACTTTTGGAATGGATCAAATCTTTCTAGTTTTTTCATTTCAGGCTGTAACTCCGACAGTTTTAATGCTACAGCAATAAAATTGTGATATGCTACTAAGTGTGACGTCTTTACTTACTGTACTGAATTAGAAAATTTTTGAGCGAAAAAAACAAATTGCAGAAATTTTTACTTTTGGAATGAATCAAATATTTTCTAGATTTTTCATTTTTGACTGTAACTTTGACAGTTTTAATGCCGCAGCCAATGAAATTTAGACATGATACTACCTTTAACGTTCTTACCGACTGAACCAAATTTCAAAATTCTAGAACAAAAAAACAAATTTTGAAAATTTTCACTTTTGGAATGGATAAAATATTTCTAGTTCTTTCATTTTTGGTTATAATTTTGACAGTTTTAACGCCACAGCAATAAAATTTTTACATGTTACTACGTTTGATGTTCTTACGACCTGGCCTAAATTACAAAATTCTAGAGTAAAAAGGACAAATTTCGGAAATTTTTACTTTTAGAATTAAGCAAATATTTTTTAGTTTTTCCATTTTTATCTGTAACTTTGACAGTTTTAATGCCAGAGCAATGAAATTTTGATATGTTTATAAGTTTGACGTGTTTACGATAATTGGACTAAATTACAAAATTTTAGAAAAAAAAAACAAATTTTGTATAAAATATGTTTGTAGTGAGGGAGAACGCGCGCAAGGGAGATGTGATGATAACAGTGCGGAGGAAATTAAGGGATGAAATTATAGAAATTAAAAGGGTTCGCATGCATCCGGTTTAATCGGCGTGGAAAAAACACGACGTACCCCTTTTCTACCTGGTCGCGTGCCGGGGTTATAAAAACTCTAATAAGCGGTTAACCTCAAATAACTTAATAAAGAAGCCTTTAAAACGTGTCTTGGTGCAAGCAACCCTTGCGATAAGCGCTTTTTTGTGATAGTTTTTTACCTGATGGGCACGCGCTCCGGCTCCTACCCGCTTTTATAGAGGGCTATAAAAACTATTGTAAATAAAGGGTAGTTGATAGGGTTGTTATTACCACCAGCTACCTAATAAGTGTTTATTTACTAAAACCGCGTGCGGTTTTTTGTGGGGTCGTCATAAATTACCCGGGTACCTGAAAGGGGTGGCAGTTTTATGTACGTCGAAGACGTTCAATGGCACAGCACTTCTTGAAATTCGATTAAAATGATTCGGCATAATCTTTAGAGTCCATTCAACGTGGACAAAACCATCTCAGTTGTCATTGACGTGCCGTGTATAAATTCAATATGGCGTCCATTCAACTCGAATGATAAATCGAGGGGACATCATTTATGTTGAGGACACTTGAAGGCAGACGTCCATCTGACGACGAAAAATACATATTCGAGGTAGTTTTTGTTGGAAGTGGGGCGGAGGGTGAAAGGGACAACAAAACGAACCTACGCTTAATTTAATTCGACTTTTGTAGTGGATTTTGTTTCGAGAGCCCTGCACTGTTGAGATGATGGCGATTTGGATGCTCTGGCGCTTTGGAAAAGAGGAAGAAAAGTTTTAATGCGGAGGAGGAAACGTGAGCTTGGGTTCGTGATCTATGGGACGGTTCGGCTTAGTTTTTATAACTTGGGGCAGGCGGAAGTAATTCAATGACTCTTTAGTTATTTAACGTGCTCAAATCTCATTGTGGCGGTCATTCCACAAATGTTCGGTTGCTCACCTAGAGCAAACACAGAAAAGTCTTTGTTTCAGAAGCGCGGCGTGTCCAACATATTGCGCATTTCCGAACCAGTCATTCTTTTGATAATCTGAAGAGTTTATCAATTGATAGAGTTTAAGCTAGCAAAATTTGATAATTGATAGTAAAAGTGGTCGGTTTTCTTCATCTAGTTTCACTCCTTTATTGACGGAAATAAACTTCCAGCGAGACGAGCGTTTATCCTATTCTATTTTATCTTTAGTCAGATTAAAAAAAATATGAACAGATTTTGTATAAAATTTTATGAAAACGCACCTTTATTAGATTGCTTATTGCAAAAATTAAATCAGAGTTAGAAAAATGACTAAGATATCGTTTTGCACAGAATTTAATGGAGAATATTTTTTGTCTCTTGATATTTTTTGATTCGACAAATGGTTTAGAAATAAAATGGATAAACGCTCGGCAGGCCTCGCTCGAACTTTTTTTTTATCCGAAATGGAACTTAACTCTGACTTATCATTGCGCTGATTGTATGAGGACTACACTAGGAAGATGAGTCATATACCGTTTTGCACAGAATTTAATGAATAATGTTTTTTGTCTCTTGATATTTTTTGATTTGACTGATAGTTTGTAAAAAAAATGCGATAAACGCTCGGCACGCCTCGCTAGATTTTTTTTGTATCCAAAATGTAACTTAATTTCGCTTTATTATTGCACAAATTGTCTCAGAAATAGAAAGATGACTCAGGTACTGTTTGACGCAGAACTTAATTAACAATATTTTTCACCTTCTGAAATTTTTCGATTTGAGTGATGGTTTGGAAATAAAATGCGATAAACGGTCGACACGCCTCGCTCAAATTTTTTTAATCTCTAATGTAACTTAATTTTGACTTATTATTGCACAAATTGTATCAAGACTAAAAAGTTACCTTAAATATCGTTTTACGCAGAATTTATTGAATAATGTTTTTTGTCTCTTGATATTTTTTGATTTGACTGATAGTTTGTAAGAAAAATGCGATAAACGCTCGGCACGCCTCGCTCGAATTTTTTTTAGGTCTTAAATGTGATTTAACTTTGACTTATCATTGCCCAAATTGTATCAAAACTAGAAAGATGACTTAGACACTGTTTTATGCAGAATTTAATGAAGAAAAATATTTGATTCTTAAAATTTTTTGATTTGACAGATGGTTCAAAAGTAAAATGCGATAAACGCTCGCCATGCCTCGCTTCAATTTTTTTCCGAAATGTAACTAAATTTTGACTTATTATTGCGCAAATTGTATCAGAACTAGGAAAATGGCTTAGATACTGTTTTACGCAGAATTTAATGAAGAATATTATTCGTCTCTTGACATTTTTTGATTTGACAAATGGTTCAAAAATTAAATGTGATAAACGCTCGGCACGCCTCGCTCCAATTCTTTTTATATAAAATGTAACTTAACTTTGACTTTTTGTTGCTCAAATTGTATGAGAACTAGAAAGATGACTCAGATACTATTTTACGCAGAATTTAATGTAGAATATTTTTTACATCTTAATATTTTTCGTTTTGCCTGATGGTTCGTAAGTAAAATGCGATAAACGCTTTTTACTGTTTATATCAGAAAAGAACAAAACTGAAAATTTTGGAAGCAAACTTCAATTTTAGATTTCCCTTTTTTCGTCTTCTCCAATTTCGTATTTATTTAATCTGCAGTTTCGTCGGATTTCGGTAGATTTGCGAATTCCAAAATGTTCTAAATTATGCCTGTGAACTCTTTTGAGCCGCTTCGAAATCTAATCAAAAATTTCCCAGCTCATATATAATGCAATCTTTTATAAACTCTTCCTTTCTTTCTCGAAGGGTAATGAATCAACTTCCTCCAGAATAAAATAAAATATGCAGCAGCTGCAGCCTTAAATTCCGAAAATATTACGTTATACAAATTGCATTCAAATCAGTTTTCGCATAAAAACGTCCGTTCTTTTGGGGGTAGATTGCGGCGTTGCCTTTCAGCATTATATCGGGGTAAAAGCATTGTGCATACTTCACCCTCTGATCCGACTAAATTAATATTTCGATTATTTCAGGTATATAGCACGCGCACAACGTTCGCATCTGTTATTTTTTGCGTGGAGACCTAAAGAAGTTTAATTATTCAAGAGGGATGTTTTAAAAAATGTTTTAACGGCACGGGGCTATTGTCACCGGGATTTTGCGGAAAGATACTTTACAAAAGAGGCAATAATGTTGGAGTTTATAGACCGGCTGTGGTTTGACATACTTTCTAAAAGATCGTGGAGATAATTGCAACCACAGCATTTCAATTGGGTTGAAATCGGGTAATTGCAGTTTTTAGTTGCGTCGCTCTGTATATGAGCCGGCTATCTTTCTTGTTAACGACCGATGAAATATTAAGCTCTGCGGAGATAACAAGAGGGTGAGAGCAACGACGAAATCCGGAAACGCAATATAAAGATAAATAATTAATTCCCTAGCCGCCATTTTGGCGCGTCGATGGGTCCCTGAGAGGGTGTAATTATCCCTCCGAGTGACAAGGAGAAATTACAGCTCCATGCAAATAATACCCGACTTTCACAAAACCGCTGGATGCTTTCGAAACTACCCTCATTTTAAACGGTTAACCTGCACTGACCCATTTCGTTGGAAAAGAGGAAAAAAATGTTAGGAGTGGACGGTACATTAGTTCGGACAAGAGAATAGATTATCGATGGCCGATGCATAAGGGTGCACGGCAAAAATGGCGAGTTGGGGATTTTTTATGAGCCGGCTGCATCCTACACCCTTTATGTGGACCACGTCCAGCCGATGCAATAAATTATGTCCGAGGGTGCAACTTGCAACTGTCCCTTGGTCTCACCCTTAACATGTGTCTTGTTCACTCGGCTGGACTACTCTTTTGCATTCTTTTCGGGGCTGGCCAGCGTACATAAGGGGTTCCGTTGACCAAAAAATTCTGCAAGAAAGTTCTTTCTTTCCAAAGTTAAATTATATTTTGAATAGAAAAAATCGAGCGAGACATGCCGAGCGTTTATAGCATTTTACTTCTAAACCATCAGTTCAATCGAATAATATTAAGAGACAATGAATATTCCGCATTAAATTCTGCTTAAAACGATATTTAAGACAACTTTCTAGTTTTGATACAATTTACGCAATAATAAGTCAAAATTAAGTTACATTTTGGAAAAAAATTGAAACGAGACCTGCCGAGCGTTTTTCGTAATTTACTTTTGAACTGTGTCAAATCGAAAAATTTTAAGAAACCAATAATATTCTCCATTAAATTCTGCATCAAAAAGTGTCTAAGTCATCTTTCTAGTTCTGGTAGAATTTGTGCAATGATAAGTCAAAGTTAAGTTACATTTCGGACCCAAAAAAAATTCGAGCGAGGCGTGCCGACCGTTTATCGCATTTTACTTCCAAACCATAACTCAAATTAAAACATAACAAGAAATTAAAAACGCTTTTCAAGTAATTCTGCTTAAAATAGTATCTAAATAATTTTCCTAGATCTGATTCAATTTAAGGAATAATAAATCAAAATAGAGTTACGTTTTGGAAAAAAAATATTAACGAGGCGTGCCGAGCGTTTATGACATTTTATTTTTGAACCATCTGTCAAATCAAAAAATGTCAAGAGACGAATAATATTCTTCATTAACTTCTGCGTAAAACAGTATTTGATTCATCTGTCTAGTTCTGATAGAATTTGTGCAATGATAAGTCAAAGTTAAGCTACATTTTGGACACAAAAAAGTTGTGCGAGATGTGCCGAGAGTTTATCGTATTTTTCTTACAAACTATCTGTAAAATCAAAAAAAATCAAGAGACAAATAATATTCTTCATTAAATTCTGCGTAAAACAGTATTTGAGTCATTTTCTTAGTTCTGATACAATTTGAGCAATAATAAGTCAAAATTAAGTTACATTTTGGATACAAAAAAATTTCAGCGAGACGTGCCGAGCGTTTATCGCATATTTCTTAGAAACCATCAGTCGAATCAAAAAATATCAAGAGACAAAAAACATTATTTATTAAATTCTGAGTAAAACAGGATCTGAGTCATTTTCCTAGTTCTGATACAATTTGCGTAGTGATAAATCAAAATTTCGAGCGTTTATTAGGTGATTTATCTTCTAAGAAAGGGATGAAAATGTTCGATACTTTCTTCTAAATGAGCAAACTAACCCTCCCCCAAAAGAAAATCTTAGATTATCAATTTCCGGCAGTCTCAAATTGTGAAATACTCTCATTATCAACTATCAACGATCCAATTCTGCCAACTAAAATCTCTATCAACTGATAAACTCTCTTTTCTTTCGGATTATTATCAAACTGCTGCATCATCTCGTTGTTTGTCGTGCTTTCCGCTTTCACATTTGCAGATTTCATCCCCAAATTCAAAAGAATGACCTTCACTGGACGCCCCTGAAACCCAAGAAGTTCCATTTTTGCGCAACCCAACCTTCCCACGTTTCAATCTTTGAAAATAGTTTCTTCTTACATTTTAAAGTAAACAAATAGTGATCGATTGCCTTCAAAGACCATCGACCTTCAACTACTACCCTCATATTTCACGAAATTGCGAGTTTAGCCATGCAAATTTCCATTTTATTGCACTTGGCGATTCACAATAGAGATGCAGTTTTGACAGATATTTTTCTGCCTGACTTGCACTGAAAGGGTATTTTCGGTTATTGTAGGTGTTGTATTCAGGGATTAAAGGGTGAATGACAAAACCCTTTGTCTGTTTGTGTCAGAGAAGAAGCCGCAAAAAGGATCCGATTTTCCATGGTTGCGTTGACATTTAGACTGTAATTATTTGGAATTGCGCTCAGGTATTTAATTTGGGGGCGGCGGAAACTTTGCCATTAATTACAAAAGTTAAATTAGATGTGTACCGACAGAAATTAGTAAGTCGAGACTGCACGCTGCGAGGAAATTGGCAAAATTTTTGAAGTACTTTGATAACTATCAAAAGCCGATTTCGCTTTCGCATTTCTATAATTTACAACATCTGTTGTCGCCACATCACCTGCCCAATAGTCCTCAATAAAAATCCTCGTAAAAATGGCAAAATTATGCAAATGCGCCCCGCAATCGTCCTAGAAAAACGCAACACGCGGTAATAAACAAGTCAAAGTTGTTTATTGTCGTCATTTTTCCCGGAACTTTCCTCTCAAATATTCATAACAGAGAGAAACCGAGTCCGACTACCACAATAACGCAATTTAGTTTTACAACGTCCTTTCCCTGTCGAATTATCCAAATTCGCCATAAAGGGTTTGTTGTAAAATCGAGACATTTTTGGCCAAAACGAGAGCGGTTTAAAGCCGAGACAGGCTTAGGAAGTTTGTGTCACATGTGTGAGGGTGGTTGGGGGTGGGTGGATGCAGGCAAGTTCCGTGACGTTGACCCAGGTCAGGACGGGATGTGACGTCACTGTGCTATTTCGGGGTAAAAAGCTCAGCCACCGGCTTCTAGGAAATGCCAATGTGGAGCGAACTTCTTCCTTTCGAGCTCAAGATGTGCTTCTTTACCTGTTTTCAGGCCGAATGCGTTCGAGGGCTGAGAACAATGACTCTGATAACTCGAAACAGTAGAAAAATGTTATTTGGAAGAAATTTTTTTGAACAATAGGGACAGATTTTAAAAATTTTTATTATCAAGAGGAGCCAAAATTTTTCAATATTTTCTATTCGGATCTGTACTTTTTGCAATTTTGATGGTAAGACAATGAAATTTGGAGAGATTACTACTTATGACTAGTTTATTGTCTGTTCTAAATTTCAAATTTTTTGAGCAGCAGAAACGGATTTTAGAAATTTTCATTTTCAAGACGAACCAAAAATTTTAAATATTTTCTATTCGGACCTGTAATTTTTGTAGTTTTGATGGCAAGACAATGAAATTTGGAGAGATTACTATTTATGACTAGTTTATTGTTTGTGTCAAATTCCAAATTTTTTTTAACAACAGGGACAGATTTTAAAAATTTTCGTTATCAAGGCGAGCCAAAATTTTTCAATATTTTCTATTCGGACCTGTAATTTTTGTAGTTTTGATGGCAAGACATTGAAATTCGGAGAGATTACTATTTATGACTAGTTTATTGTCTACTCTAAATTTTCAAATTTTTTGAGCAACAGGGACGGATTTTAGAAATTTTGTTATAAAAAAAACCTCAAAGTAATTTTTGTAGTTTTGATGGCAAGACAATGAAATTTGGAAAGATTACTATTTATGACTAGTTTATTGTCTGTTTCAAATTTCAAAATTTTTAACAACAGAAACGAATTTTAGAATTTTAGAATGGAAATAAATATAAATCCTAAAAGTTAAAAATCTGAAAAACTGATGTTAAATTTCAAGAAAAATGCAAGAATCTAAGAATTTGGGAACTAAGAAACTACAAATCTAAAAACTTTAGTATTTTACATTCTGATTTATGAAATTCTCAATATTTTGAGAAGATAGTAAAACCTGAAAATTTAATAATCTGCGAATCTCATTTCTGCGAAACTTTGAAATCTGAAGAACTGATATTGTAGAATTTGAAAACTTGGGAAAATAAGAATTAAGATTTAATTAAGACTTAATTAAGAATTAAGAAGAACCAGAAATTCAAAAATTATACGAAAAAATGGAAAAACCAAAAAAGTAGATATTCGTGCTAAATAGAATTCGGTAACGTGAAATCCTGATAAATTTAGATATTAAAAACCTAAAATTTAAAATAAAGAGTTTAAGAAAAATTAAATATTTTAAAATGTTCACATCTGGGAAATTAAAAGTGTGGGGAAGCTGAAAGCCTAAGAAACTAACAATTTAAAACATCCGGAAAAGGTAAAATGAAATAAGAAATGAGAAAGAAAAACGAAAAATGTGAAACGTGAAGCATGAAACGAGAGAAATGAGAAACTAGAAAGTAACAAAAATCAAAAAAGAAAGAAAAAGAAATAAGAGATAAAAAATAAAAAAAAAACAATAACAAACCAGGAATAAGAAATAAAAAATAAAAAGAAATAAGAAATAAGAAACAAAAGTAAAAAACAAGATTAATAGTTTAGAAATGAAAAATGAGAAATAAGAACTGGAAGTTAAATACGAATAGAAATAAGAATAAAAAAATAAAAACAAATAAAAAAATAAGAAAGCAGAAAAAGAAAATAAGAGGAAACAAAAACTTTAATTAATAAAAATTTGTAAACAAACTTATAAATACATATGTAGAAAATGTAAGAAGCAAACAAACTAAATAATTAAAATGTAAATGTAAAATTCAACTTAACAAAATAAGAATTTAAAAACCTGAAGATGGAAATACCAAAACTGCAAATTTTGGGAAACTAAAAAGTCAAAATCTGTTAAACTGAAAGAATCAGAACTCATATTTTCGAACATAACATTATGCTGCGAATAACCAAATCTTCGAAAATTTTGGATATGACTGAAGAATTCTCAATTTCTAAAAGTCCAAATGGTGAAAATTTGGCTAGTAACAGTAAAATACAAGCTTTAAGCCTAACACATTTAGTACCTATAAAAAAACAACAAACAAGTTCTAAAAAAACAAATTTTATAAATTTTTATTGATAGAACAATTCGAAAAATTTCTGTAAAAAATTGTAGCTTTTGTAATTTTGACTACATAAATAAAATTTAAAGAAAGTAGTGGTTTTAAATTGTTCAATAACTGTGGAAAATTACAAAATTCTACAACAAAAAAAACAAATTTTAGACAGTTCATTATTTAAAATTTTTAAAGTTTTTCTAAAAAAATGTAACTTTTGTAATCTTGTCTTTATAAAAATAAAATTTGTGGAAGACAATGATCTTGATCTGTCTATTAACTGTGTCAAATGTCAAAAATTTCACAGCAAAAAAAAACAAATTTTAAAATAATATATTATTAGAACCATTTTAAAATTTATAAATTTCCTGTAAAAAATGGAACTCTTGTAATTTAAACATTAGAGAAATAAATTTAAGGAAAGTAATGTCCTTGATTTGCCTAATAATTTTTATAAATTACAAAATTTGACAAAAAAAACAATTTAAAAAAAAAATTATAATCAGAAGAAATAAATAATTCTAAGATTTGTTCTAAAACTTTTGTAATTTTGTCGTTATAGATGTAAAATTTAAAGACGGCAATGATCTTAATTTACTCTCTAAGTGTGCCAAATTACAAAATCCTACACCAAGCAAGACTATGTTAGAAATTTTTATTTTCAGAGCAAATCTAAAATTGTCAAATTTCTCGTAAAAAATGTAGCTATTGTAATTTTGACCTTATAGAAATTTGAGCAAATTAATAACCTTGATTTGTCTAATAATTGTCTCAAATTACAAAATTGGACAAGAAAATAGACAAATTTTAGAAATTTTTATTGTTGGAACAAATCTACAATCTTCAGTTTTGTTGTAAAAAATTGTAACTTTTGTAATTTTGACTTTATAGAAATATAAGAAGTGTAATGGTCTTGCTTCGTCTATTAATTGTGTCAAATTACGAAATTCTACAAAAAAAAAGACAAATTTTAGAATTTTTTTCATAGGAACCAATTTAGAATTTTCAAATGTCATGTAAAAAATTCTAACTATTGAAATTTTGACCTTATAGAAACAAAATTTGAAGAGAGTAATAATTTTGATTTGCGCACTCTTTGTATAAAATTACAAAATTCTGCAACAAAAAAAAATCAGATTTTTTTGTTAGAACGAATCTGAAATTTTCAAACACATGTTAAAAAAATATGATCTGAAGATGAAAATACAGAAAGTAACGATTTTGAAATACTTAAAATCTGTTTAAAAATTTATATTCAATTTTCTTCTATTTAACAAATTTAGTATAGAAAATTCTAAAAAACTAGAAAATCAAAAATTAAGAATGCAACAGTTTTAAAACCTGAATGACTGAAAGTGGAGATCAAAGAAGTTTAGAAGCTAAGAAAGTGGAATTGAAAACGTGAAAATCTAAGCTTAAAAAAGAGATATTTATCCAGGATTTAAAAATTTAGAAACTGATAAGGGTGATAAGAGAAGTTCTTGAAAATCTGTGAGATTAAGACTGTGAAGATTAGAATTTCTATCAATCTAATTTCCCCATTTTAATATATACCATTAATCATAATTATAATACTGTCAGTTTTAATGATTCTTTGATAGAATAATTGGATCATTAATTAAAGGGGACAAATTCAATATCTACCCTTAGATAAGCCAGCCCCAGGCCCACGATTTGATAATCAGATTCAGCTTTTGATAAATTAGTTAAAATCTTCCTACAGCATTTTGTTCGCTTTCCCCGTTCAAAAGCAACCTACCTGTTAGCACAGCCCCAAATGTGTCCGATCTCAGTTCATAAACTGCCCCCTTTGTCCGTTTTTTTCTCCAGCGTCCATTAAAGCCCGGTGTGGGTTGACACAAGAGCGCATAAATCTCCGTGTAAAATCTGTAATGAGTATAGCCATGTGCAGGTCTCCGTCAGCTACAATGGGTTAAATAATTCTTTAACCAAGGCATTTACGAGCTCCTTTTGTTGTGTAATGCCTCAGCTACTGTTCTATTGTATTTTTTGCTTTCGCTTTCAAAAATTTTGCTTTTACGACGCCATTTATAACCCGTTCGGTGACAGAAGATGATCATTGTTACTTCTTGGCCTTCCTCTTGGAGATATTAATGATTCGGACAGTGTCCACTTTTGTGGCGCCTGACAATACCTCCTCCAGAACACCTCGATAATTATCGTTTAAACGTCATTTAGACAATTTGTGCAATTCATGCTCCGGCAGATGGAGGAAAAGCACAAGTGTGGCGGCAATGAAGCGAAATTCGTGCCTGGTTAAGCCTTTAGGGCTTCAAATCCTTTAAGCTTCTAAAAACGCCTCGGTCGGCGTCTTTACGGGAATTTAAGCCTCAACACTTTACAAAATGGATAAAGGAGTAGTGATATGTGCTAAGTGAACCCTTTTAAGAGGTGTCCGGAGATGAATTCGAGTGCAATCGCCTGGTAACTTACGCAGTGTAAACAACTGAGCTTGTATTGTCGAAAGCTCTATTCAAACTACAACAAGGAAATGTTTGAAAATGGGAAATTTCGACACTGGTGGTGCTATCTGGACGAGATTTTCCCGGGAAATGATTGATTTTCTCGGTGGTAGGAAACTGCGGCGAAGTTCTTTGAAAGGAGAGTTAGAAGAAAAATGTTTTTTAGATTTGGGTTGATCATACCAACGTAAGATGACAGTGCGCGGCGACAGGCTTAGGCAACACATTATACACGTCCAAAATATAAATTGGTAAAAATTGAAAATATAATATATAAGAGGTAAAATGATTTATCCTTGCTTTGATTTATTGCTAGTACGAATTTGAAATTTTCTATCTCTCTGTAAAAAAATAACTTTTGTAATTTTGATTCTATAAAAATAAAATTTGAAAAGAGTAATGCTTTTGATTTGTGTCTAATTAAAAATTCTACAACAAAAAAAAACAAATGTGATAAATTTTTATTTTCAGAACCATTTAAAAATTTAAAACTTTTATAAAATGAAATTTCAGGAGAGTATTGATCTTGATTTGCTTCATAATTATGCTAAATTACAAAATTCTACAACAAAAAAAACACAAATTTTTTATTTAAACGAATTTAAAATTTTCAAACTTTTTATAAAAAATATAACTCTTGTGATTTTAATTCTATCAAAATGAAGTTTGAAGAGAGTAATGGTTTTAATTGACCTATTATCTGTAAAAATTACAAAATTCTACAACAAAAAAAGACAATTTTTTAGAATTAATTATTATTTAAACGATATAAAATTTTCAGATTTTTTATAAAAAATTGTAACTCTTGTAATTTTGACTAGAAAGAAAATAGAAAGTAGTAGAAATAAAAATTGAGGAGAATTATGAATTTGATTTTCATATTAATTGTACCAAATTAAAAAATTGTATAACAAAAAAACAAAATTTTTGATTTTTTTTATTATTAGAACGAATGTAAAATTTTTAAATTTCTTGTAAATTTCTTGTAGTCTTGACTTTATAGAATTGAAATTTGAGATGAATAATAATCTTGATTTGCCTATTTATAGTGTGAAATTACAAAATTCTACATTATAAAAAAACTAATTTTAGAATGTTTTTATTAGAATTTAATTTTTTAATTTTTTTTTAACAAATTGTAATTCGTGTAATTTTAATTCTATCTAAATAATATTTAAAGAAGTAATAGTTTTAATTGGCTTATTAATTGTCAAAATGCACAAAATTCTACAACAAAAAAGACATACATATTTTAGAATTTTTTTCTTAGAACAAATCTAAATTTTTAAATTTTTTGTAAAAAATTGTAATTTTGACTTTGTAGAAATAAAATTTCAGGAAAGTGTCTTTTAATTGTGGCAAATTACAAAATTCTACTGCTAAAAAGACAAATTGTAGAAATTTTTATTATTAAAACCAATAAAAATTGTAATTTTTGTAATTTTAATTTTATGAAAGTAAACTTTAAAGAAAGTACTTAATTTGCTCTTTAATTGTGAAAAATTCCAAAATTATAGAACAAAAATAACAAACTAGATATTATAATTTTTAGAGCGAATCTAAAATTTTTGAACTCACTCTCTGAAAAAAATTGGAACTCTTGTAATTTTAACTTTATAGAAATGAAATTTGAAGAAGGTAATCTTGATTTGTGTTTAAATTGTGCAAATTACAAAATTAAACAACAGCAACTGTAAAATGTTCAAAATTCTTGTAAAAAAATGTAATTTTTTAATTATAATTCTATGAAAGCAATCTTTAAAGAAAGTAATGTACTTAATTTGCTCTGTAATTGTGAAAAATTCCAAAATTATAGAACAACAATAACAAACTTTAGAAATTATGATTTTTAGAGCGAATCTAAAATTTTTGAACTTCTCTGAAAAAAATTGTAACTCTTGTAATTTTAACTTTATAGAAATGAAATTTGAGGAGGGTAATAATCTTGATTTCCGTTTTAATTGTGACAAATTACAAAATTTTACAACAAAAAAAAAACAAATTTTAGAAACTTTTATTATTGGAGCAAATGTAAAATGTTTAATTATAATTCTATGAAAGAAAACTTTAAAGAAAGTAATGTACTTAATTTGCTTTGTAATTGTAAAAAATTCCAAAATTATAGAACAACAATTACTAACTTTAGAAATTATGACTTTTAGAGCGAATCTAAAATTTTTTACCTCTCTGAAAAAAATTGTAACTCTTGCAATTTTAACTTTATAGAAATGAAATTTGAGGACGGTAATAATCTTGATTTGCCTTTAAAATGTGACAAATTACAAAATTTTACAACAAAAAAGACAAATTTTAGAAATTTTTATTATTAGAACAAACGTAAAATTTTTAAATTTCTTGTATAAAATTGTAGTTTTTGTAATTTTAATTCTATGAAAGTAAATTTTACAAAAAACAATAAATTTAATTTGCTCTTTAATTGTGAAAAATTACAAAATTTTAGAACAAAAATAACAAATTTTAGAAATTATGATTTTGAAATGATTTTGATTATGAATCTAAAATTTTCGAATTCTGATAAAAATTGTAACTTATGTAATTTTCACTTTATAAAAATAAAATTTAAGGATAGTAATTCTTCCTCATTAATTGTCAGATTACAAATTCTACTACAAAACATTTTTTTTAAAAATTTTATTTTTAGAATCAATGTAAATTTTAATTTTTTTTTTGTAAAAAATTGTAACTTTGTAATTTTGACTTTATAAAAGTAAACTTTAAAGAAAGTAATAAACTTAATATGTTCTTTAATTGTGAAAAATTATAAAATTCTGGAATAAAAATAATAAATGTTTGAAATTATAATTTTTAGAACGAATCTAAAATTATCGAACTCTCTGGAAAAAAATGTAACTCATGTAATTTTGACTTTGTAGAAATAAAATGTGAGGGGTGTAATGATCTTGATTTACCTATTAATTATACAAATTACAAAACTCTACAACAACAAAAAAAAAAGAAATTAGAGACATTTTCATTTTTAAGACAAAACTACAATTTTCGGAAATTTTATATTTTCTCAGAATTTCTCAGAAGTCCTGAAAAGCCCTGAAAATTATTAGACATTCCAGGAAAACTTTCAAGAATCCTGTTGAGCGTGATAAGCTTGTAAAGTCTTTAGAACTTTTTCAAAAATTTTCTGAACATAAAGAAAGGTCCTCTAGAAGAAAAAAATCTAAAATTGAAGTGAAGAAATCAGAGAGCTTAGAACAAACTCAAAACATAAAAATCATTAAAAATAATTTGCCCAAAAGCTGATACACTGAAGATTTGAGAGGATCGATAAAATGAATAAACGGTGTCCCGTTATAGGCAACACACTATACAATCCAATTCTTCCTCCTTCCAGTCCCATTCCCGTCACTCGAAAGGTAAATTAAATGCTTGTCCTTCAAATTCTGGATACGCAAATCCTGGAGTCTCACAGAATTAAATATCAATTTGAAATTCTAGAAAAAATACCACCACAAACTATCTTTGTTGAATTGAAAGAAATCGCTTCGATTCATCCTAACTTCTCATTTATGCGGTTTTTGCGGCATCGATACAATAACAATTCAACGTAAATAAAATTCTACATATGTATATTAAGTTCGCACTTTGTCCTTGCCCAAACAGATCCATTATTAATCAACAACACACACTTTTTTTATTTCCTGGAGATCCTCAAGGATTTTTTTAGGAACGTCACGAGTCACGAGTTTTCGAAACTTCAGATATTAGATAAGAAACCTCTTCAATATTCTTGGAAACATTTCAAGACTGTGTTCACTTTTTAAAGCTTCGATTCTTGAAATTTCCAAGAATTCAAAAGCGTACAAATATTTTATTATTATGTACTATTTAAAGTTAATCGCTTGATTTAATTTAATGGCGCGTTAAAAATAAACACGTGTATATTTGGTTGCCGGCCACAATAAATTTCAGTCTAAAGTTCAGTAATCCCAGATTGTTATCTAATTTAATTAATTTAAACATTCAATTTATTGATCATTTATTCACATGATTTTCAATATTAATATCAAGGCCAAATTCAGCTGCAATTGTCAATAAAATTATACAGATTTCGTGTTGATTTTTCCAATTCGGCTATTTACTTATCGATTTGAATACATAATCATCACTAAACTCCAATAATTGTGTTTAACATTCCATTTTTATTAATATAATTATCACTTATTTGTGAATTAAATTACCACTAAATTCATAAGCAAATAGGAAATTTCTTGCTCACATGGTACAAAAACGAATTTCTGCCATACCTAAAGGATTAGGACTGTGTATCTTCCCAAGATAAAGAAGACACAATTTTCATAATATTTGCCTGCGTAAAATCCGCCGACAGTGATTGATTTAGCGTGATCACAATCAGGTCGCGAAGAAAAAAATAAACAGCTTTTGGCTTTTTTGTGTTGGCAGAGGATTAATTTAACTGGTATTCCATTGTTTCGTTTTCAGTTTCGTCTATTACAATTTATTTTGCATAATTAACACGTCAAGGTTGAGCCGAGATGTAGGTTTAATTAAAATAGGTCAGATATTATTAATAATTGATTATTACTTAGTACCATCTTATTTGCTCGATGAAATTATTTCTGTAATGATAGGTATTAGAATTGTGCAAACGCCTACAATTTTGCATAATTTCGTCGAGTTTAACTGAAAAATATTGACACGGTAATTAGCGGTTTTTTTGTCATTGTTGGAGACAATGGATGCACTTGTTAAGAAACGGGTTAAATTCATACGAGCGCAGTTTAGGGATTAGAAAGCGATTAGAAGGATTAGAAAGGGAAAAAAAGGGAATTTTTCGATTGTATTGTGTAGAGCGGAATTGAGAACTTCCTAAAGTGTCTAGTGAGCGCGAGCAAAACAAATTTTGAAATGTAAAAATTTGAATGTTTTGTTCTGTAATTTTACAATATGAAACTGTTTTATACCGTTTTATGGTTAGAACTGCCATTTTTTATCAAAAAAAATTGTTCGCCGAAAAGGGTCAAAAATTCTAAAATTTTACTTGCTTGTTCTAAAACGTTCTAACTTGGCATACTTAGATGTTGAAACCAGAAAAGCCCTTAAATTTCATTGTACTAACATTAAAATTACCAGAGTTATGGAATTTAATAAAAAAAATTGGAATTTTTGTCCGTTCTAAAAATACAAATTCTAAATTTTTGCTTGCTTGTTCTAAAATTTTGTAATTTCGTGTAGTTAATAAACAGACTTTTAGCAATAAATTCTACAAGTTTCGTTGTTTTCGCATTAAAACTACCAAAGTTAGAAAATTTAATTTAAAATGTTGCACTTTTTTGTTTAATCATGAAATTAAAAAAATCTAAAATTGTACTGACATGCTCTAAAATAATATAATTTGTCAAACTCATTAAACATGTTGAAAGCAGTAATGTCCTCATATTTTATAGTACCAACTACCAGAGTTATGGAATTTAACGAAAAATTTTAGAATTTTTTTGTTTGCCATAAGAATGAAAAATTCTAAAATTTTGCCCATTTTTTTAAAAATTGTGTTACTTGGTACAGTTAAAAATTACGTTTTTAGTAATAAGTCCTCAAAATTTCATTGTTTTAGCATTAAAGCTACCAGAGTTAAGAAATTTAATTTAAAATATTTCGATTTTTTGTTTATACCTACATAAAACTAAAAAATTCAAAAATTTTACTTGCTTTCTCTAAAACGTTCTAAATTGACACTCTTAATAAACAATAATGTAATGTTCTCAAATTTAATTGCGCCAGCATTAAAATTACCAGAGTTACTGAATTAAATAAAAAAAATTGAAATCTTTTTGTTCGTTCTAAAAATAAAAAAAATAAATAAAATTTTGCTTGCTTTTACTACAATTTTGTAACAATCACGTTCTTAGCAATAAATCCTTAAAGTTTTATGGTTTTAGTGCTAAAACTAAACTAACAGAGTTAGGCAATTTAATTTAAAATGTTGCACTTTTACGTTCGTTCATAAAATTAAAAAAAATCTTAAAATTTGTTCTAAAACGTCCTAATTTGACACACTAAGTAAACATGATTAATGCAAAAACATCCTTAAATTTTATTGTACCAACATTAAAATTAACAGAGTTTAATAAAAAAAAAAAAAAAAAATTGTTTGCCTTAAAAATGAAAAATTCTAAAATTTCGTTTGTTTGTTCTAAAATTATGCAATTTGGTGCAGTTATTGATCAGGTTCTTAATAATAAGTACTCAAAGTTGCATTGTTTTACCGTTAAGACTACTAAAGTGAATTTAATTTAAAATATTGCGATTTTGTTCATTCATTCAAAATTCATTGTATCAACATTAAAACTTCTAGAGTTAAAGAATTGGATGAAAAGCTTTGAAATTACTTTGTTCGCCTTAAAATTTTTTTTTAGAATTTCGCCCGCGTGTTCGAAAATTGTGCAATTTGGTACAATTAATAGTGACGTTTTTATCAATAAGTACTCAAAATTTCATTGTTTTACCATTAAAAATCCCAGAGTTGGAAAATTTAATTTAAAATGTTGCACTTTTATGTTCGTCCATAAAATTAAAAAATTCTCAAAATTTTGGTTTCTTGTTTTAAAACGTTCTAATTTGACACATGTTTAATGTAAAAACATCCTGAAATCTTATTGTACCAACATTAACATTTTTAACATTTTTTGTTCGCTGTAAAAATTTAAAACTCTAAAATTTTGCTCGCTTGTTCTAAAATTTTGAAATTTTGTGAAGTAACTAAATCACCTTCTTAGCAAAAATTTCTAAAGTTTCATTGTTTTAGCATTAAAATTACCAAAGCTACGTAATTTAAATTAAAATTTTCGCGCTTTATGTTGATCGTTCATTGAACTAAAAATTCAAAAATTTGATTTGCTTGTTGTAAATCATTCTAATTTGGCACACTCGATCAAAGTGTTAAAAGTAGTGACATCTCTAAATTTCATTGAGCCAACATTAAAACTACCAGAGTTACAGAAGTTAATAAAAATCTTAATTTTTTTTTGTTTGCCTTAAAAACAAAAAATTTTGCTCGCGTGTTCTAAAAATTGTGTAATTTGCTGCAGTTAACGATAAAGTTCTTTGCAATAAGTTCTCCGAGTTTTGTTGTTTTATTATTATTATCATAACTGCTAGAGTTAAGAAATTTCATTTAAAATTTTGTTCGCTTATAGAACTAAAAAATTTTAAAACATATTTGCTTGTTCGAAAACGTTCTAATTTGGTACGCTTAGTAAACATAATGAAAGCAGTAACTGTCTTAAATTTCATTGTACCAACATTAAAACTACAAGATTTACGGAATTTTATAAAAAAAATTGGAACTTCTTGTTTGCTTTAAAAATAAAAAATTCTAAAATTTAGTTTACTTGTTCTACAATTTTGTAATTTGGTACAGTTAATAATCACGTTTTTTGGCAATAAATCCTCAAAATTTCGTTAATTTAGCATTAAAACTACTAAATTTAGAGAATTTTAGTAAAAAACATGGCGCATTTTTGTTCGCCTAAAAATAAAAAATTCTAAAATTTAGCCCGCTTGTTCTAAAATTCTTTAATTTGGTAAAAGTTAATAATCACAGTTTTACCAAAAAGTCTTCAAGTTTTCGATGTTTTTGCATTAAAACAACCAAAGTAATGAAATTTAACTATATTATTTCAACTTTTTGTTTGCCTTAAAAATAAAAAACTCAACTTTCACTTGTTTGGTCTAAAACGCTCTAATTTGGCACACCTAATAAACAGATTGAGAGCAGTAACGTCTTGAAATTTTATTGTACCAACAATTATCGTTATGAAACTACAAAAATTACTATTTTTGTTACAAAATTTAATAAAAAAAATTGAGTTTTTTTTAAATTATATACAATAGTTTTGTCAAAATTATTTAAAACAGCCTTAATTTAATAACTTTTAGTATTCTTAAAAAATTTAGTGCCTATAATATCATAAAAAAATCTGAAACTAGAATTTCGTAGCATCTAAAAATTGCCGAATTGTACTTAGAGACTTTTCGTTTAAAAATCTAAGTACATGATGAGGCAATCCTTCACCAAAGCAGTCAATCACGTTTCTGATATGAACTTAAAGGTGAAAGCTTGACATGAATCGTATTAACTTGACCCCAGTCACGGCCATTCATTTTATATTGTATTTTTTGCAAAAAGTTAGACCACACCTATGGTAAAAAATAACTGTCGTTTATCACTTTTTATGAAGATTGTTGCGCGTTGACAGTTCTTGGCACGTATTAAATTAAGAAATTGCTCAATGACTTTTTCAGAACGGAAATTGTGTAATAAGAGCATGGATCATCTCGAGAGAACTAACCCAAGTAATTTAGAAAATTGCGATTTCGAAGCCATAAACGTATTAATTACGTATTGGACTACTGTAAAGTTTATATCCCAGCTTAGGCTTTGTATTGTCAAGCTTGGATCACATGCTTCTCCTATTTCGTCGAAATTATTTAATTATTCTGAGCATAATCTTCAATAATTGCAAATATTCATACAGCCGCCACCAAGGTTGCAAAATGTACATACATATATTTTTCTGCGATTCCGACATTGTTATGGAATGACACGATCGTGTCTTGAATAAAACTATACGTATTATTTTTTAATTCGCGATACGATTTTTTCGTGGAAAAAAACGCTACTGTTTTTGATTGGGGCCGAAAAAATAATATGTAATTATTTTTAAATTTGAAACAATTAGTCACCGCCCATCATGTAATGGATGAGACGTGGTAACGAGGACATAATTTTTTGGGTAATTGCTTGTGCAAATTTGTTTTTGGCTCTGTTTTGGCGGTGTTTAATTGACGAAAATATGTTTTGTGAGGTTTTTTGTTTTTGTAGGAAGAGAACAACGAGCGATAATTAGCGCTAAATTGTTTGAGGTATTGGGAAATGTGTATTTCTGGTAGTCAAAATTTTTGAACAAACAGATAAAATAAATTTGAAATTATTGGAAAAATTGCAAAAAATTTCTATTAAGATCTTTGCTAGCTAAAAAGAAATTTTGAGATTTAGTTGATAAAAACGTGATTATTAAATGAACCCAATTACAAAATTTTAGAACAAGCGAGTAAAATTTTAGATTTTTTTATTTTGAGTGAACATTTTCTTATTACTAACAAATACAAAATGGTAGTTTTACTGTTGGTACAATGAAATTTAAGGACGTCACTACTGCTTTCAATACGTTTACTGAGTGTGACAAATTAGAACGTTTTAGAACAAGCAAGTAAAAGATTAGAATTTTTTAGTTGAATGAACGAACAAAAGCACAAATATTTTGAATTAAATTTCATAACTGCGACAGTTTTAATGCGAAAACAACGAAACTTCGCAAACTTATTTCTAACAACGTGATTATTAATTGTACTAAGTTACAAAATTTTTAAACAAGCGAGCAAAATTTGAAAATTTTTCGTTTTAGCATGAACAAAAATTCAATTTTTTTTTATTAAATTTTGTAACTTTGGTAATATTAATGTTGGTACAAATAAATTTAAGAACGTTTTTGCTTTTAACATGTTTACTAAGTGTGCCAAATTAGAACGTTTTAGAACAAGCAAGTAAAAGATTAGAATGTTTTACTTCTATCAGCAAAAAAAAAATTTTTATTAATTAATTGACCAAAAATTTCCAAAAATGTGATTAATTATTGTACCAAATTACAAAATTTTCGAACAAACGAGCAAAATTTTAAAGATTTTTATTTATAAAACCAACAAAACATTCCAAAATTTTGCAATAAATTTTGAAATTCTGGTAGCTTTAATGTTGGTAGAATGTTGGTAAAATTTGTAGAAGTTACTGCTCTTAACATGCTTACTAAGTGTACTAAATTAGAACATTTTAGAACAATTAAGCAAAATTTTAGAATTTTTGAGAAAATTTTATATTAAATACCGTTCCTTTGGTAGTTTTCAGGTTGGTACAATGAAATTTGAGAACGTCACTGTTATCAACATGTTTATAAAATCTGTCAAATTGAAACGTTTTAGAACAAGCAAGTAAAATTTTAGAATTTTTTAGTCTTATGAATGAACGCGAACGTTTTAAATCAAATTTAATAACTCTGATAGTTTTAAAGCTAAAACAACTAAATTTCCAGGACTCATTTCCTAAAACGTAATTATTAATTATACCAAATTACAAACTTTTAGAACAAGCAAGTAAAATTTGAGAATTTTTTAGTTCAATCAACGGTCAAAACGCGCATATTTTAAATTAAATTTGATAGCTTCGGTAATTTTATTGCTAAAACTATGAAACTTTAAGTACTTATTTTTAAGGACGTGATTATTAACTGTATCAAATTACATAATTTTAGATCAAGCGTGCGAAATTTTAGAATTTTTTATTTTGAGGGTGAACAAAAAACTCCAAAATTTTTCATTAAATTCCATAACTTTGGTAGTTTTAGTGTTGATACAACGAAATTTTAGAACGCCACTGCTTTTAACACGTTCATTAAATGTCGGCCAAATTATGACGTTTTAGAACAAGCAAGATTTTAGAATTTTTTAGTTCAATGAACGAACAAAAGCGCAAACATGTTTGTTAAATTTTATAACTGCGTTAGTTTTGATGCTAAAATAACGAAACCTCGAAAACTATTTTTCAAGAATGTAATTATTAATTGTAAAAAATCTCAAAATTTCTAAACAAACGAGCAAAATTTTAAAATTTTTGATTTTTTGGGAGAAAAAAAAATCCAAAATTTTTCATTAAATTCCGTAACTTTGGTAATTTTAATGTTGGTATAATGAAATTTAAGAACGTTACTATTGTCGACATGTTTATTGAATGTGAGAAATTAGAACGTTTTAGAACAAGCTACTAAGATTTTTGATTTTTTGGCCAATGAACGAACAAAGACGCAAGCATTTTAAATTAAATTTGATAGCTTCGGTAATTGTATTGCTTAAACTATGAAACTTTAAGTACTTATTTATAAAGACGTGATTATTAACTGCATCAAATTACATAATTTTAGATCACGCGTGCAAAATTTTAGAATTTTTCATTTTGAGGGTGAACAAAAAAACTCCAAAATTTTTTATTAAATTCCATAACTTTGGTAGTTTTAGTGTTGATACAACGAAATTTTAGAACGCCACTGCTTTTAACACGTTCATTAAATGTCGGCCAAATTATGACGTTTTAGAACAAGCAAGATTTTAGAATTTTTTAGTTCAATGAACGAACAAAAGCGCAAACATGTTTGTTAAATTTTATAACTGCGTTAGTTTTGATGCTAAAATAACGAAACCTCGAGAACTATTTTTCAAGAATGTAATTATTAATTGCAAAAAATCTCAAAATTTCTAAACAAACGAGCAAAATTTTAAAATTTTTGATTTTTTGGGAGAAAAAAAAATCCAAAATTTTTCATTAAATTCCGTAACTTTGGTAATTTTAATGTTGGTATAATGAAATTTAAGAACGTTACTATTGTCGACATGTTTATTGAATGTGAGAAATTAGAACGTTTTAGAACAAGCTACTAAGATTTTTGATTTTTTGGCCAATGAACGAACAAAGACGCAAGCATTTTAAATTAAATTTGATAGCTTCGGTAATTGTATTGCTTAAACTATGAAACTTTAAGTACTTATTTATAAAGACGTGATTATTAACTGCATCAAATTACATAATTTTAGATCACGCGTGCAAAATTTTAGAATTTTTCATTTTGAGGGTGAACAAAAAAACTCCAAAATTTTTCATTAAATTCCGTAACTTTGGTAGTTTTAGTGTTGATACAACGAAATTTTAGAACGCCACTGCTTTTTACACGTTCTTTAAATGTCGGCCAAATTATAACGTTTTAGAACAAGCAAGTAAAATTTTAGAATTTTTTAGTTTAATGAACGAACAAAACCGCAACATTTTAAATTAAATTTTTTAACTCCGACAGTTTTAATGCTAAAACAACGAAACTTGGGGGATTGATTTCCAAGAAGGTGATTATTAATTTTGTCAAATTACAAAATTTTAGAACAAGCAAGAAAAATTTTAAAAAATTTTTGACCGAAGAAAAAAATCAAATTTTTCGTATTAAATTTTGTAACTTTTCTGTAGTTTCATTGTTGTTATAATAAAAGTTAAAAAGGTCACTGCCCTTCGACGTGTTTAATAAGTATACCAAAATAGAACGTTTGGAATTGTTTAATTCTATAAACAAACAAAAAGCGCAACTTTTTAAATTATTTAATTTCATAAGTTTGGTAGTCTTTATGCTAAAACACCGAAACTTTGAGGAGTTATTGCTAAAAACGTGATTATTAACTGTACTAAATTACAAAATTTTAGAACAAACGATTGAAATTTTCGAATTTTTCAGTTTTTAGACGAACAAAAAATTTTAAATTAAATGTTATAACTTTGACAGTTTGAATGCTAAAGCAACGAAACTCTGCGAATTGATTGCGAAGAACTTCATTATTATCTGTACCAAATTACAAAATTATACAAAGTATAAGACGCCAAAAATTAAGACAAAAATATTAACCTTCTCAACCAACATCTGTTTTACTTGATTTTCACTGATTTGTTCTCTTTAGCTTATTATCCATTTCACAGATAAAACAGACGTTGCTTTGTTTCGAGTCAATCAATGTAGGCAAAATTCTAGTGCGTCCGGTCCTGCTTAAACGCAAAGAGTTTACATGGCTGGTAAGTCAACTAGTAGTTTTAATTAGCTGTAGCTCTGTTCTTTAATTTGCAATAATCAACGACATTGAGATCAATGATTACACACAAGGAAGCAAAACTTAAAATTTTTGATTGTCAAAATTCGAATTTGTCAAATCTGACGTTTCGAGTTTTCGCAACTTCACAACTTCAGTCAGAATTCCGTAAATAATCCAAAAAGATGGCTGTCAAGAGCATCTTGGCCCGTCCAAGCTCCAATCGCCGGGGAGAGCCAACCATCGAGATTGATTTACTAACAGAATCGGGCCCTTATCATGTGGACTCACCGCAATCGCCTCATCAAAACAAAGGTAAAATTTCACTGCTTTCGCTCGCTCGCTCGCTAAACAAACAAATCATAGAAAAAGAAACAAAAGGATTTGCGTCAGTGCGTGTTAAATGGGTCTTTAATTCACACCCATCCACTAATGAAATTTATTAGAAATATAAAAGTGTCTAAATTATTTCTTTTTCGGGGAAATTTAGCACCGGTGAACAGTTTCATTCCCTTTTTTCCACTATTTAAACATTTCCTCAAATACCACGTCTGTTTGCGGCGCCTTGATATGTCACCATCTCCAAATATTTAAACAAATTCCAAACTAATAAATTATTACTTATTTGTTTTTACTGTTGCTCCATTTTATTGAGCCTTTTGTATTGTTTCAATCCCTATAAATATTTAATTAGATTTAACTGACCTTGCGTTCGGATTTTTCCCAATAATTCGATACACAAATTGTCACAATCATTTAGCGCGATGATAAAACATTTATTATAACAACAAATATGGAGACTGTTTGAATAAACGTGACGTTTTTAGCGCTTGATTTATACTTTTATTGTTAAAAATGCAAAGAGGAATTGTAAAAAAATCAACACGCTTTGATGTCATCCTGTTCAACTGCGAGACGGAAGAGACTCTTCCTGTTTACACCGAAGACTCCTGTGGGAGAAATCCTTCTCTGGTGACGAGACTCTTATCGCGAAACAAATAAGTCTGAAACAATAAATGGAGGCGTTGAACGTGCCTTATCAGTTCACCAAAAATTTTAACACGAAGAAGTGTTTTTTACAATGGGTGAGTTTTCTTATGTAACGTCCGCTATTACGATGCTATTAATAAACAATAAATTGTTATGAAGAGAACGTGTAAATGAGACAAATCCTGCTTGCAATGTTAATTAAGTCATTAGAAGAGTTTTCGTTTTTATGTAACGAGATACGTCATCTTCGTGGTGCAGAGAAAAGGGTAAATCCTGTTTTTTGCTCGCGAGCTATAATTAGAGATTATTGGGTTGTTTCAGCGTTTGATGTAACAATGCAAGTAGACAATGTTGAATCTGTTCCACTAATGTAATTTAAAAATGGTTAATTTCGGAAATTATAGGCGAATCAGCGATGGTTAGCCAACAAAAATTATAGCAATATTAAAAATGCATTATCTCGGGCTTGTTAGGAGAGGAAATGATATTTACAGAATTTTGATTTTGTATTCAAGGCGAGAGAAAGATTTTTGTGAATTTAATTGGTTAATTACCATTTTGTTGCGTGATAATTTCTCTATTTCCATAATTGTTTTTTCGTCTCTGAGATTTTCCCCGTTCTTGCCCATTTTCTCTTACTTTTACCGTTAATTTATGCGTTTTTTTGCGTTTTTCTACTTCCTTGGCTGTTTTTTCCATGTTTTCCACGTTTTTCACGCACTTTTGTTGCTAAGAATCCGGTCGTACATATCCGGAATTTTTAGTGTTCCATAACTCCGGAAGTACGAGAAATAGTAAAATGCGATTCTCAGCATTGTTTGTTTCTAACGCTTTTGTTGTTGAGAATTCGTTGTCAAATTTTAAAATTCCACGGTGGATTTTTTTTTAAAAAGATTCCAACTCAAACTATACGAAATTTTGAATTTTTGGTTTTTTGACTGTCTCTCGTAAACAACTTGAGCTACTAATTTAAGATTTGAGCAAGTGATACATCACGAGTTGCTCTTTTGATTGATATAAAATTCAAAATCATCAAACGGCGTTTTCGCCCCGAAAAAGCTTCTTAAAACTGACCAAAAAAGACTCTGAAAACCTAATTTGATCAGTAATAGTTTGTCAATTTTTGAAGAAAACTTAAGCTATTGGTACTCATTTTACGCAGAATTCCACGCAGATTCCAAATTTTAGACAAAAATCCACGTACGATAACAAATAACTGAGTTGTGACCGATTAAAGTTTGGATTAAAAAAAATTCAATTTCGAAATGTTTATTGCTCAATATTTCCGAGACTACGAACGATACAAAAATGCATTTTACGCCTCGTTTTTGTTTAAAATCGGTTCTCAAATATTCAAAATTCGGCGGTAAATTTTTTTGAAAAAAAAAATCCGACTCAAACGAGAAAAAATTTTGAATTTTTGGTTTTTTGACTGTTTCTCGTAAATAACTTGAGCTACTAATCTGTGCTTTGGGGCGTAGTTAAATCTCAACTTGGTCTTCTGATTGATATTTAACTCAAAATGATAAAACATCGTTTTTGCCTTAAAAAAACTTCTTCAAACTGATCAAAAAAGACCCTCTGGTTACATAATTCGGTGGATATCTCGCTTATTTTTGAAGCAAAGTTATGTTATAGGATACTCATTTTACGCAGAATTTTACGCAGATTCCAAACCCGGGATTAAGCTTTACGTGCGACTAAAAATAAAATTTTCAGTTTTTAAATGTTTAACGCTTCTCTAATGTCCGAAACTAAAACTAATAGAAAGGTGCGGTTTTACTATCGTTTTTTCGCGCTTTGGTTGCTTTAAATCCGCTTTCAGATATTCAAAATTTGATGGTCAATTTAAAAAAAATCCGATTCAAACTCAAAATGACACTAAAGAAACTTTATGAAAATTTCCTTCGGTCAATTTTTCGTTTATTTGTTAAGCTAAACTCAAGTTATTTGTACTCATTTAACGCAGAACTTCATGCAGAATCTAAAACTGCGCTAGCCGTTAAATCTTGATTAAAAGTGATGTTTTGTAGATTTCGAGCTCTTCTTTGCGAATTCAAGCCAGAAAACATCGAAAATCAGCGAGAAATCGCCGTTTTGCCTCGAAATGAGCGGATTTCTCTAAGAATTTTGATGATTTCGTGCAGATTTCTGGTGTTTTCCGGAAATTCCGGTGGTCCATATTTCCGGAACTACGACAAATTGAAAAATGCTGTTTTCATCATCGTTTTTCTCGCATTTTTGTTACTTTGATGCGCTCTTAGACATCCAAAATTCGATGTCACTTTAAAAAAAAAAAATGGATGAAGGAATAAAAATTTTAGAATTTTTGTTTTTTTTTTAGCGTCATTTGACCCAACGATCTACGATTTAATTGATGATTTAAGTTAATAGACATTAAGCTGCACTTTCGATTGATGTAAACTCAAAGACACAAAACGTTGTTTTCGCTCTGAAAAAATTATCCCAGAAAGACCCTCGGAAAACCGATTAGTCAATATTTTGCTTATTTATAAAATATAAAGTATTAAATAAAAGTTATAAGTTAATAAAGAGAAGTTATTAGTGTGGATTTAACGCAAAATTTCACGATGCTACTAAAGCGGTGCTAATTTGCTCTGTATGTCAAAAAATAACTGAGTTATGGCTAATTCAAAGTTGTGGCTAAAGATAAAAATTTTCAACTTCCGGAATTTTCGGTGCTTTGTATTTTTGAAACTACAACAAATAGAAGGATACAATCTTTACCTAAGCTTTTTTCGCTTTTTTCTGCTTTTTATTTCGTTTTTAGATATCCAAAATTGATTAAAAAAAATCGATTGACGCGATACAAAATTTTGAATTTTTATTTTTTTGTCGCAACTCGTAAACTTCTTGACTTACCGATTTGAGTTTTGTTCAGTGGATAGATCTCGAGTACTCATTTAACGCAGAATTTTACGCAGAATCCAAAACGGTGCCAACTTTTTCCGTACGTCAAAAAATAAGCGAGATTTTTTTTTAAATTTTTGGTTTTTTGACTATCACACGTAAACTATTTAACCCACCGATCTGAGATTTAACCAGTTGATAAATCTTGAGCTACTCTTTCGATTGATGAGTATAACTCAAAGTTACTAAACGTCATTTTCGCCTGAAAAAGTATTTTAAAAAATGACTCGGAAAATATCCTCTAAAAATCTATTTTGGTCAATCTCTGGTTTATTTGTGAAGCCAAAGACAAACTATAAGTACTCATTTAACGCAGAATTTCACGCAGAATCTAAAACTGTGCTAGTTTTTCCAGTACGCCAACAAATAACTGAAGTTTAGGGTGGTCGCCAGAGAGCAAACATGCTGTTTCAATTTTTCAATTTTTTAGAATGTTTAGACTATTTTTAGACCACTAGTTACAAATTTTTATTGAAGAAATTTTAAATTTAAATTTAAATTTTTTAAAATTCTTAGGATATAAATTTTCAATTGTGGTTGGTATTCAGTGGCCTTCATATCATGAGTAATGTTGGATGCAATAAACGAATTTCATTGTTTAATAAACGATCACACCCATAAGTTGTAAAATTTATCAATTTTTTGCGTAAAAAAAAGATAATTGTTAGAAATTTTCCATTATAACAATTAAATTTAACTGTTAAATTATCTCAATTTTAACCCTTAAAAAACATATCAATATCACTATCAAAGCACGGCCGATAGCCATCTGTTCTTACGAGTTCATTAAAATTGATATTAATAAACGATTATGCAAAATCAACAAAACCGTTTTTACCACCACAAAACTTAAATATCCATGAAGTAAAACAAAGCTGAACCATAAATTGAAATTTCTTCGCTCATAGAAAGTGAGATAAAATCTGACCGATTATGAATTTTCATGTAAAATTAATGGATCCCACAAAAGCAAAAGTTGCAACAATTGGAGCAGAGTACAACGCTCAAAAACAAACTTTTCTAATAATTGCGATAAAAACCGAATTGTTTGCAGTTAAAAATTCGTAATGGTCAATTAGGTCAGCCTTGTGCACGCTATCAAAACTGTTAGATTTTTAATTCCACTTTTAGTAATTGTTCATTTCAATTGTGACAATAAAATTATGAAAGTTGGAGATGTTAGTGTGTCGCGTTTGCAAGCTGATTTTGATTTCTGCTTCTTCTTGTTCCGAACTTTCCTTGGACTTAACAATACAATTGAAAATTATTCATGAAAACAAGGTTGAGTTAATTGCGCGCTTGCACCCATTTTTGGATTCGCGTTAAATTTCGAAGCGACGCATCTCTCCTTTCATTGCTCCTCCGTTTTCGCTCAACCTTCCAGATAACACACTTATAAACATTGAGTAATCAGCAAACAGAAAAACTAACAATTATTATTGTCTCCATTAATTGCCACACCTCTCAGCCCAGATTTGTCTCATCCACACCATTAGAAATTCTATTTTCAAAATCCCTCTCCAAATCTCCGTCTCGGCTTCAAGTGCAGAGCAATTGTTCGTCATTCGACGAGTTATTTAACCGTTTGGAGCGACTCGGCTTGATTCATTCAGTTCCACTCCTGACCGACATTCAAATCTCTCTCGAGAGAGGTTTTCGTTTGATTGACACTGCACTCGCAAACTAGTTTAGTCGTGTGTCGGAGATTCGTTACACATATTGTGAATTGTGCACAAAAAACTCGGTGTTCTCGTTTCAAAACGGTTGAGGTGAGGCACGATGGCGACCAAGGAGGCTAAAGGTAAATTTTTTCAAAATTTTTCACTTGGGGAAATCGGAATTCTAAGTAGAGAAAATATACAAATAAGAACAATAATAAGGAAAATTATGCAAAGTGAAAATGACAATAGGTCTAAACCATTAGGCAAATCTAAATTGATTATGTATTAATTGTCGCAATTTTTGATGACTTTTTTATTGTGGTATTAACATACATTTCAAAATTTCTGGCGACTTCGTGTCCGTTTTCTTAATTTTTTTTCGCGATTGCGGAAAGCCGGCACTAAAATTTTTATTGTTTGCCATTTTCAGTCTTAATTATTTGTTGTATTATTTTCTACTTTGTTTACTTTTTTTCTAGATTTTTAAGCGGTGATAAAAGGTAACAATAAGATCACTTTCACTACCATTTGCTTGATAGCGAAAGTGGAAGAAACAAATTAAAGATAGTTATCGTGTCGGGTTTCGGTCTATTTGTTTGGAAAAAAATACACCCTGTATGAGTACTAAATTGGATTAGTCGAAATGCTCCATTTTCTAAGTAGGAAGCCTGACTAAATTACTAGTTTGGCTGGAATGCGGGCTACTATATTATCAGATTAGACTAGATTCTGATTAGCTTACTTAATAAATTAGATTAGAAATAGATTAGCTTTTACTGATATAATAAATAAATCGGACTAATTCTGACTAAATTATTGTAAAACTGAAGTGGATTAGTCGCCACTATAAATTAATTGGTTCGGGGCAAAATTAGATTAATTAGAACAAATTTTGTTACAATTGAATTACTTAAATAAAATTGACTAATTCCGGCTAAATTATTCAACTAATTTAGACCAAAATTAGACGAAAAAATCTAATTCTGACTAGATTTTTGTTAAATTATAGGATAGAAGACGACGCGACTCTTAAATTAGCCGATTCAGAGCAAAATTAATCTAAATTGGATTAAGTATAATTAATTTTTACTATTGGATTAAATCAAATTGACTAATTACGACTAAAATATTCTAATTTAAGAAACCGAGAAATGTTAAACCGACCGAAATTCCGACCAAATTTGTGTTAAATTCTAGAATATTAGATGAAACGACTCTTAAATTAGTAGAATTAGAGTAAAGTTAGATTAAATTGATAAATAGATTAAATTGACTTCATTATTCAAAACTGAAAAACAATATATGTACTTTTAAATTAACCGATTTAGAGAAAAGTTATTCTAGATTTGACCAAAATTAGACCACGCCAAAGTTAAAATTAGACCAAATTTAGATTACGCCTAGTCAGTTTTTACTACTAGTATATAAAATTAAAATGACTAATTCTGATTAAATTTTTGTTAAACAGAAGAATATTAAATGACGCGACTCATAAATTAGGCAATTCAGAGTAAAGTTAGATTAAATTGGACTAAATTTGTTTAACTTTTACTATTCAATAATTATATTGAATTGACTAATTTCGACTAAATTATGCTAAATTGATGAACAATATACCAAAATTAAACCACGAAAATGTTAAAATTGGACTAAATTTAGAATAACCTTAGTCAACTTTTACTGTTTTATGAAATTAAATTGACTAATTTTAATTAAATTTTTGTTAAATTGTAGAATATACAAACACAAGACTCTTAAATTAAGCAAATCGGAAATTGAACTAAATTTGATCAATTTTTACTAATGAATTAAATTAAATTTGACTAAATCTTGTTAAATTAAAAAAACATTAGATGGCACTACTTTTAATTAGCCGATTTATAGCAAAATTAGATTAGATTGAACTAAATCTGATCAATTTTTAATATTGAATTAAATTGGTTTGTCTAATTATGACTAAACTATTCTTAATTGAGAAACATTAGACTTCCAAATTGACCAATTCAGAGCAAATTTATACTAGATTTGACCAAAATTAGATCACAAAAATCACTTAAATCAGTTCAATTTTTACTGTTAGATTAAATCATATTGAATAATTCTGCCAAAATTTTTGGTAAATTGAAAAGAATTAGACGACGCGACTGTTAAATTAACCGATTGAGGGCAAATTCATAGTAGTTTAGACTAAAATTAAAAAATTAATAAAAATGAAACCAAATTAGATTACAGTTGATCAGCTTTTCCTATTAAATGAACTCAAATTGACTAATTTTTATTAAATTTTTGTTAAATTGAAGAATAATAGACGGGGTGATTCTTAAATTAGCCGATTTAGAGCAAATTTAGATTAAATTGGACTAAATTTGATCAACTTTTACTACTGAATTAAACTAATTTGGACTAATTTATTTGAAATTAAAGTACATTGCAGTTTAAATTAACAAATTAAGAGCACATTTATACCAAATTGGGCCATAAGTAACTACAAAAAAGATAAATTATATCAAATTATTCTAAATCTGACTAATTTTGACTAAATTCATGTTTAATTCGAAAACCATAGACAATACGATTTTTAGTTTAGCTGATTTAGAGCTAGACTAAATCAAAATCTAACAAAATTTTTCTATTATATTAAATTTACTAATTCTAATTTACTTTGAGTTAAGTATAAAAATTAATAAGTCTATTTCTAATTAAAAATTTTAAAAATTACTGTCAGTTAATTTAATTGAATTAGACTAACGCCAAACAATAGCACTGAGTTGATCAAACTGTTCGTATTATTTTCGATGGAATTCATGGAAAACTGAAATTATAATATTTTTACTAATAATTAATTAGGATTTTAGACTAGTTCACTGAGACCAGCATTAGTGTGATTTAGGCTAGAATTTCCTTTTTATTTTGCAGTGAAATTAAACTCGTTTGGACTAAAAATTGAACTGCCATGTCAGAATAAATTCATGTAATTAATAAAAGCCAAAATTAGTATAAATAAACTGAAATAAAATTTTTGTAAATCAGCTAATTTGATTGGAAACAAATTAACTTCTGTTGACTAATTATAATTAGTTAATTAACAGGACCGGATTGCTATATAAATTAATTAAGACTAAATCTAAAAGAAACTAGGTTAGACCAATTGCCAGTCTTGAATAAGATAAATAAACATAATAAAATATTATTAGACTATATTTTAGTAAAAATTTTGACTGAATGAAAACAAATTTTTCCCAAAAAATGGAACAATAGCTATCACAAAATTTCATAACTTTGAAAATAACACATGTTACGTAGAGTGGCCCTGCTTATGGATAAACTGATAAAACGTGACACTTTGATAGATAATAAATCACAAAAAAAATGCCAAGCACCTCATCACTTGAACTTCAATTTGATTAGTTTATCTAAAAAATTTTTTTCAAGTGATTAAATGCTATTAATTTAATCAGTAATCAGACACGCAAAGTTTTTCACATCTATTTATAATTTCTTCGGTTTCTTGTTCCAGCTGTTGCGTTTTTATCGATAATATTCCAACAGTTTCTTTATTGCTTTTATCTTAGATAAACAATTAACCGTAAATTATCGCTTAATCCTTTCCACAAGCATTTTGTTCCACTTTTTAATCTCTAAACGAATTCCGCGGTAATCTAGTAATTCCACGACTTTGAATTCAATCGATAAGAATTGTTTTATAATCGCCGGCTTCTGTATTCTTCTGATTATCCTAAGCACACAAATCAGTTTTTATAATCCTGTTGACACAAAACAGATAATTTTCATTGGAAAATACTTGAGAGAGAAATGCGAAATGCGAATGGGAGCGTGAAACATTTCAAAAATGAACCTTCGAAGCTTCAAGTTTAATTTCTACTTTCTTTATGATTGCAGGTTCAATGAGGCTTCGGTACATTTACAATGAAAGTGTAGAATTTTATTGTCTTCATTTTTCTTCAGTACATTAATAGGTGAATCCGTGACTATTTTTTTTTACTTTCTCCGGTTTTAGGACTGGTTTAATTAGAGATTATGTCTGTCCGATTTGTTTAAATTGATTTCTGCCAAATTAATTTGAATTATGACGAGTTATTTTGCAAGTGGACGTGTTGGCTAATCAATTTGACGTTGTTAAGGCAGGAGCGGGTTTGTAATGGATTTTAGATTCATTGATAAGTTTGATTGATTTTTCTTGCGACATGTTTGGTTAGGAATTTACAAAATGCTCAAACAAGATCGGAATTTACGGGTCATAAATTTTGCAGGAAAATTATAAATTTTTGTTGTTGATCCAGCGAAAACGGCTTTAGTGTTAAATTATCGTCAAGCCTTGTTGAAGGTTCAAGTAATTGAAAGTAAATGAAAGCGGATTTTTGCATGATTATTTTGCCTTTCTAGCTCTTGGAAAAATAAACTGAAGCGATAAATTTGTAAGTAAACAATAAATGAGGAGATAAGTGAACGTCAACGGTCAAAAACCTGATAACTTGAGTTTAGGCAGTAGAATCGTGAGCAAACGAATCTTTACAACTTTCTGTTTTTTAGACGCTTTTTAGAACATTTGGAGAACTTTTTAGGTTCTTTGGAAAAAATTTTGACTCATTTTCTTTATGTATTTTAAGCTTTCCAGCTTCTTTTGGTTCTCAGTCTTCTTCAGATTCTTATCTAGATTTTTGAAGTTTTCTTTCTATATATTTTTTTCTTGCTTATTTAAAATTTTTAGATTTGTCAAGTTTTTTAGAAATTTTCTGTACAATTTTTTTTTTATTGTTCAGATTATCGAGAAGACTTTTTTGGTCGATTTTTTATAGGAAACTTCCGAAGATTTTTCAAAAGATCTCTTCAAGATTTTTGGCATTTTTAGGAGGTTCTTCTCTAGATTTAGTTCTTTATATTTTTTGTTCATAGTTTTTATTTTTCTAAATTTACAGATTTTTCTCATCTTCTTCATTCTCCAGGTTCTGTATAGGTTTATCAGTTTCTTCTATTACTTCGGATTTTTTTTCAGAAGTTTCTATAAAAATTTTGCTGTTTTAGAATTAATATTAGCAAAGCTTCTTGTTCGTTCTGAGAAAAAAATATTAAAAAATTTTCTTTGTTGCTCTAAAATTTTGTAATTGAGCGCAGTTAATAATCAAGTTAAGAGTGGTCAAGTCCCTTAATTTGACAACATTAGGGCTAAAAATGCAAAAGTTACCGAGTTTAACAGAAAACGTTGGGAATTTTTGGTTCAACACAAAATGAAAATATGCAAAAATTATATTTCGTTGTCTAAAATTTTGTAATTTTGTACAGTTGATAAAAAAGTCGACAGTAGTAAATCTTCCAAATTTTACTGTTTTAGGATTAAATTTGCTAAAATTACGGAATTTAATCCAAAACGATAAACATTTTTGAATGGTCTTGACAAAAAATTTTCAAAAATTTTGTTTTTTGGTATAAAATTTTGTAATTTAGCGCAGTTAATAAAACAAGTTTACAATGGTCAATCTTCTAAATTTGACTGCATTAGAGCTGAAAATGCAAAAGTTACCGAATTTAATAGAAAACGTTGAAGATTTTGATTCGACTCTAAATAAAAATTCTTAAAATTTTATTTCTTGGTCTATAATTTTGAAATTTAGAACAGCTAATAAACAAGGTGAAGATGATAACGTCTCCAAATTTTACTACATTAGGGCTAAAAAAATTTACTGAATTTATTAGGAAACGTTGACCATTTTTGACTTAAATGAAAATTTACAAAAAAATATTTTTTAATCCAAAATTTTGAAATTTATGTAAATTAATAAACACACAAAAAGTAGTAAATATTCTAAATTTCAATATTTTAAGATTAAATCTGTCAAAGTTACGAAATTTTATACAAAATGTTAGAAATTTTTGAATGATCCTAAAACATTTTTTTCGAAAATTTTGGTTTTTGGTTTACTATTTTGTAGGTTAGCACAGTTCATAATCTAATTAAAACTTACAGTCTTCCAATTTAACAGATTTAGGATTTAAATTTTCAAAATTACAGAATTTAATAATCGAAAGAGCAAATTTTTGGTTCGTCCTAAAAGGAAAAATTTTCAAAAATTTTATTTTTTGTTCTAAAATTTTGTAATTAATTGTAATAAATTGAAACTGAAAAAGCTATAAAATTTTACTGCATTAGGGCTAAAAATTACTAAATTTAATAGGAAACGTTGGGAATTTTTGATTCGATTCTAAAAAAAATTTCAAAAATTTTATTTTTTAATCTAAAATTTTGGAATTTAGCTAAGTTAATAAGCACGTGAAAAGCAGTAAATACTCCAAAATTTAATGTTCTATGATTAAATCCTTCCAAAATTACGGAATTTAATACAAAACGTTAGAAATTTTAGAGTGGTTCTAACATTTTTTAAAAATTCTCGTTTTTTGATTTAAAATTATATAGTTTAGCACAGTTAATAAACTAGTTGAACACAACTTTTCCCGAATATTACGGTTTTAGGATTGAAATTTTCAATGTTACAGAATTGAATGAATAGACGAGAGGACAATTTTTGGTTTGTTCTGATAATGAAAAATTCTCAAAATTTTTATTTGTTGATTTAAAATTATGTAATTTGGTTCAGTGTATGAACAAATTGCAACTAATAGAGCCATCAAATTTTATTGCATTAGAGCTAAAAGTGACAATGTTACTAAATTTAATAGGAATCGACTCTAAATGAAAATTATCAAAAATTCAATTTTCTAATTTAAAATTTTGGCATTTAGGTAAGTTAATAAACACCCCTGAAATAGAAAATACTCCAAATTTTAATGTTCTAGGATTAAATTTGCCAAAGTTGCGAAATTTAATACAAAACGTTGGAAATTTTTGACTGGTTTGTTTTTTGATCTAAAATTTTGAAGTTTAGTACAGTTAATAAACTAGTTTAAAGTAAAATTGTCTGTAAATTTTACAATTGTAAAATTTCAAAAGTTACATAAATTTATAAACGAGAGGGAAAATTCTTGGTTCGTCCTGAAAATGAAAATTTCTCAAAAATTTCATTTGTTGATCAAAAATTTTGTAATTTACCGCATTAGATAAACACATTAAAACTGATGCAGTCATAAAATTTGACTGCATTAAGGCTAAAAATGGCAAAGTTACTGAATTTAATAGTAAATGTTGGCGTTGGATGTTTTTGGTTTGAAACAAAATGAAAATTCGCAAAAATTCCATTTTTTGGTCTAAAATTTTGAAATTTACCACAGCTAATAAACAAGCCAACAAGAGTAAATTCTTCATATTTTACAGTTTTAGGATTATATCAGCCAAAGTTACAGAATTAATACAAAACGATAGACATTTTTGAATGGTTCTAATAAAAAATTACTCAAAAATTTTACTTTTTTGGTTTAAAATTTTGTAGTTTAGCACACTTATCAATTAAAAAGAGCAATGTCTTCTAATTTTACAGAATGGAATTTACGAAACGAGAAATTTTGGTTCGCCTTGATAATAAAAATTTCTCAAAAATTTTATTAGTTGCCCTAAAATTTTGATATTTGGCACAGTTGATAAGCAAGTCAAAAGTGAAAAATCCACCAAATTTTATTACTTTAAGACTGACAATGCTAAAGTTACAGAAGTTCGAAATTTTTGGTTCGACTCAAAACCATATTTCTCAAAAATTTTATTTGTTGCTCCAAAATTTTGAAATTTTGATTAACAAGGCTAAATTTTCCAAATTTTATTGCTCTAAGACTAGCAATGCCAAAATTGCAGAATTTTCTAAAATGTTAATTCTCAATTCTCATTTTTTTATCTAAAATCTAAAAAAGCAAGAATTTCTGTTCGGACTTCTTTAAAAATTCGATTAGAACAATTCTTTTTAGATTGGATATCTATTTTAAATTTTTAGATTCTTCTTCTTTTTGGCAAGATTTTAAATTAGTTAAATTTGAGAATTAGTCTTGACATGTTAAAACTAAAAAAATTTTTTTTTTCAGGACACGACACAATTTTGGGTTTATCCGAGATAACCGAAAACAAGCAAATCTGGCGAATGCTCCTCGCCGAATTCCTAGGAACATTCCTCTTAGTCTGCGTTGGCTGCGGATCCATCGTCATCGGCGGTGTGGACATCGTCCGAATTGGTCTAACATTCGGTATAACAGTCGCTACACTAGCCCAAGTAAGTCATTTTCGTAACCCGGATAGCCTTAAAACCTCACATTTTGGCACTGAACTTGTCGCCAGCAACTTCAGAATGAATAAACCATTTAAAAATCGATCTAGAACACAGTACAGTTGCGAAAGAAAATGAGACCAACCTGAGTGACTGTACGAACCGCTTTTCTTATCGAGCGGACAAATAATAATAAAAAATTTAGGTTTGCTAAACATGGTAATGCGACTAGGTTCAAACAAACCACGTGATAACACGTGAAGTTCGCCACAGAACTGTCAATCAAAAATTTTCCTCGTCAATCCAAAATTGGCGGAACACTTCGCACATTTTATTTTAGAAAGTTGGAATTGCTATCAGCACGGGAACAATTGTAAAAATTATAAGAACTTAAACCCGTTTAGTCGATTAAAGCGAACAAAGTGAAAGTGTTCTTTAAAATGAATGAGTGTTTTGTTGGTTTTATGAGCACTGGCAAGTTCAAGGTCACGCAGAGCCGAATTTTGCCGCTTTTTGGTCGCGGGTTTTTCGAAATGTTGCGTTCGAAGGCCGCTAATTATTTTTTATGATTGATTATCTTGATTGTTTATTGCTCCTCTGTTCTTTGAACAATTTAATTAGAATTCGGCCTTGTGGCGCTAATTTGGAAAGTGTCGTGTGATGGGCCAAGTCCAAATTTGCAAAATGCTTCGGCGAGACGAACGCGCTTCTTATAATTTAACCAAAACGAAATTAATTGGTAGTTAAGTAAGAAATGATGAGCCAAGTAGCTGTAAAAACGAATAAAAATCAAATGAATGAAGTGTTAAGTAATAACAGAAAGGACCAGTTTCTTAACGGAAGATAATTGGAGGAGCAAACAGAAAAACGGGAAAAGGAACGGATTTTCTTGCGATTTTTAGTTCGGCAAGTTTGATGCTTTAAGTTAATTAGATTCGTCGTATTCTTCAAATTCTTCGAACCGTTGAAATCCTTGTCTCTAATTTTCTGGGCGAAAGATAAAAACAGGAAATTGAACAAGACAGCTCTTCGGTTGTGTGCATTCTTATCAAAAATTGCAGACACGTTTTGATTGATTGATGGATGAATTCATTGATTTGATAAAGATATCGCGTCACTGTCACCGTTTATCTGCACTTTTGCACAAAAATCGCTCGATTAAGAAATAAAAAAATCGGTTTTTTAGATTGTTTGGATGTTTTGAAATTTTTCTCTTCTGTTCTTTGTGGTTTTGCAGTTTTTGCTCGCTTTTTTCTTTTTGTTTTATAATATTATAATTCAGATTTTTAAGGTCATATCTAGTTCCTGAAATTATCTATTTTTTTCGCGTAAGAAGCGAATCAACAATTTTATACAACTGTCTTTTTAAATTTTTTGGGTTATATTTGCTCTTTTTATTTTATTTTTTTTAGGACGTGCCTAACGTTTATCGTTTTTACTTCAAAACGAGAGAAGTGCGCTGATCGTTGTCGCATTTTACTCGTAAACAAGCGACGCGTGCCGAGCGTTTATCGTTTTTACTTCCAAACTCTCAAATCGTACCAAGCGTTGTTAAATTTTACTAGTAAACGAGCGAGGCGTGCCAAGCGTTGTTGCATTTTAGTTGTTAACAAGCGAGGCGAGCCGAGCGTTGTTACATTTTACTTGTAAACAAACAAGGCGTGCCAAGCGTTGTCGAATTTTACTCGTAAACAAACGAGGCGTGCCGAGCGTTTATCGTTTTTACTTCCAAACTATCAAATCGTAACAAGCGTTGTTACATTTTACTAGTAAACGAGCGAGGCGCGCCGAGCGTTGTTGCATTTTACTTGCTAACAAGCGAGGCGAGCCGAGCGTTGTTACATTTTACTTGTAAACAAACAAGGCGTACCAAGCGTTGTCGAATTTTACTCGTAAACAAACCAGGCGTGCCGAGCGTTTATCGTGTTTACTTCCAAACTAGTAAAACGTACCAAGCGTTGTTAAATTTTACTAGTAAACGAGCCAGGCGTGTCAAGCGTTGCTGCATTTTACTTAAAAATAAGCGAGACGTGCCGAGCGTATATCGTTTTTACTTCCAAACTATCAAATCGTACCAAGCGTTGTTACATTTTACTAGTAAACGAGCGAGGCGTGCCGAGCGTTGTTGCATTTTACTTGTTAACAAGCGAGGCGAGCCGAGCGTTGTTACATTTTACTTGTAAACAAACAAGGCGTGCCAAGCGTTGTCGAATTTTACTCGTAAACAAACGAGGCGTGCCGAGCGTTTATCGTTTTTACTTCCAAACTAGCAAATCGTACCAAGCGTTGTTACATTTTACTAGTAAACGAGTCAGGGGTGCAAAGCGTTGTTGCATTTTACTTGGAAATAAGCGAGACGTGCCGAGCGTTTATCGTTTTTACTTCAAAACGAGAGAAGTGTGCTGAGCGTTTTCGCATTTTACTCGTAAACGAGCGAGGCGTGTCGGATTTGTCGGATTTTACTTGTCAACATACAAAGCGTGCCGAAAGTTTACCGATTTTATTTCTAAAGAAGCGAGACGTACTGAGCGTTTATCGTCATTATTTCCAAACGAGCGAGGCGTGCTGAGCGTTAATTGCATTTTACTTCCGAATCATCAGTCAAATAAATTTTTCATAAATACTATTTGGAGCGCAACGTAATAAATACTAGTTTTTATCAATTTTACTTAAAAGACAATAAAATAAACTTTCCAAAGAACTGTGGTACTCATTGATAGCGACAATAGTTTCTAAAATTTTTGAGAAGCACCAATGGCATCTTGAGAAAGATTTTTTGTATTTTTAAAGATTTTTTTGGACTATTTATTGCTAATTTTTTGTCGTTTATAAAATAATTGAGAATTTTAACAGCATTATTGCTAAAGGGGCATTACAGTTTATAATTACAAAAAAAAAATTGAAAAACTGGCAGAAACTCAATTTCAAATTACCACTGCGCTAATTGTATTAAACATAAAAAAATGGACCAAAATTGTCACACGCAGAATTTCCTGAAGAATATTTTTAATCTCTTGATATTTTTCGATTTGCCTGATGGTTTAAAAGAAAAATGCGATCAGAGCTCAGCACGACACTTTGGCGTGGAAGTAAAATGCGATAAACGCTCAGCGCGTTTCTTAGCTCTGCGATAAATGCTCGAAGCGCGTCGTATAGATCTGCGAAAAACGTTCGGCGCCCTTCGTAGATCTGCGATAAATGCTCGGCACGCCTCCTAGATCTACGATAAACGCTCGGCGCACCTCGGAGCTTTGCGATAAATGCTCAACACGCTCGATAAACGCTTGGCGCGCCTCGCTGGAATTGTTTTTAGGGCGGAAAAGGGAGAACGCATTTAAATCGGAAAGAAAACTCTTTAAATCAACACATTGCGCTCAGACAAATGTGAGAATGGCCCCCTTAAATGGAACATATTCTCTCTCCCATTGCCTTCTTTTCGAATGTGAATGTCCGCAAACAACAGCCTCCAGCATGTATGTTCTTCGCGGCATCCTTTTACCTTTACTCATTGCGTATTGCGCAGTTCTTGCACTGTTTGTTACAAAACTCAGTCAGTCACTTTGAAATAAAATAAAAAAAAAACAGAGTCAAGAAAATGCAATTTTTGCGATCATCTGATTAAAAAAGACACTTACATCACATCCTGTAGATTTTCCAATGATGAAACTAAGACTTCTTATACCTTAAAGTTAATTACAATTCGTTTGACAGGTAACACGCACGATTTAATTTAAGTTCTCATGGCCTTCAACTTTATAAATTCGGTCATATGCGATACTTAACACATTAATAGATTTTGCACGTTAGATAGTTATAATGATGAGAATGTGGAAATGGAAAGTCATATTTCTAAAAGTAATAATTAAAATGGTGGATTTACGATAAATGATACCCTTAAATGGGAAAATAAATTCGCTTCTTGCAAAATTGATCGACAAGTATTCAAATTCATTGTCGATGACCATATTTTCGGTGTAAAGCGAGAACGTGGTAACTGTACACTTGCAGGCACGACAGCGAAATTGCGCAATTTCAAACTGTTATTAGATTTACATTTTATTTAGTGTAACTTGTAAAGGTGCGGCGATGCATTTTTCTTCACCAATCACACGTACCTACATTGTTTCAAGCTTATTAAGTTAATGGCAATGATGAAACAAGTACAATAAAAGACGACACGATTCTTCTTTTATTTGGATGAGATTGCAATTTTCTAATCATGCTTTTCATTTTTACATTTGTTTGCTTTGTTGATGTCATTTTAGAACTTACCTTCGCAAATAATGAAAGGTTATTGGGCCACTGGTTCCAAAATCGATAATTGATCTGTGTATTGAACGACGTGATATGCAATTATCTGATAAAATCCGATGCGGTGGAAGTAAATATCAAATTGGAGAAACAAGGTTCCCATGCGAAGAGTTTTCTTACTAAATCTTTTGACATGCTTAAAGAGATATTCTTGGCGGTATTGTAAATGACGGTGACCTTTAGAGAAGATTTATATAAACAAATTTACACTCTCAAGTTCAATTAGGATCTTATTAGAAGTCTAAGATTTTAGTACCAGTTTTAGTCTCACTCAGAGAAATAGAAAAATTAAAAAAAATCCTTGTGTGAAAAAGCTTTGGAAGATTCCCAAAGAATTTTTGAAAAACTTGAAAAGCAAGTTAGTTATATTAAACACTCCAAATTTTATACAGAGTGATAAAAAAAGGCGCCCATAAGTGGAAACCCCATGTCATTTTCAGTTAAACCATTTCAGAAATCAAAGCAAAATTAATTTAATCCCATTTCTTTTCACAATATGGATTTTTTTCAAAGAAAAACTTGGCAATGCTGCTCAACTCTTTATAATAAAATTTTACATTCGGCAGTCTCCGTAACTATGTTTTCTACAAAGCCAAAAAATGGTACTTTTATAAGTTTAAGAAACTTGGTTTAAAGCACTTTTTGTTCTTTTTATTATACAGCATATCATTTACTGTAAAAAATGTGATGTCTAACAATGAAATTGGTATAAAAAGTTTATCTAAACAGAGTGTGATCGTTTATAAAAGAAAACTTCTATCTTAGTGAAAAAGCATAAAATTTCCTTATGGAGTTTCAATATTGGCCTCAGGAAAGAATCAGCTGCAACATGTTAGGTGGCATGGGCGCCTTTATTTCATCACCCTGTATTTATAGCTTTAAATTACGAAAACCACAGGCATTAGATCACAATTTTGAAAATATTTCCATCTGACTATAAACAAAAATTTCCAAAACTTGTCGCTTTTTATCAATAATTTTGTCCTCAATAAAAGAACAGGTCAACAGTACCACCCGCACCAAATTTCGCTCCTGTGGCTTTCAAATTACGAAAATGACATGTATTTGAATCAATTTTTTGAAAATGTTTGCACTCTTCTAAGAAAAACAATTTCTAAAAGTTGTGATTGTTGATCTATAAATTTGTCATTTCGCACAATTACAAAACATATCAAGAGTACCACCTTTACCAAGTTTCATTTCTCTAGATTTAAAATTACGGAAATGACAGACCTTAAAATCAAAATTTTAAAAATTCTTGTTTTCTCGCAAAAACAAAAATTTCTATAAGACGGCATTTTTTATCTATAGATAATTTTGTTCTTTGACACAATAAAAACAGGTTAAAAGTATTGCTTTGACCAAATTTTATTTCTCTAGATGTAAAATTACGAAAATGTCTTACAAAGAGAATTAAAATTTTGAAAATCCACTCAAGAACAGAAATTTCTAAAACATGTCACTTTTAGTCTATAATTTTGTCTTTTAGCACAATTGAAAAACAGATCAAGAGTACCAACCTTACCAAATTTTATTCTTCTAAGTTAAAAATTAAATGACAGGCCTTTGAATCAACATTATGAAAAAGTTTGCATCTACCCAAAAACAAAAATTTTTTAAACTTGTCGCTTTTTATCTAAGATTCTGTAATTTGGCACTATTGAAAAACAGATCAAGAGTACCACCATTACCAAATTTCAGTTTTCTAAATTAAAAATTACGTAGATGACATGCTTTAAAATCAAAATTTTGAAAACAAGAATAAAAATTTCTAAAACTTTTCGATTTTTATCTATAAATTTGTTCTTTCGCACAATTGAAGAACAGGTTAGGAGTACCACTTTTACCAAATGGCATTCCACAAAATTTAAAATTACAAAAATGACAGGCCTTTAAATTAAAATTTTGAAAATTTTGCACCTTTCTAAGAAGAAAAAATTTCTAAAACCTGTCGATTGTTATTTATAATTCTGTGCTTTGTTACAATTAAAAACTAAGTCAATAATAGCAACCTCTTTAAATCTCATATTTATATCTATAAAAATACAAAAATGACAACCACTAGAATCAAATTTTTGAAAAGATTTGCATCTTCTCAAGAATAAATTTTCCAACATATGTTGCTTTATAGCTTTAATTTTTTCCTTTAGCACAATTAAAAAACAAGTCAAGAATACCACTTATACCAAATTTCATTCTTCTATACTGAAAATTACGAAAATAAGAGGCTTTAGAATCAAAATTTTGAAAACAAGAATAAAAATTTCTAAAACTTTTCGATTTTTATCTATAAATTTGTTCTTTCGCACAATTGAAGAACAGGTCAGGAGTAGTACTTTTACCAAATGTCATTCCAAAATTTAAAATTACGAAAATGACAGACCTTTGAATTAAAATTTTGAAAATTTTGCACCTTCCGAAGAAGAAAAAACATGTCGTTTTTTTATATAATTTTGCGTTTGGGCACAGTTAAAAAGTAAGTCAATTATAGCAACCTTTTTAAATATTGTATTTATATCTTTAAAATTACAAAAATGACACGCACTAGAATCCAAATTTTAAAAAGTTTTGCATCTTCACAAGAATAAAAATTTCTAAATCATGTCGCTTTTTAACTAGACTTTTGTTCTTTGGCACAATTAAAAAACAGGTCAAGAGTACCAATTTTACCAAATTTTATTCCTCTAAATTAAAAATTACTGAATTTACAGGTCTTGGAATCAAAAATTTGAAATTATTTACATCTTTCTAAAAAGAAACATTTTTCAAACTTGTCGCTTTTATTTTTTTTGCACAATTGTAAAGCAGGTCAAGAGTACCACTATTATCAAATTTCGATTCTCTAGATTAAAAATTACGGAAATGACAGGCTAGAATCAAAATTTTGAAAAATTTACACCTTTTTAAGAACGAAAATTTCTAAATTATGTTGTTTTTTATTCATAACTTTGTACTTTAGCACAATTAAAAAATAAGTTAATTATAGCAACCTTTTTAATACTATACAACCATACTTATGTCTTAAAATTACAAAAATTACAGGCACTACAATTCAAATTTTGAAAAGTTTTGCATCTTGTCATGAATAAAAGTTTCTAAACACAATTGTTAAACAAGGCAATAGCAGCAACTTCTTCAAATCTATATCTATATCTTAAAAATTACGGAAATGGCAGGTCTTAGAAACAAAATTTTGAAAATTAAAATACATTTTTTTGACCTTCAAGAAATCTCGTAAAAATCAAAGAGTTAAAAATATCTTTAAATAAAGATGCTTTAAATTAATTAGAATTAAGAAATATTTTTCTATTCCCTCTCGTTTGGATTTCCTCCAATTTCCTGAATTCTTTTTTCCAATTTCATAATCTGATTGCTCAAACAATACTTGTCTTTTTCCTGTTTTTTTTTCTCACTGCAACACAAATATTGATTTATTTTTTTATCGCCATTTCAACGGAACTTAAGTCGCAGCCACCGATAAGACAATAAATAATAGGAGTAAATATTAGATTCCCACATATTTACAAACTATAAAGACGTTCCCACCAAACGACTTCTGCGCAAATTTCATCGTGCAAAAAATCTTATAAATTACACTCCACCTAATCAAATTTGCAAGCCCAAATAAATTAGCATTACCAAAGCGCGCACCATAATAACAGCGTTCGCTAAAATCCCATCAATTTTTCTCCCGACCATAAATAACAGCAAGAAATGGGTGTGCGAAAATAATTGTCCACTATACAGGGTGCTATGAAACTATAAATTTCGACTGCACCTTTGCAATTTTTAGTAAACTATAGTTGAATTGTTCGCGAACTCATAACTCATTGATCTCTTCGTGGTGGGACCAATCCAAGGTAAAGAATTTCGTAACATATGGCACAGTTTCTGACAGAGTAGGTGGCTCTGACGGTGCTCCGGTTTCGCCTCCGGGCGACTCCGGTTACTGAACTGACCGTGCAGACGACGAGGCACCGAAATATACAGGGCGTTGGAGAAAAAACAACGCGAGAGAATAGAAGTGTGTTAACATTTAGCGGCCTCATTATTAACTCGGATAAATGTCAGAATTGTTTTTTTACTGTTTGTTTTATAGCAATAAATAATGAGAACAGTGCAAGAACACGTGTTACACTTCTGAGATAATTGTTGCGCATTCGCCATTTTTCTGAAATAAGAGATAAAAGTGAGGACTGAGGTCATGGGCGATGATTTCATCTCGCGATCATCAGCAGGTGAAAATTGTCTTTTCTTTTGAACTAAATTTATTTATTGCGACGCGAGAAAAATAATAAACTTCTTTGAGGACTAACCTTGGACTGCACTGACCTGACATTTCAATGCGGCCATAAATTATGATCCTCCTTATTGTTGTCAAATAACTATTATTACTTTTGAATTCCATTATGGGATCATAACAACAGAAAATTTGATTAGTGAACGAGGGAATGGAATTATCGTTTACTTAACGACTTAAATTGTGAGATTATTATCATCTTATTATCACCAAGATGCAGAATTCTTGAAAATTTGTGGTCGATGAATCAATTTTTTCGATGTTTTATTCATGCGCACAGGTAATCCTAATCTATTATCCTGGAATATATGCATGCGATTATCGTAAATTTTAATTAAAACAAATTGTATTTTAACTGCTTTAATTAAATGATTAGTTGAATGTTGATGTAACCTTCGATTGCGAAATTAGAAAATTCGTTTTACAATGTATGTACTAAATTTGTCTATTAGTGGCTTCAATGTGAATATAATTTTTCGAGTTTTTTTGCACTTTTTGCGCCAAAACGGGTTTGATCAACTTTTTAATATGTAGTTTCGTTCTGACTATTGAAATTATTTAGAAACGCGAGATTTACAATTTTGTTCAAAATGTTCCAAAGTTAACAAAACGTATTTTGTTCAAAAAAATCATTCCATTTTTTAAAGTTTAGGAGAGAATAACGTGTTTAATACCGAGAAGTATTAGTATCAATTTTAGAAATTGTATGCAAAAAAACGTTCGTTCTTCTTAAATATCTTGACGAAAAGTAACTCTCCATTTATAATTTTTTTAAACATGTCGATTTTTATCTATACTTTTATCTCTTGACACAATTAAAAAACAGGCCAAAAGTACCACTCTTTTCCAATTTCCGTCTTCTAGCTTCAAAATTGCGGAATAGACTGGCGTTATAATCTAAATTTGAATTTTTTTTTATCAGTTCAAGGATAAAAATTTCTAAAACAGGCCGTTTTGCTCTTACCATTTTGTCTTTTAGTATAATTAAACAACCAGTCCAGAGTACCACTTTTTCTAAATGTAATTCGTTTATCGTCAAAATTGCGAAAATAACAGGCTTTAGAACAAAAATTTTGAAAATGTTTGCATCCTTCTACGAAAAAAAATCTAAAACATTTCGGTTTTAATTTATATTGTTGTGCTTTGACAAAATTGAAAAACAGGTCAATAGTAGCAACTTATGTAAATTTCATACCAATAGCTTTAAAATTATCAAAATGACTGACGTTAGAATCAGAATTTTGCCAAATTTTGCATCTTCCCAAGAATAAAATCATATTGCTGCTGTTTAGCTTCACTTCTGTCCTTTGACTGAAAAAAAATCAAGAATACCACTTTTACCAAGTTTTATTTCTCGAGATTAAAAATTATGGAAATGATAGTCTTCAGAATCAAAATTTTGAAAATATTTGCTTTTTCTAAAAAACACAAACTTCTCAAACTTGTTTTTTTTTTAACTATACTTGTGTTCTTTGGCACAATTGAAAAACAAATCAAGAGCACCACTATTACCAAATTTCATTTCTCTATCTTAAAAATTACGAAAATGACAGGCACTGGAATCAAAATTTTGAAAATATTTGCACCTTTTCAAAAACATTTTTTTTAAAACATGTTCCTTTTTTAGCACAATTAAAATACAAGTCAAATACAATGACATACAAGTCAAATTACAAAATTTCATTCCAATAAATTTAAAATTTTGGAAATAACAATGAATCAAAATTTTGAAAATATTTGCATTTTTCTAAGAACACAAATTTCTCAAACTTGACGCTTTTAATTTGTTATTTATATTGCCCTTTGGCAATATAAAACATTATCACTTTTACCAAATTTCATCTCTCTAGATGTAAAATTACGGAAATTATAGACCTTAGAATCAAAATTTTGAAAATACTTGTACCTTTCCAAAAACTTTTTTTTTAAATGTCGTTTTTGGTCTAGAATTTTGTTCCTTTAAATAAAAAAATTAAAAAACACGTCAACAATAGTCAATTCTCCAAATTTCGTACCTAAAGCTTTAAAATTACGAAATAACAGGCCTTAGAATCAAAATTTTGAAAAAGTTTGCATCCACTCAAGAACAAAAATTTCTAGAACTTGTCACTTTTTATCTTACATTTTGTCCTTTAGCACAATTGAAAAATAGATCAAGAATACCACCGTTTCCAAATCTCATTCCTCTATCTTTAAAATTACGGAAATGACAGGCCTTGGAACACGAAGTTTGAAAATATTTGTACCTAAAAATAAAACTCAAAAATGGCAAGCCAGAAAATTACATAATAAAATAGTTATTTACATTCGAGCAACGGTAAGTAGGATTTTACATATCGACAGCCATGTTTGCGGCATGTGCTGGAGAGCCGTAAAATTATTACAGTGCAAGAAATAGAAAAAACTTTATGGTAGTCAATAAACCATCTTTGACAACGTCACTTGCAATTTTCTCATCTTTATTTCAAGCATAAACTAAAAATGTTCCAAACAACTTAGTGCGCTCTTCCTTCCGCTTGAATTTTGCGAACACACTTGAAGAACCCATGAGCGGTCTCCTGAGGACTACTTTTCTGCACAATACACCTCTTCATAACCTTCTCCACACTACCAGAATGATGACTAGCTTCAGTGGCTTTAGTCCTGATAACATCAACCTGAAGAATTCCTTCACTATTCATAGTACATACCTTTTTTCAAAATACAAAAATCATTTTCTTTAAGTTTTGGGTCGTCATCAACTTCATATTGACTGTTAACTTTCCTAAGAGTTTCCTCGGAGACTCCAGTCTCTGTTTTACAAGCATCGTAATACTGTTCAAGCTTTTTGAAGGGAGAGGCGGTCTGAAAAGACAATTACGACGGCGACGGTTTGGAAAGAGAGTTATGAATTGTTGACTTACCACAGCGGCGAAGAAGACAACGGCGACGACAATAAAGGTCTTCATTTGGGCAGATAATGCGAAGTGTAGATTATCACTGCAAATTTTTATCTCGCGCTGGTAACACCAAAACGCGTGGTCAAGGCTGCGGATTTTTAGCAAAACATTGATATTAATTTATCGGGTTTGATAACTCTTTGATTTGTTCACTAGTTTATAAACATAGTTTGATGAAATTGAACGTGCACTTTGTCTTTTGCCTCGATGTGACGAACACACTTGAAGAACTTGAGAAGTACTCTTCTGAACAATACAGTTCTTCATAACCTTCTTCACACCATATGGATTATGAGTAGTTCAATGGATTTTCTTCTCTCTTCTCTTCTTTTCTGCTCTTCTTCAAAGCACAAAGCACATGTTCTTTGAATTTTGGGTCATCATCAACTTCTTGATAGGTGTTAATTTTAGCAAATTGATAACATTTTCATTTGTTTAATACTTTGTAGACATATTTATTTTGATTATTTTAAATATTTTGGTGTCACTGCTTCCTAGTAAATACTGGGTGTCCCAGAATTCATGACCCAGAGAGCGAGAGAGGGTGCCGGCAGCAATACAGATGGTAAATTTTAAAACAAAAATTGCTTAAGTTTAATAGTATTCGAGAAATGATAAAAATTTAACAACCAATCCCGGAAGCTTATTCTAGAGATGGAGTAAAATTTCCTAGGCAACGAGAGTCTAATATTCACTTGACCAATGGACGATAGTATGTGTCCATAGTTACCGATTTTTAAATTCTATTCAACTTCCGGATTGGCTACCGTTTTTTTTGCCTTAACTCGATTATTTTTTGAGCTAGGAAATTTTGGTTTCGAAATTTTGGTTCAGAATTGTTGCCTTAATACGTCTTTATTCTCTGGATCACAAGTTCTGGGACAGCCTGTATATGTATATAATGGTTTTGATTGTGATGATAATAATAATTATGCGATATCGCCCAAGTGTGATGTACAACGTTTTATCTACGATCGCTCACAGTCAATAAAGTGCAGATATTTTTATATGCCACCAAAATGAGTCGCATAAGGTATATATCTTCATTATATAGCTAGTTGTGTAATACGTACTTTACATAAAGAATGATGAACTTATTCGACATTTTTCTCAAAAACAACAAATGATGGAAATGCAAAATTTTGAGAAAAAAAGTAAGCGGATAAGACGAATTGAAGATAACTAATCTGTGATCAATTAAAAACTGCCACTTCAATAATTAGAAAATAATATACTGGGTGTGATTTGTAGGCAGTTAATTTTCGGTTACTTCAAAGTAAAATTATTTTTTTATTTCAAATTGAACAACAGTTTTATTGTTGCTAGGCTTTTCATTTTGAGAACTGTTGAGTTTGAGTTTTACAATTAAGTTTAATTGTCGTCATTAAGGTGATTAATATAGATAAATGTAGGCGATAAGAAACCAATAAAATTAAAGCCATCTAATAATAATCACTTAATAATGATATGACAGAAGATATTTATAGAAAGAAGCACTTGATTTTACTTTAAATGGTTTGAAAGTGAGCGTCTGATTTCATTTGGTCCTTTCACTTGAGATGAAGTAGGAATCAATAATTGAAACGGTTTAATTAAAAGATTGCAAAAAAATTATAATAAAAGTAATTTCAAATCACAAACACTATCCTTAGAGACTTTTACGCAGTTTCTTGAAGATTTAGAAATCATTCATAATTGTTTTTCTGTAGAAAGAGGATTTTTAATGGTTTTTAAGATTCATTCGAGGATTAATTAGAAATTTTTTGAATGAAATTTTAAGTTGCTCCAAAATTTGTCTTTTTTGCTCTAAAATTATGTCATTTGGCACAATTAATAAGCAAGTTAAGGGTAAAAACAACCACAAATTTTAATATAGTACCCTAAAAAGTATCAGAGTGACAAGTCTTGCTACAAAGTTATGCAAATTTTGAGTTGCTTTTAAATATGAAAATTTCCAAAAATGATATTTATTGCTCTATAATTACGTTATTTGGCACAATTATTAAAAAAGGAAAGAGTAGCAATTTCCCCAAATTTTATTGCTGTAGCGTCAAAAATGCCTGAATTACAGGCAATATAAAGTTGTAGAAATTTTGGAATAGTCCTAAATATAAAAATTTCTAAAATTGGACTCTATTGCTCTATAATTATGTCTTTTCGCACAGTTAATAAATGCGTTAAGAGAAGTAACCACTCCAAATTTTATTGTTGTAGCATCAAAATTGTCAGAATTACAGGTGCTAATATAAAATTGTTGAAATTTAGAGTTCGCTCTAAATATGAAAATTTTCAAAATTGTTTTTTATAGCTCTATAATTATTTTATTTGGCACAGTTAATAAAGGAGTTAAAATTAGTAGTCTCCCCTAATTTTACATATGATAATATGAAGTTGTGGAATTTTAGAATGGTTCTAAATAAAAATTTCTAAAATTGGTTTCTCTTGCTATATAATTATGCCAGTTGGCTTAGTCAAAAAAAGCGTTAATAGCAGCAATACTTCTAAATTTTACTGCTACAATCATTACAATTTTGAGAATTACAGGTATTGAAATGAAAGTGAGGAAATTTTGAGTTGGTCCTAAATGTAAAAATTTCCAAAATTGATCTCTTTTGCTATATAATTATGTCATTTAGCACAATTAAAAAAAATGCCAAAAGTAGAAATATAATCAAATTTCATTGCTGTAGAGTCAAAATTCCTAGAATTACAGGTGTTAATATAAAGTTGTGAAAATTTTAGAATGGTTCTAATCATGAGAATTTTTAAAATTGATTTTTACTGCTCTATAATTATGTCGTTTGGCACAGTTAATTAAGGAGTTAAGAGTAGTAATTTTCCCAAATTTTATTTCTGTATCGCCAAAATTACTAGAATTACAGGCGTAAATATGAAATCGTGGAAATTGAGAAATGATCCTAAACACGAAAATTTTCAGAATTTTTTTTTTATAAATCTTTTGATTTATAATTATGTCATTTAGCATAAGCAATAAACGCGTTAAGAGTAGCAATCTCCCCAAATGTCATTGCTGTAGCGTCAAAATTGTCAGAATTACAGGTGTTGAAATAAAGATGAGGAAATTTTGAGTTGGTCTAAAATACGAAAATTTCCAAAATGGGTCTTTTTTACTCGATGATTATGTCTTTTGTCATAGTTAATAAACGCGTTAAGAGTAGCAATTACCCTAAATTTCATTGCTGTAGCGCCAAAATAGCCAAAATTACAGGTGTTGAAATTAATTTGTGGAAATTTTGGAATGGTCTTAAATATAAAAATTTCCAAAATTGATCTTTCTAGCTCCATTATTATGTAATTTAGCACAGTATGTAAAGGAGTTAAGGGTAGCAATGTCAGAATTACAGGTGCTGATATGAAATTCGGAAAATTTTGAGTTGCTGTTAAGTAAGAAAATTTCCAAAATGATTCACTCTTAAAAGTTTTTAAAAAGATTCTTAAAAATTGTTAAAACATTCTTTAGACAAAGATTCGAAAAGACTCAATAAAGACAATTTACAAATTCGTCAAAGATTCTTTAGAGACAAAAATACGTAGATTTTTAGAAATTTATTAGAGATCCTAAATACCCAGTTTAGGTCATTTTTAGATTTAGAATTAGAATTAGATTTGAACTTCATTTTATTAATAAACAGAAATATTTTTTCTATGAACAATTAGCGATAACTAATCCATCAATTAATAAAAGATCTGTAGATAAATATGTTTATCACTGTTAATGAACGTTGCTTCAACACGTAATAAATTAACCTAATTTATAAAAGAAAAGCCGACGCGGCCTCGAACACCAACAATATTCAATCAAATCAATAAAATTCGTGTCGTCTGTATTTTTTATTTTTTTGTCCTCAACCTTTTACTTTATATTCTTCTTCAACTAATTTTTTTGTATTTTTTCCAGTCGATCGGCCACATCAGCGGCTGCCACATCAACCCCGCCGTCACCCTCAGTCTCTTCGTCACCGGCGACATCACCCTCCTCCGCGCCCTTCTCTTCGTGGCGGTCCAAATGATCGGCGCCATCGGCGGCGCTGGAGTCCTTAGAGTAAGTTAAACAAATTAAGACAATAAACACGTCTCAGCCATTGAACTTGGTGCTCACCGGAATGGAACACTTTGAGGCCGATCGACATGCGTGACTAACCTTAGCGGTCAGCACTGCACCAGGTCTTCGGACGTCGCGCGATCTGACCTTAACATCTTCATTTGCATTAACAGTTACGGCGCGTTACATAACTTTTTTAATAGGATGCAGGAAATGTGAATGTGAGGAAAAATCATGGGAATCAGAAGGTGGTGTCAGTTGGGTGCCATCACCATCACTTGACATTTACCGTGCATTAAGTAGCTAATACTTGCTAAGAGAATTGTAAATACGAGAAAAAGTTTACGCCCACTTAACACAAAGACGTTCTCTTGGTTACAAAATTCTTGTCCTTCAGTTGATCATCCCTGAGGGCCAAGAAGGCAACCTCGGCATTACCAACATCAGCAACGGCCTGTCCGACGTCCAAGGGTTCCTCATGGAGATCGTCTTGACTTTCGTCCTGGTTTTCATCGTCCACTCCGTGTGTGATCCTCGCAGGAAGGACATCAAAGGATCGGCTCCTTTGGCCATCGGACTTTCCGTCACTGCGTGTCATCTCTCAGGAGTGCGTCTCTTGGTTTTTGGTTGTCCGTGCTAAAATCTTCATTTGCAGATTCCGTACTCCGGGTCTAGTATAAATCCGGCGAGAAGTTTCGGTCCTGCCGTCATCATGGACTTGTGGGAGAATCATTGGGTAATTCTTCGTTTTCCGCTTCAGTTCTTCTAATTTTTTTGGTTTTAGATCTACTGGGCAGGACCGCTTCTTGGAGGTGTTCTCGCTGGACTTATCTACAAATATTTGTTCAAAGTGAAGAAAGAAGAATCGGATTCTTATGATTTTTAGGTGTAAGATCATTCCATCATCGATCATCGCGCACTAATCTGTCATTTTTTTACTTGTAATAAAGTTAGTTTAGTTCGAAATTGTCCTAAATTATTGTCGGAGTAGAGTAGACTTCATCTAGGCCATGTAGAGGCTTTTTACATGTAGAATTTTATGTAAATATAGGCTTAATGAGATACTTAAATTTTCATTGTGACAATGAATGCAAGTTGACAAATAAAATGTTTTAGAATTGATTCATTTGAGTTTGTGGGCGTCATAGAGGGAATAGAAACGACGTCTTTTATTAAAAATCTAATTATAGCTTTTTTGTGGTTTTATGTGCAAATTTCTACGGATTTTAATAGTTTGAAAGACGTTACTTTTATGAAGCTAATCTTCATTTGTACCAGAATTTAAACTTTTGGGCCAAAAAAAGACAATTTTAGAATTTTAATTTTGAAGAGGCCTTACAAATTTTCAAAATGTTCTATAAAATTATGTAACTCTGCAAGTTTTATTAGTACGATTATAAAATTTGGAGGCTTTGGTACTCATAATACGCTCACTAACTGTGCGAAAGTGGAAAATTTTAGAACAAGAAAGAAGAAAGTTTAGAATTTTTTAATTTTAGGTGCAATCAAAAAGTCGTAAATGTTTTATAAGCCGTATAAATTGAATAGTGTTAAAGATAAAATCCTGCAATTTGCAGACGTTACTACTCTTAAGTTGGTTCTCATTTCTTCCAAAATTCAAAATTTTAGACCAAGAAAAAACAATTTTAGAATTTTAATTTAGAAGAAGCATTAGACATTTAATTTTTTTTACAGCATTACGAAACTCTGCAAGTTTTACTGGTACAACTATAGAATTTGGAGGATTTAGTACTTTTGTTCTTACTAATTGTACAAAATTTAAAAAAATTAGAATAAGAAAAAAGGAAGTTTCGAATTTCGAAACTCTCAAAATGTCTTATAGACTCTATTAATTAGATAAAGATAAAATTCTGAAATATCAGAGCGTTACTATTGTTGAATCAGTCCTCATTTCTTCCAAAACTCAAAATTTTAGACCAAGGAAGAATCATTTTACAATTTTTATTTTGAAGACGCAATAGAAATTTTCGATTTTTTACAAAATTACGTAACTCTGCAAGTTTTAATGGTACGAGTATAGAATTTGGAGTCTTAAATAAATACTTATCATAAGGTCATTAGCTGTGCAAAATTTAAAAAAACTAGAACAAAAAAGAAGAAATTTAGGTGGTATCTAAAACATTAAAAAGTCTTATAATCCCTATACAATAAAAAGTTTTAAAGATAAAATTCTGAAATTTGAAGACTTTAAATTACCTTTAAGTTTGTTGCACCAAAGTTTACAATTTTAGACCAGAAAAAAAACAATTTTAGAATTTTAATTTTGATCCATTGAACATTTTCTATTTTTTTTACAACTTTATGTAAATCAGCCAGTTTTAATGGTACAATTATAGAGTTTAAAAGGTTTAGTACTTGTCATTCTCTCACTAACTCTACGAAATTAGAAAAATTTTAGAACATGAATAAAGAAAGATTCAAATTTTCAAAATTTAGGTGGAATCAAAAACTCCTAAATGTCTTAAATGCTCTATAATTTGGATAGTGTTAAAGATAAAATCCTGAAATTTAAAGACGTTACTACTTTTGAATCAGTCCTCATTTCTTCCAAATTCAAAATTTTAGACTAAGAAAAAATCATTTTAGAATTTTAATTTTGAAGACATTAAAAATTTTCTACAAAATTTCGTAATTCTGAAAGTTTCAATAGTACGACTATAAAATTTGGAAGCTTTAGTACTTGTGATACGCTCACTATTTCTACAAAATTAAAAAATTTTGGAACAAGAAAATAGGAAGTTTCCAATTTTTATAATTTAGGTGGAGTAAAAATCTCAAATGGCTATTAGGCTCTATAAATTGGACAACCGTTAAAGATAAAATTCTGCAATTTGAAGAAGTTACTACTTTTGAGCTTGTCCTTATTTAAATTCAAAATTTTAGACCAAGAAAGAACAATTTTAGAATTTGACTTTTCAAAACGCATTGAAAAATTTTAAATTTTTTTTACAAAGTTACGTAACTTTACAAGTTTTAGTCGTACGACTATAGCATTTGGAGAATTTAGTAATTATTATACGCTTACTAACTGTGCGAATTTAGAAGATTTTAGAACAAAAAAGAAAGAAGTTAAGAATTTTCAAAATTTAGGTGAAATTCAAAGACTGCCAAATGTTTTGTAACTCCAATAAATTGAATAGAGTTAAAAATAAATTCTGCAATTTGAAGCCGTTACTTCTTTACGCCTAGTCCTTATTTGTATTAAAATTCAAAATTTTAGACTAAGAAAGACAATTTTAGAATTTTAATTTTAACATATTGAAAAACTAAAAAATGCAAAAAAACATTAATAATCTTAAATATAAAATTTTCTACAATCAGTCTCTCTTGGCCGAGAATTATGGCTTTTGACACAGTCAATAAATGCGTTAAGGGTAGTAACCACTCCAAGTTTTAACGTAACAGCCTCAAAATTGTCAGAATTACAGGTGCTAATATGAAATTTTGAATTAACTCTGAATATAAAAATTTTCAACATTGGTTTTTCTAGCTATATAATTATGTAATTTGGTACAGTTAATAAAGAAGTTACGAGTAGCAATTTCACCAAATTTCATTGCTGTAGCATCAAAATTGTCAGTCGAGATGTCGTTGGGGAAAGACGTGTGCGCGTCGTGCTCTGACAATTTCGATGATCTAAAAGCAGTTATTCAGTGTACTGAGTGTTTTTTGTATTTTCACCCAAAATGTGAAGGTCTTGGTGATCTAAGAGGTTTTCACATGAAAAAGTCCTGGAAATGTGGTAAATGTGCAACGGTGTTTCCAGCCGAAGATGAAGGAGGTCGTAAAAGACTAAGATCTGGCAGTGGCCGAATCGTGGAAGTCGATCGCGATTTGTTGTTGGAGATGTATCAAATGATAAGTACTTTGCAGTCCAATTTCGTCGATTTGCAATTCTCGTCTATTGACATTAAGAAACAACTTCAAGTCCTAACAAATGAAAACATCGCCCTAAGAAATGAGTTATCGTCGTTGAAATTAACAAAAAGTGCTGTGCAAGAAGAGTCGCCTTCGACGGTTGTTTTTCATAATCAGCTGGGGAAGGTTGCTGACCTCAATGCAACTAAATCTGTTACTCTTACACCCGTGATCAAATGAAATGCTGAGGTTCAAAACACTACAAACAAACCTGGAAAAGGGAACTCTGGATTCTCGTTTAAACAAATAAATAAGGCGGTATCTTATGCATTGAAGTCGTTGAATAGCCCCAATCCAACCGATGAAGAATTCCAGGTTGTAAAAACCAGAAGGAGGAAACATAGACCAGTAACTGTCGGTTCAAAGCAGTTCGAAGCCAGCGAGAGCAGCGATTCGTTAATTTCTGGGGTTGCGCGCAGAAAGTGGATTTACGTTGGTAGGTGTAGCCCTAACACTAGTACAAGCAATGTTTTGAAATACGTCGAAAAATATGGCAATGTTTCTGACGTCAAGTGTTTCTTGCTGAAGCAAAATGAGGATTTCTCTTCTTTTAAGCTGGGAGTTTCAGAGACTTTCTTTGATAAACTCATGGATGCTTCGTTGTGGCCACAGTTCGTAACAATTCGAGAATTTTTTAACTATCCGAGAACTAACAAGGCTCGACCATCTGCCTCTTTGACTGAACCTGGACTTCCAACGACAAGTGGGGAGAATCTGGGGTTTCCACAGATGGAAACATAAATATTTACTATCAAAATGTTAGGGGATTAAGAACAAAACTAGACGATATTTTCGCCTCTTCTGCATTGATGGACTATCCCGTCATTGTCCTGACGGAGACTTGGCTTTCTGAAAATATTCAAGATTCTGAAATCCTTGACAATCGCTATAACATCTTCAGAAAGGACAGAAGCAACGATACAAGTGATAAAACGCGAGGTGGTGGAGTTCTCGTGGCAGTGTGTAATAAGTTTCAGTGTTTCAAAATTTCCACTCCTTCATCGAACATCGAGGAAGTATGGGTGCACGTGCAGCTGACTAAGAACGAATCTGTCGTTTTAGGATGTGTCTATCTGCCTCCAAGTTCTGTTTTATCAAGATATGACGATTATATAAAAACAGCAGAGTACATTTCGAACAAATTTTCATCTAGTAGCATCATATTACTGGGCGACTTTAATTTACCTAATATTTTGTGGAGTTTTGATGAGGTTTAGTCCCCTTTTGTAATAATAATCACGTTGCTGAATATGTCTTCGATAGGTTATTTTCAGCAGGGTTCAGTCAATTTAATAATATGTCTAACAATATAAATAGCAACATTTTAGACCTAATATTCGCCACTCGCCATGTTGATGTTTCAAAATGTGATTTTAATTTAGTCAATGTGGATAACTATCATCCACCTTTATTAGTTTCTATTTCCGACTTTAATGTGCATAATTTTAACACTCAGTTTTTAAAACCTAATTTTAAAGCGGCCCCGTATGATTTTATAAATAACTACTTTTTTAGTCTTCCCTGGTCCGTTATATTTAACAATTGTGATGTCAATCAGTGTGTCGTAAAATTTTATAATATTTTGTACAGTGTCATCGAGTTATATGTTCCTACTTTAAAATGTTACAGGGATACTCACCCACATTGGTACTCTGCTAACCTTAAGTATTTAATTAAAGAAAAGAAAGTTGCTCATAAAAAGTTCAAACTTTCAGGACTAGAAGTAGATTATACCAGTTTTAAAAATTTACGTACGGAATGTAAACGGCTATCTAAAGAATGTTACGAAATTTTTTTATCTGACGCAGAATACAATATCAATAATAATCCTAGAAAATTTTGGGATTTCTATAAATTAAAAAATCGTACGTCTCCTCTGCCATCTATTATCATTAAAGATGACGTTGTTTTAAATGATGATTTTCAAATCGCCAATGCTTTTGCTTCACAGTTTATGAATAACTTTGTAACCTCAAACAATCACCATTCTGTATCAAACGCCATACCAGGTCAACATCAATCGGTAAACTTAAGCCGATTTACTTTGACACCAACAGATGTTTTTGATAAGTTATCGAATCTTGACATACCTGGGAGTACTGGCCCAGACCAAATTCCTAACTTGTTTTTTAAATCGTGTGCTAGTAGTTTGTACCTACCAATATTTCTAATATTTAACATATCTTTGCAGACTTCGGTCTTTCCAACTAAGTGGAAATTGTCAAATATCGTACCAGTGCACAAGAGTTCACATAAAAGTGAATTATTCAATTATCGGCCAATCAGTATAATCTCTTCTTTACCTAAACTGTTTGAAGATATTTTGGCTCCCCAGTTTGCGTCAGCTTTCAGAAATATTATCCGCCCAGAGCAACATGGATTTTTTAGTGGTAGATCGGTTGAAACCAACTTGTTTGAATTTGTGTCTTCTGTTTTTTCTTCCTTGGTTCAGGGAACTGATGTTCACTGTGTCTATACCGATTTTTCAAAGGCATTTGACAGAGTGGACCATGGAATTTTAATTTCGAAGTTAAAGCAGTATGGAGTTGGTAATTCTGTCACTGATTGGTTTCACAGTTATTTAAGTGATCGTGAGGCTCAAGTAGTTGTTAGAGGTTCGGTCTCTCGCACAATCAAAATTACTTCAGGTGTCCCCCAGGGATCTCATTTTGGTCCTCATTTATTCCTTGCTTTCATTAACGATGTTTCTGCCAGATTAAGTTCCAATTTTCTTCTTCTGGCCGACGATCTTAAAATTTATAGAAGTATTTCATCTGAATCAGACATTGTTTGTCTTCAACAGGATCTTGATAGATTATCTGAATGGTGTGTGGACAACGATTTGCACCTGAATATCAAGAAATGTAAAGTAATTTGTTTCTCAAGGAAAACTCTACCATCTCGTCCAGCTTACTTTTTGTCAAATACAGCTCTTGAGGTCGTCAATTCTATACGGGATCTTGGTGTTTTACTGGATTCGAAGCTTACCTTTTTCGAACAATTCGATTACATCGTGTCTAAAGCAAATCGAATGCTTGGATTTGTTTTCCGTCATTGCACTGAGTTTAAGAATATTAGAACTTTGACTTTACTTTATACTTCCCTTGTAAGATCTCATCTTGATTACTGTAGTATTGTGTGGTCTCCATTATATCAGTGTCACATAAACCGATTAGAGAATGTACAAAAGAGATTTTTGCGTCTGGTTCGATACAAATTGCTTACCAGTAACGATGTACTTCTGGAGACGACCGACGATGTAAGGAAGTATTTGGGGATAATGACCCTCCAAAATAGAAGGATTTATCAGTCTCTTCACTTTTTCTTTAAGTTAGTAAACGGGTTTTCGGATTGTCCAAATATTTTGGCAGATCTAAAATTTTTGGTACCTGCGTATCAAGTAAGAATGAATCGTTTGATAATGGTCAACTACGCTAGAACTGATTACTATGAAAATAGTCCTTTAATTCGAATGTTAAACAATGTTAACGCATGGCATGATAAAATCGAATTTTTTGGTATGTCAAAGGGTAAATTTAAAAAAACCGCTTCTGTTGTCCTAATCTAGTTGTACTTGTATTGTATTTGTATTGTACTTGTATTTTCTTGTTGTATTATTCTTAATCTGTTTGTGTTCTATTTGTATTTTATTTCATGTATAAGTTCTGCGTCAATAAACATTTATTATTATTATTAATAATAGATGGTGATACAATGTTGTAGGAATTTTGAGTTGGTTCTAACTGTGAAAATTAAAAAAAATGGCTTCTTTTGTTCTATAATTATGTCATTTCGCACACTTAATAAATTAGTTAAGAGTAGAATCCACCCCAAATTCCATAGTGGTAGCGTTGAAATTATAAAAATTACAGGTGCAGATATGAAATTGTTGAAATTTTAAGTTGGTCCTAAATATAAAAATTTCTATACTTAGTTTTTTTAGCTCTATAATTATGTCATTTGGCACTGTTAATAGAGAAGTTAAGATAAGTAATTTTCCCGAATTTCATTGCTGCAGCATCAAAATTATCAGAAGTACAGGCGCGGATATAAAGTTGTGGGAACTTTGTGATGGTTCTAAATTTGAAAATTTCCAAAATTGTTTTTTTATATATACATTTGTCATTTCGCACAGTCAATTCACAAGTTAAAGATAGAAACCACCCTAAATTCCATTGTGGTAGCGCTAAAATTGTAAAAATTACAGCTGCTGATATGATATTGTTAAAATTTTGAGTTGGTTCTAAATATAAAAGTTTCCAAAATTGGTTTTCCTTGCTCCATAATTATGGAGTTTGAGACAATTAATAAAGGAATTACAAGTAGTAATCTCACCAAATTTCATTGCTGTAGCAATTAAATTATGAGAATTACTGGTGCTGATATAAACTTGTTAAAATTTTGAGTTGGTTCTAAATATAAAAATTTCCAAAACTGCTCTTTCTTAGTTTACAATTACGTCATTTAGCATAGTCAATATAAACGAGTTAATCAAAGCAATCTCTCCAAATTTTAATGTTATAGCGTTAAAATTGTCAAAATTACAGGTATTGATAAAAAGTTGTTGAAATTTTAAGTTGGTCCTAAATATAAAAATTTCCAAAATTGGTTTGTCTTGCTCCACAATTATGTTATTTGGGACAGTTAATAAAGGACTTACAAGTCGCAATCTCACCAAATTTCATTGCTGTAGCATTAAAATGATGAGAATTACAGGTGCTGATGTAAATTTTGAGTTGATCCAAAGTATAAAAATTTCCAAAATTGGTTTTTAAATTTGGAAAAGATGGAAATTTAGGAGTGTAAATAAAGAATAGAACAAGTATATTATTATTTATTCACAATTTTCATTAAAAAATGGGCTTTAAGCGATGTTAATATAATTAACACTAATGCAAATTTTCACTGATGGATAAATACATAAATATTAATAACATAATTACGAAAAAGATATAAATTTATTTATACATACTCGAACGGACTTCAAAAATGCTGCTGCTATTCGGCTTAATCTAGAGATAAATAATTATTCACCTAAGTATGTGTATAACAAGATAATACTTTACTTTAAATTCCTTAACAGATCGTACAGCATCATTTTTGAAATGTTTAACAGATTAGCATGTATTAACAGATATTTCTAGAATTATAGACTTTTTAATATACTATATTTATGTACAGATGCTGGATATAAAACTTGGACTTTTTGTAATAAAACAGACGAACAACAGCATCTCGGAAATGTCTGTGAATGCAAAGCCACACGAACAGACACAAAACTCGCACTCGCATTCGCCTCGTCTAAGCTACTTATCCTAAAGAATTTTTTTTAAACAAATTACGAGACCCGCATCTTGTTGAATTGGCAGAGATATTATAATTAATCGTAATGATAAAAAACAGGCAGAATGGAACCCCAACGCGGATGACAAATCATGGACTTTTTTATGTGTGGACCAGCACACATTTGGTTCTGACTGTTTTAGTTCTTTGGCCGTGAAAACTCAACGAAATTTCTCCGCGACTTTGGTTAATAGTATTAAGGCATCGTTTTTAATAAACTAAGCGGGCGAAATGCCCTATCGAAAGTTTTTTAACACTAGTAGAAATTTGCAGGTTTTGGGTAGGTCCAACTAAAAGTGTTTTACTTTCGGAGCACTGAAACTAACACACCACGAGTGCTCATATCACAGAAATAATTTTAACTCAAATAAACGATTTTTTTTAAATAACCCCCTTATTGATGTAACAAGTATGTTTCGTAAATTTAGTGTTTAAAGCACTTTAGGGAAGAATTATAATTATTTTATCAGAATAAAATGGTTGGTATAAATTACATTTATGTAAATCTGAACTACCAATCATTATTACTTATGTACAATACGAAACTCTAACTCGTACATCACTAGCAGAGTTGCTGAAGACTTTCAACACCACAAACCCACCGAAATTCTCCTCCCCAAGTCTTCAGCAACGTTCAAATTACAAAGGGCAAAGTTCAAAAATTGGCAGTAGTTACAAAATTCAAAAATAGTTCCGTGATGACCATCACCACTGCAGAATGACACCAACACAACATCAACATGTTATTCAATTCCTGAAAGGCCAAGATTTATTGTGAATAACAGTGTTATACCTAGTGTTTATATTTACTGATCGTCCACTTTTTTAACTTCTAAACTCATTTACTGAGTGTTCTCCATGTGTTAGCACCAATCATCGTCGTCAGAGTCCGAATGACGTGATCGTGTCGGTTTTGGTTTGTAACCGTTAGGCACCGGACTAGGTAACATTCTGCCGCCACGACCTAAAGCTACGGCTTGTTCGAAACTTAAAGGGGCGGCGTTGACGGGGGCGTCGCGGTGCGCCGAGACGCCGCTGCTGTTGATGGTTGTGGGGAGCATCTCTCGGATGGGGGGCTCGCGGTGCTGTTGGTAGTTGTGGGGGATGGCGTGGGGGGTGGCGTGGGCCGAATGGGACTGCATCTGAAACGAAAATTTATTAGAACAATTCCGAGAGATTCTTTAAAGAAATCCTGAAATATGAAGTTTTCTACAAAAGTACAAGCGAGTTCAAAATTTTCCACATTTTTGAGAATTGAAGGTCTTCAAATATCTAGAAAAAAAAAGCACAAAATGAGTATTTAGAACCTAGAAAAGAATCAAAAAATGTAGCTACCTGCAGCAATACAAAAAAGAAGAAATTTACAAATCTAAACAAGAATTTGAGGGGTCCAAAGAACCTAAGATCTGAAGAATCTAAAGGACCTAAAGGATCTAAAAGGTCTAAAGAATTTAATGAATTTAAAAGAACAAAAAAATCTAACTGTTCTAAAGGTTTTTTAGAGGATCTTAAAAATCATAAAAATATAAAGAATCAAGAAAATCCAGAAACTCTAAAAAATCCATTCAAAGAATCCAAAAAATTCAAAAATCTAAATCAAGAATCTAAAAAGTCCAATAAAAAAATTTATAGAATTTTGTAAAGGATCAAGAGAATCAAGTCAAAAGTAGTTAAATCTCAAAACTCTACTGAATTACGATTTAAATTGCCAATGTTATGGAATTTAATAAAATAGGTGGAAATTTGGATTCGTCTTCTAAATGTAACTTTCTAAAAACTATTTTTTGTTCTAAAATTTTGGAATTTAGCACAATCGATAATCAAGTCAAAAGTAGTCAAATCTCCTAATTTTACTGTATTACGATTGAAATTCCCAAAGTTACGGAATTTAATAGAAAGTGGTGGAAACTTTTGGTCTGTCCTCATAATAAAAATTCTAATTTTTGTTCTAAAATTTTGTAATTTGGCACAGTTAATAATCGAGTTAAAAGTAGTCAACTCTCCAAATTTTACTGTTTTATGATTGAAATTGCCAAAGTTACGGAATTTAATAGAAAGAGGTGGAAATTTTGGTTCGTCCTCAAAATGAAAAATCTTCTACAAAATCTATTTTTTTTATTTTGTAATTTTGCACAGTTGATAATAAAGTCAAAAGTAGTCAAATTTTTAAATTTTACTGATCTACGATTGAAATTGCCAAAGTTACGAAATTTAATAAAAGGAGGTGGAAATTTTGGTTTGTTTTCAAAATGAAAATTTCTAAAAACTCGATTTATTGTTCTAAATTTTGTAATTTAGTACTGACAATAATCAAATCAAATGTAATTAAATCTCTAAATTTTACTAATTTACGATCGAAATTGCCAGTGTTACAGATTTTAATAAAAAGAGATGGAAATTTTAGTTCGCCTTCAAAATGAAAATTTCTTAAAACTCTATTTTTTGTTCTAAAATTTTGTAATTTAGGACAGTCAATAATCAAGTCAAATGTAGTCAAATCTCTAAATGTCACTGTCTTGCAATTGAAATTGTAAAAGTTATAAAATTTCTGAAGAATCAAAAGAATCCATCAAATCCTATGAATCTAGAGAATCCAATTAATCCAATAAAGTCTATGAATCCAAAAAGTTAAAAAAAGCTATGAAATCTAATGAAGATTCCAGAAAGTCCTTAGAATCTAATAAAACCAAAGAATCTAATAAATCCAAAAAATTCAAAGAATCCATAAAAGTCTGAAAGCTCAGAGAATTCAATAAATCCAGAGAATATAGAGAACCCACAGAACCTAAGAATGCAAAAATCCCATAAATAAAGAGAATCCAGAAAATCTAAAAATTCCAAAAAATTTATTATAGAAACCAGAATATTTCAAAATTTATAAAATCCTAAAAGTTTAATAATAAATTGAAGAAATTCAATAAGATTCCAGACAGTCCAATAAAATCAAAAAATCAAAAGAAAACATTAAATCCAGAAAATTCCAAAAATCAAAATAATCCAGAAAGATCAGTGAATCTAATGAGGAGTCCAGAAAATCTGAAGAATACAATAAAGAATCAAAAAAAATTTTAGAATCCAATAAAACCAAACAATTCCACAAGGAATCCAAGAAATCCAAAGAATCAAAAAAATGCAAAAAATCTAAAAAAACTAAAGAATTTTAAGTATTTATCAAATCCAATGAATTGCAGAATTAAAAGAAGAAGAGAAAAAGTTCAAAAGGATCAAAAAGATTAAAGAATCTAAAGAATCTAAAGAATCTAAAGAATCTAAAGAATCTAAAGAATCTAAAGAATCTAAAATATCTAAAGAATCTAAAGAATCTAAAATATCTAAAGAATCTAAAGAATCTAAAGAATCTAAAGAATCTAAAGAATCTAAAGAATCTAAAGAATCTAAAGAATCTAAAATATCTAAAGAATCTAAAGAATCTAAAGAATCTAAAATATCTAAAGAATCTAAAATATCTAAAGAATCTAAAATATCTAAAGAATCTAAAGAATCTAAAGAATCTAAAGAATCTAAAGAATCTAAAGAATCTAAAGAATCTAAAGAATCTAAAGAATCTAAAGAATCTAAAGAATCTAAAGAATCTAAAGAATCTAAAGAATCTAAAGAATCTAAAGAATCTAAAGGATTCAAAAGATATAAAAATCTAAAGAATTTAAAGAATATAAAGAACTCAAACTAGAGAGTTGCAAAACTATGAAAGAATCTACTACAAATTTCAAGATTTAAAAAAAAAAATTGCAGCATAATCTAAGAAGATACTAGAGAATCTAAAAGATGCATCTGAAAAAGAATGAAAGGCGTTTTTAAGAAAGGAGAATATAAAGAAAAAACTAAGCTGGAGTTACTTAAAAGGAACCTAGAAAATAATCTGAGAAGAATCCAAACTGTGATTTATAAGAACGAATCTAAACAATGTAATCAGAGATGAATTAAAAAAAAACAGAGAAAGGATTAGGAGAAATATAAAAAACAGTACTAAAAGAATAAATCAGAAGAGGAATTAAAAAAAACTGAAATCTTCAAGCGTATTCAAATGAATCTAAAGGATGTAAAAAAGAATCTGAAGAGGAACATCCAAAAGGGTTTAAATGGCCTAGAAGCTACCTAAAATCCAAAGAATTCTAAACTTTGTCAGTAAAATCAAGAGAAAATCTCAAATTAGTGAGAGAAAATTTAGCCTCGGATATCCAAAATATTTAAAATCCAAAAGAAAGAACAAGAAGAAACCATAACATAAAAAACCAAAAAGGTAAAAGACAACAACAATACTCACATGCGTGGGCGAAGCATTCAGCTTCGGAAAGTTGATAGGTCCTGGCCTCAACTGCAGCGTGGAAGGTTTCGAAGGCGTCGGCGGCAGTCTCCTCCCTTGCCCCCTTCTCCCCCCCAACATCGGATGACTATGTTGCACACTAGCTTGATGCGCCGCTGACTGTTGCATCGGAATACCTACCACAGCACCAGCTGTGAAATCGTCCAACTCTTTTAGTTGCAACGTTCGGCAACACTTAGACTTACCGATGATGGGAGGACCTTGAGGATGAGGGATAGGATGTGTGGGACTAGGCGAACGGGAACGTTGACATAGACTTGTCGTACCGTAACCGCGGCGAGAAGAACGTAACGGACCGTAACTGGTGTTGTGGCGGACTCCAGAAGGTGAAGGCGACCGAGCCGGACTCGTAGACGCTGACCAAGAACCTGAAAATGCTGAAATCAGTAGAAAGAGAAAGGGCTGAGTCGGTGGGAGTACCTCTGACGAATCTGCGGTGAGAGTGCGATCTCTGGTGCTCGTGTTTGACGATCTCCACCACGTTCGAGACTGTGTCGGAGAAACCGATGTCGTGGTGGAGGTGCGGGGGGTACTTGCGGCGGGGGGAGGGGCTGCGCTGCATCGAGGGCGAGTTGCCGCGTCTGCAACCAACGAGGGTCAGCAAAGGAATAAGAACGAAACGAAGAAAGGAAGGATCAAGAGATGAAGGTGAAGATCAAGAGATGAAGGATTAACAAAAAAAGAAGAAACAAAAATTGTGAGTATAAAAAACATCTCAGATTTTTTTAGAAGAATTTACCATTAATATTAATCACCGAACAGAAATTGTGTTCAAGTGCGAGCGAAGCGAGCACTGTTTCTTCCGTTTTTTCCCTGCCTCTTGTAAACTACTTCTTCTACCAATCTGAAATTTGGCCAGTTGATAGATTTTGAACCGTTCTCTCGATTGATGTATAACTCAAAAACTTTTAAAGTCGTTTTTGCCTTAAAACAAGTTCTTAAAAAATCCCCCCTGTATACCTTGTTTGGTCATTATCTCGATTATTTGTGGCGCAAACTTAAGTTATTGAGGCTCATTTAACGCAGAATTTCGCCCTGAATCCAAATCTGTAATAATTTTTTTTGTACCCCAACAAATGACTGTGTTAGGGCCGACTAAAATTTCAAATGCTTGACTTTTATTTTTAAAATTGTCAATGCTCATTATCTTCGAATATACTACAGATAGAAAGATGCGATTTTCACCATCGTTTTTCTCGCGTTTTTGCTGCTTAGAATTTGTTCTCAGATATCCAAAATTCAATAATTTTTTTTTTGAAAAAACGAGTATGAAAAATTTGCAATTTTTGTTTTTTTGATCTCTTTTCCTTGAGTTACCGATCTGGAATTTGACCAGATAATATATGTCAAACTGCTTTTTTAATTGAGGTATAATTCAGAGTTATTACACGTCGTTTTCGCCCAGAAAATTTTTTTTTAAAAATTATTCCAAAAACAGCCTATTCAATTTTATTTTGGTCAATATCTTGCTTATTTGTGAAGCCAACTTTAGTTGTTTGTGCTCATTTAACGCAGAATTTCACGTAGAATCCCAAACTGTGTTAATTATTTGCGTACATCAACAAATAACTGAGTTATGGCCGATAAAAAGTTCGGATTGTCGCCAGAGGGCTAAGATTTTGAAAGTTCAGAAATATCGATGCTCCATAGCTCGGAAACTAAGATAGACACAGTGATACGGTTTTCACCACCGTTTTTCCCGCATTTTGTTTACCAAGAATCTACTCTTACATTTTCCGAAAATTTAAAAATTCATTTTTTTCGAAAAAAAAATGACCAAAACTATTTAATTTAATTTTGCAATTTTTGGTTTTTGGGCCCTCACTCGTGGACTATTTGACCTAAAAATTTGAGATTTAGCCAGTTGATAGATCACGAGCTGCTCTTTCGATTAATGTATAATTCAAATGTAATAAACGTTGTTTTTGCTTTGAAAAAGCTCTTTACAAAATGGTTCTAGGAAGATTCTCGGACAACATATTTCAATCAATGTTTTGTTTATTTGTGAAGCTAACTTAAGCTGTTGGTTCTCATTTGACGCAGAGTTTCCCGTAGGATCCAAAACTGTGTTAATTGTTTGCGTATATCAACAAATAACTGAATTATAGCCGATTAAAACTTCCGATTGTCGCCAGAGAACTAAGATTTTGATGGTCCGGAAATATCGGAAATTAATATAGATACAGAGATACGGTTTTTGCCACCGTTTTTCTCGCATTTTTTATACTAAGAATCTACTCTTTTATTTTTAAAGATTTAAAAATTAAAATAAAGAATAAAAAAATTGTAACCAACTATTTAATTTAATTTTAATTTTGGTATTTTTGACCGCCATTTGTGGGCTATTTGCCCTAGCAGTTTGAGATTTGGTCAAATGATAAATTATAAGCTGCTCTTTCAATTGATGTCTGATCCAAAGGTGTTAAACGTCGTTTTTGGTTTGAAAAAGCTCTTTGCGAAATGGTTGCAGAAAAACCTATTTCGATAAATATTTCGTTTATTTGAATAGCAAAACTTAAGTTATTGGTACTCATTTAACGCGGAATTTCACGAAGAATCCAAAACTGTGTTCGTTTTTCCCAAACGCCAACAAGAAACTGAGTTATGAGAAATTATATCTAAGGATATGTAGATCTTATTTTTAAAATTTTTAATGCTCAATATCTCCGAAACCATGATAGTAAAAGGATGTAGTTTTGGTTTTTTGACCACCCCTCGTAAACCATTTGATCCACCGATCTGAGTTTTGACCGGTTGATAGATCTCGAGCTGCTCTTTCGATTTATTTATAACTCAAAGGTATTAAACGTTGTTTTCACCCGGAAAAACTTACTTGACAATCATTCCAAAAAACACTCCTTGAAGATCTATTTCGGTCGATATCTAGTTTATTTTTCAAGCAAACATAAATTATTGCTGCTCATTTTACGCAGAATTTTCTGCAGATTCTAAAACTGTATTAATTTTTTTCGTAAGTCAACAAATAACTGAGTTATGACCGAAAAATTTGGGTTGTCGCCTAAAAGCAAAAATTTTGAAGCTCTAGACTAGAACTCTATATTTTCGAAACTGCGACAAATACAAAGATGCGGTTTTACCATCGTTTTTCTCGCGTTTTTGTTGCTTTCGATCCACCCTAAGATATTCAAAATTTAATAGACAATTTGAAAAAAAATTGGCTAAAACAGTAAAAAATTTTGAGATCTTGTTTTTTTGATCGCCACTCTTAAACTATTTGATCTACCAATGTGAGATTTGGCCAGTTAATAGATCTCGAGCTGTTCTTTCGATTTATTTATAACTCAAAGATACTAAACGTCATTTTCGCTTCGAAAAAGCTCTTTAAAAAATGATTTCGGAAAGATCCTTTGAAAATCCAATTAACGCAGAATTTTACGCAGAATCCAAAACTATCCAAATTTTTTTGTACCTCAAAAAATAACCAAATTAAAAAAAAAACGCCAAACGGGGAAAATTTTGTGGCTTCGGAATTTTCGTTCTCAATATATTCTGATCTACGATAGATAGAAGGACGCGGTTTTCACTATCGTTTTTCTCGCACTTTTGTCGGTCAGAATCCGGTTTAACGTATTTAAGATTCAAAAGAATTTTAACGTAAAGTTCCACATTAAATTCATAAAAAATCTATTAAGTGCGAGCGCAGCGAGTACTGTTTCTTCCAACAAATTCCGCATTTTTTTAGATCCGGCTTGACGGACCAAATCTGTACAACTAAAATTGCGAAAAGTTTCCTAAAAAGCTCGAATTTAATGGTAAATTCTTCGTCAAAAGGCGCTTTTTTCGAAAGTTTCATACCGAAGACTGGGCGATCTCCGATGCGTATTTCCGAAATTCGCCGGATGCAAGTGCTGGTCGACGATGCTATCACAGGAAGGCCGTCTTGAGCCCATGCCCTCTTGAAGTTCCATCACCTAAGCACGAAAGACCCATCAACATTTCGTACGAAAACAGATCCCGCGCTGTCGATTTGAAAAGCTAAAAATTGTCCCATTCATACCAGGTCCTGTCCCAAGAAGAACAACACAAGTTCATGCAAAGAATCATGCAAAAATCGACATAGAAACTGTCTACCTTCTTAACAAACAAAAAAAATTCCATCAGATGAGTGACTAAGTGAAGGTACTGACTAATCTACGAAATTTGACTAAAGTCTTCTTCAGCAGCTGCGGTCATGCTAAAGTCTAATAATTAAAATTCGTTGGATTGTAGTCTAAACTTCTAGAATACCTTCTAAAGTCTCGTCTAACTTACAACAATAACATCGTTATCTGCAGCTGTAACGAACATCCAACAATTACCTATAACTGCTGATTGTCACTAACATTTTAACCTAAACATGTTTGACCTAACACTAATTTATCGCCAATTTTCTGATTTTCACCTTTTTATTCCTGCAACAAAAACGGGGGTAAGATTACAAAACCACCACTAATAGAAGAACTCACCTCATGGATCGATTTCTTTTGGTGTTTCTTCTCGCCAGGGTGGCCAAAGAACTTTCCTCGTGATGCGTATCGGGGGGTTCTTGGCTCCCCATCAATGGGGCGCCTTCTAGACTCATAGAGCCGGTGCGACTCCCGCCCAAGTGCCCGGCCATATCCAAAAGGCAGTCAAAAAACGACGCTTTCTGTCATTCAACAAACTTTAGTTTTGACCAGTCTATTCTAACACTCGCAACATTTTCCTTTATTTATTAGTCTTTAATCTCCTGAACGCTACGATACTAGTGCTAATTTAAATGTGGCCCAAAGACATCGAACGTGTTCGATGTGTTCAAAAAACACTAAAACATGCATCGATCTTCGACTCTATCAGTGACAGATATGATACAGACGTAAAGCAACACTAGTTAAATCGAAGCTAAAACTAGTCGAACTAGTTCGATTCTAGCATACTTACAAAGTTTTTTTTACAGTTTGAATTCAACGTGGGAACATGCTAAAACGGTCTGAATCCCGTAAAAACGTGAGAATAGTAGTAAAACATGCAAAAATGTTAGTTTCTACGAATAGACAAAATACAGACAGATATTAAAACTTGCAGGACAGAGAAATGCACTTCATTAGAACGCAACCAAAGTGCAATAAACAGGCACAATATGCTAACGAGAATATGGAAAAATGTACCAAATTACTACTACAGGACTGTACTATGAATGAGAATTCGTATTGTACAAAATCTAAGAAAAATATAGAAAAATGAAAAAAGGGAGAATTAATATACTACCGCGTGATTTGCTGAGGGACTATTTCCAAAACCCTGAAATAAATATACAACAATTATAGGGCTACTACTGATCTAAATTGTTTTTTTTAATGATGTGTGTTGTAATTTCTCATTTATAATACAAAAATTAAAAATGTATTATAAATAAAACGAGGGAGTTCTACTTGTCGGTGTTTCGGGGTCCATTTACTACTAGTTACAACCAATGTGCCTACAAGTCTCTCAGTTTTAACACAGACTAAACACCTAAACTAGGTCCTCGACATTCTAACTCCGGAAATAAAATTATAAGTATGACTGAGGGGTTGGTTTTGATAGAAGTTCCTAACTTGAAGTTTGCCTTTTTGCAAGTTTTTAGTCGTACCTTTTCTCATTCCAATTTTTGGGGGTTGGGAGGGTGCGAATGGTCGAAATGGAGGTGTGGCGGTTGAAATAGATTGATTCTTACAGATTTTTCTGATTTTTTAGGTTCTGAAATATCCTTTTCATCCTTTTTAGGTTAAATTTAAATATCCTGAATCTCTGATATTTTAAATATTTTCATTTTCTGAATTCTCGAAAAAATTGATTTCTAATTCTGTGCTTCGTTTTTTGGTCAGATCGGTTTTCAAACATTGCCCGAATTCTTCATACTATACTAATATTTGTCTTGTTGTTTTTTTTGGATTTACCTCTTTCAGGCTGCGGTATATTTTTGTTTTTTTTAAATTTCCAAAAATTAGATTTTTCATTGCTTTTCTTTGTCTTTGAACTCATTTTGATTTTTGAAATTGTTCATATTCTTTCTATTTTTTATCAGGTTTCCCAGATTTTTAAGATATTTTATGATTTTAGAGAAAACTTGAAAATCTAAATTATCTGGAGTATTCCAAAAAATATAACAAATTTCTATAAAAAAAGAAAAATCTACAGCAATTAATTAATCATATAGATCCAAATTATGAAACTACAGAATTCAGAAGTCCTTAGAAACCCAAGAATTTAGGAAATGCATCTAAAAAACGAAGAATATCTCTTCAATTTATTTAGATCCAGATAATCCAGGAAATTAAAAAAGGAAAAATACTGCGAAATTTAAGAAAACTAAAATGTCCATAATTTGGAAAACAGCATTCTAAAGATCTAATCTGGATCAAAAATATCTAGAAAATTGAAAAAACTGAAAAATTAGACGATTGAAACAAAAATTATATCTCAAAAATTTTAAGAGTCTCATCTAGATGATCATAAAATCTAAAAAATTCTCAGAAACCGAAAAATCTAAAAAAATCTTCGAAATCAAGAAAGAAAACAAAAAATCGGCGAAGAATTTGGAAAAATTACACAAAATCTGAAATTTAAAATCAAAGGAATTCAGAGAATTCGGAGAAGCCCAATAATCTAAGAAATAAAAAAAAATTAAAAAAGTCCATAAAATTCAGAAATATTGAAAAATTTGATGATCAATGCAAAGACAGGATCAAAAAATCCTGAGAATTCCATTTAATGAATCCAGAAATTATTAATGATCTTCAGAAACCAGAGTCTAAATAATCCAAAAGTCAGAGAATTTATAATATTTATTTAATTTTTTACAAATTCTAATAGTGATGAGAAGAGAAAGACGACAATTAATTTAAAATAAATACACAAAATCTAAAATCTCTAGACATCATTCGGCAAATCCAGAAAAGCGAAACAAAAAAATGTTAAAACATCCAGGAAATTCAGATAAATTTAAAAATTAGGTGATCTATAGAAAGACAAGATTTCAAAAATCCTGAAAACCCGATGTAGAGGATCCAAACAATTTTAAAAAATTTCACAAATCACAAACTCAAAAAAGTCCAAAAATCCGCAATTTGGAGAATTTACAATATTTAATTTTCTACTAAATCTATAAAATGTAAGATCTCCGAAATCCAAAAAAATAAACCAAAAGTTGACAAAGAATCTAAGAAATTTACACGAAATCTCAAATCTCTTGACTAAGAGATATTCAGGGAATCTGGGAAAGCCCAAAAAATCTAGTAAATTCAGAAAATCTGAACAAATAAAATAGTAAAAAACATTCAGAAAATTTAGAAAAACTGAAAAATTAAATGATCGACACATATGTAGACAGAATCCCAAAAATCCTGAGAATCCCATTTAGAAGACCCAAAAAATCTAAATGATTCTTTAAAACCAAAAAAATCGAAGTAATCCAAAGAGCTCTAAAAGAATTTAGCATATTTAATGTTCTATTGAATCTAAAAATTTCAAGAATAAAAAAAATCTTCGATGTTTAAAAAAATCGGCAAAAAACTTTGAGAAAGTACACGAAATTTAAAATTTCTTAGAAAAGCCCAAAGATCCAGAGAATCCAGGCAATATAAACAAAAAATGTAAAAATAAGCAAAAAATTTTGAGAAATTGAAAAATACTGAAAATCTCACCAAGAGAATCCTCAGAAACCAAATAATTTAAATAATGCAAAAATTTAATTACATAAAATCCAAGAACATAATAAATCCAAAGAATGCAGAAAATTTAGGAAATCCAAAAAAGTCCAAAGAACCCAAAAAAAAATTCCTAAAAAATTGATTTACTTATAGTTTATCAAAAAAATCCTAATACATACATAGAAAATCTAAAAAAATCTAAAAAGTCCAAAAAACCTGAACATCTAATAATCCAAAAAGTCCATAATAGGTACAAAATTTGAAAAAAATTGAATATCTACTACATTAGAGGGACGATCTAATTTAGAATTTTTAGAATTTAAAATTAAGAAAAAAGTAAAAGATTCGAATTTTTCAGAAATTTACATTTCAGAGATCAACAAACTTTTAAAAATCCGAAAAATCAAAGTAAATCTACATATGTAATTGAAAAAAGTCTATAAAATTTAAAAAGTCCGAATATTTTGTAGAGAATTATAAGATTTAAATCTATAAAATCTAAAAAGACGACGAAGAAGAAGATCAAAAGCTAATCCAAAATCCATAATACTAACAATAAAGAGAATCTGAGCGATTTCAGCAAATCTACATAACTTTAAAAAAATCTAAACCAAAGAATATAGAAAATTTGGAAAAACAAAACCAGCTAATAAATAAAGGAGTTAAAGAGTATAAGATCTGGACCTGTTTTGTTGGACTTTTGTAAATCGACCCATTACAACTCGCCCATGCTCTATTTCGCCCATTTCCCACCACCTCCACAATCAATCTAACTCATCTCATTGTAATTATCCCTAACTTTGCGTTGCGTTGCTTTCACGTTTCGCCTAAACCTTTAAAATTTTACAGTATGGCCACAATGAACGTAACACCTATTACCAAAATTCGTGAAAAAAAGACAAAAAAAACTCACCGGAATTCCAGTTGGTTCCACTTGCCCAAACCTCGTACTCCTCCAACTTTCCAAGATCAAAAAGCCCGCATATATTTTACCAACTGTCATCTTCCCATTATTCAAATGGTCGCTCGGCGGTACCAACAAATCGACCATATTCTTCGCCTGTAGAGGCCAGATATTTTTGATTGTCTCCTTCAACTCGTCGTCGGCTTGGTCCATCTCATCCGCTGGGTGGAAAAATTAGTTTTTTGAGATTAGAGGCGGAAATGACTACCTGATCGCATTTTGATGTTGAGGTTCTCCCGGATCAGAGCAAATAGTGTTGAAGTGAAGTTGACTTTGCCTTCGTCGTCCACGGGCATGTTCATCCGGATCAACTTCTTGTAAGCTAGGCGGTTTGGGCACTTATTACCGAAACCAAGAGGAGGGTCCATGTTCTTCAACATGTCGTACATCTCCACGTAGTGGATTTTCCCTCTACAATCAAAGAGTTAGACCAAGTGGAGGCGAAGAAGTCGAAGAATTACGTGGCGTTGGGATCGTATTCTGCCCAAATCCGCACGAACTCGTCCAAGTGATGCGCGCCCAGAATCGAAGAGTCTCTGGTTAAATAGTCGAAATTGTCCATGATGACGGCGACGAACAAGTTCAGCATCTGGAAGAGTGGAAGTCAAAAGTCAATGAAAGAAGAATGAAGAGGAAACGTACCAAGAAAGAACAGAAGAAGATGAAGGAGACGAAATAGGCGTACGCGATGTTGGAGCCGCAGCTGTTGGCCGGCTTCTTCGCTTCAGGGTCGCAGGGTTGGCCCTTGATACAGGAGAGCATGATGTTGGGCCAGGCTTCCCCCGTCGCACACCTGGAGGAGCGTGTCAAAAACCGACAAACAAGAAGAATTACCATTTTTACCTGAACAGCAGCATGAGTCCCTGTATAAACGTCCGGAAGTTGTTGTGACGGGTGATGGCAGCGCTGGGTACTTCCGCTATGTTTCCAAACACCTTAAACCGCCATGAAAACTGTTTTGGTGCGACTAATCTTAATCTTACCTGCATGCCAATGATGGCGTAGATAAAAAACAACATAGCTATAAGAAGACAGACGTAAGGAAGAGCTTTAAAACTCTGGACGAACGTCCAAAGAAGAATACGTATGGTGTATCCCTGTCGCAAGAGCTTGATGAGACGAGCGGCGCGAAATAGTCTCAGAAAACCAACATTGATGAAGTTCTCCTGTAAATCATCAAAGTTTAGTTTAGTTCATCTAAGTTTGGGTTCTACTTTAAGACAAGAATCTAGTTCTAGTTCTAGGCTACGATGTATGTAATGTAATGTAGTTTGTTAGTGTCTACGTCCTGTGTCTCATACTTACCACGATCTAAGAAGCTTCAAACTACTTTACAAGAACATGCGTGATGAGACATGCGAAATTTTGTGACTAGTGATCCAGATTTCAATAAGAAAAGATCTTATTCAAATCTTCAAATGTATACCTGTATCCACTTAACGATGCTATCAAAGGTACCTAATTTTGCTCCACGTTTTCGAGACTACAAAAAGGAATAGGTTAAGCAGTATCTAGCAAAAAGTCTAACATATTGCATTTAATCTAACCTTCGTAATAAAACAAGGATTTAACCAAAGCAGCCCGTTTTACCAAAACGAGCTCCTTTGGTACTAATCTAAAACCTTCAGGTAGTACCTAGACACTCTAAACAGTCTGAAAATCAAACCAAACGTACCCTCTCTTTCGCAATTTTCGCAGCTCTTTCCTTGAAGTGAAGAAAAAACATTTTAGTAAAAATCAATCAAAATTGTGCAAGAACAAGACATTCAAGTGCTGACCAGTACCTTTGACGAAGATCTGTGTAATCTGTGTAGTATTAGTATGTAAGGTATGTTCAAAACCGCAAGATTTTAACCGAAAGACTTACTCCAAACTCGACGACCATAGCGTCCACGATGCTGCCAATCACTGTGATGAAGTCGAAGGTGTTCCAAGGATCCTTGAAGAAGTTCTAAGGGCAGAAAATTTAGTCAGATCGTCATTTTTTGAGGAGCAGCAGAGTCTTATCTAGCTCAGCAAAAGAACGACTCACCATCGGTTGGGTTCTTCGAAACGAAGGAAATAAAAAAGGAAAAGCATGCTTTCAAAACTGATTTGCTTCTAGGTACGACTCTACTGTTATAAGGCGCGGCTAAATTTACAAATCTCTCTGTAGAGTGTTGTCAGTACAAGTTTTGTAGTAACAACGTAGGAAAAATAAATTACCAAGCACTTTTAAGTCTAAATTGTCAGGTTTTCTCTCTACACTGTCGAGGAGGGATGAGGAGGGAGAGCTACCTAAGAGTCAAGGTTGGTACTTTGTTTTACGGGGGTGAGATAAATGAGAGAGGGTGGAACTGTTACAGTTTTTTTTTAGAGACGAAGCGAAGCGATGGCCCAGGAACTTCCTCAGGCGAGCGAAGCGAGCTGAGTTTCTGACGGCACGGTGAGATTGTGAGAGAATTGGAAAAGTGGAATAAGACGAAAATCTAGAAAATTTGAAGAGTTTTGAAGAATCCCGAAAATCGGAAAACCGAGAAGATGTAAAATTTCCAAATTTTTTGAAGTACAAAAGATCTGGAACTTATTCAGAAAATCGTCGAGAAAACGAAACAATATATTTTTTTAAGCTAAGCGGGTTTGGAAAATCGAAAAGTCCAAAAAATTCAAGGAAACTGAATTGTTTGAAGAATCTAAAAAGTCAAAAAAGAATTCTTTAAGTCAAAAATATGAGATCTAAAGGAATCGAAAAAACCCGAAAGATTAATAAAAGTAGATTAGGGAAACTAAAAATGTACAAAAAATTAGGAAGATCTAAGGAATTTTAAAATTCCAAAATTCATCTAAAGAATCAACGAATTAAAAAAAATTGAAAAGTACAGAAATTTGAAAAATTCAAAAGTTTTTCTAGAAAAAAACTAGAATTTTTTGCATTGAAAAATTTAAAAATCAAGGTCTAGCAGATTAACAGCAGACCAAATTTGGAGAATTTATTACGTTAGAAGTGTATATTAAGTGTACTAATTTTAAAAATTGTAAAACAAAAATTAGAATTTTAAAATTCTTCATTTGCAGGAGAATCTCAAAACTCAAAATTTTCCATTTAATATTGTAAGCTCGTCGGTTTCTACAGCAAACTAACCAAATTGGGTAGATTTATTACCTTAGAAGTGTTAATTAAGTGTACTGATTTTGAAAATTTTAGAACAAAAATCAACAATTTTTGAATTTTTATTAATTTGCTGGACCAACACAAAACTGAAATTCTTTTATTAAACGTTAGTTTGAACAGTAAAGCAACCAAATTTGGTGGACTTATTTCTTTAAAAGCGTTTATAAAGTGTGCTAAATTAAAAAAAATTAGAGCAAAAATTAGGAGTTTTTTGAATTTTTTATTTACACGAGCTCTAAATTCAAAATTTTTTATTAGAGTTTGTAGGTCCGTTAGTTTTAATAGTAAAGTCCCCAAATTTGGTGGGTTTATTACGTTAAAAGGGTTTATTAAGTGTACTAAATTTAAAAATTTTAAAACAAGAATTAAGAATTTCAGATTTTGTTATTTGCCCGTAAAGCTCCAAACTCAAAATTCTCTAATTAATTGTGTAAATTCGTCAATTTTAGCAGCAAAGCAACCAAACTTGGAGAATTTATTACTTTTGAAGCGTTTATAAAACGTGCTAAATTAAAATATTTTAGAGCACAGATTAAGAATTTCAGAATTTTTTATTTGTACAACGAGCTCAAAACTCAAAATTTTCTATTAAATTGTATAAATTCGTCAATTTTTAGCAGCAAAGCAACCAAATTTGGAAAATTTATTACTTTAGAAGCGTTTATTAAGTGTGCTAATTAAAAAAAATTAGAGCAAAAATTTGGAGTTTTTTGAATTTTTTATTTACACGAGCTCTAAATTCAAAAATTTTTATTAAAGTTTGTAAGTCCGTTAGTTTTAATAGTAAAGTAACCAAATTTGGTGAGTTTATTACGTTAAAAGGGTTTATTAAGAGTACTAAATCTAAAAATTTTAAAACAAGAATTAAGAATTTCAGATTTTGTTATTTGCCCGTAAAGCTCCAAACTCAAAATTCTCTAATTAATTGTGTAAATTCGTCAATTTTAGCAGCAAAGCAACCAAACTTGGAGAATTTATTACTTTTGAAGCGTTTATAAAACGTGCTAAATTAAAATATTTTAGAGCACAGATTAAGAATTTCAGAATTTTTTATTTGTACAACGAGCTCAAAACTCAAAATTTTCTATTAAATTGTATAAATTCGTCAATTTTTAGCAGCAAAGCAACCAAATTTGGAAAATTTATTACTTTAGAAGCGTTTATTAAGTGTGCTAATTAAAAAAAATTAGAGCAAAAATTTGGAGTTTTTTGAATTTTTTATTTACACGAGCTCTAAATTCAAAAATTTTTATTAAAGTTTGTAAGTCCGTTAGTTTTAATAGTAAAGTAACCAAATTTGGTGAGTTTATTACGTTAAAAGGGTTTATTAAGAGTACTAAATCTAAAAATTTTAAAACAAGAATTAAGAATTTCAGATTTTGTTATTTGCCCGTAAAGCTCCAAACTCAAAATTCTCTAATTAATTGTGTAAATTCGTCAATTTTAGCAGCAAAGCAACCAAACTTGGAGAATTTATTACTTTTGAAGCGTTTATAAAACGTGCTAAATTAAAATATTTTAGAGCACAGATTAAGAATTTCAGAATTTTTTATTTGTACAACGAGCTCAAAACTCAAAATTTTCTATTAAATTGTATAAATTCGTCAATTTTTAGCAGCAAAGCAACCAAATTTGGAAAATTTATTACTTTAGAAGCGTTTATTAAGTGTGCTAATTAAAAAAAATTAGAGCAAAAATTTGGAGTTTTTTGAATTTTTTATTTACACGAGCTCTAAATTCAAAAATTTTTATTAAAGTTTGTAAGTCCGTTAGTTTTAATAGTAAAGTAACCAAATTTGGTGAGTTTATTACGTTAAAAGGGTTTATTAAGAGTACTAAATCTAAAAATTTTAAAACAAGAATTAAGAATTTCAGATTTTGTTATTTGCCCGTAAAGCTCCAAACTCAAAATTCTCTAATTAATTGTGTAAATTCGTCAATTTTAGCAGCAAAGCAACCAAACTTGGAGAATTTATTACTTTTGAAGCGTTTATAAAACGTGCTAAATTAAAATATTTTAGAGCACAGATTAAGAATTTCAGAATTTTTTATTTGTACAACGAGCTCAAAACTCAAAATTTTCTATTAAATTGTATAAATTCGTCAATTTTTAGCAGCAAAGCAACCAAATTTGGAAAATTTATTACTTTAGAAGCGTTTATTAAGTGTGCTAATTAAAAAAAATTAGAGCAAAAATTTGGAGTTTTTTGAATTTTTTATTTACACGAGCTCTAAATTCAAAAATTTTTATTAAAGTTTGTAAGTCCGTTAGTTTTAATAGTAAAGTAACCAAATTTGGTGAGTTTATTACGTTAAAAGGGTTTATTAAGAGTACTAAATCTAAAAATTTTAAAACAAGAATTAAGAATTTCAGATTTTGTTATTTGCCCGTAAAGCTCCAAACTCAAAATTCTCTAATTAATTGTGTAAATTCGTCAATTTTAGCAGCAAAGCAACCAAACTTGGAGAATTTATTACTTTTGAAGCGTTTATAAAACGTGCTAAATTAAAATATTTTAGAGCACAGATTAAGAATTTCAGAATTTTTTATTTGTACAACGAGCTCAAAACTCAAAATTTTCTATTAAATTGTATAAATTCGTCAATTTTTAGCAGCAAAGCAACCAAATTTGGAAAATTTATTACTTTAGAAGCGTTTATTAAGTGCGCTAATTAAAAAAAATTAGAGCAAAAATTTGGAGTTTTTTGAATTTTTTATTTACACGAGCTCTAAATTCAAAAATTTTTATTAAAGTTTGTAAGTCCGTTAGTTTTAATAGTAAAGTAACCAAATTTGGTGAGTTTATTACGTTAAAAGGGTTTATTAAGAGTACTAAATCTAAAAATTTTAAAACAAGAATTAAGAATTTCAGATTTTGTTATTTGCCCGTAAAGCTCCAAACTCAAAATTCTCTAATTAATTGTGTAAATTTGTCAATTTTAGCAGCCAAGCAACCAAACTTGGAGAATTTATTACTTTTGAAGCGTTTATAAAACGTGCTAAATTAAAATATTTTAGAGCACAGATTAAGAATTTCAGAATTTTTTATTTGTACAACGAGCTCAAAACTCAAAATTTTCTATTAAATTGTATGAATTCGTCAATTTTTAGCAGCAAAGCAACCAAATTTGGAAAATTTATTACTTTAGAAGCGTTTATTAAGTGTGCTAATTAAAAAAAATTAGAGCAAAAATTTGGAGTTTTTTGAATTTTTTATTTACACGAGCTCTAAATTCAAAAATTTTTATTAAAGTTTGTAAGTCCGTTAGTTTTAATAGTAAAGTAACCAAATTTGGTGAGTTTATTACGTTAAAAGGGTTTATTAAGAGTACTAAATTTAAAAATTTTAAAACAAGAATTAAGAATTTCAGATTTTGTTATTTGCCCGTAAAGCTCCAAACTCAAAATTCTCTAATTAATTGTGTAAATTTGTCAATTTTAGCAGCCAAGCAACCAAACTTGGAGAATTTATTACTTTTGAAGCGTTTATAAAACGTGCTAAATTAAAACATTTTAGAGCACAGATTAAGAATTTCAGAATTTTTTATTTGTACAACGAGCTCAAAACTCAAAATTTTCTATTAAATTGTATAAATTCGTCAATTTTTAGCAGCAAAGCAACCAAATTTGGAAAATTTATTACTTTAGAAGCGTTTATTAAGTGTGCTAATTAAAAAAATTTAAAGCAAAAATTAAGAATTTTAGAATTTTTGATTTATAGGAAATTTGATGAAATAAAAAAAATTAAATAAAATATAAAAGAAGATCTAAAAAGTTTTAAAATTCTAAATTGAGGTATTGAAAGTACTCAAAAACCAAAAAATACAGAAAAAAATTGAAAATTGTTGTCGAAAGTTTGCGAGAAGTTCAAAAGCTTGTGGCTTACAAAAAGTCAAAAATAAATAACTAAAAATAAGTTTGGAGCATTCTGAAAGTAAAAAAGTTTTAGAAATTTCGCTTGTTCAGAAAATTCGCGAATTTAAAAAACCTCCAAGATCTAGAAAATATTTAAAAAATTAGTAAACAAATCAAACATTTAAGAAAATCAAAAGTCTAGAGAAATAAAAGAATCTAGGAAACTTCTAAAACCTCTTTGGCATTTAAAAATTTAAAAAAAAAATAAAGATTTATATACAAGTTTAAAGATCTAAAAGACTCGAAGGATTTAAAGTATTCAAAAAAAGTTTTAGACAAAAAATTAGAAATTTTAAAGTAAAGATCAAAACAACTAGAAATTAGTGTGTAACCAAGTATATGAGAAGCTCACAGAATCTTAAAAAATTTAAATTTGTGACGACTGTAAAAATCTGCAAAAAATTATTCAAAAAATTTGAGAAAAACTAAGAATATAGCAAATCTGAGAATTTAAGGAATCTAATAAATCTTAATTAAAAAAATATGTGATCTAAAATAAGAGAAAATATTCTCAACATCGGAAATAATCCCAGAAGACCAGCAAATCCATAAAATCTGAAAATTTTCGGAAATCTGGAGAACCTAGAAAGTAGAAAAATCGAAAAGATTCTGAAAAATTGACGTGGTTCTAAATCTAAGAAATATAAGAGCTCTAAAGTTTCTAAAGTCTATAAAAAACACTAAAAAAAATTAAAAAATCTTAAGATTTGAGAAAATTGAGTAGAAAGTCAAAAATTTGGAAAATATAATCAATCTACAAAGTCCTAAAGTAAAGAAATGGCACTAAAATTTTTAAAATCCTAAATACATCTAAAATTTCTAGCCATTCAGGAAACTTAAAATATTGATAGAAATTTTGAAACAACGGTTTTAGGGTCCTAGAAAATTCTAGAAAAAGTAATTCTAAAAACTTTAGAAAATTGAAAAAATTTGATAAATAAACTTAAAAATTTAATTTTTCGAACACAAAAGCTCCAAATAATCTTGTTCAAAAAACAAAATGTCCCAAGAATGGAATAAATAATAATTAAAAGACAAAGAATGAAAGTTAAAAATTCATTTTAGTTTGTCCAAAATGTTCTCTCATTTACCCCACCTTCTGCTTCTGGAAGAGTGAAAGCTGCTTTACTTATAAATCCAATCTAGTGCAAATATCTAATCTATCCTTGCTATATTCGTGAAAAACTGAAGTTGAGTTAGTGAAGGACCAAGGAAAGGACCATGCGTCTGTTCGAAGCAGAAATAGCTGATTTCTCGTCTATGGGAAACAGTGTCAAATCTCTACAAGTCTAACTACTTTTGCCTCAAAACTACGAAATAAAAGTGCACAAATCTTGGTAATTTCTACTACTACGTGCTACCAGGGAAGTACTCAGGTAAAGTCCCTAAAAGTGTGATGATAAAACCCCGTGAATAAATTTACCTTAATGCCGAAAGCGATGAGCTTGAGAACAGTCTCACAAAGGAAGAGGAAGGTAAATAGAATATTCATTGCTGCCAGGATGTCGGACAACAAGGGCGGTGACTCGTGGTACTACAACAACTTACAAAATGTAGCAACTACTCTACAAGCGAAACGCCTACCTCTTTCACACGTTAAAAGTCGGCAGAGCAATTTTTATCTTCTATAAGAAAAAGTACATTTAAACATGATAATCGCCGCTCCAATCTTCGCTCTTGTGGTGTTTAAGTGTCAGTGTGACCAACATGCTTTTGCAACTAACATGCAGACGAAACGCAAGCACGAGAACAGTGACAGCAGCTGTGGAAGAGGACAGGAGGAAAGGATTTGGTTCGTTTTTTCGCGTTGTTTAGTAGAGAGATAGAAAAAGCCGTCGGAAATTCAAAGACGGCTGAAGAAGTTCTACATGGTCTTACCCTAACGCCGAAGGCAAGGATCTTGAGGATGCACTCCACCGTGAACATGCCCGTAAAGCCCCAGTTGAGGTACTTAAGCGTTTTGGTGTAGATATCGGTTTGCTTGTCAAACTGTTGAAACACACACAACACGTGGCCAGACTTTTTAGAATAGTACGCTACAGCTACTGGTATTATCTAATTTTAACTAAATTACAAAGTTTTACTGACTTTCTTACAGTAAAACTTTCTAATTGGGTTTGTATTGATCCAATCACATACATCTAGTTGTCGTATATTTGATCTAAAGCGCTAAAAGTATGATTTTAACAACGAATAACATCAAATCATTCCACGATGGTGCGGCAAGTCAAGCGATTTTCATTTTCTAAATTATGGACGCGGTGATCACCTTGAAGCCACTGATTATTCAATTCGGCTTAACTTATCATTTTCTGTGGAAACAAACAAAATTTTACCCAAAAAAACGCAACTGGATGAAAATCTATCCAGAGAATCTCAAATAATTTCGGATTTTTTTCATTTGCAGAACGTCGCCAAAACTCAAAATTTTCTATTAGACATTGTGAGTTTGTCGGTTTTAACAGCAAAACATCCAAATTTGGAGCATGTATTACTTTATAAGAGTCTATTAAGTGTATTTTTAAATTTAAATTTTAAGAATTTTTTTTTCTAGGACGCGCTTGAAAGTCAAAATTTTCTACTATAGATTGTAATTTCGTCAGTTTAAACAGTCAAGAATCCAAATTTGGTGAATTTATTACTTTAGAAATGTTTATTAAGAGCACTAAATTTCAAAATATTATAACAAGAATCAGAAATTTCAGATTTTTTTCATTTGCAGGAAGAGCTTTAAAACTCAAAATTTTCTATTAAACACTGAAAGTCTGTCGGTTTTAACTGCAAACCAACCAAAATTGGTGGATTTATTACTTTAGAAGTGTTTCTTAAGTGTATTAAATTTAAAAATTTTAGAACAAAAATTTAGAATTTTATAATTTTTATTAACATGCAGGACGAATACATAACTCTGTTTTTTTAAACATTGTAAATCCGTAAGTTTTAACAGTAAAGCGATGAAATTTGTTGCATTTGTTACTTAATATTTATTAAAGGCACTGAATTTCAATATTTTAGAATTCAAATTAAGAATTTTTTATTTGCAGAAAGGACGCGAAACTCAAAATTTTCTAACTCTAAATTGTGAAAGTTTGTTGGTTTTCACAGCAAACTAAATCGGTGAGTTTAATACGTCTACTTATGTAATTCAAAAAATTTAAAATAGAATTTAAGAATTTTAGAATCGTTTATTTTTTAGAGCGAGTTCAAAACTGAAAATTTTCTATTAAAGTCTGTAAATCCGTCAATTTTAACTTAAAAAAAAACAAATTGGGTGAATTTATTACTTTAGAAATATTTATTAGTTGTGCTTAATTACAAAATTTTAGAACAAAAAATTAGAATTTTATAGTTTTTTATTTACAGAACGGGCCCGAAATTTAAGTTTCTATAAAATTATAGTATCTATATAATTTCTTTGGTTTTAACAGCAAAGCAATCAAATTTAGTTAATTTATTACTTTAAAAGTGTTAAAAATGTGTACTAAATTTCAAAAATTCAGAATAAAGTTATAGAATTTTAGAATCGTTTATTTTTTAGAACGAGTTTAAAACTCGAAATTTCCTGTTTAAGTCAGCAACTACCTCAGCTTTAACAGCAGAAAAACAAATTTGATAAATTTTTATTTTAGAAATGTTTATTAATTATACTAAGGGTTTAAATTTTAGAACAAAAATTTACAATTTTAGAATTTTTTTGAATTGACAAAACAAGCTCTAATCTCAAAATTTTCTGTTGAATCTTGTAAGTCTGCCAGTTTTAACATTACAGCAACCAAATTTTGTAGATTTATTAACTTAAAATTGCTCAATAAATGTACTAAATTTAAAAATTTCAGAACAAAAATTAATAATTTTATTTTTTTTTTATTTGCAAGACGAGTTTAAAACTTAAAGTTGTCTATTATTCGTAGGAAGCCCGTTAGTTTTACCAGTGAATCACCCAAATTTGATGATTTTTTTACTTAAGAAGCGTTTATCAATTATGCAAAATTTCAAAATTTTACAACAAAAATTAATAATTTTAGAATTCTTAATAATTGACACGAGAGCTCTAAACTTAAAATTTTTTGTTAACCTTTGTTAGTTTGTCAGTTTTAACATTAAAGCAATCAAATTTTGTAGATGCATTACCTTAAAATTGTTCATTAAACGTACTAAAATTCAAAACTTTAGAACAAAAATAAATAATTTTAAATTTTGTTTATTTGCAAGACGAGTTTAATTAAAACTTAAAGATTTCTATTATTCTTTAGAAGGCTGTTAGTTTTAACAGTAATTAAACCAAATTTGATCAATTTTTCACTTTAGATTCGTTTATTAACTAACTATGCTTAATTTCAAAATTTTAGAACATAAATTAATAAATTTAGAATTTTTATTAATTGACAAGACAAGCTGTAAACTCAAAATTTTCTGTTAAACCTTGTAAGTTAGTCAGGCAGTCAGTTTTAACATTAAAATAACTAAATTTTGTAGATTTAATTCCTTAAAACTGTTCATTAAATGTACTAAATTTCAAAATTTTAAAACAAAAATTAATAATTTTAGAATTTTTTCATTTGCTTGACGAGTCCAAAACTTAATTTTTTTTATAAATCTTTGTAAGTTTATTCGTAACAGTAAATCAATCAAATTTGGTAAATTTATTACTTTGCAAGTGTTTAAATAGTAAGCTAAATTTCAAAATTTTTGGACCAAAAATAACAATTTTAGACCTGTTATTACTTTCCAGAACAAACACAACTCAAAATTTTCAATTAACATTGTATATCCGTCGTTTTTAACACTGAAGCAACCAAATTTGGTAAATTTGTTACTTTTGAAGTATTTATTAAGCAAACTAAATTTCTAAATTTTTGAACAAAAATTAAGAATTTTAGATTTTGTTATTTGTAGGTTGTCAATATACCAGTAATTCTGAGCTTCCTCAAAAATCTAGAGAATGTAAATAAAATAACCCAAAAAATAAGAAATCATTTAAAAAAACTTGTAGTTTAATCTTGTATTTGTCTCTTCTAAATTTATTTTGATATTTTAATAAGAAAATTTGCCCAAATGTTTAGCATCGCAATGCTCACATTCAAGCCACTGAAAAAATAAATTCGGTCAATAACTTTACGCTTTTAGTTACCATAAAATTAACATTTTTCTTAAACACGATTACGTTTTAGTTTATTTTTATTGTAATATTCTTCGACGAAAACTCAAAACTTTATACACTCAAGCCATCACCTGACCACAATTTAGTAATTTCGTCCCAATTGCTTGACTTGCTGGTTTCGAACACGATAAAATTTCCTGTACATGTGAAACATCAAACAACATCAAATATATACAAAAACACTGAATATGGAAAATGGATCGTCAAAAGTTCACTTTTTGACTTTTGGTTTAGAACAACTAAACAACACATCGAGTGACGGGAAAAGGTAAAATTGTGGATGTTACTCTAGAAAGAACTACAAGGAATCGTGTTGTGCACTGCAGCCAGAGCAATGCAAGACAATCTTTGAATTCGTTATAATTCTAGGATGAATACAGCCGAGATTCCAAATACATTCACAATAGTGCCATCCGAATCTTTGTAACTCAGGTTTCAACATTTACACACAAATCATGCTCAAGTGTTATGCAATGTTTTTTGAAGAACTTCAGATGATTATGACGAACACAACTTGCAGAAAGTTACTAGCAGTATTACCAACTTTAAGCAAGTTTGTAAAAACTCCTCTTTTCCCACTTGAAGCAAAAGTAACACAGAACATGCTACGTTAGCACGACACTAAAAGAGATTTTTACGCTAGCCAATGTTCGGAAGAGACACCAAACTATCACTAGTTTTTGTTCTAATTTTGTTCTAATTTCGACTTTTGCGGAGTTCTTACGAAACAAAATGCTTTTGCCCATCCATATGCATTGAATGTGTGCAAATTGCGAGATTCGTGTGTTGTTGGTTCTTTTTCTAAACCTACACTGCCGACTTTTGTTTGAAATGGCAGCACTGGAAAATTATGGTCATTCAGTTCCATAATTTTCAAGTCATCGCGCCGAAAATTTCATTTCCATTGTGTAGTTTTTGATTCTTTTTTTTTACAAAACAAAAATGTACGTACCTTCATCATCAATAATAATGTGTTAAAAACAATCAACATCATTATAAAATACTCGAAAGGAGTGGATACCACGACCCTCCAGATCTTGTATTTGAAGCTGTTCCTCTTGTTTGGCATGTAGCGCTCCAATGGGCGAGCTTGTATCGTGAAATCTATGCAAGATTTCTGGAAGAAGAGGATTAGAAGAGGCTCGGGGGTACAGTGACCAGAAGCGCAAATTTTGGCGCAAAAATTACGCGGTAGTTTCACAATTTTCACTTCAAGATTTTCGAAATTTCTGCTTTTTAGTCATTTTAAGTTCTAAATCTTAACAAACGTTTAAAAAACATTTAAAACGTTCAAAAAAACCACCACAAATTGATAAAATTTTCCAAAAAATCTTAAAACAATTTTTCATAAAAGATCTAAAGAATTTTCAAATTAAAAATATCTAAATTTTTTTTTTAAATCGAACAAATCTGCTAAAGAATCGTTTTAAAAAAAAAATCATTAAAAAAAATTAAAAAATCTCAAAGAATCGCTAAAAATCTTCGAAAAATAACTAAGGAATCTTTAAAAAATCTTTCCTTAAAGCATCCGTAAAACAGATCTATAGAGAATCGTCAAAAAATTCCAAAAATTTGAGGAGAAACCGCTAGGGTGGCATTTTTCGGAAATTCTATTTTTGAAGCGTCCATAAAGAATGTTCAATATATCTTCTAGGAATCTCTGAAAACTCAATAAATAATCTAGAAATAAATCTTTAAAGAATATCTAAAGAATCCCTAGATAATTCAGACAAGTCTGCTTCAAAATCGTTCTGTTTAGAATCTTTAAAAATTTCTAAAAATTCCTAAAAAATCGCTAAAAATTTCCAAAAAATCGATAAAGAATCTTCCAAGAATTTTTCTCTTACCTAACCATCAATAAGGAATTTTAAAAGCATTTTTAAGGAATCGTCAAAGTATTTTTTTATAAATTCCCCGACAAACTGCTAAGAAATTTCTATATACAATATTACTGTAGAGCGTCTATAATGATTCTTCAAAAAATTTCCAGAAAGTCCAAATTGTTTTGTAAAAGCTCTCTAAAATAGTTTTAAAAAATCTCTTAAAATATCCAAAACATTGCCAAAATTTCCGATAAAATGCTAAGGAAACTTGGAAGAATTTTTCGCTGAAGCATCCATTAAGCATCTTTAAAAAATTTCTAATGAATCGTGAAAGATTGTTCAAAAATTTGCTGAGAAACCGTTAAGTAATTTTCATGTAGAATCTATCTGAAAATCTTTTTTTAAAGCGCCCAAAAAGAACTTTTAAAGAATTTCCAAACACATGGTCCTAAAATAATGTCTAATACAATCTTTGAAGAATATCTAATGTATCTCTAAAAAATCTAGCAAATCTGCTTAAGAAACGCTCTGTAAAAAATCTCTCAAAATTCCCAAAAAAAATATCAAAAATTTCCGATGATAACTAAAAATCTTCCAATACTCTCTTAGGCATCGGATTTTTTTTAATCATAGATCTTTAAAGAAGTTTCAAAAAATTATGAAAGAAGCTCCTAAAATTCACCGAGAAATCGTTAAAAAGTCTTTCTGTAAAACGTCTATAAAAGACCTTTAAAAAAAATTTGAAGAGTCGTCAAAGGAATACCAAAAAATTCGCCGTGAAACTGCTAAAAAATCTCATATGGAATCTTGATCAGAATCTTTCTCTAAAGCGTCCATAAAGAATCTTTAAAAAAAATTGGAAAATCTCCAAAGAGTCGTCTTTAAATGATCTAAAAATCAATCATAAAATAATATCTTCGGAATCTTTCAAAAATCACTAAAAAAAATCCTTAGCATTGCCAAAAAATCTATGAAAAATATTTTAAAAATCTTTTTCTAAACCATCCTTAAAGGATCATTACAGAATTTCCAAGAAATTGTCAAAAAATCTTCTAAAATTTGCCAAGAAACCGCCAGGAATTCTCTATGAAAAAACTCCCTAAAGCGTCCCTAAGAAGTCTTAAAAAATTCCATCTAAAAATCAATCTTTGAAGAATATCTAAAGAATGTTTAAAAAATCTCTAAAAAATCTCCATAGAATCGCTGGAAGTGTATACAAAATCTCTAAAAATCGTTTTCTAAACTGTCCATGAAAGATCTTTAAATAATTTCCAAAGAATCCTCAAAGAATCTTCAAAGATTCATCAAGAAAACGCTAAAAACTCTTCATGTACAACCTTTTTTTAAAACGACCATAAGGAATCTTTAAATAATCTAAAAAACAATCTCCTTAATTCTGTCAAAAATCTCTAAACATTTTCAAAAAATCGCTATAACATGCCCAAAAAATCGCTAAAACAATCTTCAAAGAATCATCTTCTAAACCATCCATTAAAGATCTTTAAAGAATCTTCAAAAAATCTCTTAAAAACAATCTGTATAAAATATAAAGGATTTCTAAAAACTTTCTAGAATTCTCAAAAAATTGTTAGGCTCTGATACGTTCTAAAATTATATTCTTAAATTTTGAGATTTTTCCATTCTGAGACTACAATTCATAAAAAAGAAAGAATTTAAATATAACTGAAAACGCTCTAAATAAATGAATGTTCAATTAAACAAAAAATTGGTCCTGAAGATTTTAAATCTCACAACTCTAAAACGTCGAAATCTAAAAAATAAAAAAATACTGTTAAAATCGAAAACTTCAAAGTCAAAATTGTCTTTAATTTGAAACTTCGAGGAAATAAAAAACTCCGAGAATTTGTTAAGATTTGAGAAACTAAAATTTAAATCCGCAATTCGCTTTTCTGAGCACTGCTAAAACCGCATCACTCCTTACTTGATTTTTGTCAATTTCACCACTTTGCAGCTCCGCTTCACCCTGTTCTTGAAACGTGATGATGATCAAGGCTACGAATATATTTACAAAGAAGAATGGAAACACTACAAAATATACAATGTAGAAAATGGACATTTCTATTCGAAAATTTTGTATAGGGCCTTGATCTTCATAAGTGGCAGACATCGAATGTTGAAGGACCCTTAAAACCAAACCATTAAAACACCCCTAAATTCCAAAAACAAAGAAACTTACTGTGGCCACCCTTCACCAGTTTGTACAGCAAACAATGTTAACATAGCCATCATAACATCATCATAATGGAAACTTTGGAGTTTCCATTCGCGTTTTTCTACTCGAGGCACATCGCTGTCTTCATCGAAAATAAAATACTGACCCCTGGAAAAAAATCGGGAGTAAAAATTTCAAAAGCCGGGTCTGGAAGTCATGGTACGTACTGGCACGTGGCTTCTGTAAATTTACTCGCATCAGTACAATGCCGAAATTTTCCGTTGAATAACTGAACGGCGATCACAGCAAATATAAACTGGAATAATATATACACTATAAGAATGTTTATCACATTTTTTAACGAGTTCACTAAACAGTCGAACACTGCTTTTAATTTGGGCACTCGTTTAATTGTTTTTAATGGTCTTAACACTCGAAGAACTCGCAACGACTTGATGGTCGATAAATTAGCTCCCGCTTTGTTCTGCCTGCAAGAAGAAAATCGTCTTGGAGTTAAGTGGTGGAGGAGGCAGGATTGTACTTACGCGAAGTCAAAGCCCATGGACACCAAGGCGCAGATCACGACAGCTGCATCCATGATGTTCCAGAACTCCCTTAAGTACGACCCTGGATGTAGAATGATCCCCAGGTCGACTATTTTAAGTAGCATTTCGATGGCGAAGACGCCAGTGAAGGCGTAATCTAATCTATCTAAGATTAAGTTCCAGCTGGAGTCTTCGTTTACTGGATCTTCGGCGGCTAACGCCATCGAACTGAGGCAGATTACAACCATTATAAAAACATCAAAATATTTTAAATTTACGACTCCGTGCGCAAATCTTCTTACTCTGGAAAGAAGGAGGTGAGATTAAGAAGTTGGAGATGAGGAGGACTTACGGATTAGTGGGAGATAATATAAACATGCTAGAATATGGCAGCATAGGCTTGGGACCGGTGATTTCTTCCTCTTCATCGGGAGGTTTCTCTTCTTTCTTTTTTCGGCTTTTGACGGGACTGGGCGGACACACTTCTACTCTTGGATTTGAACCTGCTGAAGAGGATTACATACTAACTGTGCTAAGATTTGGGAAATTTTTTTAGGAATTTTTTCTGCTTGGAATGCACAACCTGACAACTTTCTCGTCACTTTTTTTTATTTAAAAAACTTCTCGATCTATAAATTGTTTCTCAGTTTTGAAGCTTTTAGTATGTCCGAAGATTTTATAACTTAGTTTTTAAAGAATCTATAAAAATTTTTAAAAAGTTTCTCTAAAAACGAGAAAACCAAAAATTTACATTTTTTTATTAAATCGTATACATTTGTTAATTTCAACGCTATAAAAATTGAGCCTGAAGCTGAGTATTTTCCAAACGCCTAATTAAGTAAATATTTATATCAAATTACAAAATTTTGGATTTAATTTTTAATTTTTTTAATTTTTGGGAAAACTCTTTTTATAAAGTTGTGTAACTTTTTAATTTTTAACGCTAAATCAATAAATATTTTGGCCGTTATTACAACCAGTAGGTCCAATAGGTCTACCAAGTAACCAAATTTTTTAACACAAAATAGACTTTTTGGAATTTTTTATTTACAGGTACAGCAAAAATTTTCAACTTTTTAATAACTCGCATAAATTTGTTAATAGTGATCCACTCTATAATAGTGGATCTTACAGGTACAATTACTTTCAGTACGCCTATTAAGTTTGTCAAATTACAAAAGTTTGGAACAAGAAATGAAATTTTTGGAAATTCTTGTTTTTAGAAGAAAGTCAAAAATTTCCAACTGGTTTAATTAAATCGCATAACTTTGTTAGTTTTAACGTTAAACCAATGAAATTTTGATTGTTTATTACAGCCAATACGTTCAATAAATCCTCCAATTTACAAAATTTTCAAACACGGAATAGACTTTTTGGAATTTTTTGTCTTTGAAAAACCAACAATTTTCAATTTTGGCACTATTATAGTGGCTCTTTCAATTATGATTAATTGATTACTTTTAGTATACTTATTAAGTAGGTCAAATTACAAAATTTTGGAACAAGAAGTAAAATTTTTGAAAATTTTTCTTTTTTGAAAGTCAAATTTCCAACTGGTTTTATTAAATTGCATAACTTTGTCAATTTTAATTCGAAACCAATGAGACTTTGGGTGTTTACTTTGGCTGTAGCCAAAACGTACATTAAATCCACGAAGTTACAAAATTTTCAAAAAAAAAAAGACTTTTTAAAATTTTTAATTTTTTGAGGGACCAAAAATTTTCAACTTTTTTATGAACTCGCATAAATATGTCAATTTTTGACACTATTATAGTAGAATTTTGACTTACGATACTTTTAGTACTAGTATTAAGTAGGTCAAATTAAAAAATTTTAGATCAAGAAGTAAATTTTTTGGAAATTTTTATTTTTGATGAAATCAAAAATGTCCAGCTGGTTTTATTAACTCGCGTAACTTTTTTATTTTTAACACTTAATTAATGACATTTGGAGGCGTTATTACAGCCAGTACGCCCATGAATTCTAGCAAGTTTCAAAATTTTTGAAAACGGAATAAACGTTTTCGAATTTTTTATTTTTGGAGCAATCAAAAGTTTCAACTTTTTATTATCTACTCGCATAAGTATGTCACTTTTGACACTATTGTAGTTGGTCTTTGAGACAGAATTACTTTTAGTATACTTATTAAGTAGGTCAAATTACAAAATTTTGGAACAAGGCATAGAATTTTTGTAAATTTTTATTTTTTGGGAGATCCAAAAACTTCCAACTGATTTTATTAAATCGCATAACTTTATTATTTTTCACACTAAATCAATGAGACTGGGAGTGTTTATTACAGCCAGTCTGTTTATTAAATGCACCAAGTTACTAAATTTTTAAAAACGAAATTGACTTTTTGGATCTTTCATTTACGGAGAAATCAAAAATTTCCTATCTTCTCGTATTAAGTCGAATAAATTGGTTAATTTAGACGCTATGGTAGTGCATGGATCTTTAAGCTATTACTTTTAAAACGTCATTAAGTATGTCAAATACAAAATTTTAGAACAAACAGTAAAATTTTTGGATTTTTTTATTGAGGAAACCTAAAATTTCCTACTACTTTTATTAAATTGCACAACTTTGTTATTACTTAATGAGACTTGGAATTGTAATTACAGCTAGTACGCACATTAAGTCTACCAAGTTACAAAATAAACTTTTCCGAATTTTTTATTTTCCTGGGAGCCAAAAATTTGCAACTTTTTCTTGTTAGGTCTCATATTTTTGTTAATTTGACACTATGATAGTAGATTTTTGTGCTATGATTACTTTCAGTATGGTTGTTAAGTACGCCATAATACATTTTTTTTTAAGAAAGAATAGATTTTTTTGAATTTTTTTTGAAGAAACCAAAAAGTTCCAACTGATTTTAGTAAATCGCTTAACTTTGTTATTTTTAGCACTAAATCAATGAGACTTTGAGAAATTTTTACAGACAATACATTTATTAAGTCTAGCGAGTTACAATATTTTGAAACAAAAAATACATTTTTTGAATTTTTTTATTTAAAGAGAAACCAAAAATTTCCAACTTTTTTTATTAAGTAGCATAAATTCGTTAATTTTGGCGCCACAATAGCGAATCTTTAAGATATGTTTATTTTCAAAACACCTATTAAGTATGTCAAATTACAAAATTTCAGAACAAAAAATAGACTTTTTGGAATTTTTTTGTTTGCAGGGAAACCAAAATTTGTAACTTTATATTTGTTAATTTTGACACTATGATAGTTAATTTTTGAACCGATGATTACTTTCAGAACGATTATTAAGTACGCCAAATTACAAAATTTTAGAACAAAGTTTTGAAATTTTTTATTTTTTGAGGAATCCAAAAATTTCAAACTGGTTTTAGTAAATTGCTAAACTTCATTATTTTTAACGCTAAACTTTGAGACATTTTTACGGCTAGTACGCCCATTAAGTCTACTAAATTACAAAACCTTAGAGCAAAAAATAGAATTAAAAAAAATTACTAAAAACGAACATAAAAAGAGTTAGAAATATTCATATTTTTTTTATAAGTTGGCACTCCTGAGCAGTTACTTAAACAAACCACTAACCTTCCATCTGCAGCGCCTCCATTTCCTTTTCCAACTCCAGCGCTTGTTTCTCCTTATTTTCCTCCGCTTGTTCCTCCTCAGCAGCTGTCAGTTCTTGGGCATTAGCTAAGTTATCTACGGCGATAGCCAAGAACACGTTGAGCAAAGTGTAATTTCCGAAGAGCATAAGTATAATAAAATACAAAGAGTATACCATCCCTCCATCATCATGACCTCCAGTGGCTACAATTCCATAATACATCACTTCATTCCAGTCTTCACCGGTTAATATCTACAAGAAAAAATGTTAAATTCCCGAAGAAGAACCTAAAAGAACGTACTTGAAATACTGTTAAGAGTGCGATCGGAAACGTGTTGAAATTAGTCGGCGGTGTTTCATTCTCGAAGTTGAACTGTCCACCGAAGAGCTGCATGCCGAGCAGCGCGAAAATAAGAATGAACAAGAAGAGGAGGAATAGTAAGGAAATGATGGACCTCATTGAATTGAGCAGAGAAATAACGAGGTTTCTTAGTGAGGACCAGTATTTGGTTACTTTGAAAATACGCAAGAGTCTCAGGGCCCGAAGCACGGACAACCCAAAGGAGCCTCCTTTAACTTCCGACCAGATGACCTCAAAGATGGAGCCTGTAATGACCACGCAGTCGAAACGGTTAAAAGCCGACTCGAAGTAGATCCTGGGACCCAATGCGTACATCTTGATGAACATCTCAGACATGAAAAGGCCCAAAAATACATATTCGGCAATATCTGCAAAAAATGGTAAGTTCTTCGGCTCCAACACCTCTTAGACTCACATAAAAAGTCCGTCAGCCACGGTGGTTGTCCGTGGTACTCGACGGCGACGCAAAGAGTGTTAAAAAAAACCAACACGATGACCGACCAGTAGAACCATTGGGTCTTGACCATGTGGCGGATGGCGAAACGAAAACGCTTCTCGGCTCTCCAGAAGCTGGCGCAACCTCCTGGACCTTGGGCGCGGGTTTTCATATACGAAGTCCGACCGAATCCTGTTAAAAATACTAACTTCAACATGTGAAAATTTCGCGGAAATTGTCGTGAAATTAGCCTTTGTTGGGATGCTACCACATGACAAAACTCCTACTCTAGCTACTGCTTTTAGCACGATTCTAACTAACTTTACTACAAACGAGGTTTGAAGTCTTCTAATTCTGGCACAATGGAGCTTCAGCCAAAAGCTGACCTGTGAAGCTTTCCTTGTTGGAAAAAAGCAATTTTCTAAAATGGCGTACAATTGGGGATTGTAATATTAGAAAATTACTCGGGCAAAATTGCAGAAGTAACGCATCGATCATGTAACCCTAGAACGATAAAGTACGAATAATTATGAAATGATTGAAATGAAATCAAATGATTAGAGTAAAGAAGAAGCAACACAGGTCTGAAATAGTTTTAACGAAGGGTAAACATTTCACAGATTTTTCTTAGTCTAATGCGCTGATTTCAAGTTGGCTTGCGGCAATTTGCGTCGCCAACTTAAGATCAGCCTCTATGTCTAAATTTGAACAAAAACAACGATTTTATAGCGCTGCATTTTTGCATGACGATGACTCAGCACATTACGAAAAAATTCTTTTTTACTTGTTTTCTATTTTTTTTCTTTTTGTATTCTTCTATTTTTAGACCATTTTTGTTTTTGATGTTTTTACCCATTGTTGTATGTTGTAGCCATTTCATTTTCTTTTCTTTTCTTTTCTTTTTAGTACTTTTATCAGTCATCTTCCCGCTCTTTGTTGCCCTTTCTATTTTGTGATTTTACAATTACCTTCTTTCTCTCTTCCTCCTTTTTTTCTAACTTTTCTCGTTTTTATTTTGTCTTTCTTTGTATTTTATTTTTTTTTTCTATTTTTTTTATACTCCTGTTTTGCGCGTTCTTTGTTTTTTTTTCGTTAATTCTTTGTTTCAACCTTTTGGATTTAGGTTTTTCTATTTATCACTTGTTTTGATTTTTGTTGTTTTATCTTTTATTTTCCTGTTCCTTTATTCTTTTCATTTTTTACAATTTTCTTTTTCTTATACGCAATCTTCTTTCATTTTTGCATTTTCGACTTTCTCCTATTTTCTTATTTTATTCAATTCTATTTATTTTCCAAATTTCAGCGTTTGTCGTCAGTTTCCTGTTTTTCTTTTCTATATTTTCTATATTTTATATATTTTTTCAAATAAACTTAATCTATTGCTTTTTCCTTTCTTCTTTGTCCAACTTTTTTCACTCACTTTAATTTATCTTCTTATTCTCCATCTTTTTATTTCTATATTTTTGTCATTGTTCATTTTTATTTTTGTTTTTTTCAGTTTTATTCTCTCTGTGTGCTGTTGCAATTTTTTGTTGTCTTCCTGCTTATTTTTTATCTTACAACGATTTTCTCACTATTACACCAGTTCAGATTAATTTTTTTCTTCCATCTTTCGTTTTTATAACTTTTTTATATAAACTTTGTCAGTTTCTTTTACTCTTCTTTTTTATTTAAATTGCATGTCTCTATTTGTATACTTTCTTGACCATTGCTTATCTACTTATTCTTTTTCTTTTAATTTATTTTCTTTCTTCGTTGTTAATATTCGCCATTTGTTCTTTTTTTTGGTTTATTCTTTTTGTGTTCGTCTGCAATCTTGTCTTTTTATTTTTATGTTCTTTGTTCTTCTTGTAACTTCCATTTCATGTAAAAATGTTATTATTTCGTATTTTTCATTTTCAGTTTTTTATTTTCGCAGTTTCTTTATTCCTTTTTGTCTATCTATTCTTAGATTTTTACTTCGCACAGGCTTTAATTTTTTATTTCAAGTTTCCCTATTTCAAATCTTAGAAAATTGTTTTAAATTACCTTGTGTCTTCGTATTTTCATTTTTTTCTTCTTCTTATTTAATTTTTTAGCATTTTTAGCATCAGATCAGAAAAAAAGTCACACTTTGTCAATCAACTTCTGATCAGAAAACGATCATGCATTCAAAAATAAGTTAGCTAGAACAAAGAAACAAAGAAGATAGTAATCAAAATAAAAACAGAATTATCAGAAATCAGAAAATTTGATTGAAAATAGATAAATTTGTTGCAAAATCAGAATTTAAATGTAACGCAAACAACCCGAAACATGAAAAATTTCACAATTTGGAAACCAACTTCTGATCAAAACAGTTATAGCGATCAAAATGCTTAGATAGAAAAGAATAAGATAGACGAAAAAGTTATTCATCAAAAAGTAGACAACACTAGTAAAAAAATTATCAAAAAACAGAATCAGAAATCAGAACGAGCACTACCTGAACAATGATCAAAATTGAATTGACTTTTTTAACCAACCTGATCATAAAGTAATCATACATTTGAAAATACGTTTGCAACAACGAAAAAGCAATGGATATAGTAATCAGAATAGAAATTGAATTATCAAAAATCAGAAAATTCGTTGTAAAGGCGATAGATTTGTTGAAAATCAGAATCAGAATGTAACGAGCACAACCTGAAACATGATCACATGTGAGCAGAAGAAGAAAACTCACACGTTGTAAACCTACTTCTGATCAGAAAGCGATAATACTTACATACGAAAAAAAGTATGCAACAAAGAAGAAACTGATCGAAATAGAAATTGAACAATCAGAAATGAGAAATTCGAAGAAGAGCCGATCAGAAAGGAATACAATTTTAATCATTTTGACTTTAGTTCCACGGTCCACTTAATAGCTCATATTAATTAATAATAATAAAAAAACTAACGATGATTAAGCAAAAAAAAAACAAAAAGACACAAATAGAACAAAAGAAACACTACGAAGAAAATACAACTAATCTTGTAGATAAGCTCCAATTTTTTTTATGTTTACCCTTCAGAAAATCAGAAAGAACCCGCAGTATAAGCACTACAGAGAATTTAGTATCAGCTAAACAAATCAATTCTAACGATCGTATTTTACAGAATATTTTCCATCAGTTTGGCATACCTTTGCTGTTTTTCTTAGACTCTGTAAGAAATACTGTGGATTAAAACAGAATATCAGTTACAAGTAAATAGAAAAATTTGATGAAAATGGATGAACAAATGGTAAAACTCGTCCTCAAAATCATGCACGTAATTCTCTAATAAAAGATCTAATAGTCTCCCCTACCAGTATCGAATTTTTCTATATCTGAACTGTATAAAAATAGAGTGACTATATTTGAGCTATTATAATAAATAATTAAATGTTTCTTACCATCATCGCCCACTTCTTCTTCCTGTTCCTCTTCTTCCGTGTCGGTACTTTTGCTTTTCCCCATCTTCTTCAATTTCTTTTTCTTGGCGGCGCGTCGCCGCGCCTCCATAATGTGCAACTTTTCTTCTTCCGTCGTTCTTTCTTCAGCTAGAATAACTTCCTCTGGAAAAGTAAAATTTGTTAGTTTTTCTTCGGGAAGAACAAAAATCGAGCGACTAACCTGCTTTACATATCCACTGTACATAGCCGTTGAGTTCTCTTTCTAATTGCGCCTGTCTCCGCAACTTTAAAAATTCTTGTCTATTTTCTACTTTTTCTCGTTCTTTGGCAAATTCACTACACCAAAAAGCAAGCATTAATTTCTAGCTTAAATAAGTTATTATTTGGGATTAAAATAGCCACTAGCGGTCAATACCATTAAATCGATTTTACTCTGAATCAGAGGCGGATTTCGCGAAAGGGATCGGGCGCTTAAATTTAATAAAAAAAAACAAAATTTTGACAATTTTGAGAGAGAAAAGACAAAAACGGAACAGATTCTAAAATGTTGTCTTGTCTTTTGTTCCTGTTCTTTACAACTCTTTTCATTTTCTCTATTTTTTATGATGTATTCCATTTTGTTCACTGTTTTATTTTTAATTTTATTCTTTTGTCTTTCTCATTTTTTTTCTCTCATTTTATTTATATGTGATTATTGCAATTTTTTATTCTATCTATTACATACCTTCTTTGTGTTATTCGATCGCTTTTTCTTTTTCTGTTTATTTTTGTCTTTTTGTCTGTCAATTTTTATTTTTTAACTGTTACCTACTTCGTAGTCACTTTAGGTTCCAACTGTAATTTTTAGTTACTCTTCTTTCTAATCTTATCACATTCTTTATTTTATTTGGTGTTTTTTTATTCTCATTCTAACCCCACAAATATTCCTATTTATTCCGTTCACTTTTTCATAAAAATTGTATCTGTTAATTTCCCTCTTTTTCATAATTTCTTCATTATCTTCAACGATTTTTTCGACTCTCTAATCATTTGCTATTCTTCTTCTTTTAATTTATATTCATTTTTCATTTTTTATGTTCTACTTTCATTTTTTTTTATTCGTTTTGTATTTTTCTGTGGTCTTTTTTGTGTCTTTCTGTTGATCTTCTGTTATCTTCACTTTTTGTTTTTAGCTCATTCTACTTCTGTTTCTGAGCATTTTACTTTTATTTTTTTCTCCGGTTAATTTTCTTGTCCCTTTTTGTATATATTTATTAATATTTTCCACCCTCTAATTACCTACTTACTCTTTTTCTTTTAATTTATATTCTTCGTTCATTTTTTTTTCTAATTTATTCTTCTGTAGTATTTTTTTGTGTCTTTCTGTTGATCTCCTGTCTTCTGCGTTCTTCACATTCTGTTCCATTTAACTCTTTTTACTTCTATTTTCATTGTTCCCTGGTTTTATTTATATTATAGCAGTTTCTTTTACATTTTTCTTTCTTTTTAGAGCTCCACATTCAAAATTGTTATTTTTTTTCTGATCTCATTTTGTTCTTTCGTACAATCTGTACACTTCTATCACCTTTTCTTCTTAGTCTTTTTAGAGCTCCAAATTTTATTTTCAATTTCTCTTCTTTCCAATGGTATCACATTTTTTATGTTATCTTGTCTTCCTCAAATATTTCTAATTCTTCTACTTATTTTAATTTATTTCCTTCTCTCATTTACGGTATTTTTCATACAAATTTAATTTTAATTTCCTCCTTCTTGTTCGATTAATTTTGTTACCAATATTTTTCACCTTCTGATTACCTACTTATTCGTCTTCTTTTCATTTATATTCTTTCTATATTCTATGTTCTAGTTTCGTTCTTTTTCCTTTTTCTCATTAATTATGTATTTTTCTGTAGCCGTTATGATGTTTTTCTGTTGGTTTCCTGTCCTTCTGCCTTCTTCACATTTTCTTCTTTTTACCTCTTTCTGCTTCTGTTTCTAGCATTTTATTCTTTGTATTCTTCTATAACCTTTTCTCCTTGAATCTTTATATTTTAGTCTGCCTTTGCCTTCTTCAATTTTAATTATCTATATTGTACTTGGTAATCCTTTTTGGACTCCAAATTTAATTTTGTGTTTTTTGCCTTTTTTACTTTGTTTTTTCTTATTCTCATTCTTCCTTATCCCTCAAATATTCCTATTTATTCCAGTTATTTTAGTTTGTTTTCTTTTTCTATCTTTCGATCTTTTTCATTCAAATATTATCCGTTGATTTTCATCTTCTTTGATTAATTTTCTCCATCTCCATTTTCTGTTCTTTTTACCTCTGTCTACTTCTATTTCTAGAATTTTATTCTTTCTCATTTTTTTATTTCTCCTCTTTCTGTTAAAATTTTTGTTTTTTTTTCTGTATATTTTTCGTTGTGTTTTTATTCATCAATTGTTCCTTCCTAGTCTTTTCTGTCTCCAAATTTGTATTTTAGTTTCATTTATTTATAATCTTATCACATTTCTTACTTTATTCTGTCTCTTTTCATTTTCATTTTTCTTTATCAATTGGAAAATTTACATCGAATCTAAAAGTTAAAACAATATACAAAAGAAAACTTAAAAAAAATCCAAAACAAAATGAAAAGAATATAGAAAACATATACGCCTTGTTCCCCAACCGAGCTAAATCCGCCCCTGTGCTAAACGCAACTAGCCATCAACAATTTAAACCTGCATCAGTTATCCATTGAAGATATCGACCGAAACTTTCAACAAACATGTTTTTAGACCTCGTTCGGTGAAATTGAGCTCTGCGCTCGACGCGCAATCTCTCGTTTGAAAATTCACTGGATTTTGAAAATGTACTAAAATTTAAAAAAAAAATAAAAAAAACTTACCCGCTGAGTACACCGAGAACCAGATTCAACATGAAAAACGAACCCAAGACTATAAGTGGAACGAAATACATCCAGTTAAACGTGCTGCCTACTGCATCATTCATCTGCAAAAAAAAAGTTAGTTGGTACCACTGCTGACTGGTTTTGACGTTTTGGAAGTGTCACGTGACACTTACTGTCAGTGGTAAAGCTGAGATGTTAGTCAGGTGTACCAACGCGAGAGTAAAAGTGTTGCCAACTCAATAAAAAAGTCTTACCCAGTACAAAATCGACGTCCATCCCTCCATGGTAATACATTGGAATACCGTGAGCATAGCAAATCCTATATTATCAAAGGATGTAATGCCATTATTGGGGCCTTGCCACCGTTCCAAACAAACGGAATTTCCGTCTCGACACCAATTGCTCCCCTGAGCCCGGGCCTGCGTCTCATTATCAGTATTGCACGGTACTTCCAAGTCCCCTTCTTTGGCTATCTCATCTAAAAACATCAAAATCCAAAAATTTCCAAAAAAAAGTCAAAATTTGACTTACCTATATCGTAGAGACTGTAGCAAGTCCTGTGAAGGGCCCCCGAGTAAAACTCCAGTCCAATAATCGCGAAAATGACGATCGCAAACAACACCAACAAACCGATCTGAAGCAAAGGTGCCATAGCCTTGATGATGGACTTGAGTACAACCTGCAGACCTGGATTACCACAAATTAACAGTGTCTTGTTTGGAATCTAAGGTTGGATGTGTTGAGAGTGTCTTTTGTTCGACCAGAAAGTCGTCGTGTCAACACAAAGAGGGAAGAAGAGAGAAAAAGCACCAGAGTTTAAGCTCTAGACTATACGTAGGACTACTTTGCATGACCTAAATGCGACAGTCTACTACCGGATGCTCAAGAAACGACAACGAAAGGGTGAGTTTCGCTGCGGTTTCAGGGTGAAGGCGTCTTGCTTTGGCCGCACACACGAGGAATTTTACTTTCCATCCCTTGATAATTTTAGACACGTCATGGTAAACGTGGCGAAAAACCACACTAGGTGGATATCAAACGTGTGATGTTTATCCCAACGAAACAATCTAATTGGTTAATTTTACCACGTGATCTCTGTCTGTGGATGCCGTTGGTCAACTCCGCGTAAGAGAGATAAATGGAAGCCTTACAAAAAGAGAAGACCAACGGAACAGCGAAATCCATCCCGCAATGAAGTTCGGTACGTCATGGTATACGTAGCGCAAAACCGCCCGTGAGTGCAACAAAAGCAAGATTTCCGCAGCATCGTGACGAGAAGAGTCAGCTCGAAGACATCTACTTTTCATCTACTTACTAGGGATGCCAGAGACTAGCTTGAGAGGTCTTAGCACTCGAATAGCCCGCAACGTGCGCAGATCCACTGTTACGAAATCCTGAAGGAACAACGTCAGACACCTGCAAAACACTAGCCTCTAGCCATTCATCTACTTCAAAATACAACTATGCTATATAACTATGTGTTAAATACGAATACACTAAATGTAAACGTACTAAAACTGATGCGACCTGAAATAAAAACAACACACAGCAAAAGAAAAAAATATATAATAACTGACCATCGTCTCTGGCCGCTTTAGTAGTTGTGGAACTTTTGTAATTGTACTGATGTGTGTAATCAAAATCCAGTCCGCTACAAACGATAAACAATGCTCGAAACTAAACATCCAAAGGTAGGACAGACATTTAAGTAACATTCATAGTAGAAATTTCGATAGTGTACTTCATTTGCAAGAATTGAACTCTTCAGATCTTCAAGGTCGGGGCTATTATAGACGGCCGATAAATCGATATGTGTGATAAGCGGAACTTCAACACGACAGCTGAATACGGGACGAAAACAATGACGATGGACTTGAAAGCCGGGAGATAATGATATGGGGACTAATTTAACGGGCTCGTTTAGTCGCATTTTACGCGTTTTTCCATTACTACACTGTCCTTAATGCATGATTTTCATGTTGGTTTTTTCATAACACCTGCTGACATTTATTAATGCACGATTTGTTATCACTTCTTCGGTCTTTGCGGAAATTTTTTACTACCACTGCTTCTTTTCTTCTTGTAGTCGCTCTATATTGTCTGTTTATCGGAAAAACCCAAAGAATATGGACATTGTAGAAAACCCTAAAAATTACCCAAAAGTCTGAAGGGTCTGAAAGATCTAAATTATCTCAAAAATGTCAAGAATTTTAAGTATCTAGGATGTCAAAGAACTCGAGGATATCAAATATCACAAACATCTCAAATACATCAAAGACTTCAATAATCTCAAGGACCAGAAATATGTGTACAAAGGCAAGGATTTCAAGTATCTCACGGATCTCAAGAATCTTAAAGATCTCAAATGTCACAAAGATCTTAAAGACAACAAAAATTTGAAAAATATCAAGAACCTGAATTGTGAAGAAACGCAAAAATTTCAAGTATCTCAAGGATTTCAAAGATCTCAAAGACATCATAAATTTTAATAATCTCAAGAACCTGAAAATTGTGAAGGAACGCAAAAGACTTCATGTATCTCAAATATTTCAAAGATCTCAAGGACATCAAAGAATTCTAAAATCTTAAAGACCTGAAAATTCTGAAGATATGGAAAGATTTCATAAATCCCAAAAATCTCACGAATCATAAGACTCTCAACAATCTCAAGGATTTAAATAATTTGAAAGTTCTAAATTTAAAGATTCAACAAAATAAGGAACATTTCAAAAATTCCCGAGAATCAAAGACATTTGAAAAATCCACCCATTTCAAGGTTCTCAAGGATCTCAAGGATCTCAAAAATCTCAAGAATCTTAAAGATCATAAAAATTTCAAGTATTTTTAGGTATCTTAAGGATCTCAAGAATTTCAAGCATCCCAAAGATTTTAAAGCTCTTAAGAGTCTCTAGAATTTTATAAATTTGAAAAATTTGAAAGATCTGAAAGTTTTAAATTTGAAGAATTAACAAAATGAAGAACATCTCAAGTCAAAATCTAGAAGCATCTGGAAGTTTTTGAGAACTTAAAATATGTAAAAAATATATCTAAAAGATCTAAATCATGTAAATATTTTAAAAGATTTCAAGAATAAAAAATACTAAAACTAAAGAAAATCTGAGGCATTTAAAGATTTTGCTGATTTCAAGGTTTTCAAAGATCTCAAGAATATCAAGAATTTTAAAGATATAAGAGATCTCAATGATCTCAAAGATATCAAGAATCTCAAAATTTTCAAAAATCGAATCTCCTGAATCTCAAGAATTTCAAAAATCGCAAAGATATTAAGAATATCAAGAATTTCAAAAATCTCAAGGATCTGAAAAATCCGATGAATTTCAAGGATCTCAATGATATTAAAAATATCAAAGATTTAAAGAATCTCAAAAATTTCAAAAATCTCAAGAAACTCATAAATTTCAAGAATCTCAATACATCGTTTCAAGAATCTCATAGATCTCAAGGATTTCAGGGATTTCAAAGATACCAAAGACATCAAGGATATCAAGGATTGCGAGGATCTTAAGGACCTCGAAGTATCCAAAACTTTCAAGAATCTTAACAATTTTATGAATTTGAAGGATTTAAAAGACTTAAGGCCGGTTTATACAATAATTTAATTAAAATTAAGTTAATTTCGCAACTAATTTGACGATTAATGACCTTAGATTTGCGGAAAACCGATCACATGTCACTTTAACATGATGTTAAGTATTTAATTAAAATTTAAGATTGAACATAGCTTCTGTACACCGGCCCCTAAATGTTTAAAACAGATTGTTAAAAAAAAGAAAAGAAAATTTGAAGAAAAAATGTAATAATTTAAAAAAATCTGTATAACAAAAAAAAATAGAAAATTAAAAGCATTTAGACAATCTATAAATTTTTCAGAACTTAAAATATGTAAAAAAAGATCTAAAATGTCAAAAAAATGTAAAAATTTCAAAAGATTTCAAGGAGAAAAAAAGTACTAAAATCACACAAATCCAGAGAGTCCCGAGCATTTGTAGAATCCACCGGATTTCAACATTTTCAAGGATCTCATAAATCTCAAGGATCTCAAAGGATTCAAGTACATATTTCAAAAATCTCAAAGATCTCGGGGATTTTAAAGATATCAAGTATTTCAAGAATCTGAAGAATTTGAAAGATAGCAAAAATCTCAAGAATCTTAACGATTTTATGAATTAGAAACATGTGAAAAATCTGAAAGTTCTAACCTTAGAGAATCAACAAAATGGAAGAAATCTAAGGTAAAATATCTAAAATTCTAAAACCTTTGTATAAAATGGAGGACATTTGGAAAATTAAAACCACTTAGATCATCTAAAAAATTGTGAGATCTAAATTATGTAAAAACTTTTGATTTGATGACAAGTAATATACCAAAAACACAAAAACCTTAATAGGCCTAAAAAAGTTAGCTAAGACCAAAATCCATAGAATCGTAAAAATTTGAAAAAGCTGGCAAATCCAAAAAGTCTAGGAAATTCAAAAAAAATATTATAAATTTAAAAATCTAGATAAATTAACGAATCTTTGGCGAAAAAATTGTAGAAATTTAATGGAATTTGGAAAATTAGAAACATTTAGACAGTCTGAAAGAGAACCGAAAAATACAGAAAAATCTAGAACAAATCTTGATAGTCCGGATTTTTTTTAAAGAGAGTCTTTCTAAGGACTTTGAAGATTCCTAGAGCCCAAAGATTTTAATAGAATCTCACAAATCCACAGCATCTAAACAATTTAAAAATTAAAAAAATAGTGTCTGAAGATGCAGCAGTTTCCCTAAAATTTCTTTTTTGTCTTCCAAACGTTTGCTTCTAAACGAGCCCGTTAAAAGCACCGCGCGCTGTTCTACCCCCACCGCCGCGGAGTGGGGATAAAACCGGTATATAAACGAAGCACGAAACGCGGCGCTCAGTGCATCTCCTAAACCCGCCCGTTTCAGACGCATTAAAGACATTCTTTCAAATGAAGCATCCAGTGATACCACTAGCTATAAAAATATCTACAAATAATAAAACTGAAATAGATACTGATATGCATCGAGCACTGTCTACCTACAAACGTTATACAGACATGCACACCGCGGCGCAATCAGTAGAGTAATGGCTGAAAAACGAAGACATCGACAGTACCCAAAACTCCTATCCTACCGTAATAATAACTGTAAAAGTATAAGGTAGTGTATTGGTGGTGTATCTCTAATTGCTATAATCTAAAACCGTCTAATTAGTCTAGTTTGGTCTAAAGCGGGCCTGAACTAGACAGTTAGAGTGGTGGTTAATGACGTTTCGGCCCTTACTTGGGATCCTGGACACCAACTTGAGTGGTCGCAACACGCGGAATGACCGTAACATCCGCAGATCAACGTCAACGTTCGCTTCGGCAAAAACTGTCATAGACCTGACAAGATTACACATACAGTACATAAAAACACATCGATAACAGTGAGTTGCCTGAAATTACGTTATAAAAGGGAAGACTAAACCACTTACCCCGTAAGCACCACAAAAAAATCCATGATGTTCCAGATGTTCCTAAGGTACGAGCCTCTATGGAGAACGAAACCTAACGCTAAAATCTTTAACGAAGCCTCAACACAAAAGATTCCTAGAAAGTAAACTTCGGTTGCCTCCTAAAACAGAAATTCCGCAATTTGGGGACAAAACCACTCAAAACCACTTACTAGTTTTTGTGCTAACAAAGTCTTGTCGTGATTGGGCAGGTGCTCCTCCAGTGCCAGCACCACACAGTTGGCTATGATTGTCAAAAGCACGGCGTATTCAAACGGAGTGAGCTGCGGTTAAGGAAAACAAAACAGAAATTTTCGAAAAAAAAGTCAAAATTTTCCAAAATAAAAGGATATGGCCACTCGATGATGAAGCGCGTGTGTCTACGAATAATGTTCTCCTCGGAGAACAGGAACAAAGAGCTGGGCCCCTGCCCTCCTGCCGCGCTGGCGCCTCCCATGGTATCAGCTGCGCCCGCCCCCGTCTGCTGCTGCACCGCCTGTGCCGCCGCCTCCTGCGCTGCAGCCAACCTGCGAACAAAAACTAACTGTACTAAACTGAAAAATACCAAAACTTTACCTAAGAGACTCCGCCAGCATCGTTTCATTGGACAATTCCGGTTGCACAAATCTGGAGTTTTACATTTGTCACAGCTCGGAAATCCCGGTTCGACTGCCCATAGCTAGGCTAGTACGTGAAACTGGCATCATCATCAGGATCCAGACGGCGCCCGCCGTTTATTTAGACGTCGCCGCCAACGCGGAGCCGCCGACTGGATATGGGTTACCGAAGCGGCCGCTGCTTGACATCGATAATTGCAAGACGAGCCTATCAAGTTGTGATTGGGGTTTTACGCGTGTTTTTACGATTGGTTGGGTGCTAATTTGTTAATTAATTAAGTTATTACGAGTAATTTGTGAGTAAAAGTGAGTTTTTTTATTGAGGTAGTTTGGAATTTTTCTGCGAGTCATAACATTTAAAAAAATTGTCATTTTGGGGTTTGTATTAGTGTGGGATTAGAGTGGACCGGCGCCTCCACCAAACTGAGTTTTATTATGAAGGATTAAAATTTGGTAATTTCGATAACTAATAAAATTGGAATCAATTTTATCAGAAAGACAAAGTTTGTTGTTTGTTTTCATTTTTGTTTTATTAGCGCAATGGCGCATGGCGTGGCGCTATAAGAAACAGGAAAATATAAAACTTGTGGGCAATGAGGCATGAAAGAAAATCAATAAAGAAAGAAAAGTGCGTTAAAAGAAAATTAAAATCCCACGTATTCTCAGTATAATCTTTAAAAATTCCAAATTTTCGAATACTTGGATCTCCTAAATTTTCCAACTTTTTTTTATTTTAACGCAATTAAATTTGGAGAGATTCTTATTTTAAATTTGCTTATTAGATGTGTTGAATTATAAAAAAACACACATTTTTAAAATTATTTTTGGTTTTTAGATTATTCAAAATTGCAATTTTTTTCTCAATTAGGCCGCTAAATCTGGTTGTTTCCATACAATCAAACTTGACTACTCATAAAAATTACGTTTTTAAAACATGAAAATAAAATTTTGGAATTTTATGATAAACCAAATTTTCAAAAAAAAACAGAAATTGAATCAAAAATTTGGATTTTGAATTTTACCATATCTTGAAGTGCTTTATTGACTGACCATACAAAACAAAATAATTGGACAGATAATACAAATCTTCAAAATTTTCAGTTTTTGGACGACGTCGAAATTTTGTCGTTTTAAAAAATTGCTAAATAACTTGACTTTCCACATCAAATTTTAAAAATTTTGAGCAAAAGAGTCAAATTTTGGAATTTTGGAAACTAAAATTCTGTCATTTTCTTAAATTTTGACTTATAGCGCAAAAAATTCAAATTTTTATTTTTTAAGAAATTTCCCAATAAAATTGAATGTGATAGTATTAACAAAATTACAATCAATGTTGGCAAATTTTGGATTTTTTATAATAAATAATTTTAACTGAATTTTATTACAAATTTTGGATTAATATTCTGGGCGGTCTTACTGACTGTAGTAAATTATAAAATTTTGCGAAAAAAATACAAATATTCGAAATTTTTGTCAGAATTCAAAATTTTAAATTTTTTGCAATAAGATCTCTAAATCTGATCGCTTTAATAAAACACTAAAATTTAAATTAAACTTAACATTTCTTCGTCAAATTTTACAATTTTAATGCATATGAAACACATTTTAGATTTTTTATGAAAAACCAAAATTCAAAAAAATAACAAAAATAGTAATTTCTGTTAATTTAAACGAAACTACAATGAAGGTTTGAGATATTACCATCTTTGACTCTCCGACTGACTGAACATAATAACAAAATTATTAAGTCAAAAAATTAAAATTGTTGAAAAAATGCTTGTTTTTTTTCCAAAATTTTTAAACTTTTATAGTTTTAACAAAATTACGGTTAAATTTGACTATATTCATAATATTTTAAGCAATTTTGAGCAAAAGTCAAATTTTGGTTAAAAAACAAAATAATATTAAAATAATATAAATATAAATAATTTTTATAAAAACCAAAATTTTTGAAAAAAGAAAATAAAGTGAATTTTAGTCAATTTTCAACATTTTGGCACCAGAATTTTTTAATAAGATTTACAAATTTGATTGTTTTAACAAAATTACAATGAAACTTGATTATTTATTTCAAAATTTTCGATTTAGAGCCTATGAATGAAATTTCAGTTTTTTATAGTTCACAAAGATTTCTAAAAAATAAATTGAAATAGTAATTTTGACCGCATTGTAAGAAAATTTTGAAATAATACTGTAGACTTGCTTATTGGCTGTACTAAATTACAAAATTATTACACAAAAAATACAAATTTTTAGAACTTTCATTTTTTTCCGATCAAAAATTTCCAAAATTCTGTAATAAGACCTCAAAATCAGATCATTTTAACGAACATACAATTTTACTTATCTTATAAATTAAAAAAAAAACTAAATTTTAGATTCATTTATAAAAGAATTAAATTTTCGAAGAAAAAAACTAAAATTCAGAACATATTTTATGACATCAAAATTTTCTAAAAAACAGAACGTATAATTTTGGTAATTTTAACAGAATTGCAATCGAATATCGCCTTAATCATAATCCAAAATTTCGAAAAAATTTTAGTAAGAACTCCAAATCTCCATTTCTAGTTCTTTTAGCAAAATTACAAACTAACTTGACATTTTTAATTACGATTTAACAATTTTAGAGCATATGAAACACATTTTGGATTTTTATAAAAAACCAAAATTAAAAAAAAGACAAATTGTAATTCTGCTAATTTAAACAAAATTTTTAAATGTTACCATTTTGGAATTTTTTTTTTTAATTTTCACTTTATTTTCGAAACAAAACTTCAAAATTTTTCAATAAAACCTCAAACTGTTTATTGTTTTAATAAAAATACAATCGAACTTGACCACTTCTTCCAAAATGTACGACAAAAAGTCAAATTTTTTATTTTTTATGACACTCCAAATTTAAAAAAAATAGGAATTAAAATTTCCGAAAATTAAAAATACCATTTTTTGGATTGCCTTATTGACTATACATGAATACAAAAAAATTCCGCAAAAAATAAAATTTAAAAAAACTCAAAAACCAAAAATTAAAATTTTATATTTAACCAAAATTTCCAAAAAAATCACAACATAAATTCAATACAATAGCAATAAAGTTAGGAGTCGCAACTCAACTCCACGAAATTACAAAATTAAATTACTTTTTTTTGACATTTCCACCTATGAAAAGCTCATCAAACCCGCCATATTCCCCGAATTCCTTTCCAATTCCGCCAATATCCACGAATCTCCTTCTCCCCATGTAAAATCAATATTTAACTCTCATTCATCTCCCTCAAATCCAATCACTCATCCTCCCTTAGCATCCCCTTTTTTCGAACACACTGTACATTTCCACAGGTGCACATTCCCAAACGAATCGTAAAAACACGTGTCTCAGATGAAGCAGAAAGCTGCAAAGTGACGTCACCACCGCCATGATAACACGTGACGTCAGCCGCCTAAGATCGATAACTAACTGCAGTACCGGGATATCGTGATGAGCTAATTGGGTTCATATCAGATCGTTTTGAATAAATCGCACAATTTCATGATTCCAATTAAAAAATACTCCCAGCTAGTTCAAGATTTAATTAAATTCTTGAGTCGAGAAAGCTCGGCCTGGCGTCAACGTAAGTCGATGCTTGGCGATGACGTGGAATCTAAGACTGATTGTGTTCGTTGCTGCGTTAATTAATTCAAAATTATTAAATATTTAAATTTGGCGCGGCCGTTTGACAGGTCCCTGACTTAACATCATTGAGTGACGTCACACAGGGCTGCCAACAGGTTTCAGGGCTTGCTTAAACGTTTTTTTCGATCGTGTGGTATAAATTAGGCTTTCAACAAGTTTCGTTTGATGCTATCAGTACTATAAATCTTACCTTTGCTGTTCAATCATACTAACAACGAAACGTGAAGAAAAAGACTAAAACACTATAAGAAACGGTGCTTTTTTGACTGCAAGAAACTTCTTGATATTCACTCGTGAAAAAAAATTTAGGACGACGAAAGTGTATATGTTCGGCCCGGTTTTTTTGGCGAGCAGTGTTGTAGCGTCTCAAAGAAGTCCGACTTTATTTATCAAATAATTTAAAGTCGCACTTATTTAATAATCTTCATAATAAGAAAATTGGTGCTGTAATGAAACACCCGTTATAAATTTAATTTGCGTCCCAAAAAATTTAAGTAATTTCATTACCACACTGTTGAATAGAAAACAGATTTCTATGGAGAAATTTCTTAGAATTAATTTATTAACTACTAGAAAGAACTAGACTTAAATTGTAATCCATAATATAAAATAATTCCTCTATTTTTCAGCTATTTTTGCACCTGCTAATACTTTTTATCCACGTTCTAATGAATGCATCAGATTGAAACTGGATGCTGTTGCCATAGAAACTAATTTTAATCCCCAAGGACTGGAATTATAGTTTAATCCCACTTTTCAAGGACTTAAAATGAATTGTTTTGTTGTAATTCATGCGGTTTAATTAGAACTGCGTTTGATTCTGGTTTCTTAGCCGCGCCACTTGAAGTTTTATTATGGTGGCTGCCGTGTGATCGCTATTTTTATTACAAGTGAAAATGTCACATTTTTCCAACAATTTTCCAACCGAAGTGAAGAATTTTAGATGTTTTTTAACTTCAAGGAGTTACTACTGGCAACATTACTGAATTAGATCATGTTAGAAGAAAAAAAACTAATTTTTAGACAATTTTGCTTTTCGGGTAAACTAAAAATTCCCTAATTTTGATCGTTTTAAAGGTAAAATTGTAAAATTTGAGGAAGTTAGTTTTTTTTCATGCTTATAAACTGTGTTAAATTAAAACAGTTTAGAATCAACAATTTTTTTTAGAAATTGTTGCTTTTAAGACGAACTAAAAATGTCTGTAAAGTCTCGAAATTTCAGTAGTTTTAAGTGTACAGAAGTAAAATTTAGCGGCATTAACTCTTCTATCACACTTATTCACTCTACAAAATTAGAAAATTTGATAGCAATAAGGAAAAATTTTAGGTTTTTTTTCATACGTACTAAAAAGTGCATTTCTCTTATAAATTTCTTAACTTTAGTAGTGTTAATGCAACAAAAACGAAACTTGGAAAACTTACTCCTACAACACGTTTGTCAATTGTGCTAAATTAGAAAATTTTAGAGCGAGAAAATATATTTTTTTTAATTTTGACAAATCAAAATTTTCAAAAATTCTTTATTAAATCTCATAACTTTGGTAGTTTTAACAGTACACCAGTGCAATCTAGGGACAAGAAAGTTTCTATTATCTTACTCTACCAAATTAGAAAATTTTAGAACAAGAAAAACAAATAGAAATTTGTATTTTTCGTACAAATCAAAACGTGCAATTTTTTTATTAAATTGATAAATTTTGATCATTTTTATGTTAAAACAATAAAACTATGATGACTTACTTTTGACCACACGTTTGTTATTTCTGCTAAATTAAAAATTTTAGAGCAAGAAACTTTTTTTTTTAATTTTGGAACAAAAATGGTCCAAAATTTTTTATTGAATTTCTAAACTTGAGTAGTTTTCACGGTACAACATTGAAATTTAGGGACTTTATCGCTTCTATCGTCCTTATTAACTGCACTAAATCAAAACAATTTAGAACAAGAAAAACAAATTTTAGAAATTTTTATTTTTTGTACAAACCAAAACGTGCAATTTTTTTTATTAAATTGCATAATTTTAGTAATTTTAATGCTAAAACTATAAAACCTTGAGGAATCACTTCTGACGGCAAGTTTGTCACTGGTGTTGAATTAGAAAATTTTAGAACAAGAAACTTTTTTGAAACGAAAAAGGGTCCAAAATTTTCTATTAAATTTATAACTTTGTTAGTTTTAACGGCACATCATTAAAACTTAAGGACTTTATCACTTCCATCTCTACTTATTAACTGTTCTAAATTAAAACAATTTAGAACAAGAAAAACAAATTTTAAAAATTTTAATTTTTATACAAACCTAAACGTGCAACTTTTTTATTAAATAGCGTAATTTTAGTAGTTCCAATACTAAAACAAAAAACTTTAAGGACTTACTTCTGACAACAAGTTTGTCAATTGTCTAAATTAGAAATTTTTAGAACAATTTTTTTTTTAATTTTGAAACTAAAATGGTCCAAAATTTTTTATTGAATTTCTAAACTTTAGTAGTTTTCACGGTACAACATTGAAATTTAGGGACTTTATCGCTTCCATCGCCCTTATTAACTTCACTAAATCAAAACAATTTAGAACAAAAAAAAAAAACAAATTTTAGAAATTTTTATTTTTTGTACAAACCAAAACGTGCAATTTTTTTATTAAATTGCATAATTTTAGTAATTCTAATGCTAAAACTATAAAACCTTGAGGAATCACTTCTGACAGCAAGTTTGTCACTGGTGTTAAATTAGAAAATTTTAGAACAAGAAACTTTTTTTTTAATTTTGAAACGAGAAAGGGTCCAAAATTTTCTAATAAATTATAACTTTGTTAGTTTTAACGGCACATCATTGAAACTCAAGGACTTTATCACTTCCATCTCTACTTATTAACTGTTCTAAATTAAAACAATTTAGAACAAGAAAAACAAATTTTAAAAATTTTAATTTTTATACAAAACCAGAACGTGCAACTTTTTTATTAAACGCGTAATTTTAGTATTACTAAAACAAAAAAATTTTAAGGACTTACTTCTGACAACAAGTTTGTCAATTGTCTAAATCAGAAATTTTTAGAACAAGATTTTTTTTAATTTTGAAACTAAAATGGTCCAAAATTTTCTATTACATTTCTAAACTAACAGCACAACAACGAAATTTAGAAACATTAACACTTTCATTATCATCACAAATACCAAATTTAATTTTTTGTAACAAGATTTTAGAAATTTTTAGATTTTGTACAAACTAAAACGCGCGATTTTTTGTATTAAATTGCGAAATTTTGATAATTCTAATGCTAAAACAATAAAACTTCAGGACTTGTTTCTGACAACACGTTTTTCACTTGTGCTAAATTAGAAAATTTTAGAACCAGATTTTTTTTTAATTTTAGAACGAAAAATGTCTAAAATGTTCTTTAATTTTTAAACTTTGCTAGTTTTAACAGTACAACAGTAAAATTTAGAGACATTACCACCTTCTTCACACTTATTAACTGTACCAAATTAGAACGATTTAGAATAAAAAAAAACTGATTTTAGAATTTTTATTACCTTGCGTACAAAATAAAATGATCAATTATCTTTATTAAATTCCAGAAGTTTGTTAGTTTTAATACAAAACAACGAAACTTTGTGGACTTACTTCTGGCAACACATCTGTTACTCGTGCTAAATTAGAAAATTTTAGAACAAGAAACGAAAATTAGAGAAATTCCTCGAACAAACCAATAGTGCAATTCTTTTTCTTAAATTTCGTAACTTTTTAATTCTAAGAGAACAAAATTTTGTGGCGCACTTTTATCAACACGTTTGCCACTAAATTAGAAATTTTTAGATCACGTAAAAAAAATTAGAAAATTTTAGATCACGAAAAAAAAAATCTAAAATTTCAGAAAAATCTCGTATTTGAATAAATTCGTTGACGTAGTTACTTAAAAAAGCTCAATTTTATTCAGAGTGTTTCCAATAAGACAAAAACAAAATAAACTGTTTTTTTCTAAACCAATAACAATCGAACAACAGACTTAAAGTGACATTTAGATTCCGTTGCGTCATATCGATAATAATCAATTCGCTACCTTAGCAACCACAGGCTTTAATTTTTGAAAAGTATTGGCAGCCCTGACTTTTCAACATAAAGGTGATCTTTAACGCCTCTTTGACATTTGAGGTTAATCATTAAATGTCACAGGTGAAATATGACAGTTTTTCTCCAAAAATCAATAGACTGCAGTGGTACCAACCTGTCGAAATAATGCAAGGCCTCCTACGCATATGGAGTGACCTTTGTGGTAATTTTCGGACAAAAAGTGCTCATTTTGTCTTTTAAAGCTCTTTTGTACCGCCTGCCTATAGAAACCTCCGAGGAGTATTGTGCGGACTCCGCCGCGCTGATGCATAAATTCAATTTTTGATTATCCAATTTCGCAAAAGAAAATGCACGAATAATGTGGGTCACGGGAATCAATGCAACTGACGATATGACAGAACCCGTGGCGGCGATGGTAGTGGTGGTGGTGGCTCTTGGCGGCGTTGTTGTCGGTTCTCACGTCACCGACCCATCGAACCACCCCCGAAAAGGCCAACTAAGCAACCCCCTTCGTCCACCCGCAGCCGTTTTCCCCATAAACTAGCGGACGTTGAAGCTTTGCCAAAAACGCAAAAGACTAACCTGATTTGTCAGAGTGGGCTTACAGCAGCATGCCTCCATTTTGTGTTACTGTGTGGTCGGGTATTCAGTGAAGCAGCAGCCGTGGCCGCGTCCGGTGGCCGCCGTCATTTTCACGCGCACTTCCACCAGCTTCACGAAGAACTACTCACACCTCATCTACGGCTTGCAACACCTCATTTTCACTTTATTTCACCTTTTGCACGACGTTTCTCGGTTCGGTCCGCACCCGTACTTTCTGGGTTAAAAGTACTCGGGAAGGATCGAGTCCTTCCGAAAATGCGTGTTATGATCGCGCAATGAACGAATCCTGGTGTGGCGTTGTCCTGCGCGATAAATTCTGCTTCTTTGTGACCGGAGTCGGGACTCCGGGCATCGGCGCGAGAGGCTTCATTCATATCTAGACGAGGCCAGGTGGAGGAAACGGAGACACGCATTCGCGACCTGGAGGACGGCGCCCGGCGCATCCACCAAAATTAAAAAAAAAATTAAAAAAATAATATGAAAACTCGAAGGGCTGATAATCCCACTCAATCGGAACGTCGTCAATTTTATTGACTGCAATAATGGCGATATTATTGGACGCAGTAAGTGGAAAAAGTATCCGAATCGATAATGTTTGATCATTTAATACCATCGGAATTAAGTTGGTAGCTGTGTTTGTCTTGGATGACAGTTCAAGGTTAAATATTAATTGATATGCAATCTTGTCAATCTCAAGTCGGTCGATAACAGGGCTACCAACAAGTACAAAAAAGTAAAATGCCAGTCTCAGACGAACAAGAAATTAAAAAAAAGGCTTTTTGCTTTTCGTTCTGGAAATCTACTTCTTTAACATTAAAGCAATGATATTAAGTAGGCTTATTACTTTGAGGCGGCTTATTGGGGGTACCAAATTATAGAATTTTACATAAAAAAATAAAAATTTTAGAATCTTTAGTTTATGCTATGCACTAAACATCAAAAATTTTGTATTAAATTTTGTAATTTTGACCATTTTAACGTTAAGACGGTGAAATTTAGGGTGCTTAAAACTTGTTCGGTGTTTATCATGTGTACGAAAGCACGAATTATTATAACAAAAAGGAAACATTTTAGAATTTTTGGACAAACTAAAAATTAAAAAAAAATCAACTTAAAATAATTTCCAAAAATCACACAATTTTTACTTTACATCATTGAAATTTTGTGTGATTGTTGCTTCAAAAGTACTTATTGACGGTACCAATTTATGTAAATTTTGAAAACCAAGTAAAAATTTTAGAATTTTTATTACTTGCAGTGTGAAGTTAAAATCAATTTTTTTTATTAAATTGTGTGACTTCAACAGTTTTCATGATACAGTAATAAAATTTAGTACACTTTTTATTTTAGAAGTGTTCAATCCGTGAGCTAAATTACAAATTTTTAGGACAAGAAGAGAATATTTTAGAGTTTTTCAATTGTAGCGTAAACTCAAAATCCAACATTTTCTATTAATTCTGTAATTTAGACAGTTTTTATGATATAGCTATAAAATTTGGTAAACTTTTCATTTAATATGTGTTCTACAAGTAAACAAAACTACAATTTTTTTAAACTAAAAGGAAGAATTTTAGATTTTTTTATTAGAAATGGAAACTAAAATCTAATTTTTTTTACATGCTATAACTTTGAGAGTTTTAACGCTATAGCAATAAAATTTAGTGCATTTTTTACTTAATAAGTGTTTAAAAAGAGAAAAATTACAAATTTTTAGCACAAAATTGCAAAGTTTAGAAATTTTTATTTTTAACTCAAAATTTAACGTTTTCTTTTAATTGCTAAAACTTTGACAGTTTTAATGTTATAGCAATAAAATTTGAAACATTTATTACTTAATAAGTGTTCAATAGGTGAGCAAAAGTACACATTTTTAAAACAAAACAAAATATTTGATTTGTAACGTAAACTCATAATCTAAAACTTTCTGTTAGTAAAGTCTGTAACTTCCACATTTTTATTGCTATGGTAACCAGGTTTTGTTCACTTTTTACTTTAAGTGTGTACAATATGTGAACTAAATTTCAAATTTTTAGAACAAAAAAGACGAATTTTGGAATTTTGTATTTGTTACGTAAACTCAAAATCTAATATAAATTTTGTAATTTCCACAGTTTTTATGATATAGCAATCAAATTTGGTAAACTTTTCGCTAAATACGTGATCAACAAGTGAGCGAAATTACAAATATTTAGAACAAAAAAAATAAATTTTAGAATTTTTTATTTGGAACGTAAACTCAAAATCTAACATTTTCTATTAAATTCCTCGACTTCGACAGTTTCAATGCCATAACAATAAAATTTGGAACACTATTTACTTAATGTTTGTTTAATAAGTAAGCAAAATTACAAATTTGTAGATAAAAAAAAAAAAGAATTTTCTTTATTTGTAACGTAAACTTAAAATATCAAATTTAAACGCAGTAAGCTTGACATTTTTAATGCTATGGCAACAAAATTTTGTTCGCTTTTTACTTTATGCGCGTCTAATGCGTGAACTAAATTACAAATTTTTAAAACACAAAAAACAAATTTTAGAAATTTTTAATTGTTAGGTAAAATCAAAATCTAACATTTTCTATTCAATTCTGTAACTTTGGCAGTTTTTATGCTGTAGCTATAAAATTTGGCAAACTTTTTACTTAATAGGTGTTCAACAGGTAAGTAAAATTACAAATTTTCAGAGCAAAAAAGAAAAAGAATTTTAAAATTGTTTATTTCAAATTCTAAATTTTTTATGAAATTCTGTAACTTCGACATTTTTAATGCCATGGCAAAAAGATTTTGTTAAGTTTTTACTTTATACGTGTGGAATACGTGAGCTAAATTAAAAAATTTTAGAGCAAAAACGAAATGATTTTAGATTTTTTTTTAACGTAAACTCAAATTCTAAAAATTTCTTTTAAATTCTGTAACTTCGACATTTTTAATACAATGACTACAAAATTTTGTTCACGTGTTCAATACGTGAGCTAAATTATAAATCTTTACAGCAAGAAAAAGTTAGAATTTTTTATTTGCAACGTAAACTCATATTGTAAAAATTTTCATTAAGTTATGTAAATTCGACTTTTTTATGCTATGACCACAAAACTGTTATTAATTGTTCATTTATACGTGTCCAATACGTAAACGAAATCACAAATTTTTAGAGCAAAAAAATAATTTATAATTTTTCATTTGTAACGAAAACTCAAATTCTAAAAATGTCTGTTAAATTCTGTAACGACATTTTTAATCTTCTGACCTCAAAATTTTATTCACTTTTTACTTTATACGTGTCTAATACGTCAGTTAAATTACAAATTTTTAGAACAAATGTTATAGAATTCAGAATTATCAATTAATTAATAAAACAACTTAGCTGTCACCAATTCTTAATCACAATCACCACTTTAATTTCCATAATTCATAATTAATTACGGAATTAAAACTTTCCTTACCTCAAAGAACGCGCGCTTGATGCAGTACCCTCTTCCAACCAAAAAAAAAAAAACACGCGCGAAATTCAAAATAATTATATTCATTAAACATGATACATACACCAACATTTCTAAATTTTATAAAATCATGATTTAATAGAAAGATACATTTTCCCCTTGAGAGTCTGCTTGACTGGATTAATCTTCTTTAAGATCTGCGTCATGATATTAACAAGCTGCTCGCTAGAAAGCCCCGTTTTCTTCGATTTGAACTTCTGGAGCAGCTCCGTTGTGGTCATCGGCTTCCGCATAAGATACTTCCGGACAGCGTCTTCAGTAATACCAGACTCGCTGCAACAAGTTAAATTAGATTTCTTCTTAATTTAAGATTAACTTACGCTGATCCGACGATATAATTCGGGAGATCCAACTTCTGCTTCTTTGAAGAAGGACCCGCCATGACGTCATTAATAAGTTTCCTTTTGCTGTCAGTTGGTGTTCCAGATCTGGAGCTGTTGGCGCTGTTCCCTTCCTTTTCTTCCTTCTTGTTCTTCTTATCATTTTTCTTTTTCTTCGTGTCTTCGTCGGTGCTGCTATCCGAACTGAAATCGCTGTTAGACTCTTTCTCTTTCTTCGTTTCTTTCTTGACTTCTTTTTTCACCTTCTTCTTGTTTTTCTTCTTCTTATCTTTATCCTCGTTCTCTTCGGTTTTCTCGGTTTCCTTCTCTTTCTCTTCATCTTCGTTGCTTTGCTCCTTGTCCGACTTATCCGAGTCGTTTTCGGAATCTTCATCAGAAGTGAGGAGTTTTCGCAGTGCTTTTTCCTCCGCCACGCTCTCGAGGTTCGTATTTTCCGGCTCGCTATCAGTGCTGTCACTGATGTAATCCAATTCCCTTCCTTCTCCGTCTCCATCGTCGGAATCTTCAAAGGCTTCTCCGTCCGTTTCGCGCTTCTTCTTCTTCGTCGCGCTTTTCTTCGTCTTCTTCTTCTTATCTGGTTTTTCTTCTTCTTGTTCCTCCTTTTCGTCGTTCTCCGAGCCGTCGTCATCAGAAGTATCCATCCACTCGTCCATGTCGGAGATTTTAAGATCCTTCGACTTCTTCGAGCTCTTCTTGCTCTTCTCCTCTCCTTCGTCCAGTTCCGTGTCGTCTTCACCTTTCAAGCGCTTCCTCAACATCAAAGAGAAGTAGTTCAAATGCTTGTTCCTTTTACTGAACTCTTGCTCCGCCTCTTCCGCGGTCAACGCCTTGTACCTCTGGATCGGCTGAAACTTATACCTAAGAAAGAAGAATGAAGGAAGACCTAGAAGACGGAGTTACCATTCGTGCAACGGAAACGCCTCAATCGCCCCATCCGCCGCGTGCGTGAAGACATAATACGCCGTGTTCTCCGACACTCCTCCTTCGCGGATCCCTTTGAACTTCTTCACGGTGCTTCCGCACGACTTCAAGATCCACGGCTGGTCCTCTGGCCGGTACTTCCTGGCGACGATGCCGAGTTTCTTCCGACGCGCTTCTTCCTTCGCTTCGCGGCCGAATTCCGACCCCGCGCCAAACCTACAAGAATCGCAATAAGAAGAATGAAGGAGAGGAGTCAAGGGGGTACTTTGGTTGGTCCTCGTCCACGCCTTTGTACTCTTTCATGTTGTTCTCGCGCTCCATCTTCACCTGGGTCCATTTGCCGAAGTCCACGTCGAGGGTGCCGTTGAAGCGCATTACGTGGTAGCGCTTCTGGACGTTCTTAGGGACTTTGATGGTGTATTCTTGGGCGTTTGTCGGCTGGAAAATTTTATGGGGTGGTTATAGGGGGGAGTTTTTGGGGGTGGCTTACCGGGCCTGCAGAAGTGGATGCCATCGTGTCCACACTTTTTAATTGGGCAACAGAGAATTGGAGAAATTGAAAGCGTTTGGAAGACACGACAGATAAACATATGATGTTGAAGTGTCAGAATAAAGTGAGGTTAGGGTGTGTTTGACAAGTGACGTACAGTAGAGATGTAGGCAGCCAGTAATACACTAAATCTAAAATTATAGATACGAAAACGAGATGCGAAGCAGAAAAATACTTTCTACATCAATTCAGACCTCAAGAGAAAGAATCTGAACTCTGATTTAAGATTCAAGCAGTGGTTGTTATTAAATTAGTATTTATTTGAACATTAGGTCTGAAGTTAGGTCGCGCGTGGTTGGCGCCGTGTGTCCTAGCTGGGTGCACTGGTTGAAATTTTGCTCCACGCCGGGAAATCAAACTTCGACATTTTTAATTTGCATTTTCTCAAAAAATCTCACAGATAGCGAAGAACGGAGACCAGAAATGGATGTAAAAATGTCAAATTATCCCCTGTGCAAAGTTTTATGTCGATCTGAAAACTTTCGTGTTTTTCGCCAAAAAAAGTTCAAAGGGGTTAATTCATGGATTTTTGGCGATTTTGACAAAAAATAAAATCTCTTTAAAACCGACTTTTTCCATCAATTTGGACCTCAGGAGCAACAAGCTGGTGTCGCTTTTTCGATCCGACGCTCCGTTTATTTTTAATTAATTTTTTAAACTTTTATTCGACATTACGATTTTCGGTTCAAATAAAAGCAGAAAAATACTTTACTTATCAATTTGAACCTCAGGAAAACGAATCTGAACTCTGATTTGAGATTTACGCGTCGGTTGTTGCTTAATTCATATTTGTTTAAACATTAGGACTGAAGTTGGGTCTTCGCCGTATGTCTTAGATTAACAGCACGCACATTTCTTGTACGAATTTCAATTGGAATTTTCTCGAAAATTCTTACAGGTAGCGAGGAACTGATACCAGAAATGGGTTTAGGAGAGCCAAGCGAACCTGTGTGGACAGTTTCGTGTTGATCTGAACTTTTGCTCGAATAAAATCAAAGAGGTTATGTACATCAATTTTGAAATCTAATCAAAGCCTAAAAACTCTCAAAAACATTTTTTTTTATTAATTTGGACATCAGGAACAAGATTCTGTACTCTAAAGTTGAATTTAAAACCTAATAATGATTTTATTTAATAATAAAATTTGCTTTGTGGGTAGGCAACCAAATATACACACGTTGTGCTGTCATTTTTAAACCTAATTTTTCGGTGTAAATAAATACAATAAACTACTTGACTTGTTAGTTTTAACCTTAGAAAAACGAATCTGAACTCTGATTTAAAACTCATAGCTTAATTATTATTTTTTACAATACTACACATGACTAAAGATAGGACATATCTGTTGACGCATGTCTTAGCTTCTATGCTTTGTTGACATATTGCTCGACGCGGAAAATTGAATTTTGCAAATTTTTAATTTGCATTTTCTCAAAAAATCTTACAGATAGCAAAGAACGGAGACCAGAAATGGATGTAGAAATGTCAAATTATGCCCTGTGCAAAGTTTCGTGTCGATCTGAAAACTTTCGTGTTTTTCGCCAAAAAAAGTTCAAAGGGGTTAATTCATGGATTTTTGGCGATTTCGACAAAAAATAAAATCTCTTTAAAACCGACTTTTTCCATCAATTTGGACCTCAGGAGCAACAAGCTGGTGTCGCTTTTTCGATCCGACGCTCCGTTTATTTTTAATTAATTTTTAAAACTTTTATTGGACATTACGATTTTCGGTTCAAATAAAAGCAGAAAAATACTTTACTTATCAGTTTGAACCTCAGGAAAACGAATCTGAACTCTGATTTGAGATTTACGCGTCGGTTGTTGCTTAATTCATATTTGTTTAAACATTAGGACTGAAGTTGGGTCTTCGCCGTATGTCTTAGATTAGCAGCACGCACATTTCTTGTACGAATTTCAATTGGAATTTTCTCGAAAATTCTTACAGGTAGCGAGGAACTGATACCAGAAATGGGTTTAGGAGAGCCAAGCGAAGCTGTGTGGACAGTTTCGTGTTGATCTGAAGTCTTTAATGTGTTTGCTCGAATAAAATCAAAGAGGTTATGTACATCAATTTTGAAATCTAATCAAAGCCTAAAAACTCTCAAAAACATTTTTTTTTATTAATTTGGACATTAGGAACAAGATTCTGTACTCTAAAGTTGAATTTAAAACCTAATAATGATTTTATTTAATATTAAAATTTGCTTTGTGGGTAGGCAACCAAATATACACACATTGTGCTGTCATTTTTAAACCTAATTTTTCGGTGTAAATAAATACAATAAACTACTTGACTTGTTAGTTTTAACCTTACAAAAACGAATCTGAACTCTGATTTAAAACACACAGCTTAATTATTATTTTTTACAATACTACACATGACTAAAGATAGGACAGATCTGTTGACGCATGTCTTAGCTTCTATGCTTTGTTGACATATTGCTCGACGCGAAAATTGAATTTTGCAAATTTTTAATTTGCATTTTCTCAAAAAATCTTACAGATAGCAAAGAACGGAGACCAGAAATGGATGTAGAAATGTCAAATTATGCCCTGTGCAAAGTTTTATGTCGATCTGAAAACTTTCGTGTTTTTCGCCAAAAAAAGTTCAAAGGGGTTAATTCATGGATTTTTGGCGATTTCGACAAAAAATAAAATCTCTTTAAAACCAACTTTTTCCATCAATTCGGACCTCAGAAACAAGAATCTGGCGGCGGTTTTTCGATCCGACCCTCCGTTAATTTTTAATAAATTTTTAAAACTTTTATTTGACTTGAATTTTTTCAGCGAAAATAAAAGCAAAAATTATTTTTTTTTGTCAATTTGGACCTCAGGAAAAAGAATTTTAACTCTGATTTAACATTCACGACTTGGTTACGACTCTATTAATTATTTAAAATTATTGTGTCTAAACATAGGACAGGTATCTTAACGTATGTCGGAACTTGGTTATATTGACAGCTCCCATTTGTTCGACATTTTCAATTTGAATTTTCTCAAAAAATCTCTTAGATAGCGAGGAACTGAAACCAGAAATAGATTTAGGAATACCAAGTGATGCAGTGTGCAGAGTTTGGTGTTGATCTGTAATGCTGCATTTTGTTATGTCAAGAAACTTTTAGAGGTGGATTTCACCTAAATCACGATTTAAACTGCATTAAAAACTGTTTTTTTTTTACCAATTTGGACATCAGTAACAAGAATCTGCAGCTATTTTTTTGATTGCACGTTTCCGTTATTATTTAATTCATTTCAAAAATTGCTAACTAATGTTACTATTAAAATTTCTAAAATCTGTATCTTTCAAACTACAATTTTTAAATTTGACACGGTTTCTAAGCAATTAAATAGCAACCGCCTCCTCAAGTTTCGTTTTTGTAGCATTAAAACTAACAAAAATACAAAAAATAACATTTCTGAACATTTTCAATTGAGCATCAAAACAAAAATTTCTAAAATCTGTATCTTTTGAACTACAATTTTGGAATTTGTCTAAGTTTATGAGCAAATAGAAATCAACCGTTTTTCCAAATTTCGTTTCTGTTGCTTTAAAACTAAACAGAAGTACAAATTTTAAGAAAATTTTTAAAAATTTCAATTTTCCATGAGAATAAAATTTTTTTATTCTGTCTAATTTGAACTAGAATTTTGGAATTTGGCTAAGTTTATAAGCAAATCAAAAACAACCACCTTGTCAAATTTCATTTCCGTTGCGTTAAAACGAACAGAAGTACAAATTTGACATTAAAACAAAAATAAAATTTACCATGAGAATAAAAAATACATAAGAATTCGAGGCTCTAAAAAACCCAAAAACAAATATAAGAAAATTAGACGAATTTGAGGCTGTATTCGCAAAATAAAGGTCAAAATGCATAAAATAATATATTTTTTTAAAGATCCAACGGTTAATTACAGAGAAATTGGCATAATAACATGAAATCGTAAATTTAAAAAAAAATTAAAAAGAATCTGAAGAAAAATTAAAAAATATTCAAAGAAAAATTAAACAGAACCGAGAATGCAAACTCTTTTTTTTTCAATGAAGCAATCCAATGAGTGAACAACAATAAATTCTTAAAATAGTTTCATCAGTTTCTTATCAAAAAATAGTTCAATCATAATGACATCCGTTTCCTTTTTATTTTGAGGAAAAAACACGTCAACTTATTTAAAAAAAAATCTTAATCTTCTAAGAATGAAACAATGAAAATTCCTAGCTAGAACCTAATGAAAATAAAAACGGAAAAAATCCAATTTACTGAATAAGAGTTCATAGTAAATAAAATCTGGGTGAACATGAAAAACAGTTTTAGAATCAATTTTCAGCGTTTAACTGCTAATTCGTCGTGTGGTTTGATATAATTATGTAATAATAATAATGATAATATAGCGGTCAACAAATCAAAGTTCTTTACAATATTTTGATAAGTTATCATATTAGATTGTTATTTCTTATCATTTTGTAGGTGTGTACTTTGATTTGATAATTTTTGGAGGCTCGACTTTTGTTCTAAAACCTTTCATACTCTAAATTCCAATATAAAAAAGCAAATTATGTAATTTGTGAGCCTTTTTGAATGAAAATACATGCAAAAAGTGCCTACTTTCTAAATGATCGTAGATAATGTACATTTAAAAACAAGTTTCATAAGACGTTATTTGGCGCACGAATTCGAAAATTAGAAAACAAGTCGAAAAAAAGTTTTCTAAGAAATAAAAAAAAAATTGTAGCCGCCAAATTTAAAATGTGCCTCTGTAGAGCAAGTTATATTAATAAACTTGATATTTAGTTGTAGAGACCTCCATATTGATCAAAATTGACATGCATCTAACTTATCCCTTTCTCTGCTAGAAATTGTTTATTATCTCTAATTTTTTGAATTCCAAATTTAAAACTTCCCGCTCGAAATTTCGACCTTACCTTTCAACGACCATAACTCAGTTATTTGTTTACGTACGTTAAAAATTTTCCCAGTTTTGGATGCCGCGTCAAATTCTGCGTAAAATGAGCACAAATAACTTGAGTTTGCTTCACAATTAAACGAGACATTGATCAAAATCTGTTTTAAAAATCTTTTTGCAGTGACATTCAATGATTTTTCCGAGGCGAAAACGCAGTTTAATTACTTTGACTTTACATTAATCAAAAGAGCAGCTCGAAATCTATCAACTGGCCAAATCTCAGATCGGTAAGACAAATAGTTTACGACTGGCGGCCAAAAAACAAAACAAAAATTTTCATCGATTGAGCGGATTTTTTTTTGCAAAAAAATCGACCATCGAATTTTGGGTATTTGTAGGCGAATTCTAAAAAAGAAAAGCGCGAGAAAATCGATCCCGCAAACCGTTTTTTTTTACCTGTTGATGTTTCGAAAATATTGAGCATTAAAAATTAAAAAAAATAAAATCCGAAATTTTAAACGACCAGCACTTGCTTATTTGTTGTCATACATGAATTTTGAGCCCAAATTTCGAATCAGCGAGAAGTTCTGCGTAAAATAAGCACCAATAACGCAAGTTTTCTCCAAAAATAAGCGAGATGTCGAACTTAAAAATTTCGAGTGGAAATTTCGCGTTTTTTGTTTGATTTTTTGAGTAATGCCGCAATAGCATTGGATCCTAAAAATGGCTATCAAATTAAGGACCTCTTAAAGTACAATCCACAGTTAATCGAAGTTTATTTGGAGGTCCTGGAGAGCAGGAAAAAAATAAAATTCAAATACCCGTTTTTTCTCTAGGTTTAGCAATCCGCGAAACACCCGGTACATCCGTTTCTTTTCTATATTAATAAGAAAATACATCAATTTATAAAAAGAATGGTTAAACTTCTAAGAATAGAACAATGAAAACAACGAAACTAAAAAAAAATTATCTAAATTCATACAAAAATTAAGAAACCAAAAGCATCATTCATCAAAGTAAAAAAATCAGAATAATTAAAAAAAATCCTTTATTGCCAATAAACTCTTGAGTTTTTGAATCTATTTGGCCATTTAACTGCATTTTTTTGTGTATTTTGATCCAATATAAAAAGTCCATAGATAAAGTTTCCTCAATATCTTATTTCAAACTACTGCTGCTTATCAGAACTTATCGTTCCGTTTGATTTGATAGCTTATTATCTCAGGGGCTCGACAAAGTACAAAAACTAGGAAAATCCATAGTCCAAGTTCCAATATGTAAATAGCTAATTTTATTACGAGTACCTAAAGTACAGTTTTTACGGACTCATCTTTACAGATTTTAGCTGATGAGTCCGCAAAAATTTTTAGGACTGTGTAGGTATAAACATTTTTAGTTTTAGTTACTGTTATATTAAATAAATTGTAATGAAGGGCGCTTTATTAGATGTCATAGCAACTTTTTTGGAATTGAGTCCGAAAAAGACTCATTTTAGACACTTAAACGAGTCCGTAAAATGAACCTTTTTAGGAGTACTAGAAACCCATTTTTTTCAAAACAAAACGAAATTACTTAATTAATATTCCGCAATGTTGTGTCTGTTCGCCATCTAAGGTTACAAGATTATCTCATTTTTCAAGTCTCTCATTGATTATGTAATTCCTGGGCCATCTAGAAACATTTCCGCTTAAGCCCGCGTCAGCAACAAATTTCAATGAATTTGACACACCTTTCTGATGCAATTTTTATCACAAATTTATCTTACTTGGAGGCCTGTCATGACGTGTTATCGTCTAAATTTATATATTCAACGTTGCTTAAAGATCACGAGTCACTTCAGCATCAGTGTTACGACAAAATATACAAATAGCTCGCGTTAGACGTCTTCAATGATCAATATTATTTTAATCATCGACTCGTTCACTTGAACAAAATGAGTAAAATCGCGACAATTTTATTTCTGACTTTTCTCTTCAATTTGTTGCATCAAATTCCTGCAGTTCCTGTAAATCGACGTGAAATCCGTGAAGCTCTCGTGCAAGTGCCTTTTGGTGACACAGTGACTTTAACTTGTGCGAGTAATGACGAAAATCACAGTTTTTTCTACTGGTACATCAACGAAAGAAATGTTATTATTGGACCGACTAATGACTACGATAATGCTAAATTCAGATATGAAGTCCTGTCGGGGAATCTCACAGTAAAGGTGAGTTCAAGGTGTGCTTGGAATTGGAGAAAATCAAACTTCTATTTATAGGCTGTCTCGAAAGAAGAAGAGGGTGTGTATAATTGTGTGTCGAGGGGTGTTAGAAAAGAAGATGTTAAAATCCGGTCCGTGCGAATGGTGGTTCAAGCGGACTGGGACGAAGTCCTCGAGGAAGATCCAGATGTAAGTATCTCAATGACGCGAAGTTTAAAGATCGAGATCTTGACGTAATCATAATGATTGATCTAAGAGAAATGCAGCAAATTTGGGATTAGCGTGGGCGATGGAAAAGTGGCGGCATGTCTGAACTACTCGCTAAAGCAAAATTCGAGTATGAAAACTCTGTTGCTTCTTACAATTTCACTTTCCAAACATTAAAGAACTACGAATTTTGACTATTTTTTGAAAACTTGAATTCGTTGTCAAAAGTTTCGTCTCCATTCAACTGTAATTTTGTAGTTCAGTACAGATTATATCGGCCAATCAGGAAGCACAGCATCACCAAATTTCCTTTTGTAGCGTTAAAACTAACAGAAATACAAATTTTGACGAAATTTTTGGAAACTTTCGGTTGAGCACAAGAATAAAAACTTCGTAATTCGGTATCTTCTGAACTACGATTTTGGCATTTTGCAGAGTTAATAAGAAATTCTAGATCAACGGCGTCCCCAAATTTCATTTTTGTCGCGTTAAAATTGACAGAAGTATGAATTTTATCGATATTTTTGGAAATTTTCGGTTGACAATAAGAATAAAAATTTATAAATACGGTTTCCTTCAAAGTAGAATTTTGAAAATTGACACAGTTTATTAGCAGATCAAGAACAAGCGCCTCCACAAATTTCAATTCTGTGGCGTTAAAACTAACGGAAGTACAAATAATAATAAAATTTTTGGAAATTTTCAGTTGAGCACTAAATAAAAATTTTTAAAATCTGTATGTTGAAACTACAATTTTGGAATTTGGCTCACTTTTTAAGCAAATCAAAATCAACCGCCTTGCTAAATTTTGTTTTTGTACCATTAAAACTAACAAAAATACGGATGCTGACAAACTTTTTGGAAATTTTCAGTTGAGCATAAAAATATAAATTCTAAAATTTGTATCTTTAGAACTACAATTTTGGAATTTGGCTCAATTTATATGCAAGCCAAGAGCAACTGTCTCCTCAAATTTCGTATCTGTAGCGTTAAAACTAACAGAAGTACAAATTTTAACAACATTTTTGAAAATTTTGATTAAGCATAAAAATAAAAATTTCTAAATTCGGTTTATTTTGAGTTACAATTTTGGAATTTGACACAATTTATAATCAACTCAAGAGCAACCTCCTCTCCAAATTTCACTTCTGTACGTTTAAAAATAACAAAAATACAAATTTGAACAATTTTTTTTAAATTTTGATTTTGGATATAAATAAAAATTTCTAAATTCGGCCTCTTTTAGACTACAATTTTAGAATTTGGCACAATTTATAAGCAAGTTAAGAGGGACATCCTGCCGAAAATTCACTTCTCTACCGTTAAAACTAACTAAAATTCATATTTAATCGTAATTTTTGAAAATTTTCGTTGAACTCTAAAAATAAAAATTTCTAAACTCAGTCTCTTTTAAACTACAATTTTAGAATTCTGCTCAGTTTATATGCAAATCAAAATCAACCGCCTCGCTAAATTTCGTTTTTTTAGCATTAAAACTAACAAAAATACGGATGTGTCAAAATTTTTGGAAATTTTCAGTTGAGTATAAAAATATAAATTCTAAAATCTATGTCTTTTGATCCACAATTTTATAATTTGACACAATTTATATGCAAGCCAAGAGCAACTGCCTCCCCAAATTTCATATCTGTAGCGTTAAAACTAACAAAAGTACAAATTTGGCAAAATTTTTGAAAATTTCGGTTTCAAGAAATGTATTGGATCAAATCTTGGTGTTGATAAAAATTATCAAAAATACAATTTATACCCAAACCATCATCCATAAACTTGCAATCGAAACGCGCATCAGCATTTTTTGACGAAATTTGGTGTTTGAGAATAAATTGTATTTTTGATAATTTCGGTTTAGCATAAAAATTTCTAAATTCGGCCTCTTTTGGACTATAATTTTGGAATTTGGCACAATTTATACGCAAACCAAGAACAACCTCCTCTCCAAATTTTACTTCTGTACAGTTAAAACTGACAAAAGTACAAATTTTATTGGAATTTTTGGAAATTTTCGGTTGACTCCAAAAATAAAAAATTCTAAATCCGGTCTCTTTTAAACTACAATTTTAGAATTTAGCAAAATTTATAAACAAGTCAAGAGCAACTTTCACCACAAATTTCATTTCTGTACCGTTAAAACTAACAGAAGTACAAATTTTATCGAAATTTTTGGTTAACCTTAAAAATAAAAATTTCTAAATTCTGTTTCTTTTGAACTACAATTTTGGAGTTTGGCACAGTTTCTAGGCAAGTCAAGAGTAACCGCCTCCTCAAATTTCATTTTTGTAGCGTTAAAACTAACTAAAATCTAAATTTTTGAGAATTTTTGGATCACCATTTAAATAAAAGTTTCTAAATCCGGTCTCTTTTGAACTACAATTTTGAAATTTGGCCCCGTTTTTGAGCAAATCAAGAGCAACCGTCTCCACAAATTTCAATTATGTGTCGTTAAAATTAACAGAACTACAATTTTTTTTACAAAAGTTAAATTTCAATTTTGGTTGTTGCAACAAAAAAACTGGAGGATTATGTATTAAGTAATATTATCAAAATAATCATCACTCATCATCACTCGGTAAGAAGTAGGATTTTCCTTATCAGTTTATGACGGTTATTGCCTATACGTGCACATTTTTTAGCGGCTGGGGCTCAAATTATCATTTGTCCTCCAAACCAAAAATTTGTACTGCAATTCCGAAAGAAACTCAAAAAGATAAGATAAACTAAAATTGGCCCCTTTGCTTAAATTCGTCTCTACGCACATGGCGTGACAACCATTACGTAACAGTGAAGGTCAGTAGTTATTTTAGCAGTAGTTCAGTTGACATCGCGATGGAAAACTACATTTCCTACAACCCCCGTCGCAAAACCACCCCAAAACCCGCGTCTCCACGCACCAAAAACTTGAAATTGTTACTTGGTCAGCCGCCATTCTCACCAGATTTCAGTACTCTTGAACTGGAGCTAGAAAACTCCAACTTGAAGCAAATGATCGGTTTGCTCGAAGTAAAAAACAAGATCCTGGAAGAGCACTGTAATGTCCTGAGGGAAAAAAACGACTACTACCACACGAAACTAAAGAATTTAGAGCAAAACGCAGAAAAACAAGAGGAAACAGAGCAAACCGACGAAAACACCGACGAAAATAACACGTCCTTGAAGGACCGCATCAGTGGCGTGCTCTTCGGAGTAGCTTTACCAAAATTAGGGAGCGTGGTGGCGAAAATAAAAGAAAAACACGCTGAAGGGGGTGGGGACGGGCGCCCCTGCATCAATATCAAATTGTTGAAAGAGAAGTTTGAAGGGGCGAAGGTGCGATTTGCTGCATTTCTTCCCCATTTAACATTTTCTTATGATTGGATTCTTTTCAGCTGAATTTAGTTCGTGTTGCCATCGTGCTGTCTTCACTCCTCCTCATCTCAGGGGTTGGATATGGGGCGTACAGAATATGGAAAACTAGATACAGACACCCCTCGTATATAAGTAAGATTGTCTTCAGATTTCTTAGGATGAGACTTAACTTTTCAATTTCAGGTCCTTCAGATGATGATGACGACAGCGCGGAAGAGATCTTCAGCGCTCCGGGAGCCTCCAGGAGCACTCAGAATTTAGTCAAAACCAACTCAACTGATAGTTTCGAAACGCCCGGTATTAGCACGGATTTCACGAGTATTTTAGACCGTGCGAACAAATAAACCATCTCAGTATAAAATCAATATTTTTGTGTGTGTTTGTACTTAATTTATTAATAAAAAGAGATCATTTATTGTAGTTGTATACACCACTCACGTTGACTTTAGCCCCCACCGCAACATCCCGCGGTAGCTCCGAAACGAGTGCCTATAAAAAACATTGAGTACAACATTTTTTCCACGCATTGAGCAACTTTACTGTAGGTTTGTCGTCCGCGCACCGCATGTAGCCGATGCTCATGGTCTCGGTCGTGTGGCCCCACAGCAGGGCGGTGTCCCCTGTCGTATTGTCGATGTGCAAAACCAGAGCGCCGCAGAGCTTACTGGGGATGTCTTTCAGGTACCGGGAATCTAAACATTCGCCCCCTTATTGCGATACGATACTTATAACGACACTTACTTATAAACTTGTTTGTGATGGAGTCACTGAGCCCCACCGTGGGGCACGCGCTGCTTTTCACATCCTCCGCCACAGTCTTGGCCAGTTGAGTCCTCATCAAGTGTTCCCCACAGCCGGACGTACACACCGCCACAGAACTGTCTTCTTTGCTAAAACTATCAGCCCAGGCCCCGCTAGCGTAGAGGGCTGCTTGCCCCACTCTGCCAGAGCGCTTCAGAAGGATTCCCCCTAGAAAATTTGGGGTACAAACAGGGAATTTGGGGCGCGGGAGTACCTGAGCTGCACCCCGCAGCGACGTGACCGCTGTTGTCGACACAGACAGCCCCCACGGTGTCTAGCAACTCCTCGTGTTTCTCCAGTAGTTTCTTGTATTTTCGGTACTGTCTCAGAGCCTTCTGACTAATCAAACTGCTTTGTTTGACTGTGGCCAAACCAGCGGTTTTTGCGTGTTGAGCAGCCCCCTTACCCACCAATAAGGACGGGGGGATCAGCCCCAATGGTAACGGCTCCAACTGTTTCACACAGACATCGTACGCCAAGTGAATGGGGTTTTTTACAGTCCTGACAGCCCCACAGCCCCCATAAATAAGAGTTTTACCATCCATAATAGAGGCGTCGGCTTCCACGCAGCCATCAATCGTGAGATTCGAGCCATAGCCGCAGTTAGTCATGGGGTCATTCTCTAAAACTGGGGGCGATTGAACGAAAGACTAGGTGAAGTTAAAAGACACCTGTAATGACTGCTTTTACGGCCTCCAACGCCGTACCACCGGTCTTTAGGACTTCGACGCCTCTCCTGCACGCTTTCTTAGAGAGTTTGTTGTATTTGGGGTACTGGGCGCTATTGTGGGTGCCGGCGCCTGAAAAAAAAACGTGAAATAACTAAAAGGGCACAACGACAGAAACGTACCGCAATGCAGAGCCACCAGTCCCGTCATTGTGTTTTCAGTCACGTCCTCACTGCTTCATAATCTCGATGTAAAAATTTGAAAAAAGTGGGGTTAGGTGCAATTCCCATTGACATTTGACAGGAGCACAACAAATTTAGTGGAAATCTAGGGAGTTTCTGTCTGAAGTGACGTTGTTGACGTTTCCTCCCATGTTGGTCGGTGAAAAGTGAGGTTATTCCGGGGCCCCAACTTTTTATTTACTCTCGTTTTTAGAACTTTAATTAAACAGAAGAGATTGAAGACACCCCCAGAGCCCCAAACCCGTAGAATTGAGCCTCCCCACGTAACAAAATTAGGTTAGGTTGTCCAAGTTATTATGTCATAAGACAACATGCTGAAACTCACCCACACTGTCTTAAACACTCTGAAGAGCACCAACAGCAAAGCCCTCACTGTTGTCCGATGCGACAAGCTTTTGAAATCCACAATCGCGGAAGCGAAATCGGAAGAGGAGCCCCTAAAACTTACGAAGTCCACCAGTATGGTGGCGGCGGCCTTTGCGTCGTTGAAACCGGTCAAAAATTGGGAGTCTGGGATTAGTACCCCCATTACGGACGATAAAATTAGCAAAGCCTCTAGTGTCAACGAGCTGTTGTCAATATCAGAAGGGAGCGGGATCTCCCGGAGGCACGCTTTGAAGGTGAGCCCCCTTTGAGTACCACCCCACCTTAATTTTGCTAATTTAGGTTGTTTCAACCCTCGCCGAATGGTCGTCTTCAGGTAAAACCAAAGTCTCAGACTTTGAGAACGACGCGCGGTTTATCAAACTCTGCCGCATCCTCAGCAAGGGGGCGAAGATCAACAGAAACATGGTCTCGAGGAGCGAAGACTTGTCCACGATCCTGGGGGTGACGGCGGATGAAGAAGCCGCGCGGTTAATCTCCGGGCTGAATTTATCCCAAATGGTCAAGGTAGTACCAGAGACCCCAAAATTCCGCCCTTAAGACAGTTTTGTAGGTCATGAGCACCCTCTCGCTGAAGAAGCGGCGCTCGGTCCTCCTCCTCCGGACACTGGCGTTTAACATCAGCGCCAGCAGCGGCCAGCTCGACCTCAAACAAAGCGCGGATTTGCTCTACAGCATGTGCTTGTTGAACTTCATCGATGAGAACTTGCTCGGGAAGATCTGTGGAGATGTCAGCAACGAACTGCAGAAAAACATCGAGAAGAGCGCGGTGGTGGGGTCCATTATAACGAGTTTGGGGCTCCTGAAGTACAAGAACTGTGGTTGGTATCTCTGAAGTGGTTCAAAAGTGAGCTAATTTGACTGTTGCAGAAATCCTCGACACACTTAGCGAGTGGGTGTTGAACAACCACACGAAATGTCGCCCCCAAGACTTGTTCAGTCTGTTTATAACCCTCGCGACTGTTAATTACACCCCCGGGAACTCCGAGGAGGTTTTTAGAGTAAGGAGCGCTTCAGGGGAAATTTGAGTTTTCTGTTTTTTGTTCTCTTAGACGATTCTGCCTCAAATGACACCCGCCGAGGCCCAGAAGCCCGCAGTCTGGTTGAATTTTGTCTGGTCGCTCGTCATACTCAACCAAGCCTCGTCAGAGCACATCTCCAGTGTTCTTTCGCAAGATTTCGTTCAACAGTTTGAGAGTGACTCCCTCTTGAACGTTTCTAGTAAAATGAAGATTCTTAATATTAACGGCGCTGCGAAGCACCTCTTGAAAACTTACAAAGGCGCGGTGGTTGGTGATCTTAGCGTTAGTATAGTTAAGACGAAGGAAAAAACGAAGTTGATTGATACAGTGGTTGAAACGTTGAAGAATTTAATGAGTGTTGAGGAGCATTTGAGGTTGAATACCAACACAGGGCTAGGATTTGCGATTGGTAAGGTGGAGATGTTTGGAATTTGAGAAACTGAAATTGGTTGTAGATGTTGAATGCGTTCTTGATAAGAAGTGCAGTCCCGTGCCGATCAGAGAGGATGTTGAGAGCAGGAGTGGTGTCAGCAGGTAAATATTTGTGGTCTCAAGGGGCTGAGAATCTTCAAACTACGAATGTTATAATCTAGTAAATTAGATTTTTGAAATCTACAGCTAAAAGTCTATAATCGGTGGAACTAGGTCTGATTTGGGAATTAAGAATCTTAAAATTTGCGCTTCTCAAATCTTCTCAGAACTATTAAAATACCACAATGTTATAGTCTAGATAGCTTAGAATCCCAAAATCTTTCTAAAATCGAAGAAATTTTAATGTAGGAAATAACTTCACACTTTTTACACAATTTAGACTCTGGAAAGTAAAATTGATCACTGCGGATCTAAAATCTCAAAAGTTGGATTTTCCTGTGTTCCTTTTTAAGCAATTTTTATCGGTTTTTCTTTCAAGTTTTTTGACAGTCCTAATTATGTTATTATTTTTCTTTCCTTTTTATCTGGTCTTCCGCATTTCTTGAATATTGTGTTCGAATTTTTTTAACTTCTATTTCATAACTTTCACTTTTCTTTTTAGCTTCTCTTCCACTGCATCTCTTCTTCTTTTGGTTTTTGTTATCTTCCCATCTCTTCCATCTCATTCTTCTGTTTTTTTATTTGTTGTGTTATTATTGTTTTTGTTCTTTCCAGCTGTTGTTTTTCTAATTTTCTTTTTTTGTCTTTCTTCTGAGAGTTTCTTTTGGTTTCATTTTAACACTCTTTGTAAAACAATAAAGTTTGTATAGAATCAGCAAAAAAATCTTGAAATAATGTAAAAATGATTCACCAAATTAAATTAAAAGGAAGTAAAAAGAGTCTCTAGGACCTTCTAATGATTTCATCAAATCTTAAAGTATCTTTAAGGAGTCTCGCCTTTAAGAATGTGGAAAGCATCTTAAAATAATGTGAATAGAATTTTTTAAAGTTAATTTAAAGGGAGAAAAAAATTCTAAAAATCTTCTAATGATTTCGTTATATAATCTTCAAACATCTTTTAGAAATCTCGCAGATAAGATAAGATAAGAATCCAAAGAATTCCAAGAATCCATTCCAATGAATTTAGAACTTAAAGGAGTTTGAAAGAATCGTCTAATCTCTTAAAGAAGCTTGGAGATGTCATAAAAATGCTCTCGATATCTAAAGAATTTTAGAAATCTTAAAGAATCGTACGAAATCCACCAAAAAATCTTAAAGGAACTTGAGGAATCAAAGAGGACTGAAACATTTTTCTAGAATCCTGGAAAATCTCAGGGAATCCTCAAGCATTTCCCAGAAAATGATGAAGAATTCGACGGAATTTTCCAGAATCTTAGAGAATCCACAGAAACTATGGAAAACTTAAAGATTCCCAAAATCGAAAGAATTTTAAGAATCTGCAATTTCAAAAATTTTGAAAATGTGACTCAAAATTGTGAAGAACCGTTCAAACTCCTGAGGAATTTTGAAGAAACCCGATTAATTTCGAATTCCCTGAATCCATAAAATCGGAAAAATTGGATAATATAGACACTCCAAAAGAATTAAAAGGATCAAAGAAACGAGCTTCTAAAGTATCTAAAAGAAAAGATCTCGAATATCTAAATAACTAATTTGAGAATTTAGAACGTTTTATCTCAAAATTTTAGGTTCCACGGACCTCTAATGTGTGCTTCTCAAATCTTCTTTAACTCAGAGAATTACAAAATTTTATAATCTAGAAACTAAGAATCCTAAAATCTTCCAAAAATGGGAAAAATTTGAGTGTAAAAATCGATCTTTGGATCCTAAATTTACGAATTTGCTATTGTTGAATTGTTGGATTAATCTTAGTAGAATTTTAAAGAATGTAGACTTTGGAAAGTGTAAAATTAGATACACAGCGCTTCTAAAACCTCAAAAGTTTTCAAAAATTAAAAGGATTATTTTTCCTTTTTCTTTGATGGTTTCTTCACAGCTTGTGTTATTTTTTCCATATTTTGTACGTGTTTCTTTCCTTATTCCTTTTCATAGCGGTTTTTTCTATCCTTAAGCTCATTTCTACCTTCTTTCATAGTTCCTTTTATATTTTTATTCTTCTTTTAGTCTTTCCCATGACTTTCTTGTGGTGTTTATTACTTTATCTTTGATCGTTTTTTGAAAATTGTTTTTGTTATTATTTGTTGTCTTCTTTCTCTATATTGTTCTTCTAATTGTCTTTTTTGTATAATTTTGGTTTTTATTTTAACAGATTTTTTGTAAAACAATGGATTTTGTATAGAATCTGCAAAAAATTTTGAAATAATGTCAAAAGTATCCTCCAAAGTCAGTTTAAGGGATTAAAAAAAATCTCTAAGAATAATCTTTAAGGAATCTCGCTTTTTAAAATGTGCAAATAATCCCGAAAATATGTCAAAGTAATTCCAAAAAGTCAATTTAAAGGAAGTAAAGAGAGTTTCTAAGTATCTTCTAAAGCTTTCGCCATATAATTTTGAGATGTGGTAAAGGAATCTTACTTTTAAGATAAGAATCTGGAAAGAATTCAGAGATTTTTAAGAATCCAGTCCAAAGAATTTGGAATATCCAAGATACAGAATTGGAGGAATTACATCGGATTTAAAGGAGTTTCTAAGTATTGTAGAAACTCTTACAGAAGCTTGGAAAAAACATAAAAATCCTTAATACCCAGAAGAGGAATTTTAGACATTTCAAAGAATTTCACAGAATTTTAAAGAACTTTGGAAAATCGTCCAAAATCTTAAGAAATCATAGAAACAAAGTACTGAAAAATGTTAAAGGAACTTGGGACTCATAAAGAATTTAGAAATTTGGAAAACTTTAAGGAACTTCAAAGAATCGTAAAAACTCCTAAAGAAGTTTGCAGAAGTCATAAAACGATTGAAAAGTAAAAAATTTTAGAATTCTTTAAAAGCAGGATCGTACGAAACTCGAAGAAATTATAGAACCTAAGTACCAAAAAATCTTAAAAGGACTTGAGGAATCAGAGAGGACTTAAACGTTTTCCTAGAATCTTGGAAAAGGAAATTCTCATGCATCACCCAGAAAATAGTGGAGAATCGCCCGGAATTTTCCAGAATCTTGGAGAAACTTGAGATATTATAAAAAAATTCCATGGAATCCGAAGACTTCTGGAAAAATCCTGGGGAATCCTTGAGATTAGTAGAAAAATTAAAAAAAGGAAAACAAATCAACAAAATCTGGGAAAACTGAACTTAAAAGATTTAAAAAATTCTGGAGAATCTGGGACAATCCTAACATCTTACCTAGTTTTAGAAAAATCTGGGGAAAATTGAAAGAAAAAGAAGAATCTAAGAAATCAGCTCCTAAAGTATCTAAAAAGGACTCCACCGAAACCAGAAAATCGAATTAATTTAGAGTATATTTAACACCCAAAAGATCATTCCAAAAATTGTCTTTGAAATATCGTTTTGCTCTTTTTATATTTTTTGTTAATACAGAATTTTCGAGTATTTCGAATCTTTGAAAGATCATCCTAGAAGCTCCGTTTCCAACCCATCAAAAACGTATCTTGGGTTGCATTTTCAGCCCCATTAAATTCGTTACGAATTCCCGACTATTAAACTAATTAAAGCGAATAATTCTGTGCCTCCAGAGTGGCCATCCTGCCGTACGACTACCACGACATGTGCATAGGCAAAATCGAGCCCACCGGCGTGAACATCTTAACCCGCCGCCTCCTAGAAGCCCTCGACTACAGCGTCGTCTCCATCCCCTACACCGAATTCAAATCAACCGACAAACTCGTCCAGCGAGTCCAATACCTAGAAACCAAACTGAAAAAAACCATAAAATGAGTGTAAATTATTGTAGTTGCTACCAATAAAAAATTTGAGTTTTCAACGCGCAAAAAACGCGCTTGCTCTCTTTGTCCACTCCAGCACGTGCAACAAGTAAACATACTCCCTCTCCTTGTCTTCATCCAACCATACCGCACGGAACTCTTGGATGCTTTGAATTCCAAGAAACGCATTTTGTGATGATCCACCACCAAATTAGTGCAAAAACAGAGGTCTAGTCGTGTGGTGTTGAAGTGAAGAAGTTGATGGTACCATGCCGGCGCTCCAGAAAGTCCAGGTAAGTCGGCGAAAATGACTAATTAGATTTCATGTTTGACTTCCGTTTCCGATTCGACAAGGTGTTACAGTAAGTAGCCACGAATTATGAAGACTTTCATTTTTGCCATATCAATTTTATGTAATGTTTCGCCGAGTGTGCTGCACTAATTAAAAAATTTAAGCATGAAAAATATTCCAATTTCGACACGGCTGATGTAAGTGCTACTAATACAATGTTACCTATTTAGCTTAAAATTTATCAGAACGTTTCTAATAACGCGACTTTTAATTATTAATGATATACCATAACATAATTGATCAGTGGAGAACAGTTAAAACGGTTTTTTCAGTAATTGACCACAACACACAATTCGACAAAATCATTAAAAATTGCTCAAATTCGAGATAATTAGGCCAATTCCGACGTCTTATTGTCAAAATATCATTCTTGGCAACTCAACGCGATTATATTGAGTCGGTTAAGACAGATTCTATGCAATTATTCTGATTTTATGGGCAGACATTTGTAGTGCATCCAAATGCATAAATACATTAATATGGCTCCGGGTTTAAAGGGGTTTTAAAGTGGAAGCGACCAAGTTTTTTTGAAATTTTGTACTCATTGTGTAAGGCGATTTAATTTATGATGTAATGATGTAAGAATTGAGTTACATAAAGGAAATGCCAGAGAAAAAAATAAAGAGAAAACGATTGGACTTTCCGTTGAATTGGGTAAAAAGGTGTCTTCCAAATCTTTGAATTTTTTTTGAGTTTACGTGGAGTTTAGAATGTTTGAAAACCATTGAAATTGGAACATTTTAAAACGTTTAGCACTTTTACAATCTGTAAAAACGTTAAAATCTTTAAATGTTTGAGACTTTTTAGCCTCGTCTCTACCAGGAATTTGTACGTCTTTTATTGTTAGAATAATAGAAATATTGGCGCTCAGTGGTTTCTTTAGATTGTTGGATTCTTAGAAATGTTTGCATCTTTGTTGCATTTGGATCCTTAGAATCAATGAAATATTCAAAATTTATGGGACATTTGAATTTGTCATTATTAGTGGAATCTTCATTTTCTTTGAATGGAATCATTGTTCAAAAGTCTTTTAATATTTATCACTAATTTTTATATTCTTCCAAATTTTCGATCGTCAAGATTTAAGATTAGACTACTTATGATCTTTGCACACTTTAAAACAACTGAAAATTTTTTACTCTGAATCTTTGAATCTTATCAGCCTACAGAATATCAGACATTTTAGAAATTGCTTGCAATTTTCGGACTGTGAAATTCTGGAAATCATCGAAAATTTACAATTTTATGTTTTCGTTTCTTTAAATTTGTTGATTCCTCGGAATTCTTAGATTATTAGACTTTAGATTGCTCGGAATCATTACAATCGATAAAAATCTTTCAAATCTTTAAAACCCAAAGAACAATTGATATATTATTCTATTTCTGATGTCTTATATTTGCTCTTCTTTTTCGCATTTCTTCTTCTTGTTTCTTGTTTTCGTTGCTTTTAATTAGTTTTTCTAGATCTGATGTCTCTCCAACTCTTATCTTCTGTCTTCCATTGCATTTCTTCATATTGTTTCTTCCGTTACGTTGTTTCTAATTGGATATTCTGTTTTTGTTTTTCCATGCTTTATTTTCTGCCTTCTATTTGTCTCCAGTTTTTTTATTATTTCTCTTGTCTTTTTTGCCATGTTATTCTGATGTTGTTCCATGCTCCATTTTCTGTCTTTTATGGCCTTTTTGGTCTTGTTTCTTTTGCTACGTTGTCTTTAATTTATTTCTGATGTCTTTCCGAGCTTTATTTTCTGTCTTATATAATCCCTTTTTTTTAGCATTTCTTCCACTTGTTTTTTTTGCTATGTTGCTTTTAATTAGTTCTTCTACATCTTATGTCCTTCTTATTCTGCTCTTCTACCTTCCAAAGTGTATCTTCGTCTTGTTTCTTTCTTTATGTTATTTCTAATTGATTCTTTTTCATGTTTCATTTTCTACTTTCAATTTTTTGTATTGTTTCTTTCCCTATGTTGCTTTTAATTAGTTTTAGATATTTGTCCTTCCAATTTTCATCTTCTGTTTTCTGTAGCATTTTTTCATCTCGATTCTTCTTCTCATGTCCTTCGACATTTCTTCTGCCTTCTATTTGCCTCTCTTTTTGCATTTCTTTCTTTTTCTACTTTTGCTATGTTCATTCTAATTACTTTGTTTCTTTCTTCATTATTTTTTTGTTGTTTCTTCTACATCTGCTGTCCTTCCATGTTCCTTTCGTAGCATTTTTTCTCTTGTATCTTCGCTACGAATTGGTTCTTCCATTTCTGATGTCCTTCCATGCATTGCTTTATTTTCTGTTTTATATTCTCGCTTTTTTTCGGATTTCTTTTTGTTTCTTTAGCTATGTTGCTTTTAATTAGTTCTTCTGGACTTGACGTCCTTTAAAATCTCATCTTCTTTTGTTACATTGTTTCTAATTGGTTCTTCTGGTTTTGTTGTTTTTTATGCTTCATTTTCTGTTGTCTATTTGTCTTCCATTTTTTATTTCTTTCTGTTGTCTTTTTTGCCATATTATTTCTAATTGGTTCTTTTTCAACTAACTCATCTTCCATCTTGTATTGCATTTCTTTGCTTTTATTTCCTTTGCTGCGTTGTTTTTTATTGTTCCTTCTGCATCTGCGTTCTTCTATTTCTAATGTCCTTTCATGCATTATCTTTGTCTTAAATTCGTCACGTTGTTTCTAATTGGTTCTTTTCCTTCTCATGTCATTTGACATTTCTTCCGTCCTCTATTTGCCTTCTTTTTTAGATTTCTCTTGCCGCTTTTGCTATGTTCTTTTTAGTTCTTCTTCAACTATAGGATCTCATCTTGTATCTTATGTTGGATTTCTTTGCCTTGTTTCTTTTGCATCTGCTGTCCTTCCATGTCTCTTTTGCTGGCTTTTATAGGGTTTTTTCTTCTTGTGTTTTTCGCTACGTTGTCTTTACTTGGTTCTTTCATTTGCGTTGTCCTTTCATGCATGCTTCATCTTTTTTATAGTCTCCCTCCTTTTTCGCCTTTTTGCCTCTTGTGTCTTTTGCTATGTTGCTTTTAATTTATTCTTCTAGATCCGATGTTCTTTCAAATTCTTTCGTAACATTGTTTCTAATTGGTCTTCTGCTTCCACACTATTTTTTCGTCATGTTTCTTTTGCTGCATTGTTTTTAATTGGATTTTCTATTTCTAATATCCTTCCATGCTTTACCTTCGTCTTATATTCGCCCTCGTTCTTCGCATTTCTTCCTTATGTTTTTTTGCTATGTTGCTTTTAATTCATTTTTATAGAGTAATGTCTTTTCGATTCTCATCTTCTGTCTGTTCTAGCATATCTTCATATTGCTTATTCTTTCATTACGTTGTTTCTCATTGGTTCGATGCTTCATCTTCAGTTTGGCTTCTTTTTTCCATTTCTTCCTGTTTTGTCTCTTCTGCCACGTTGTTTCTAATTAGTTCTTCTTCAAGTAACTTACTTCTATGCTCTATCTGTCTTATATTTGCCCCCATTTTTCGCATTTCTTCTTCATCTCTTTTTTTTTAGATTTTCTAGATCTGATAACTTTCCATTCAAAATTCGAACTTTTAAAACGATTCAATTGTTTAGAATCTGCAAGATCTTTACTATATGTAGACTCTTTGAATGTTCGTGTTTTATTATTTTTTTTATTTCTTGGAATTCTAGGATTATTGATCTTTAGAATGAAATTTTTTAATTCTTAGGAATATTTTCAATTAAGCTAGATCGTTAGATCGCATTTATAAACTTGAAGTGGTTGTCGCGGAAATCTCGTAAGAGTCCTGTAAGAAATACAACACTTGTTACGGGATTCTTTCGGGATTCTTACGGGACTCTTTGAAGTCTTCCAGCTATTGGAACTACAGATTCTTTTTTTATTGTCTAATTTTTTGTACTAACAATTGTTTGTTTTAGGTGTCGTCGCCACCCCCAAGCCCCCTGCTATCAAGCGACATCTTACAGCACCACTCCATCAACTCTCTCCTCGATCATCACGACATCCTTTTGGAAACCCACAGTAAGCAATTTCAAAATTCCCGCGGAAAGGTACCGACCAATAGCAACCCTCCATTTTTACCAAAACAATCGGCGCCAGTTAAATTTCCAAAAATTAGGACTTTTCGACCAGTAAAACATTCCCACGTCTTTTATTACTAATAAATTGTTGATAATAAAACTTTAGCGACACTAGAAAGTCATTGTTCGCGCTTAAATTCCTCCCGATAATTTTTTGTCGGCAAAAACGCGAGGTGGCTATGAGTTTTTTGGTAGCGAAAAATCGGTGCAGATTACTTGTTTTGAAGTTTGAAACGTGTTGAATCGTTTGAAGAAGTCGTTTCGTCGTTAAAATCGTTTATATTTGTTTGTATTAGGTGACACGATGTCGATTAGCGATTTATTTGGTTTAAATTCGCCGAGGGGATTGTTGGATTTCGCAAGGTCGTCGACAAATGGACTCGGCACTCCACCGGTCAATGCTACAAATTTGCAGGTAAAATTGGCCCTTTTTGGAGTTTTTCCAACAAAATCACGTTACCCCCCTCGTTTTCAGTTCAATTTTGACGAAACGAAGTTTTCCTCATGGTCTTCAGGGCTGTCGTCGCTGAGCACCCCGAGCAAATACCCCAATCTGTCTTTAAACGGGTTGTCGAGCGACTCTGACTTTTACTCTTCCTACTCGCCGCACTCCACCCCAGGGTAAGCCCCCTTGTTAACATCTTTTTACTTCATCGTTAATTTTTCAGGAGCGACTTCTGCGGCAACAACAGCCCCATTGTCCTCGACCGCGCTGTCTACAACAGCTACCGCTCCAACTCGCCAGAATCGGATACCAGCAGCGCTTCGAACGTTGATGGAAACCTTTCTGACTTACTGGTGAGTTCCAGGGGGCGCACTACTCAATCTAATCATTTTTTTTAGAATTCTTTGACTTTGAATGACACGTTGGCACGCAAGTTGCTTAGAAACAACGAAGTCGACTTGTCTAGTCTTCAGAGCTTCCAAGCAATACAGACTCTTAAGTACCTGCAGCAACCGTCGAATGTTCTGGGATCGTTGTTACCTCGTACGGATGTGGTAAGTTGGAGGAAGTGGAGGAAAGGGAGTTCAATGGGTTGGTTTTAGCATCCATTGGATAAATGGAACTCGAGCGCTTCGTTGGCCAACATCCCCGAGGGGCTGCAGCTGGACAGGGCGGCGCGCTGCCACCGATCCGCAGCATGTAAGAGAGTTTTTACAAATTTTTGTTTCTTCTTTGTTTTAGTCACCTTCAAACTCTATCTTTTGTCTTTTTGCTTGCTGCTTCTTCTTGTTTCTTTTGTTTGTTGTTTTCAGTTAGTTCTTCTGGTTCTGATGATATACTGATTCATTTTCTAATGCGTTTCTTTACCTTGTTACTTTTGCTTCTGATTTCCTTCCATGCTTCAATTTCTGTCTTTTGTCCACTCTTCGTTTCCTCATTTCTTCCTCTCTTTTCTCACTTTTAATTAGTTTAATTAGTTCTTCTAGATTTGATGTTCTTCCAATTCTCACCTTCTGGCTTCTATAGCTTATCTTCGTCTTGTTTCTTTCATTATGTTGTTTTTTTTGGTTCTTTTGCTTCTGATATCCTTTCATGCTTCATCTTCTGCCTTCTATTTACTTCCTTTTTTTCATTTTTCCTCTTGCCTTTTTTGCCATGTTGTTTCTAATTAGTTCTCAATTGACTTACTTCCATTCCTCATCTTCCATCTTGTATTTCATTTCTTTGTCTTGTTTCTTTCGCTGCGTTGTTTCTTTTCTGCATCTGATGTTCTTCCATGCCCCATTTTCTGCCTTCCATAGCACTTTTCGTCTTGTTTATTTCTATTTGTTGCTTTTAATTAGTTCTTTTAGATCTCTAATTCTCATCTTCTGGCTTCTATAGCTTATCTTTGTCTTGTTTCTTTCATTATGTAGTTTCTATTCGTTTTTCTGCTTGTGGTGTCCTTTCATGCTTCATCTTCTGCCTTTTATTTGCCTTTTTCTTTCCATGTTTTCCTCTTGTCTCTTTTGCTGTTGTTTCTAATTAGTTCTTCTTTAACTGACTTACTTCCATGCCTCATCTTCCATCTTGTTTTGCATTTTTTTCTTGTTTCTTTCGTTGCGTTGTTTTCCATTGTTTCTTCTGCATCTGATGTTCTTCCATGTCCCATTTTCTGCTTTCCATAGCACTTTTCATCTTGTTTCTTACATTACGTTGTTTCTGTTAGTTCTTTTGCTTCTGATGTCCTTTCATGCTTCATCTTCTGCCTTCTATTTACCTTACTCTTTCCATTTTTTCTCTTGTCTCTTTTGCCATGTTGTTTCTAGTTAGTACTTCTTCAACTGACTTCCATTCCTCATCTTCCATCTTGTATTCCATTTCTTTCTGTTGTTTCTTTCGCTGCGTTGTTTTTCGTTTTTGTTCTTTCAATTTGTTGCTTTTAATTAGTTCTTCTAGATCTCTAATTCTCATCTTCTGGCCTCTATAGCTTATCTTCGTTTTGTTTTTTTTATTACGTTGTTTCTATTCGTTCTTTTGCTTCTAATGTCCTTTCATGCTTCATCTTCTGCCTTCTATTTGCCTTCCTCTTTTCATGTTTTTCTCTTGTCTCTTTTGCTATGTTGTTTCTAATTAGTTCTTCTTCAACTGACTCTTCTTCCGTCTTGTTATGCATTTCTTTCGCTTACGGTTTTTCGTAGTTTCTTCTGCATCTGATGTTCTTCCATGTCCCATTTTCTGCCTTCCATAGCACTTTTCGTCTTGGTTCTTTCGGTATGTTGCTTTTAATTAGTTCTTCTAGATCTGTAATTCTTATCTTCTGGCTTCTACAGCTTATCTTCATCTTGTATCTTTCATTACGTTGTTTCTATTAGTTTTTTTTGCTTCTGATGACCTTTCGTGCTTAATCTTCTGCCTTCTATTTCGTTTCTTTTGCCATGTTATTTCTAATTCTTCTTTAACTGACTTACTTCCATGTCTCATCTTTCGTTTTGTATTGCATTTCTTTGTCTTGTTTCTTTCGCTGCGTTGTTTTACGTTGTTTCTTCTGCTTCCGATTTTTTTCTATGTCCCATTTTCTGCCTTCCATAGCACTTTTCGTCTTAGTTCTTTTGCTTTGTTGCTTTTAATTAGTTCTTCTAAATCTCCAATTCTCATCTTCTTTTGCTTCTGATATTTTTTCATGCTTTATCTTCTGCCTTCTATTTACCTCCCTCTTTCTATTTTTTCCTCTTGTCTCTTTTGCTATGTTGTTTCTCATTAGTTCTTCTTCAACTGACTTGCTTCCATGCCTCATCTTCCATCTTGTATTGCATTTCTTTGTCTTTTTTCTTTCGCTGCTTTGTTTTTCGTTGTTTCTTCTGCATCTCATGTTCTTACATGTCCCATTTTCTGCCTTCCATAGCACTTTTCGTCTTGGTTCTTTCGATATGTTGCTTTGAATTAGTTCTTCTTGATGTTTAATTTTCATCTTCTGGCGTCTAAGCTTATCTTCGTCTTGTCTCTTTCATTACGTTGTTTCTATTCGTTCTTTTGCGTCTGATATCCTTTCATGCTTCATCTTCTGCCTTCTATTTACCTTCTTCTTTCCATGTTTTCCTCTTGTTTTTTTTGCTATGTTGTTTCTAATTAGTTCTTCTTTAACTGACTTATTTCCATGCCTCATCTTCCATCTTGTTTTGCATTTTTTTTCTTGTTTCTTTTGCTGCGTTGTTTTTCATTGTTTCTTCTGCATCCGATGTTCTTCCATGACCCATTTTCTGCTTTCCATAGCACTTTTCATCTTGTTTCTTTCATAACGTTGTTTCTATTAGTTATTTTGCTTCTGATGTCCTTTCATGCTTCATTTTCTTCCTTCTATTTGCCTTCCTCTTTCCATTTTTTCCAAGATATGAGGTCCTTCCAATTCTAATCTTCTGCCTTCTATTTTTCTTCCTTTTTTTTCCTCTTGTCCGTTTTGTCATGTTGTTTTTAATTAGTTCTTCTTCAATTGACTTACTTCCAAGCTTCATCTTCCGTCTTGTTTTGCATTTCTTTCTCTTGTTTCTTTCGCTGCGTTATTTCCCGTTGTTTCTTCTGCATCTGATGTTCTTCCACGTCCCATTTTCTGCGTTCCATAGCACTTTTCGTTTTGTTCTTTTGCTATATTGCTTTTTATGAGTTTTTCTAGATCCGATGTTCTTCCATGCTTGATTTTCCGCCTTCTATTTGCCATCCTTTTTCCATCTCTTCCTCTTGTTTCTTCTGCTATGTTCTTTTATTTATTTTTACTAGATCTGATGTCCTTCCAATTGTCATCTTCTATTTAAGTAATCTAAACTAATCTAGTCCTTTAACTGTTTCTTTTGGATTTGATTTGGATTGGATATTATCCTTTTATCCTGTAATTTACTGTTTCTTCGCTTTTTTTAGCCGTCTGCGAGGCCACCTGCACCTGGAGCGGCGTGCTGCCCCCTCGCACGGCCAAGCCCTCCGGCTACTCCTCCAAGGTCTTCCTCGGCGGACTCCCATGGGACATCTCCGAGCAGTCTCTCATCCAAACCTTCAAGCAATTCGGCCCCATCCGCGTCGAATGGCCCGGAAAAGAGAAACAAGTCTCCCAACCCAAAGGCTACGTCTACATCATCTTCGAGTCGGAGAAGAACGTCCGTGCGCTCCTCCAATCCTGCACGAACGATTACACCAATTCCGGAAATTGGTACTACAAGATCAGCTCCAAGCGCATGAAGGCCAAGGAGGTGCAAGTCATCCCTTGGATCCTCAACGATTCTAATTGCACGAAGTCGACGACTCAGAAGTTGGACCCGAGCAAGTCAGTCTTCGTGGGGGCACTCCATGGAATGCTCAACGCGGAAGGTCTGGCGAAGATCATGAACGATTTGTTTGATGGTGTCGTTCACACTGGGATCGACACGGATAAATATAAGTATCCGATTGGGTCTGGAAGGGTGACTTTTAACAACCCTCGATCGTACCTGAAGGCCGTCGCGGCTGCGTTCATCGAGATCAAGACGTCGAAGTTCAGCAAGACGGTGAGTGTTAGAATTTAGATTCTCCAGTTGGAAAAAAGCAACAAACTTGTAGGTCCAAGTGGATCCGTATCTCGAAGACTCTCTTTGCTCGGGCTGCGGTGTTCAACAAGGCCCGTATTTCTGCCGCGATATTCTCTGTTTCCGTTATTTCTGCCGTACCTGCTGGCAGTGGCAGCACAATAATGGGACTCGTCACCACAAGCCATTGATGAGGAATTCGAAAAACAGTCCCGGCTTGGGGGTGCCGAACTTTAATTAGACTCGTCTTTTTATGTCGTTGCTCACATGTTTATGCTTATCATGTGTTTAATTGTATTGCGGCAACTTTTTAAAGTCATTTAACTTGTCCGTAATATTTCAAATGTTCTTCTTAGATGTAGGATACGTTACATTGTCGTTTTAGTGTAAGTTGTTTGAAATTTGGCTCATATTGGTGGCCTTCCGCGGATTTTTATATTCGTGATCGCTCGCGATTGCGGTGTACTTTTTTTCCTTTATTTTTTGATCACTGGAAAAGATGTATATCCAAATAAACATAACCCATTTTAATAATGATGGTTGAGATGTTTTAAAGCCTCGTTGAACTGTAACCAGTGTTTTATAATAGATTTGATTTTTTTTGTTCATTGTTAAACTAATAGTTTTAAGGGTTTGATGAATATTTTTAAATCATAATTGTGCTAATTTAACTAAATTTAGGTGGGTATTTGGGTAGTGTTTAAAACATACCTATAGAATTCCATACAGTGATAACTGTATTAGTAGGACTGATTTCTTAACATAACCGCGACGTTTTTGGATATGATTCTTTGGCTGCCGATATTTTCTCTTTGCTTATCAGTAGAAATATGTTTTCAGATGTTGTTATTAAATATCATATGCATAACTCAACTTCGCTTTTGCTTTGGCACCTTTTCTCCAAATTTTCAGAATTTCGTTTTCTTATCGATACCATCAATGAAAATCCCTCGTCCTTGAGCCTCAATAGTGTTCCATTTGTGATTATAGCATAAGTTTTTTAGAAAATTGGTAAAATTCGCTTTTATTGTGTTACCTGACTGAGATTTTACCAATTTTTAGTCTTTTGGGTTTTTTAACTTCAGAGACTGAAATCTTGTCTTTTACATGTTCCTTTTTGATCGTTTTAGCTGAAATTTTAAAAAAAGATTTCACTCTCTGGTTCCTGGTCACGGACCATTGTTTTTTTATCAGTATTTTAAGCAAAATTCACGCACAACAAAATCAGATTTCTCAAAATTCTCGTTGCTACATTGCCATAATCCCAAAATCATTTTTTGTTGTGCTATGGTGGTTTTAATGCATGCCTGGTGGAAGTTTTTTTTTTAGTTTTTATTTTCTTTTTGTGGTGTCTTGTACTAGTCGCGCATTATGATTATGAGTAGTCAGAAACTGTATTTTAGGTTGTTTTTTAAATAAATATCGTTGTGTTTATTTTTGGGTAATTAACTTTATTTCCTTAACACTGTTATAATGCTATAATTTTTTCTTTGCATAAATTTGATAGATCCCTAGAACTGAAGAGATGGACGCTATCAGACCCACTTGCCACGTGCTCAATTTGGATGACCACAAGTATCCTGGGGGCAGAGTGTTGACGGCGTGCACGAAGTCCAGGCAGAGGCGGACGCAGGTGAGGATTTCGTAGTGTTGGCGGGAGAGCAGCTTCTCCAGGGAGGCACTAACAAAAAGATTTTGCAAAAAATTGTTGGGAAGATTTTGCAAACTGGGCGTTATATTCGTGGTAACAAATTGTATACTAACTGGGCGCAATAACGATTTGCAAACTGTTCTGATTGGTCGCTTTTTCAATTCGTCGTTACGGAGACAACGTTGTCAGACGACGTTAAACAGTTTGCAAATTGTGCGTTGCATTTCTGGTAACGTTGCAACGTAGCAACACTTGCATGCTTGGTTGTCGCTATGGAAATTTCGTTGTCTTAACGACAACCAATCAAATACGGGTTGTTAGGCCATAACGATTTGTGAACTGTTCTGATTGGTCACTTTTTAACTTCGTCGTTACGGAGACAACGTTGTCATACGACGTTAAACTGTTTGCAAATCGTTAAAATCGTGGAAAACTGCGTTATAACGTAGTAACACTTGCATGCTCGATCGTTGCTATGGAAATAACGTTATTTTAATGACAACCAATCATATTTGGGTTGCTAGGCAATAACGATTTGTAACATACTCTGATTGGACAGTTTTTTTAATTCGTCGTTATGGAAACAACGTTGTTATACGACGTTAAACAGCTTGCAAATCGTTAAATTCGTGGCAAACTGTTTACAAATTGTGTGTTACACTTCTGGTAACGTTGCAACATAGCAACATGGAAATGGCTATAGCTATGGAAATGACGTTGTTTTAACGAAAACCAATATTCTGATTGGATACTTTTTGAATTCGTCGTTGTGGAAACAACGTTGTTATACGACGTTGGCAGAATTCGTTAAATTCGAAGCAACGGTTTGCAAATTGTGCGTTAAATTTGTCGTTATTGAAATTCTGTTGTTTCAACGACTACCAATCATGTACGGGTTGCTAGGCAATAACGATATGCAAACTACTCTGATTGGACACTTTGAATTTGTCGTTGCAACATTGTTTTAACGACAAGCAATCGTATGCGAGTTGCTAGACAATAACGATTTGTAAAATATTTTGATTGGTAATTTTTTGAATTCGTCGTTATGGAAAAAACGTTGTCATACGACGTTAAACAGTTTGCAAATCGTTAAATTTGTAGCAAACGGTTTGCAAATTGTGTGTTAAATTTATCGTAATGGAAATACTTTTGTTTTTAATGACAACCAATGATAGGGTTTGCTAGTCAATAACGATTTGCAAGATTTTCTGATTAGTCACTTTTTGAAGTGACGAAGACAACGTTGTCATTTTAACGACAATTAATCATATACGGGTTGCTAGGCAATAATGACTTGCAAACTATTCTGATTGGACACTTTTTGAATCCGTCGTTACAACATTGTTTTGACGACAACCAATCATATACGGGTTGCTAGGCAATAACGACTTGCAAATATTCTGATTGGACACTTTTTGAATTCGTCGTTATGGAAACAAGATTGCAAATCGTTAAATTTGTTAATAATCACGTCTAAACGACAAGTTGAGTTGCTCTATTAGTATTTTTACGAAGATTACGACCAATTTGCATCGAAGGTTACATATGCAATTTTTTCCACGACAGGATATAATCAAAATCACTTACTTTTCCTCCTTCTTCAAAGTAACGCAATATTTGTGGTGTTGCAACACTGACACGTACCGCAAACTCCTAAAATCCAACTTGTACAGATTGAAACTCGCCCCATAACTCACCTCATTAAAGTCAGATAAATGGAAGACACCCAGAAGATGGAGCTTATGGTGTCCCATTTATTACTGTCTATTCCAGTCGCTAATTTATTCTCTGCAAACCATGCGATCTTCTCCACGGGATAATAAATCTGGTCGATGATATTCGTGGTCACCCCTAGGGCTGCCATTAGTTTGTCCGGTTCCTACTAACTCGTTTTAAACTCTGGAAAAGGGATGAAGGGACTCACCTCTTTCCCAAGACCGTATTCTAAATTGTATTTTAACATGGGCAAGTCATCGAGCAGCCGCAAGGTGGTTCTTGTCGCCGACATTTGGCTGCTGAATTTCAAGAACTTCTGGGCCAGAATCTTGTCAGAGGAGAGCCCTCCTACTAGTTTCGTGCAGTAGCATAAGGTCCTCAGAATCTACGAGTTTTCGGTGTTTTTGTGAAGAATAATGAGAGTCTCACCTTATCTCTGCCCTTGTAGGAATCCAATAAAACGCAGATTTCGTCCAAAAACACGGAAAATATGTTACTCATGATTGATTGTGTTGCCTGACTGGAGAGTAGGAACTATTAGGGATCGCATTTCTCGTCGTTCACCTTACAATGCAAATTTAAAGTCAAGGTGAGCTGATTTTATCAAGGAAAGTGAAAGTGCGTTATCACATTCTCCGACGTAAACACATGTTCTAACCCCACTTCCGTGACAGCTGTCAGTGGGGGTGTGTTTATGTACTTTGTCGCGTCCAGAGGGTAGTTTCGACTCATTTTTTCACTGAAATGGGGTGAGGGAAACACGTTGGTGCAATTATGGAGGTTTTGTTGGGAAATTCCGTACTTTTGTGATAAAGTGGGGTTATGTCAAAGTCACTTTGACACCTGTCAATGTCAATTTATGACCGGGTTAGTAAAAAATGGCTGTGCCCGCAAAATCGCTAAAATGTAAAATAGGACCATCAATTTTAAACGCCGACCTATCCCAATTATACTCGGAATCCCAGCGACTTCTCGACAATGGAGCCGATTATTTACACTTAGATGTTATGGACGGTCACTTTGTTCCTAACCTCACTCTGGGACATCCGGTGGTAAAATGTTTAAGAAACAAGATAAGAAACGCTTTTTTCGAAACGCACATGATGGTCTCCGACCCGGCGAAGGTACGTGTCCAATTTCCCTTCAAAAATCTTATTTTACCTTCCAGTGGGTGGAACCCATGGCCGATGCGGGCGTAAACCAGTACACTTTTCACATAGAACCAGTGAAAGAAGTCATTCCGCTCTGTCGAAAAATAAGAGAGGCGGGAATGCAAGTGGGTTTAGCCCTCAAACCAGGCACCGGCATAGACGCAGTGAGGCAATACATCGATCATGCTGACATGATCTTGATCATGACAGTAGAGCCCGGGTTCGGGGGGCAAAAATTTATGAGTGATATGATGCCTAAAGTCCAATGGCTCAGACACAACTATCCAGGGTTAGATATAGAAGTTGATGGGGGTGTAGGCCTAAATACAATCACAGCCTGTGCAGAGGTTTGTTGCCATTCTTATAATCACAATCTGAACTGATTTTTTAGGCTGGTGCTAATATGATCGTCGCTGGGACAGCAATAATTAACGCAACTGATCAGAAAGCGGTCATGGCGAGTCTAAGAGAAACTGTCGAACGCTCAATTCATAAATGCAACGTTTAAGGCTGCCATTTGTGATTCAAATCCTTCTTTCCAAAGTGTTGTTATTATTGTTAAAGTTTCCTTTACTTCAACTGATCATTCCTTTGTATTTTATTATAAATTTTACTAATAAACAATGGTTGTTGGGATTTCCGCTCATTAATCACGCGAGGAAATCATGCAATCCCAAGGACTGATCAAAGATCAAAACCGATCAAACGCGCGCCTCATTTAGTGCATTTTCGTCCTTCACATCCCCAGGTTGCCGACCCTGCACCCACCAACCAATACGAACGAACATTCACGCCACGTGACCTCATCTTCACGTTGACGCGTTGACGTTTGAAAACACAATAAAAAGTGAGGTTAACGAAAACATGGGCAAGGTGAAGACGGACCCCCCAAAACGGAAGAGTTGGAGCGAAATCAACAAAACCCGCAAGGAAGAGAAGCGAAAATGGAAAGAAATGAACCTCCAGAAGAAGATTGAGAAGCGGAAAAAGCAGTCCGAGGCCCCCCAGAGCGAAGCCCCCGTTTCAACGTGTCGCCCGACTCTTTCCATAGCAGTCCCCGGTTCGATTTTAGAGACGGCTCAGTCGGAGCAACTCCGCTCGTATTTAGCGGGGCAGATCGCACGAGCGGCGTGTGTTTTCCAAGTCGATGAAATTGTAGTTTTTGATGATTACGCGGGTGAAGTTAGTGCCAAAACGGCCAGTGATGGGGTGACTACCATCAGGAGGAGTTGCATGCAATTGGGGCGGATTCTGCAGTTTTTGGAGTGCCCCCAGTACCTTCGAAAACAGTTTTTTCCGATGCACGAACACTTGAGTTTTACTGGGATTTTGAACCCCTTGAATGCCCCCCATCATTTGAGCGCCGATGATGACTTCCCATTCAGGTGAGATCGCGATAAGTTTAACTGTAACTAAATTGAGTTTGTAGGGAAGGGGTGGTGACCAACAAACCGGTGAAGCCTGGCAGAGGCTCTCTGGTAAGCGTGGGGCTCCTTAGAGACGTCCAAGTCGACAAGCTCCTGACTCCTGGACTACGCTGCACGGTGAAGCTCCATCCAGAGAAAGAAGGGAAGAAACTCAAGGGGGTGGTAGTCGCCCCGTCAACCCCCAGAATCGAGTTGGGGGTTTACTGGGGGTACACCATCAGACTCGCGGATTCGTTATCAAAAGTCTTTTCACAGAGCCCCCACGAGGAAGGCTACGATCTTACAATAGGAACCTCAGATAAAGGAACGAGTATTGATGAGTTTGACCCCTCTGTCTTCAAACACGCTCTTGTGGTCTTCGGGGGGGTCCAGGGGATCGAATTCGCGCTAGAAAACGACGACGTTCTCAAAGCGGACGATCCGAGACTCATTTTTGATCAATATTTGAACACGTTGCCGGATCAAGGCTCCAGGACTATAAGGACGGAAGAGGCTATTTTGGTGTCTTTGGCGGCGTTGAGACCCAAATTAAAACAACATGTGAATGAAGGAAATACATCTTAGTCTATTTGAACCGTTTTTTCTTACTGTATGGTGAAAGGTGTGCCGCGTCTTCCGAAGACAAGGAAGCGACTCCTGGGGACTCCGTGGGGATGTCTTCAACTCCATCCCCCAAGGTATGTAAACTGGAGGGATAAAATCAGTTTCGTTCGTACCAAGACAAAACTTACTTAGTTTCCGCTTCTAGACTGTTCAATAACTGATACCCCGTTTCTAATATTGAAAAATTCACATCTCCGTCGATCGTGGAGAAATGAACTTCCGGGTTTTCCACCTCCACGATGTCCTCTTCTTCAACTTTAACTCTAACGACTCTAAAAAACCGTATAGCAACTCACCCCCAAAACAAACGAACTTACTTATTGAACTTATCGACAGGTGATGGGGAGCGGGGAATCAGTAAATTCTCGTACTCCTCCGTGAGGTCTTTACAGCGGTTTTCAAGGACGGTGATGTACTTAATGACTCTAGCTTCATAGTAGTCGTTCAAGGACTTCACCCCTCCGAGCCCCATCTCCGTGAGAACGCGCTCAATGACATGCTGAAATTACCATTAAAAGGGGGGTTGGGGGCAGTTGACTCTTACCGGAAATCCGGAGAGCTGCCGCAACTCCGCGTCCTCAATCGCGACTTTCACATTGAGACAAATCTTGCGCAGGAACTCCTGCAGGACGTCGGTGACCACGTCGAGGGCGCTCTGTTGGCTCGCTGAAAACACCCTTGAGAAACATCCCCTTTGGTTTCACCCCCTTACTTTCATATCCGATTTGTGCAAACATCGTGGCCACACATTTGATGAGGATTTGAGCGACCACAGTCTTGCCAATCTCGCAAACTTGCACCTCCTTATTCTTATTGTAGTCCCTGGAAAAAACGTTGTAGACAACTCAACCTGGCACTGCGGTTCTCACTTGAAGTCCTTTGGTGAGAAATTCAAGGTCGTGGTATCAGCACACTTTGTGGCCTCCCAATGGGGCACTTTGAACTCGATTTTCTCGGCGCTTTTCTCGTTTTGTTTCATCATCTCGTTGATGGTGTTCACGTGTTTGTGGAGGGAGATCGCGTGGAGCATCTTCTGGCTCAATGGGGGCACCCTAAACCGACGCAATAATAACAGTGACAGACAGTTGGGGGGTACTTACACGATCTTTTGCATTTTCACGGTGTGGTCTTCCCCCTCTTCGAGTTCCTTGAGGAAGAGTTTGTTCATCGACAGTTCAATATCTGCGGACACGTCTGGGACGTGCTCCACGTCCTTGTCCGTCTTCCTGTACCCCCAACTCGCGAGATCCATGATTTAATCACTTTAAAAACAAACAAACATAACCTCAAACGTCAAACATCACAAAGCGCCCTCTCGCGTCCTGTCAGTTCGGTCGGTAAGTGCGGCAGCTGCTTTCGTGCAGATTATGCGCAGGAAAAAGTAGCCATTTTAGCCAAGCCGACCACCATCGCCTAGTTCGAGTACAGTGTTGTTGAATTTTTAAAACGAAAATGGAAGATCGTGCGAATATTCTGCGTGGAATGAAAATTTGCCGCTTCTGCTTGAACGAAGAAGGTCCTCTGACGAATATTTATGAGCGTCAAGCGAAGGACAACAAGCAAACTGTTCCTCTTCCCCTGCAACTAATGGCGTGCGTTGCGATCGAGGTTTGTAAATAAGCTAATTTTCAAACTGGGGGAAGAAAAGTTCGCTTTATTTTTACTAAATCTGTAATTTTTCTTGGGGGGGCGGTTTTAGAGGGTGGGGAAGATGTCGGTGGTTAGGAGGAGTTCTTCAAGCTGGGCGGTCCCAGTAAATTTTTAATCAATTTTCGATCTAGTAGGTTGATGTCAAATTAAAATTCTTCGCGCCAGTGTCAAATTTAGTGTTTTTTTTTCTTTGTATGATGGGTTCATGTTGGCCACACTGATGTAATTTACGAATTTTTTTGTTAGCCGACAATTTAATCAACTATTAATGGATTAAACTTTAATTACGTTTTAAACAATTATTATATAAATACAAATGAAATATTAGACTTTTATATGTATACATTTCAATTCGCAATTAAACAATTTTATTATGCAATTAAATTTTAATATCACCTTAATTTAATTGCAGGTTGTTTAAGTAACTACTAAACTAAATCTAATTGCGGCATTAAATCTGGCATACTCAGTTTTTTATTATTCATAATAATAGGCCTAATAAAACCAAAATGAGGTAACCACATTTAATTGCAAATTAAATATGTTTTTTTAGAACGTTTGAGTTAGAGCCTTTTTCTAGTATCTCAGAGCCTCATTATAGTGTTTTAGAGCTCCTTTATGGTGTCTCAGAACCCCTTTATAGTATCTCACAGCGACTTTCTAGTGTCTCACAGCATCTTTCAAATGTCTGTTTCAGAGTGTCTTTATGGTGTTTTAGAGCGTTTTATGGTCTCTCAGAGCCTTTTTATAGCGTTTTAGAACGTCTTTCTAGTCTCTGGCTCAGCGATTTTCTAGAGTCTGTCTCAGAACAGTTTTGTTGTGTCTGCCTCTGAGCCTCTATTTAGTGTCTCAGGACACACACAGTGTCTTAGGACGTCTTACTACTGTCTGTCTCAGAGAGTCTTTCTAATATCTCAGAGCCTCTTTTTAGTGTCTCAGAGCAATTTTGTAGTGTCTGCCTCAGAGCCTCTTGCTAGTGTCTCAGAGCATTTTTTTAATATCCGTCTCAGAGGCTCTTTTTAGTGTTTGTCTCAGAGTATTGTGTACTGTCTGTTGTCTCAGAGCCTTTTTATAGTGTCTCAGAGCCTCTTTATGGTGTCTCAGAGCCTCTTTATAGTGTCTCAAAGCCTCTTTCTAGTGTCTCAGAGCCTCTGACTTAAAGATTCTTTTTAGTGTCTCAGAGCATCTTTCAAATGTCTGCTTCAGAGCGTTTTTATGGTCTCAGAGCCTCTTTTTAGTGTTTCAGCTTTTTTCTAGTATCTGTCTCAGAGGCTCTGCTTAATGTTTGTCTCAGAGCGTCCTTTTAGTGTCTGTCTCAGAGCCTCTTTCTAGTGTCTCAGAGCAACTTTTTAGTGTCTCAGAACCTCTTTATAGAGTCTCAGAACAATTTTGTTGTGTCTACCTCAAAGCCTCTTTCTAGTGTCTCAGAGCATTTTTCTAATATCCGTCTCAGAGGCTCTTTTTAGTGTTTGTCTCAGAGTCTTCTTCTAGTGTCTCAGAGGCATTGTCTGGTGTATGTCGTCTCACATTCTCTTTATAGTGTCTCAGAGCGATTTTCTAACGTTTGTCCTTTTTCTAGTGTCTCAGGGCTTTTTTCTAGTGTCTGAAAACCTCTTAATAGTATCTCAGAACCTCTTTATAGTGTCTCAAAGCTTCTTTCTAGTGTCTCAGAGCATTTTTTTTAAATCCGTCTCAGAGTCTCTTTTTATTGTTTGTCTCAGAGTATTGTGTAGTGTCTGTCGTCTCAGACTTTTTTTATAGTGTCTCAGAGCCTCTTTATGGTGTCTCAGAACCTCTTTATAGTGTCTCAAAGCCTCTTTCTAGTGTCTCAGAGCCTCTTTCTAGTGTCTTAAGACCTCATAAAACTTATGAAACTCAAACGATGTGAGCAAATTTAATCGCAAGTTAAAATTTATTTGTAGGTACACTTTTAGGCTAATGTTTTTTTCTTTTTTTTAATCTTTTGAGAATCTACGCCTTTTTTTAAATATTTAGTTTCTTTGAGTTTGGATTCCATCTAATTCATTGAGATCTTTGGGAGTTTTAACTCATCCTTCGGGAATTCTATTGTATTGTTTGGAATCTTTGAGCTCCTTCGTGATTCTCCAAGATTCCTGAGAAGTATTTAGATTCTTTTAAGTTTGGTTCTTTAAATTATTTAGAAGTTTTAGATCTGAAAGAATTCTGTAAGACTATTGAGTTCCCTTGAAACTCTTTTTAGACTGATTTGGAATCTCAACTAACTTCTTGACTCTCCCCAGGTGTTCGAGAACGACGGCATGCCCCAACTGATCTGCAAAACCTGCCGCGCCCAAACTCAGCAAGCCTACACGTTCAAAACGAACTGCAAGAAAGCAGATGACTCCCTCAAAGTGTTCCTCGCCACCGGATCTTTGTCCCGGCCGTGGTCTCAAGAGGAACTCACCGAAGTAAGTAAAAACCGAGTTAAACCGAGTTAAATTCACTCTTTTCAGCAATCTAAAACCTTCCAAGCTGTGAAACGCGCTGTGGACAAAGTCGAAGAATCTCGCGTGAAAAGAATAAAGCACGAGAATTCCGGTATGATTACTCTGAATTACAGTACGAATTTACCGGAGAATGATAATAGTGAGGAGGTGAATGAATCTGTGGATAGTTCGACGATTGATGAGGAACAGAATGAGACAATGGAGGATGAGGATTTTATGAATTTAGAGGAGGAGTCGGTGTTGAATCCGACGTTGAAAGTGAACCAGGTGAAGACCGATTGCTTTCCTTGTCCACACTGTGAAAGATCGTTTCCTTTGAAGCAGCTGCTTGATCTGCATAAGGCTAATCATAACAGAGAACGTAATTATAACTGTGACGAATGCGATAAAGCTTTCTTTACAAAGTATGATTTAAGTAAACACATGTTAACTCATACTGGATGTAAACCATTCACTTGCGTTGTCTGCCAGAAGTCGTTCTCTCGAGAATCTTTATTGCACCGACACGAAAAAATTCATATTGACGTGCCCAAATATCTCTGTTCGCAGTGCGATAGAACGTTTTTGACCGGCGAAGACTTGGACGCGCACACGGCGAAACACAAAAAGAAACGACCTTTCATGTGCAAGATCTGCCAGAAGAGCTTCGTCTTCAAACAGGTAAAACTACGAATAACTCTGAAGTTAGCTCACTCTTTCAATTGCAGGGATTAGAGCGTCACGAACAGACTCACAGTAATGTTAAACCCCACAAGTGTAACTACTGTGAAGCTAGCTTCACTTCCGCGATTAAACTAACGCGTCATGTGACCTCCCACGCTGGGTTAAGACCGTACCCGTGTAAACTCTGCGGGCGCACGTTTCTGTTGAGTCACCACTTGACCAGACACATGAGGAGCCACTACGCGGCGCAACAAGCGGAGTCTTCGTATTTGCCTCCAATTGGTCAACATAAGTGTGACATCTGCAGTATGAGCTTCCGCCGGAAGGACTCTTTGATTAACCACAGTGCCATCCACTCCATGGTCAATCTCAAGTGCGTGATTTGCAACACTGAGTTCGATAACGTCGTCAAAGTGAAGGAGCACATCACTACGCATCTCTCTGATTTACCATTTCCGTGCGATAAGTGCGACTATTCTTTCGAGACGCAGGAGCAGCTCGAAGACCACGAGCTCAAACACGCCGAAATGGAGTACGAGGAACAGATCGAGCAAGAGGTGATGGCCGAGGCGAGGCAAGCCGCAGTGCGAGACGTGGACGAAGAGAATTCAGACTACTCAGGAGATGACATCGCGGAGTTTACCATCACTAATGATATGAACAATCCTGAGGTTGTTCGCAGGTCGAAACGCGTGACGAAGATCAAGAACTACGCCGAGTTTTTGAAGGACGAGCTGGGATCGGACGTGGAGGAGGAACCCGAAGGTGAGGCACAGACTCAAGAACAGGAGGAAAGCAATGAAGCTTCCCAGGAAGAAAGTCAAGAGGAAGACGCGATCAAACCAATCGTGCGCTCCGAAGGAACAAAAGTATACTCCAGGAAGAGTTTCCCGGAGCGGCCCAAACCGCAACTGATGAGTCTCATGGAGCAAGGGAATCTCGCTTCGTTGTCGAAGATTTCGCAACCCATCAACACTCAAATGGATATCAGCAAGTTCCCGGAGAAGGAAGTCTTCAATATGAAGATCGGGGATAAGACTGTTACGGTACAAAAACTGCTGCTGACGAAGGAGCAGATGAAGGCGATGGCGAAAGAAGGGAAGATTGAGAAGAAAGGCAACACGCTCTTGTTGAGGAAGACAGCGAGTCAGTCTTTTCAGAATGTTAGTTTAGATAGTATTTTTGGAGCGAAGGATGTGGCGAAGCCGCAGTTTAAGAAGACTTATCAGAGGAAGAGTTTTGGGGGCGACGATGCTGGGGAGGGGACGAGTCCGGTTACGTTGAATGAGCAGTTGAGTATTTCAACGGATGAGCACTTGTAAGATTCGGGAGACTTTTATTTTATAATTTTTATATTTAGTTTTTTATATTTATAGAGTAGGGAGTTGTCTATATATTATTAAGAGCCAAAAGATGTAATTAGATGTATCGAAATATGTGCTATAAGATGGTGAAATATAAACTAAATAGAATAGCCGAGCGTGTTCTGACTTGTCCGCTCATTGGGGTATCATGTCTCAGAGCGCCTCAGAGCGACTTTCTAGTGTCTCAGAGCGTCCTTTAAGTGTCTCAGAGCGTCCTTTTAGTGTCTCAGAACGTCCTTCTAGTGTCTCAGGGCACCTCAGAGCGTCCTTTTAGTATCTGAGATCGCCTCAGAGCGGCGTTCAAGTGTCTCAGAGCGCCTCACAGTGTCCTTCTAGTGTCTCAGCGCCTCAGAGCGTTCTTCTAATGTCTCATAGCGTCCTTTTAGTGTCTCAGAGCGTCCTTTAAGTGTCTCAGAGCGTCCTTTTAGTGTCTCAGAACGTCCTTCTAGTGTCTCAGGGCACTTCAGAGCGTCCTTTTACTATCTCAGAGCGGCGTTCAAGTGTCTCAGAGCGCCTCACAGTGTCCTTCTAGTGTCTCATAGCGTCCTTTTAGTGTCTCAGAATGTCCTTCTAGTGTCTCAGGGCACCTCAGAGCGTCCTTTTAGTATCTGAGATCGCCTCAGAGCGGCGTTCAAGTGTCTCAGAGCGCCTCACAGTGTCCTTCTAGGGTCTCAGCGCCTCAGAGCGTTCTTCTAATGTCTCATAGCGTCCTTTTAGTGTCTCAGGGCGTCCTTTAAGTGTCTCAGAGCGTCCTTTAAGTGTCTCAGAACGTCCTTCTAGTGTCTCAGGGTACCTCAGAGCGTCCTTTTAGTATCTCAGATCGCCTCAGAGCGGCGTTCAAGTGTCTCAGCGCGCCTCACAGTGTCCTTCTAGTGTCTCATAGCGTCCTTCTAGGGTCTGAGGGCGCCTCAGAGCATCTTTTTAGTGTCTCAGAGAGCCTCAGCGCGTCCTTCTAATGTCTCATAGCGTCCTTTTAGTGTCTCAGAGCGTCCTTCTAGTGTCTTAGAGCGCCTCAGAGCGTTCTTCTAGTGTCTCGGAGCGTATATTAGTAACAATAATTAAATAATAATAAATAATTTATTATTACAGAGCGTCCTAGTGTCTCAGAGCGCCTCAGAACGTCCTTCAAGTGTCACAGAGAGCCTCAGAGCGTTCGTCTAGTGTCTCAGGGTATTCTTCTAGTGTCACAGAACGCCTCAGAGCGTCCGTCTAGTGTCTTAAGACGCCTCAGAGCATCCTTTTAGTGTCTCAAGGCGCCTCAGAGCATCTAAGTATCTCAGAGCATCCTTCTGGTGTCACAGAGCGCCTCAGAACGTCCGTCTAGTGTCTCAGGGTATTCTTCTGGTGTCTCAGAGCGCCCTTCTAGTGTCTTAAGTCGCCTCAGAGAATCCTTTTAGTGTCTCAAAGCGCCTCAGAGCATCCAAGTATCTCAGAGCGTCCTTCTGGTGTCACAGAGCGCCTCAGAGCGTCCGTCTTGTGTCTCAGAGCGCCTCAAAGCGGCCTTCTATTCCTGGAGATTTCCAAAAAACTGAATTAAGCGAACAAAAGAACTGTCGCCCGGCGCATCCACCATTTTCAAACCGTTCAAAAATCCCTTTTTTAATCGAGTTTCAACGCGCTAACGAAGCAGTCTCCCCTGTCCTAGTTAATTCTGCAACGCGTGTAAAAATATTGATTATTCCACACCGCTCGATATTTCACCCTCATTGTTTATACCCTTCCAACAACACGAAATTTCGTACCCCCGGTCATGTACATCCAAAAAATCTTACTACTTCTAACTTCGTTATTAAGTTTTTTTTTCATAGGTAAGTCCAAATTTTTGTTTCCATTTTCTTACAATGAAACTGTAGTAACATCCATTGATTGCTTCAAATGTGTGTCAATCAATCACGACTACATGCCCTGCGAAGACCCTTTCCACAACAACTACACTTTGGACGTTTTTGAATCACCCTGTATGGGAGGGCGGAAAGGGCGCGACGGTCTGTTTCCGGCGACATCCTGTGTGAAGATCACCGGAGTTTTCGACGACAATGGAGACACTATAACTGTCCGAGGGTGTGCTTTAGACAGTGGAACTTTAACCACCGACACTGAGATAGTGAGGATGTCGCATTGCGGGGGGTTTTACTACGATAACAGGTAAAGTGTTAAGGGTAGTTACCCCCAATAATAATATTTTAGGTATGCCAAAGGGTGCGTTCAAAGCTGCAACGACGCGGACGCCTGTAACATTGCAACAAGAGCAAAATTCTTAGAGTCTTTAATTTCAATAGTAGCTGTATTAGTTATAATAATTTAAATTGTTAAAAATGAGCGTTTTATGAGGTGCTACTGTATTTAGGTTTCGTTTCCTGATCCGTCACTGATCTTATATAAATGGCGTCTTCTGGGAGAGGATTCGGTGGATTTTCCTCTTCCAAGAAGTAGGAGCATGCGATTGCTAAAACTGATCCTGGAAAAACAATGTAGAGATTAGAATTGTCACTCTTCCGTTAAATAAATCTGCTCAATGTGTTCGTTTTTTTTGTTTCTTACCATTATGGCTAAAACCAAGGGAGGTGATTGAGGTGTGGTACTGGTGGAACTGGCACAACCGCTTTTTATTGAAACCATCCCAAATGTTTACGTAACCGTCTGAGCCACCTGTTGCGAAGGTGTTGTGGGTTGGGTGGAAACTGGAATAACAAAAAAGTGCTGTTAAAAGACTGAGAAAAAAACCTTTGAGAACCTTCAAAGTCTGAGATCCCAGATCTTAAAAGCAAAATCTGAGATATTTTAAAGATGCTCTGAAATCTGAGATTTTAGAAAAACGTTTTGAGAATCTTCAGACGCCTTTCAGATCAAATTAAGACAAAGGCGCTCTGAGATTGAATAAAGATATTCTGAGATGGTAAAAAGACACTCTAAGATGGTATAAAGGTACATTGAGATCAGAGTAAAGCAAATCGCTCTCAAATTTTCAAAAAGGACTTCCAGAAACTTTAAAGATTCTCTGAGATCCTAAAAAAGCACCCTGTGACCCTAAAAAGACAGTTTAACGTCATAGAAAGACACGACCCTCTGTGGTCCTAGAAAGACTCTGAGATCCTAAAAAGAACTCTGAGATTCTAGAAAGACTTCTAGAAAAATACTCTGAGATCCTAAAAAGTCACTTAAAGACAGACACTCCGAGGGCCTAGAAAGACACTCTGAAATCCTAAAAAGGGACTGTGAGACCCTAGAAAAACTTCTAGAAAATACTCTGAGATCCTAGAAATACAGAAAGACAGTGACTCTGAGGGCCTAGACACACACTGAAATCCCAAACTAACACTTTACGGTTAAAGAAAGACACGACACTCTGAGGTCCTAAAAAGACACTCTGAGACCCTAGAAAGTCACTCTGAGATCCTAAAAAGACACTCTTAGAAAGGTCTTAGAAAGGCAGACACTCTGAGGTCCTAGAAAGACACGACACTCTGGGGTTCTAGTCCTAAAAAGTCCTAAAAAGGGACTCAAAAACCCTAGAAAGATACTCTGAGATCCTAAAAAGACACTTAAGTATTCGAAAAACAAACACTCTGAGGTTCTAGAAAGATACGACACTCTTAGGTCCTAGAAAGACACGACACTCTGTGGTCCTAGAAAGACACGACCCTCTGTGGTCCTAAAAAGACTCTGAGATCCTAAAAAAGAACTCTGAGATTCTAGAGACTTCTAGAAAAATACTCTGAGATCCTAAAAAGTCACTTAAAGACACGCACTCCGAGGGCCTAGAAAGACACTCTAAAATCCTAAAAAGGGACTCTGAGACCCTAGAAAAACTTCTAGAAAATACTCTGAGATCCAAGAAAGACAGAAAGACAGAGACTCTGAGGTCCTAGAAACACACTGAAATCCCAAACTAACACTTTACGGTCAAAGAAAGACACGACACTCTGAGGTCCTAAAAAGACACTCTGAGACCCTAGAAAGTCACTCTGAGATCCTAAAGACACTCTTAGAAAGGTCTTGGAAAGGCAGACACTCTGAGGTCCTAGAAAGGACACAACACTCTGGGTTCTAGTCCTAAAAAGTCCTAAAAAGGGACTCAAAAACCCTAGAAAGACACTCTGAGGTTCTAGAAAGATACTCTGAGATCCTAAAAAGACACTTAAGTATTAGAAAAGCAAACACTCTGAGGTTCTAGAAAGATACGACACTCTTAGGTCCTAGAAAGACACGACACTCTGTGGTCCTAGAAAGACACGACCCTCTGTGGTCCTAAAAAAGAACTCTGAGATTCTAGAAAGACTTCTAGAAAAATACTCTGAGATCCTAAAAAGTCACTTAAAGACAGACACTCCGAGGGCCTAGAAAGACACTCTGAAATCCTAAAAAGGGACTCTGAGACCCTAGAAAAACTTCTAGAAAATACTCTGAGATCCTAGAAATACAGAAAGACAGACTTTGAGGGCCTAGAAACACACTGAAATCCCAAACTAAAATTTTACGGTCAAAGAAAGACACGACACTCTGAGGTCCTAAAAAGACACTCTGAGACCCTAGAAAGTCACTCTGAGATCCTAAAAAGACACTCTTAGAAAGATCTTGGAAAGGCAGACACTCTGAGGTCCTAGAAAGGACACGACACTCTGGGGTACTAGTCCTAAAAAGTCCTAAAAAGGGACTCAAAAACCCTAGAAAGACACTCTGAGGTTCTAGAAAGATACTCTGGGATCCTAAAAAGACACTTAAGTATTAGAAAAACAAACACTCTGAGGTTCTAGAAAGATACGACACTCTTAGGTCCTAGAAAGACACGACACTCTGTGGTCCTAGAAAGACACGACCCTCTGTGGTCCTAAAAAAACTCTGAGATCCTAAAAAAGAACTCTGAGATCCTAAAAAGTCACTTAAAGACAGACACTCCGAGGGCCTAGAAAGACACTCTGAAATCCTAAAAAGGGACTCTGAGACCCTAGAAAAACTTCTATAAAATACTCTGAGATCCTAGAAAGACAGAAAGACAGAGACTCTGAGGGCCAAGAAACGCACTGAAATCCCAAACTAACATTTTACGGTCAAAGAAAGACACGACACTCTGAGGTCCTAAAAAGACACTCTGAGACCCTAGAAAGTCACTCTGAGATCCTAAAAAGACACTCTTAGAAAGGTCTTAGAAAGGCAGACACTCTGAGGTCTTAGAAAGACACGACACTCTGGGGTTCTAGTCCTAAAAAGTCCTAAAAAGGGACTCAAAAACCCTAGAAAGACACTCTGAGGTTCTAGAAAGATACTCTGAGATCCTAAAAAGTCACTTAAAGACAGACTCCGAGGGCCTAGAAAGACACTCTGAAATCCTAAAAAGGGACTCTGAGACCCTAGAAAAACTTCTAGAAAATACTCTGAGATCCTAGAAATACAGAAAGACAGACTCTGAGGGCCTAGAAACACACTGAAATCCCAAACTAACATTTTACGGTCAAAGAAAGACACGACACTCTGAGGTCCTAAAAAGACACTCTGAGACCCTAGAAAGTCACTCTGAGATCCTAAAAAGACACTCTTAGAAAGGTCTTGGAAAGGCAGACACTCTGAGGTCCTAGAAAGGACACAACACTAAAAAGTCCTAAAAAGGGACTCAAAAACCCTAGAAAGACACTCTGAGGTTCTAGAAAGATACTCTGAGATCCTAGAAAGACAGGACACTCTTAGGTCTCAAAAAAAAGAAAAAAACAGACGAAAAAATGTCAGAATTTCTTAAATATCGCAGTAAACTTCGTCATTTCTAGCAACAAAACACAACTAAAGCTTACCTTATTGCATTCACTGGATAAATCTTCTCCAGTCCATCTTCTTTGATCCTGTGACACTTAAAAGCATACTTCTTCTTCTGCACCTCAGGATTAGTGTCCAAATACTCCACGGCAACCCTCCCTTCAATACTACTTAAAACAAACCCTTGTTTGTTGGGAAAACACCTAATAGCCCTCGTTTGATACTTCAAATTAGATTCCCGCTTTTGTAAAGTATATGACATGTTCCTAATATCCCACACTAAAATCTTCCGTCCGGCAGTACCCACAACGAGCTTCTCTCCACACACACTAATCGTGTACACTTTCTCTCCCTGATTGTAGCTCCCACTACAAAGCGGCGTTCTGGGGTCCCATAATTTAATGTGATGGTCCCAACTCCCTGTCAAAATCCCATTTACTTCATTACAGTACTCCACACATTTGATAGCGTTGCCGTGGGCCCCCACGATATTCTCCGTGGTTGTGTTAAAGTCGAAAGACTTCAAAGTGTTGTCTAAACCGCCGCTATACGAATGAACAGCGTCCTAAAATTGAGGTTACAAAAAAGACAATACGACTCTGAGACTTACCGTGAAGCAGCAATCTAAGACAGGCGAGTCGTGCGTGTATTTATGCCGCAAATTGTTTGTGGTGACGTCGTATAAACGCACAGTTCCATCCCAGGAACTTACTAATAAAAATTGGTTTGTGTTCGGGCCAAACTTAACGGAGGAGATTGCGTCTTCGGGGGGCGATTTTAGTTTATACTCGGTTTGCGACTTCATGGCTGCATGAGGTTGTTCCTTTTTAGGGGACGAAATTGTTGCTGTTTTAAAATTAACCGTTGGCTAAAAATGTAAACAATTTGAGGTTATGCCGTTGTTGTGCGAAGCCGGCGACAGGTGGCGCTGCCGAAAGCGGGAATTTTGAATTTTTTTTGGTTTACTTTTTTATCTTGAGATGCTGAACTAATTATTATTATTATTCTACAAAGAGATTATAAAAAGACACTCTGAAGTCCTAGAAAAACACGGAGCTCTGAGATCATAGAAAGATTCGATTCTCTGAGATCCTAGACTCCACTCTGAGGTCCTAGACAGACCCTCTGAGTCTCTAGAAAATCAATCTGAAATCCCAAAAAGGGACTCTGATACCCTAGAGGGACACTCTGAGGTCCTAGATAGACATTCTGGGGTCTTAAAAAGACACTCTGAGAGGTTCTAGAAAGACACTCTCCTCTGAGGTTCTAGAAAGACACTCGACTCTGAGGTTCTAGAAAATCACTCTGAGATCCTAAAAAGTAACTCTGAAACTCTAGAAGGACACTTTGGGGTACTAGAAAAACACGACACTATGAGTTTCTTGAATGACACTCTGAGGTCCTAGAAAGACACTCTAAGGTTCTAAAAAGATGCTCTGAGGTCCTAGAAATACACTCTGAGATCCTAGAAAAGCACTCCACTGTGAGGTCCTAGAAAAATACTTTGAGATCCTAAAAAGGGACTCTGAAACCCTAAAAGGACGCTCTGAGGTATTAGAAAGACACTCTGAGGTCCTATAAAGGCACTCCACTCTGAGGTCCTATAGACAGAGCCTCTGAGCTTCTAGAAAGTCTCTCAGAGATTCTAAAAAAGAACTCTGACCCTAGAAGGACACTATGAGGTCCTAGAAAGACACGACACTTTGAGGTCCTAAAAAGACACGGCACTCTGAGGTCCTAGAAAGACACTCTGAGATCCTATAAAGATACTCTGAGGTCCTATAGACAGAGCCTCTGAGCTTCTAGAAAATCTCTCTGAGATCCTAAAAAGGGATTCTGATATCTTAGAAGGACACTCTGAGATCCTAAAAAGACCCAGAGGTTCTAGAAAATCACTCTGAGATTCTAAAAAAGAAACTCTCAGACCCCAGAAGGACACTATGAGGTCCTAAAAAGACACGACACTTTAAGGTCCTAGAAAGACACTCTGAGAATCTATAAAGATACTCTGAGGTCCTTAAAAAACACTCTAGGTCCTAGAAAGACATTCCGAGGTCCTAGAAAGACACTCTGAGGTCCTAGAACGACACTCCGAAGTCCTAGAAAGACACACTGAGGACCTAGAAAGACACTCTGTGGTCCCAGAAAGTCACTTCGAGGTCCTAAAAAGACACTGTGGTCCCAGAAAAACACTCCGAGGTCCTAGAAAGACACTCGATTCTGAGGTCCTAGAAACACTCTGAGATCCTAAAAAAAGGACTGTGAGACCCTAGGATACTCTGGGGTCCAAATACACGCTGAGATCCTAGAAAGGCACTCTATTCTGAAGTCCTAGGCAGACCCTCTGGGGTCTTGGAAAAACTCTGAGATCCTAAAAAAGGACTGATACCATAGAAGGACACACTGACGTTCTAGAAAGAGATTTGAGGTCCTAGAAAAACATTCTGAGGTTCTAGAAAGACACTATGAGGTCCTAGAAAGGCACTGAGGTCCTAGAAAGACACTTTGTAGTCTCAGAAAATCACTCTGAGGTCCTAGAAATACACTTTCAGACCCTAAAATGACACTAACCTAAGATCCTAGGACACGCATTCTCTTTAATTCGTATATTAATAATAATATGATATAACATTAAGGCACATTAAAGTTTGATTATAAGTCTGCATTATAAGCATCAATAAGGCACATCTATGATATAAAATTACACAAAGCAAAACTTTACAAATTGGGGCTCCTATAATAAGTACACGTTAAATATATTACTGATTTGTTAAAAACAGGGCCCAAAAATATTGGAGTGTAAGTAGTTGAACACACAGAATCTTTACAACTCTCTACTTTTTACGTGGGCGTTTGCGGCTTCCGCAGCGGCGTAGCCTCATGTTGCCTCTTCAACCGGCGTCGCAGCTCTGTCGGAAACTTCTCATAACACTTCTTGCAAACCGGCTTCAAATCGCACTCGTACAGTTTCGTCTTCTGGTTCATCTTCTGGTCGCAAACAGAACAAGCGAAATGATGGACACACCACGCCTTATTCAACGCCGTAAAAACTAAAAAAAAACACGAGTCATTTCAAGTGTCTTAACCCTCTCAAACTCACCATCTCCGGCGATGACTTGGTTGCAAACAAAGCAGAGATTTCCAAAGAGTTGGTGGTAGTGCACCTCGCAGTACGCCAAACCTTTCTTCTCGTAGTGGCGGTGGCCGAAGAAGGGCTTCTCGCACTTCGCGCAAACAAAGTGCTCCACGTGCCAGTGCTTGCCCAAGGCGGTGACAACGCGCTCTTCAATGGGGCGCCTGCAGGCCCCGCAGATCGGAATGCCCATCTTGTCGTGGCAACGGAGGCAGTACAGCTCGTTCATGTCGTTGGCGGCGAAGCCCGGGCGACTCCGCACCTCTCTAGCGGTGTAGTCCAACTCCACCCCACAGTTGGTGCAATTAAAATGGTACGGATGGTACATCTCGCCGCGGAATTTCAACGGCTGGTCGTCAATCAAAGCGCTGAAGAGGTGAACATACAAAAAAAGGCAAACAAATTGTTGCCACTTACTGGCACTTGTGGCAGACGTGTTTCCCGCTCCCCAGAGCCTTAACTTTGGCGTTGCACTCATGGCAGAGCGCCCGTCCGGCGTTCTTGATAAATCCAGTGTCTGCAAGCTCAATCTCGCACATCTCGCACTGGAAGCATTCCGGATGCCAGCTGGAGTTCATCGCTTTGATCACTCTTCCAATAATGAAGTTGTTGCATTTCCCGCAGCACGGAGCGAAGAGGATCTGGAAGTCGCGCTCGCAGTACTTCCGGTCGTCGTACTCGTAGAAAATCCCATCTTCGAACTCCTGGAAGCACTGGGCGCACACGAAGCATTGCTGGTGCCACAGCTGTCCCGTGGAGTTCACGATTTTTTCATGGGGCTCAAAACCATCGCCGCAGCGGGCGCAAAGCATGTTGTCCAGAGGCATGTTGGACATGACTCTGTAAAAGAAATACAAGACTAAATCTCGCGAAAGTACATCAAACTACGCATGAGGAAATACCGTAAGACATGTTTCTGCGTGACCGCCACCGGTACATCGAGACTCTTCTCCTCCCCCATCCCCAAATCATCGTAATCGTGTTCGATTAAGTTTTCTTTCGAATCGGCTCTTCGTTGGAAGATTATGCCTTCGGAAATGGGGTGCAAAGATGGAACGCTTGGCGAGAGATCTTTGGTGGGAAACATCTCCAACGCGTTTCCACCAGTGATAATTCATATCAGTTATTGTCACTGGCAGTGTCAATAGATAGTGTTGACATAGACGAGATAGCCGCGCATTTGGTGCTTAGAACGCGAGTGGAGAGGCTCAAAATGCGAAATTTCAATAGGAATTCTTCCAAAAGTGGTAAGATTTTTGCTCATTTGCGTTTATTTGCGCGATTTTTAAAGCGAACCACAAAATTTGTGATTGAGTGGGCGCTGGAAACGTAAAGTCACGTCGTTTCTTAGTTGGTATGGCGATGGCGCGCCCTTGCAAAACAGTGCGACCTTTTTATCAAGTTGGCAACACGTTTAGAAGGTTTATGTTGGTTTTGTTGACTTGCAAACAGATCAGAATTGCCAACTACTTAAACTGGTGTTTGAATAAGCTTTGAAATTTCAAATAAGTTGGTAGCTCTGCTCGCGAGTTTTTAAGGATTTAAAGTTAACAAAGAAGAAAAAATTCTTGGGACATTTTATCACTGAAGTGGTAACAATGCTACCAACAAAAAACGAGTAAAGAAAAAGACAACAAGTTTGAAACGATATGTTGAAAAAAAAGAAGAAATAGTGGACAAAATACAAGAGAAAGCAAGAAAAATAAAAGAAGCTACAGTCGCGAGCGAAAAATCTTGGTCGTCACTATTACTGTTTTTTCTGTTATCTGATTGGTCGTTTGTAAACAACATAACCTATAGATGTCAACTTGACGCCCAACATTTCTTGTAACAGTTGATAAACTGTAGCAGTTTAAAGAAATGTCACCCTTGGGGGTTTGTTGACAGTCCACCTCGGTAACAGTGCTACCAACATGTATTAAAAAATTAATGTCTCTATACATATAATATATTCTCTTTAAAACATACAAAAAAAAATGACAGATGTCACATTCCAACGCTTACTCAGACTATAAATTTTCGTTTTACCGTTATTCCCGGAAATGGTTAAGATTTCCCGGAAAACTCTTTTTTGCTCTTCATTTGATTCAATAAAAGTGCTACCAATAAAAAAAGAGTAAAAAAAAACAAGTTAGAAAAGAAATGATGAAGAAAAAAATAAATTGTGGACAAAATACAAGAGAAGACAAAATGAGTCGCGAGCGAAAAATGTTGGTGGTCACTTTTACTATTATTCCTGTCATTTGATTGGTCGTTTGTAAACAACATAACCTATAGATGTCAATTTAACGCCCAACATTTCTTGCCGTCGACTGTAGCAGCTTTAAAGAGATGTCACCCTTTGGGGTTTGTTGGCAGTTTACCTCGGTAACAGTGCTGCCAAGATGTATTAAAAAATTAAGGGCTCCTTAGAAAATAAAATAGTCTCTAAAACAAAAAAAATTGACAGATGTCAGACTTATGACATCACATTCCAACGCCTACTCAGACAATAAATTTTCCTTTTACCACTCCCTATTCCCGGAAATGGTTAAGATTTCCCGGAAAACCCTTTTTTGCTCTTCATATGATTCACAGGGTCAACGCCCATTTCCGCCCAACTCTAACTAAAAATTATGCAATTTTAGGCTTACCCTGGCATCGGAATCGGCGACATTTCTCAACTTTACACCGTTAAAACCCGAAAATGGCACACCAACAGCACGGTCCTAAAATTGGGGGCACTCTTCTGTTAACCCAGTCAACGCAATTGACCACAATCTTACCCTAAATTCTCGCACAAACTTCACTGGATTATTTGCGAATTGGCTCTAAATCAATTGACCTATTTCTGTCGATCATAACACGAAGAGAAATGAGAAGGAGGTACATAATACACCTTAATATTCAAGGAGACTGAGATTTCCACCAATCCCGATTGAGATTTCTTTAATTACCATTTAAAGAACACGATGGGGCTCTCTGGTGGTGGAAATGGGCGAAATTCACAACCTTGGGAATTTTCGACTGCGTGGAATTGGAATTGCGAACTGGGAATTCATTAGTGAATTTAATTCGCCCAGTGAGGAGTTTGGCAACAAATGGCACTAGGTGGGGTCGGGACTAGAGAGCGCCTTCCACTTGATTCCTAATATGCTTGGAATAAAATCAAGGAGCCATTTTCATCAAATTGTGATAATTTTTAAAGAACAAGCGCAATAGAAAAGCGTTGAGCACCTCTAAAATTTAAAAAATCTCAAATAAACAAAGGATAAAAAGACCCGCGCATGCGTATGACCCAAAGTGACGAGCTGTCTCCACACAGATGGACAATAGTCCGAATGTCTCTCTTTAGTAGTTCATCTTGAACCGAAATTAGTTCAACTGTCTCTAATTGTCATGGTGTGCATTTATGCTTTTGTTTTGTGACAGGTAAGTTCATTATACTTGACTCTCAAAACTCCCAGAGCCCCCAGACAAAGACACCCATTTCCCACGAAGACACCCCATTGCTAATCTCTTTATTCTCATTCCAGCATCAAAGAACCATGAACTTTAAGTTAAAAATAGCCTCCAGTGTCTCCACAACGCCTCTTGAATGGAAATAATTACCCCCAACATCACATTTAGTTGAATTTAACCGAAATGGCAGCTTCGGCGACGTTAATTGAAGAGTTCTTAACTGGGCCTCTAGTCACCTGGGTAAGTTGAGCAATTCCTGGGCGTGTTTTCATGGGAATTTTCAGTTGGCGACGTGTGTGAAGAAACCGGAAGCTTTACAAGTATATGAGACGTTTTTTGACGGGGCCCCCATCACGGAAGTGCTTTTACAAATTGACCCGGAGCCTCTACAACCGGTGCCGACGCTTTCCAACTTCCAGGGGGCCAACATCACATTTGCTAGGATGAAAATCTTTAATTGTATTATGCGGAACATTAAGAACATTTATGAGGTGAGGAAGTCAAGTTAGTCAAGTCGCCTTTGATTTAACGTCACTTCTGGTAACTTTGGCTGTCACCCTAAAATTTCAAGGCGCGGAATTTGAAAATTGAAACGATTTTTTTCTTGCAGGAGGAGTTAGGGCAGCTTATTGTGTCCCTCCCTGACTGTGTGGCTCTCGGGAGATCTCCAGGCTCTGAAACCGCTCTAGAACAATTCAAATTACTCCTCCTTCTGCTGTTGGGCTGCGCGGTCCAAGGTCCGACTAAAGAACACTTCATTTTGAAAATCAAAGAGCTTCCGGTGGACACCCAACACGATATCGTGGAGTGCATCAAGCAGGTTACCGACGACCAGAACATCGTCCTCACAGAGCACTCGGAGCCGTCGCCCCAGAAGCTCTACATCCATGTCAAATCCTTGACTGTGGAAAGAGACAAATTATTGTCGCAATGGATGTCGGATCTCGGGCAGGAGTGCCCCAGTGGCCCTGCGAACTCCGCCAGCGAGGTCGTGGAATCCAACCACTTGGCGGTGGAGTTGGCGGACTGGAAAGCCAAACTAAGGAAGCAGCGACAAGAACTGTAAGAACTCATCTCTGTTAAACTCTTGTAACTTCTCCATTGCAGGGAGGAGAAAACGGAGTTCTTGGCGGAGTGTCGCGAGGAGCTGGAGCACGTCAACACTCTGGTGGCGAAACTCAAAGCAGAAAACAGCGATCTCATGGTGGAGGCGCGGCGCGCCAAACTCTACCAAGACGAAATGGACGCGATGCGCGAGCGAGTCGAACGAGTGGACCGCCTGGAGGCCGAAAGCCAACGGTACCGCGAAAGACTCGCCGATGCCGAGTTCTACAAAGTCCGCGTGGACGAGCTGCGTGAAGACAACCGCGTCCTTCTGGAAACCAGAGAGATGCTGGAGGCTCAATTAGCGCGGGCGAGACAACGAACTGACTACATACTGGAGCTGGAAGCCGAACTTCTAACTCACAAGCAGAAGTTCAACGAGATCCTCCTCGAGCGCGACGCCGCAAAGGACAAAATCCAAGAGCTCCTGGAGGAGAATATCCAACTCCAGCAGGTCACCAAGTCCGTCCTTCAAGAAAACAGTACAATAAGTGTCTCCACTGACTCTGACCACGAAGAAACTGCCTCTGGGGATAACAGCTTGTCGGAGCAGCTCACCAACAACGCCCAAGCGCGGGCGCTGAAACTCGAGCTGGAGAACAAGAAGCTCCTCTCCACGATCGACTCTTTGAAGGAGCGCAGCGTGCAGGAGAACGCGAATAAAGTCCTCGACCTGGAGAAAGAAAAGAAGAAGCTTCTGTTGAAATGCGACCAACTCCAGGAGAACTGTGATCGGTTAACACAACAAAACGAAGAGTTGGAGAGTTTGTTCAAGAACGCCATGCAGGAAAACAGGAAGTTACACGACAACATCGAGGGGATAAAAGTGGTGTCTGAGCGACAACTCCAGGACATCCAGACGGAGCGGACGAAACTCACCGACGTGGAGAAGAACGTGGAGTCGCTGACAAAAGAGAAACAAAGAGTCCAGACTTTATGCGATACGATAAAAAAACGTGCGGACACCGCCGAGAAGTCGCTCCTCCAAGTCTCCGAGCAGTTACAAACCGCCCAGGAGCATCTCGATGAGCTCAAGGACCTGAAGAAACTCTCTGAGGGCCAAAAAGACAAAATCGTACTCTTGGAGAAAGAAAACGCAACTATGATTAAAGAAGTTACCAAGCTGAAGGAAATACTCGAGACCAAAGACCTCACTCTTGACAAACAAGTCGAAAGAGCAAAAAAGCAAGAGAAAGATACCCTCAATCTCTCGAAGGAGGTCGAGAGTTTGCGCTCCCAGCTCGAGAAACTCCAGGAGTTCGAGCAGAGAGCACAAGAACTGTCTTCTCAGACGTCGGTGTACGAGGAGACCATCGCCACGTTGCAGAAGGATCTAATCAACGAGAAGCTAAACAACGACAAGTGCAGGAGCAACCTGGAGAAGCTCTCCTTGAATTTCGATCTCCTGGACGGGGATGTCGACATCATCGTCGAGAATATTCTTAACAACGCGAAGATCAAGAAGATGTTGTCTTTGGAGTTGTGCAAACACCAGAAGGAGTCGCACGAGCACGAAGAACACCTCGAAACCGGCGAGGGCGAGAAACTCACAGCTGAAATCCTCAACCTGCAGAATTCCAACGAAACTCTCTTGGCGGAGAATGCGAAGTTGCAAGTCGACATCTCCACGTTGAAGTCGCAAGTTCACTCTTTACAGACGCAGCAGACGGCGCTGCAACTTGCCAACAGTCAGCTGGTGGCGGAGAAGGACGAAGTAATGTTAAAATTCTTCTGGTAACCAAACTCATGTCTTTTTTCCAGCTGTCGAAGCAACAAAAAGTGCAGAACACCCAACACGACACTCTTCTTCTCGATCAGATCACCCTGAGAAGTCTTCACGAGCAGCTGACGACGGAGTATGAGCAACTGAAGATCGAGCAGGAGTCTTTGAAGAAGCTCAACAGAGATGTGCGGTCGGAGATTCGGACGCTGAAGGAGACCAATTCGAATCAGAAGGAGAAGATTCTGGTGCTGGAGGCTGAGAAGGAGTCGCTGAAGATCGGAGCGAAGAATTTGACGGTGCTGCGGGCCGAGCACTCGAAGTTGAAGGTGGGTTTAGTTGGTTATTTTTTTGGGAGGGTGTTGGTACGACTGCGTGATGATTTCTGTATAATTCGAGGATTTCTGGAAGGTGGACAAGTCTTAAGAGGTCTAAAAAAATTCTAATTAAAGGTCGAAACAGTGTCTAAACTCTAAAGAAACCTAAAGAGTCGCTAAAAAATCTAAAAATTTTCTAAAGATGGCTCTAAAAAGCCTGACGAGTTTCTAAGGGATTTAAATTGGGTTTTAAGAATACTGGCAAAAGTCTAAAGAGTCTAAACAATGCCTGAGGAGTCTTTAAAGAGTGTCTATAAAGCCTGAAGATAGTCTAAAGTCTAATGAAACCAAGACAAATAGTCTAAATAGTGTTTAAGAGGACTAAAAACGTCCTGAAGAGGACCTAAAAAGTCTTAAGAGTGTTGCAAAAGTCTAAAGGGACTCAAACGAATCTAAAAAAGGTTTGAAGAGACTAGAGAGACTTTCAGAAGTCTAAATAGATTCTCAGGAGTTGAAAGTGACTCTAAGAAATCTAAAGATAGTTTAAAGAATATATAGAGGTTCTAAAGGGATTAAAGCAAGTCTAAAGATTGTCTAAAGTCTAAAGAGCCTAAAGAGTTTAAAGAGCGCGTAAAAAAACTAAAGAGGGTCTGAATAGTTTAAAGAGTCTCAAGAGAATCTAAAGTTTAATGAGTCGAAAAAGTCTAAAAAATGTCTAAAGTCTAACTACTCCAAATAGTCTAAAGAGTGTTTAAGGAAACTAAAGAGACTTGAAGGATTTTAAAGACATTAAAAGATGAATGCCAGCGGACGTCTAAAGAGTGTTAAGAGTCTAAACAACGCCTGAGGAGTCAATGTTTAAAAAGCCTGGAGAGAGCCTAAAATCTAATGAACTCAAAGATTCTCAAGAGTTTCTAAAGTCTAATAGACACAAATTGTCGAAATAGTGTTTAAGAAGACTAAAAACGGTCTGAAGAGGGCTTAAGAGTCTAATAAGAGTGTTGCAAAAGTCTAAAGAGACTCTAAGGAATCTAAAAAGGTTTGAAGAGACCAGAGACTTTCAATAAACCCTCAGGAGTTGACAGTGACTCAAGAAATCTAAAGAAAGTTTAAAGGGGCTCTAAGAAGTCTAAATAGACTTTCAGAAAAAATAAATCTGTAAAAATATAGTAAGGATACTAAAGAGACTCTAAAAAACATAAAGATACTTTAAAGATTTAAAATTGTCTAAACGTCTAAAGTCTAAATAGACTATCAGGAGTTAAAAGTGACTCTAAGAAATCTAAAGGGAGTCTAAATAGATCTGAGAGATCTAAAAATACAGTAAGGATTCTAAAGAGACTTTAAAGAGTCTTATAAAGAGGCTCTAAGAACTTTAAACAGAGTCTAAAGTCTCATGACTCCAAATAATTTAATAAAAACTGGTTAAGGAAGCAAAAGAGAGTCTGAATAGTCAAAAAAGACTCTAGGGACTCCTCAGAAACTGTAAAGAGTTTAAAGAGACTTTAAGGAATGTCTGAAAAGTCTTTAGAATGTCTGAAGATTATCTAAAGAGTGTAAATAGATTTCCTAAGGCATCTAAAGAGTGTCTAAATAGCGCCTGAGAAGTTTAAACATCGCCTAAAGGCTATACGAGTGTGTAAGAAATTTAAATAGTGTTTAAAGAGTGTCTAAAGAGTGAATGTGGAGTCTAAAAGACATAACATCTGTTATTTTCAGGACGACTTCCGCAACCTCTTCACCGCCAGCGAGCGCCTCAAAGTCGAGTACAGAAACATCCAGGAAGAGCTGAAGAACGTCAGAACCGAATCCCGGACTCTCCGCCTCGGCCAAACGGAAATGCAAGGAGAATTGAACTCCACCTCTGATCTCGTCGCGGGTCTCCACCTGGAGAACGCGAAATTACAACAAAAATGCGATGTAAACCTCCTCTTTTTCCGCGACTCTTTTCATAACATTATTTTGCAGATGCTATTCGAAATGAACCACTCGTTGGACTCCGACCGGCGGGCGTTGATGGACCACGTCTCGCAGCTTCTGACGCAGTACCACTCTCTATTAACGCACTCGTTGGAGGACAAGCAGCATTACCACCACGAAGAGAAGGTGTACACTGATAAAGTCAACAATCTCTGCCGCCAGAAGGAGAAGCTTGAAGAGAAGATCATGGAGCATTACCGGAAGCTCGACAACGCCTCGTGTAAGAAGAAGAGCTTTGGGGCGACTTTAGTCCGAAAAGTACGGAAAGCCGGCTCTGATATCATCAACAAAGTCCCGAGCAGGGTAAAACTCCAACTCCTTAATCCACGCGTTTCTAACTTTTCCTTCCAGAACCGACGCTCCTGGCACGAAGATGTTTCACGTTTAACACAATCCCAGTTCACTCTAGGCGGCGGCTCCGGAGAATCCGCAGGAAACGACTCGGATAACAGCGTGGAGGAGCTCACCAGGTCCAATTCCCTCAAGCGCTCTTCGGCGACGCTCCCGTTGAGGAAGTCGCTCAGAGACAACGCGGCGCATCGAAATAGTGTCGCCGGCGATGAGACCTACTCCAGGGAACCGGAAAGTATGTTGAGTTTGGGGTCCGTGGGGTCGAGAAGAACCGTTTATCTGTCGGAGGAGGAACCGGCGACGGCGCCTCCACCTCCAACTCAACCCCCGCTGTTGGTTTATAACAGGATCTCGACGGTGCTGGGGGACATCTCGCGGACGATTGACCAGAACGTGGAGAGTCAGACGAAGGAGAGCACGGTGAAGAAGGAAGTAGAGAACTCGAAGGAGACGGCGGTGTGGTACGAGTACGGTTGTGTATGATGGAAATTCAGTATTTTGTAAGCAGGATTTACAAGAATTAGTGATTTCAATGCCTCTTTTTTGTATTTATATTTATATTTATATTTACAGAAGTGTACAGATTTTTTAACTGCGTTTTTAAGCACTTGAGAGCTCTTTTTATAGCGCACTTTACATATTTATTAATCTTGTATAAAAGTATGCAAAACGAAGGAGTTTTTGTGACCTCCTCCCCCTTAATACGCTCCTGCATTTCGTAATCTTGTCCGATAAGAAGTTTATCTGCCTGATAATTTTAAATTTACCGCCAGTGCGCATGTCAAATCGAAATTGACATTGACATGTTTACATTTATTTGAGGTTAGAAACTGCAATGTGGTTAAGCGGGCTTAAATCGAAAACAAAATGTTTAATTCTGAGTTAATAAAAACGGACGTGACGGCAGTGAAGTTAGTTAACAACGTCATTTTAGCAGGTGAGTTGTCTTAAAATTCCAAGCAACAACCATTCTAGTGATTTTCAATTTGTTTTGTTGGTGACTTTGTTTTACTTTAGTGATTTTACTGACACGGCATAACGCGCGAAATTTGAATATTTTCACAGGAATTGGTAATTTCCTCTTCATTTTCTCTCGCTCCGGCACCTTCCTCAACAAGGTTCGCATCTTCGACGGGCAAAAGATCCACGGCATCCAAGTGGAGGAGCAAAATCTCCTACTCCACGGTGGGTACCATCTCCAGACGCTACGTTACGGCAACCTCTCGAGACTCCACACCCAGAAGATTGACGACTGGATTCTCACCACGCGATGGCTCAAGGACGATTTTGTCGCCCTCGTGGTTATGAAGAACAAACTAATTATCTGTGATTCTCAGTTAAGAGTCGTACGACAAGTCGCTTGCCAGGAGTCGTGCATTTTGTACAGCGCCTGCATTGTGGGCGACAGCAAAGAACTCGCTGTGCTATCTGGGACTGTCTTTGGGCAGATTTTGGCGTGGAAAGTTGAGGAACAAGAGAGTTCTCCGGTTCTGGCGAGGCTGATGGGACACAATGTGAGTTTCAACAGTCTTTGGAGCGTTAGTTTAACACTTTTCAGGGGGTCATCTTCTCGGTGGATTACAACAAAACCGCTGGCTATGTGTGCTCGTCGTCGGATGACCGCTCCTCCATTTTATGGTCGGTGGAGAGCAAGTGTCTTCTTTCGGAGTTGAGGCGCTCCACGCCGAAGATTTTCTTGTCGCGGAAATTCTACGGCCACTCCTCGAGAGTCTTCCGTTGTCTCCTCTCAGACAACTTTTTACTTTCAGCCGGTGAAGACTCCATCGTGAACGTCTGGAGCTTCAACGGGGAGCTGTTAAACAAAATTGCGACGCACCAAGGCGGCGCTGTTTGGGCAGTGGACTCTGATGGCACCATGGTGGTTGCTGGAGGCGGCGGCTGCGGAGTTCTTCTCTCCCATATCAAGAACGAACCGACTTGTCTTCGTTTAACAATGCCCGACGAGGAAGTCCCCAAACGAATTGGTCTTCTGCAGAAGAGCATCGTCGTGGTGACTGAGAAAGGAGCGCTTTATTCGTACCTCCGTGGTACCAAAACTTGGATCAAAGTGGCGGAACTCGAAGAACTGAAGAGTTACAGCGTGCTGGAGGTGTCCAGGTGTCGGAATTTAGTGTCGCTGTCGGGTTACCACGGGGAAATGTACATCTATCGAGACCACGAAGACGGTCTCCAAGTCCTGGCCACCAACCCCAAAACCAACATCCGAATTTGTTCTTTCCACTGGCTCTCCTGCTCGACTTTCATGATCTGTCAAGACAACAGTCTCTTAGTGTTGTGGTTCCTCCACGACAAACAACTTCTTGAAGTCACCACGTTCCAGTTACCTCCTTCCACGTGGACGACGTCTGCGTGTCAAACTTCCTCCAGGTTTATCGTGGGGGACCGCAGAGGCAACATCCACGTCTTCGCTCTGAAGACGTCTTCACCCGTTCAGACGCTGAAGAAGGCGCACACTCATCTGGGGGTGACGCGGCTACAAACCCTCGGAAAGCGTGTGGTTTCAATGGGCCGCGACGGCACCATCAAGACGTTTATTTGGAGCGACCACCTGGACGTCCTCTCCGTGGACAAACTCCCATTTTCGTGGTTAATAGGTCGCGACGAGGACCTAGTGCTCGCTTTCTCAGGTAACGTGTTCATCGCGTGGGACTACACGACTCGCAAGACCCTAGTGGAGCACCTCTGTGGAGGTGGTCACCGCTCCTGGGACTTCCACGACTTCACTTTCGCGTATGTAAAAGAACGCCACCTCTACGTGGTGCAGTGGGACCGGAAGAAAATTCGCCCAGTGAGCGTCGTCGCGGACTTCCACATCAGCGTTATAAACTCGCTCGCTGTGCTCGCTCTCCACGACCGCCACGTTGTTGTTTCCGGGAGCGAAGACACCACCCTCCGGGTTTCCTCCGTTGGAAAAGACCACTTCCGGTGTCTCCAGAACGTAAAGGCGCACCTCTCGAGTATTAAAGCGGTGTGTGTCCACCGAGTGGGCTCCCAGCACTTGGTGTTCTCTGGAGGAGGCCGCGGACAACTCATCTGTTGGGAGCTGAACGTGGAGGAGAACGAGTGTCGACAGGAGTTTTCGTACTACGAGAAGACGGAGGAGTCGGAGACGCGGATTATGGACCTGAAGACCTTTGGTGATGACGAGGGTTTGGTACTTCTCGCTGGGTGCTCCGATGGTACCATCAACTTTTTCCGGGTGGAGCGAAAAACTGGCCGCTTTGAGCTCCGTTGCGTGCGGAAGCTCTTCCATCGAGCTAAATGCGTGACGAGGCTTCTAGTTCTCCAGGAAGTGGGGGTTTTGGTGACGATGTCCAGCGACGGCGTTTTCGCCTTCTGGGACTTACACAACTCTAATGTGACTCCGTTTAATACAATGAGACTGCACCAATCTGGTGTTATTGGCTGTCGTTACCGCTTCATTCAAAAGAACTTGATGGTGCTACTCTCAGGAGGAGACGACGGGTGTATCGTTTTCAGTCTTCTTCGAATCAAAAGTGGCACTGTTAGTATCGTTGACACTTTTAGGGACGCAACATCGCATTGTGCTCAAGTTAGTGGAGTTTGGATTAGCAAAGAATTCTTCTTAACGACTGGTACTGATCAGAAGCTTCTGGTGTTTCGGTGGTGTGTTGAAGAAGAGACTCTGAGATGTACGTTTGTGGGGAGGTATAATTCGGCGGTTGCTGATATTCAAGGGTTGGAATGTGATGAAAGAGATGGAGGGTTGAACGTGTTTTTATACGGGAAAGGGGTGGAATATGTCACAATTGATTTTAAGGGGATGTTTTCCTAAAAAGTGTTAAATCCTGAGGAAAATTTTGTATGAAGATCTACTGCACGTTTTATGTAAAAATTGTTAATTTGTACTGTTTGTTGTAATAAAATAGTCACAATATTTACGCCTAAAATTCTAATGGTTATGCCACCAATAATACAAATGTGAGATCCGATCAGATAATGAAATAAATTTAGTAGAAATAGGGCAAAATGGAAAAAAGAAAAACGACATAGAATGGAAGAAATGTTAATATAATTTGGACAAAAATTGACAGAGAAGAACTAAATCATCACTACAACAATGTGATAAAAATGAAAAATGGACAAAAAGCCAAATTTTAATTTTTTTCAGAATGAATGAAGTGGTTCAAAAATTGATGAAAGAAAAAACAAACATTAAAAGTAGGTTTGTAAAAATAAAGAATGTCAAAGAATGGAAGAAATTTGTTAAAATTGGAGTAGAAATCTAATAAAAAGAAACAAACCTCATCATAAAACAATTAAGAAGATTTAAAAATTAAAATGGATCAAAAGGCAATCTGAAAAATGCCACGGAATGTCGAGATAAGAAGAAAAATTTAATCGAGATGTTGAAAAAATCGTCTAAAGAAGACGCAAGAACGAAAAAAGTAAAATGCAAAATGAAGAACGACATAAAATGAAGGAAATTTCAATAGAAGTGGAAATGGTGGAAAAACCAACAAAGAAGAAACTTGTTAATAAGAAGAAACGTGGATTCAAAATAACCAAACTAAATGTTAAATAACAAGAAGTGTTAACTACAAAGATAAAATTAAATTTGGGGACGTCGCTACTCTTCAGTTGTTTCTCAATTGTGCCAAAGTAGAAAATTGTGAATCCGAAAATACAAATCTAGGATTTTTTATTTATGCAAATATAAAAAAAACATTTTTATTCTTTTGTACGCTTTTTATCACAGTTGGTTGGCGTCGCGACACCTAAGAAGTATAATTTTTAGCGATTTTTGGGTTTTTGCAGAAATATTCGCGAATTCAATTTTTTTTTCAACATAACTGTAATACAAATATCTGAGTTTTTATTTTAAATCTAATGCAAATTGTGTTTAAAATTTGCGAAAAAAACGTTGTTTTATCAAGTTAGTTTTCAAAATTATGACAACGCAGCGGCAAACTACGTTTACACCAAAATTTCACAAGTCACTTCGTTCACTCTTATAAAGATTAATTTTGATTAACACGGGCATGTTGCACTTTATGGACACCAGAAATTGTTAATTAACATCGACAAAGCGACAATTTCACCAAGTAAGACTTTTGTTACAATCTAAAACGAGCCAAAGGATAGATGTCATTAGTGACACAAGATCTTGACAGATGGGTGTAAACGTAGTTCCCAATTTTGACGTAATGAAATTGGAAACTCAGATTTTTTTTCTCAAATTTTGAAGACAATTTGCATGGAATCTAAAATAACAACTGAGATATTTTTAACACATTTATATTGAAAAAAAATTAAATTAGAGGTTGATGTCACAAACCCTCACAATTAACTAAAAATTACATTTTTAAGGCGTCGCGACGCCAAAACTATCAATGATAAAAAACAAATTTTTGCGTCAGCTTTTAGAGCTTTGTCAACTGTGAGCGTATGCAAATTTTCAAAATTTTATCTTTAAAATTAATGACGATTTTGGGGGTGGACACAAGTGTTGCCGGACCCTGTATATCTACCCCGAATAAATAGGTGAATTTAGGAATTCCTAAAAAAACTTGGTCATCTCGATGTCCTTGGTAACTCTTCTGTGCATTGTCATCTAGTTTCCAGCCTTTTCTCCAACCGCGAAATCATCCTCGAAAGAGTTTTCTTCCTAAATTTGTTGAAAAACCCTCCTCCTTTTTCCGGGCTTGGGACCGGCAACAGTCTCCTTAGAGATACGTAAAGTACCCCAGGGGGCTTGTATCATAAAACTTACTATAATAAATTACTAAGGTATTTTTAGTTCAAACACAAATCTCATCGACTTGCAATAATTGTAAGTTACCACAGTAAGTTTTATGAAACAGGCCCCAGGATGCTGCAGGCGGAGTTACACCTAAAAAAAATGTGTTAAAAAGGAATAAAATGGTATAAAATGGTATGCTTACCTGGGTATAATCGTCTTTTACCTAACATTTTCGTTTTCAAGAAGTGAAAACAACTGTTAATTGTACGAGTCGCTTAAATGCAAAAGTCGACATCTGCATTCAATTCTAATTTTCAGAGCAATTGAAAAAGCTTTGTTAGCGCTTTTACTTTTAAATGATGGATAATAAAATTAATAATAAGATAATAATAAATATAAATAATAATACTATATACAGGGTCTGGCAACACTTGTGTCCACCCCCAAAATCGTCTTTAATTTTAAAGATAAAATTTTGAAAATTTGCATACGCTCACAGTTGACAAAGCTCTAGAAGCTGACGCAAAAATTTGTTTTTTATCACTGATAGTTTTGGCGTCGCGACGCCTTAAAAATGTAATTTTTAGGTAATTGTGAGAGTTTGTGATATCAACCCCTAATTTAATTTTTTTTCAATATAAATGTGTAAAAAATATGTCAACTGTTATTTTAGATTCAATGCAAATTGTCTTAAAAATTTGAGAAAAAAATGCGGTTTTATCAAGTTAGTTTCCAATTTCATTACGTCAAAATTGGGAACTACGTTTACACCCATCTGTCAACAACTTGTGTCACAAATGACATCTATCCTTTGGCTCGCTTTAGATTGTAACAAAAGTCTTAATTGGTGAAATTGTCACTTTGTCGATGTAAATTAACGATTTCTGGTGTCCATAAAGTGCAACATGCCCGTGTTAATCAAAATTAACCTTTATAAGATAGAATGAAGTGACTTGTGAAATTTTGGTGTAAACGTAGTTTGCCACTGCGCTGTCAGAATTTTGAAAACTAACTTGATAAAACAGCGTTTTTTTCGCAAATTTTAAACACAATTTGCATTAGATTTAAAATAAAAACTCAAATATTTGTATCATAGTTATGTTGAAAAAAAAAATTAAATCGCGAATATTTCCGCAAAAACTCAAAAATCGCTAAAAATTATACTTCTTAGGCGTCGCGACGCCAAACAAACTGTGATAAAAAACAAATTTTTGCGTCAGCTTCTCTAGAGCTTTGTCAACTATAAGCGTATGCAAATTTTCAAAATTGTAACTTTAAAATTAAAGACGATTTTGGGGGTGGACACAAGTGTTGCCGGACCCTGTATACACCTTCGTAACTTATAAGCTCTTACTTTATTTATTAGTAATAATTATTAATAATAAATAAAATAAAAATAAATTACGAAGGTGTTTTCAATGCTTGGTTTTACATTTAGGCGACTGATAATCTCTTACCTGCACACTAACAAAAGCACTAACACTACCACTGCGCAAAACAACGGGAACTCTAACACTCCGCGAAAATCCGCAAACGCAACATCCCAACATCATAAAGGAAAAATCCTACCTTGTGAGATCCAACGTCGCCATCGTCTTCGTACACGGACCTACCTTTAATCCTGATTCCTAAGTCGTATCGTCGCGCTCCTGCCACTGCATCCCCCTCTAGGAACCGGGAACCAGGAACCACTCACTCACTTCGCTTCAAAAACGATTGTAATATTACTTTTAAGAGACTAAATTATCTCGCGCACTGAAAATTACTTCGGCACTGTGTTGCGAAACTCGATTTTAACTTTGACCCTCGCGGAAGACGCGGTTTCGACGGTTCTTGCTAGGAGGTGACGCGACGCGATCGCGGAAGTTCCGAATTTACGAAGAGTTTATTATATTCATTTAGCTAAATTTAGCTCCGCGAAAAAATGCAAACTCTGAAGGAGAAACATGGCATCGCGAGGTCCATCGTCGTTCAAATCCCGTCACCCAGGAGGAAAAAATCCTACCTTGTTGGATCCAACGTTGCCATCGTCTTCGTACACGGACTTACTGCAAGAAAAATTTTATTAGAAATTTGAACCGACATTTTAAAGTTAGCAGTTAACTTACCCTTTAATCCTGATCCCGAAGCTGCATCGACAGGCTTCTACCACTGCATCCCCCTCTAGGAATCAGGAATCAGGAATCAGGAACCACTCACTCACTCACTCACTCACTTTGTTTTAAAAACGATTTTAATTTTATTTTTAAGACGCTACAGAAACTGAACTGAACTATCTCCCGCACTAAAAATGTCGGCACTCGAAATTAATAGTGAAATTAAAATAGGAGAAATATTAAGAAGAAAAGAGAACATTAATAGATAAAATGACAAAATTAGAAACGTCGTAAAATGGTGGAATGGAGGAAATTTTAATAAAAATAGTGTTCAGATGAATGGGGGTTGGCCAAAGTGACTCATCAAAGATTGAACAAATAGGACACCAGTTGGAGTTGAAAAGTGTAAAGTGGCAAGAAAAAAGAATGAAATTCGGGTGACTTTCCCCCTATTTTTTAATAAGAAAAAAGGAGAACATTGAAATAGATAAAATGACAAAATTAGAAACGTCGTAAAATGGTTTAATGGAGGAAAATTTAATAAAAAAAGTGCTCAGATGGGGAATGAATGGGTGGTTGGGCAGAGTGACTCATCAAAGTTGGAGTTGAAAAGTGTAAAGTTGCAAGAAAAAATGAATGAAATTCGGGTGTTTCTCCCCCCATTGTTGGTCTCAAAATACACCCCTTTTTCGCGAACACAGACACCGTAGGGGATCTTGGTGGATTCAAAATGAACTCAGCTCCCGGAAGTCCACCATGTTTAACGAAACAAAAGTTTATCCCGTGAGTAAGCATCTTGACCAAGGTGTCCCGTAAAGTGTGTCCACCCTTCTAGCAAAACTAACCGGACATTTACTTTCAAACCAACTCCTAGTTAATTGTCTTGAAAAATAAATTACATTAAATGATTCTAAACTTATTCTGAACGCTATGGTAAATTTTGATTCGAAGGGCAGTTGTGCTTTCAAACGACAGCTAGCTCCCGTTTCCCATCTCAACATTGTCCTCGTCCCCCTCAACATGATGTTCGTTCTTCGCGCGCCCACATACTAAGGTCTGTCGGCTACCAATTGTCCAGTCGAGGCCAGTTTTTCGGTGGTGCCTAATGAATACTATCCAACCAGTGTTGGAGAAATGAAAGCAAAATACCTCAATAGTTCCGTTCCAACCATTATGGTATAACACAATCCGAGCCTGGGGTATTGAATGACTAACATTGGCCCTGTTTCTAGGTTAGCATGTGATGCGACCGGCATTCTACTTCGGCTTTCTAGCTAAGTCCCCCCGCCTTAAGGTTCATCCACCCCCCTAAAGTCAAATCGTGGAGATATGCAGATACAGCTTCAACTAAATGCGCTCTGAGAGTGTAGAGCTGCAAATGAAGTCATTCGTACCCGACGTCTGCTGGTCGGTATCGGATTGACACCGTCGCATCATTAGCTCATACAAACGGAACACCTTTAGAAGACTCCGTAAATGCCGTAACTTGACAAACTAATGTGTCGGCTACAGAACATGCATGGATGTTTCCATAGACGCACGCAAAAGGTACCTAATTTCCTAAATGTGTGTGCCTACGTGGATGAACGTGGGTCCCCTTCCTAGTGTTGGTATGCTTAAGTGTACAGGGTAGGTGGCAGCAAGTGTAGTGATGTTAAATTATGTGCAGAATACAGAACATACATGGATGTTTCCATAAACTCACGCAAAATGTGTGTGAATCTAATTCCCCAATTTTGTCTACCTACTTGTTTCCCCTTGGTTGTGCTGGTATAAAAGAACTGGACACAGTTTTCTAGTATTAAGAAAGAGAGGAAATAGAAGTTCAGGTGGTAAAAGGGCAAGGCGCAGAAACGTCATAGAAAGGAAGAATTTCATTTCATTAGACATGAGACTAAGAAAAAGTATAAAAAAGATAAAGGAGAAAATAGAAACTCAGGCGGTAAAAGGGCAAAACGCAGAAACGTCATAGAAATGAGGAATTTCATTTCATTAGACATGAGACTAAGAAAAAGTATAAAAAAGATAAAGGAGGAAATAGAAGCTCAGTTGGTAAAAGGGCAAAACGCAAAAACGTCATAGAAAGGAGGAATTTCATTTCATTAGATATGAGATTAAGAAAAAGTATAAAAAAGATAAAGGAGAACATAGAAACTCAAGTGGTAAAAGGGCAACACGCAGAAACGTCATAGAAAGGAGGAATTTCATTCCATTAGACACGAGACTAAGAAAAAGTATAAAAAAGATAAAGGAGGAAATAGAAGCTCAGTTGGTAAAAGGGCAAAACGCAGAAACGTCATAGAAAGGAGGAATTTCATTTCATTAGACATGAGAATAAGAAAAAGTATAAAAAAGATATAGGAGAAAATAGAAACTCAGGCGGTAAAAGGGCAAAACGCAGAAACGTCATAGAAAGGAGGAATTTCATTTCAATAGACATGAGACTAAGCAAAAGTATAAAAAAGATAAAATTAGTAAATAGAGAAATGATGCAAAAATGCAACAAGAACAGTGAACTAGAAAGATGCAACTAAACTGTCTTACCTAATCCTTCGTCTTACATTTTTCAAGATGTTCCACGATTTCGAGTCAAAATTCCGAAGTTATTTTGACATCTGCAACAAATAAATACGTATTAATTAAAAGGATCGAATATTTACGTACAAACAATACACGCTTACTTTTAAACCACCTACAAGTCCTACATTTAAGTCCTGGAAATCAGTAAAACACACTAAAATTAATTAATAAAGTCCGTAGCACGTCTTTCTCACTTAAAATTCAGAGCCCAACTAAATAAATGATGGCTCTACAAGCGTTATTAGATAACGATTATTTAACTCTTTTTTTTGAAAACAAATCACTCCGAATCTATTTGTAACTGACCTTCCTTTTCACTAATTAGGAACAATGCAGCTCCAATCAATTACGTATTCTGTGTTAAAAAAACAAGACTAAAACGTACGGAGAATTGCTATATTTTAAAGATGACAATTCGTTATTACTTCGCCTCCCGTCTTCAGAAGTCGGAAATATTGAAACTAATCAATCAGAAATTTACCGAAAAATACGACACAATTTTTGTTAAAACTGTTTCCTTGCAATAAAAACTTGTTGTGTTTAGCCTGCATTCCAATAATCAGATTTAATAATAACACATTAAACAATTTTTAAAGCACGTCGATTTTAAACGAAACTCCAAACACGCGTAAAAAATTAATAATGAAGCGTTGATTTCACTATGCAACAAAATTTAAACATTTAATTTTCGCTGGGACGCAAGTGGTTTTGAGCCTTACCAGGATTTTCAGCGAAAAGCAAATTTCAATACAGGTTTATTAGTGTGATCTTTCTTTTGTTTAATTGGACTTGAAATCGACCAGAACATTCGCGAATTTATCAGTGTTCTTATTCAACTCTTTTTCTATCAAAAAAAACCTAATTGTTGTCGGTGGTTCGGTAACGCTTGTCTGCCCTTCAACTAACTACATAATTGCAGAAAGAAATTAATACGTAAGACCTAAAAGAATTCCAGCACGATGGCGTGAGACCACTATGGAAATTTTCACGAAAAATCCAACCAAAAAAAGAACAAAATTTCTAGTAACACTTCAGTCAAATGAATCTTACCCATTCTCGCGATTATAAAGTTGAGTCTTGAAATAAATTTAAAATTGCAAGATTAATATTGGGCGACTAATTTAAAAAAAATGTTTCCGTCTAAATAACAAATTTTCAAAATTCTGAGAGCCATGTTCAAAGTTTGTTCATTAAATCCAACAGTTAAACGCAGATCCTAGATAAACATTTGAATGAAAAAAAAGTTTAAATGTATCTAACGTCCTTTAAAACCCGATTATTACTAAGCATAAACACTCTGTATAGTAAACTGCTTTTGTTCATAGAAACGAGTCAAAAAATGCACAATCAAACGCGCCTAACGTTTCTCTGAATTAAAAACTCTCCAAATCTCCAATTAGTGTGGCCTTTTTTATAGGTATACAGGGTGAACCCGAATAAAGTGCAGAGATTTTAACTACAATATCAGAGACCGCTGTAGATAATAATTCTGCAAAATAAAATTTGAATGGGGCAAAACCCCCCTGGTTACCCGTTATTTGACGCTCATGGAACAGAATTTAAACGCTGTTTCCCAAAGACTGCAAAAACCGTTCGAACAAAAAACGTTTACGTTCGTTCTTGTTTCTACTTGTTTAACTTTCACTTAATTACTGGTTTTAAAAACAACATTTTCAAAAGTGTAATTTGTTTGAAATAAATTGGGTTCTTAAAAGGGTCAATTTTTATAACTTTTAAGTAGTTATGTTCTTTTTGGTTCTTCTTGATTTATTTCCGTTTTTTTTGTCATCATTTTGATCTATATTTTTACTGTAGAGGATCTATTAAAAATGCAGATTTTTTTGATTATTTTTTTACGTTTGTTAAAATTCTCTGAAGTTGTGGGGAAGTCCATCCCTGGAAAAGTTTGATAGCTTTCAAATTAACTTGTTTGCTGGCCTATTATTAAATTTCATTGATTATTATTGTCTATATTTATTAATTTAACTGAAATTAAATGACTAGAACCGTCCATAATAACAAATTAAATGGAACTGTCTTTAGTAAAATTCCAGAGACAAGTCTACTTACTCCTCCGCCGATTTTTCAAAAGAATGACCAATGATAACAAAACCGTCTCTTTACTAATGAAAATAATTACTTTATCTCGATATTCAAATCTTCTTCCAATTTATTATAACATGAAGACAAAAAGAATTGAGCACCACACCAGTTGCAATAATCTACGACTCACGTTTTGCTTTCTAACACTGTTATTCCAATTCTCCGCATTTATTTATGGTGTTAGATATATTTACACCAATCGAGTTTTTATAGTTACAGCTAGTACTTGTATCTACTTCTGTTTTGTGATAGCACTAATGATGGCAATTTTTATAACAAATAAGAAATATGAGCACGAAATTGTAGCAACAATGAATAAATTACTCGATTTGGAACCAAAATCTGGAGTTTCTTCGTGGGACATAATATGTCTTCTTGTCGTGGTTTCAGAGGCAATCTTTAAAACAGTCTTTAAGACTCTAGGCACAATCACCGAATTTGATTTAACGGAAAGTGCGGTAATGATAGCCATTAAAATTCTGCTCGCTGTAGTTTATGTATATTTTAATGTTATGATAAGTTTAACTGAAGGAAGATGTGTCGTTACTTTTTCGCTAATTTCCCAACATTTCCACACTTTGGATCAGATTTTCCTCCACGAACATTCTTCCAGATTAAGATGGATTATGATAAGACATTACCAGTTGTGTGAAACTGCAAGAAAAGCTAATCGAAGTGTTTCCACGATACTTCTTTTTCTCTTCGCTCACTATTTTGTCGCCATAGTTGCGGGAATCTTATCTTTATTTTATAGTTTTTTACGATGGGAAAAACTTTTTTCGACTACTGAGGCTCTGGCGTGTATCATCACAGTAATTAAACTCTTTTTAATGATTGGGGCTCTGCAGGATTGTGGTTCTAAGGTACTTTTTTGTCGTTCATTCATAACTGTCGATTTGTACCGAATTTTAGGCGAAACTAATCAAATCCAATTTCTGTAAAGTGGTGTGTGGAATCAGAGACGTACAATTACGCAAAGAGGTACAAAATTTTTGTTTTAAAATGACTTTTTCAATCATCAAAACTTGTAGTTGAACGCTTATGGATTGCAATTATTTCATGAAACTGTGGATGTTACAGCGGCGGGTTTTTTTCTGGTGGATTCGACGCTTGTTTTTACGGTGAGAGTGGTAAAGTTGCTTTTTGAAGAATTTTTTTTCAGATGATTTCAGCTGCGAGTACTTATGTTGTTATAGTTCTGCAGTTTTTGATTTATGATCAACATTTCGTAAAGAATGTACGTCTTTGGAATTGAAAGATTTTACTTAATAATCTGGAAGGACATTTCTTAAGTTTTATGTTTGATCTAGAAATAAATCTTTAAGGTTTTTTTTCTGTCTTTTTTTTTAATTTAAGTTGTAATCTAAACAGCATCATGTCCAAAATTTTACAAACTTCTTTAAAGAATTAAAGAACTTGAAGAATGTGGACTCCTTGTTAAATATTGTCCCAAAATTTTAACATATATCTTGCCCTAAAATTGCCTAGAAAATGTTATAAACAGTATTCTGCAAATGTGCACAATTTTTCGAATATTCTTTTCGTTCAAATTAGAAAATCCATAATTTGTCTGTAAACGTGCCTGAGGAGTCTAAAGAGTATCTAAAAATTCTAAAAAGTATTTTCCAAATAATAGTCTAAAAGCTGTTAAAATACATTCCACAAAACATATTCTAAACAAGAATGGTTTAAATAAGTTCCAATAAAAATGGTGGAGGCGCCGGGGCAAAACGTTTTTTATCTACAAATTCGTTCTTTGGCTAGTTTTAAAAACAAATCAAAAAGAACCAAATTTTATGTCAATGGATTTAAAATTATAAAAATAAAGAGACAAAGAATACAAATATTGAAAATTTTTACATTTGGAAGAATAAAATAAAATTCTTTAAATTTGTATTTTTTGTTTTATATTATTCGACTTTGAGACAGTGAAAAAACAAAATGAGAGTAGTAATTCCCCTAAATTTTGTTGTTTTAGCATTAAAAGCACCAAAATTACAGGTTTGAATAAAAACTGTTAAAAAAAAATTAGTTCGTTCTCAAAATAAAAATTTCGAAAATATGTCTTTTTTGCTCTATTGTTGTGCACTTTGGCACAGTTGAAAAACACGCTAACTTTCTTAAATTTTATTTCAATAGCATTAAAATTACGAAAATGGTATGTTTTACAAACAAAATTTTGAAAAATTTTGAAAAATTTTGTATGCTTCTAAAAACAAATGTTTCAAAAACTTCTCGTTTTCTATGTATAAATTTGTTTTTAAATACAATTGAAAAACAAGTAAGAAGTGGTGTGTAGTTTTAAAATTACAAAAATGACAGGCCAAAGTATAATAATTTTGAAAATGTTGACATTTTTGCAAAAATATATATATATTTTTTAATTTCTATTGTTTGTTCGATAGTTTTCCACTTTTGTGCAGTTGCAACACAACTTAAGAGTATTAATGTCCCCAAATTTCATTATTTTAGGAGCAACAGTACTAAAATTACAGATTAAAAAAAAATATCGCAAGATTTTGGTGCGTCTTCAAAACAAAAATTTGTCTTTTTGCTCTCTAATTATGTACTTTGGCACATTTAAAAAATAGGCTAAGAATAACAACTTGCTCAAATTTCATGTTTGTAGCTCTAAAATTATAAAAATGGCAGATAAAAGAATAAAAATTTTGATTTGTTTTTATCTTTTCAACAATAAAAAATGCAAAATTTGTAGTTTTTGTTCTACAATTTTCTACTTTGGCACAATTAAGAAACGACTGAAGAGTAGCAACGTCCCCAAAATTTATTGCTTTAGCATTAAAAGTACGAAATTTACAGGTTTTATTGTAAAATGTTGCAAAATATTGGCTATTTTTCAAAGAAGAAATTTCTAAAATCTGCTTTGTTGTCTCTACAATTGTGCACTTTGGCACAAATGAAAAATGAAGCAATAATAGTAACATTTCCAAATTTCATCTCGATAGCATTAGCATTACGACAATGGCATGTCTTACAATCAAAATTTTGTGAATTTCTGCGTGTTCTTAAAAATAAAAATGTACAAAATTTGAAGATTTTTATGTAGAAAGTTGTCCTTTGGGACAATTAAAAAACAAGTCAAAGGTAACAACCTCCCTAAATTTCATGTTTTTAGCTTTAAAATTACGAGAATGACATACTAAAGAATAAAAATTATAGAAAATTTTATGTTTTTTGTTAGAATATATTTTTTTAAACTATTTCTATTTTTTTTCTTAATAGTCTATTTTGGCACAGCAACCTCTCCAAATTTCATCTTGATAACATTAATATTACAAAAATGACATGTACACAATTAAAAATTTCAGAAATTTTGCAACCTCTTAAAAACAAAAATTTATAAAACTTTTTGTTTCCTATGTATAAATATGCCCTTTGGCACTCTTGTGAAACAAGTCAAGAGTAATAATCTCTCCAATTTTTATACCCGTAGCTTTAAATTTACGAAAGTGCCAAAACAAAATTTTTAAAAATGTTTACATCTTTAGAAGAATTATTTTTTTTAATTAGTATTGTTAAAATTGGAGAGATTATTACTCTTGTCTTGTCTCACACATTATTTTTTTTAATTAGTATTGTTAGTTCTCTAATTTTCTACTTTAGCACAGTTGATAAACAACTCAAGAGTAGTAACGCCCCCCAATTTTATAGTTTTATTAGTAAAGTTAAAAACACAGATTTTAGTAGAAAGTGTAGCAAAATCTTGGCTCGCCCCGTAAATCAAATTTTCTATATTTGTGTGCTCTAATTAAATAAAAAAAATAGAAAAAAAATCGGCCCATTCTCGGATATGCGGGAATAATCGCAGAAGTAATTGAAGTTTTTTTGAGAAAATAAAATAAAAAATAAAAATTAGGAACTTCGAAAAAGTAAGGGCTTTTCTCAAAAATGACAAACATTTTATTTAATTTATCATTTTAATTTTTTTTGTATTTTTTTTCTGAAAAATACATTTCAAAACAACAATTTTGAAGAAAAACGTCTCAATAAGTTAGTTTTGAAAAAGTTATAGCTATTTGACAATAAAAAAAAACAGTTTTTGGAAAAATTTATGACTTTTTTTGAATTGGGTAAAAACTTTCAGCCAAATCGAAAAGAGTCGGGGGTCAAAAGTGGTCGATTTGGTGAGGAATACCCCATGTTATTATTTTATCTCAATTAGATTTTAATATTGCCTTTTTTCAAATTTTTTTATAGACCGATTTAGATTCTTTAAGTTTCTTCCAAAGATAAGAACTGGAATAGAATGTTATTTATTATAACTACAAACTCCAATTAACTAAAATCCTTCAATTCCAAAGTTGGATCTTCGTAAACTGTTGATCGTACAACAAAAACTGCAGAATTATAACAACATAAGTACTCGCAGCTGAAATCATCTAAAAAGAGATTCTTCAGAAGTCAACTTTACCACTCTCACCGTAAAAGCAAGCGTCGAATCCACAGTAAAGAAACCCGCGGCTGTAATGTCTACAGTTTCATGGAATAACTGCAATCCAAATGCGTTCAACTACAAGTTTTATTAATTCAAAAAATCATTTTAAAGCAAAAATTCGGTACCTCTTTGCGTAACGGTACGTCTCGGGTTCTACACACCACTTTACAGAAATTGGATTTTATTATTTTTGCCTAAAATACGCTACAAATCGACTGTAATAAATCAACAAAAAAGTACCTTTGAACCACAATCCCGCAGAGCCCCAATCATTAAAAATAATTTAGTTACTCCAATAGCACACGCCAGGAACTCATCAGTCGTAAAAAGTTTTTCCCACTGTAAAAGACTGTAATACGAAGACAACAGTCCTACAACCATGTTAACAAAATAGTGGCCGAAGAGAAAAAGAAGTGTCATGGAAAAACACCGATTAGCTTCTCTTGTAGTTTCACACAACTGATGATGTCTTATCATGATCCATTTCAATTTAGTAGAATGTTGGTGGAGGAAAATCTGATCCAAAGTGTGGAAATTTTGGGAAATTAGCGAAAAAGTAAAGAGACATCTTGCCTCAGTTACATTTACCACAATTTTAAAATATATGTACAGTACTGCGAATAAAATTCTGGTGGTTATTGTTACTGCATTTTCACTTAAATCCAAACGATTTATTGTGAAGAAAGTCCTGGAAAGTGTTATAAAAAGTGTCTCTGAGGCCACCACAAACAGACACATTTTATCCCATGAAAAAGCTTCACATCTTTGCTGCGTCATATTAAATAATGTATTGACTGTTGCTACTATTTCGTGTTCATATTTCTTATTTGTTATAAATATCGTCATCAGCAATACGGTAATGAAAGAGACGTAAATAGCAGCACTGGCGGTAATAATAAAAACTCTATTGGTGTAGCTATAAACAAGAGTGTAGTAAAAACCGTAACATTGAAAAGAAAGTCCCAGAAAGCAAAACGTGAGTCGTAGATTATTCCAAGTGGTGTGGTGCTCAATTTTTTTTGTTTTCTTGTTATATCGAATTGAAAGTATATTTAGATAACGAGATATCGTTATTATTTTAATTAGTAAAGAAACGGTTTGGTTGGGATTAGGCATGGTTTTAAAGTGTGGTTTTGATTGAAATTATATTGCGATAATGTTATTAACGTGAGTTCTATTTAATTTGTGAAGAATGGTTCGGGTAATTTAATTTCATGTGACCTAATGAAAATCGATAATCAATAAAGTTTATGTTTATTATTACTGAAATTAACATAAATATTTCTAAAAATTGGCTTTTTTGCTCTACATATAACTGTGCACTGTGACAGTTAAAAAATTAGTCAAAAATTTGAAGTTCTCCAAAGTTTGAAAATTGCGAAATTGACAGGATGAGAAATTCTATTTTGAAAATGTTTACATTTTTGCAAGAATATATATTTTTTAAATTTGTTTATGTTTGTTCTATAATTTTTTGCTTTACTACACTTGAAAAAAAGTAATAACATTCTCCAATTTTATTGTTTCCACATTTAAAGAATTAAAATTACTAATTTTTATAGAAAAAGTAAGATTTTGATTCCTCCTCAAAAAGAAAATTTGTCTTTTTTATTATTTAATTTAGCACTTTGGCACAGTTGAAAAACACCTCCAAAAATTTTATTTTTATAGCATTAAAATTACGACAATAGCTTGCTTGACATTGAAAATTTTGAGAATTTTTGCGTCCTCTTAAAAATAAAAATTTGTAAATTTTATGGTTTTTTTTATGTATTCATTTGTCTTTTGACACAATTGAAAAACAAATCAAAAGTAATAGTCTTTTCAAATTTCAATCCTGTAACTTTAAAATTACAAAAATGATAGGCCGATGAATAAAATTTTGTTGAAGTTGAATAAAAACAAATATTTAAATTTTTTGTTTTATAATTTTCTACATTGGCATAATTGAAAAACAACTTAAAAGTAGTAACGTCTCCAAATTTCACAGTTTTATTGTCAATAGTAGGTACCAAAATTACAGATTGTGATAAAAAATGTTGCAAAATTTTGGTGCGTTCTCAAAATAAAAATTACTAAAATTTGTCTTTTCTGTTCAATATTTGTGCACTGCAACCGTTCTAAAGTTTGAGCTAATAGCTTGAAAATTACCAAATTACCAGAATAAAGAATTGTATTTTGAAAATTTGTACGTTTTTGCAAGAATTTTTTTTTTATTTTGTTTTTCTATTCTATAATTTTTTGCTTTGGCCCACTTGAAAAACAATTAAAGTGAAATAATATTCTTTAATTTCATTGTTTCCACATTAAAGCAACCAAAATTACAGATTTTTATAGAAAATTTCGATTTATCCTCAAAAATAAAATTCCTAAAATTTGTCTATTTTTATACTTCAATTTAGCACTTTGGCACAGTTAAAAAATGAGTCAAAAATAAACACCTCCCAAAATTTCATTTGTCTAGCATTAAAATTACGACAATGGCATGCTTGATTATGAAAACTTTGAGAATTTTTGCATCCTCTTAAAAATAAAAATTTGTAACTTTTATAGTTTTTTTATGTATTCATTTGTCCTTTGACACAATTGAAAAACAAATCAAGAGTAACAGTCTTTTTAAATTTCGGTATTGTAACTTTAAAATTACAAAAATGACAGGCCGATGAATAAATTTTCAAATAATTTTCATCTTTGTAAGAATAAAAAAAAATATATTAAAAATTTTTTGTTTTATAATTTTCTACATTGGCACAATTGAAAAGCAACTTAAAAGTAGTAACGTCTCCAAATTTCATGGTTTTATTGTCAATAGTACCAAAATTACAGATTGTGATAAAAATGTTGCAAAATTTTGGCGCGTCCTGATAATAAAAGTTTCTAAAATTTGGCTTTTTCGCTGTATAATTATGCACTTTGGCACAGTTGAAATATAAGCCAATAGTTGCAACCTCCCCAAATTTCATTTCGATGGCACGAAAAATTGCATACTTTACAATCAAAATTTTGAGAAATTCTGCTTTCTTTTAAAAACTAAAATTTCTAAAATTTTTCGTTTTCTATGTATAAATACATATGTTCTTAGGCGCACTCTCCAAATTTTATGCCTGTAGCTTTAAAATCATGGAAATGACAAGCCAAAAAATAAAATTTTGAAAAATGTTTACATCTTTGGAAGAATATATTTTTTTTAATTTCTATTGTATGTTGTATCATTTTCTATTTTGGCACAGTTGAAAAACAACTTAAGAGCAGTAACGCTCCCAAATTTCATTGTTTGATCAGTAAATGTACAAAAATTACAGGTTTTTGAGAAAAATGTAGCAAAATTTTGGCTCGTCCTAAAATGAAAATTTCTAAAATTTGTTTGGACGAATGGACAACTTGAAGAACCTGGAAAACCTAGAAGCTAGACCTTAGATACTCTTTAGACTCCTCAGACGTTCATAAAACTATCTCTTTATTTATTAATTTTAAGTAAAACGACGTTTAAAAAATCGAACAAATTTGGAAAATATACAGTATGTCCCCGGATTGAGTTCACAAGAGGAAAAAAAACGTTATTTTTTATTTTACAAAAAAATGACAAAGGAATAATATTTTTTGCTTAATTTAAAATAAATAAGTCTTCAATTAAAACTTTAATAATATCAAGCTGTGTTCTTAAAATCGAAAAAAACAAAAAATAACGAAGAACTTTTTTATTTTTACTTTTGCAAAAAATGTCAAAGAAATGAAATTAGTTCCGTAACTCAAACCAATTTCCACTATTTGATTGACACATTACCTGTTTTAGCACATAGTTCAATTCTAACTCGTAATTCTTTAAGACTGTTTCGAATTTTCTCAATTATTGTTAAGGATGCAATTGCATTTTTTTTCCAATTTTTTATTACTTACACATTATTAGGTAAATTTTTTTTTAATCTTTAACGCACTATTTGATATTGTAAATCCACAGCCTGCTATTATTTAAATACGATTACAAAATGTAATAAATAAAAATAATGAAAAAAATAATTTTAAGAGTACAAACTAATAATTTTGAAATTTTAATTGCAGATTTATCTGTTTTGAAATAAGCAAAAAATGTTATTCCTTTGTCATTTTTTTGTAACACGAAAAATAAACTTTTTTTTCCTCTTGTGAACTCAATCCGGGAACATACTGTATACTTTGAAAGACTGATTATAAAATTTTTAGACAATTTTGCAATCAGTTTTATGGCAGACTTTTGAAACGATTCTTCTTTAACTTTTTTAAATTTATTGAGTTCCTTTAGTCTAAGCAATTCTTTAAAGAAGTTTTCGGATTTACCATTCTCTTTAAATTACTGCATAGATCAAAGAAAAAAGAAAAATTTAAACATTTATTTCTAGATTAAGCATCAAACTTGTGTTTACATATTACTATTAAAAAAGCCTTTCAATTCCAAAGTCGTACATTCTTCGTAAACTGTTGATCAAAGAACAAAAACTGCAGAATTATAACAACATAAGTACTCGCAGCTGAAATCATCTAAAAAAGAGTTCTTCAATATTCAACTTCACCACTCTTACCGTAAAAGCAAGCGTCGAATCCACCACAAAGAAACCCGCGGCTGAAATATCCACAGTTTCGTGAAATAAGTGCAATCCATAAGCGTTTAACTACAAGTTTTGATGATTCTAAAAGTCATTTTAACTGAAAAATTAGGTACCTGTTTGCGTAACTGTACATCTCTGGTTCCACACACCACTTTACAGAAATTGGATTTTATTAGTTTCGCCTAAAATGCGGTACAAATCGACAGTTATAAATCAAGAAAAAAGTACCTTTGAACCACAATCCTGCAGAACCGCAATCATTAAAAACAATTTAGATATTGTTATGATCCACGTCAGGAGCTCATCATTTGTAAAAAGTTTTTCCCATTGTAATAGACTGTAATTCAAAGATAACAGTCCTACAACCATGTTAACAAAATAGTGGCCGAAGAGAAAAAGAAGTGTCATCGAAAAACTTCTATTAGCCTCTCTTGCAGTTTCACATAACTGATGATGTTTTATTATAATCCATCTTAATCTGGTGGAATCTTCGTTGGTGAAAATCTGATCCAAAGTGTGGAAATGTTGTGAAATTAGCGAACAAGTAACGACACATCTTGCCTCTGTTAAATTGATTACAATAGTAAAATATATGTAAAGTACATCGAGTAGAATTTGGGTGGTTATTATTACTGCATCTTTATTTAAACCCAAACGATTTATTGTCCAATAAGTTTTGATCAGAATTGTAAAAAGTGTCTCTGAAGCTACGACAAAAAGACATATTTTTTCCCATGAAAAAGCTTCACTTCGTTGTGGCTTCATTGTAACTAATGTTTTCACAGTTGTTAGAATTTTGTGTTCATATTTTTTATTTGTTATAAATATTGTAATCAGTAGTGCGGTAATAAAACAGATGTAGACAGCAATACATGTGTTAACAATAAAAACTCTATTGGTGAAGGTTTGTGCAAAAGAGTAGTAAAATCCGTAAAATTGGACTAAAACTGCTAGAAAGTAAAACGTGAGTCGTAGATTATGGCAACTGGCGTGCTGCTCAAGTCTTTTTGTCTTCTTGTTATATCGAATTGAAAGTATATTTAGATAACGAGATATCGTTATTATTTTGATTAGTAAAGAGACGGTTTTGTTGGGATTAGACATGGTTTTAAAGTGTGGTTTTGGAATTACAATGCGGTTATGTAATTAACGTGAGTTCTATTTAATTTGTGGAGAATACTTTGTTCTGGTCATTAATTTTCATAGAACGTAATATAGATAATCAATAAAGATTATGTTTATTACTGAAATTTGATGTAAATATTGAACCATCTAGAATCTTATGGGTGTAAGGGTAAAATTTCTTTATTTTAGCATTAAAAAAAATACGTAAGTTCTCATAAAAAATGTTGCAAAATTATGGTGCACAAATATTTCTCAAATTTTTTTGCTCTATAATTGTGCACTTTGGCACAGTTGAATAAAGATTCAAAAACTGCAATCTGACTAAAGTTAGAGCCAATAGCCTAAAAATTACGAAACTGCCAAGATAAAGAATTCGATTTTTAAAATATTTATGTTTTTGCAAAAATATGTTTTTTATTTAGTTTTTTTGTTGGCACACTTGAAAAACAATTTGAGAGTAATAACATCCCTCAATTTCATTGTTTCAACATTAAAAGTACCAAAATTACAGATTTTTATAGAAAATGTAAGATTTCGATTCGTCCTTAAAAAAAATTCTAAAATTTGTTATTTTTTATTCTTTTTTTGAATTTTGCCTCAGTTAAAAAATAAGTCAAAAATAAACATTTCTGAAAATTTAATTCCTATAGTTAAAATTTCGACAATTTTAGTTTCAAAATTTTGGTACAGAATTGTTGCCTCCATAAGTCCTTTTTGTCTAGGGCGCGACACCTGAATATTATTGAAATTACGAAAATGTAATTTGTTACAATCAAAATTTTGAGAATTTTAATATCTTTACTAAAAACTAAAATTTCTAAAGCTTATTGTATTTTATACACACAATTGAAAAACAAGTCAAGACTAGCAACTTTCTCAACTTTCAAGCTTGTTACTTTTTGTTCTACAAATTTTCTAATTTAGCACAGTTGAATAACAACATAAGAGTAGTAACGTCTCCAAATGTCATTGTTTTAGCATTATTAGTACCACAATTACAGATTGTAATAAACAATGTTGCAATTTTGGCGCGTCTACAAAATAAAATTTCTAAAATTTGTTTTTTTCTTCTATAATTATGCACTTTGGCACAGTTGAAAAATTAGTCAAGAGTAGCGACCTCTCAAAATTTTATTTCTATAACATTGAAATTACGAAAATGACATGCTAAAATCAAAATTAAGAGAGTTTTGAGAATGTTTGCCTTCTCCTAGAATCAAAAATTTACAAAATTTTTAATTTTTTATGTATAAAGTCTACTGAAAAACCAGTCAAAAGTAGCAACCTCCTCATATTTTATGCCTGTAGTTCTAAAATTATAAAAACGACAAGTAAAAAAATATAAATTTTGAAAATTTTTACATTCTATAAATTTGGGTTTTTTGTTCTATAATTTTTAAATTTGGTACGGTTGAAAAACAACTTAAGAGGAATTAATCTTAATTTCAATATTTTTTATTTTTACCCCCATAATTGTACTCTGTGACAGTTGAAAAATGAGTCAAAAATGGCAACCTCTCCAAAGTTTCAGCCAATAGCTCTAAAATTACGAAAATTTAGAATCAAATGTTTAAAAATGTAAAACTCGTTTTTGGTATCAACAATTGTAAAGACAATGATGCGAAAAATCTGAAGATTCGGGAAGATCTGAAGAATATAAAGAGTTGATTTAACATCTTCTTTAAAGAAACTTTGAACTGAAGATTGATCAGTTTACCGGCGTAAATACAAATCAGACTAGACGCTTTTTGTATTATACTTAAATACAAGATGTTTATAAATGTTTCTAGCATCAAGGGTGGCTGAGAAATGTCAAAGAAATTGGCCGCTCATTTCAAATGTGGGTTTCGATTTTTCAACTGACATTAGCAGTTAACCTCAAACATGGAGCAAAGTAAGTTTTGAGAAATAAACTGTTCTAGTTGTGGTTTAAACCCTGAAAATAAAAAACTTGGGACACAAAACTTAACAGAAACGCCATTGAAGTAAGTAACATTATAAATAATTTTCAAGATAGTTATATTCACTATGAAAACAAGGCGGCAAAGTAGCGCACGACAGGAATTCCAGAGCCATCTTTGATGCTAGAAACATTTATAAACACTTTGTATTATAGCAACGCTAACGATTAAAAACATTATTCATTAACAAATTATTATTTTCATTGCTTTTAATTACTTAAATGCTTGATTTAGCTGATACGTTACCATTAGAACAACTCAGTTGTGAACACGACTTCCAACAATGTCCCCACAAAACCGAACAACTTATTTACTTATAAAACTAACAACAATCTACAATTATTTATTTCCGCCATCAGTTCAATATAATAATAAAACTAAAAAATTTGAGAGCCATCTTGGCTGGTATAAACTACGACTTGCTTTTTGGTTTCCTGTAATTATCTTTGAATTCTACGGATTTTACTACACTTTCACCAGTGTGTATTCGAAAAACAAACCTTTTATCATCACGGCCGGTTCAGTTGTGCTCATTTTTTTTACTGGAGCACTAATAATAATAATCTTGATTACCAATAAACTATATGAAGACCAAACAAAGATAGCACTGAACGATTTATTTTCCATGAAAAATCAATTGGAGCGAAGAAAGTTTTTCTCGTGGGATGAAATATTGGTTGGTTTGGTTTCTGCAGAAGTGGTAATGATGTTGGTGTCATGGACTTACTACTTGGTAGCAAAACCATCAGATGATCCACTGACGACACTAATTAGAATTGCACTTGCGGTCCTGGGTGTCTATTTCGCCGTTTTGAACAAACTAACAGAAGCTCGATGCGTGGTTACATTTTCGCTAATTTCTCAGCGTTTCCAAAGTTTGGAAGAAAATTTCCTCGAGGAACGTGGAGATGGGTTAAGACAGATCATCACAAAATATTGCCAGTTATGCGAACTTACAAGAGATGTTAATCAGAGCTTTTCAATCTCGCTTCTTTTTTTATTGGGTCTGTATTTTACAACCACGGTAATGGGAGTCTTAGCTACATATTTTAGTCTCTTCAATTGGAAAGGATTTGTTTCACATTCTGAAATACTGACCTGCATTCTTCTTGCAACTAAACTATTTTTGATAATTATGACTCTCCAAAATTGTAGCTCAACGGTAACAAACTCATTGATTAAAAAATTGTGTTGATTTGTTCGATTTTAGGCAAAGAATATAAAGACGACGTTTTGTAAGGTCTTGAGTCAAAGTAAGGACATGCAGCTGCGCAAAGAGGTGATCACTGATTGTAATTATCTCTAATTAAATTTTTAATTTGTAGTTAAAAGCGTATGGGCTTCAGTTATTTCAAGAAACTGTGGAAATTACAGCGGCCGGTTTCTGTGTGGTTGATTCGGAGCTTATTTTTTCTGTAATTAGACTCATAAGAAAGAAGAAACTGTTTATTTGTAACGATTTTTTTGCAGATTGTCGCTTCTGTTAGTACTTATTTTGTTATAGTTCTGCAGTTTTTGATTTATGATCAAAAAGACATAGAGGCCGCAAAGCTTTGGGATTGGGATTAGGTCACGTTTGTGGATTGTTTATTAACAGGAAGGGCAAACGTGAAGAAGCACTTTATAAATTCTAGTCATATTTTGTGTTATTACTGAAATATATGTTTCAGGGGTTTAAATGGAACCATCAGTTTCATGAAAAACGAATTTTCTAATTCTTTAGAGTTCCAGAAATTTTTGTTTTTAGGAAAATGCTTTCCTTTTTTGTAATTTTAATGCTATAAAAATGAAATTTGGGGAGTTTGCTCTTCTTGGCTTATTTTTCAACTGTGTCAAAGTACACAAGTATTGAGCAAGAAAGACAAATATTAGAAATTTTTGTTTTAAAGATGAGCCAAAATTTTGCAAATAATAAATTATTTTATTAAAACCTGTAATTTTGGTGCTATTGATGCTAAATTAAAGAAATTTGAGGGTGTTGCTACTCTGAAGTTGTTTTTTAACTGTGCCAAAGTAGAAAATTGTTGAACAAAAAAAACAAATTTCAAAAATTTTTATTTTTGCAAAGATATAAAAATTTATTCTTAGTCTTATTAGTCTGCCATTTTTTTTAAACTACTGACGTGAAATTTGGAGCAGTTGTCACTCTTAATTTGTTTTGTAATTGTACCAAAATAGTATATTATGAAACGCGTTTCATAATGAACATTTTGCCGCACGCACGTTTTTAGGACACGACGAGCGCAGCGAGGAGTGTCATAAGTAGTAAGTGCGGCAAAATGCATTATGAACAAGTATCATACGCTATTTTTTCTATTTCGCCTTATTTTAAACGAAAAATCTTGATTTCGAAATCTAGGGAATTTTAGGGTAGTTGGCATTTGCAAAATGTTCGGGAAAAAAATTCGAAGTAGCCAAATCTAATGTCAGTCAGTTTGACAGGTGTGACGTTTTGAGGTTACCGGAGCGCAAGGGAGCCAAGAGAGCGAAGATGTTGATTATGATCATGATGGTTCTCTTGCATCCAAAGAGTTTTTCTCCGATGAATTATTAAGCCAAGTACAACAAGAAATAATAATGTATTGATCGATTTATCATGGATTATCAAAACCAAAATCTAAATTGTCAACGTTGACGGCAGATTGACGGTTTGTCTGTTGCAAACCTAAGAAAAATATAAGTTCCTGGAAATTTTGGCACGGGATTGGTCCATTACGATACCGAAATACGCTCAAACGCGTATCGAAATATCTTCATTATGAACGCGAAATAGAAAAAACATTTTTTTACACAGGAAACGACAAGTTATAGAAATTTTAGTATTTAGAAGGATGCAAAATTTTGATTTTAAATTGTGTCATTTTTGTCAATTTTATACTATTGAGATGGAATTTGAGTATGTTGCTACTGGTACGTTATTTTTTAAATGTGCTAAAGTAGACAATTTTAGAGTTAGAAAAAAAATCTTAGAATTTCTCATTTTGAGAACGAGCCAATTTTTTTTTTTTTACTAGAATGTATTTGTAACTCTGGAACTTTTAATGCATAAACAACAAAATTTAGTGAACTCACTACTCTCGACCTGTTTTTCAATTGTGCCAAAAAATAAATTCAAACATAAAAAAGACAAGTTTCAGACATTTTTGTTTTTAGGAGGATGCAAAAATTCTCAAAATTTTCAAAGTAAAACATGTAATTGAGATGAAATTCGGGCAAGTTCTTATTTTGGGCTTGCTTTTTAACTGACCCAAGTACACAAATATTGAGCCAGAAAGAAAAATTTTGGAAATTTTTATATTGAGAGCGCGCCAAAATTTCGCAAAATTTTTATTAAAGCGAGTAATTTTAGTACATAGTTTTAATGATAAAACAATGAAATTTCGGGACATTACTAGACGACAGTGGTTTTTCAATTGGGCTAGAGTAGAAATGTATAGTACAAAAAATAAAAATGGAAACAAGTTATCAGTGCAAAAATGTAAAAAATTTCAAAATTTTTATTCTTTGGCCTGTCATTTTCGTAATTTTAAAACCACAAGCTAAGCATTTGAGTGTTGAATAAGCTCAACGATTTCCGTGTACAAAAAGTATGTGCTCTTTCAAATAAAAGAGCTAAAAACTGAAATATAAACCAAAAGAATCTTAAAAATATTTTTTTAAGTAAAAAACAATCTAGCAGACAAGTTTCCCTCATAAATAGTAATAAAACGGTGTATTGACACCGACAGATTACTTAATAACGTCTCCGAAGCAAAACAAACACCACCACATGTTGACCCTTCCAATAAACCCAAAACAACATCCGCGCTCTCCTTCAGCGCAGATCAATAAAGTCACCATGCGACCATACCTTCCATTTCAGTATTACAAATTACTTGTTGGTACAATGCTTTTCGTATCTCTTTAATAACTTGATTTGGATTAATCGTCACCACTCGAACCCGTTTATTTTGGGTTTAATTTAATATGTGAGTATCAATGCGAAAAAATTCCCATTTGATTTGTTTATTTTAGATGTGAAAATGGCCAAGATCGACGGAGTTGGTTTAGGCTATTCCTACCACCTTCCGTCCGCAGGATGGTCTCTGAAAATCAGAAACGTCTTGTCGCAATTTAGTGATTTATTTAGTGAATTTGATAAGTATATAGCTCCAGCGTACCACCATGACCGCTGCGAAAGATCTGTTTACATGAGATTGTACTCCATGCATAAGCGGGAGTTTGTTATGGTCTTCATCGCCTTTTTTGCCTGCTTTGGATTAGGCCTCTTCATAGGGATAGCAGGGCCTCCAATCACAAGCACCACTGAACTAGATGGGAAAATGTTGTTAACCAAAGATAATCATAGTAATGCGATAGCGACTGGGCCTTTTATCATGAAGACGCCGTCGCTGATGACTTACTCACAGCAACTTTGGGTTATTGCGAAATTGTCGACGCAGAATACAGATGGTGGGTTGGAAAATTAGCTTTCGGGGTTTTATGGGGTTGTTTTAGACGAGTCCTTCGACAAGAGTTTTCTCATTGCGGTTGCCATTGAAGGGCTCAATCAGGACCACAAGCCGGTGAGCATTTTGGATAACACGAACACGAGAAACAGGTGAGTTTTGATGGATATTTTGTACAGAAAAAGTTTGTTCTATTGAGAATAATTTAGAATTTTTTTAAAACTGCTATTGCTGCGGAATGTCAAATAAGAATTGCTTCATTATTCCTGCAGAAAATTTACTGATTTACACAGCAGGATTTGAAAGAGATAAGTTAGATTTCTGCAGTGGATATATGTCAATTTTGATCAATAGATGGCTGCACAAGCAACTGTCAAGTTTTGTACTAATCGCGAAATATCGAGCGAACAAATAAACACTGATCGTCAGTTTCCTCCACAATTCCACAACGTGTCTTTAATTGCCACTTTGACAGCTGTCAGTTTTGAGACAGAAACTGGCCAATCAGTGAGCAGGATTTTAAATTTGGCGCCTACAAAAAATTCTCTGTTTAATCAATTTATCACCAAATTGTTAACTTATTTTTGTAATTTTTAGTACAAATTATCAGGTCTTATTTACGATTACTACAAGGTGTTTATAAATGTTTTTAGCATCAAGGGTGGCTCTGGAATTCCTGCCATGCACTATTTTGCCGCTTTGTTTTCATAGTGAATATAACTATCTTGAAAATTATTTACAATGTCACTTACGTCAACGAAGTTTCAGTTACAGTTTTGTGTCCAAGTTTTTGATTTTCAGATTTTAAACCACAACTAGAAAAGTTTATTTCTCAAAATTAACTTTGCTTCATGTTTGAGGTTAACTGAAAATGTCAGTTGAAAAATCGAAACCCACATTTGTGATGAGCGGCAAATTTCTTTGACATTTTACAGCCACCCTTGATGCTAGAAACATTTATAAACACCTTGTAGAAAACTGTCATTTACTTGTGGAGCCATCTGTTAAACAAAATTGACATGTGTTCTCTACAGGTATCTAACTTATTCTTTTCAAATCCTGCGGCTTTTTAAAATTGCTTTCTTGTAAACCAGGAAATTCTCTGCAGGAAAATGACGTATAGACACATGCAAAAAAATTTCTGCAGGCGCCAAATTTATAATGCGGCTCTGTGATTGGTCGCTTCGCAAAGCGAATTAAATAAACGCTGATTTTTTTGAAAACTCCTGTATGTCAACTGTCACAAAATTGTAGAAGTGTCTGCAATAACATTGTGTTATTTTCGCAAAAAAGTGTACTGAAAATGACTCAAAAAACGTCTAAAACCATAAATCGGTAAAGCAAATTCAAGTTATTAGCTTTCATTTAAAACAGAACTTTAAGAAGAATTCAAAATTGGACGAATTTATAACCTGCGTCAACAAATAACTAAGTTATGGCCGATTAATTATTATTACTATTATTATTATTATTATTATAAAACATTCAATGCTGAATATCTCCGAAACTATGACTAATATAAAGATGCGGTTTTCGACATCGTTTTTCTCGCGCTTTTTTTGTTTAGAGTTACTTGCGTTTTTTTTGTTTAAAGCTTCTTCTGCTTTTAAAAATTCAAAATTTGATGGTAAATTTTTTTGGGAAAAACGTACAGAAAATTTTTGAATTTTTGTTTTTTTTAACCGCCAATCGTTAACTAATTATTTGAAATACTAATCTGAGACTTGACCAGATGATAGATCTCGAGCTGCTCTTTCGATTGATGTATAACTTAAAAGTACTTAACGTCATTTTCGCACCGAAAAGGTTTGTTAAAAATTACCCTAAAAAGATTCTCAGAAAACCTAATTCAGTCAATAATTTGTGAAGCACAATTATGTTATTGGCGTTCATTTAACGCAAAATCTCACGCAAAATCCAAAACTGTGCGAGTTTTTGACGTACATCAACAAATAACTGAGTTATGGCCGATTAAACTTATGGGTAATTTATGGCTAAAACTAGGTAAACCGACTTCGGTTGATTTCTCGCTTAATTTTACGACAATTTTATATTATTAAGAGTCATTTAACGCAAAATTTTACACATGTTCTAAATCCGGTCCAAAAATTTACATCTGACAGCAAATAATTGAGTTATGGACGATTGAAATTTCAGAACTTGAATTGTTCGAGATTGATCTTCGAGATTATGGCAAATATAAAAAAAACGGTTTTTGTTATCGTTCTTCGTGCGCTATTTTGTTTTGAATTAGCTTTCAAAAATCCAAAATTCAATGGCCAATTTTCTTGGAAAAAAAATGCTTACTCAAGTAATAAAAAATTTTGAATTTTTGTTGCTTTTTTTGACCCCCACCCGTAAAGTGTTTGACTTTCCGATCTGATATTCGACCAATTGATAGATCTCGAGCTGCTCTTTTGATTGATGTATATTTAACGTCGTTTTTGCATAGAAAAAATTTATTAAAAATGAACCCAAAAAGAACCTCTAAAAGCCTAATTTCGTCAATATTTTGTTAATTTGTGACGCAAATTAAAATTAGTGGTGTTCATTTGACGCAAAATCTCACACAGAATCCAAAACTGGGCGAATTTTTGACGTACATCAACAAATAACTGAGTTATGGCCGATTAAACTTTTGGGTAATTTATGGCTAAGACTAGGTAAACCGACTTTGGTCAATTTCTCGCTTAATTTTAGGGCAATTTTATATTATTAAGAGTCGTTTAACGCAAAATTTCACACACATTCTAAATCCGGTCCAAAACTTTACATTTGACAGCAAATAACTGAGTTAGGGACGATTGAAATTTCAGAACTTGAATTGTTAGTTTCAAAATACATATTCAAGGCTCAATATCTTCGAGATTATGGCAAATATAAAAAAAAACTGTTTTTGCTATCGTTTTTCGTGAGCTTTTTTGTTTAGAATTCGCTTTTAAATATCCAAAATTCAATGGTCAATTTTCTTAGAAAAAAGAATTAAAAAATTTTGAATTTTTGTTGCTTTTTTTGACCCCCACTCGTAAACTATTTGACTTTCTGATCTAATATTTGGCCCATTGATAGACTCGAGCTGCTCTTTTGATTGATGTATATTTAACGTCGTTTTTGCATCGAAAAAGTTTGTTAAAAATTAACCCAATTTGGTCAATATCTCGTTTATTAGTAAAGTAAATTCAAGTTATTGGCGTTCATTTGACGCAAAATCTCACACAGAATCCAAAATTGAGCGAATTTTTGACGTACGTTAACAAATAACTGAGTTATAGCTGATTAAGCTTTTGGGTAATTTATGACTCAAACTAGGTAAACCAATTTCGGTCGATTTCTCTCTTAATTTTGGGGCAATTTTATATTATTAGGACTCATTTAACCAAAAATTTTACAAATAATCAAAAACCGGTCTAAAAGTCTACATCTAACAACAAATAACTGAGTTATGGACGCTTGAAATTTAGGAAATTGAATTTTTAGATCCAAAATATTTAACGTTCAATATCTCCGAGATTATGACAAATACAAAGAAACGGTTTTCGCCATCGTTTCTTTTTTGCGTTTTTTTTTTGTTTAGAATTAGCTCTTAAAAATTTAAAACTAAATGGTCATTTTTTGGCCCAAAAACAATTCTGACTCAAAAAATGAAAATGTTTAAATTTTTGTTTATTTTTTCACCGTCCCTCGTAAAGTATTTGACCTATTGATCTGAAATTCGGTCAGTTGATAGATTTCGAGCTGCTCTTTCGATTGACGTAATTTAAATGTATTTAACGTCGTTTTCGCATCGAAAAAAATTATAAAAAATGACCTCAAAAAGATCGTCTGCAAACCTAATGTCGTTAATTTGTGAATCAAATTTAAGTTACTAGCGTTCATATAATGTAGAATCTTACGCAAAATCTAAAACTGGGCGAATTTTTAACGTACGTCAATAAATATAACAGAGTTATGACTAATTAAAGTTTTAGGTACTCGCCAGAGGGCCAAATTTTTGAAGGTTCGGTGCTGGAAAACTACGACAGATATAAAGATGTGGTTTTAGTCACCATTTTTCTCGCATTTTGTTTGCTAAGAATTCATCGTAACATTTTTGGAATTTGTAGTTAAATTGTTGTTAAATTTGTAGTAATTTGAAGTTTTCTATTTCCGACTAAAATTATGTAAAACTACTTTGGTCAGTTTCTCGTTTATTTTCAGAGAAAATTTAAATTATTAGTTAAGTTATTAGTTATTATGCAGAAATTCATGCAGATTTCAAATTCGAGCTAAAATTCCGCATCCGACAACAAATAACTGAGTTATAACCAATTAAAGTTCAGGTAATAGATTTTCAGTTCCAAAATATTTACATATTTACAAATATCTCTGAATCCTGACCTGATGCAGCTAAACGGACTTCGGATTCAGAATCTGAAGGCAATTCTACTCCTTTTGGTCCAAAATTTGTAGACTAGTGATAGAAATAGAATTACAGAAATACTTTTTGTTCCAGAACCCGCCACCTAACGTGTGAGAATCAAAATTGCGATGAATTCATCGTAATGCACTTGGGCTATTTGGACTACACCCACTACATAATCACTGTAAATTTCTACGGACTGGAAGCCTTCCACCGACGTTACAACATCAACCAATTAACCTTCTTCGTACGTATTTCCCTTAAACTTCTCCTCTAATTTTCAATTTCAGTTCAAAACCTACAATCCGGCCTTCACTCAAATCGAAATCGGTTTCCGCTTCATCTTCTTATCAGCGACTTTTCTTGTCACGGTAACCTTGAAATCACCACCTCCACCAGAGGGTTTAGAAAAACCTTTTTTTTTCAGTGCTGGTTCGCCTACAGCCTCCGGAAATACGCGATTTACGACTGGTCCATCGAGCAGAAATGGATGTCGCTTTTGCTCCCCCTCCTCTTAGGCTACAACAGTAAGTGGTTTTAACCCATCATGGTGTTACGTTGGTACTTGTAGATCCCATGTTCCCCATGATGTTCCTGGTAAACTCCTGGATCCCCGGGATGATCGACGCGATCGCCCAGGCGTCTTTCCTCTGCGCTTTACTTCTGTTCTGGCTGTGCATCTACCACGGCCTCCGACAGAACGAAAGGAGAATTCTAACTTTTTACTTCCCGAAAGTCTTCATCGTCGCCATGTTGTGGTTCCCGGCGATAATTCTAGCGACGTGGGAGAAATACAGCGAATTACAAGATCCTACTTATAACCATTCCGTCGATACGGCGAATTTTTATACTCTTAAGGCGTTTTTCTTTATTTTTGGCGTTATATATCTAATATATTTGATACTTTTGATACTGAGGGCCTACACTGAATTGAGGTCAATGCCATTTTTCGGTGAGTGCTACTTCTTCCTCTTCTGTTTCTTATTCTTAGTGTGTTCAAATTTTAGGATTACGACTGAAATTTCTAACTTTATTAATGATCGTTGTGATTGTTATCACGTGCGTTATCACAGTTTTGAGGTTTGGAGTCGGCGTGCTTGAAGACAATTTCGTGGCGCAATTGTCGACGCATTATAACAGTTCTGCCCAGTTTATGTCTTTTTATGGGCTGCTCAATTTTTACATTTATACAATGGCGTACGTTTACTCCCCAGTTAATAAAGCAGTTCATGGTAAGTTACTTCTTATCTTAATCCAATGCGATAGTTTTTGGATTTTAGAATTTGATATAACTAAGGATAATCCGGCATTTTCTATGATAAATGATTCGGATGAAGATGTGATTTATGGGTCGGACGAAGAGAGTAGAAGACCTCTAAATAGGAGCAGGAATGATGATGATAGCGACTAATTTACTGTCTTGGTTATCTTATAGCGATTTGTTTGTTGTTGACTTTGGGTGTCTTCTATATTTTTACTGTTTGATGTATTTATTTTAGATGTTTAAAAGTAAATGTTAATATTTATTGTGTTTTTTTTAATTAACGAACAAGCAACACAAATCAAAAAAGTATTAGTAAACAGATTAATTTAATTACCAAAAATTGTCCTGGCGCATCCACCATTTTTATATTTTATTATTAAAATAGGAATACAATTGTAAATTTAAAATTCGGTCCTTAAAAGTATTACCCTTGTCATTCACTATTGGCTCAAAATGACACTAATTTATATTAAAATTTGGTCATAAAGATGAAATGTAGTTCTTCGATACTTTTTCAAAAATTGAATTTTAAAAAATCTGTAACTCAAAATCCAATCTTTAAAAAAATTTGAAAAAAATCTTTAGGTGTTAGCATCAAAACGGCACCAATTATATTAAAATTTAATTGTTATTGTACTTATAAAAAATTAAAAATAGAGCTATGTATTTTCATTTTCAGACCAACAAATTTTAAAAATTTGTTATCCAAAATCCGGTCTTCAAAAAATTAAAAAAAAACTAAATAAAGTTCTTAAATATGTCCTTTAAATCGGCGCTAATTATAATAAAATTGAATCGTTAATATTGAAATTATGAGAAAAAAATTATATATTTTTAATACAATTTCAGAACAACCAATTTTAAAACTTGTAACTCGAAACCCGGTTCTCAAAAAAAATGGAGTAAGCCCTTTAAGTATTGGCTTTAAAACGGTACTAATAATATTTAAATTGAATCGGTGGTATTGTAATTATAAAAGACAAAATAGAGATTTGTATTTTTGATGCATTTGTAGATTAATAAATTTTAAAAATTTGTGACCCAAAATCCGGTCTTTTGAAAAAAAACTGGCTAAAATTTTTACACATTCCCTTTAGAACGGCGCTAATTATATTGAAATTTAATCATTAATACGGAAATTATGAGGAAAAAATTGGAGTTCTGCATTTTTAATACATTTTAGAACAACCATTTTTTTTAAATTTGTAACTTGAAATTCAATTCTCAAAAAATTTTGAAAAAAAACTGAGTAAAGTCTTAAAGTGTTGGCTTCAAAACGGCACTAATTATATTAAAATTGAATTGGTGATATTGTAGTTATAGTAGACAAAATAGAGCTCTGTATTTTTGACACATTTTCAGACCAATAATTTTTTAAAATGTGTGACCCAAAATACGCTCTTTTGAAAAAAATCTAAATAAAGTCATTGAATGTACCTTTTTAAAAAGGGGCTAATGTATTAAAATTGAATTGTGAATAATAAAATTATAACAAAGAAAATAGAGCTCCAAATTTTTGTCATCTTTTCAGAACAATAAATTTTAAAAATTTGTGACCGAAAATTCGACCATACTTTTTGGAAAACTGAATTTTTTAAAATTTGTGACGCATAATCCAATTTTAAGAAAATTTTGACAAGTGTTCCAAACAGCTCTAATTATAGTAAAATTGAATAGTTAATATTAAAACTATAATAAACTAAATGGAGCTCTTAATTTTTGGCACCTTATTAGAACAACAAATTTTAAAAATTTGTGACTCAAAATCTAGTCTTTAGAAAAATTTTCAATAAATTGGTGTAAAATCCTTAAATGTTGGTTTCAAAACGGAACAAGTTATATTAAAATTGAGTAAGTACAATATTGCAATTATACAAAAGAAAATGAAACTCTGATTAATTGCCACTTTTTTAAAACAATAAATTAAAAAAAATGGTGCTACAAAACTCAATTAAAAAAAATGAAAAAAGAACTAGTAAAGTTATTAAGAGTGTTAGCTTTAAAGTGGCACTAATTATATTAAAATTGGATCATTAGCATTAAAAATAAAATAACAACATAATTTAAAAAATTTCTGACCCAAAATCTAGCTTAAAGAAAAATTTGAAAAAAATCGGAATAAGGTCTTTTAGTATTGGCATTAAAACGGCACTAAATATATTCAAGTTAAATAATAAATATTGAAATTATAAAAAAGAAAATGGAATTCTAAAGTTTTGACACTTTTTCAGGACAATAACTTAAAAATTTGTACCTCAAAATCCGATTGTTTCAAAAAAATCTGACTAAAGTATGTAAGTGTTGGCTTTAAAACGGCACTAATTAAACTAAAATTGGGTTATTAGCATTTAAATAAAAATAAAATAAAAATGAAAAAAACAAATAAAACGAAAAGTATATAAACATTCTAGATATTTTGTCAATAAATTTTAAAAATTTAGTAATTCGAAATCCAGCTTTAAGAATTTTTTTTAAAAAATTGAAATAAGGTCTTTCAATTTTGACTTCAAAACGGCTTTAATTGTTTTAAAATTAAATTGTTAATATTACAATTACAAGGAACAAAATGGAGCTCTGCATTTTTGACACATTTTAAAAACAATAAATTTTAAAAATTTGAGGTTTGAAATCCGGATTTAAAAAATTTAAAAAAAAAATCTGAGTAAAAGCTTTAAGTGTTGGCCTCAAAACAACACTAATTATATTAAAATAAAATTGAGTTCTTAATATTAACATTATTAAAAAGAAAATGGAACTCTAAATTTTTGCCGCCTTTTTAAAACAATAAAATTTAAAAGTTTGTTACTCGAAAACAATGAAAAAATTTGAGTTCAATCTTTTAGTGTTGGCTTTAAAACAGCATTAATATAATATAATATTAATTATTATATATACAGGGTCCGGCAACACTTGTGTCCACCCCTAAAATCGCCTTCAATTTTAAAGATAAAATTTTGAAAATTTGCAAACGCTCATAGTTGACAAAGCTCTAAAAGCTGACGCAAAAATTTATTTTTTATCACTGATAGTGTTGGCGTCGCGACGCCCTTAAAATGTCATTTTTAGTTAATTGTGAGGGTTTGTGATATCAACCTCTAATTTAATTTTTTTTCAATATAAATGTGTTAAAAATATCTCAGTTGTTATTTTAGATTCAAGGCAAATTGTCTTCAAAATTTGAGAAAAAAATGCTGTTTTATCAAGTTGGTTTCCAATTTCATTACGTCAAAGTTGGGAACTACGTTTACACCCATCTGTCAGCATCTTGTGTCACAAATGACATCTATCTTTTGGCTCGCTTTAGATTGTAACAAAAGTCTTACTTGGTGAAATTGTCGCTTTGTCGATGTTAATTAACGATTTCTGGTGTCCATAAAGTGCAACATGCCCGTGTTAATCAAAATTAACCTTTATAAGAGTGAGTGAAGTCACTTGTGAAATTTTGGTGTAAACGTAGTTTGCCGATGCGCTGCCATAATTTTGAAAACTAACTTGATAAAACAACGTTTTTGTCGCAAATTTTAAACACAATTTGCATTTGATTTAAAATAAAAACTCAGATATTTGTATCACAGTTATATTGAAAAAAAATTGATTTCGCGAATAATTCCGCAAAAACTCAAAAATTGCTAAAAATTATACTTCTTAGGCGTCGCGACGCCAACCAAACCATGATAAAAAACAAATTTTTGCGTCAGCTTCTAGAGCTTTGTCAACTATGAGCGTATGCAAATTTTCAAAATTGTAACTTTAAAATAAAAGACGATTTTGGGGGTGGACACAAGTGTTGCCGGACCCTGTATATATATATATTATATAATCATTATTAAAATGAAATTGAATCATTAACATTAAAATAATAAGAAGCAAACTAAAACACTGAATTTTTATCACTGTTTTAGAACAATAAGGTTTAATTTATGTTAAATTATATATAAAATTATTATTAAATTATATATATTATATTAAAATTAAATCGTTAATATTGAAAATTATAAGAAAAAAAATAAAGCTCTGTATTTTTGATACATTTTCAGAATAATGAATTTAAAAAATTTGTGACTCGGTCTCTGAAAAATGTTGAAAAAAATCTGAAAAAGTATTGGCTTTAAGACGGCACTATGTTAAAATTGAGTCATTAGCATTGAAAATAAAATACTTTACATTTGTGTTATTTTTTCAAAACAGAATCCTAAAAACTTGTGTTTCGAAATTCAATTTTAGGAAAATAAACAATTCTAATTTAGAAATAACTTCCCACTTATCTAATACAAAATCTTATTGACTACTCCCATAATTATACATTCACCTGCTTACTCCTAATAAATTGCTGTCGTCTACCAGTAAATACTTTCATTAAAAACATTAGTTCATTTATAAATTATTATATTAAACCATTGTGCTCCCATCATAAAAAATGTTTCTCCACAAGAAAGTCTTTTTAAAAATTGCAATTTTGTACAGTCAGCTCGGTCTAGTGTCAATCAAACATAAAAACCACCGTTTCCACAGAACTGAAAAGCACGAAAAGCTTAAAACACTTTTGCTAACAAGTCTTCTAGTCCTCAATGTTTACGTTATGTACATTTTACTTGGGTGTTACAAACAATACTTTTTCCTCGTCCAATTGACAGAAATGGTTTACTATAACATCGATATTTTCGGTATGTGTGGATCGTTTCTCTACATCAAACTTTGCGACAAGAAACTACTAAAAATACTAAACAGTATTTTACTTTTGTTTAAAAACAGTAAAAGTAGTACAAATGAGACGCCTTTCAGTACGTTTTGTGGTGGTATTTTGTTGCTTAACTTTGTGCACGAATTAAAACAAGAAGTCCATTTCTTCGTTCTTCGCAGAAGTGGTAATGCAACCCTAGCTGTGCTATTTTTTCTGGGCATGATCTACTGTCTGATTGTAAAGTTGGTACTCATGAGTTTGTACACTGCCTTGTTCTTCATTTTGACAAAACATTTCCGTGAAATCAATAAAGAGATCTTATTAAGCACTCCAAGCAAATATGAGAGTATTTTCAAAACTCATCAGCAGCTATCTGAGGTCACTGATACCACAACTGGTATATTCTTGCCCTTCATTCTCTTATCCACAGCTTTGGATGTTATGATCTGTGTAGTTTCAATTGTCCAGATCGAGGAGTACGGAAAACCAAATTTTTTCCCAATTTTTGTACTGACAAAAATCGCATTTAAATTAGTGGTCATCATCGTAGGAATGCACTCTCGCTGCATACAAGAGGTGAGATCCTAAAAATCTCGTCAAAAATCCAAGTCAGTTGTAGGCAAATGGAATTACAAGAAACATTTTTTTGTTGGTTGTACAAACAAAGATACCGAGTGTTAAAAAAAAAGTAAGTTTAAACGGTGCGAATTTTCAAAAATGCATTTCTTGTAGTTGAATTCGTACGCTTTGCAACTTCTTCATGAGAAGTTCGAGACGAGGGCTAAAGTAAACTTCGTTTTGGATGCAAGTCTTATATTTTCGGTAATGTTTTTGTTGTTTAATGGTTGTTTTTAAAGATTTCGTTTTAGTTTGTTTCTATAATAACGTCATATAGTGTAATGACGATTCAGTTTATTTATTATGGGAGAGAGCATGGCGACCATACTGCACTTTGGAACTTTTGAGTTAAGTTTAATAACTACGCTACTTAATAAATTTTGGAAAGAAATTTTACTGAAGAAGTGGATTGGCTTCATAAATTTTTTTTTTTATGTTCAGTTGTACAAAAATGTTTTTGTTGAAAACTTGCAAATTATTGAAATTGCTCGAAACTGTTTTGAAAGTTAATTTAATGAGGTTTTTAACGACAAATAAAAATCAATGCTAGCATTAGTGCTTTCCGAGATATTTTTAAAAATTTGACAAAAAAATTCTGTCAATTTGCATTGCTATCTCTTTTCGTTTAGAAGTTACAAGACAAAAAACATTGAAAATTTTGTCGGTTTCATTAAAAAATCAATGCCACTGCATTGCTTACAAAACCGTAATCTATAGACACATATTAGCATATTAAGTTTTAAAGTGACTTTAATACCAACGCAGACAAGAAAAATACATTTTAGAAAACTTTTAGATGATAAAGAGTTCATGGACTTCGGTCAATTTTTCTCTTATTTTCACAGAAAATTAAAGTTTTTAAAGCTTACTTAACGTAGAATTTCACGTAAATTCCAAATACGGGGCAAAAATCCACATCCGACAACAAATAACTGAGTTATTGACGATTAAAATTTCGGATATTAAATTTGTACTTTCGAAATGTTTAATGCTCTATATTTTCGAAACTACAATTATAAAAGTGCGGTCTGCGTCGATTTTTTGCGCTTTTTTTGGATAGAATGTACTTTCAAAAATCCAAAATTCGACGGTCGATTTTAAAAATTTTCATTTTTAAGACCAGGCAAAATTGGCAACATGTTTTTGAAAAATTCCTAATTTTGATAATTTTAGTGCTACGACTATAAAATTTGGGGAAATTACTATTCTTGACTAGTTCACTAACTCCATCGAATTGCAAAATTGTAAATCAAAGAACTCAAATTTAAAAAAAAAAAAATTTTGAAATCAAACAAAAATTGCCGATATCTTTTGTAAAAATTCAAATTTTGATAATTTTAGTGCTTTAGTTATGACATTTGGGGAAGTTTTTCTTTTCTAATGTTTTATTAATTTTACCAAATTGCAAAATTTTAGAACCAAAGATTAAATTTTTAAGAATTTTCATTTTTAAGACCAAAAAAATTTGCCGACATCTTTTGCACAAATACGTAATTTCGACAATCTTTGCGCTACAACTATGAAATTTGGAAAAATTACTCTTAGCATAGTTCACTAACTCTACCAAATTGTAAAAGTGTAAATGAAAAAAACTCAAATTTCAAAAATTTTTATTTTTAAGACCAAACAAAAATTGCCGTCATCTTTTGAAAAAATTCGTAATTTTGATAATTTTAGTGCTATATCTATAAAATTCGATAAAGTTATTTTTTTCGAATAGTTTATTAACTCTTTCAAATTGCAAAATTTTAAACCATAGAACCCAAATTTAAAAAAAAAAAAATTTAAGAACAGGCTAAAATTGCCGACATTTTGTCCAAAAATTAGTAATTTTAATAATTTTAGTGCTACAGATATAAAATTTAGGAAAATTGCTACATTTTTAAAATTTGTAACTCAAAATTCGGTTCTCAAAAAAATTGTAATAGTTAAGATTATAAAATATATTTATACATATACAATGTATTATAAATATATTAATTATAAAAGACAAAATGGAGCTTTGTTTTTTGCTACATTTTTAAACCAATAAATTTTAAAAAAACGAAATTTAAAAAAGTTACTCTTTTTGAATAAGTTACCAACTCTACCAAATTGCAAAAGTCTAGGCCAATAGACTAAAATTATAAAAAAAATAAGATCAAGCATAAATTGTCGATATCTTTTGTAAAAATTCGTAATTTTGATAATTTTAGTGCTTCAGTTATGATAGTTTGAGAAGTTTTTCATTTCGAATGTTTTATTAATTTTACCAAATTGCAAAATTTTAGAACCAAAGATTAAAATTTTAGGAATTTTCAGTTTTAAGACCAACCAAAAATTGCCGACATTTTTTGCAAAAATGCGTAATTTTTGCGCTACAACTATAAGATTAAGGACAATTACTTTTTTGAATAATTTATCAACTCTACCAAATTGCAAAATTTTAGACCAAAGAATTAATTTTAAAAAGACCAAGCTAAAATTGCCGATATCGCTTGTAAAAATTCGTAATTTTGATAATGTTAGTGCTTCAATTATGAAATTTTGAAAAGTTTTTTTTCGAATGATTCATTATTAGTTCTACTAAATTGCAAAATTTTAGAACGAAAGATTCAAATTTTAGAAGTTTTCATTTTTAAGGCCAAGCAAAAATTGTCTACATCGTTTGCAAAAATACGTAATTTTAACAATCTTTGCACCACAACTACAAAATTTGGAGAAATTACTCTTTTTGAATAGTTTATTACCTCTAATAAATTGTAGTTACTGACCGTTTATCTAACGATCTTATTAGACTATTACCTACATAATACTTCTTTTTTGATTAGTTTTCTTTTATCCAAATTAAGTAAACAACATTTATTGACAGTTCCGTTAAACAATTTGTAATATTTACTTCACAAATCAATAATAATAACCAGTCATAACGTGTAGTTGTTTACTTTACCAGCACGAAATTCCAATGAAATGAGCTCCCACGAACACCTCTTATTAAAGATAACAATTTTTCTGTGTACCCATTTTGGGTTTCTCTCAATCACCCAAAACAAACAACACTTTCAAAGAAACGAAAAGTACCACGTTGCTAAAACTTTCTTCTTGACGTTTCTTCTGGTTTTTAATATTTTTATTGTCTACACTGAAATCCAGGGTTACCAACACTTTTCTTTCGTGGTCCAGTTTACGGCACAAGTTTATTTTTGCCTTGAAGTTTTCCAACTCTGTGGTTCGATTTTGTACATCAAAATTTGTGACAAGAAACTGGTGGAAATTTTTAATAAAATCCAAGAAATTTCAACGAAATTACCTTCACAACGGTCTCTACTTATGAGTTTGTTGTGTGTCACAATTTTATTATTCGATTTCCTGCTGGAGATTATAAGAGAGCTTGAGTTTTTCTTCCGCCGGGTAAAAGGCGTTTACAGTTTTGACTTGGTACTTCATCTTATTAACGCGATTTATTTGAGAGTTATGAAGTTTTTAGTACTGAGTTTGTACACTGTCTTGTACTTAATTTTGACGAAATGTTTCTGGGGGATCAACGAAGAAATTCTGAGAATTAGCAGCAGGAAATATGAAGAGCTAATCAAAGTCTACAGTGATTTATCCGAGGCTGCTGATACGATCCTTCGGATATTTCTTCCCTTTATTCTTCTATCGATAGCCCTGTATATCTCAGACTCCGTGGTTACCATCGTCCAAATCGAAGAAAGAAAAATCTTTGAGTTTCTCTCAGTGACTCGATTTTCAATGACTGTGCTAAAATTAGTAATGGTCATCATTGGAGTACACAGTCGCTGCATGCTCCAGGTAAGTTCTAAAAGTCCAAACAAAAATGCAAGTCAGTTGTAGGCCAATCAGATCACAAGAAACATTTTTTTGTTGTCCGTACAAACAAAAGCACCAAGAGTTAAAAAGATGGTACCTACGTCCTCCAAGTCTTAATTTTTTACCCTTTAATTTTTGTAGTTGAATTCGAGCGCATTGCAACTTCTTCATGAGAAATTCAACTTGAGGGCTAAAGTAAATTTCGTCCTAGACGCAACTCTTTTATTTTCGGTAAGATTTTTTGACAAAATTTGTGCTGGAGTCTCTTGATTTTGGACCCAAAGTCCGTTTAGCTGTCAGGTCAGGACTTAAAGACACAAAAGTGTTTTTGAGTTTTGCTTGCAAAATTACAAAACTTTAAAATACTTTGTTGAAAAGGTAATTAAATGAGCATTCCAACAAATTATAGAAGTCGCTAAGGAAGTTGGTTTTTGCCATGATATTTTAGAACGGTTTAGTACTTTTTTGCATACGATTTTAAAGTTGGTACTTTTATTTCTTAATGTAATACGTCGTCACAAAGGTTGAAATGTCTGCTTTCTAATGCGGTAATAAACGCGTTATTATCTCTTGTCATTTAGAAGTTATAAGGCAAAGAAATTCTTTAACATTTCAAAAGTGAATATTTAGAATCCGAAATTGTAATTGTCAATAACTTAGTTATTTGCTGTCAGATGTGGATTTTTGACCCAAATATGGAATCTGCTTGAAATTATGCGTAAAATGAGCCCTAATAACTTAAATTTGCTCCGCAAATAAGAAAGAAATTGACCGAAGTAGGTTTACATAAATTTATTCATAAACTTTTTTTATAGAAAATCAAATTTTCTACTTTCGCGAAAAATCTAACAACGAAAAAAATGACGATTTATTATGTCAAGATAATAATTAACGTAATTCACATTAAATTACGATATGATCTAAAATACATGTAATTATAAAAATGGTGGAGGCGCCGGTCTAATTTTAATTTTTCCGTAAAAACTTGTTTTTTTAACAATAGTTTTAATAATGTAACAACGGATTCTTAGCAAACAAAATGCGAGAAAAACGATGACAAAAACCACATCTTTATATCTCTCGAAATTTCCGAGATATTAAGCACTGATATTTCCGAATTTTCAAAAATGTGGCTTTTTTATGTAATTTTTAATCAACTTTCCCGGTGCACAAATAACTTTAAATGTCTTTAAGTTAAACGAAAAGGAGCTCAAGATATATCAACTGGCCGAATCTCAGATTAGTAGGTTAAATAGTTTAAGTGTAAAAGTCGAAACAAAAAATTAAAAATAGTTTGAGTCAATTTCTTTTTCCGAAAATAAATGACCATTAAATTTTGAATATTTCAGAGCACATTCTCAATAAAAAAGCGCAAAAAACTTAATGGCGCAAACCACATCTTGTAGTTTTTACGATATGCGAAAGAAAAAATTTAATATCCAAAATTTAAATCGTCAATAACTCAGTTATTTATTTTCGGATGTAATTTTTCTGGATTCTAGATTTAAAATCTGCATAAAATTCTGCGTAAATTGAGCCCGAACAACTTAAATTTGCTCCAAACGTAAGAGAGGAATTGACCGAATTCCACAAGCATCAAAAAGTGTTCTAAAATGTTTTTTCTGGCCTGCGTTAGCATTAAAGTCACTTTAAAATTTAATATTAGCCTATAAATTCCAGTTTCGTAAACAATGACCTTGATTTTTTAATTAAACCAACAAAAAATTGGAAAAAAATTTAATTTTTTGTCCTGTAACCTCTAAACTATAAGAGATAGCAATGTATTCGACAGCGCGCCTAAGAGACAAGATTTTAGTCACTTCATTGAGGCGTTACAATGAAAAATCGATTAAATAATTCTCGAGTTATATAGGTACAAAAATGCATAAAAATCACGAAAAAAAAGCAATTGTTTTGGAACATATAAGTTCACTTATTAAAAATTCACAAAAAGTGCTAACCCTAGCAAAAAGTTTTATAGGTCGTTGGAAAGCCCATTAAATTGTCTTTCTAAACCACTTTCGACCAATTTAATAACTTTGCAAGTTTTCACGAAAAACCGAAAAAAACAATTTTTGTCAGCAGAGCCTAAACAAGAGTATCTCTGAATCCGGACCTGAGCAAAACGAATTTCCAATTCAAAATTAGACCATTTTGCTTTAAAATTGACTTGTATTTTTAATATTTTTTTCAGTTTGTTTCGACCACTACAACGTATTCTGTGATTATCGTGCAATTTATTTATTATGGAAGAGAGCATGGCGACAATGTTGAACTTTGGCGTTCTTAAACTGATTGGTTTAGTTTAAAAAATAAAATGTAGAGAAACCATCAAATTCAGAAAACTCCAGAGAACCTAGAAGACTTATTAATCTTTCGAATTTCCGATTCTGAAAATTTCAGGCTCTCACTTTCTCAGGTTTTAACGCTTGAAAGTGAAAACCTGAAAAACCTGAATTGTTGTCAAGAGGATTAAAAAAACTATAAATTTATACACAGAATAACTCCATTTAATTCCAGAATTTTATATTTTTCGTAAATTTCCTATCATACTCCAGAAATTGCAAAATTATAATTACGTAAGTGCTCGCCGCAGAAATAATCTGAAAAAAAAATTAAACTAAAGGAACTCTTCGAGAAAATCTCACCGTAAAAATAAGTTTGGTATCAACAGCAAAGAACCCAGCGGCTGTAATCTCCACATTTTCATGGGCAAGTTGCAACCCAAACGCTTGTAACTACAAGTTTCAATAAAAATCGTAAATTATTAGGTAGGAAGTTTAGTTTCACCTCTTTCCGCAGTTTCGAGTCCTTAGTTCCTGCAGAAAACTGACTGAAACTAGTTTTCATTTCCCTAGCCCTGGTTTTACATCCTTGTAAAGACATGACGAGAAAGAAGAGTTTGATGACGACAAAAACACAATTGAAAATGTCGTCTTTGGAGATGTTCAGTTTCCATTCCACGAAAGTGTAATAAATGGACAATGTCCAAATCACCAAATTAGCAAAATAGCTTCCGATGAGAAACAAGATGATGATTGAAAAAGTTTTGTTGACTTTTCGTACGATTTCGCACAAAGTTTGGTGTTTTGTAGCGACCCACTTCAAGTTAAGCACCTCAAAAAGGGCGTTCAAACTCTGAAAATACCGCGAAATTAGCGAGAACATTAACACGCATCTTACTAAATTCACGTTTCGTACGATCGTGAAATAAATATAAATCATAAAATAAGCAAATGATAACACCACTTCAATAGTAGAAGAAGAAGAACTAGCATTATCTAGAAGCCCCGCCACAGAAGTACCAATAGTGTCGCACAAAACAAAAAAAACAAAAAATTTTTCCCACGCAAAGTTTGATGGTACCAATTTTAACTCCTCTTTAACCTCAAGTAGTTCGTTGATTGAGGTGATAATCTCGTTTTCCCACATTTTGTTTGTAATCAAAATACTGACGGTCAGTCCATTGTCAATGAGAAGAAAAATAAAACTACTGGCTGTGATAATAAAAACTCGGTCCATGTAAATCAGAAATAAGTAAAATCCGCCGAATTCTAGAAAAATTGTTAGGATTGTGATAACGGTGATAAGGCTAAAGTTTTTCGTGCTTTCAAACTTCTTCGTTTGGTGGTTGTAATTTAGTGACAATGTGGTAAAGTATTTCGATATTATGATTGTCTTTTGGAGGAGACTTGTTATGGCGTTGCTTGTCGACATTCTTAAGACGTGGAGTGTTTGGAATTGTTTATTATTAGGGGTACTGAAGACACTTAATCAATATGTTTCTTATTCAGACAACGAGTAAATATTTGTTGTTAATTTATTAACTTAGAAGTGTGTGTGTAAATAAGGCACAATTTAAGAGTTTAAAAAATAAAAATTTCAGAAATTGTTTAAAAAACTGTTTGGAATATAAGCATCTCGAACCTTCTGAATCTGATTTTTATGATAAAAAATAATGAAATTTGACAAGACTTGAAACCAAAAAACAACAGTTTTAGAATTTTTTTTTGAGAGCGAACCAAAAATCTTTAATTTTTAATATTAAATTTTATAACTTCCGTAATTTCACCGATAAAACAACAAAATTTGGAAGAGGTACTACTTGCGTTAGGGTTATAAACCGTATTAAATTACAAATTTTTCAACTCTAAAACGAAATTTTGTATTAAAAGTTGATCTATTTAGAAATTTTAATTTTGAAGACGAATAAAAAACTTCTAATGTTTTTAATTTAATTTCATAACTTGCGTAATTTCGTCGATAAAACAATGAAATTTGGTGAAGGTACTACTTCCATTTTGCTTATAAATCTTACCAAATTACAAATTTTTCGATTTAAAAACAAATTTTTTTGAAATTTTTATTTAAAAGTCGATCTAAGAATTTACAATATTTTCTATCAAATTACTTAATTTCCGTAATTTCACTTCTAAAATTATGAAATTTGGTGGGGGTACAGCTTTTGCTTCAGTTCTTGACTGTACACAGTTAGAAAATTTTAAATTAAAAAACAATTTAAAAATTTTCATTTTAGAGCTGAACCAAAAATCTTCAAATTTTTTTATTAAATTTTCTAACTTGCGCAATTTCACCGATAAAACAATTAAATTTGAAAGAAGTACTATTTCATTTCCGTTTATAAACTGTACAAAATTACAAATTTTCCGATCTAAAAACGGATATTTGAAAATTTTTATTTCATAGTCGAACTAAAATTTTACAATACTTTTTATCAAATTCCTTAATTTCCGTAACTTTACGGCTAAAATACTACTTTTGTTTCAGTTGCATGTTAACTGAACAAAATTAAAAAAAATTGTAAAGTAAAAAACAACCAATTTTGAAAATATTATTAAGACTCACCAAAAAGTTTCAATATTTGTTATTAAATTCCATAGCTTGCGCAATTTCACTGATAAAACAATGTTATTTGGAGGAAGTAGTACCTCATTTCCGCGCATAAACTGTACAAAATTTCAAATTTTTCGATTCAAAAACGGAAATTTTGAAAATATTTATTTTCTGGCCGAACCAAAAATGTTCAATACTTTCTATCAAATTTCTTAACTCCCGTAATTTCACCGCTAAAAGCATGAAATTGAGTGGAGGTACTACCTTCGTTGCAGTTATTAACTATACGAAATTATAAAAATATTTATCAAGAAACAAATTTTTGAGATTGTTATTTTGAGGACAAACCAAAAATCTTTAAATTTTGCTATTAAATTTTATAGCTTTCACAATTTTACCAAGAAAACAATGAAACTTGGGAAAGGTCCTACTTGTCTTTCTATTATTAACTGTACGAAATTATAAGATTTTCCATGCACAGAAAGAAATTTTTATTTTGTAGCCGAACTAAAAATTTTCAATATATTCTATTAAATACCATAACTTTCGTAATTTCACCAACAAAACAATAAAATTTCAAGAAGGTACTACCCAAATTTCTGTTATTAACTCGACAAAATTACATAATTTTCGGTCATCAGACAAAGTTTTTTGAAATTTTTATTTTGTGATCAAAACCAAAATTTTCGATCAAGAAACAAGCATTTTTCAATCCCAAAATTTTATATTCTTCGTATACTTTCTATCATAATCCAAAAACTGCAAAATAATAATAATAAAAGTACTTGAAGCAGAAACAATCTGTAATAAAAAAAATAGAGAAAGTAAAACCAGTCGACGAATTCTCACCGTAAAGATGAGTTTTGAATCAACAGCAAAGAATCCAGCAGCTGTAATCTCAGAAAAAAATTAAACTTTTTTATAAAATCCCATAGCTTGTGTAATTTTACCAATAAAACAATGAAATTAAGAGGAAGTAATGCTTATGTTCCCATTATTAACTATATATTTTTCCGTCCACAGGCAAGGGTTTTGGAATTTTTTATTTTGCATAATTTTCGATCCACAAAGTTTTTAGCAGTTTTTATGTTGAGACGACTCAAAATTTTTCAATAGTTTCTATTAAACTCCATAACTTCTGTCGTTTTGGCGATAAAGGAATAAAATTTGGAGAAGGTACTGCTTTCGTGCCGATCTTTAACTGTACGACAAGACTAAAACTGTAGCACTAAAATTACCAAAATTACGAATTTTATAGGGAAAGATTTCTCCTATTTCGACTTCGCCTTGAAAATAAAAATTTCTAAAGTTTGTGTCCTTTGATCTACATTGTTGCAAATTGGCAAAGTTAAAAGACAATTGAAAATTAGCAATTTCCCCAAATTTCATAGCAGTAGCACTAAATTTACCAAAATTAGAAATTTTAAGGAAGTATTTCTCATATTTCGACTTCGCCTTGAAAATAAAAATTTCTAAATTATGTGTCTTTTGATCTACAATTTTGCAATTTGGCAGAGTTAATAAACGATTTAAAACTAGTAATTTCCCCAAATTTTATAGTTGTAGCACTAAAATTACTAAAGTTACGAATTTTAAGAGAAAAATAAAAAATAAAAAATTCTAAATTATGTGTCTTTTGATGTAAAATGTTGCAATTTCGCAGAATTAACAAACGATCAAAAGCGAGCAATTTCTTTAAATTTCATAGCTGTAGCACTGAAATTACAAAAATTACGAATTTTAAGGGAGGATATCTCATATTTCGACTTTGCCTTGAAAATAAAAAATTCTAAATTATGTGTCTTTTGATGTACAATGTTGCAATTTCGCAGAGTTAATAAACGATTAAAAGCGAGAAATTTCCTAAAATTTCATAGCTGTTACTCTAAAATTACCAAAATTAAGAATTTTAAGAGAGGATTTCTCATATTTCGGATTTGCCTTGAAAATATAAATTTCTAAAATTTGTGTCTTTTGAGCTACAATGTTGCAATTTGGCAAAGTTAATAAACAATTTTAATCTTGTAATTTCCCCACATTTCATAGCTGTAGCACTAAAATTACCAAAATTACGAATTTTAAAGGAAGATTTCTCATATTTCGGATTTGCCTTGAAAATAAAAATTTCTAAAATTTGTGTCTTTCGATCTACATTGCTGCAATTTGACATAGTTAATAAACAATTTAAAACTAGTAATTTTTCTAAATTTCATAGCTGTAACACTAAAATTACCAAAATTACGAATTTTAAGGGAGAATTTCTCATATTTCGAATTTTCCTTGAAAATAAAAATTTCAAAAATTTGTGTTTTTTGATCTACAATGCTGCAATTTACTAGAGTCAATGTACAATTAAAAACTAGTAATTTCCTTAAATTTCATAACTGTAGCACTAAAATTGCCAAAGTAACGAATTTTTACCACCTGCCTTAAAAAAAATTTTCTCAGAAATACTCACAATCAAAACGACTCTCTTCTCGAAAAGTCGAAACACAACTGATTTCAATAAAGAAATTAATACGTAATTTTCAAATTGCTAATCACCACCTTTTTCCTGAGCGAACAAAAAATTATCCGGTGACGCCATATTGCCATGAACGAACGTAATATTGAATAACAATGCAATGAATAAATAACAAATTCAAGGAATTTATAGTTTGCTTTAAATCTTAGTACATAATTTCATTAGTTTCTAAAGCCACTATTAATTTTTCTATTGGTATTTCCTTTATTCTATGACGTTCTTTATTTTGTCATATTATCTATTTTCTTCTTTTTGCTTATTATTCTTGCTTCCTGTGTCCTAGAGGGAAACTAAATGTCAGTTCTACCAACATTGACTGTCAAGTTTTTTACCAATCGCAAAATACATATAACGTTAGCAATTTCACTGTTAAAACAATAACATTTTTAAAAAAGTACTACTTTTGTTCCGATTTATTGACAGCACAAAATTACATAATTTTCGATCCACAAAGTTTTTAGGAATTTTTATGTTGAGACGACTCAAATTTTTTTAATATTTTCTATTAAACTCCATTACTTCCGTTACTTTAGCGATAAAAAAATGAAATTTGGAGGAAGTACTACTTTCGTGACGATCTTTAACTATAGGAAATTCCATAATTTTCCGTCCACAGACAAATGTTTTGACAGTTTTTATTTTGCGATCAAATCAAAAAATTTCAAATATTACTGTAAAATTCCATAACTTCCGTAATTTTGTCGGTAAAAGAATGAAATTTAGAGCAGGTACTACCTTCATTCTAATTATTCACACACTGAAATTACATAATTTTCAATTTCCACACAAAAGTTTTTAAAATTTTTATTTTAGGACGAACCAAAAATCTTCAATATTTTCGATAAAATTCCATAAATTTCGTAATGTTACCGATAAAACAATAAAATTTAGAGGTGGTACTAATTTCGTGCCGATCATTAACTGTACGAAATGACATAATTTTCTAAATGCAGACAAAGTTTTTTGAATTTTTATTTTTTGGTCGAATCAAAAATTTCCAATATTTCTTATTAAATTACATAACTTCAGCAATTTCACTGTTAAAACAATGAAATTCTTAAGAAAGTACTTCTTTTATCCACAGACAAATTTTTTTGAAATTTTTATTTTGTAGAAAAAAATTATTGTTTTTTTAATAAGATCTACTACCAGTTAAATTAAATGTACTCATTTCTGTGACACCCTGTATAAACATGAAAGATATCTATCCATTTATCTGTTCTTTATATAGGAGTACTTTTTATCATAATCTAAAAACTGCAAAATAATAATAACAAAACCACTCGAAGCCGAAACAATCTGAAATAAAAAAATCAGAGAAAATAAAACCAGTCGACGGATTCTCACCGTAAAAAAGAGTTTTGAATCAACAGCAAAAAACCCAGCAGCTGTAATCTCCACATTTTCATGAATTAATTGCAACCCATAGGCTTGTAGCTACAACTTAAAATTAAGCATCTAAATTAAAAATTCTCTCAAAAACCTGCTTCCGCAGTTTCGGGTCTTTGGTTCCTCCTAAAACTTTACTGAAACTAGTTTTCAGTTCCCCGGCCTGTAAAAAACAAACCAGATTTTGATAACAATCAGTGAATTTTATTTTACCTTCGCACTGCATCTTTGCAACGACATGATAAAAAAAAAGAGTTTGTTCAAGATGAAAATATAATTGAGAATATCACGATTAGCAATGTACATTTTCTTCTCTCGAAAACTGTAATAAACGAACAACGTTAAAACCACGATATTAAGGAAATAATCTCCGATGAGAAACAAGATTGTGATAGAAAACGTCTTGTTGACTTGTCTCGCGATTTCGCATAAAGTTTGGTGTTTGGTAGAGACCCACCTCAAGTTGGTACCATCAAGGAAAATTGTGTTCAAACTCTGGAAAAATCGCCCGATGAGAGAAAAAGTCAACACGCATCTTGCTAAAGTCACGTTCTTTAAAAAGTTAAAATAAATGTATGCCACGAGATACAAAATCAAGAGTATTGCCAACTTATTTTCAAAGGTAGAGGTGGTGGAAGAATTGGAAACCCAAAGTAGACACCACCAAAAAGAAATAACTATTGTGTCAGCCACCATGGAGATGAGAAAAAAATTTTCCCACAGAAATTTTGATGGTGGTAATTTTAACGCTTTTTCGACCTCAAGTAGTTTGTTCATGATGGAAATTATTTTTTTTTCAAACACTTTGTTCGTGATTAAAATACTGCATCTTAAGCCAGTGTCTATAAATAAATAGATAAAAGTACCCGATGAGATTATAAAAATTCGTTCCATGTAAGAGACCGCGAAGTAAATTGCGCAGAGTTCAATAAGAAGTGTAATGAGTGCTAAAATACTAATTACTATGCGTAAAAAATTGTATGTTGTAAAGTTTTCAAATTTATTCTTCGTGGGATTGTGACTTAGAGATAGTGTGGTGAAATATTTGGATATTGCGACTATTTTCTTGAGGAGATTCATTGCGTCATTGCTCGTCGACATTTTGTCGGATATTGGAAATTGTTTATTATTGTAGGAATTTAATCAATTGTTACTTATTCAAGCCACAGGTAAATATTGGTTATTAATTTATTACCTCAAAAGAAAAAAACTAAACTTTTTTATTAAATTCTATAACTTGTGTAATATTACCGATAAAACAATGAAATTTTGAGGAATTACTACCTTCTCATTATTAACTGTACGAAATTACATAATTTTCCGTCTACAGGCAAGGGTTTTAGAAATTTTTATTTTGCGATCAAACCAAAAATTTTCAATTTTTTTTTGTAAAATTACATAACTTTCGTAATTTTATTGGTTAATGGGGGTACTACCGCCGTACCAATCATTCGCTAAATAAAATTGCATAATTTTCGATTCACAAAGTTTTAAGAAATTTTTATTTTGAGACGACTCAAAAATTGTTTCTATTAAATTCCATAACTTTTGTAATTTTGGCGATTAAAGAATGACATTTGAAAGAGGTACAACTTTGGTGCCGATCATTAACTGTACCAAATGACATAATTTTTTGTCTGCAGACAAAGTTTTTTGAATTTCGATTTTTTTGGCCGAATGAACAATTACCAATATTTCTTATTAAATTCCATACCTTCCGCAATTTCACTGTTAAAACAATGAAATTTTTAAGGAAATACTACTTCTGTTCTGATTTATTAATTGTACAAAATTGCATAATTTTTAATAAAAAAAAACAAGTTTTTAAAAATTTTTATTTTGAGACGACTCAAACATTTTCTATATTTTATATTAAATTCCATAACTTCCGTAATTTTACCGATAAAGCAATAAATTTTAGAGGATGTACTAATTCCGTACCGGTTATTACCTGTACTAAATTACATAATTTTCCATACATAGACAAAAGTTTTAAAAATTTTTATTTTGTGGTCTAGCCCAAAATCTCTAATATTTTTCTGTTAAATTTCATAACTTCTGCAACTTTACTGCTAAAACTATAAGATTTAAAGAAGGTACAACTTTTGTTCCGGTTAATAATTCAACTAAATTATATAATTTTTGCCCCACGTAGAAAGTTTTTTGAAATTTTGTAGTCTAACCAAAAATCTTCAATGTTTTCTGTTAAATTTCCGCAATTTCATCGTTAAAACAATAAAATTTTAAGGAGGTACTACTTCTGTTTTGATTATTATTAATTGTACTAAATTACATAATTTTCGGTCCACATACAAAGTATTTTCAAATTTATATTTTGTAGTCCAATCCAAAATCATTAATATTTTCTGCAAAATTCCATAACTTTTGTAATTTTAATGATAAAACAATAAAATTTGGTAAAAGTACTACTTCTGTGCTGATAATTAACTGTACGAAATTACATAAATTTCGGTCGACATACAAAGTATTTTGAATGTTTTATATTGTGGTCCAACCCAAAATTTTCAATAATTTCTATTAAATTTCATAACTTTCGCAATTTTCTTGGTAAAACTATAAAATCTTAAGGAGGTACTACCCTTGTTTCAACTATTAATTGTATTAAATTATATAATTTTCGATCCACATACAATTATTTTAAGTTTTTACTTTGTTTTTACTCTATTAAATTCCATATCTTCCGTAATTTTACCGATAAACCAATGAAATTTGAAGGAGGTACTACTTTCGTACAATTAACTGTACAAAATTATATAATTTCGTACAACATACATTTTTTAAAATTTTTATTCTGTAGTCAAACCCAAAATCTTCAATATTTTCTGTTAAATTTTATTCCTTCCGCAATTTCACGGCTAAAACAGTTTAATTTTAAAAAGTACTATTTCTGTCCCGATTACTTACAAAATTACAAAATTTTCAGACAAGAGATTTTTTTTTAAATTTTTGTGCAAATACAACAAAAAATTTTCAATATTTTCTTTCTAAATTTAATATCCTACGTAGTCTTACTGCTAAAATAATGAAATTTGGTAAAAATACCACTTCTGTTTCAATTTAACTGTGCAAAATTACAAAATTTTCAATTCTTTGAAATTTTTATTTTGAAAACAAACCAAAAATATTCCATCGTTGAACCACATATTCTCCAGCTTCTCAAATTTTCAATTTATCTGCAATTAAAATTAAAAATGACACAAACAATTTTATTTCAACCGGCACAGACACATACAAAACGAACCCTAAAATTACCCCAAACTACAAATTTAATTATCTTTTTCCTTAACCTCCCTCGACCGAGACTTCATTACGAATTTACATAATTTAGGAATACAAAGAACCATTTTGACAGTTAGATACAAATAGAGTCCTATCAACACCATCAAAAACAACAAAACATCCAACAAAAGGTACTGATACCATGGCATATCAATCGCTGCGCTCCTCAAATGGCGCGCGCCCTTATAACGAATGACGTACTCAGCCCACCAAACGGCACTTTCCAACCCTGTCATGGGTTTATCAAAGAAAATGTCATTAGCTTCCACCATCTTCGTCTTGTAACTACAATAACCAATACAATTGGTATCAATTTTGATGATTGATAATTGATAACTCACGCTTTCATCTCGGCTACTTTGATAATGACATTTTTGATACTGTGTTTAGTAAGATCATTGATCCTCAGTGTGGCTCCCACCCCTAGTTTGACCACTCTTCGAGCCAGTGGCTGTTGACTCCTGAAGAATGGTAAACACACCAATGGTACTTGGGCAGAAATGGCTCGCTCCACCAAATAGAGTTCTGGTTGAGTCACAAACACTCGGACGTTTCGATGGGCTAAAAAACGACTTAAGCATTGCGTGGTAGAAAAAAAATCGTACCAAGAAGCTCTTTCTCAGGGAACCAAGCTTTACTAATGACGTTTGAAGGCGTTTCGGGCAAAAACTCCGACTTTGCTTTGACCAGGAATTTGTATGGCAGCTCGGAAAGAGCCTGCAAGATGACTGTTCGTTTTTCATGAGACATGGAGGTGAAGTTTAGCCCCAAACTCACATAAACGACGCCTTCCTTCGCTTCATCTAACATCTTCTTCAGAGACTGAAATCGTGGTACTAGAAATGGTACTACTTAGAGAATAACCAACCTTTGGAAGGAGTTTTGGTGGGTTGGTATCAATGGGCGAAATATCCACGATCGCTGGTACGTTCGCCCTCGCTGGGTGTACCAACAAGTTCGTGTTAAGAAAGTACATACTGACGTTCCTTTCCATGTCACCCAGTGGTAAAATGTCGCTACCGAAATACTTCTCCGCCATCTTATGGGCTCTTGGTACGAAGACATAATGGTAGTAAAATTTATTCCACAGGAAGAAATAAATACTCTGGAACTTCTCCACCAGTGTTAGCTTCCCAGGGGTGAAGTCAAAAATCGGATCGGGATACAAAACGGGATGATTCGGGTTACCCACCGCGTCATAATACACACTGAAGATGTTCCCAGAGGACACCCCAATCACAGGAGCGTCGAAAAAATCCCCCAAAGCGTACATCACAGGGTGCATGATTTCAATCAAAACCAAATCGAAGTAGTTTTCACCGGAAATCAACCCTTGGAATTGGGTGGAGTTGAGTTGGTGGTCCGCGACGGCGTCTAAGTAGTGGTAGAATTCCTCCATTTCTCTGCAGTGGCCCTCGTACTTCCGTTCGATGTTATATGCAGATTGGACACTGATTTCTGTTAAGTTGGTAAGTGTGGGGTCGTTCAAAGGGTTGGGAGTTACTACAGTTACTTGGTGGCCGCGTAAAGACAACTCGCGCCAGATTTCCTGGAAGACTACTTGGTGGGCGATTGATGGGAACATGAAGACTCCTAAAATGTTGGCGCATTTTGCGGTGCCAAAAATTGTGAGAAGCACTAGGAAGTTCATTGGTTCGGCACAAGAATTGGACTGTTATAACAGTTGACGTTTATTGCGGCTTATCAAAAGTACCTTGAAAGTTATTATCAGTGGTACCTACTTTTATTTTTAAAAAGAGTGATAAGGGAATTTATAAAAATAAATTTGTGTAAGCGTGTGTAATTTAAAGCAATTTAGAGCCACCTGCACAATTCTGAGAAATTTTAATTTTTTTAATCGCACCTGTAATTTTCAACTAATAGTACCTTTGATAATTTTGCTGATACAGCTATGAAATTTGAAGGAATTACTAGTTTTGACTTGCTATTGATGTGTCCAAAATCACAAGAATTTCGTACAAACAGAGTAAATTTAAAAAAAAATTGTTTTCTAAGACAGACTAAAATTTTCCGAAATTTTCAAATAGCACCTGTAATTTTGGTAATTTCAACGCTAGATTAATGAAAGTTGGGGAAATTACTGCTTTTGCCTTGCTAGTTAGTTGTCCTAAATTTCAAGAATTTAGAGCAACAGAGTCAATTTTCAGAAATTTTTATTTCCAAGACGATCAAAAAATTCCCAAAATTTTCAATTCGCCCCTGCAATTGTGGTAATTGTGATGCTAGAATAATAACATTTGGAGAAACTACTACTTTTGACTTGCTAGTTGGATATATTAGATCTCAAAAATTTAGAGCAACAGGCTCAATTTTCAGAAATTTGTGTTTCGAAGACGAACTAATAATTCCAAAAATTTTCAATTTGCCTCTGTAAATGTGGTAGTTTTAATGCTAGAGTAATAAAATTTAGGTGAATTACTTCTTTTGACTTGCTTGTGCCTGACCTAAATCTAAAAAATTTTGAGCAACAGAATTGATTTTTAGAAATTTTCATTTTTAGGACGAACTAAAATTTTCCAAAATTTTCCAATTCGCCCCTGCAATTGTGGTAGTTTTGATGCATTAGCAATATTAAATTATTACTTTTGACTTGCTTGTTGGCTGTCCAAAATCTCAAAAAATTAAACCAACAAAATCAATTGTTAGAAATTTTCATTTTAAAAATTTTTTCAAAAAGCACTTGCAATTTTGATAGTTTTAATGCTTAGACTATGAAATTTAGAGAAATTACTACTTATCACTTGCTAGTAAACTGACGAAAATACTAAAAAGACAGACCAGCAAAGTCAAATTTTAAAAATTTGTATTTCTATGATGAACTGAAAGTTTTCAAAATTTCCAATTTGCCGCTGTAATTATAGTAGTTTTTACGATGAAGCAATGAAATTTAGGGAAATTACTACTTTTGACTTGCTTATAGGTTATCGAAAATCTCAAAATTTTAGAGCAACATAGTCGATTTTTATAAATTATCGTTTATAAGACAAACTAAAACTTCCCAAAATTTTCAATTTGCACTTGTAATTTTGGTAGCTTCATTGCTGGAGTACCGCAACTTAAGAAATTTACTAGTTTTGACTTGCTAATTACTTGCTCTTAATTTTAATAATTTAGACAAACAAACACAATTGTTAAAAAATGATATTTTAGAAACGAATTAAACGCAGAGATTTGGGAATTAATAGATGGGGGGACATAGTCAAAAGTCTTAGAAACATATCTACGACTAGCTTTACAACTTTCGTCCTTGTCTGTTGCACGCATTCACTGGATACAATGTATACCTATCTCTCTCGCCAGGATGGAGAGTTTTTGATTGGCTAATTTTAAAACTTGACAACAATTGTAATGTGTGACAGTTCACAGCAAAATGAGTAATCCAACGTACTGTAACACAACAAGTTCTCTCAGCACCATAAAAAAACCGACGTCGCATACTACAGACGACAGAAAGTGAGTTCAAAGAAGAATTTTTGGTTTAAGACGCATTTGAACAAATTTGTGCGAGATTGTCGAAACAGATTTTGTAATAAGCGTAGAATAGAAATGGTACAAATAAGGGCTAACTAGTGAAATAAAAATCAATGCAATATTACAACTGGCATGTTTCTGAACTAAATCGTCGTCTGTGGAGAAATTGAGAAGCAAAATATGAAAATTAACTACAGACTACAAAGTGCAAATAAAGTGAATTATTATGCGATTAGCAGATGATTTATAATTGAAACGGAAGTCACCAAACATACGGAGAGGAAGAAAACCATGGATTTTGACGAAGAGAGAAAAGATCAAGATTCAATTGAAAGAAATATCCTAGTTAATAAAAATCCAAGGTGTACCTAACTAAATTGGATGAATGGAGAAATGTTCAAAGTATTGAAGAAAAATACATGAAAGCAGTAAAAAAATACGTTAAAAAGGGACAAGTAGATTGTTGAGAACATCAAAAGAATATGAAGCTCAGAACTGGTTAACAAAATAATGGACAGCTCTGACGATAAGTAAGAACAGAAAGGAGAACACGCTAGAAAACCTGTGACATTGTAGCAAATAAGATTCTGTTTAAGATTTGGACAATGAGGTTGACAATGAGTAGAAAGGAGTAAAAGAAGATCGTGGCAGACCGAGAGAAGACTTCGCTTTTTTCTTACACTCGGACGAGGAACAAAATCAGATTGATGTAAATAGTGGCAAATACATCTTAAAAGAGACTTTCTGCATTTTCTTCTTTAGAAGTCTGAGTCTAATGTAAAGTTTTCTATGTTCTTACGATTAATCTAGGCTGTTTGAATTAGCTTCTCCATTTTGCCAGGTTTCTGGTGTCAGACTAGAAAAGTGTTAGTCACACGTTGCTAATTTTGATTTTCTCATTAGTGTTTGACCTTAAACCTATTGAAAACTATGTTATGCACACTGAGAATTGTATCAATATCGTTTAATTGTGGAGCTATAAATGATCGGTTTTACCGCATTCATATTGTGGGAGTCTCCACTTGATGTAGAAGAGCTTCGGCCTTTTAAGGAATAAAAGTTTCAACATTAAAAGACAGCAAAACGAAATCAAACTAGTGATGAAAGAGCCTTGTCACAAAATTTAGCAACATACAAGAGAAATAACGTCTAAAACCTTTAAATTCACAAAACTTTGCATTCAAAGTTCTTTACTGACATTAGCTATGACAATTTGGATTTGCCGTTTGAAATTCGAGTAACGATCTACGTCATGATCTCTGATTGGTTCCATCCTGACGAGAGAGACAATACTGCATCAGCGATAGGAATCAGTGCAATAGGTAGAGACAGAAATAAAAATTATTGTTGCACATGTTTTGTGTAACGTATGTCCAAATTTCCATATGGTAACCGGATCTATTATTTTCCAAATCTCTGATTAAACGTTTCCAAAATTTTCAATTAGCACCTGTAATTGTAGTAGTTTTAATGCTATGGCTATAAAAATTGGAGAAATTACTTCTTTTAACTTGCTAGAAAAGTGTCCAAACTCCCAAGAATTTAGAGCAACAGAGTAAATTTTTAGAAATTTGTAGTTCTACGACAAACTAAAAATTTTCAAAATTTTTAATTCGGACTATTATTGTTGGTAGTTTCAATGCTAGAATACTGAAATTTCGGCAATTTATTACTATCGACTTGCTAGTAATAGGCCCTCAATCCCAAGAATTGAAACCCACAAACTCAATTGTTAGAAATTTTATTTCAAAAACAAACTAAAATTTTCCAAAATTTTCAACTAGCACCTGTCATGTTGGTAGTTTTAATGCTAGATAACTGAAATTTTTGCAATTTACTACTTTTGACTTGCTAGTTGGTTGCCTTAAATTTCAAGAATTTAGACAAAGAAACAAAATTGTTAGTAATTTTTATTTCAAAAACGAACTAAGATTTTCCAAAATTTTTAACAAGCACCTGTAATGTTAATAGTTTTAATGCTATGGCTATAAAATTTTAAGCTATTACTACTTTTGACTTGCTAGTAAACTGTCAAATATCCCATGAATTTAATGCAACCGAGTCAATTTTTAGAAATTTGTATTTCAACTACAAAAAAAAAAAATTCACAATTTTTTAATTCGCTCCTCTAATTATGGTAGTTTTTATGCTACAGTAATAAAATTTACTTTAAACTTGCTGACGGTCTGTCTTAGAGGGCCAAGTATGTAAACCAACAAACTGAATTGTTAAAAAATTTTATTTCAAAAACAAATTAAAATTTTCAAAAATTTTCAAATAACACCTGTAATTTTAGTAATTTTGAAACTAGAGCAATGACACTCGGCCAAATTTCTATTTCAAACTTACTAATTGTATAATTTAGAGCAACAGTCAATTTTTAAAAACTTTTATTTCAAAAACGGACCAAACTCTTTTCAGAGGAACTGCAAACATTCAAAGCTCTTAAAAAAATCAGCAGGTTCAAGTATCTCAGCATTGCTTCAATAAGTCCAATAGCAACTGAAGGATTGAAGCATTAGTTTTTATCACATTTATATAAAAACCTGCTTATCAAATTCACCTTGGAAATAAAGACTAAAATATAAAAACTAGTTAGAAAGCAACATATAGCTTAAATTTCCATTTGTATATCAGCAATTACTAGTTTGCATGTTTGCCAGCTATAAATTAAAAATGAAATGACCTTTTTTGATGTACTTATTCAAGGAAAGCTAACATTAATATTAGTATTTACAACAAATTTTGTGTATTTAGTTCTAGTTTACACGACAACATGTTCCTTCTACTAATGCTGCCACTAATTCAAAATTCCCATAGCGCCAACCTCTTAGGAGTCTTCATGTATCCCACACTCAGCCACCTGAAGATTTACCACCACGTCATGCAAGAACTGTCTTTGCGTGGCCACCAAGTCACTGTTTTAACACCAAAACCCTTCAACAACCCCAAATTGACTAACTTAACAGAAATCAACATTCATTACGACGCACCAGAAGGTATTGACATCATGAAAAACTTTTACCAAGATGTGGATAAATGTCAAACCATCAAAAACCTGCGCGAGATCTTACACACCATCGCCGAAAACGAACTCCAAACTGCTCCCTTCCAAAATTTCCTCCAAACGAAGCACCAGAAGTTCGACCTTATTTTCATCGAACTCTTCCACCCAGTGATGTTCGCAGTGGCGCGTCGATTCCAAGCGCCGGTGGTGGGAATGCTCTCAATGCCCCTCTTCAGCAATCACTTCGAGATTCTGGGCTATCCGAACCATCCGGTACTGTCACCGGATTTTATGCTGGGTTTCACTCCAGGGAAGTTAACACTGAAGGAAGAGTTCGCAAGTTTGTACTTTCTTTTTTGTACGAAGTACCACCACGAGTACGACTTCCTGCCGCGGGCTCAACAGCTCGCGAAGAAGTACTTCGGGGATGATTTCCCCGACATTGGAGATGTTGAACGGAGCGTTAGCATGATCTTTGTTAACACGCATGCGGTATTCCACGGGCTGCGCCCTCGAGTACCCGGAATCATCGAAATGTTACCTTTGAGTACCATTCCTGTTGCGAAGCTCCCAGAGGACTTGCAAACCGCTTTGGATTCCTCACCAGAAGGTGTAATTTACTTCAGTTTAGGCTCGCAACTAAAAGTGGCGACTCTGGAGAAGAAGCTCCAAGATAAGTTTCTGAGTGCTGTCGCGGAACTACCCTTCAAAGTTCTCCTGAAGTGGGAACTCCCTTCCTTTCCCGAAAAACCAAAGAATGTTATTTCCAAACAATGGTTCCCTCAAAGTGACGTTCTTGGTACGTAAACCTCCCTTTAACTTTAGTGAAGAACATGATTTTTAGCACACCCCAATGTTAAGGCTTTTGTGACTCAAGGAGGACTGCAGTCCCTCGAAGAAGCCATCATGAGGGAAGTTCCTGTGGTCGTGCTACCATTCTTCGCCGATCAACCTCTGAGTGCGCGAAGAGTGGTGGATTTAGGAATCGGACAAAGTTTAGATCCGTCGCATTTCACCAAAGATGAGTTGAAGAAGAGTATTATCAACGTTGCAAGAACTGGAGGGTTGGTAAGAGTGTCGCCACGAACGCAAGTTATTTTGTTTTGCAGGTACAAGAAGAGGATTAAAGAAGTACGGAAAATAATGTTTGATAGCCAAAAAAGTGGAGTCAAAAGAGCAGTTTGGTGGTCAGAGTACATTTTAAGACACAAAACGATCAAGCATTTGAAGAACCCAGCCGTGGGTCTCTCGTGGTTTCAGTTTCTTTTGTTAGACGTTGGTTTGGTGATGAGTTTTTTAACAATCATATTTGTTCTTTGTGTTTGTAAAATTTGTTACTTTTTTAAAAAACATTAAAATAAAAATGTAAGTATTTATTTGTTTATGGAAATTGGAAGACTGCTTCAAAGTTTCATTAAAATTCTTTAAAAGTTTTCATTAAAAGTTTTTAATGAAATAACAGACTTTTTTCAAATATAAAAATTTACTATTTTTCAACTATTTTGACTTTTAATTTTTCGAAAAGTACTGCTGGTAGAGAAAAAATAATGACAGTGCTGCAATCTTTGAACAGTTCTTTATAAAAAAAGTAAACTTCATCGCGATAATCTTCATTTTAAGTGCTCTGTATCAACCTAGAGCCAAAAGCAAATTTCCTTAAAACTGCTTTAAATTTTTTCCTCAATTTTGTGTTTATGTTTCGTTACGCGAAAAGTACTATTTGTAGATAATAAATAATGACAGCATTGTATTCTTTGAATAATTCTTTATAAAATAAGGAAATTTAATCGCAATAAGCTTCATTTTAACAACTCTGTTTCTTCTTCTAGAGCTAACCGCAGGAATTTTGGAGGGTCTATTTTAAAGACATTTTCTCTGCGACGTCTTGAAAAAAATTAAGATTTTCTTTATCGAAATTGGAAGACTTCTTCATAATCAACACGCCTATAAAGTTTCCTTAAAATTAATTCGGTTTTTGTCGAGAAAAAAAATCATAAAACGAAAATTTTGAAGTGTCAATTTTTTTTGTTAATTTTGCCTTAAAATTTTGCAAAAAGTAGTGTTTTTAAAAAAGAAGTAACGACACCACCATGTTCATTGAACAATGCTCTATAAAAAACAGTTAATTTTTATCACGCTCAGCTTTATTTTAACGACTTTAGGAGAACTAGAACCAAAATTTGTGCAATTTTGAGATTTGAGTTTAAAGAATTTTTTCTTGAGACATTTTTAAGAAAATTTGGTTTTTCTTAGTGGAAATCAAAAGATCATATTGCAGTGTATATATCTATACAATTTTCTTCAAATGTCTTCAGTATTTTCCAAAATAAAAGATCTTTTTTCAAAATTTGAATAATTTTTAGATTAATTCCGTTAATCGAGAAATAAGCCAATTTTCTTCAAATTTGACTTTAAATTTTAGGAAAATCAGTGGTTCTAAAAAAAAGTAACGCCACCACTGCATTCTTTAAAATACATCTATAAAATCAGTTATTTTTTATCACGCCAAGCTTTCTTTTAACAAGTTTAGGCGAGCTAGAGCCAAAATTTGCGCAATTTTTTTCTCGAAACCTTTTCAAGAAAATTTGGTTTGTCTTCGTGGGAATCAAAAGAACACACCGCAGTGTATATATCTGAACAATTTCCATTAAATATCTTCAGTATTTTACAAAATAAAACAACTTTTTTCAAAATTTGAATCATTTTTGGATTAAATCTGTTAATCGATAAATTAGCTAATTTTGTTTCACTTTGATTTTAAATTTCAGGGAAAACAGTGATTCTAAACAAAAAGTAACGCCACCACTGCATTATTTGGACAGTTCTCTATCAAAAACAGCTAGTTTAATCACGCTAAGTTTCATTTAAGCGAATTTATACGACTTAAAGCCAAACACGCCACTATTTTGAAGAATTTTCTCGTTCTGTTTTTAAAAAAGTCGAGTTTTTCTTCGTAGAAATCAAAAGAACTCATTAGAGTCTCTACGCCTAGAAAGTTTCATTCAAACTTTTCAAATAAAAAACTTTTTGGAAACATGAAAATCTTGAGAATCCTTGCTGGCAACTAAGGAAAGCTTCAATCTTCTTTCACTTTAACATGAAATGTTGAGAAAATTGGTAACTTGTGGCAAAAAATAACGACACCAGACGATTCTTTAAGAAATTCTCCACAAGATAAGGTTAATTTCAAAGCCTCAAGGTTCAATTTAACGATTTTGTGGTAATTTAGAGCCAAAGATGCGCTACTTTGAGGTTCAACTTTGAAGAAATTTGTCTCAGTGGCGTCCTAATAAAATTAAAATCTTTTTCGTGGTGTCGAAACAGTGTATGCTAGTCTATAGAGATGTACAGTTTAATTAAGATTCTAGAGGATTCTAGACGTAAATCAAAATCTTTAATTTTAAGTTCTCAATAAATAATTTTGAAAAAAAAATTATCGTACTTCTCTACTTAAATAATAAAAAAAAATTGAAAATTGGTAGAACTGGAAACGAAAAGGTAAGAAAGAAATGATGCCAAAAAAAACTAAAGAATTGTAACAATTTTTAGAACCTCTAAAGTTTCCAAAATTTCTACAGTTTCGTATTTTTTAGAATACCAGATTCCAAAAAATACAAAAATGTATTTAGATCTTGACCATTTTGATCTCCATTTTTTGCTCTCAAATCTCTCAAATATTTTGTTACCAGATGTTAAAATTGCAGCGACGGTGTTAGCTCAGACATGATGTTTTTCTCAATGACTCAATTTACATTTAAATCGACTATTTTCCACACTTTCTATGAACTGCTTTAACCAACATTTTTTTCACTAGAGGATTTAAAACGTTGTTTGAACAATCTAAAATTTTTTAAAATACCTGTATTCAGTTGTTTATTGAACGATGATGTTATCATCTGCTACTTTTTATTTTTATATTAGGCTTAACAAATTTCAGAATTTTTGAAAAAACTGGATAGCTTGTCAAAAAATACCATTATAAAAAAATTAAAATTTTTAAATTTCCTAAAAAACTTTTATTTCTGTTGTTTTGGAACTTGTTGAGATAACTACTTTAAACTTGCTAACTAGATTTAAAAAAATATAAAATTATTAAGCAAGGGTAACATTTAAAAAAAATCGTTTGTGATTTTAGAATTTTGAAAATTCCTAAAAATACGTGTAAGTTTAAATTGAAATTTTCTTAAATTGTTTAATTTAAATACAAAATTATCATCAGGACGTTACAAATTTTGGAACTTTTTATTTTGTTATGAATCCAAAATTTTTCCGAATTTTTAAATCGTTCCATAAATTAGTTCTTTGCTAAGCTTTGATTAGTTTAAACTTTCTTAATGAACTTACAAAATTGCAAAAAAGACAAGAAACAATGCAAATTTCAAAAATAAATTTGAGAATCATTTAGAACCTATAAACCAAAAAACCCTAAAAGTCTAAAGACGAAGAAAAGTCTAGAAACCAATGCGTCACCACCATTTTATTATTATTTTCTTTATAATTACAATTTTAAATTACCTCTACTTTGAATGGACTCCGATAATGCCAGCAATTACCGTCGCTCGCGCGATATAACATGACCACTTTCTCAACCATTTAAAAAAATTTACTCCTCGAACAAATCATGCCACTCCAAAGACTTACAACCACCGAACTCTTATCATCAATCTCAGGTACGTCACTTGAACCAATTGTCGCACTTGCTAAAACCTTGTACAGCATCCGCAGTGTTCATTTCTGAAGGAATGCACCGCGGCTGGTCCGCCCCCACTCTACCCAAACTCCAATCAGAGAACAGTACCATAAAAATCTCCTCCAATGATCCCATGGGATTGGAAGCCGTGTACTTCGCCGGCGAACTACTGTCAATCCCATTATCAGTATATTTGATTGATAGAATCGGCCGGAAGAAGTCGATTTTGATAAACTCAGCGCTGGGAATGGTGGCGTGGCTTCTTATTGCTGTGGCTGGTGATGTGGTACTCTTATATATAGCGCGACTCCTTGCCGGGGTGACCGGGAATATCAGCATGATCGCCGTGCCTATTTACATCTCTGAGACGACGAACTCCAGCGCCAGGAACGTCTTTCTCGGGATGGTCAGTTTCGCGCAGACCCTCGGGATCTTGCTGATATACTCTTTGGTACCATTCGTCCCGTTTTACGTCCCTTCTCTTGTCGCGGAAGTCGTGTTGGTTTCCCAACTCGTCGTCTTCTCCTTCATGCCGGAGTCCCCGTACTACCTCATCCTGCAAGGCGAAGAGACCCTCGCCCGCGACACCTTAAAGCGTCTCCGAGGGTCGTACCACCAAGACGAGTTCAACGAGATTCTTTTAACTGTGTCTAAACCCAAAGAAAGGGAGACGCAGTACCAGAAGCTCCACGACCTCTGCACGGAAAAATCCAACAGAAGAGCGCTTGTTCTGGCCACCATCCTCTACGCCTGTCTTCAATTCAGCGGCTTCAGCGTCATTTTAATGAACGTGGACGGCATCCTCACCGCAACCAAATCCATCTATCTTGACGCCTCCATCGCGGAGATCATCTTCGCCGTGTTGGTCCTCACCGGAAACTTCTTATGTCTGATTTGTGTGAACATTCTCGGGAAGAAAAAGATGTTGCTGTTGTCCTCCGTGACGGCAACAATCTGTTTCCTCACCCTGGGAGTGTACTTTCACTTCTTGTCCTTAAACATCGACGTCATCTCCGTCAGTTGGGTCTCCACGGCCGCGGTGAGCGCGTACGCCGTCTGTTTCTTCCTCGGTCTTGGTTCTTTGACTGAGCCCATGGCGGCGGAGTTGTTCGCGACGGGGATAAGAGCTACGGGGACGACTTACATGAACGCGGTGGATTCGTGCTTCGGGATGTTGTCAATTTTATTGTACAATTTATTGATTAGTGAGTGGGAGGCGGCAGCTTACTACTTCTTCGCGGTTGTTAATTTAGCGAGCTCGTTTTTTATATTCTTTGTGGTTCCTGAGACGAACGGGAAGTCGTTGCATCAGATTCACGACGAGTTAGAAAAATGATTGTAGGTAACTTTCATCAATGTCAGTTTGTGTGTAACCTTAAAGTGGCAGTGCTACCAACAGATTTCAAACTCCAAAGTCCATATAGATAGTGAGAAATAAATATTAATAATTGTAGAAATTGTTGCGACGAGGTATGTCGTATAAAAATGTTATTTTTACTTTAGAGTTGTAGATAAGCAGTCGTGGTTTTGCATAATTGTACGACTTAAATTCGGGTCAGATTTTTTGGAACTTTTTATAATATGAATTTTTAGGTTTCGGTCGGAAATATGTTCGTTTGTGACCCTTGAAAAAGTACTGAAACTTTTTTCCGCCAGTAGTGGGCGCTTCACGTCTTTTCTAATTAAAAAAAATATATTTTAGCTAGGCATGCGAGTGTTGGCGTATTTTATTTCCGAGCTACCGAGGCGTGCCAAGGGTTGTTTGCATTTTCCTTTGGAACTAGCGAGGCGTGGCAAGCGTTTTTCGTATTTTACTTCCGTACCAGCGAGGCATGCTGAGCGTTTATCATATTTTGTTTTAGAACTAGCGAGGCTTGCTGAGGCAAGACGCATTTTTGCGTTTTTCAATTATTCTTGGCTTATTTTTATAATATAATCTTCTCATTATCATGTGAAATTTTTTGATTTTGTAAGACAAGTCTTTTATTTAATATTTTTGATTTTTTTTTCTTAATTTTTGTTTTCAGATCGTTTTATAGTTATGCAATATAACGTTTTATCCAAAATTACAAGCTCAACTTTTTTGTCACAGTGGAATAAACTAATTTGTTACCTTTGTGTAATAATTTTGTATTTAAGCAGATGTAGTTAGCAAGGTCAAAGTAATGATCACAAGTTTTAAAACAACTGAAATAAAATTAAAAATTTAAGATTTAAAATTAGAAGTGAATCCGTCATTCCTCATAGTTTGCCACTTATTTGATATTGATATTTGGGCTAAATCTACATTCATTTGATCACTCTGTAAAATATCTTGTTAGGCAACAAAGTATTTATCAAAAAATGAGTCATTAAAAAATACAATGACGTGCAGTGAACACCTATAAGTATAGTTTTTCTTATGCTATGTGTTTATTATTTAAATGGGAAAAAAATGCCAAGCCAAGATAACGATAAAAGAAATAAAAATAATAATAACAGGCTATACGTATAATAGATACTCTTTCTTTTAGTATTTTTCATGAAATTAAAACTTACTCGTCTAGAAAAAATCAAGGTCGTGCTTACTCACCTTTTTAAGTACCTATAAAAAGATAAAAAGCTCACAAAAAAATCCTAAATTTGTCATGACAAACCTGTCACTTAAACAAAAGATGTCCTTTATTTTTTTTAACAACTAGTTCATCAATTATTCATTTTGATATAATCTACAGTTCGGGCCTTTTTACGACCACAGACTTTCCGTGAATCACCCTGTATATATCGGGTGTTCATTAAAATTCCCCTCGTGACGTCAGCTTGAATGTCGTAGCTTAATGCAGACGATCAGTAAGTCTGTCAACCATCAAACTTGAGAGATTCGTGATTCTACAGGGTGTGTCAATAAAACTCTCTTTTCCGCTTCACTGGCCATTAATATAATCTACAGTTGGGGCCTTTTGCGGCCACAGACTCTCCATGAATTACCCTGTATATATCGGGTGTTCACTTAAATTCCCCTAGTAACGTCAGCTTGAATGTCGTAGCTTAATGCAGACGATCAGTAAGTCTGTCAACCATCAAACTTGAGAGATTCGGGATTCTACAGGGTAGACCAATAAAACTCTCTTTTCCGCTTCACTGGACATGAATATAATCTACAGTTCGTGCCTTTTTACAGCCACAGACTCTCCATGAATCACCCTGTATATATCGGGTGTCATTTAAATTCCCCTCGTGACGTCATCTTGAATGTCGTAGCTTAATGCAGACGATCAGTAAGTCTGTCAACCATCAAACTTGAGAGATTCGGGATTCTACAAGTGACCCAATAAAACTCTCTTTTCCGCTTCACTGGACATGAATATAATCTACAGTTCGGGCCTTTTTACAGCCACACACTCTCCATGAATTACCCTGTATATATCGGGTGTTCATTTAAATTCCCCTCGTGGCGTCAGCTTAAATGTCGTAGCTTAATGCAGACGATCAGTAAGTCTGTCAACCAACAAACTTGAGAAACTCGTGATTCTACAGGGTGTGCCAATAAAACCCTCTTTTCCGCTTCACTTGACATTAATATAATCTACAGTTCGTGCCTTTTTACAGTCACAGACTCTCCATAAATCACCCTGTATATATCGGGTGTTCACTTAAATTCCCCTAGTGACGTCAGCTTGAATGTCGTAGCTTAATGCAGACGATCAGTAAGTCTGTCAACCAACAAACTTGAGCAACTCGTGATTCTACAGGGTGTGCCAATAAAACTATCTTTTCCGCTCCACTTGACATTAATATAATCTACAGTTCGTGCCTTTTTACAGCCACAGACTTTCCGGGAATCACCCTGTATATATCGGGTGTTCATTTAAATTCCCCTCGTGACGTCAGCTTGAATGTCGTAGCTTAATGCAGATGATCAGTAAGTCTGTCAACCAACAAACTTGAGGGATTCGTGATTCTACAGGATGTCCCAATAAAACTCTCTTTTCCGCTTCACTTGACATTAATGTAATCTACAGTTCGTGCCTTTTTACAGCCACAGACTCTCCATGAATCACCCTGTATATATCGGGTGTTCACTTAAATTCCCCTAGTAACGTCAGCTCGAATGTCGTAGCTTAATGCAGACGATGTCAGTAAATCTGTCAACCAACAAACTTGAGAGATTCGTGATTCTACAGGGTGTGCCAATAAAACTCTCTTCTCCGCTTCACTGGACATTTATTTAATAAAATGAGTAAAAACGTACAAAAATACAAATTTCCATCACGATTTCCGGTCCTCAGTCATGACTCACAACATCGCTCCCCAAATGGGGTAAATCGTCAGCCCTCAACACCCCCTTCGGCAGATACCCAATGAGATTCTTCGCGTGCTCCTTCAGCAACCTTAACCTCTCCTCCTCAATGACCCGTTTCCTTTCTTGCGCCTCCAGTTCCTCCTGTTCTTTCAGTTTGAGCAGCACCTGCATCTCTTCCGCGTGTCGCCGCCGCTTCTCCGCCATCATCCGTTCCACCTCACGTCGACACTCCAACATCTTCATTCTTCTCTTTTCATTACCAAGTTGTTCGAGTTTTTGGTCTTCGACCATCTTTGCCATGAGCTCTTCTTTGTACTTCGCGTCGGCCGCGGCTTCTGATTTTAGCCGTTCTTCCCTTGCGATCATCTGTTCCATGAGCGACTCTCGGACTTCGATGCGCTTTCGGAAGGCTTCTTCGATGGCGGCGCGGTGTTGCTGCTCGAGCGCTTGCTTCTGCTCCTCCACGTAGAGCTCTTGCATGATTTCCTCGCGCTCTTTTCGCCTCACCTATAGAGAAAAAACTCGCTCAAAAAATTGTATCAAGCAACCAGATATCAATGTCACGCGTTTGAAATTCCAGCATGTCTTTCGGTCAGAATTTGGACTCCTCCATGGACTCCATGGAGGAGACCCGCTTCAAGAAGAAGCACTCGGAGCTCATTCAAAGACTCGCGAAGAAGCTCCACTTCACCTACACCGAACTCGAGTGCATCTTCATCATCTACTACAAGCTCCAAAAAGAAAACTCCGAAAAGAACGCCAGTGGGATAACCAAAAACCAGTTAAGAGACGTCCTCCACAGCGGGCTTGACATGACGGACGACTCCCTCATGGAGAGGATCTTCGCGGTTTTTGAAAAGGGCCCCGGCACCACTGTGACGATGGAGACGTGGGCCACCGCGCTGTCTTTGTGGCTGCGAGGGACTTTGGAGGAGAAGATCGACTATTGTTTCGCAGTGAGTACGAAGGAGAAGTGGTGCTAAAGAAGTAGGTCTATGATCTTCTAGGCGATGGTCTGATCGGGAGGGAGACTATGTTCCAGTTTTTACGCACGTCTTTGATTAGTCAGAGTAATGACGACGACGCGGAGGAATCAGTGAAAGACATGATCGAGGTGATTACCAAGAAGATGGACGTTGACCGCGATGGTAAAGTCTCTTACAACGACTACAAGACGACGGTTCTTCACCAACCTATGATGTTGGAAGCGCTGGGGCAGTGCCTCCCGACACGAGAAGCCGTGTTCACTTTTCTCTGCACATTCACCCACAGAATAAAGAAAGTCTAGACGTGCAACTGGTGCGTGGTCTTTCATTTAACACAAAAGTGGCGATTTGAAATGGAAATGACAGGCAGAGGTCTCAGTTTTATCTAACTATTTAGTAAAAGAAACAAATTTCTCCGATGATAAATTGGCCAAAAATGACAGAATGTCGACTTAAATGTTATAAAAATGAAAGTAAGATAAGAAGAAATGATCATTGAGGTTTACAAATATTGTAAAGTGACAGTAAAAAGAAGGCAAACGATCATAAGTTGACTAAATTGCAAATACAGCAGTGTAAAATGACAGCAAACCATCTCAATTTGACGTGAATTCTACTATGACAATAAATAGACAATGTAAAATGACAGTAAGGTGACAACAAAAAAATATAGATCGAGGTCAAAAGTATAAAAATGATTGTTCAAAATTGTTGATTTTGAATTTTTTTTAAACATGTGTTTTTTGTTCCATAATTCCAGAAATACAGCAATGTAAAATGACAGTAAGATGACAACAAAAAATCATAGGTCGATGTTAATAGTATAAAAAATGACCGTAAAATTATAGGAAAATTTTTTGACCTAAATATTCCATAAAAAATAAAATTCTGCTGAAAAGATATTTAGTATAAAAATGATTGTAAAATGACAATAAAAGATCTCAATTTGACCTAAATCTTCCATTAAAAAACAGAATTCTGCTGTGACAATAAATAAAAAACAATATAACAGTTAGATGACAACAAAAAATCATAAGTTGACTTAAATGTTATAAAAATGATTGTAAAATGACAGTAAAACGAAAGCAAACGACCATAAGTTGGCTCAATTACGATAAAAATCAATATTCTACCAAAAACAGAATTCTACTGTGACGATAAATAGTATAAAAATGACTGTAAAATCGCAGTAAAACGGAAGCAAAAGTTTATAAATTGACTCAAATGCTATAAAAATGATCAAAGTTTGATTTACCGCAAATTTAGCATTGTAAAATGATAGTAAAAAGTTCAATTTGACCTAAATATTCCATTAAAAAAAAACAGAATTCTGCTGTATGATAAATACAAAATGACAATAAAATGAAAACAAGAAATTAAAGGTCGACGTAAAAGGGCTAAAAATAATTGTGAAATGACAGTAAAACGAAAGCAAAAGATCATAAATTGATTCAAATGCTAAAAAAATGAAGTAAATTCAATTAGCCACAATTATAGCATTGTAAAATGATACTAAATCAGTAAAAGATTCCAATTTGACCTGAATATTCTATAAAAAGAAACATAATTCTCCTGTGACAATAAACAGAACATAAAATGACAGTAAAATGACAACAAAAGATCATAGGTCATAGATCATCAAAGGTGTAAAAAAATGATTGAAAAATGACAGTAAGCTGATAAAAATAATCATCAGTGTTAAAAAATTATTGTAAAACGACAGTAAACGACCTGAGACGATAAATATAAAATGATGGTAAAATGACAACAAAAAATTTTAGGTCAATGTCAATAGTATAAAAATAATTGTAAAATGACGGTAAATCGAAAGGAAACGATCATAAGTTAACTCAATTGCTATAAAAATGATGAAAGTTTGATTAACCACAAATACATATAGCATTGTAAAATGACAGTAAAAGATTTCAGTTTGACTAAAATATTCCACAAAAACAAAATTCTGCTGTGACGCTAAATATGAAATATAAAATGACAGTGAGATAACAACAAAAAAATTATAGGTCGATAGGTTAATTGTATAAAAATAAAAGTAAAACAAAAGAAAAAGATGATAAGTTGCCTTAATTGCTATACCCACAAATACAGCATTGTAAAATGACAGTAAAAGATCTCAATTAAATCTAAATATTTCATAAAAACAGGAAATATAAATAGACAGTAAGATAACAACAAAAAATAATAGGCCAACGTCAATAGCATAAAAATGGTTGTAAAATGACAGGAAAACAAAACCAAAAAATCATAAATTATTTCAAATGCTATAAAAATGATGCAAAATTTAATTAAATCAAATATAGCATTGTAAAATGACAGTAAAAGTCTCAATTTGACCTAAATAATCCATAAAAGATAGAATTATGTTGTGACAATAAATAAGAAACATAAAATGAAAGTAAGAAGATAATTAAAAATCATAGGTTGATGACAATAGTATAAAAATGACTGCAAAATCACAGTAAAACAAAAACAAATGTTAATTGACTGACATGCTATAAAAATGATGAAATTTTAATTTACTACGAATACATTGTATTGTAGTAAGTATTGTAAAATGACACTAAAACGATAGCAAAATAACATAAGTTGACTGAAATAATATCAACTTGATTTGCCACAAAAATAGCGAAGTAAAATGACAGTAAGATGACGACAAATGATCATAAAATCGACGTAAACGTTATAAAAATGACCCCAGAATAAAAACCTCTCCTTACCTCTTCTTCATACAACTGCTGTGCGATGTTCGCCGTCAACTGCGTCCTAATCGCTTGACTCTCTCCCCTCAATTTTTCTCTAGCTTGCATCTCCATCGCCTTATTCATCACGAATTCTTGTATCCTCTGGTTCTCCCGTTCGATTTCCTCTTTTTCCTTCCTCCTCCAGATCTGCTGAGCGCGTTTAAACGCGTCCATTTCCTCCTTCGTCTTCTGCATTTTACACATCTTCTCCTCGCGTTCTCGCTCGTCTTCCGCGTGAATCCTCTGGACGATATCATCAATCATCTTCTTCTCTCGGAGGAACTCGTCGTACAAATACCGCTTGCGCTTTTCGTTGACGATCATCTGGTCTTGGAGCTCCTGGCGGTACTGCGCTTTCTTCTTCATGTGCTCCTCGGCGACAATCTTATTAATCTCCTTCATGGAGATCTGCGCCTCCTGGAGCTGCTGGAACTCTTCCTTCTGTCTCAACTATTGAGAGAATTAGCGGAGGTATGAAACAGTCGGTTAGTTTACCTTATCCTCCAACTTCTTCGCGTTTTTCTCCGCCAGCTGCGTCGCCAACTGCTTTGAAGTGTACGCCGTCCGTAACTTCGCCTCGAGTTCCCGCAATTCAGGGCAATTTTCCCGAAGACTCTGCCTGAAAACTGAGATTAGCTCGGTCGTAACCTTCGGCTCCTACCTTAGCTTGAGTTCGCAGAACTCGGCGCGTCTCATCTTGTCCAGTTCTCGAGCTAGGGCTTCAGTTTTCTGAACACGCTCTTCAGACATTGCCTCTCGTTCTTTGGTTTGGAATAACCGATCGGCTGTCTCGCGTTCACGTCGCTGGTAGTGCATGCATCGCTCGAGATTGCGAAAACGGTTCTTTTCGACAAGGTGGAGCTTGTTGCGCTCGATTTGCTCATTGTACAGCATTTTTTGCGTTTCTTCGGCCAGCTTCCGCTTGCCATCGGAGTTCAGTGCCTAAAAGACAAAATTAGAAATTAAGAAGTGAAAAGAGTCTTTACTTACCATTTTTTGGGGGTTTAAGATGTTTTGTTGCGACTCAATTTGTATTTGACAGGTGACATTAGCACAAACAACAGAGGTACCAACCACAACACCAACTGTAGAAAATGACAGATGTGAACAAACTAGTTACTGGAAGTTTAAATATTCGATCCCATCCTTTTATTTTTAGGTTCGGCGACTCTATTTGAACACAAAATAGCGCTAATAATAAATTTGTACCGATATTAAACCAATAGAACGTGTTTTAGTAAAAACGCAACACCTGAGTGAAGTGAGCTGCGTTATTCAGCACCCTTGTGCTGTTTTTGAGGTGGCGGATAGGTGGCGTTTTAATCGTTAAAAAAATGTTAATAATTTCAGTTTTATTATTCAGATTCAAAACAAAACTTTAATAAAAATACAAAACAATTAACACATTAGATTAACAACTACGTACAACAATTAGTTCAAGTATTCACAGTGGCATAGTTACATTTCATTTTTAAAGCATAAAAATGGTCACAGTATCAAAACATTTCGTTCAACATACATAGTATAGCTATTAGAGTTCTGAGAAAACATAACGATGACGATGCGCCTGAAGAAGTATCGAAGTGAGACGAAACGTGGCTGCAACAGGCACATCTCTACATCCAGAATAAAAGTCAACAACATGAGTCAAGATTATACAATAGACAGTTATATAGTAGTGCTATATAATAGCAAATTTTGGTCATTTTTGTCGCGTCCAACAGTCATTTATATACACATTTTAGAACATTTAAATGATATAAAAATACATGAAATCGTTTACTTAAATTAAGTACGTTATCACACAAGAACACATCTCGTCTTGTCATCCTTACACGTCCTGGCAGGATTCGTAGAATACACACGCAGCGGAAAAACGGAGACTTTTTGGTTTTGTCACATAAAAAGCTTCTTCATACTTATTTACACTGTATATATAAAAATATTTTAGATAAATAGTGCATTCGTTCATCGTTAAATTTTAATAATACCAATTCCATTTATCCTAGTTTTGTGTGGCTCCCTCTGGCGTAAACCGTGAGCAACTACAACACCAGATCGGGGATTCACCAATTGAGTCTATCACACTCGACGAATCACAATTGAAATCAGTACGAAGAACAACGAAGATGCGCGAAGTGAAACGGAAGAGGAAGCGAGAGCACTAGCTGCAGTCTTCAAACAATGTTCGAATTCTTCGTAGTCTACGCGAGTTACAGCACAATAGTGGTTGTGAGCACAGTTGGCGTCGCAAGTGGACTGGGGGTTGCTGTACATGCGCACTGAGTTGGCCGTGTAGTACCTAAAACAAAAGATATATCAATGACAAAACTCTACTATGATAATTAAAAAAGACCGCTAAATGACACAAAAATGACAATAAGATATAAAAGATATGACAGAAGTTCGAATTTATACAGAAATAAAAATTTAAAATGACAGGTTTAAAATAGTAGTGTAAAATCACAGATATATGACAGATCTTCACTTTGAAAATCAGGAAATAAAGCTTAAATGACACTAAAATGCCAACAACAAATCAAATGACATTAAAAAATTTTAGTTTCATAAATTATCGAAAAATAACAGTAGACAAGGCAAAGTTCCCTTTTACACAAAATTATAAACTGAAAATGACAGGTTTGAAACGGTTATGTAAAATGACAGTATATGACAGAATTTTCTCGTAGATGGTCAAAACATAAAATGACTCAAAAATGACAAACAGGTCAATTAAATGACCAATGCGGGTGCGCAAACATAATAATCAAATAATGTAAAATGACAGTAAATGATCAGTTTCACAACTCTCAAAAAAATGACAGGTTTTAAGTGACTGTTATGACAGTTATATAACAGAATTTCACTCTTAATGATAAATAAATAACGTTAAATGACACTAACATGACAACGGCAGATGAAATGACAGTAAAAGATCATTTCATAAATTAATGACAATTTAAAAAAAATCGGAATTATATTAAAATAAAAATTAAAAATGACCGATACAAAATGACAATTTTATGACAAGATTCCACGTTGATGATCAAGAAATAGAATTTAATGATCTAAAAATGACAACAACAGATCAAACTTGTAAAATGACAGTTAACTGATCTATGGGGGCCCCCTGTCATAATCAAATAATTGTATAAAATGACAGAAAAAAAAATCATAGTTTAATAAATGCCAGAAAAATACTAAATAGCTTGCATTTACAATAAAATAATAATTAAAAATGACAGGTTTAAGATGGATATGTAAATTGACAGTTATATGACAAAAATCTACTTTGATGATCAAAAAATAGAACTAAATGACACTGAAATGACAACAGCACATTATAGTTGTAAAATGACAGTTAAATGATCAATGAGACCCGCAATCATAATCAAATAACTGTGTAAAATGACAGCAAAAAATCATAGTTTATTGAATGACAGACAAATGATAAATACAATTGACATTAGCTTACTGAAATAATAATTAAAAATTATTGACTACAAAACGGCAATGTAAAATGACAGTTATATGACGGAATTTAACTCTGATAATCAAACAATGAAGTTAAAGAAAACTAAAATCACAACACCAGACTGACGACGTAAAATGACACACATAATCAAAAATGACAGAAAAAAACATAGTTTAATTAATGACAGAAAAATGAAAATTAAAGATTACAGAAATTGCCATTTATGGTAAAATAAAAATTGCGAATGACAGGTTTCAAGTGGCAATGTAAAATTACAATAATATGACAAAATTATTCCTTGATAATCATTAAAATAAAGCTAAATAAGACTTAAAAAACCAAAGCAAATCAAAAATGTAAAATAACATTATGACAGTCAATCCAGAACCGCAGTCTTGATCAAGTAATGGTGTAAAGTGACAGTAAAAAATCATAGAAAAAATCAAAGTGTAATTATTGACAAGAAAATGACAATAAACGATGATAGAAATTGTCATAAAATAAAAATTCCCAATGTCAGGTGTAAAGTCGCAAAGTAAAATGACAGTTATACGACAGAATTCCACTTTGATCATAAATGTAAAATAACAGTTAGACAGTCAATACAGGCACAGCAGTCATGATCAAATAACAGGGAAAATGACAATAGACGATTATAGCTTAATGGATAAAAAATATCAATTTGACAAAGCAGCATTTTACATTTCAAATAAACTAGTGTTTTAAAATGGTAATGTAAAATGACAGTATTAGGAAGTAATAAAAATAACAGAGAAATGACGCTAATCGCTATAAATAGTCATTAAAAATGACTGGAAAAGGCAAATGTAATAAAAGACAATAAGTAGTAAGCAGTTGATAAACAACAGAAGCCTCCTCTGGTAAACTAAGTCACAGCACGTCAAAACTGGAATGACCCACTTTGACAATAAAACTTTAGAAAATCTCCTGTCGCCATTGATTCGAATGAAACGACCACAGATTATAATTGTAAAATGACAGTTAAATGATCAATGAAACCCGCAGTCATGATTGACTGTGTAAAATGACATAAAAAATCATTGTTTAAAGAATGACAGAAAAATGATAAATATGGTTGACATTAGCTTGCATTAACACTAAAATAATAATTAAAAATGACAGGTTTAAGATGGATATGTAAATTGACAGTTATATGATAGAAATCCACTTTGATGATCAAGAAATGGAACTAAATGACATTGAAATGACAACAGCACATTATAGTTGTAAAATGACATGGTAAATGAACAGGGAATATGACAATAGACGATTATAATTTAATAAATGACAGAAAAATGTCAATTAGACGCGACAGAGCTTTGCATTGATAATGAAAAACGGTAATGTAAAATGACAGTATTTAGGAGTACATAATAAAAATGACGATAATGGGCACTTTGAATATACAGTCATTAAAAAACGACAGGAAAAAGCAAGTGTCATAAATGACAGTAAATAGTGAGCAGTCACTAAACGACAGCCTCCTCTGGAAAATAAAATGACAGCACGTCAAGACTGGAAATGACCCACTGGACAATGAAATCCCCCGGCGCCTTCGATCGCTTCGGAAATGACAGAAACAAACCGCGCACTGATTCGACCGTTGAAGGAAAATGATCAAATAACTCCCTGGTACGTGCCAGGCTCGCAACCCGACTTTGATTGACAGTCTAAAAATGACCGTAAACTGCCGACATCGATCCTCTTCTGCTTTAACTCGTCGAAAATCAGTTTACGCTCTTATCCCTGGAAATTCCCTCTCGTCCACTCCGAGATCCTCACCTGTCGAAAAAGGTGTTGTGGTTCACTGACGTCAACTTATCCGCGAGTTGGTGCAAAGTGTTTGGTGTTATCTCCGTGATTCCGTAATACGAGCTGAAGTTGTATTCTATCGCCCATTCCGCTTCACCTTTCGAATTCGAATTGGCCCGAGACAGATCGAGATAATACTGACTGTAGTCCAATACCTGTAAAATGAATTTCATTAACACACGGAATTGTCATTTTTTACGCGGGGAAATAATCTCGCTAATGTACCCGAAATGAGAGTAATTTTTGATGGGAGAGCAAAAAGCGCGTCATTACGGATGATTGTTATTTACGCCCGAGACGAATGTGGTCGTTACGTCACGGTCGAGAGCGAGAGACTTCAATATTTCTAACCGCTAAATCGAGTTTGGCGATTCTTTGAGACCATGCAGATAAAATAACGGCGGACAAACAAGCCGCGACGGAAAGACAGAACTCCCCCTAACGTGCACCTGTCATTTTTTTCGACGTACTTCTCTGATCGATATAAAAGCAGATCATGCATTATGCAGGCGGCGGCGCCCTCTTCTCTTTTTTTTTCAGAGTAGTATTTTATTACGGCAGCAAAAGGTTGACTTGATGTTTTACGAGGTACGACTTTATTTAGAAGCACTAAAATCTATCCTATTCCCGAGACGCTTTTTACGGGTTTTTTAAGTCATAAAACAACGACTGAACTTGTGTTTTCTATAACCTCAATAGGGCCGCGTTCATGATGATATTGATCCATGAAATTTGCTGAGGGTCGACACCTGACGCGCCTTTTGCAGATGATGGAAGTGGGCGTTTGGGACCGCTGATATAAGCAATCTACTTTTTTTACTTCTGTGGGGTCGAGGTGACGTCAGTTTGAGCCAATGATGGTGATGGATAATGTGAAGACCACAGAGGTATAAAAATAGATAACGGCGAACCGTATTTAGAAAATGTTCGAATTTATTTCCAAGGGAAGTCGCCGGTTGTAAATTGTGCGAAATGACCGCAATGAGACATGTCAATTTCGTGCTCCAATTTCCACGGAAACAAGAAACTATCGGTGTGTTTTACAGTGAGTTACTATGTAATTTAAAAAAATTAGAGAAGATTAATTATTTCGTTCTCACTCTGGAGTACAAAAAACTTAGTTTTTTAGATACTTTCATTAAGTAATTTAACCAATTAATTCGATTAGAACTAAAGTAAATTATTATCTGAATTATTACCTCAATTCATGTTTTTACCACCGTAGAAATTAATTGTTTTTCAAATTTCAGCCAACTTTTTTAACAGTGTAAAACTTATTTAAAGCGAGTTACAAATTAGATAAAATTATTAATGTTTGTAAAACTACGTAGGCGCATCCACCATTTTTAATACGAATTATTTGTCTCTTAATGTTTAAATTCTTAAATTAATTTGTAATTTTGTGGTGTAAAATAACTAAAATTATAGGATAATCACTAAATTACCTGAACTGAGCGATAATTAAAAGTGAAAAAACGTCATTTAGAATTCACATTTCTGTTAATTTTAAAATTCTCAATTTATTTAAGTCCGTTAGTCTTTCACAAATTGACAGAATATTGATAAATTAGTGAAATTAAAACAAATTTTATTGATTGAAATTAATTAAATCTAAATTTATAATTAGAAAACTGGTAAATCTAATTCATATGTATAATCGTGTTTCAATTACTCCCCTAAAAAAACTAAATCTTACGAATAAATTATTCCAATTCAATTCAATTAAAGGCTCTAGCAATAATTATATCTCATTGATTATTTGTAGAATTTGTCTGAACAACCCTCACACTTGTTTATTTCAAGGGCTCGCTGATTTTCAATTGTTTTTCTCTGATAAATTTAGAAAAAACCGTTAAATTAATAAAAATTATTTTCTTAATTGAAATTAATTACTTGTAAAATTATAGTTGAAGTCGTACTCTCAGTTCTAAATGCGACTCGTACGTAAACTATTGTATTTTGAGCATAAAAAAAACAAAATATCCCATTATAATTTAATAAAATTAGAGCCAATTACGATAATTAAAATAAATTATTATTTAAATATTTTAAAATCGACACGTCTATGGTCTTTAAAAACTTTCTAAATTTTAATTCTGTTAAAAAAACTAAATCTTAAAACAAAACAATAACGATAATCATAATTAATTAATTAAAAAAAATAATTGTAAAATCAAATTTAGAACAGATACCATAACTTTCTTCATGATTTTACAAATAAAATTCCAAATAATTACATAATTTCTTTAATTTTTTTAAAAGAGATAATTAAAAAAAATTAAAGAAATTATGTAATTAATTGGAATTTTATTTGTAAAATCATTAAAAAAGTTATAGTTTCTGTTCTAGATTTGATTTATACGTAAATTTTATTGTTTTAAACATAAAAAACCAAATCTTAAAAAAAACAATGACGATATTCATAATTAATTAAAAAATTTAATTGTAAAATCGACACTTCAATGGTCTTTCAAGACTTTCTAGTTTATAATTTTGTTATCCTTCCAAAAAATTCAGCAAAAATTAAGGCAATTAGAACAATTTATGTTTCCAATTAAATTTAATTATGTGAAAAATTATAGAAGAAATGATGGTATTAGATGTGGATCTAATTTATTTGTAAATTCTATTGAACATAAAAAACCTAATTTTTCAGATAATCATTACTCCTATAATTTAATAAAATTAGAGCCAATGGCGATAATAATAATTAATTATTTGTCAACTTTTATTGTAAAATCAATACTTATGACTTATACTTACTTGGAATTTTATTATTCTTTCAAAAAATTAAAAAAAAATTGAGAATAATTAATTAATTGCAATTAATTATTTGTAAAATCATAAAAAAAGCTACAGTATTAGTTTTAAATGTAATTTAAATATAAATTTTATTGTTTTGAAAATAAAAAAATTAAATTTTTCAAACGATTATTATAATTTAATCAAATCAGAGCCGATTGCGAAATTAGAATTAATTCTATGTTAAAATTAAATAGGTACTTCTATTGTCTGTAAACATTTTCTAGTTTTTATTTTTAAAAATTAAAACAAATTATGTTCCTAATTGGAATTAATTATTTGTAATATCATAGAAGACGTTCAATCAGTTCTAGATCCAATTGTTATGTAAATTTTATTGCTTTGAACATAACCAAAAAACAAATTTTTCTGAAAATTATTATATTTTAGTAAAATTATTATTAAAATTAATTATAAGCCACGTTTCACCGTAAAATCGAGCTTTCTCATTTTAAATTAATTGTATTATTTAAGTTTGAAAAATTTAAGAAAATTTAAGAAAATTAAGAAAATTAGAACAAATTATGTTAGTAATTGGAATAAGTATTTGTAATAATATAGAAGAAGTTATTATCAGTTCCAAATTTAAATTATACGTAAATTTTATTGTTTTAGACTTAAAAAACAAATCTTTTAATTAATTATTATTGAATAAAATTAGAGCCAAGAACGGTAATTTTTTGTAGGTACAATTATAGCCGTATTAATTCTAAATTTGATAAATAAATGCTAAATATTTAAGATAAGGAATTAGAATGTTGAATTAATTATTATTAATTTATTGATTTGGAAAATCCACATCTCTCCACTTTATCTTTAAAAAATCTCTTTTTTTAACTTTTATTATTCTGCGACTAATTTAAAGAAAATTGCCAAATTTGATGAAATTAGAACGAAGTTTTTTTTTAATCCAAATTAATTAATCGTAGAATGATAGCGAAAAAATAATTTATTAGTCTATACGTAAATTACCATATTTTGAGTTAAAAAACTGCAGAACTAAAGAAAACAGACATCCGATTCTAATTATATTAAGAAAGGAATTTTTTCTAGTCCTTTTACTCTTTCTTAGTCTAGCTAATGAAAACTGCGATAATCCCGTCTCCGGGCTAAAACGCTTCATAAAAAAGCCGCGCCTGTGGAAATTAAAATTTCCTTATTTTCCGTCAAGCAACGAAACCCTGTTTTTCCGGCTGGAATCTTCATTCGAACGATGTTTTTTTTTCCATCGACTGACGGAAAATTAAATATTGAAAGCCTCGTGTCGGAAAAGTTCTTTCGCGTTTCTGGAATTTTCATTTTTAACAAGAAACTTTATCGTCGCGATTCTTTGTTAAACCACTTCAGAGCCATCTTTTATGGATAATCCGAAAAAAGTTGCTCTCTGCATCTCAGAAGGAAATATCAATATTACATATTCGCAGCGAGCCGCGAATGTTATTTGTGGATCAACAGCGGAAAAACTCGTAAACTTTTTTCCGCTCGAGTTTAATTAAACCGTCTATGATCCGCGCAGTTTTTGTTCCATAATTTTTAAGTTGGTGTTTACGAGGAGCTGTCAAAGTTTTATGAGGGCGCGACAGTAGTTCCACATTATTTTACACAAGCGCGAATTAAAGTGTGTAAAATGTAAAGTTGCGGTTTTATGAGGAAAGTTGGAGTTGCTAAATTGGATTTAAAAATGTTTTACGGAGTTGTCTCGTTGTAGAAGAGTCGTTGCTGTTTTCTTGGCGCCATGTATTAAGTCGATCGGTTTCGAGTTGCTTGTTTTCGGGGAAATTGGAGCACGAAATTGACTCTTCTCATTGCGGAAGTTTTCCGAAGAGTTTGGGGATTTTTACAAGGTCGAGGGACGAGAAATGAGCGCAGTTTACTGCTGCGTACTTCCGGAGGGGAGAGGCTATCTATTTTTATACTTCTATGGGCTTCACATTATCAATGGCTTAAAATTGTGTCATCGTTCTTAGCGCCATTTGTAACCATTTAAGTACAAAAAATAAATTCTCCTAGCCCACTTATTCTCCAGCGAATTATAATTTGTACTAATTTTGACAATTATTATAATAATTTAACAAAGAAATTTTGTTTTTTTTTGCTCCTAAAACAGACGAATTTGCATCAGATTAATAATTGTGGTCGCATAACTCCAGCAATAATTTTACAAACAAGTTAATTCCAATTAGTAAGATAATTCAATCTAATTTCCATAATTTTCTCTGAATTTGTCGAAACGTAACAGAATTAAAAACTAGAGAGTTCTTAAAAACTCTAGAAGTGTGGATTTTCGAACGAAACTTCCAAATAATAAGTTGTAATTATAATTGTTCTTAATTACGTAATTATTTCTTACAAAATTGGACAATAAAGAATAAAGCCTTTAAAAATGTTATTATGGAAAATTAATTTTAATTGTATTAAATTACCTAATTATTATTTTACAGACAAAGTATCTTTACGCCATTAATTAACAGATTTATTTAAGAATCATAGAATTAGAAAAAATAGATACATACCAATAATAATTTCTGTATGCTCAAAATAATTAGTGTATTTACAATGAAATTTAAAAAATAATTATTTAAATTAAAAACATATGTAAGTAATTACTTCTTCACATTTGTAAATTGTATCATGAGGACTTTAGTCTAATTTAATTGACAAAATTATTGAATAAATAATCACAGAATTACAACGAACAGAATAAATTTTACAAAATGGTGGATGCGCCGGTTTGCAATTTTACAAATAAATAATAAATTAATTCGAATTAACAAAATAATTCGTACTAATTTCTACTAATTTGTAACAACTAATTAATTAATTAGTAGTTAGTAAATTCTTTACGAAACTATATTTAGAAATATTGCCAAACCAACGACGAACATGTCGAAACATAGTCTAAAAAATGTTTTGTTCGCGACTGTATTTTGACGATAAAAGTGATCATAGAATTAGACAAAGAAAAAAACTATTTAAATAGTTTATTTTTCATAATTAAGTATTTTTATATTTCTTTACCAGTATTAAAGTATCACAGAAAAGTAAGAGACCACTCAAATAAATTTAGTAATAAAATGACGCCATTTTAAATTAACTGCCGCCATTTTCTTGTACAAATAAAAAAACGACCACAGAAGTAGAAAATAGAAAATTGTACAGACACAGAATAAAAATGGCGTCATTTTCTTCAAGTTTAGCGTGGCCATTTTTTCTGTGAGGGTGACCATCTTATTATGATTACAGAACTAATAAAAACGAAAAAAAAAACACAAATATTAAGTGAAAATTATGCAATCTTACATAAAAAAATCAGAAAAACAAATAATAAAAAAATTCAATTGGCGCTTTCTACATCGAGGACGGCCATCTTACTACGACCACAGAATTAAAAAAAAAGAGAACCACACAAACATTGAAAAGAAGCAGAGAAATATAAAAATAGAATAGCTACAAAATAAAAAAATAGAATCCTCTTTTCCTCCACAAAAATAAAAAATAACGATGAAGTAGTATAAATGGCGCCATCTATTCGAGTATATCCATTTTTTACAACCACAGAATTACAAATATAGAGAGTCAAATGACGTAATCTTTATCAAATTTAGCGTGTAATTTTCTCCACGACACAATGACTAGAAAAATAAGAAAACAGAAGAATTACAAATGGCGACATTTATAGTAAGGGTGGTATCTTAATATGACAACGAAATTAAAAAAAAAAGTAAAAGTCCATATAAATATTGAGTGAAAATGGCCCATTCTTACATAAAAAATTAGACTATAGAAACAAAAAAATAGAATGTTTACAAATGACGCCATCCACATATTTTTATAGCCACAGAAGTAAAAAAACTAGACTTCTCTTACAAACTTGGAGTAAAAATCTTATAAAAAAATAAATAACTCTAGAAATAAAAAAGTAGAAGAACATTAAAAATAAAGTTTCACAGAAATAAAAAAATAGAAGATCATTTAACATAATAACCACAAAATAAAAAAGAGACCAAAGAAATAAAAAAAGCATAACAAATGGCGTTATCTACATCTGTTTTTGACCACAAAAGTAAAAAAATTAGAAAGACCTCACAAATCTGGAGTAAAAATCATACATAAAAAGAAAGACAACAGAAATAAGAAAAATAGAAGGACCACACAAGACTAACATAATAATCACAGAATTAACAAAAATAAACTTAAAACATATTTTTACCACAGAATTAAAAGTGAGAGAAAAACGCAAGTAAACATAGTGACAAAATGGTGTTATTTTAACCGAGTGCAGCCATTTTCATTCATAAATAAATAAATGAAAATAAGAAAAGGAGAAAAAATGGCGCTATCGTCACCATGTTTGCTGTGGCCGTGACCATTTTTTATGACCACAGAAGTACAAATATAGAGAGGCTATATATATAGAGTAAAAAATGGCGTCATCTTCATTTCTCTATGACACACCGACCACAGAAATAAGAAAAAATAGAAAGATTACAAATAGTGCCATCTACCAAATTGAAAACTTAAGAAAAAATGACCAAAGTAATAACAAAATAGAAGAATTAGAAAAAAGTGGATTAAATTTAGCGCCATCTTTATCAAGTTTAGTGTGATCGTTTTCCTCCACGGAAGTAAAAAACTAGAAGAACCATACATATTTGGAGTAAAAATCTTACGAAAAAAAAATAGAAAAACTACAAAATTAAACAAAAGTAGTTTAGTGTGGTGGTTTTCCTCCATAGACGTAAGAAAAAAATAGAAGCACCATCTACTCGAGTATAGTACAGCCATCGTTTCATGACAATAGAAGTAAAAAAAATAAGAAAACTACAGAAACAAAAAAAACGACAACACATAATAACCGGAGAATTAAAGAAAATAAAGTGAAACTAATGAAATGAAATGAAATAGCTCCGTTCGTCTAACCTCGAACCCCAGTTTTGATAACCCTCGTATTTCTTTTGTTCCCCATCGAACATCCGAAACACAACAAGCACTTAATTAACTCGCATTAAATAGACGACGTATTTCCCTTTCTAATTTCCTTGTACGTAGAACCCTCGCGGTGTATGTTTAAAATATTCAAGCCGTTGTGCTACTTTAAGGCTAATTCTATTCATCTCGCGGCATAATTGAGGTACTATCTTTAGTGTATGCGCCGGCCATTATGCAAATGCAAGTTTAGATAAAGTACTCGCTTCTTAATTTTGAATAATGAAGACACCTGTGTCCTTGTCGGGATAATCTATGAATATTTCATGCATTTTCCACTCACCTGCCCGGTATCTTTGTCGAATTTGTACAATCTGAGTCCGGGATTGTTAGCGCCATCTGTGGTCCGCTTGGGGGTGACCGAGGGGGCGAGAAGCACCCACGAGATGGGGCGGCCTGGAACAAAAATTCCCAAATCACTCTGTATATTCGCAGCGATGGTTTGGTTTGAACTCGCCGCCTCCGGGCTTCCGCCATGCATCAATACAGTATTAGCGGCGGCAGCTGAGGTCATTAGGGAACTTAGTTAGTCTTAAGGATCTAGTTAAGTACACATTAATGCTGTTTGGACTGTTGAAACGATGTTGGCAATACAAGCGGTGGCGGCGGTGCCGCCCCCAGATTAAGACTTTGGAGGTAATTGACTAGGCCAGGCGATGTTGTTCTACCAGACGGTGACCCAAAACATGATCATCCGCCGTATTTTAGCAAAAGGGAACAAGAGTGTGTTTGGAGGGCCAAAGATGGCGTTGTCGAAAACCAATCAAGCTGCGGATATGAATCTACGGTAAATAAATGTGAACGTAAATAGCCAAAGGGTAGACGAAATACAGACTAATCTCGACCTGATTGCACTTGTTTATACAATGGGGCGGGGGTGGAAACGAAGGCTGGAAAAATTTGAGGACAAAAGAGGGCGATCGATGTGGAATGGGGCTCTGGTAATGCGATTTTGGAATTTTAACTTCGTTTTTATTTTGGTTATAAAGTTGATGAGGCTTAAGATTCTTATTTTTTTCGGAACTAAAGACGTTTTTTCAACATTCTCGAAAACTGGATCTTCAAAAATTCGTCTTGGTACCCTTCAATTTTGCGAAATTTTTCAAATTTGAACAATAAATTAGAAGTCATATTCTAGAACCCATTTATCGGATTGTTTTAGTTTCGAAGACACTGTACAGGGTCCGGCAACACTTGTGTCCACCCCTAAAATCGTCTCTAATTTTAAAGATAAATTTTTGAAAATTTGCATACGCTCATAGTTGACAAAGCTTTAGAAGCTGACGCAAAAATTTGTTTTTTATCATGGTTTGGTTGGCGTCGCGACGCCTAAGAAGTATAATTTTTAGCGATTTTTGAGTGTTTGCGGAAATATTAGCGAATTCAATTTTTTTTCAACATAATTGTGATACAAATATATGAGTTTAAATTTTAAATCAATCTAATGCAAATTGTGTTTAAAATTTGCGAAAAAAACGTTGTTTTATCAAGTTAGTTTTCAAAATTATGACAGCGCAGTGGCAAACTACGTTTACACCAAAATTTCACTTCATTCACTTTTATAAAGGTTAATTTTGATTAACACGGGCATTTTGCACTTTATGGACACCAGAAATCGTTAATTAACATCGACAAAGCGACAATTTCACCAAGTAAGACTTTTGTTACAGTCTAAAGCAAACCAAAGGATAGATGTCATTCGTGACAAAAGATGTTGACAGACCGGTGTAAACGTAGTTCCCAATTTTGACGTAATGACATTGGAAACTAATTTGATAAAACAGCATTTTTTCCTCAAATATTGAATACAATTTACATTAAATCTAAAATGCCAAAATGCCATGAGATTTTTTTTAACACATTTATATTGAAAAAATATTAAATTAGGGGATGATTTCACAAACCCTCACAATTATAACTATAGGTGATAAAAAATAAATTTTTGCGTCGGCTTCTAGAGCTTCGTCAACTTTAAGCGTATGCAAATTTTCAAAATTTTATCCTTAAAATTAAAGACGATTTTGGGGGTGGACACAAGTGTTGCCGGACCCTGTATATGTTTAATCTCAAAATTCACTATCCGAAACTTCAAATTTATTAACGTACGTAAAAGTATCACCCAATTTTGGATTTTGCTTGAAATTCTACGTATAATGAGCATTGAGAAATTAAATTGCTACTAAATTGGATATCGACCGAGTTGGATTTGAAAACATGAGTTTTTAAAACTATTCAAAACTTCGCGATATGTAACACATGATTCTCATCGGCTGAAGAACGTGAAAAACGATGGTAAAAACCCCATATTTATATCTATCATGATTCCAGAGACATTTAGGTTCAAAAATCGAAAAAAAGTCTCTAAAACTAAAAGATGCTACTTTTGATCTATTTTTTTTTTAATTTTTATATTTAAGTTAGGATCGAATTTTTATGTAAAAAACGTGAAAAAAACGATAAAAAATACCCATTTTTATATCTGGAACTAAAAATTCATCCTTGGCAACTTTAAACGCTTCTAATTTAGTTATTTATTAACATATCTAGAATCTTCTCGCAGGTGTACATTCAGTGTGAAATTCTGCGTAAAATTGCGAGTCAGATTTAAAAACTTGATTTTTCTGAACAACGCAACACTCTGAATTCAAAATATGTAACATATAATTCTTATCGGCTGAAGGGCAAGGAAAACGATGGTGGAAAACGATGGTGAAAAACGCATTTAAATATCAGTCGTATTCCCGAAGATATTTGGGTTCAAAAATCGAAAAAAAATGGTTTCTAAAACCTAAGGTATCTTTGGTCTAAAAATGCATTTTCTTCTTTAATTTTTTAAAATCGAATTAGGATCGGATTCTTATGTAAAAAGCGCGAGAAAAACGATGATAAAAACCCCATTTTGATATCTGTCACAATTTCGGAGATATTGAGGTGAACTAAAAATTCACTATTAGTAATTTTAAACAGTTCTGATTCGGTTATTTATTGACGTACGCCTAATTTTAGATTCTGTGTGAAATTCTGCGTAAAATGAGCGCCAATAGTCACTGTAAATTAGCGAGATATCGACCGAGTCAGATTTAGAATCATGATTTATTTTCCGTTATTTTAAATTTGATACATATAACAAACATATGATTCTATGCGAAAATCGAGAATAACGATAGTGAAAACCGCATTTTTCTATCTTCCATAGTTTTGGAGAAATGAGATCAAAAATTCCGGAAAAAATCTCAAGAATTCTCTAAGATTCTGAACGTTTTTCGGGATACGCCAGGTTATGTAGAATTTGCTGGGATTCTCCAGAATTTTGTAAAATAGTCTGTAAGACTTTCCAGAACCTTCTGACATATTTTAATTGTATTAAAACTCTTCTAACATATTCTTTTGATTTTCCAGGATTTTCTCGGATTCTTTCGGTGTTTTACGATTCATCTAAGATTCTCAAGATATAAAATTATCTTTTAAAACTGTAATCTTTGACCTGCTCCGTTTGAAAATGGCCAAATATAATACTCAAGTTGTCGCAATTAAAGAGAAAATCCTGCTCATTGGTGCGCACCGTCGACTTCGGCGTCCAATTAGGTTTCGGTTTCCAAGTTTGTTCTTCCGTCGATAAGATTTCCGCCACGTCATTCCGTTGATTGATGGAATCTTTAGCCGTACAGTCCGTGACAAATTCTCACCGTTTCCGTTTTTCAGTCATATCGACAGGAGTTATAAAGCGATTGAAACTTTTTATTTCCGTCCGAACTTTTCACTCCTCTAACTTTTCATCGGCGCTCGTCAAATACGACTTTTCCAAAGATATTTATCCTTTTGTTTCCTCCGTCAGCGCTTTTAATTAATTTCCGGGGATAATTTGTCAAAAAACTTAATCAAGTACGAGTAGTGACACTTCATTAACTCCTACAAATAAGTTGATTTTGCGAGAAAAGTGGCGGTTTCGAAATAAGATCGGAATGCAACTTGACGCCTCGGGAAAACTGATCCAATTTCTTTCTTAAAATGTTCTTTTTGTGCTGCCTTGTAAGTAAAAAGGGGAATCGGATATCATTTAGATGTCGATTTCTTACTGGAGATTGTTGTTGGTTGGTTGGGGGATTCACAGGCAGGAACAGCATGTCTCGATTTCGCTGCTTTAGATTACGGCAAAAAGCGCGGAAGTGATGCTGATAAAGGAAGAAGCGGAATGCAACGAATGTGACGAGAATGGAACAGTTATTGCAAGCGGATTGTTCGAGGCAAAGTAGTTTTGGGGCGTTTTACACCTTTCCGAGCCTAACCGAGGAGGCTGTGCAGCCTTTAAAACAGGCAGGCCATGACTTACCTTTAAACAAATGTGAGTGTCATTTTTCAACTGTTTTTCAGTGTTGCCAAATGCTATAAAAATCGTACAAATTCCTGGATCATCGTAGAGAATGCTATCAAATCCTGGAGAAACTTACAGATTTCCAGAGAATAAAAACACTGTAAAATCCGGGAAAAGTCCAGAGGATTCCACAGAATTTTGAATTGCTGGAGGAACGAAAGAATTTCTAAAAAAGTTCCAGGAAATTTAAAATACGAGGTCCCAAAGGACCCTCAACAATACTACAGGATTCTGAAGTATTGTACAGAATTTTAGAAAATCCTGGAAAAACTTATGAAATTTTAGAGAATCCGACAAGATTCTAAACTGTTGTAGAAATAAAAAAATTGTAGACAATCATGGATTTAAATGTAAAACGCTAAAAAATGTGAGGAAATTATCGGAAAATTTACAGAATAAAATCCCAGTTCTCCAGAGGACGAAATTTCTGTTGAATTCTGGCGACACGCGAAGATCTTATTAAAAATGTAGAGCATTTTAAAAGGTCCAGGAGAATGTTAAAAATCCTGCAAATTTCCGGGACCCTGGAGAATTTTAGAAAATCCTGGAAAAGCTTACAAAATTCCTGAGAATTCGACAAGATTAGGAAAGAATTCAAGAAAATCGCAGGAAACTCTACAGAACCTTAAAATGCCAAGAAACTCTGGGAAAGTCCCGGAGGATCCTGGATATCTGGGATTATCTTAAAAAACGAAAACAATATCTAGTGACTTCAAAGTTCTCGGAAGCGCTAAAGAAATTTTGATTTTCCATAAAAAGGAAGCAATTTTTGAAGAATTCTGACGAATATTTGAAATTCTAAAAAATCCTGGAAAAGTGCATTTTTTCTCAGTTTTCAACCAACATAATCTCGAAAAGTCCCCTGAAAATGTATTTTGGCCAATTTCTAGTCAACTAAACACAAGTTGTTGGTGCTCATTTGGTGCAGAATTTCACGCAAAATCCAAAAATGACTGAATTAGAAGCAACTGAGTTTCGGGTAATCGCCAAAAAGCCAAAATTTTAAATCTCCGGAGAGAAAAAAAGCATTAAAAAGTCCGGAAAAATTCCAGAAAATCCACAGAATTTTGAATTGCTAGAAAACGTTAATTTTCCAGAGTAAGAATTTCTGAAAAAATCCCGGGAAATTTAAATACAAGCTCCCGGAGGTCCTTCAACAATCCTATAGGTTTCAGGAGTATTATAAAGAATTTGAAGAAATCCTGTAAAAAGTTATGGAATTTCAGAAAATCCGACAGGATTCCAAACACTTGTAGAAATGATAAACTCTGCGCATCAAAAGCATGTAAGAAAATTTTGGCCAATCCAGGACTCCTGGATTGACTATAAAAATCCTGGAAAATTAGAGGAAACCTTACAGAAGAAAATCCCAGTTCTCCAGAGAACGAAATTTCCAAGAAATTTCTATTGAATTCTGGCGACTCGTCAAGATCTTAGTAATATAGAGCATTTCCAAAGATCCTGGAAAATCTAAAAAATCCAGCAAATTTCCGAGACACTGGAGAATTTTTCAAAATCCTAAAGAAACTTTCAGAATTCCTGGGAATTCGACAGAATTGGGGATTTCACGATCATTGCGAAGAATTTTAGAAAATCGTAGGAAACTATACAGAACCTTAAAATGACAAGAAGCTCTGGAAAAGTCCCGGAAAATCCTGGATATTCAGGATTATCTTGAAAAACGAAAAAAATATGTAGTTCTCGGGAACGCTAAAGAAATTGTAATTTTCCCTGAAAAGGGAGCAAGGGAGCAATTTTTGAAAATTCCTGACGCATAAAAGAAATTCTAAGAGCATCCCGATAGATTCCAAAAAAATCCAGGAAACTCCTGGAACATTGTCGGAAATTTTAAACAATCCTAGAGATGTGCATTCTCAGAAAATTCTCCAGAATTTTAGACCAACATCATCTCGAAGAGTCGCCTGAAAATGTATTTTGGTCAATTTCTAGACAACTAAACACCAGTTGTTGGTGCTCATTTGGTGCAGAATTTTAGGCAAAATCCAGAAATGATTGAATCAGAAGCGATTGAGTTTCGGGTTATTTAAAAAGAGTCAACATTTTAAAGCTCCGACACCACAATAAACAGAAAGATGTCAAGAAAGAAATTCTCAATTGACATCCTTTTGTCCTCAGAATAAGAATGATTAAGGATGAGGCAGCCAATCGAGTTCTTTGGCCACTGCCTTGGAAAACCTCCCCAAACCATATCAATTTACGTATAAACGATCAAACGCATCATCCCTTTCAAGCAGGCTGCTATACAATTCACCCTGCGCATCTGTCCCTCCCGGCGCACTTATGCATCCAAATCTGGAGTTTTCCACTCCACTCACCTCTTTCTCCATAAATAACTCGAAACGTATCCGAATGCAAGTGTCCAAAAAACTGTCCCACGATGATATCAGCGAACTTGCGCACCACCTCCAAGTACTTCCTGTTATGGTAATCCGTGTAGACGGAATGAGCCGGAGGGAATCCTCTTTGGCGCTCGTCCGATCCCGGCGGCATGTGACCGACTAGATACACCTGCAACAAGCGTAAAATTTAAATGGACGTGTCTGCTGCCTCGACAGGATAACGTCATTGTGTAGTAGAGTGGAAAATTCCACCACTTACGCCGAGGTTAAATTATTTCAACGAAATCGAGTGCACTTACGAGAAATTCACATTTGCCTTCTTTTTAATGTCGAATGAACGACTTGAATAAAATATGATTTTGCTCCTTTTGAGCCGGATCGAAGCTGCTTGATAGGCACGCGGTGTGCCGTGACGAGAGAGTGTCACGTGTTGGATTCTCGTTATGAGGGAATTATTATTGTAGGAGGCGGCGAGGAGACAAAGGAGCTTTAATATGAAAGATGAAAGAATTTTTTTACGGAAAAGTACTTCAAGAACGATCGTAATGTATACGTTCTATTCATCTTTTCGACTTGAAAAACACACACCCCGGTGCGCAACCACGTAGCACAAAAAAAATTAGTGACCTTGAAACTATATAACGGAGTGAAACGGCCATTCTTGGTGCTTTTTGAGCGCGTTTTTTTTGTCCACGTCCTGAATCACCTCATTCCGTCAAAGTTCAACCTCAATCAATTCCACTAACTGTACGATTTTTGTTTCTTTCGAAATAAATCGCATTTTCATAAAAAGTACATGAAAAACAAATGTAATGTATATAAACTAATAATCCGTGTGTCAATGGAAATTCACACCCCGAGTTACAGTTGCGTACTCCAAAAAAATTCAATGGCCTTGAAACTGTATACCGACGTAAAACGGCCATTTCTGGTGACTTTTCAAACGCGGTTTTTTCGTCCACAAATGGAATCACGTCATTCCGTCACATTGCAACTTCAATCAATTCCAATAATTGTACGCTCTTTGTTTATTTCGAAATAAATTGTTTTTGTAAAAAGTATATAAAAAACAAATTTAATTCATATAAACTAATGATCCGTGCCATGTAAAAAATACACACCCTGACCTGCAGTGGCGTACACTTAAAAATATTTAATGACCTTGAAAGTGTATATCGCGGTAAATAATCATTTATGTGGCCTTTTGAGCGTGTTCTCTTAGTACTCGCGTAAAATTGCGTTACTTCGTCAAAATGCGATCTCAATCAATTCCACTAATTGAACGTTTCTCGTTTTTTTCGAAATAAATCGATCTTATGAAACAGTACATAAAAAACAAATTTATTTATGTAAACTAATCATGTTTGTGGCGTTGGAAATAAACATCCCGAGTTTCAGTCGCGTACTCCAAAAAAATTCGATGACCTTGAAACTGTATATTGCAGTAAAACGGTTATTTTCTGTGATTTTGGAATGCGTTTCTTTTTGTCCACGTCTGAAATCGTGCCACCTCAGTCAATCCCAACAATTGTCCGCTTTTCGTCTATTTCGAAATAAATCGATTTTGTAAAAAAGACACAAATATAATTTATGTAAACTAATGATTCTAGTGATCTAAAAAATTCAAATCCCAAGTTGCAGTGGCGTACTCCGAAAAAATTCAGTGACCTTGAAACTGTATACCGCTGTAAAACGGCCAGTATTGGTACTTTCCGACCGCGGTTTTTTTGTCCACGCGCGAAATCGCGTCATTTTGTCAAAGTGCAACCTCAATCAATCCCAATTGTACGTTTTTTGTTTATTTCGATATGAATCGCTTTTGTAAACAACTACATGGAGAACCAATTTAATTAAAATAAACTAATGATCCGTGTGGCGTAGGGAATACACAGTCTGAGTTGCAATGTCGTACTCCAAAAAAATGCAATGACCTTGAAACTGTACACCGCCGTAAAATGGTCATTTTTGGTCCATTTCAACCGCGATTTTTTTGTCCACGTCCGAATTTGCGTCATTCCATTGAAGTGTAACCTCCATTAATTCCAATAATTGTAGATTTTTCGATTATTGTAAAAGAAATCGATTTTGTAAAAATGTACATAAAAAACAAATGTAATTCATATAAACTAATGATCCGTGTGACGTAGGGAATACACACCCTAAGTTACAGAGGCGTACTCTGAAAAAAGTTCAATGACCTTGAAACAGTATATTGCCGTAAAACGGCCATTTCCGGCGCTTTTCGGGTCCGGTTTTTCCGCCAGCGCTTCGTTCTGTGAAAGTGCAACCTCAATCAATCACAATAATTGCACGCTTTTCATTTAATTCGAAATAAATCAGTGGTGTCTAGAGAACAATGTCCAATATAACGTTCAATTTCATTGAGTGTGGTCGTTGTTTTCATGAAATAGATTCATAAATGCGAAACGGAAGGCAATATCTATCGGTGCGGACGGCTTTCACATTATGTTTGTGTTTTGCTCGGGCTTCGGGATCAATATGGAGGGCCACAAAGGACTTGTTCGCCGCACAGCTTGTGATTACTGGATTCAAGCCAAGCGAGAAAAAAGTGCTAATCACCACTTCTCATAAAAGAAAGGACCGAAATCTCGGCGCGACGGAAGTCGAATTTGGGCGTTTTTTCGGAATTTTGTATACACGTCGTGAAGTGCTAGTTAAGCGGCTTACGTAATAGCGCCATTATTTTAAAGTTTTTCCCGTCGCGACGCTGATCATTTTAGATGTTCCATCATCATAAAGACTTTTCCATAGTTATTTTTATGTCAGTTCGTGTAGGACATAAGGGGATTTGTCTGGATTTGGTGAATGTCCAATTTGTCATTCCCGGGGCCTTCACTTCAAGGATTTCGCCTCCTCTTACAGGAGACTTCGCTCAAACTCTTAAAGGGAATGCTCGCGTCGAGCCGGGATTTTTCGACGGTGATTAGACCACGATCCTGATCAATTTATTTAACGTTTTAGATAAATACTCTTGCCAGTTCGAGACGGAAACTCCCTAAAGGGTATTACAGCAAAATAGACGAGTCTAACATCGGAGGCGGCTAAAACCTTTGACCGCTTTTAATTATACGTTTCCCGGCGCATCCACCATTTTGGTACATGCATTCATATATGCGAGTTTTACGTCATTTTTGATCTCGAATAAGTCGCCGCCGCCACCGCCGCCGCTTTTGTTGCTTGCATATTCAAACCGCTCCCATTTCCATATATGCAAAATGCGCGGTGAAAAAGCCGAAACGACAGCCGCTTCCGCTTAATTCGGCGATAATGCGTTAATGCTTCCTGTTATTAGTACTTCCACACCGCGTATAATGGCGCCACGATCGCTCTAATTACGCTATCCGTTTTGTGTAATTTCCAAGAAATTAAAAACAAAACGACGCGACGCGACGGTTAGATGAGCGAAACTATTGTGATGCGCCGCCCCCGCCGCCGCCGCCTCACCATGCCAATACATTGAAACTAATCGAATTCTAATTATTTTCAAATTGAACTGTTAAAACTCTCAACTCTTTAACTCTTAATAACTCTCACTCAGATTATTTATTCTAAATGTTTTCTGAACATGTAATACAAGTTACAAAGACAAGAAAAAACTCTTAATATAAAACTTCTATTAACTCTTGAAATATAAAAAACTTAAAAACAATAAGTTACACAACTACCAAGAAAAGTACAAATTACAAAAAACTCGCAAAAACACTGAAAATAAACTCTCACAACTACAAAAAAACTCCCTAAACTACAGTATAAGTTTCAGACTTGTCTTATTAATTCTTTAAAACTAAAAAAACTCCCTTAAAACCCTCAATCAAAATATTTATGCTAAATATTTAAAAATATGTGATCTAGTTACACGGGCATGAGAAAAACTCTTCTTAACTCCCACACATATTAAAAAACTTAGGAACAATGACAAGAACAAAACACAAAAAAAAACTTTCAAAAACTCTAAAATTTACTTGCAAAAAACGCCCCAAAACTACCAATTCAAATTTCTCTCATTAATTGTTAAAAACTCTTAATATAAAACTATTAACTCTCAAGATAGTCAAAAAGTTTGGAGCAAAAAGAACTTTTCCAACTCCCAAAACTACAGTTCTACTTTCAGACTTGTGTTATTTATTCTTTAAAACTCTAAAAACTCTCAACATATGATGATAAAACTTTTTAGCTCTCAATAACTCTCAATCAAATTATTTATGCTAAATGTTTAAACATTTCAAATCAAGTTACAAGGGCAAGACCAAAACTCTTAATATAAAACTCCTATTAACTCTTAAGATCAAGGTCAAAAATTTAGAAGAGACAAAATATAAAAAACTCCCAAAACTATCTACACTTCAAGTTATTTACTTCTAAAAACTCTCAATAAATTCCAAAAAACTCAAAAACACACTACTTTAGAATAACCTGTAGGAGTTACCTGTACAAATGAGTGCTCCTATTAACTCCTAATAAAAGTTATTAAGTAAGTTATTGAGAGTTTGAAATCCAAATAATTCTTGGAACTTTCAAAATGAAACTCTTAAAAACTTCTTTAAAACTCTCAACCACTGCTAGTAAAACCCCTTAATTCTTAATAACTATAATTTATTTAATTTATACCAAATGTTTAGAAATATAGAACAAAAGTCATAACAACAAAACAAAAATCCCAGTTTGAGTTTGAGTTTTAGACTTGTCACTTGTTAACTCTTAAAAGCCTTCAATAAATTCCGAAAAACTAAAAAAAATTTTGGAATACCTGTTAGAGTTATCTGCTCAAATAAGTGCCCTTATTAACTTCTAATAAGAGTTATTAAGACAATTATTGTTGAGAGTTTGAAATCCAATTAATCCCAAAACTTTCAAAATATAACACTTAAAAACTCCCTTCAAACTTTTAACAACTAATTGCTGGTTAAACTTTTTAAATTTTGATAACTCTCACTCAAAACTAAATATTTAACAATTTCTAATACAAGTTACAATACAAGAACACAATTTAACTCTTAAAAAAGTCAAAAATTTAGAAACAAACAGAACTTATGTAACTATCAATAGTACAAAATAAAAAAAACTCTCAAACCATGAAATAAACTCTCAAAAAAAATTAAAATAAACTCTTAAAACTACAAAAAACTCCCAAAACTACAGTTCAAGTTTCAGACTTGTCTCATTAACTCTTCAAAACTCTAAAACTCTCAACAAATCAGAAAAAAACTAAAAAACACGTGTAAAACTTTTTACTTTTAGATTAATTAGTTACCTATTCAAATAAATGATCTTATTAACTCCTAACAGGAATTATTAAGAGAGTTAGTTATTGGAGAGAGTTCAAATTTCTAACTCTAACTCTTAAAAACTCCCTTAAAACTGTCAACATCCGCTGAGGAAACTCCTTATCTTTTATAATTTCAAATTATTAATATAAAATCTTTAAGAATATGTAATACAAGTTACAAGACAAAAACTCTTTATATAAAATTCCTTCTAATTCTTAAAATAGTTAAAAATGTAACTCCTAAAAAATACTATTAAAAGAGTTAATAGTAAAAGCGACCCTAACTTTACACATTTTCGTGACAATTTGAAGAGAAACAATGTCTATATTTAGTGAAACGCCAAAATCGCAGTGCTACCAACCCACGAAAAGCGACGGCCAACTAGTCGCCCACTTTATCTCATAATTCTCATTTTTGTAAACTTTTCTTTTCTGAGGTGTTCTTCGTAAAATTTCATTTCAAAATATTTCAAATTCACTCCGAGATTTAATTAAATGTTTTGAGATTGACGCGAGTTTCATTCGAGAAGCGGAAATGGAATTACAGGACCGGAAGCGGATGAATAATTCAGTGACAGGAAAAGAACAATCTTGCAGCCATTTTATTGTTATTAATTAAAACGCGATGGTTAACAAAAGTGCATAGCGGCGTATGAAAATCCATTGAATGATTAAAGCGCATACATTTATAATCGCTGATACGCACAATTTCATTGGTTAACAAAGCGATATCTGCAGCGAGGCTGACACGTCATAATCTAATAAGAACGGCGCGAAAAAATAACGCCGTTGAATTATTGGCTGTGTATCCTGTGCTTACGTCTAATGTCTATTGTTATGCGTTTCCTGGCGTTATTTATTGCGCGAGCGAAAATAGGCATCAACCTCAAGTGCCTGTTTTAGGTTTATTTATTTGTGCTTTTATCGCCCATTTTGAACGTAGTCAATGTTGGATGTAGTTCACTATAACTCATCTAGATGGAGGTAGTTTTTTCCTGGCGCGTTACGCTATTAAAATGACAGACTGTATTCATATGTTGGCGCTGCCGTACAAGTTTGGTCCATCGCAGACTACTTTTCATTTCGCAGCTCCCACAGACGCGCGGATTAAAGAACCAACGTAATTTGTACGTTCTGGTAATCCCCTAGATGTCGAGAACACACACCCCGACTTGCAACCCCGTAGCTTGAAAAAAATTCAGTGACCTTGAAACTATATAACGCGACAAAACGGACGTTTCCGGGGCGTTTGAAGCGCGGTTTTTCATTCCAGCCCACACTCACTTAATTCTCGAAGATTTTCGGGTTCACTCAATCTCAATACTTGCACGGTTTTCATTTAAATCAAAATAAATATATTTTTTTGAAAATGGCAGAAAGAAGGAACATATACTATGTATACTAAAGATTATTTCGATGTGAAAAATGTACAAAAAAAATTAAAAAATTAATGATTTTAAGACTGTATGATGTAAAGTCACTTTTCATTTACGATAACTTACTTTCAGTCGCGCGGATAAAAAAAATTATAATTTGTACATTTTCATAATTCTCTTGATGTAAAGAATACACACTGAATTGCAATCTTGTCGCGCAAAAAAAATCAGTGACCTTGAATCTATATAACGCGATAAAACGAACGTTTTTAGAGCTTTTTAAGCGCGTTTTTTTGTGTCCTCGCCCACACCCACTTTATTCTCAAAGATTTACAACCCCAACCAATTTTTTTTAATTTAATTTTTTCAAAATATACTAAAAGAACAAACATAGTTTATGAATTTTATAATTCATATCAACGTGAGGAATGTTTAACAAAAGTTAAAATCGTGTCATAAAAAGAAAACTTAAAATTGTTAAACAATGTTAAACAACTTCTCATTTAAAAAAATGGCCCTCAGAAACGCGCGGATTAAAAAATGAACATAATTTTTACATTCTGGCGATCTTTTCAATGTGAAAAACAAACATCCTAAATTGCAACCCCGTAGCGCGATAAAAATTTAGTGACCTTGAAACTATATAACGCGATAAAACAGACATTTCCGACATTTTTTAAATGCAGTTTTTTTTCTTACCCCAAAATCACTTCAATTTTTAATATTTTAGACTCCAATCACATATTATAATCGCACGGTTTTCACTTGATTCAAAATAACTCTATTTTTGGGAAGTACAGAAAGAAGGAACATACATTATGTATACTAAAGATCCTTTCTATGTGGAAATTGTACAAAAAAAGTTGCAACCGCATTCTCAAAAAAAAACTTAACTTGAAATTGTATGATGTGAGGCTACTTTTCATTTAAAACAATTGGCTCTCACAGTCAAGTGGATTAAAAAACGAACATAATTTGTACATTCTGGTAATCTTCTCGATGTGGAGAAGACACACTACGACTTGCAACCCCGTAGCGTAAAAAAAAATTGTGACCTTGAAACTATATAATGCTCCAAATCCGACATTTCTGGGGCCTTTCGAGCGCGGTTTTTTGTTTTAACCCATATTCACGTCATTTTCGAAAATTTCCAACTGCAGTGAATCACAATAATCGGAGGGTTTTCACTTAATTTACACAAAAACAGTTTTTTTAAAAGTTCGAACGTCATTAATGTGTACTAAAGATGCTTTCTACGGAGACAATGACCTTAAAGTTGCATAATGTGAGGCCACTTTTCATTTATGACAATTAGCCCTTACCGCCGTGCGGTTGTAGTAGCGGAAATGCTCTCAAGAGGTCGCTTTTCCCAATCGGAACGCGTCGGAACACCTTTTGTAATTAAAGTGAGCACTCTTAATTCGTCCAATTTCCTTTTCTGTTATTAAAACTCGAGGTTTTGTTTGCTTTTTACCTCGGCGCTCCATTAATTACTTTATTCTTAATGAAAATATCCTCTTTACTTAAGGAATGATCCCAATTATCCCGCGTTTTCTCCCGTTAAAAATCCTCCGTTTGTCACAATGAAAGATTATCTGTTGATTATTCCAGCGAATGGTGTTATTTTTCTTTAGTGCCATGTTCGTCGAAATCGTGTAATTCGAGCTTAGATGTGTTTATCCTGACAAAGGAACAAATGGCTCCTATCGGTATCCGATATTGAACAAAGGATATTGTCGTGATGTTGCATCTATCAGAACTGGAGCTCGAATTTCTCTTCAAGAACTCGGATCAAAGCGGGCGAGGTTGTTTGTTCAAGAGAAACGGATGTTCGAACGCCGCGTAATGTAGACATGTCGCGAATTCCCCCATGACGAAAAATCGGCCGGCCCCGCGTTGGGCGCCACGACCCGGCCGCGGCCCCCGTTGGGCGCCGATCGCCGACCCAGTTCGCGGCGACCATATATCATCGTTATCTTGTCCGGTTCCGTCCACCTTCTCTTCCATCTTTTTCCGAACTATGACGCGACTTAAGCCGAGAAAATACGCCTCCTAAATATATATTTGGCTTCCAGTTATGTGACAACGTCGCTCCTAAACCTCGGTGGATCAGGGCGGAAAAGCGATACGGGCGTCGCGACGCCATATACGCTTTCAAACAAAGATTACTTTGTCGTTCGGTGCAGGGGCAGTGTCAATTACACTCCGCAAAAGACTAAAACAAAGTTTGCTTTGATGGAGAAAAAATCAAAACTAAAATGGCGTTCACGGGGAAATTACTTGGCGAGGAAAAAATCTACTTCAAATGTAAACAACCGACAGCGGGAATAGATAAAAGAGTTTCATATCCTTTGGCTTTTCACGCCTACTTCGATCTGAATTTGAAAGTTTTGTTTTGCAAAGGCGGCGTGGGCGGGTGTGACGTCAGCTGCAAATATTACGGGGATTATGCCGCTGGGAGTTTCAAACCCGAAATGTTGGTAGGCCTGTTATTGTACCACTTTACAACTTCTTTAGGCGTCGCGTCACAATGCTGCCAACACTAAAACAATTATTAACCTTAAATTGCTTAAACTTTGCCTTGGAGTTGCTAGTTTTTAAAAGTTCTTCATTTAAATTTAAGAGTTTTAAGAGTTACTAGAGGAGTTGGGAGTTACCGACAACATTTCCCTCAGTTTGAAAGTTTGACAATGCTGCCAGCCTTAAAACAATTATTAACCTTAATTTCTCGCACTTTGTCTTAGAGTTGCTAGATTTTAGGAGTTCTTGATTTAAATTTAAGAGTTTTAAAAGTTACTAGAAGAGTTGAAAAGTACCAACTACATTCCCCTCAGTTTGGAAGTTTAGCAATGCTGCCAACATTAAAAACTTTGCCCTGGAGTTGCTAGTTTTTAGGAGTTTTTCATTTAAATTTAAGAGTTACTAGAGGAGTTAAGAGTTACCGATAACATTCTCTTCAGTTTGAAAGTTTGATAATGCTGCCAACATTAAAACAATTATTAACTCTAAATTTCTCAACTAGTTCTTTCAAATTTAAGAGTTTTTAGAATTTCTAAAGAAGTTGAGAATTACCGACAATATTTACCTCAGTTTGTAAGTTGGACAATGCTGGCAACGTAAAACAATTATTAACTATTAATTTCTCGCACTTTGTCTTGGAGTTGCTAGTTTTTAGAAGTTCTTCATTTAAATTTAAGAGTTTTAAGAGTTACTAAAAGAGTTAAGAAGTACCGACTACATTCCCTTCAGTTTAAAAGTTTGACAATGCCGCCAACATTAAAAGGTTGCTAGTTTTTAGGAGTTTTTCATCCAAATTTAAGAGTTACTAAAAGAGTTGAAAGTTACTCACAACATGTTTTTCAGTGTGAAAGTTTGACATAGCTGCCAACATTGAAACAATTATTAACTTTAAATTTCTCTAACTATGCTTGGAAGTTACTGGTTTTTAAAGTTTTAAGAGTTTTAATAGTAGCCAGAGGAGTTGTGAGTTACCGGCAACATTTCCCTTAGTGCTACCAACATTAAAACAATTAACTTTGCCTTGAAACTAGGAGTAGTTAATAGGAGTTATTCCAAATTTAAAAGTTTTAAGAGTTACTAAAGAAGTTTAGAGTTACCGATAACATTCCCCTCAGTTTGAGAGTTATCAAGAACTAACTTCCCACCAAATCGTGCGGTACTTCCCCTTACCGACCAAACGTGTTTACATTTCGACACTTGGCGCCCAATCCATTTTTCCGGACCCTTGAATTTTCATTTTCCCCGAAACGTAATTACTCAAACTCCAAGAAAAACGTAAAAATGTAATTTTTATCGCTCCGGAGCGCTGATGAGAAATGTTCAAGATAACGAACTTTGCTCGGAAGTTCTAACTAAGCGCTTTTCTATATACGCAAAACCAACAATGTTCGCGTGAATTCCTCCAAATTAACCACAACATCAAATTCTCATTTCGCGACCGTACGTCAAGTAGTTTAATATTCTTGTCAAGTTTTTAATTAAATGACGCCGAGCGGAGTATTAAAAATGAATTTGTACTTCGGCAATTAGACGGATTATACGGAGGCGGCGAAAAAAGCGGCGCCCGACAAGGGATCGGCGTGGCGCCCAACACGGGGTCCGGTGCCTAAATCACAACAAATTTGTTTATTCGACTATAATGTCCAATCAGTATTTCAAACAAGTAAAATAGTGTCGCCCGCTGCGGTGTTTGTGTGGCGCCCAATTCGAGGCCCTTACGCGAGTTGTAGCATTAAAATTACCAAAGTTCTGAATTTTAAGGAAGGATTTTTTATATTTCAGCTTCGCCTTGAAAACAAAAATTTCTAAAATTTGTGTCCTTCGATCTACCATGTTGCAATTTGGCAGAATTAATAAAAGATTTAAAACTAGTAATTTCCCCAAATTTCATAGTTGTAGCACTAAAATTACCAAAGTTACGAATTTTAAGGGAAGATTTTTCATATTTCGACTTCGCCTTAAAATCAAAATTTCTAAAATTTGTGTCTTCCTATCTACAATATTGCAATTTGGCAGACTTAATAAACGATCAAAAACTAGTAATTTACTTACATTTTACAGTTGTAGCACTAAAATTACTAAAGTTACGAATTTTAGGGGAGGATCTTTCATATTTTAGCTTTGCCTTGAAAATAAAAAATTCTAAAATTTGTGTCTTTCGATCTACAATGTTGCAATTTGGCAGAATTAACAACCGATTAAAAACTAGTAATTTCTTCAAATTTCAAAGTTGTAGCACTAAAATTACCAAAGTTACGAATATTAGAAGAGAATTTTTCATATTTCAACTTCGCCTTAAAAATAAAAATTTTTAACATTTGTGTTCTTTGATTTACAATGTTGCAATTTAGCAGAATTAATAAACGATCAAAAACTTGTAATTTCCCCAAATTTCATAGTTGTAATACTAAAATTACCAAAGTTACGAATTTTAGAGGAGGATCTCTTATATTTTAGCTTCCCCTTGAAAATTAAAAATTCTAAAATTTGTCTCCTTCGATGTCCAATGTTGCAATTAGGCAAAATTAATAAACGATCAAAAACTAGTAATTTCCCCAAATTTCATAGTTGTAACACTAAAATTACCAAAGTTACGAATTTTAGAGAAGGATCTCTCATATTTTAGCTTCGCCTTGAAAATAAAAAATTCTAAAATTTGTGCTCTTCGATCTACAATGTTGCAATTTGGCAGAATTAATAAAAGATTAAAGACTAGTAATATCCCCAAATTTCAAAGTTGTAGCACTAAAATTACCAAAGTTACAAATTTTAGAAGAGGATTTTTCATATTTCAACTTCGCCTTAAAAATAAAATTTTTTAACATTTGTGTTCTTCGATCTACAATGTTGCAATTTAGCAGAATTAATAAACGATCAAAAGCTAGTAATTTTCCCAAATTTCATAGTTGTAACACTAAAATTACCAAAGTTACGAATTTTAAGGGAAGATTTTTCATATTTCGATTTCGCCTTAAAATCAAAATTTCTAAAATTTGTGTCTTCCTATCTACAATATTGCAATTTGGCAGACTTAATAAACGATCAAAAACTAGTAATTTACTTACATTTTACAGTTGTAGCACTAAAATTACTAAAGTTACGAATTTTAGGGGAGGATCTTTCATATTTTAGCTTTGCCTTGAAAATAAAAAATTCTAAAATTTGTGTCTTTTGATCTACAATGTTGCAATTTGGCAGAATTAATAAACGATTAAAAACTAGTAATTTCTTCAAATTTCAAAGTTGTAGCACTAAAATTACTAAAGTTACGAATATTAGAAGAGAATTTTTCATATTTCAACTTCGCCTTAAAAATAAAAATTTTTAACATTTGTGTTCTTTGATTTACAATGTTGCAATTTAGCAGAATTAATAAACGATCGAAAACTAGTAATTTCCCCAAATTTCATAGTTGTAACACTAAAATTACCAAAGTTACGAATTTTAGAGGAGGATCTCTTGTATTTTAGCTTCCCCTTGAAAATTAAAAATTCTAAAATTTGTCTCCTTCGATGTCCAATGTTGCAATTAGGCAAAATTAATAAACGATCAAAAACTAGTAATTTCCCCAAATTTCATTGTTTTAACACTAAAATCACCAAAGTTACGAATTTTAGAGAAGGATCTCTCATATTTTAGCTTCGCCTTGAAAATAAAAAATTCTAAAATTTGTGCTCTTCGATCTACAATGTTGCAATTTGGCAGAATTAATAAAAGATTAAAGACTAGTAATTTCTCCAAATTTCAAAGTTGTAGCACTAAAATTACCAAAGTTACAAATTTTAGAAGAGGATTTTTCATATTTCAACTTCGCCTTAAAAATAAAATTTTTTAACATTTGTGTTCTTCGATCTACAATGTTGCAATTTAGCAGAATTAATAAACGATCAAAAGCTAGTAATTTTCCCAAATTTCATAGTTGTAACACTAAAATTACCAAAGTTACGAATTTTAGAAGAGGATTTTTCATATTTCAGCTTCGCCTGAAAAATAAAAATTTCAAAAATTTGTGTTCTTCGATCTACAATGTTGCAATTTAGCAGCATTAATAAACGATTGAAAACTAGTAATTTCCCCAAATTTCATAGTTGTAGCACTAAAATTACCAAAGTTACGAATTTTAGAGGAGGATCTCTCATATTTTAGCTTCGCCTTGAAAATAAAAAATTCTAAAATTTGTGCTCTTCGATCTACAATGTTGCAATTTGGCAGAATTAATAAAAGATTAAAGACTAGTAATATCCCCAAATTTCAAAGTTGTAGCACTAAAATTACCAAAGTTACAAATTTTAGAAGAGGATTTTTCATATTTCAACTTCGCCTTAAAAATAAAATTTTTTAACATTTGTGTTCCTCGATCTACAATGTTGCAATTTAGCAGAATTAATAAACGATCAAAAGCTAGTAATTTCCCCAAATTTCATAGTTGTAACACTAAAATTACCAAAGTTACGAATTTTAGAAGAGGATTTTTCATATTTCAGCTTCGCCTGAAAAATAAAAATTTCAAAAATTTGTGTTCTTCGATCTACAATGTTGCAATTTAGCAGCATTAATAAACGATTGAAAACTAGTAATTTCCCCAAATTTCATAGTTGTAACACTAAAATTACCAAAGTTACGAATTTTAGAGAAGGATCTCTCATATTTTAGCTTCGCCTTGAAAATAAAAAATTCTAAAATTTGTGCTCTTCGATCTACAATGTTGCAATTTGGCAGAATTAATAAAAGATTAAAGACTAGTAATATCCCCAAATTTCAAAGTTGTAGCACTAAAATTACCAAAGTTACAAATTTTAGAAGAGGATTTTTCATATTTCAACTTCGCCTTAAAAATAAAATTTTTTAACATTTGTGTTCTTCGATCTACAATGTTGCAATTTAGCAGAATTAATAAACGATCAAAAGCTAGTAATTTTCCCAAATTTCATAGTTGTAACACTAAAATTACCAAAGTTACGAATTTTAGAAGAGGATTTTTTATATTTCAGCTAAAATTTGTGTTCTTCGATCTACAATGTTGCAATTTAGCAGCATTAATAAACGATTGAAAACTAGTAATTTCCCCAAATTTCATAGTTGTAACACTAGAATTACCAAAGTTACGAATGTTAGACGAGGATTTTTCATATTTCGGCTTCGTCTTAAAAATAAAAATTTCTAAAATTTGTGTTCTTCGATCTACAATGTTGCAATTTGGCAAAATTAATAAACAATCAAAAACTAGTAATTTCCCCAAATTTCATAGTTGTAGCACTAAAATTGCCAAAGTTCGGGTGGCGCCCAACTCGGGGCCCTCGGCGCAAATTGCACCAAGTTCAATTTTCGGGTTTATAGTTCGACTCGTGTTCCAAAAGTTTAAGAGATGTGGCGTCCGCTGCGGGGTGGAGTGGCGCCCAGCTCGGGGCCGCCGCGTAAATCGCAGCGAGCTCGTTTTTTCGAGTTTAAAGTCCGACTCTTGTTCCAAACGCGGCCATAACCATTTACTAAGTGAGTTTACGGGCACGTTTCCGTTGTCACGTCACATAAAACGAATCTTCGCCATGTTAATAATGATCAGGTCGCAGCCGCCATTTGTACAGAATAGTGCCGTAAAGGCGTCGTAACTTTACAATGTGACTAATAAAGCTTCTGGTAAATAACGAGATTCCGTGTATTTCGCCGTCAAGTGGTCAGTCATCGGTTTTTTACGGTTACACCGAGTGGTTTTAATAAAATTCTTTCAATTCGGTTCCGGGGATGAACAGAGTGATAATGGGAAAAGTTTGTGACGCGATATATCGCCTTCTGTTCCTTGTAAATATCGCAGAATACCTCCGTCAACTTCTTTAGTAGCCATTATTTCGACTTTTCCTTCTGCGACCGACCGTAACTTTACTTTAGCACTGTTATAAGTTTAGCCAAGAATGCCACGGGTACGATACGGGGACTTTGACAAAGATGGCGCTGGAACGCGAATGACGTCATAAATATTCGGACGCCGTAAATCGGAGGTTATTTCTTCATTACCGGCTTTACGGTTATTGTCTTATGGGGAAAAAAACTACACGTGGCTGACGTCAACAACAACAGCCGAGAAACGGAGTTTATGGCTGTTGAAATGTCTTAATTTTGGCGATTTTGAGGGTTTTTAAAAGTTTTCCGACTGTTTTAAGAGTTAATAGGTGTTCCATGACATTTAGTCTAAAGAAATTTGCTATTTATAACTATTGGCGCGCCCCTAGTAAAGTTCATGAGTAAAGAAGATTAATCTAGATCATACTAAATCTTGCACTTAACGTCGCGTCTGTCTGTGCAAACTTATTCTGGCCGAGAAACGAAGTTTATGGCTGCTGGGATGTCTAAATTTAGGCAATTCTAAGGGTTTTTAAGAGATTTCCGACTGTTTTAAGAGTTAATAGCAGTTCCAAGACATTCAGTGTAAATAATTTTCCTATTTTGAAATATTAAAAACTAAAAAACTTCATAAGTAAAAAAGAGTAAATTAACTCTTACTAAATTTTACATTTGACGTCGCGCCTTTCTGTCCAAACTTGTTCTGATCGAAAAGCGAAGTTTGTAATTTAGAGTTTTTAAGAGTTTTCGGACAGTTTTAAGAGTTAGTAAGAGTTTCAAGACTGTCACTTAAGAGTTTTACATATGACATTCCCTGGGAGAGAACGATCATTAACAAAAAGTCAACAACACTCGAGAAGCGAAGTTAATTAATTAACTGGTGGAATGTCTTAATTGTGAGAGTTTTTAAGAGTTTTAGGACAATTTTGAGAATTAATAGGAGTTCTAAAACAATTAGTGTAAAATTTTAAAAAATTTCCGACTGTTTTAAGAGTTAATAGGAGTTGCATAACATTCAGAGTAAAGAAGTTTATGGCAAATGAGATCTTAATTTAAGCAATTTTGGGAATTTTTTAGAGTTTTCGGATAGTTTTAAGAGTTAAAAAGAGTTCCAAGACTGTCAGTAAAGAGCTGTACATAAGAAATCCCCAGGGATAGAATGAGCATTAACAAAAAATCAACAAAACACTCAAGAAGCGAAGTTAATGGCTGGTGGATTGTCTTAATTGTGAGAGTTTTTAAGAGTTTTCAGACAATTTTGAAAATTAATAGGAGTTCTAAAACAATTAGTGTAAAGAATTTTGCCTATTTTAAAACATTAGTGCATCTCTAGAAAAGTTTATGAGTAAAGAAGAGTATACTAAATCATCCTAAATCTTGAATTTGACGTCGCGTTTTTCTGAGCAAACTTGTTCTGGTCGAAAAGCGAAGATTATGGCTGCTGGAATGTCTTAATTTAGGCGATTTTGAAAATTTTAAAAAGTTTTCCGAAGTTTTAAGAGTTAATAAGAGTTACAAAACTGTCACTTAAGAATATTACATATAACATCTAAAAAAGAACGATCCTTTACTCTCAACAAAAACTACACTTGACTGACGTCAACAACAGTCATGAAGCGAAGTTTATGACTGCTGGAATGTCCTAATTTAGACAACTTTAAGAGATTTAAAAGTTTTCCGACTGTTTTAAGAGTTAATAGGAGTTGCATAACATTCAGAGTAAAGAAGTTTATGGCAAGTGAGATTTGATAATTCATGCAATTTTGAGAATTTTTAAGAGTTTTCGGATAGTTTTAAGAGTTAAAAAGAGTTCCAAGACTGCCAGTTAAGAGTTGTACATAAGACATCCCCAAGGATAGAATGAGCATTAACAAAAAATCAACAAAACACTCGTGAAGCGAAGTTTATGGCTAGAGGGATGTCTTCAATTAGGGGATTTTGAGAGTTTTTAAGAGTATTCGGACAATTTTAAGGGTTAATAAGAGTTTCAAAACATCAGTGTAAAGAATTTTGCTATTTAAAAATATTGGTGTTACCCTAAAAAAGTTCATGAGTAAAGAAGACTGATCTAAATCATACTAAATCTTGCACTTGACGTCGCGTCTTTCTGTGCGAACTTGTTCTGGTGAAAAAGCAAAGTTTATGACCACTGGGATTTTTTTATTTAAGCGATTTTGAGGGTTTTTAAGAGTTTACGGACAGTTTTAAGAATTAAAAAAGTTCCAAAAGTGTTACTTAAGGGTTTTACATATGACATCCTCTAGGATGAACGATCATTAAAAATTCAACAAAAACTACACTTTTTTGACGTCAACAACAGCAGTCGAGAAGCAATGTCTTTATTTTGGCAATTTTGAGAGTTTTTAAGAGTTTTCGAACGGTTTTAAGAGTTAATAGGAGTTCCAAGACATTCAATGTAAAAAAAATCTTATTTTGAAATATTTGGGCGCCCTAAAAAAGTTTTTTAGTTTAAGTAAAAAAAAGTTAGTTAAGTAATACTAAATATTCAAATTGACGTCGCGTCTTTCTATGCAAACTTGTTCTGATCGAGAAGTAAAGTTTGTGGCCGCTGGAATATCTTTTTTTGAGTGATTTTAAAAGTTTTTAAGAGTTTTAAGAGTTAATAAAAGTTCCTAGACTGTCACAGTTTTACATCTGACATCCTCTGAGCTAGAACAATCATTAATAACTCTCAACAAAAACTACACTTGGTTGCTGGGATGTCCTAATTTAGACGGTTTTGAGAGTTTTTAAGAATTTTTGGACAGTTTTAGAAATAAATGAGAGTTACAAAACTGCTTTACTCATAAAATTCACTGGGGTAGAAAGATCATGAGCTCTCAACAAGTCTTGAAAACATATAACTCTTAAAAAACTCTTAACAATTGTCGGGAAAACAGTTAATAACTCTTAAAATTTCGAATAAAGAATGCCGCGCTGGTTGTTGGATTAGGGGAATTACCGCGGCACTAAACCCCGCGACTATAAATCAAAAAACGCATGTAAAGCCCGTTAGCATCCATCTTGGGTCCAGATGCTTCGCCGCCCCCTATTATTGTCTCCGCCGCCGAATATTTGCCATAACGCAAAAAAATAACGTGGCGATTACTGACGGCTTGCGCCGCAACGGATGATTTATGATTTGACGGAAACAAAGAGCCCGACGAAAAAGTCGGAGGCGGCAGCCTTGCGAGACCTTTGTTTTTATCAGATTTATGTGGCCCCGCGTTGGGCGCCGCGGTATTTCTTCCACATTAGCATGTTATTCGAGGGCCCCCTCGACGCGTTAATTTATGCGGTGGTCATTACGGCGGCCGAGTGGTCACATTAGGTTCAGAACGAGCCGATGCTTCATAGAGGTCAAGCGTTCGCCGAGGGCCTTCAAGACCGCCAATGACCACTCCAGTAACTCATTTCTTGTTGTTGCTTTCAAAGCTCTTATACTGTCTCTGGTATTAAGGGCTTAATGGTCGGCTACTTCGACGGAGCGAAACTTTCGGACGGTTCCGCTCATTGAAGTGTTCTGCAGCGATTGCGGCCATTCCATGTTTCGTTTAATTTCCGGAATTATCGACGGGAATCCGGGAAAAATACTCCGGTAATGATCACGACGACGACATTGCATGGAGTTGGCGTAGAAATTAGTTTATTTATTCAGTAATGACGTCTCAAGAGAATATCCAATGAAAAACTTTTAAACATTTTAATTATATTAGTTATGGGGTTATGTGACCTTGTTTCTACACAAACATGCATTCAGTTAATTATGTGGAGTTGGCAGCGCATAATCCAATTAACGATAACTGAATTATGTTGTGCCAGGTTGCTTGAGTGACGTTGCTCTCTTGCTTATAAAGTAAGATCCGTCACGTGGGTGGGGGGGATGAGTGATCCGGCTCAACGGACCAAAACGCTCGACCACTTTTCCTTCCATTGTTGCACCCCGAGCGAGATAACGACAAACAAATGTAGAATGCTCTGAAATCTTGTCTTATTTCACGCAACGTTATTTTTTATAGCGCCGGGATAAAAGAAACAAAGCAACACCAACGTGCTCCGCCTTCTTGTTTCCTCTTTTGAATTGTAATGTCGCCATTAAAAACCCCCCACCCCTCGAAATTAACCCTCGTAATAAAGAAAAATTGGATTATGTTGGAAGTTATGAGGTGTCCTCGTTCCTCAACTCAAAGGATTAATGTTCCTCGGGTGTTTATGGGGAATTTTTTCCACGCGGAAATTACTTTCGCTTTTATTTTCATTAAAAATATTAATGGGGAGATGTGTGACTGCTCTGACTATAATTTAAAGAAACGGCCGCGCGAAATTGAATGCCAATCTATGGACGGAAATTGAAACGCTCGGAGAATTCTTCTCTATACGTTCAGAAAACAAACCGGCGCTCCTAATGGGTACTTAAAACTACCGATTTATATCTCTTTACGCCTCATGTACCCTCGCTCTGTCTCATTTCGATTGGAATTTTTTAAACATCCGGAAATGTTTATTCATGATTGGAAGCCGCGGAAACGGAAATGCGAACGAAAGAAAACCAAATCACGGAACTCTTCAATTCTAATTTTAAACGTGCGGTTAGTACCCTAAATTAACACGTGACCGTTCCTGCGATCGGTCAATATTTGCGCTCAGCGGTGAGAATTGTTTAGAGAGGACACGCAGACATATCATCCCAGTGCTAAAGGGTTATAAAAACGCACCCTCGGATTAAAACGTGCGACGCTTGACTGCAAACAATGGGCGTGGCGCCCAACGCGGGGCAGTATTTTAAAACTCGTGATTACTGAACAACTATTGAAAATTTTTCGACGCCGAGCTAAACTTTCACTTGAGGGACCACAATAAGCACACGGTGTGAATTTCGTAGCAATTGAAGCAAAAAAAATTTTGACAGAAAAATAACGGTTTCCAAAATTTTTCGAAAAATTATAAAAAAAAATAAAAAAATTGAATTACCATTAAACTTTGAGGCTAACAATGTGTTTAACTTGTGAGTTTCGTAGTGATCCAGTGATAAAAAAATTGACGAAAAAATAGCAATTTATATTTTTTTGGATTGTGGAAAAAGTATTGGAAATTTTTTTAAACTAAGCTGAACTTTTACTTGTGGGCTTATAATAAGGTCACAGTATAAATTTGGTAACAATCGGCACAAAAAAATTTTGAAAAGAAAAATCACGTTTTTCAAACTTTTTCAAAAATTATAAACAATTTATAAAAACCGAGTCATAGCTAAATTTATGGGCTCACAATGTATTTAACTTGCAAGTTTCGTAGTAATCATTCATAAAAAATTTGAGAAAATAATTCCAATTTTAATTTTTTTTATTGTCGAAAAAGTATAGAAAATTTTTCAAAACTAAGCTAAATTTTTACTTTTGGGCCTATAATAAGATCACAGTATAAATTTGGTGACAATCGGCCCAAAAAAATTTTGAAAACAAAAATAACTTTTTTCAAAATTTTTCAAGAACTATAAATAATTAAAAAAAGAGTTATAGCAAAACTTGTAGGCTCACAATGTATTTAACTTGCAAGTTTTGTGGTGATCCAGTCATTCAAAATTTGAGAAAAAAATGCCAATTTTCATTTTTGGTGTTGTCGAAAAAGTATAAGATTTTTTTTTTAAACCAAGCTAAACTTTTACCTGCAGATTCACAACCCAATCACAGTATAAAATTAAGAGAAAAAAATAAAGATTTTTTATAAACTAAAAAGAATTTTGAAAAACAAGTCTTTAAAATATTCGAAATAATTTAAAAGTATTTAAAATACCAATTTTCATTTGTATTTTGTTGGAAAACAATCGAGAATTTTTTGAAACCAAGCTCAACTTTAACTTGTGGATCCACAATGAGCTCACAGTGTAAATTTGATGGCAATCGGCCTAAAAAAAAATTTAGCGGAAAAAAATGCTCGCCTTTGATTTTAAGTTTTTAATTGTGGGAGAAGTATCGCAAATTTTTCGAAACCAAGCTAAACTATTACTTGTGGGCCCACAGTAAGGTCACAATATAAATTTTGTAGCAATCGGGCCAAAAAATTTTTGAAATAAAAAATAATGTTTTTCAATTTTTTTCAAAAACTATAAATAATTTATAAAAACCGAATCATAGCAAAATTTATGGGCTCAAAATATATTTAACTTCCAAGTTTCGTAGTAATCCAGTCATAAAAAAGTTGAAGAAAAAATGCCAATTTACTTTTTGTTTATTGCCGAAAAAGTATAAAGAATTTTTCAAAACTAAGCTAAACTTTTACTTGTCGGCCCATAATAAGGTCACAGTATAAATTTTGTAGCAAATTACAGTTAAACTTGTAGATCCACAATGGATTTAACTTACGAGTTTCGTGGAGATCGACCAAAAAAAAAAGCAAACAAAACCCGATTTTCAATTTTGAATTGTTGGAGAAGTATCGCAAATTTTTCAAAATCAAGCTAAACTTTTACTTTTGAACCCACAACGACCCTACAGTGCAAATTTGGTGGCAATCAGACCAAAAAAATTTTGGCGGGAAAATCTCACATTTCGAATTAATTCAGTGGTAAAAGTTTGAAATTGATAACAACTGAGTGTAAGAGCACTTAAGGTAGTGTAGCGCTGTGTATTTTTGTCCATAATTCGTTTATCTTCCGTTTCCCTGTAACTTTCTCCGTTGATTATCTCTCCGGAAGCTGTTTAACAAAACATCACTATTTAATTACAAACGTAACCCGAAACTTATGCATACATTGTGTGTTTATTTTCGATGAAATATAATTGGGGAAGTGTAAGAGCGTAAGTTTGCGGCCCTGAAATGGAAACGTATGCCAACTTTATATATTATTCATAAAGCGAGATAAACCATTCCCTTGTAAAATTATGGGTGTTTGGGGAAACGTGTAGTTTAATGACTTCGTTATACCCATGTCGGTGGCACTATGCAAAAACAATTAAATAAACTGGTCATTTGAACGCGCCGGAGATAACGAAACTCGTTAATTATAATTTGCCGAACTGTTCCTGTTACGTTGACTTATCGCAATTTTGCGACTTTTCTCCCGCAAGGATAAATCAAGGATGCAACGCACGGAAACGAAATTGAAAATGACGTTCAGAGAGCACATCCACTATCATTTCGGAGAGCCGACGTGATACGAGAATACATTATTTCGGAAGGAAAATAATAAAATATCGCTATTGTCATAGCTAGAACGTTTACTAACTCGAAATTATAATGAGAATTCCATGGCGCCCAACGCGGGGCCGCCACAACTCGCGACGCACATCTAGCAGGCCGCCGTCATGTTGTATCGTGAATAATTTACAGATTTCTGTAATTTCCAAACTGTCTATCCCGGTTACGTTTCCACCCCCCGATATCATTTTTCCCGTTTCCGTTTTTAATTAAATGTGCACGCACAGGTGCGTAATTTACGCGTCGCTTTTCACCGTGATGGAAAACATGTTAGATTCGTTTTTCCAGAGACGTCAAGTGGAAAAATTATGTTTGCTGAAGCGATTGATTTTCCAGGATAAACAATATAAATAAAAAAAGAAGCAAACCAACGAAACGTGGCGGACGGGAAACTGAACAAACTTTAATTAGGTCGAAGTAGGCCGTGTATAGTTTATAATTGGACACGAAACGGTAACTTTCATAATTTATTCAATTGGATCCGTGTCTGCCGAGGCACACTTGATGGAAAGTTATGACGTTCAAGGTCGCGCCCTGTTGAAACGAAAAATGGGCTATAACCGCCCTCCCGAGTTTTATTTCGCTTGTAATCAATTTAAATGCGAGTCAAACACGCGACATTCAATTCCATTTCCCGGAGGAAAGTGTTCTTTAAAATTTTTAATTTAAGATCGTAATGGCGCCGCAATTTGTTGTACATGTAATCCGACCATAAAAAAATCGGTGGAATCGCGATAATACGCCTCGTGCACAGAAATGGATGTAATAAAAATAATAACCGCAATAAATTCAGAAACGTTATTTTATTTGTTTACCTAAGCACACTGTGCGGTTTTCAGTTTTTTCAAACGTCTTGTTTTATTTGCAGTCGGACCGGTTGTGTTTTGTTTGGTAATTAAACACGGAAAAAACAAGGAGTCTGGGTAGAGATAGCCGCGCCATTTTGAAGAAGCGTAAATCACAGCGTCAGCAAATGATCGACGCCATTTTGAAGGACATTTTGGCGCCAAATTTAAACCTGTTTGCATGTAAATGCTTATCTGCATCGTTGCAGCGTCGTATAATCGAAGAAACTCTCCGGAATAAATAAATTAGCCTTATCGCAATGCACCAAAGTCTCGCTAATGAACATTTTTCCTAATGTAGATGTCACAAAGTCGGCACAAAGTAAGTTGCAATTATCCGAGGAACAATAAAAGTGCTCAAGTTGCATAATAATTATTATTTAGGGACCCCTTCTAGAGTAGTAAGCCGAGTCATTAAAGAGGGAACTCACCGTTTTACTGTTCTGCTGAAATTTTCCTAACACGGCGTCCAACCATTTCCATTGTTCCGATGCCTCTTCGTCATTGTCGCTTTTTTTCATTAGGTTCGTGTTCAAGACGACGATTTGGAGCTTGAGCATCTTGCGCTCGATCATGTAGTATCCGCCTGAAAAATTACATGAAATAAAGAGGATCTCAACAAATAGAAGATGGTGGCAGTTTTCGGTTCATAAATTCTCGAAGGATTAGAGGGTTAAAAATTGCTTGACGTTCATTGTCGGCACGATAAATAGCTTCGGGGAGTTAACATCTCTAATTATTCTCGATTTTAAAACCTTTCGCAATGAAAACAAAATCGAAAATACAGATTTTCCCGCCAAAATTTTTTTACACCGATCGCCTTGAAACTCGCACTATAAGCTCACTATGAGTTCACTACAAAAAGTATAGCTCGGCTTCAAAAAAATCGCGATAGTTTTCCAACAATTGAAAAAATTAAAATCTAGATTTTCCCACAAATTTTTTTTTCGGCGGATCATCACGAAATCCGGAATGTAGAGTCGTTACGATTAAATAAATATAACTTCAACTTGGTTTTTAATAATGCCGAATAGTTAAGAATCAGTATTTTCCCGCCAAAAATTTTTTTAGTCCGATCGCCACTAAAGTCGCACTGTAAGGTCACTGTAGGTTCATAAGAAAGAGTATAGCTCGGTTTCAAAAAATTCGCCACAGTTTTACAACAAATAAAAAAATTAAATTAGAGATTTTTTCACTAAAATTATTTTCGGCGGATCTCTACGAAACTCGGAATATAAGGCCTTTACGACTAAACAAATCTTACTCCAGCTTGGTTTCTAAAAATTCTGAAAAGTTTTCGAAAATTTACAAAAATTAGTATTTTCCCGCCAAATTTTTTTTTGAACCGATCGCCACGAAACTCTCACTGTAGACTTACTGTAAGTTAATAAAAAAAAGTATAGTTGGGTTTAAAAAAAGTTGAGATAGTTTTCTAACAAATCAATAAACAAAAATTGAGCTTTTCCCACCAAATTTTTTTGACGAATCTGTACGAAATTTGGAATGTAGGTTCAAAATCACCACAAAACTCGCAATGTGAGTTCATTGTAAATCTCCTAGCTCAACTTTAACTCGACCTGTAAAAATTATCGATGCTTTTAGAAAAACAAGTAAGAAAAGTTGTTGAAATACAGTGTAATCTCGAATGGATGACACCTTGTCACAAAAAGTCATTTGTACATCAAGCGCGAAAAACGCAATTCACCGCACAACCCGTAATTTCCTTAATTGAACATCAACGCTAATCTAAGGTAAATAACCGCCGATTTATTGCCGCCCCCGCCTTCAACGCGGCGCACTACGATTACTATAATTTTTAAAAATAAAACTTGCGTGTTTGGTTCGAACCCACAGACATAATCTAAGAAAAGCGATCTAGCTTTTACAACATTAACTCCAATCAAGGTATCGATTTTTCTCATGGCAACCTTGATGAATTGTTTTGAATTAATAGTTAGCATTTTATAACCTCTAAAACGTACACAAATTCGTGTCTTTTGGTTTATTTAACACTGCAACATGTTCGTGTTTGCTCAAGGAACAACGTCAAATTGAATTCCCATGTTTGTACGAATCTGTCACGGATGATTATGTACGAGAAGCGGAGGTGGCTGGGCGGTTGCGTATACTTGAAACTCGATTTTTCAGTGTTTTAATCGTTACTCGGAAACTACTGGGAATTTCCCAAAACCGAGCTAAACTTTTACTTGGGGGCTCAAAAGGAGCTTACAGTTTAAGTTTCGTGGCTATAGGGCAAAAAAAATTTTTGGCGGGAAAACTTCGATTTTCAAATTTTTCAGTGTTTTAAGCGATATCCAGGGCACGCGAGTGAATCGATGGCCAGGCAAACCTTTCAAACAAATCTCCAGCAATGCAAGCAATTTATTGGAAACATCTGGATCCGTGATTTCTGGAATGACTTCACCATCGCGTGCTCCTCCAATAATATCCCCCGAAATTGTTAATATAAATAAACTTCGATTCCGCCTCAGTATTAGCTTCCCGATTTTTTTTCGCGATTTTTTTCCGCTAAACTGGAGTCTGTCTACTCGTGTCGGATCGATGCCACCGTTTTAAACCGATTCCGGGAAAATCGGCGAAGAAATCCCGGAGCGTAACCCTCCAATGGACACCGAAACGCTTTCAGCGTCAATTCATGAAACTTTAAAGAAAATTATTTTCCTCCACCAGTTTACCGCTTCAGGTGTCGTCATGTTTATGATGTGTCAGGAAAGGATCCGGGATGATCCCGAGGGAACGCTACTGTCCGAATGTGAAAATTGGACGTCTTTGACGACGAAGCAAAAGACGTAGTTGGTATTCCGGGTCGTGGTGACTTGCCCAAATCTGTTTTATAAATATTGGATTTTTAATCCGGGAGGATAAGTAATTTCGGAAGGACGTGCGGAAATTTCGAGTGACAATATTGGAAAGAATTGGATTATGTTGTGTCGCAGCGATTTTTTTGTTTTTTTATTACTGTACGATCACTGAAATCTTCTTGTGGTATGGAATGCGTTCAACTTCAAAATGGCGCTGTAATAGCAAACTTTTTTCAGCTCTGTTTTAATACAGCACGTCTGAAATCGATTGTAAACTTTATGTAACAAAACTTGTGTTTCTGTTTGATGTAACTCTGAAACTTGGGACTTTTATTTCCCCCATTTAGTCACCAATTGCGTCGAAACAGATACCAGCTGTAAAGTAATCCACTCGTTATTTTTTCCCTAAAGAGTCGAAGTTTAATTACTTAGAGGGCGCTCAGAACTTTACTATTAAACTTGGTCGTCTTATTGCATCCGTTTTAACTTTATGGATATGTCTAAGTAAATAAAGAGTAGAATGAAGTGAAAGAAAAACAACTCCAAGTGGCGGAAAAAAAAACGAGGAAATTTTCCATTAGGAATTACGAAGAGAGGAATTCCGAACTAATCGAAGCGGTTCAACTATTTGTAGTTGTATGTAAATCAGTCGGTCGGGTAGTTTTGAAGGTTGGCCTGAAATGTTTCAAAGGGTTGATAATTACTCTGTGTGGGTTTATACCTGTGGAAATTTTTCCGATACGGTGGAATGCTTTCAATATTTCCGCAACGAGAATTCGAAAGCTATTGAGAATTTTCAGAAAACAAGTTTAAATTCAACTAGGAGGACCACAATAAGCTTACGATACGAGTTTCGCGGTGAGTGACCCAAAAATATTAGATTTTCAGTGGTTGCGCGAAAACTAATGTGAATTTTAGAAAACCAAGCTACACTTTTGATTGTAGGCACTCAATGAGACTAAAGTTTGAGTTTCGTGACAATCGGCCCAAAAAAATTTTTGGCGGGAAAAATCGATTTTTGGTAGCTGCTCAAAAACTATTGATAATTTTTGAAAAGTGAAGTATAATTAGACTTGTGGGCTCTCAAGGACAATGCCATGCTAATTTGGTGACAATTAGGCCAAACAAAATTTTGACCAAAAAGAATCGATTTTTAGTGGCTGCTCGAAAACCAATGTAAATTTTACAAAACCGAGCTATACTTTTGCTTGTAAGCATTCAATGGAATTAAAGTTTAAGTTTCGTAACGATCGGCCTAAAAAAATTTTTGGCGCAAAAAATCGATTTTTGGTGGCTGCGCGAAAACTATTGAGAACTTGTAGAAACCGAGCTATACTTATACTTGTACGCTCTCAACGAGATTATAATGTAAATTTCGTGACGATCGGCCCAAAAAAATTTTTGGCGAGAAAATATCGATTTTAGGTGGTTAAGCAAAAACTATTGAAAATTTTTAAAAACGTAGCTATAGTTAGACTTGTGGGTTCTTAATAAAGTTGCGATGCGAATTTGGTGACGATCGGTGTCAAAAATAATTTTTGACAATTTCGATTTTTGGTGGTTACGTAAAAACTTTTAAGAATTTTTGGAAACCAAGCTATACTTGGACATGCAAGTCTTCAATGAGATTATGATGTAAATTTTGTGACAATCGGCCCAAAAAAATTTTTGGCAAAAAAATATCGATTTTTGGTAGTTACGCAAAAACTATCGCGAATTTTTGTAAACCTATCTATAGTTGAGCTTGTAGGCCACCAGTGAGTCAAATTTTGAAATGGTGAAAGGCCGGATAGGTGTGTTCTCGTAGTAAAGTTTGGAATTGAGTTAAATTGTGGACGGCGCCGAATAAAAACCAGACAGTCAATTAAATTAAAACAAGTGACAAAAAAAGCGATAAATTTAAACAATTTTGCACTTTGTGCCGGCTGAAAAATTAATATGTGACCACGACCGTTTTTAGCTCCAAGTCATTAAAAATAAACAGTTTAATGCAGCTCAACTTTGAAACTGCATACATGAACACCGTTCCTGTAATTTTCCCTCCCTGTGGCGATGGTTTCGTGCGAAAATTACAAACCAATCGCTGTTAAATCCAATCAATAGCAAAAAGAAAAAATCCCTATGGGTTTTCCGTGACAGCCATCAAAGTTTTTCCGATTGTTTCCCAAAGTTTTCCCGAAATCACTCTTTTATCGTTTCATTTACGCGTGCTTCCAATTTTTAAACATCAGACCGTCATAAATGATTTTATAAGTCGTAAATGCCGCCTAAACGCCGCCGCCCCCCATCACGTGATGTTCCGTAATTCCGAATAACTAAATTTAAATAATATTCGTGACATGGCATTTCATCTCGTTGGATTTATTGCATCCGTCGTAAAAGCGAGGGCGTTATAGGCCGCGCATACGGATATAAATATGGAAGGGTAAAATGCTTGTACACACCCCCCAGGTACGCACCGGCGGCGGCGTCGGCGGCGGAATTCCAGAATTAAAGCCAATTTTACTTTTATTGGAAACGATAAATTTTATCGGAGCCATCGATGAATTTAGACCTCGCACCTGAATTGCAGGATGTTGCCAATTCTGATTATTAAAAAGGCGGCGGCGGCGGCGGCGCGGGGGCGGCACACACTACCCCTAACACACGGTAATTTCATTGAACCCGACTTTACGTCGGAGGGGCAAAAACGTGCGGCGGATGGAAAAATGGAAAAATGTGGCACGCGTCGGCCCCGGACAAAAACTCGCCTTCGAATTCTCGAATTTCATTTTTTCTTTCCGCTCGTAATTTGTAGAAACGAAACTATACTTGACATTGTAAGCCCACAATAAGATGACGATGTAAGTTTGGTGACAATCGGTCAAAAAAAATTTTTGGCGAAACAATTTCGGTTTTTAGTGGTTACGCAAAAACGATTGAGAATTTTTGGAAACCGAGCTATACTTATACTTGTGGGTCTTCAATAAAAGTATGATACAAATTTGGTGACAATTAGCCCAAAAAAATTTTTGGCCGGAAAATATCGATTTTAGGTAGTTACGCAAAAACTATCGAAAATTTTTAGAAACGAAGCTTAAGTTAGACTTGTAGGCCCTCAATGAGATTACGATGCGAGTTTGGTGATGATCGGTCAAAAACAATTTTTGGCGAAACAATTTCGATTTTTGGTGATTCCCCAAAAACGATTGAAAATTTTTTGAAACCGAGCTATACTTATACTTGTGGGTTCCCTATAAGAGTATGATGCGAATTTGGTAACGATTGGCCCAAAAAAATTCTTGGCGGGAAAATATCGACTTTGGGTAGTTACGCAAAAACTATCGATTTTTTTTAGAAACGGAGCTATAGTTAGACTTGTGGGCCCTTAATGAGATTATGATGCGCGTTTGGAAACAATCGGTCAAAAATAATTTTTGACAATTTTGATTTTTGGTGGTTACGCAAAAACTTTTGAGAATATTTGGAAACCGAGCTATACTTAGACTTGCGAGTCTTTAATGAGATTATAGTGCGAATTTGGTGACAATCGGGCCAAAAAAATTTTTGGCGAAAAAGTATAGATTTTTGGTGGTAGCGCACCTAAATGCAAGATGTTTTCAATTCTGATTATTAAAAAGACGGCGGTGGCCCCGGCACACTACCCCAAACACACGATAATTTCATTCAAGCTAACCTAACGTCGGAGGGGCAAAAACGTGCGGCGGATGGAAAAATGAAAAAACGTGGCTCGCGTCGGCCCCGGACAAAAACTCGCATTCGAATTCCCTAATTACATTAGGAAATTCCGGCGGCGCCATCTGTTAAAATCTCCTTTTTCTTTCCGCTCGTAAATAGCCCACAAAGCAGTACCAATCGAACAATTATTCGCAAACAAGCCGACGTGACGAGGTTTTAAGTCCCTTCCCTTGCCGGCTTTTTATTATTGTTTCCCATTAGGGACCGGTTTCCGGGAAGATCGATGTCCGGAGCCTCTGCCCGGACCGCAGCGTAACTTTAAACGCTCTTTTAACAAGCCAAGAATTCAATCCGCAAGAATCCGCCGTAAAAGTTTTGCGATAAAAAGGGTGGAACCCTTTAAAAAACAGACGGAAAGGGTTTCCGTGTGATTTACTGGAAAAAATTACGTTGATAAATAATTCATGTCCGGAAGCGGACTCCGGAACGACGCTGAATCTCAGAGAAATAACCGCACGTACGCTCATGCACAAAATGACATTCTTTTCTCTCATACTACAAGTTTTTTCCGTTGCCCATTCCAACCACTTTTTCTCCCCACTCTAATACAGTGAAATCCCGAAATGCTGACACCACCACAAACAGATCCGACTGTACCCTTCTCTCGCCCCGCTGCAATTGTTTAACGCTTGTTTTGTCTAAAACCTCGCCGCCAGCATGTTCGTTATCGATTTGCGGCAAGCACCCCAGCTGACGGTAAAATCGATGACTCCGGGAAATCTTTGGCAAATAATACCCACTTTAGTGGCGAAGATGTGAATGTGGAGCAATTTCATTTGCGGGCTGCATCACTTCACTGCACGATCGTAAATGGATTGGGTTTCGAACGAGCGAATTTCCGTTTCCTGCTCATTATCAGCGAGAAAACTTGGCTTTATTTGTGTTAGCGAAAATCGTATTTTGCGGCGCGATAGTGTGAAATTTGACCCACAATGCAAGTGACAAGTGTCTGTGTGATGTGATTACAGTGCAACTTTGTTTCCGCGGACTGTATTTTTCTGTAAGTTGCGATAATGCCGAAAATTTTCGAGGAAGGTGGTCCAAAAACTACGAATTTTTGCCGATTGCGCAAAAACTATGGGCAATTTTTAGAAATCGAGCTATACTTGAAGTTGTGGACCCCCAATGAGATAACATTCCAAATTTCGTGACAATCGGCCTAAAAAAATTGTTGGTAAAAAAATATTAGTTTTTCGCGGTTGCGCAAAAACTACCAAAAGTTTTTAAAAACCGAGCTATACTTTTACTTGTGGGCGCTCAGTAAGCTCACAATGCAAATTTAGTGACAATCGATTAAAAAAAAATTTTACAAAAAATATCGATTTTTGGTGGTTTCGTAAAAACTATCGAAAATTTTTAAAAACCGGGCTGTACTTTGACTTATGGACCTTCAATAAAATCACAATGCAAATTTCGTGACAATCGGCCCAAAAAAATTTTAGCGGAAAAATATCAATTTTTCGTAGCTGCACAAAAATTATTGAGAATTTTTAGAATTCAAGCTATACTGAAACTTGATGGCCTTTAATGAGATTACAATGCAAATTTCGTGACCATAGACCTAAAAAAAATGTTGGCAAAATGCTATGCTACTTTGGTTACAATCGAACCAAAAAATTTTTTGATCAAAAAAATCGATTATTGGTGGCTACGCGAAAACTGTTGAGAATTTGTAAAAACCGAGCTATACTTGAAGTTGTGGGCCCCTAATGAGATAACATTGCTAATTTCGTGACAATCGGCCTAAAAAAAATTAGGACGAAAAAATATCGATTTTTGGTGGTTTGCTCCAAAACAACCAAAAATTTTCAGAAACTGAGCTATACTTTGTTCTTTAGGCCCTCAATGAGATTACAATGCAAATTTCGTGACAATCGACACAAAAAATTTATTTGGGAAAATTTTTTTATTTTTGAAGATTTTGCAAAAAATATAGAAAATTTTTAGAAAAGGAGCTATACTTTGACTTGTGGGCGCTCCCTAAACTTACAATGCAAAATTCGTGTCAATCGGCCCAAAAAAATTTTAGCGAACAATTATCACTTTTTGATATTTTCGTCAAAACTATAAAAAAATTTTTGAAACTGAGCTATACTTTGTTTTTTAGGCCCTCAATGAGATTACAATGCAAATTTCGTGGCAATCAACACAACAAATTTTTTTGGAAAAAAATTTTTATTTTTGAAGATTTCGCAAAAACTATAAAAAATTTTTTGAAACGGAGCTATACTTTGACTTGCGGGCGCTCACTGAGCTTACAATGCAAAATTCGTGTCAATCGGCCCAAAAAAATTTTAGCGAAAAAATATCAATTTTTGATATTTTCGTCAAAACTATAGAAAAGTTTTAGAAACCGAGCTATACTTTGACTTATGGGCCCTCAGTAAGACTCCGATGCAAATTTGGTGACAATCGGCCCAAAAAAATTATGGATTTTGGGTCGCATTTTGAGGTTTCACTGTATTTTTCCGTCATTTCCCCAGAGGCGCATTAGCGACATTAGCGCCCTCACGACACGAAACATCAACTTGAGAATTAATAAATGCCTCTGTAAAACGTACGTGCTTATTATGGTTACGTGACAGGACGCAATGTGTGGATGGTAATGCAGATATCGTGCTTTTTCCGTGTCTGTCACTTGTTTAACATTTTCCGAGGGAAATCTGATGTCAACGTTATCAGTTTACACGAGGGCGATAACCTGACACCTGTTTAAAGATAAAATTATCAAAGTTTCCAAACATCGATCTGTAACTCGACTTTTACGTCTTTCTTGTTTGCTCCACAAATAAGTACATCCGCCACATTGCTCTTCTGGAGCAAAATTAGTTCACCTGGAGATGACAACGTCCATTAAACTTTAAATTGCACTATTCCATATCATTTATGTGGGGGAAAAACCAAGAACTGTCATGTAGATCCGACGAATTTTAGTACCAACTTTATTACTTTCTATAATAACTTCCCGACTTTAGATCGAGCATTAAAAGCCGATACCCGTAACAGCTTGCACGAAATTGAATTTAAGTTGACTTACCTTTAGCGAAAGTGTGCATGGAATCGGTCGGCAGCCACCGCCCCCACATCTTCCCCAGCTCCTTTTTTGCCATGGGATCGTCGTGACCGAGAGCCGGAAAAACGAACTCCGAACTGAAAGTTTTTCGCAGCAGATCCGTCAAATTCTGCAGTAATTGTATTTTGACGCTCTCGTGGAGTTTCCTCGCAGTGTGGGAAAGGGCGTCCCTGAAAAAAAAAAAAAAACGTGTATCCGGCTGCAAGGACCATAACGTACTAATCCGGCTCCAAGGACCATATAAAAATCCTTACCTCGGCGTTTTAATAAAATCCGTCAGATATGCTCCGATATTAAAACATAATGAAGTTGAAAATCGTTTAATAAACTTCATTGTATAAACAGGAAGCACAGCTCCACCGAGGCTGTAATTAAAAGCAGTTGCTTTATTATTAGACGCATTTTTTAATAAAACTTGGCACATTGTGATTAGCAGACGCCGCAGTCATTGGTTCGAAATTGCATCTCGCTTTATTAATTCCGAACAAGAAGAAAACAACGAAAGTAATAACACGTGCTGAGATCTCGTTTTATTCTAATCCTGAAAGCTCGGCTTTGTATTACACACGCGAAACCGCAACAAAAGTCATGGGAGAAAACGAGCAAAACACAAATTAATTACAAAAACCGAGTCGAAGAAAAAGTATTGTGCACAACTCAACAACCAATCGAGATAGAAACGTGAATTTTTCATGACAGCTCGGTCGTACCCTCCTCAAGTACAGTACTAAGTTACAAAACAATAAAACCGACGTTTCGACCCAAATCCACCTTCAGGAGTCAAAAAATGAATTTTGAGTTAGAGCTCTGAATTTTCGGTCACACGTCCCTTGCCCCCCTCTCAAGCAAAGTATAGAATTTTAAGTCTGTACTCGGACGTTTCGGCCCCATTTGCGCCAGCTTTTATTTCTTTTTCGGGAAACTTGTATGTCGATGTGAATTTCTCGTCACAGCTCGGTCGTACTACCGTAAACTAAATTGCAAAGTTACAAAACAATAAAACCGACGTTTCGACCCAAATCCACCTTCAGGAGTCAAAAAATGAACTTTGAGCTAGAGGTCTGAATTTTGGGTCATGACTCCCTCGCCTCTCTAGCAAACAAAGTATAGAATCCCACGCCTCTATTCAGACGTTTCGGCCCGATTTCCGCCACCTTCTATTTGTCTTTTTCGGAAAAGTTTGTGAATTTCTTATGACAGTTTGGTCATACCCTCCTCAACTAAAGTGCAAAGTTACAAAACAATAAAACCGACGTTTCGACCCAAATCCACCTTCAGGAATCAAAAAATGAATTTTAAGCTAGAGCTCTGAATTTTAGGTCACGACTCCCTCGCCTCCCTAGCAAACAAAGTGTGGAATCCCACGCCTGTACTCAAACGTTTCGACCCTATTTCCGCCACCTTCTATTTGTCTTTTTCGGGAAACTTTGTGAATTTCTTATCACAGCTCGGTCATACCCTCCTCAACTAAAGTGCGAAGTTACAAAACTATAAAACTGACGTTTCGACCCAAATCCACCTTCAAGAGTCAAAAAATGAAATTTGAGGTAGAGTCGTGAATTTTGGGTCACGGGTGCGTCGCCCCCGTCTGAAGCAAAGTATGCAATCCCACGCCTCTACTTGAACGTTTCGGCCCGATTTCCGCCACCATCTTTTTTTTATTTTCGAGAAACTTTGTCACCTCCACGTCTGCGGCGCCTCCCTGGAGTGTTCTGTATCTTACTTTTCTCTCATTTGTTTGAAACTTTGTCTCGAGAGCATAAGAGTTGGTGTCCAGTGTTGGTCTCCTTGATTTCGTTAGAAGTCACCGCTGCAGGCGATGTCGGAACAAGTCCTGAATAAGAAGCGACCGTAATAAAATCGAGTGCATCTCAGTTTCACGACGTCAGTTTGTCTGAAGCAAAAAGAAGGAAGGAGCTGACGCTTTTCGGGATTCAAATTGGACTTTCATCGTATTAGGAAAGGAGCAGTGCCGGAACACGGGCGAACTAGCATTATAATAAGGATATTACGCGAGAGCTTTCAGCAACATCCGATTTTTATACTTTGGGAAATCGAGTTTTTTGCGGGAGTCGTCTTTATTACCGAGTCGTTTGTTTAAGGCGACGGAAAATGATACAGTACTTACGCTACCAGTCGAGGTTTCACTGTATTGCGAGTTTTACAATTTAAAAGTTTTATTTTTTTAATTTTTTTTTAATTTCCCAGTTTTTTTGATAGGAATCTCTTATGATCTTTACAAGACGAGATTAATGAGAAAACTTTTTTAGGACTCTTTCAAACTTTTAAAGATCCTCTAGGTTCTGTCAGAATTCCCATAAATTTTCTCAAATTTTTTCCTATATCCTGACATTCTCTGAAATTTTCAAGAAGTCTCTAAAATGAACATTTGCAAGCATTTTCTATAAACCTGTGCAGTTTTAAGAATTTGTTAGAAGGCTGCAAAATTCTCCCAGAAATCATTCAAATTTTCAAAGATTTTTGCAGAGTTTTCCAAGACTCTTTAGGATGTTTCAAGCTTATTTAGGTTTCTTCAAAAATTTCTAGATTTCAGGAATTTTTTTATTTTGCAGGATCTAGAGGCATCCTAGATCCTTTAAAATGTGTCAACCTTTTTGAAATTGATAGAGATTCTCTAAGATTTCCAGGACTGTTTACGATGCATTAAAATTACTTAAGTTTATTCGGAATTTTTCAGGAGATTTTAACTTCCAGAAAGCTTAAAAATGTGTCGAATTTTCTGAAAATTCTTAGAAACTGATAAGATTCTTAACAATTTTAAAGAAATTTCCTGAGCTTCTTAAAATGCTTTAAAATTATCCAGATTTGCAGCATTTTAGTAATAAAAGTCCCAAAAATTTTAGCACTTTAGCCTCTCATAAAGTTACGAGAAATTTATTAATTCTCCAGGATCAAGAAGTTTCCAGGATGCTTTAAAATGTGTAAAACTCTCTGAAAATTCTTTGAGATTGTTGAAGATTTTTTAATATTTAAAAAGAATTTCCAGAATGCATCGGAATCTCAAAGTTTGTTTAAGAATTTCCGGGAGATTCTTTGGGATTTCTAGAGTCTTTTGTAAAATTAACAGAAGTTTGTTTGTATTTTGCTGGATCTAGAGACCATCAGAATGCTTTAAACTGCATCAAATTCTCTAGAAATTTTTTGAGAATAAAAGAGATTGTTTATAATTTTTAAGAAATTTCCAGGAATTCTTGAGATGTATAAAGATTCCCTAGATTGATTTGAGAGTTTCCAGGAGTATTAAAATTCCCAGAAATTCTCTGAAATTTTTTAGCTTCCTATGCAATTAGCAAAAATTTGTTTGGATTCTGCAGGATCTCAAGGCATCCAGAATCCTTTAAAATACGTCCAATTCTCTGGAAATTCTTTAAGATTATTGGACATTTTTTAGAATTTTTAAAAAGCTTCCAGAACTTCTTCTTCCTTATATTTATTTACGATTTCCGAGAGTATTAATATTCCTGGAAATTCTCTGGAATTTTTCAGACTCCGATGCCCTTAGCAAAAATTTGTTTTGATTCTGGAAGATCCATAAGCTTCCAGAATCCTGTAGAATGTGTCAAATTCTCTGGAGATTCTTTAGGATTTTAAAGAAATATTCAGGACTTCTGAGGATGCATATTAACATTCCCTAGGTTTATTTGAAAATTTCCAGGAGTATTAAGATTCCAGTCCAGGAAATTGTCTACCATTCTTCAGCTCCCTGTAGAATTCATTTAAACTCTAAAAATTTTTTGAGATTGATCAAGATTCTTTTGGAATTTCGCGGAATTTCCAAAACTTCTTAGAATGGATTAGGATTTCCTCGGTTTATTTGTGATTTTCCAGGAGTATTAAGATTCCCGTGGATTTTCAGGGATTCTTCAGAATGTATCAAATTCGAGGATCTTCCAGAATTCCACATTAATATTTTTAAGGTTCCTTCAGGATTTTATAAGAGTATGTAAGATTTCATTAGGATCCTCTAGACTAGGTGAAATTTGCTGGAATTCTTCAGAACCTTTTGGTTAGAATTCAAAAACTTCTTTTTGTGTACAGCACAACTTCGATTCGCAGTAAAATCAGCATGTATATTTCAAGCTACAGTAGACCCACCTCGTGTCGAGGTCCGACTGTACCCTCAGAAAATATTCATGGACGATAAACTTGCGGAGGACCGTAACGATTTTATTTTCGTGGAGATAAAAGCACCGAAAAGATGTAATGAAACTAATAACGTTATTTTTCCTTGTGACTAAACTGTTTACGGCGGCTATAGAGAAATATATGGCAGATAAAGCAATAAAAGAGAGAATCGACGACCCCACTACAATCTTGATACTTAAAAGTGCAGCGAAGCGCGTCGAGAAAAAATATTTGGATCGGCCAAAGATGCCCTTTAAAGAATAAACCGATTTTTTCCTGAATGTAATTAAAGCGCGCGGAATTTTTAATTATGAAAGTGCAGTATCAGAAGTTTCTAGTTTCGCAGCTCTTTGAAGTCCATCATAGCGCTAAAAGAAAAACTGCGATGATGAATCTTTTCCGGTGCGCGACTTTCGCGAGTTCTCACACTGTTAAAATTGTTGTTTTGAGGAAGTCGCGTCGAATCCCGAAAGACTCGACTAAAAGCAATTTAAATAATTTATGATTATTGAAGCGTACGTTTGGAATAATAAAAAAAAAGAAAGTGAGTGGGAACCATTAAAAAATTCATTATGTAGAGCCAGAGGCGGACTATCGATTATTGATGGAGCAGATGTGACTGGAATTGTTGCATTCGGGAACTTTTATTAGGACCGTAATCGTCTAAGTTGGAATCTGATTTAACGCACGCCCTCTTCCGCCGACCCAACGAAACTCATGACAATTCACCAGGAACAATTCAATTTCGAACGATTTAAAAACCAATTTTTTCCTTCTTAATGCTACAATAGGAGACCGAGATCCACTTTGGAGAATTCGATAAATAAGGGATCGGTATCGGACATCTGAATGCAGGGTTGGGCTTAAAAATGATGCGTATCGCGAGAGATAAAGGGATATTTTCCAGCGAAGGGCCCAAAGTGATTTTTTTATGGAGCCAACCTGCAGGGTGTATCGTTTGCCTGATCTAATAATCCAATTTTCACTGCGGAAACTTGGATCTGTTCAGCTGATAATGAAAAGCAGTATTGATAAATGATAATACTATCAATTTTAGCCTCAATTTTCATAGAAATATGACAGTTGACCAAAGTACCTAAAGTACGTGATCATAATAAAATCCCAGAAAATTGTAAAGAAAGAGGAAAATCGTTAAAAAATGAAAAAGTCAAAGCAGATTGCAGAGTCAGACACTCCTATAAAATCTTGACGAAATTTTAGACGTCCTAAAACGTCCTAGAAAATGCTCTAAAAATTCTTCAAAGTTTCTGGAAATTCCACGACATCCTTAAGATACCAAAACATTTATCGAAAATCCTAAAAAATTCCATAAAATAAAAAAAAAACAAGACATGAGTTCAAGAGTTATTAAACGACCAAGAAGATTCTAGGCTTTTAGAACTCATAGAAAATCCTAAAGGACTAAACATTTTTAGAACAAATTTCCGTAGAATTCCAAGAAATTTTTATAGAATTGAAGACATTGTAGAAAATCCTAGATTTATTCTTGATTGTGCACAATCTTTAAGAATCCATAAAAATTCGACAAAAATGTGAAAAACTCAAGACCATGTCGAGGACTGTTAAGACCCCTAAAAGTCCTTGAAAATCATAAAGTCTCAAAAACTTCCGAAATCTAGTCTAAAAAAGTCTAAAAAATCCACACAACTCCAATGAATGCTAAAAAAAACAGGAAAGTTCTAAAAATCTCTTCAAAATCCTAAAAAATCTCGCAAGCTCCTAGAAATGCTCTAAATTACAAAGCATCGAATCTACTCGACCTAGAATATGTCAAAGAATCTTTGTAATTCCTGAAGGAATTTTGAAAACTCCTAAGATGCCTAAGAATTCAGCGAATGAACAACACACTAAAATTCGAGAATCACAAATTAAAAAAGCGTATCAAAATGAGAAAATTTGAGGCATCCTAAAAAGTCCTAAAAATTCTACATCCTAAAAAAAAATTTAAACTCTTCTAATGCATTTCTGGACGTTCCACAAAATTTTAACAAAAATGTCTAAAAACCTCAAAAAATTGAGAGAATCCCAAAGCATATTAAAAAACCTGGATAATCTTCAAGCTTTGACAAGACCTAGAACAATCTAGATCCTGTAAAATCCATAAAAGTTCCTGAAAAGCTCATAAAACCAACAAAATTTCTGGGAATTGTAAAATGCTTACAAGAAAGTAACGAACCTTAGGAAATCCTAGAAAAACCTGGAAAATTTTAAGAAACCTCAAAATACTCTTGAAGGCTCCTGAAGAATCTCAGAGAACGTCATAGAGCCTCGCAAAAAGTTAAAAACAATTCCAGAGAATGACATAAAAATCTTTAAAGTTCGTGAAAACTTTAAAAATTAATTTTAGACTCTAGAGAATCTTAAAGCATCTTATCCACTCCTACAAACGTCTGGACAATCCTATAAAACCTTCACAGCTTCCCAGAGGGTTCAAAGAACCCTAAAAAAATATTATAGATATAAAACAATCTACAAATTCCTGAAAACTCGACACAGATTGTCCAGAAGCAGCAAAAACTTCAACAAGAACTTCACACAATGCCGGAAAATTTCAGAAGCCTTCCAAAAAGCTCAAATAATAAAATAAATAAAAAATTTTGAATTGAATTGCGCAATAGCCTGAAACCAGCGTCCAGGAATCTAAAGATTCTCAATCCTAGTGGACCCTAAAAAAACACGAAAAGTACAATAAAATCGTGGAAAAATTACAAAAAACTGAAAAAACTCCTATAAAATCTGAGTACATTCTATAGAATTAAAAGCACTGGAAAAATCTTAGGTAACTCCTGACCTTCAAAGTCTTAAAAAATCATTAAAATTCGACAAAAATGTGGAGAACGCAAGAGAAGTTTAGGAATGTCAAGACTTCAAAAAGATCTAAAAAAATCCTACACAGTCTAAGAAACATGAGAAAACCATTGCAAAGCCTAGAAAAAGTTTTAAAAATATCTTAAACATCCCTAAACATCCTAGAAATTCCTTAAATTGTAAAAAATCAAATCTGTTTAACCTAGAACATGTCGAAGAATCCTTGAAAATCCTAAAAATTCTATAGAATTCTAGACGAATCTGCCGACAAATTTTGAACACATAAAAATTTCTGAAAAATTGACGGGATTGAAGAAAATGCAAAATAATGCCTAGGAATCTTTATTAAAATCCTACAGAATATCAAGAAACATCAAAATACCCTCAAAATCCTACAAGATCCCATAAACCTCATAAAAATCCACAGAATCCAGAAGAATCTCATGAAATGAGAAACAGTCTCCTATAAATTCTCAGGAAACTAGAGAGATTGCTAAATAAACTTAAAAAAAATATGGAATCCTAAAAATTTAATTGTAGACCAACGTACAAAATCTTAAAGAAATTTAGACAATCAACGAGGTCTAAAAGTTTCACACGAAATTCCTGTCATAGAATATTTTAGACCCAAAGAAATCCTGAAAACTCGACAGGATTGTAAAAAATCCAAGAAAAAATCTAGGAATTGTACACACATATAAAAATTCGAAAAAACGCCAAAAGAGATAAAAAACGATTAGCAAACCTCAAAGAATCCTGGAAAAACCTCAAAAATATCAAGGAACCTAAAAACATCCTCAAAATTCCAGAGAATTATAATAAACTAATCTACAGCGTCCTAAAGAATCCCAGAAAATGTCTCAGAGTCTCTCAAAATGTTAAAAAGTCCAGAGAAAGCTAAAGAAACCTTTAATTTAATTCTTGCCAAACATACAAATCCTAGAAAAACTGTAAAACCTTAAAACATTTTAGAAAATTTTGCAGAATCCTTAAAAATCCTAGAAAAGTTCCAGAGCAAATTTAAAAAATCGAAGAATACCACAGAAACGTAGACAATCTTCGAGCATTGACGAGACCTAAAAAATTTCCAAGGAATTTCGTGAAAAACTGACCGAATTTTAAAAAATTCAAGAAAATGTTTAGGATTTCTAAAACACCTGTAAAAATCCTAGAAAATGCTAGAGAGATAAAAATTTTTAAGCGAACTTTAGAGAATCTTAGAGAAACCTGGAAATTACCAAGAAACTTTATAATACCCTCAAAGGATCCTGTTCAATGTTCAAAACAATTCCAGAGAATGGTGAAGAAACCTTAAAAGTTCGTGGAGTCCTAAAAATTTAATTTTAGCCAAACAGAGAAGCTAGTGAATCTTAAAGCATCCCAAAAAATTCTTTGGAAATTTTAAAGAACACAGAGTTTTCCAGAAGATTCAAAGAAAAAATTATAGACTTGGAACAGTCTGGAAGATGTAAATAAATTCCTAAAAATTGGAAAAACTAGCACAAACTCAAATATTCTGAAAAATTCCATGCGAGCCTAAAGATTCCCACATAATGCTAAACAATCCTGAAAAGACTAAATTTCGAAGAATAAATCCGAGAAAATCCTGTAAAAGCTGCTTAATTCTCAAAGAATTCAAGACATTGTAGACCTAAAAATTCTACAGAGTGCTCCAGAAAAAAGCAATACTAGCGAATTTCGCAGTCAACTGTGAACTTAATCTATCGAATTTAGTGAAACTTGGTCAAATTCAATCGAACAGTAAGTGGCTACTTGAGTCTTGACTTGGCAAAACGTAGATTTCGTCGGCACAACATAATCCAAGCTTGTTTCGTCCCTTTATCTCGCCGCGATAGCCATCAAGCCGCATTAACTCAAAGCAGATCTTAATCATCATCATCCATGAACCGTCCTAATAGCTTCAATTCCACTTGTAAACTTCCAGATAATTTGCTCTCTTGACTCGTCATATCTCCCTTTAAAACTTCCCTTTCCAGCTGCTCTTTCCGCATCCGCTCCAATACATGCAAACGCACCATTACCAACCTTCACCTCTTTGCATAATGCACATAAATGCACACACACATTACGAGAGAACTGAAATAATTAACGAAGAAAGTTTCATGTTGCACGCTAACTAACATATCGTGATATTTACAGTGCCGCGCGCGAAATCTCATTAACACAGCGTCCGCCGCCTCCAGCAGCCGACGCCAAGATATCCTAGGCCCCCGCTTTGCTAATGAAAGCCACCGCTCTTCGCATATTAACTCGGCATTATTATCAATTTATGGACTCGGGAAATTTAAGGACCTGCCGCTATTGATTCGGAAATTAATATTCACGAGGATAATAGAAAAAAATCGGCACAACATAGTCCAAAATGACATGAAAATTAATACTCGCCGACCGCTGATAAATTATGCATGAATTTAGGGGAGGGAGGAAAAAATCGATCTTTTCCACAGTTATTTTTACAAATTGAGACGTTGGCGCTGGTCATATTCTAATTTAGTTGTTTGTGTACCTAATGTTGCCATGTGTGTGGATTACGTGATCAAGGCCATAAATCACGGGGCGAATTAGCGTGGTTGGTTTACAATGGGCGGCGCGATTGAAAATATGTATATACGGGGAGAAACAACTAAATCTAGCTCATTTACATCAATACAGTATGTCATTATCAAAGCGACCTGTCATTATCAATTTGATCTTGTAATTATCAGTTTGGTTCTGTCATTATTAAAGTGGTGTGTTATTATCAGAATTCTCCTGTCATTATCAATTCGATTAGTTATTATCAAACTAGTCGAACATTATCAAAATGGTCTTTTATTATTAGAGTAAGCTGTCATTATCAATTCGATCTGTAACTATCAGAGTGTTCTGTCATTTTCAGAATAGCCCTGTCATTATTAAAGTGAGCTCTCATCAGTTTGATCTGGCATTATCAAAATGATCTATCGGTATCAAAATGGTCATTTATTATCAAAATAATCTGTCATCATCAATGTCATCTGTCATTACCATTATACTGTAAAAAGAAACGGTCAAAATTACTACTGTTTGACTTCTGATAACAAGTATATCATTTGTCATTATCAGAGGGAGCTGTCATTATCAGAGTAAGCTATGATTACCAACAAAATTTGTCGTTATCCAAGCAGTCTGTCATTATTATTATTATTAAAGCTGTCATCAATTCGATCTGTAATTATTAAAATTGTCTATCGGTATCAAAATGATCTTTTTTTGTCAAAGTAATCTGTCATTATCACTATACAGGTATATCATTTGTGTTTCAGAGTAATTCTGTAATTTTATTATCAAAGTGGTCTGCCAATCTAATTATTAGAGTGAGCTGTCATTAATTCGATCTGTCATTATTAAAATGGTGTGTCATAATCAGATTGATTCTGTCTTATTCAAAGAGATCTATCATTATCAAAATGGTCTGTCATTATCAGAGTGATCCGTTATTATCAACATGGTCAGTCATTACTTGTTATTATCGAGTTGTCTGTCATTATCAAAGCGAGCTATCGTTATCATTATCAAAGCAGGCCTGTCATTATCTATACTATCTGTTATAATCAGAGTGGTCTGTTATTTTCATTATCAAAGTAGTCTGCTATTATAGCAGTAATTTTGTCATTGAAGAATCGTATTATTATCAATTTAATCTGTCATTAATACAGTAGTCTGTAATTATCAAAATAGTCTGTTATTATCAAAATAAGCTGTTATTATAAGAGTGATCTGTCATTATCACTCTACGTTAGAAAGAATAAAAAATTAAACTAACCTTTGTTTGACTTTTGATTACAGAATCAATCATTATCAAAGTTGTCTTGTCATTATAAATACAATCTGCTATTATCAAAGTGATCTGTCATTCTCATTATCAAAGTGATCTGTCATTATCAGAATGATCGTGTCATCATTATCAGAGTGTTGTCATTAATTTAATCTGTTATTTTTTGAGTAGTCGGAATATTATCAATTCGATCTGTCATTAATAAAGTAGTTTACAATTATCAAAATAGGCTGTCATTATCGTGCTACGTTAGAAAGAATAAAGGATCAAAATGACTGTTTGGCTTTTGACAACAGGACCTATCAGCAAGCGAGCTGTCATTATCAACGTGGTCCAGTCATTAATCATACAATCTGTCATTCTCATTATCAGAGTGGTCTGGAATTCTTATTATCACAGTGATCTGCCTTTATCAGAATGGTTCTGTCATTATCAGAGTGAGCTGTCATCAATTCGATCTGTCATTATGTAAATAGTCGTGTTATTATTCATTTAATCTTAATAGTAAATAATTATCAAAATTGTTTGTCATCAAAGTGGTATGTCATTTTCAAATGTGGTCTGACATCATCACCCCATTTAATAAACTGTCAAACAACGATTGTTTGGTTTGTAATGACAGATATTTATAATTTGTCATTATCAAAACGAGCTGTCAGTATCACAGTGATCCTGTCATATAAGCAGTCATTATCAAAATAATCTATTATTATCAATATAATCAGTCATTATCAAAGTAGTTCTATCATTGTCAATACGATCTGTCTTTATCAGTGGTTTGTTTTTCTTATTCTTATTATCAAAGTGGTCTGTCATTATCAAAATGGTCTGTCACTGTCAAAGTGGTCTCTTAATATCAGTGTAATGTGTCATAATCAGACAGAACCCTAGGTTATAAAGAGTCAACGGTCAAAATAACTTATATTTGGCTTCTTATAAGAGTCATTTATCATTTGTTATTATCAGAAACAGAAATCCAATTCCACCTATCATTATCAAACAGTACCCTAAATATCATTAATCAAAGTTGGGTTTGAAAATCTGAATCAATGTCACTGAGAGTGTCCTAAATAGCAATTATATTTAAGAAAATCAAACTTTGATTAAATTTGTACTAACTTTAGTCCAGTTTTTGCACTTTATATTAGATTGGACTAAATTTTATCTACTTTAAATATTTTACTAATTCTCTTTAAATTGTACTGATTAGGATAATTTCGAGGACGTCTCCAATTAAATTTAATCAAATCAAAGACTCTTCATGTCCTCATTTAGAGTCTAGTTTTGTTTTATTTCTGACTTTTTAAATTAGTATAATTTGTGTCAAAATTTAGTAAAATCAAAGCCAGTTGTGTAAAAATTAAACTAGTTTTGAGTCAAACGTGACCAAATTTCAACGAAACTTGTGTTCATCCAACTTTGGAAATTTTCAAATTAGTCAACAGCAGCTTGTAGACTAATTTAGTATCAATTTAAATGTAATATTTGATTAAATTTAGTCATACTTACTAAAATTAGTCCATTAACTTTATTTCATCCATTTAGCCAAATGTGATCAATTATTTAATTATATGAATTACCCAACAATTAGTCTAATTTAATTACTAATTACGTGAACTAGTAAAATTTAGTAATCCAGTAAAACCGTTTTCCCTTTCCTGGTCAACCAAATATTTATTTTCCAATTCATTCAACTTGGCTCCCCGGATTTAGTCAAACTTGGTTAAATTTAATCGAATATGAACCGACTTGATTGAATTTAGTTTGATTCGGGCCACTTGGAATCAGAGCAATCTGCTTGGATTACGTTGTGCCGGAGACTAGAGATGGTATTTTTCCGTCAATTCGTTTAAATAATGTACGACCCGAATTACAGTTGCGAGCTTCTAAATGCCACTAAAGAGATTAAAATTAGAGGAATAATGCAAATTCGACAAGGGATTAATTCGTGGAACAGGTGGTCCGAGGGCGTAAACTATTTCTATTTGATGTTTTGAAGCTTTGTCGATGGTCATGGCGTGATGACAGCTTAAACAGAATATGTTATCCTCGTCGCTTTGTGCATTCATTTTCTAAATAATTCAACGTTTCGGGATCGGAGATTTCTATAATTTATTTAATTCAGTGTTAATAGGAAGCTTTGATCAAACTTAGAAGAAATAGGTTTTTCAAGGGGTGTTGTTTACACCCCCGTTTGCGGGGGCTTAAAAGAAAAGTGCGCGAGGTTTATGGGGTGAAAGAAATTACAAGAAAACTTTCCGGTAAATTTGCGTCGCGTTAAAAGTTGAGGGGAACTCGGTGGACATATTTTTGAGGCGGATCGAGTTGAAATCCGCGGCGAAAATGGAGTGTTAGTGACATGATTTGATTAAATTTAGTCAGATCTTGTTTAATCCGGCTAGTTTTACTCCCGTAAAGTAGTTTACTTGTTAATTTAATTTGATTAAATTTAGTCAAACTGCCAGTTTCTACGAAAACTCGTTTCTCTAAATAATAGTTTGCTATATTCGTCTTACCCGAATCAGATTTGAATTAGTCTAATTTTTTGTAGGATAATACATTAAATTACTTTAAATTAGAAAAATTTAAGTCATTTTAGTACTAATCGTCCCCATTCGTTCCGATCTGACTAATTTAAATAAATTTAGTTTATATTTATTACAAAAATTTAGTTCGAAGTAAAATCTCAGAAATAGAAATTTTAGTAACATTTAATAAAATTCGGCTAAATCATAAAAAATGGACCAAAATCTAACCGAAAATTCAATCGGTCTTTGCACAATAATATTAATAATTAGGTTGAACCAAATTTTCTGGTACTAATTTGACTAATTTAAAAAAAGCTTAAATTGAACCAAATCGAAGATATTTTCAAGTCATCGGTTCGCATTTGATTAAATTTAAGCAAAACCAAAATAGTTAAAAAAATAAAACTGAATTACAGACTAAATTAGTAAAATTCACGCACAAATTAATTACATCTCACTTAGTTTAATCTAATTTAAATAATTCTTTTATTTATCATATTGGAGAAAAACAAAACAAATTGGTTGTAATTTAAAGCAATTGCTCAAAATCGATTAAATTTAACCAAATTAGCTTAAAAAAAATTAGTTTAAACCTCGATTTTGTCAAATTTCCAAGCTATTTCGACTAATTTGAGTGTGAATGTAAACTAAATTGATGAAGCTGATTTTATTATAAAATATCTTCAGTATTGATCTCGTTTTTGACTAAATTTAACTCAATTTCATCCAATCCTAACAACTTTAATCTAATTAGTAAACTATACTAATTTTACTAATTTAGGCAGGTAAAATTAAATAAAAATGCATTTTGATAAAGACGGTCTATCTTTGAAAAATGCAGTAAAATTAAACAGTGCAAACAATATAATGGACAAACTTAAAGTAGATGAAATTAGACGGAACGAAGATTTGAGTAAAAGAAAAAGTTTGACTAATTTGTCTAATTGACAAAATTAAATAAACTGACTAAATTTAACCTAATAAAACCATATAAAATTTAAATTTAAATAAACAATAAATCAATCTAGACGTAGTTTTTGTGAACTTTAAAAGAAAAATAGGTAAATTTGACTAATTTGAGTACCTGGATGGGAAATAAACTGAATTAATTTTGATTATTATAAATTACCTTAACTTTTTGACTACATTTAACCTAATTATTAAAAGTAATTTGAAGTATTTTGCCTAAATTTAAAGAAACAAAATTATATTTAAATAAATGCTGCAAAATTAAACTAATTAAATCTTTAAATAACCAATTTTTATGCGAAATGAACTAATTTGACTAATTTAAAGTAAATGAATTTACACAAAAAAAAATCATCAAAATTAATTATTAATATAAAATAAATAAAAAGTTTGTCTAATTAAGGACAGACTAAAGCGGAACCATACAAATCTAATTTAACTAATTTATCAAATTGGTATACTTAAACAAAACTGAATACACCTTGAATACATTTAACCAAATTACATCACATAAAAAGTTAAAATAAACAATAAATTAGTCTAGACAAAGAGTTCGTCAAATTGACTAAAAGGACTAATTTGACTAATTTGAGTGTAAACTTTAATTTAAAAAATCTTGAAAATTATAAAATACATTTAATTTTGACTAAATTTTTTATAAATGACATTTGATCCTGTTCCAATCAAAAGTAAAATTTACTAATTCGACTAAATTGAAAAGGCAAAATTAAATAAACTTGAATGTATTTAGACAAAAACTGTCTATTTTTTCATAAATAAAGTTTAATTAGATTAATTGAGTCTACAAATAGCAAAATGTTGTTGTAAAATTAAAATAATTACACTAATTTAAAAAGGCAAAATTAAATAAAAATAAATGCATTTTGTTAAAAATGATCCACCTTTGAATAAATTAGCAGCATTTATTTAATGATGGATCGTTTTTATCAAACTTTAAAAAACTGTTGAAAAATTGACTACCTTGACTAATTTAACTAATGTAGAGTATATTAATTTAACAAAAATGAAAAATCTTGAGTCGATAAAATTTGAAAACATTAAAAAGTTTGATGTAAGTTAAATTTTAACTAAATGTAGACTTAAAAAGCTTACAAAACTTTGACTAATTCTACTAATTTTTGAAGTTGTAATAAAAAAAATTAAATATTAACCAAATTAAACCCAAAATTAGACACAAAAATTGAAATAAACAATAATTCGATCTAGACGTAAATTTTGTCAAATTTTGAAGCAAAACGGATTAATTTGAGTAATTTGAGTGCCTGTACTGATTCGACTAATTTAGAGAAGCAAAATTAATTAATGTATTTTGTTGAGAACTGTGAATCTTTGAATAAACGAAGCTATATTTACTTAAATTAGTCTTCAAATAACTAAACTCTGTTATAAATTTGGCCAATTTGACTAATTTGTTAAGAGGATATGAACAAAACTGAATAAACTTTGACTAAATTTTACCAAATTTATTAATTTGACTAATTTGAAAAAACAAAATTAAATAAAATTTTGGTCAAAACAGTCTATCTTTGAATATATGCTGCTAAATTAAACTAATTTGATCTTCAAATATCAAAATTGTGTAGTTATCTTAACTAATTTGACTAATTCAGAGTAGATTTTAAGTAAAATTTTGAACTAAATTTAGACTAAATCGCGGAACGGGCCCGTTCGACACTGTGACGAACTAATTTGACTAATTTGACTAAATTATGGAGTTGTAATAAACAAATTTGGATAAACTCGAGTAAATTTAATCGAATTGGTTCGTCTCCAGCACAGCCCCGCGGAATCGCCGCCGTCGTAATTTTCTTTTTCAATTTTTGCGCGGATTTGTGCGCGTCTGTTGCAGCTTCCGTCGCCGATTGGTCAATAAATACCACCGGGAAATAAATATTTTAATGTTGTGTATGTAGCAGCACGAACGAAATCGATGTTGCAAATTTATGTGATCGATTCAAATTGAATTGCTTTTCCTTAACTATAAATTTAGGAGTATGGCAAGTCGTAAAGTTTAGGCCGCGCACATGATTCTGTACAATTTCATACAAGTACGAATATTTTTAATAACTTTTTTCGGTTCCCTCGAGGCACACTTTCCTCCCGTTTTAATCAGAAAACTTTCAAAGCACGAGAGATGAATTTTATTTTTAATGAAACAAAAGGGTTGCATGTAAATGAGTCGTCGCTCGAAAGGGTAGCGCCTGTCAAATTATTCAATTAATACAATGACTCGTTCTTTATTAGACGCAAAATATGCCTTTCATTGCCATTAATCCGATTTCGGGATGAAATTCTGACGTTCCAACAAAAAAATTTCAATTTCATCCCACAACGGCCGTTAATTCGAGGTCGGCTTTGACCAGATTATCCGAGGTTGTTTGTGACCGCAGTTAAACTGGAGGAATGGCTAATAAAAACTGCGATATAAATGCCCACAAATCGATCTTAATTGCTAATTATGACCGCGCCATCGACCCATTTAAAATGTGCACTTTCCGTCCGTGCGTAGGTGACCCGTCACGTTGAAAGGCCAAGCGGACCTTAAAGAAATGTCATAAGAAATCAATACGCGCCGCCAAATCTGTCGATAATTGTTACTAAAGACCAGTCCGTCACGCTTGATTGGCCGGAACACGACAAAAGAACGCGCTGCCAGCCAACTATCGCAATTTTGCGTAATTGGATTTGCGAATAACGAAATTACAACTTTTTCAATTTGCGTGTCTTCAAGTTTTTTTTTGGATTAGCATCAATTATGCGAGGGACAAAACGAGCACAACATATTCCAGTTTTGTTTTGGACGGAATTAGACGACGTGCATTATTTATGTTGCTTTTGTTAACTATGAAGACAAAACATTCGATGTCGTGTTGCCGTTAAAAATTCATGGGAACGAGATAATCGTTTGTCTCCTAATTACTCGTTTTGTAGTGGCATGGATTTATGTAAATGTCACGTGGTTTTTATTCAAACTGCTGTTATCATAAATGGTGGATGCGGCGGAATTTTTTCCAATATTGGATAAATTTCACTTGATTGGGATTTATTCAAACAAGAATTCAGTTTATTTGACCCAATTAGAATAAATTCAGTCAAATTAAAAGAACTATTTAATTAATTTGAATACATTTAATTTCTCAATTTGATTAAATTTATCCAAATTAAGAAAAAAATTATGTTCAACGCAATGGTAGTCCAAATTTGACTAAAAGGCTTTTTTTGGATTTAACTATTTTGCTAATTTGATTTAATTTAGTCAAATTAATTCTATTAAAATTCCCAATTTATTTCAGTAAAATTTAGCCCAAATTATATAACTAAATTATACATATATTGACTAATTTCAGTTAAAATTTTACTAAACTATTTCGTTTAAATTTAGCTTAATTTGGTTAAAATTAGTCAACTATTAGTCTTGTTCGATACAAGTAACATTTATATTCTACATCGGTTAAATTTAGCCAATTTAAAACAAATTAAATTTTATTCATTGCAATTTTTGTTGTTAATATCTAGCAAATTAAATTTGTTATAAGTTAAATTATATGGAAATTTGCTTAATTCTCTCAAGTCTTTTTCCAGTTTGCAGTAATTTAATCAAATTAGTACAGTTTGTTATTAATTAGTTAATGATTAGGACTGTATTAAATTTAGTCAAATCTAATAAAGTCATATTTACTTCAAAATGAAGTAATCAAGTTTACGTTATTTATTTATTTATTTTAATTTTGACTCTTTACATGGTCAATTTTGGTAAAATTTAGTCAAAGTTTATTCAGTTTTGTTTATTTCAACTTTTCAACATTTCAACAAATTAGTCAAACTTTTTTTAGTCAAAAATTTGACCAATTTAGCTTCATTTATTCAAAGTCTGACAGTTTTCATCGAAATACATTAATTAATTTTGCTTCTCCAAATTAGTCGAATTAGTACAGGTACTCAATTTACTCAAATTAGTCCGTTTTGCTTCCAAATTTATCAAATTTAACGTCTAAACTAAATTTTTGTTTGTTTCGATTTTTTGTGTCTAATTTTGGGTCTAATTTGGTTAAATTTATTTATTTTTGTTATAAATATATTTTAAAAAGTCCTTTGTAAATAATTTGAATAATTTTAGTCAAGAATAATACAATTATGCCACTACACCGCTTGTTTAAACTTAAATGGTACATTTGATTTAAATGATCTGATTTTAATTAAATTTAGTCAAATCTCATATATTTAAACTGCGCAGTATTGTGTCTGCAGTTAATTATATTTTCTGATTTTAACAACAAATACTTTCAATTTTTTTAATTAAATTGACCAAAAATCTTATGAAATGCTTAACTTTTTAATTTTACAATTTTATTTGGTAAAATTTAGTCAAATATAATACGATTTTGTCTAAATTGTCTATTTGAGTTAACAACTAATTTGATTAAACTTGATTAAATGTTGATACTTTTCATTCTTAAAGATTTGCTAAATTTATTCAAACTTAAATGTAAACTTAAATAGTTACTTCAGTCCTGTGTATCTAGTTAAGTGTATTGGGTTAAATTTAGTCAAATGTGGGGCGATTTTGACTAAATTGTCTAGATTGGTTAATCACCTAATTTGATTAAATTTAGTCAAATGTTGACAATTTAAATTTCAGATTGTTCGAATAAATTTATTCAAATATGATAGATTTGCCAGCTTAACTGTTTAGAATTGGTCTGCTTTGCTTCATCTAATTCTTCTAAATTAATTTAAAACATCGTAAATCGATTAAATTTAGTGATGCCAGTTCCAAAAAAAATTACTTTAATTCGTCATTTTGGTTTATCCTAATTTGATTAAATTTTCCAAAATTTTAGAGTAAAGGATTTGGCTAATCCTTGATCAAATTTGACGAAATTAGTGTAAATTAATCACAGAATTAAGTCGAAATTTAGTATCCATTTAGTCTACTCTTGGCTAAATTTCATATAAGTAGAGTAATTAATTAAATTCAAAAATTAAATAAAACTGTAACAAAATTACACTCAAATTTAATCTAATTTAAAAACAAGCTTACTTAAAATAAAAACTAATTTAATAAAACTAGAATTAAATTGAAAAAAAATTGATAAAATTCAGCCAAATTTGACTACATCAAAAAAATTAAACAAAATGAAACAGAAATATGACTATAAATTGACTTAATTTGACTAAAGATAAACTAAATTGAATAATTGACTAAATTAGAGAAGTCAAAATTCAGCTAATTTACTGATAAAAATGGTCCACGTTTAACTAAATTTATCCAAATTAGACTCAACGAATAAATCAATGACTCCAAATTCGTCTTGTCTTGACTCGACTAAATTTCCTCTAATTTAATTAATTACATAACCAATTTAAACTAAGTTTCATGTAATTAATTATTTCATGTAATTAAAATAGTAAAAAACCAATTTGACGCAACTTAAATGAAACTGCAAAAATGTTGACGAAACCGATTAACGTTTCATTAAATTTACCCAAATTAAAATAAATGAGTTAATGAATTAGATGAACATCTTTCACACCAAATTAGTCCAGTTTTTGCGCAACTTAATAAATTATATTAAACAAAATTATGAAATTAGAATAAATGAATAAAATTTAGGTAAACAGGCAGATCGACGGGATCAAAAATGGTGGATGCGCCGGGCAAGTTTTGGCCATTTAGCCCTTCTTTTTTGTCCAACAAGAAGGTAAATTAGCTTAGCCTTCAAGTTGATTAAACCACAAAGTTCTTCCGTCGTTTAGCCGCGACACGAAAATCATGCAAATCCCTACTGTAATTTTTTAATTATTCCCGAGCTTTGAAAGTAGCTTCGCACGTGAGCGGTTTCGTCCCTTTTAACTATCTTATTCAATTTGGTCGTTTAATAAGTAAAAAGGCCGCACGGATTTACTAAACGCTCGAAAGTTTTAACCGGGGCGATTTTCTATTTCTATTTATAGAAGGGGTGGAAAGTTTTAAGGGTGTGTTATTACGTGTGAAAACTCTGTCGCCATATCAAATTGTTTTCAAGTTTGCGCATTACGAAGCTAATTCGCCTTTGAGCAATAATGCTCTTTCAGTTGTCTTACTTTGAGCACTGTTTAAAGTTTATTTTAATAAGTCTTTGTCTTCGTGACGGATGCGACGACGAACAAAGTCCTCAATGGGGAAAGCCTTCAACAGATACTTAGACGGAGATGAATTAACATAATCGTTTAACGACGGAGAGAAAAAGAAAATTACGGCTTGGTACCGCAAATACGTCACGCGCAGAGGGTGGAATTAAAATTGATTGGATTCCTAGTTGTTAATTGGATTATGAGGTGCTGAGCTTGAGCAGGCGCATCCACCATTTTACCTCGATTTTTTTCCTTTCTTTTCACATAACAAGCTCCACTAGAAACAATCAAGTGCTTAAATTCGTCGAATTTGATTAAATTTAGTCGAATTTAGTATCTTTTTTTTTCTGATTTAAATGTAGAGAAGTTACTAATTTGGGATTCATTTATTTACATATTTTACATTAGTCTATTTGGCCCAAAATTAATCAAATTACCCCGGTTTGGCTACATCTAGTTGCTTGGTAAAATTTGATTCTATTTAGTCGAATACATATACTCTTTCTTTGGTCAAATTTGTTACATTTTGAGTCAAATTTGATTAAATTTAAACAACTAGAAGCAATTTCCAATAGAACTAGTCTAACTCATTGTCAACTGTTTTACTTAAATTTAGTTTAAAGCCCAAAACTACATTTAGTCAAATGCATATTCTAGTTTAGTTGAATTTAGCCAAACAGAAGCAAATTCGATATGCAATTCGGGTAAATTTAAGCAACTGGAAACAAATTCGACATCAATGACATTTTAGTTTAAATATTTCGCCTAAATTTGGTCAATTAAGAACAAATTTCATTTAAATTGACAATTTAGTTCAAATTTGGTCAAATTATTTTAGTTCGGTTAAATTTAGGCAAATGGAGACAAATTTAAAATTCCCTGCAATTTTAGATAAAATATTTCGCTTAAATTTAGTTTAATTCGGTTAAATTTAGTCAAATATGAGTTAATTTTACTTAAATTTGCAATTTAGTTCAAATTTTGTCAAATTCGTATTCTAGTTCAACTAAATTTAGACAAATAGAGACAAATTCAATTTTCATTGACATTTTATTTTAGATAATTCGCTTAAATTTTGTCAAAAATGAACCAATTTTATTTAAATTTACTATTTAGTTCAAATTCGTATTCTAGTTCGGGTAAATTTAGGCAAATAGAAACAAATTTCATTTAAATTTGCAATGTAGTTTAAATTTGGCCAAATTCGTATTCTATTCGGCTAGATTTTAGGCAAATGGAGACAAATTCGACATTTACTACAATTAGTAAACCAAACATTTAGTTTCGTTTGGTTAAATTTAGTTAAATATAATTAAAATATTTGTTTCATTTCCCGTTTAATTTAAATTTGATTAAATTTGTATTCGAGTTTGGTTAAATTTCGCCAAATGAAGACAAATTCGACGTTACTTGCACTTTTAGTCAAAATCTCGCTTAAATTTAGTTTAGTTCGGTTAAATTCAATCAATTATTAACAAAATTTCATTTAAATTTGATATGTAGATCGTATTTGATCAACTTCGTATTCTAGTTCGGCTAAATTTAAACAAATGGAAACAAACGCTTAAATTTAGTTTTGTTTGATTAAATTTAGACAATTGAAGAAAAATTTGATGTTTCTTGCAATTTTAGTTAAAATTTTAGTTTAATTAGGATACATTTAGTTAAATATAAACAAATTTTATTTAAATTTGCGATTTAGTTCAGATTTGGCCAAATGCGTATTCTAGTTCGGTTAAATTTAGGCAAATAGAGTCAAATTCGATATTCACTGCAATTTTAGTTCAAATGTTTGGCTTAAATTTAATTAAGTTTGGTTAAATTTAGCCAAATGAAGACAAATTCGACGGTATTTTAAATTTTAGTTAACATTTCGCTTAAATTTAGTTTAATTCGGTTAAATTTAATCAGATGTAAACAAAATTTTATTTGAATTCGTATTCTGGATCGGCTAAATTTAGGTAAGTGGAAACAAATTTCACGACATTCACTGCAATTTTAGGTTAAATATTTCGCTTAAATTTAGTATCGTTTAGTAAAAAGCTTGGTTAAATTTAGCCAAATGAAGACAAATTCGATATTCAATGACATTTTAGTTCAAATATTTCCTTAAAATTTAGTCAAATATGGACCAACTTCTTTTAAACTCCGAATTTAGTTCAAGTTTAATACAATTTGAATACTAGTTTAATTAAATTTAGTCAATTACAGACTGGAATTTTAGTCAAAATGTGTCAAATTTCCTAAACATAAAACAGCAATTTATTGAGACTTTAGTCAAAGGCATGTTCTAATTCGATTAAATTTAGCCGATATTTAGTTTTTTTACTCGAACGTGCAACATTTCTGCAAACCGTCAAAACCCATAAACTTTTTGTTGTCGGCCCCAACCGATTGTTTGTCCCGATAAAGCAGTTCCCGTCGTAATTAGCAAACATTCCGAAAGCTGCAAGCTCAACTCCGTCCAAGTTGCAGCAATCAAAACCGCTTAAACTGCAATAATAACTGCACAACGATACAGTTAATAATGCGAAATTCGCAAAATTTAATTAGCTCGCAAGAAATTCTCCCGTCATTGTACGAAATCCCTTAATTATGACGAAATTCCCTCGCGTACTCAACCTGTTTGAATTTTATCACGAAAGTAAATAACGACCTGTCTTAAACGTTCCCTCCTTTGCCAGTCGAGTTTTATGGCCGACTTGTGTTTAGTTTTATGGCCCGATACATATTTAAGATGTTTGCTTGCTTGTCTTTCTTACTGTTACATCTTAAAGAGAAACTTTCGCTGAAGACGAGAATTTATCGATTTTTTCCACAGTGGAACACGGTAGCGACACCAAATCCCACCTCACTCAGGAAGAGGGAAAAATCCTTGAAAATCTGTCACTTTCTCTCCATAGGTACAAAACTTTATAGTTACTTTGATTGTTTTTCAGTTGGTCAACAGTCACTTTTCAGGGTCAAGACGAGAGGCCGCCGCTGCTTTATACTGTGGCTTTAGCGACTTACCCTGTCCACAGGACGAATTCGACGTTGTCGTTTTGCCGGGATATCATTGTCCGAGCGGCGGATTCAATGAGCTCCCATGGAGCGTCGCAGCTGTAGTCGCCGTATTTGCCCATTGATCGGCGTTGGGTCCTTCCGGAGGAAACGGTGTCGTATTCCGTCAGGCGCCAACAGCCTGGAAAGAAAAAGACTTCATTAAAGAGTTACTGGAAAATTTTACAGGAAGTTGGAGCAAAAAAGGAGAAAAATGCATCTAGGAATTACAATGAGAGCTTTTACGGGCTCGAGTTTTCAACGCGAGAGCTGCTAAGTTATTTATACAATGGAAGTGACAAATGACTAATAATTTATTGAGGCAAATCCAGATCACAATTTTAGATTCTGGGTTTGTGGTCAAATCTCTTATTCACGGAAATTTTGAGTTTAGTTTTGGGGGTAATTGGAAGATTTTGACTACAGAATTGGTAAAGTTTTCAATTTTGACTACAGATTTATGAAAACTGCTTAGACTTTATGTTAGTCAAAAATCCCTTAAATTATAATGCCTAAATGGTGACTGGTTTGAGATTCTAAACACAGATATTTAAAATTCAAAACACTCATAAATTTTCTGTCTCAAGATTCTTAAGTTTCACAGAAATTTTAACCACAGTTTTGAGTGTAATTAAAAGATTTTGGCTACAAAATTGTTGAAATAAATTTTCTGTTGCTTTTTAGTAGATTTTGACTACAGATCTATGGAAACTGCTTTGATTTCATGTTGGACAGAAAATAATGCTTAAATTCTGTTTGAGATTCTGACTAGAGTGATTAAAAATACGAAAACGTTATAAACTCGAGTAGTCAAAATTTCCAAGATTTTGACTACAAATTGAAAGTGAGAGTTGACAACAATTATGACCTAGCATAACTAAAGATTTGACTACAAACCTACATAGAAATGAAATCTTGACTACAAATTCTGCAAAAACTCCACGTTTCAGAAAACTAAATTAAAATTGACTACAGATTTCCAAAAACTGGAACAATAAAGAGCAGATAATAGAGAATTTTGACTACAAGACCTTAAGAAGTTCATGGCAGTCATAAAACTAAACATTTTAACTACAAAATCTTAAAATTTAGAATGCGTTATTAAAACCGTGTGGCCCTAAGTTTGTAGTCAAATCTGTAATTATCATAAATTTTCTATCTTAAAATTCTTAAGTTTCACAAGAAATTTGACGACTTTTTTGACTACAAAATTGATGAAGTAAAAAAAAAGTAAAATAAAGGCGCATTTTAAATTGATAGTTAAAGAAATAACAAATTTACGATTTTTTTCAAACATTATTCAAAAACAGCAATTTTCCATTTTTTTTTCAAAACTTTAGTCGCTTGACGGGAAAAAAAAACAAAATTTGTACATTTTTTTAATACTTTTACATTTTGGCGGGCCAAGTAAATGAGTCCAAATAGTAAAAAATAGTAAATTCGTTGAATTTCAAGTTAATAGTCCAAGAAATAGCAAATTTATGATTTTTTTTTTAAATTTGGTAGCTTGACAGGTAAAAATTGCCAACTTTTGGACTTTTTTTAATAATTTTGCAATTTGGCAAGCCGAATAAAAAAGTGTAAAGTAGTAACTTCAGCAAATTTCAAATTGGTAGTTTAAAAAATAACGAATTTAAGTTTTTTTTTCTAAAATTTGGTCGCTTGCCGAATAAAAAATTCCAAAATTTGTACTGTTTTTTTAATAATTTTGGATTTTGGCGAGCCGAATAATAAAGTCAAATGTAGTCACTTCAGCACATTTCGAATTGATAGTCCAAGAAATAACAAATTTACGAATTTTTTTAAACAATTTAGTCGCTTGACATGTAAAAGTTTCCAAAATTTGTAGGTACTATTCTTTTAATAATTTTGCAATTTGGCGAGCCAAATATTAAAGTTAAAAGTTGTAACAATAGCAAATTTCAAATTTATAATCCAGGAAATAACAAATTTACGTTTTTTTTTTCAAAAATTTAGTCGCTTGACGGGGAAAAAATTCCAAAATTTGTATTTTTTTTTAATAATTTTGAATTTTGGCGAGCCGAATAATAGAGTAAAAAATAGTAATTTCAACAAATTTCAAATTAATAGTCCAAAAAATAGCAAATTTACGATTTTGTTTTCAAAAATTTAGTCGCTTAACGAAAAAAAAAATTCCAAACTTTGTAGTTTTTTTTAATACTTTGCATTTTGGCGAGCCAAATAAATAAGACAAAAGTAGTAACTTCAGCGAATTTCAAATTGATAGTTCAAGAAATAGCAAATTTATTTTTTATTTTTCTAAAATTTGGTCGCTTGTCGGATAAAAATTTCCAAAATTTGTAGTGTTTTTTAATAATTTTGGATTTTGGCGAGCCGAATAATAGAGTAAAAAATAGTAATTTCAACAAATTTCAAATTAATAGTCCAAAAAATAGCAAATTTACGATTTTGTTTTCAAAAATTTAGTCGCTTAACGAAAAAAAATTCCAAACTTTGTAGTTTTTTTAATACTTTTGCATTTTAGCGAGCCAAATAAATCAGACAAAAGTAGTAACTTCAGCGAATTTCAAATTGATAGTTCAAGAAATAGCGAATTAATTTTTTATTTTTCTAAAATTTGGTCGCTTGTCGGATAAAAATTTCCAAAATTTGTAGTGTTTTTTTAATAATTTTGGATTTTGGCGAGCCGAATAATAGAGTAAAAAATAGTAGTTTCAACAAATTTCAAATTAATAGTCCAAAAAATAGCAAATTTACGATTTTGTTTTCAAAAATTTAGTCGCTTAACGAAAAAAAAATTCCAAACTTTGTAGTTTTTTTTAATACTTTGCATTTTGGCGAGCCAAATAAATAAGACAAAAGTAGTAACTTCAGCGAATTTCAAATTGATAGTTCAAGAAATAGCGAATTTATTTTTTATTTTTCTAAAATTTGGTCGCTTGTCGGATAAAAATTTCCAAAATTTGTAGTGTTTTTTTAATAATTTTGGATTTTCGCGAGCCGAATAATAAAGTCAAAAGTTACTTCAGCACATTTCAAACTGATAGTCCACAAAATAACAAATTTACGAATTTTTTTAAACAATTTGGTCGCTTGACATGTAAAAGTTTCCAAAATTTGCAGGTACTTTTCTTCTAATAATTTTGCATTTTGGCGAGCCAAATAATAAAGTTAAAAGTTGTAACAATAGCAAATTTCAAATTGATAGTCTAAAAAATAGCAAATTTACCAATTTTTTTTAATTTAGTCGCTTAAGAGGAAAAAATTTCCAAAATTTGTATTTTTTTTTAATAATTTTGAATTTTGGCAAGCCGAATAATAAAGTAAAAAATACGAATTCAACGAATTTCAAATTAATAGTCCAAAAAATAGCAAATTTACGATTTTGATTTCAAAAATTTGGTCGCTTAACGAAAAAAATTTCCAAACTTTGTACTTTTTTTTTAATACTCTTGCCTTTTGGCGAGCCAAATAAATAAGACAAAAGTAGTAACTTTAGTGAATTGCAAATTAATAGTCCAAGAAATAGCAAATTTACGCTTTTTTTTCAAGAATTTGGTTGCTTGACAGGTAAAAATTTCCAAAATCTGTACTTTTATTTTAATAATTTTGCAGTTTGACGAGCCGAATAGAAGAGTAAAAAATAGGAACTTCAGCGAATTTCGAATTGATAGTAAAAGAATAAGCGAATACACAATTTTTATCCAAAATTTGGTTGCTTGACGAGTAAAAATTCCCAAAAGTTGTACTTCTTTTTAATAATTTTGCATTTTCGCAAACCGAATAAAAGAGTGATAAGGAGTAACTTCAGCGAATTTAAAATTGATTTTTTTCCTAAAATTTGGTCGCTTCACAGGTAAATATTTCCAATTTTTATTTTATTTTATAATTTTGCATTTTGGCAAGATTAAAAATTTTCAAAATGTTCTCAGGTTTCCTTTAGGCTGTGGTCAAAATTCTCAACTTGTGAAGTTGTCATTGTTTAGTTATTTCTCGATCTGTAGTCAAGTAGTCGAAATTTAAATTTCTGTGTTCTATAAATTCCAGGATGGTTATAAAATTATGACTACATAACTAATGAAATGCATTTTAATAGATTTTGACTACAAAATTAATAAAATGGCCTTTAAAGAATTTTGACTAAAGCCGCGGTCGTCGTAATGCAAACTTCGGCGACTGATAAAATTTGCAACGTTTAATCAATACTCATCTCAGTTGGCCTCGTCTTTCCACAGCCCTCTAGCTTGCGTGTCACGATTTCGGTAATAACTTTAATAATAATTACCTAAGCAATGCCGGCTACACATGCAAAACATCGTTTTTTGTCCGTTTAAATAAAATAACAGTAACCGCAAAGTACCCCTAAAATAACTCAGTCGATATCTCAAAGACAGGCGCCATTTTTAACGTAAATCCCTTGGCCACTTTGTTCTGAAATTTCCAAGTTTGGAGCTCGCCTGCTATTAATTATAAGTTATCAAGTGAACCGGAGTTTACAAGTCGTCCAAGTGACCGGAGTAAACTAAACGGAAATTGAATTGTACTTCCTGTTCCTTGGGCCTTCCTGGGACATATTTATGTAGCTATATCGACTTCTATTGGATATATAAAGTCGCGTTTCCACAAAATGTTTGAGCATTACTTATCAAAGACTCAAAGGATTTTATCTGAAGCTACTGAACTGACAAAATCAAGTTATGCAAGCTATCAGAAAAATCAAAAGAGTCTCGTTCCAGTAAAGCACTCTTCCCGACCCCACTCCACAAACAACTTTTTTTGTCCCGCAGGAGTCAAATATTTCAATACTCCGTCAATATTCATGCTCGTTCCGGTGAATCCGGTGATGTACGACTCCGCCCGGAGATTTATTAGTTGCTCCGTGATATGGTCTGCCATATTTCAGAGACTTTCCGGCTCCGGAATAATAGAGAACGACACGCCGGAGTCTAAACAGGTGTTGGAACAAAATATTCGAAATAAAAATCCTCGCGGCTCTTATTCCTCGTTTAAGGCGCGATTTATGGCGGCGGAATAATGAGGATAATTAAAAATGGAGCTTTGTGGAAATCGGAATTAAATGACGCGAATTCATTTAACATTTTATTTCGTTTGTTTAGGGGGGAAGATGAAAGTGGAATCAAGCACAGACTTAAGTTCAAAAGTCCACGGACGTGTAATTCGCCTATATAATAATTTCAATCGCTTTGAAGCCATTTTCCTTGTGACACAAGAGATGAAAGGAGTCAAGCCTCAGAATTTACCTTTATATCTCAGTAATAATTTTAATGGGAATCTAATTTAGGACATGTGACTACACGTGCCGTTTTTGTTGCTATTTTACAAAGAATTTCAGACAACATGTAATTAATTATCAAATTAAATTGGATTCCTTAGATTTGGGGTCGGCTTGAGATTTTACTGTCGTTGGAGTTTGAAACTTTCATTATAATTTTCTGATTCATAAAGTCATGATGATAAATTTCAATGAATTTTCGAGACAGCTAAAGTCATTTTTTTCGCACTTCTATAGGTCTCTAGTCAACGTCTTGTAGTCAAAATCCTGCATTTATTGTTCATATTTTCGAAAATCTGTCATCAAAATCGTAAATTTTTGAGAACTTTGTAGTCAAAATCTAACGCTTTTATAGGTCTGTTGTCAAATCTCTAGTCAAAATTTTAATATTTCTCAGCATTTACTTTCATTTTCTAGAGTCAAAATCTCACAATTTAGAAGGTCTCACGGATTTTGACTACTCGAATTTAGGGCGTTTATGCAGTTTTCTACATTTCTTTTACTGCCAATTTCGCATTTAATCCCTCTAGTTAGATTGGTCAAAATGTAATTCATTTCAAAATTTTCGTGGTCAATATCCACCACGAATTTATATTAAAGTCAGCCATCACTCTCTTATTCGGCCCGCCAAAATGCAAAATAATTTAAAGAAAAAAATTACATTTGTTTATTCTTGAACTATCAATTTGATATTTGCTGAAGTTACTACTTTCCTATTACTACTTTTACAACTCCATGTAGTTTTTCCGCCACGTCATGATCGAATTTCATCAATGGCTGAATTTCGGTGTTCTTTTGGTCCTAAGATTTTCATTGTATTCTTTGACTTTTAATCGAGCATTGACATCAAAAGACAGTCATCACATGATAAAATAACCCAATTGGAATGTACGGTTGTAATAATCACGACTGTTTGATATCTACCCAATGTAGTTTTTTCGCCACGTTCTGATCATGACGTAGCGAACTTCATCAAAGGATGGATTTCGGTGTTCCTTCAGTTTTTATTGCATTCTTTGACTTTGAGTTGACCATTGACATCGCAAGACAGACATCAGGTGGTAAAATAACTCAATTAGATTGTACCACAAATTTATATTAAAGTTAGTTAAAGTCACTCTCTTATTCGGCTCGCCAAAATGCAACATTGTTAAAAGAAAAAGACAAATTTTTAAAATTTTTACCCATCAAGTAACTAAATATTTGAAAAAAAAATCATAAATTTGTTATTTTTTTGGACAATCAATTTGATATTCGCTGAAGTTACTACTTTATTCTCTTTCATTCGACTCGCCAAAATGCAAAATTATTAAATCAAATGTCCAAATTTTGGAAATTTTTACCCGCCAAGCGACCAAATTTTTGAAAAAAAACGTAAATTTGTTATTTCTTGAACTATCTATTTGAAATTCGACGAAGTTACTACTTTTGACTTCATTATTCGGTACGTCAAAATGCAAAATTATTCAAATAGTAACGACAAAATTTGGAAATTTTGCCCGTCAAGTGACCAAATTTAAAAAAAAAATCGTGAAGTTGTTATTTTTTAAACTATAAATTTAAAATTCGCTAAGGTTATTACTTTTCACTCTATTATTCGACTTGCTAAAATGCAAAATTATCCAAAAGAAAAAACAAATTTTAAAAATTTTTACCTGTATAGCGCCATATTTTTGAAAAAAATGTTAATTTTTGGACTAGCAATTTAAAATTCGCTGAAATTATTACTTGAGATTGTCTTGTTTGGCACGCCAAAATGCAAAATTATTTAAAGAATAGAACAAATTTTGAAAATTTTTATCTGTTATGCGACTAAATTTTTGAAAACAAATCGTAAATTTATTAATTCTTGCACTATCAATTTGAAATTCGCTGAAGGTACTACTTTCGACTTCATTATTTGGCAGGTCATAATGCAAAATTATTAAAAAAAAGACAAATTTTGGAAATTTTTACCCCTCAAGTGACCAAATTTTTGAAAAAAAATCGTAAATTTGTTATTTTTAAAATATCAATTTAAAATACGCCAAAGTTATTACTCTTCACTCTATTATTCCACTTGCTAAAATTCAAAATTATCCAAAAGAAAAAGCAAATTTTGAAAATTTTTACTTGTCTAGCGACCATATTTTTGAAAAAAATGTTATTTTTTGGACTATCAATTTAAAATACGCTGAAGTTATTACTTGTCATTCTCCTATTCGGCAGGCCAAAATGCAAAATTATTGAAAGAATAGAACAAATTTTGAAAATGCGACCAAATTTCTGAAAACAAATAGTAAATTTGTTATTTCTTGCACTATTAATTTAAAAGTGGCTGAAGTTACTACTTATGTCAAATTGTACATGTTCTGAGCCTTAATAAACTTAATAAAAAAGCTCCACATTTTGACTACTCAGCCAAATCGAGAAGATTATTGAAGTCAAAATTCTTGAATTCTGAGATTTTGACCACAAGCTTGACGTATAAGCTCCTTCGGATTTCTAAAATTAGCGAGTCAAAACCCTCAAATAAGAACGGCTTTGGAAGCCAAACTAAGCTTGCATCCAACGCTCTTTGTTTCCGTCACGAGAGTTATGAATGTTCATTTCTCGTTAGAATCAAAGCAATGCAATCCTAACGAGAGTTTCAAGTTTTAATTAGCTTTGTCTCGAGGCAATAATACAGAAGGATGACATCTCATCTATGTAATACCGCGACATTACTTAAGGATAGTTGCTCGATTCTCTAGGGTCACTAGACCATTTTATGTCCTATTTGAGATTATATACTTCGCTGGAGAGCCACAACCACCCGCGAATAAAAACAAAGGCCACTGAACTTATAAAGATGAACTCGTCTCTCTTATGAAACTGACACCAATTGCAGAAGCGCAACGCAAATAAAAGCTTTATTACATCCCTTTTTATCATTGAAATTTGATTGACGTACGCTCCGCTTCCTCTATTTGTCAAATATGCGTCCAAATCGATGGCTGATTAATTGAAAAAACAATAATTGTTCGATCCGTTGTGCATTTTTGGCAAAACGAACGATAGCAGATGGGGATGAAACCGATTTATTGTGGTATTATAAGGGTAAATTATGACTCAACGGGGTAAAATATGATTTTAACTTTATTTATTTGTGATCAAATTTTACAGCGGGAGCCGCGGGTCACACAAATCATTCGGTTAACTCGTCGCGGTCATTAAAGATAAGCATCCCGCGTAGTTTTTGCGCCACTTCATTATCATGACGTTGCAAACTTCACCAAGGAATAGATTTTGGTGTTCCTTTAGTTCTAAGGTTTTCATTGTGTTCTTTGACTTTGAGGCGACCAACGACATCGCAAGGCAGTCATCACGTGGTAAAATGAGCCAATTGGAATGCACGGTTGAGATAATCACGACTGTTTGATATCTACACAATGTAGTTTTTCCGCCACGTCATGATCATGACGTTGCAAACTTCACCAAGGGATGGATTTCGATGTTCCTTTGGTTCTACGGTTTTCATACAATTCTTCGGCTGGAAGTCGACCATTGACATCGAAAGACAGTCATCAAATGGTAAAATGACCAAATTGGAATGTACGGTTGCGATAATCACGACTGTTTGATATCTACCCAATGTAGTTTTTCCGCCACGTTGTGATCATGACGTAGCAAACTTCACTAAGAGATGGATTTCGGTGTTCCTTCAGTTTTTATTGAATTATTTAATTTTGAGTCGACCATTGACATCGCAAAACAGCCATCACGTGGTAAAATGACCGAATTAGATTGTACCGTTGAGATAATCGCAACCGTTTAATATACCCAATGTGGTTTTTTACTACGTTTACCACGACGTACCCAACTTTTTCAAGATATGGAAATATGGCGATCACGTGATCCAATTAGCCAATCATGGCCAATGATGGGCGTCACGTGACATATAAGTAGTTTTGCGGTCACGTAATGTTAACTCGGTCTCGTGACACAATTTCGCTCGATTCTAATAATGGAATTTCGTAAATAATTCAGAATCCCATCCCGGCCGAAATCCAATTTCGCGGCTTTTTGATTTTTAAACACAAGTAAACATTAAGCGCGTCCGTCCGTTTGATAAAATATTCATAAGCAATTTGCCATGTCTCAACGCAGATTGCCAACGGTTTTTTCTTCTATTACGCTCCTGTCTTTATCCATCTTCCGGATAATTTTTGCATAAATCAAGGTTGGCGACTAATTAATGAAGACGGCGAGAAGGGAGAACGATAAATTTTCGAAATAAAGACGTGGCTTGAAAGTGGATAAATAGGGACTATTTGTTTTGTCGGGAAAGCGTACTGCTAAAAAAAAGAAAGAAAGTCTCGACAAGTAGATATTGATGATTTGCAGGGAAAACTATTAATCTTTTGAGTAATTGGGTATAAGGCAACAAAAGAAAGTTTCTGGATTTTTCCGGTGGGTTTTTCACCGGAAATTTTATAAATGAAGAGAGCGGTTGATGCATTAACGTGATTGAATAAGTTCCGGACTAAATTCGGAAAAAATAAAATGATTTAGAGGAATATAATATACTCCGGGAGAAGAAACCATTTTCTAGATTGTCGCTATTCATTGCCTTTTTATACTTCTGTGGTAGTTTTAAAGAAACTGTACCGTGAATATGAAGTTTGAGACATCGAACAAAAAAAAATGGCTGCGCCTCCGCCATTTTCCAATCTCTATATAAACTTTCAGCTTTACAACACTGCCGATAAGTAAGTTTTCTGTAATATAATATAAAACTCACCTTTCTTCGCGTCTCCATGATGTGCATAGTAGTGCAGGTCCGTAATATGCCAGAAATACCCTAGAAGAAAAAAAACGAGTATTAACGCAAATTATCAGGTGTTCACCGCAAACCCCCCAAAATAGCTGAACATCACGTTTATTACACAAAGTTCATTATACCGGATCGACATGATTAATTTACATAAGAGAATTGTTTATCCTGGATCAATTAAATTAATTTATAACGTAATATGCAAGAGTAAGTGCGTTAATTAATTCCTGGTTTACTGCTAATATGTGACGTAAATCATCTGCATGGGGAACAGACGCGTCGGTATTAAAGCAAACGATGTTGATGTATCAATATCAGGGGGGAAAAACTCGGCTTTCGGCACGTCTGATGTCGTTAGTCATCCGGAAATCGAGCACGGGATTTTTCCGGGTGACCGGAAACAACCCGGAGGATTTCAACCTTGTTGTTATGATATCTCGTGACGTCATCGTTACAAACTATCTGAAATTTACTCAGATTTAAAGCTGCGTTTAGAGTTAATTGCGCGTGACGAGCGACGAAAGAAAACACTGGAAATTTATTGCAATCGCCGTTTTATAAATCGCTTCAATTTCGTTAAGTGTCGGGCGTCTCGGGTCGGTGCAAGCGGAAAAAATTTAAAAAGTAGTTCGCGATGGAGTGCGACCCGTCGACTGTGACGTGTCGAAAAACTCGCGTGGGTGCTTCCCCCACTCTATAAACTTAAAAAATCAAAAGTGTCCCGCGATGGAGTGTGTTACGTGGCGGTTGACGTGCCGGAAAAATTCCCTCGGATGGCCCCATCTAAAAAAACACGAAAAAATCAAAAGTGTCACGCGATAGAGTGTGTTACGTAGCGGTCGACGTGCCGGAAAAACTCGCGCGGATGCCCCCTCACTCGCAGAACTCGAAAAAATCAAGAGTCCCGCGATGGAGTTTGTTACATGGCGGTTGACGAGCTGGAAAAACTCCCTCCTGAATGAAAACTCAAAAAATCATAAATATTCCGTCATAGAATGTTACGCACGAATGTCCCCTCACTCTCTAAACTCGAAAAGAAAAAAAGTGTTTTGTGATGGAGTGCGCTACGTTGAAGCTCACGTGCCTAAAAAACTCCCTCGAATAGAGTTTTAAATACAAACTCAAAAAAATTATAAGTGACCCGCGATAGTTTGTTACGTAGCGGTCCACGCGTCGAAAAAACTCGCGCGGATGCCTCTTCACTCTCAGAACTAGAAAAGATCTAAAAGTGTCTTGTGATAGAGTGCGCTACGTCGCGGTCGACGTGCCTGAAAACCTCCCGCGGATGGTCCCACCTGAATAAAACCCCAAAAACAATCAAAAGTGTCCCGCGATAAAGTGTGTTACGTAGCGGTCGACGTGTCGGAAAAACCCGCTCGGATTTCTCGCTCTCACTAAAAGATTGGAGTTTAATTCTTGTAAAAACTTATTGTGGTGGTTACAGAAATACGGTAAGCTCGAGATATCGAGTTTTATCTTCGGGGTGGTGTTTCACAATTTAGTTGGGAAGCTCGATCGCTCCAAAAAGTGGTTTCTTTTTAAGGTTGTGGGAATGCAATTTCCTAATGACTCGGGAGGAGCTCTGTGCATGTTCTCGAGTGTGTTTTGAGCCAAGGATTGCCCAAATGGAAGCAAAAACGTTTCATGTATGCAGACAGGAACTGCTTCCATAAAATTACAATAAATATCTCTTGTTGCTCGCAAACTACAATAACGTAGTTCGACCAACGTAAATAACATCACTTGTGGGCATAAATAAAGCACAAAGGACTCGATGCTGTTGTAAATATCTCCTATATATAGAAAAAGCCACCGAGTCTATTTTTCAGAATTAAAAATCCCCAGACTCGAATCGATTACCCCGATAAATCCTTGTTACGGTAATTTCTCTTCGGAATTAACAAAATCAACAACTCGTCCGTTCCATAAAAGGACTATAAAAGTGAAAAACGCCTCGTAAAGCAAATAAATTCCATTCTATTAATAAAGCAACAGGTCTTTGTAGAAAAGAAATCGATAAAATTCCATTTGCACGTGTTGGCTTGTTCGGAAATTGATTAACATCGTCTCGATTAAAATCGCATCTCGCTTATTAAAAGTTCCATTCGGTCTAATGCAAAACACATTTCTCGACCCCGAATCACTCAACGTAGGCATTTTGATGAAAGATACCGAAATTCCCTTTATGGAAAAGGAAACTACATCCGAAACGCACGAACGCTTTCGACGAATTGTGTGTTTGCACTGGAGGCATTTTCCAAGAAAATCGCGTGTCTAACGCGCATAAAACTCTTTCTTTTAGATCTCTACGTGCAATGGCATATTTCCATTACTACGGGAACGTTAATGAAGAGATAACGGCAATTTGTCGGAATTAAAACGATTGGTTCGGACGAAAATTAGAGTTGCAAGCGGTTTTGTGCAGGCACAATCATTATTAATTTCAGGGCCGGATAATCCAATTGTACCAAAAAACACACAACGGAATTTCATCAGTCTCTCTTAGCCAATCGCATCAGCAACGACGACCACGTGATGGCCACCCAAAGTGGTTTTTCGGCGCGAGCATCATGACGTAGCGCACTTCATAAAGAGATGCATAAGGATTTTGTGTGATTTTAATCAACCAATAATATTGCAATGTTCGTCCACCTGAAACTAGTCGACCAATTGTAGCAAAGATTGTAATCACGTAGTGAAATTAAGCAATAATATAACAATGAATAAATTAAGTAGTATCTACCCAATGTGGTTTTTCCGCCACGTTCCCCATGACGTAACAAACTCCGTTAATGAATAGATTCCCGTCACTCTTCTGCATTTGTAAAGGTTTTGTGACCCAGCAACTCTAAATAAACCAATAATAATGATTTGTTTATTGACAAATGACAAAACACAACACAACACTATTTTCCAATCACCGATCATGAATAAGAAACCAGTTCGGCGTTTAACCAATCACGTAAACAATGACAGTCACATGATATCCACCTCGGTGGTTCATCTGCTACATAAATTACACCCTTTTTCATCGTTTCTGCAACCGCCTCCTCCACCCCCGTCTTTTGTTCCGACTCCAATTAACCACTGACCAATAATAAATGAGTGCAGCGTCGTGATTTAGAGCTGTGAATAATGAAGCGTCTGGATGTAGATTCAGGTGAAGCCGCCCCTTCTCGAGTCTGGCATTTTTGCCGCTTCCGATGTCCGTTCTCGCTCAATTTACCAAACAAACATCCCGCCCCCAAAGGACGTCGACAGCAGTCTCCGTCAATAAGACGTTGATATGTCAACAAATTTTTTCGCCGATTTGGAAATATTTTCGTTAGGCTTTTTGATAGAGTGGCAATTCAGCGCGTGCGGCTCGATTTCGCAGCGGAACGAGATAGCATTTTTTAATTATGGAATTTGTTTGTTCGATGTTTTGCCGCCCAAGCATAGTTGTTTTAGGTCTAACCAATCGCCCAAAGTAGTTTTTTTGTCACGTTGCCCATGCTGTACCTACCTAGTTAGTAAATCAGTCAAATTTACCCTCTTACGTTGATTTCTCGTAGTTTTAACCAATGACGATGAAAAGTATAAATCACGTGATATCTACCCAAAGTAATTTTTTCGCACCATCATCATGACGTGTACAACTTTATCATGATATGGATTTCAATGTCGATTTAAACCAACCAATATTATGTATTTTTGCGTTTGTCTACCTTAGGCAATTCACCAATTACAATACAATAAAAAACAAATAAGATATGTACAGTACAACCAATCTCGATAAAAAGTAAAAATCACGTGAAATCTACCTAATATAATTTTATCATTTGTTTATCATGGCGTGCACAACTTTTTTACAATATAAATTTCAAAGATCTGTAATTTTCAAGTCGAGAACGATGTAAACCAACAATATTCTATCTACCGTAGACAAATCGTCCAATAATAGCGAAGAACAGTGATCAGGTGGTGCAATTAACCAATTACAATGCATTAAGGAAGAGATAAGATATGTATACCCAAAATGGTTTTTCAGTCACGTTATCTACTCACGCTTAGACTGTAACATTAGTCTCTCGTACAACCAATCACGATGAAAAGTAAAAATCACGTGATATCTACCCATTGTAATTTTTTCGCACAATCATCATGACGTGTACAACTTTATCATGATATGGATTTCAATGTCGATTTAAACCAACCAATATTATGTTTTTTTGCATTTGTCTACCCCCCTTAGGAAATTTACCAATTACAATACAATAAGAAACAAATAAGATATGTACAGTACAACCAATCTCGATAAAAAGTAAAAATCACGTGATATCTACCTAATATAATTTTATCATTTGTAATTTTCAAGTCGAGAGCGATGTAAACCAACAATATTCTATCTACCTTAGACAAATCGTCCAATAATAGCGAAGAACAGTGATCAGGTGGTGCAATTAACCAATTACAATGCATAAAGGAAGAGATAAGATATGTATACCCAAAATGGTTTTTCAGTCACGTTATCTACTCACGCTTAGACCGTAATATTAGTCTCTCGTACAACCAATCACGATAAAAAGCAAAAATCACGTGATATCTACCCAATGTAGTTTTTTCGCACATTTGTCATGACGTGGCACGCAACAGATTGCGGAATGGAACCTGATGGTGATTTTTAATTATAAATTTGGTTTGTTTGATGTGTTTTGGCGCCCAAGAATAGTTGTTTTAGGTTTAACCAATCGCCTTATGAGAAGCCCGAAGTCTTCCCATGATGTACATACCTCATTACGCTAATTTATCGTAATTTCACCCAATGGCGATAAAAAGTAAAAATCACGTGATATCTACCCAATATAATTTTTTAATACGTTTATCATGACGTGTACAATTTTTCATAATATGGATATCAAAAATATGTAAATCAACCAATCGCGATAAAAAGTAAAGATCACTTGTTATCTACCCAAAGCAGTTTTTTCGTCGGTCCGTCATGACGGTACGCAACGGATTTCAGAATGGAGCGTGATAGCTGTTTTTAATTATGAAATTTGTTTGTTCGATGTGTTTTATCGCGAGATTTTCCGCTTGGGCGCTGAATTTTCTGAGCTGATCGTTGCAATTATTTAAAACGGATCCACATCCATTACGTTAATCCACTTCAATCAGAACAGCTAAGAAGCTTTCAGCAGTAGCATTTATCAGAATTAGTAGAATTAGGTTGTTAGCGAGCGTAGCGCGTGCTATCGACGGTACACACAACAACTCCGGTTTTATTAACCGCAGCCGGAGTTACACATAGTTCCGGGCGTTCGTTGCGACTTAATCCCCCGGAAGATATGGGACAAAAGCGTATTTTCTAAAGGACCGCAACTGCTTTTACATTGCCGAAGAAGAGAGACATGCAGAGAGACGGATGAAATTCGATATTCGCTTTCGCAACGACGAAAAAATATGAATTTTTCACTCAACACGTACCGTACTGATCCCATTTCCCCAAATACCATATGAAACTTTTATCGCTAAAGAAGAAGGTCCCATCAATTGCGTCACTGTTGGCGGGTAATTAAATGTCCATTATCTAAAGCCATTAAAGCCATTTATTTGTGCTTTGTGATGATTTGTGTCGGAGACATGTTCAGAAATTTCAGACAGATTATTAATTCTGTTGCAAAGTTGCCAGCGCCGCCCGGTGAATTACAAGAAAATAAATTCGTCGATGCTAATGACGAGGTAATGGTGTCTCTAATTCTATTTTTGTTCGGACAAAATGAATTAATGATTTTACAAGCGCTTCGTATCGTTGAAACATCCACCCAGTGGTTTGGCGACGATGTGGCTGGCAAACCACATGGGACATACACCACGTGACATGGTTGTTACACAGGCATTGGTAGTGTTATCCATCCAAAGTAATTTTTTTACCACTTTTATTATGACGTAGCACAAGTAGTAAACAACCTGTTCTCTTTTCATTTGTATTAAATAAATGAAAAAAAAAAAAATCTGCGAGAAAAGTTCAAAACATCCACAAGTACACCCGCTTTCAGTGTCAGAAAACCACATAAGATACATGCCACGTGACATACCTGCTGGGCCGATATTGGATGTGGTATCCATCTAAAGTAGTTTTTTCCTACTTTTATTATGACGTACCACAAAAGTGTACAACGTGTCGTTCTCATTTTATTTATACAGATGAATAAATGAAAAAAGAGAGATCAAAACTTCCACAAGTGCACCCGCTGGTTCAGTGGGAGAAAAACCACATAGAATATATACCACGCGACATGGGTATTGGACCGGTACTGGTTATGGTATCTACCCAAAGTAGTTTTTTTACCACTTTCATTGTGACGTAGCACAAAATTGTAAAACTTGTCGTTCTCTTTTTATTTGTTCCAAAAGAATGAAAAATGCATCCCTAGGAGAAGTTCGCTACGTGAAGGTAAACGTGCTGAAAAACTCCCCGGATGCACATCACGTGAGCGCGAGATGCACCGTAATTGGTCGTTTTCTATTTTTGTCGTTACGACCCGGAAAACCGTCGAAAAATTGATTAGAAACTAGCAAGACGCGCCGTGGAATGCAGCAGATGATACTGTATTACATTTCCATAACATTTATGAATATTCATTGTCGTCTTGGTAATAAGTAGGAAGCCCGGAGCCGTTCTTGTTTTGTACGGCATTTGTAAGTTGCTTTGTTGGAAACTCGACTAACAACCGAAGCTTGCATTTACCGAAGTGGATAGTAATTTGGCCCGAAAGGTCACAGGGAGATAAACGAGACTTATACGGTCACAGGTTAATAACATGTTGAAATAATTGGTGGTGCAGCGATTCGAGAAGTGGGGATTAAATTAGTAATCTGGAGCTTGCATACAATGCGTCGTGTATAATTCGCGACGTGGTGGTCTTCTGCAACTTTAATGGTCAATCAATGGAAGGAACAATGTAGAATTTGGCTGACGGAGCACAAAACACGCCAATAATGCACCACCTGTTCCTCCGCATAACTTCTCCGTTTGCGTCCTTTGTGTTTCTCCATCTGCGCATAATAACCCGCCAATTATTCCGATCAGACTTTGGAAAAAATCCCCATCGCAAATGCAGCAATTTTCAGCTTTGATGATTGCAACCTCTCTCAAGTCGACACACTTTCAGAATTTTGATCTCGATTTTTAAAACAGATCCGTGAAGAGCTGTCTAGTGTTTGATCCTTTCGAGTGTGAATGCGTTCGCCATTCTGATTCGCGTTAACTCCACTGTATTTTGCTTCGACAAATAAATAAAAATGTTGCCGACTTGCCTGACATATTCCGCATGAATTCCAGATGGTCGTTTTTTGTAAATTTACACCATCCATCTTTGCTTGAAAGCTATAAAACGAAATCGCTGATAAAAAACGGCCACCCCTTCTCCACCGACTTTGGTTCAAAGCAAAAACGAATTATGAACACAAAACGGCGTTTAATTAAAATCTAAAATTCTCTAGAAACTCAATCGTTTTGTCGCTCTAATAACCGTTTTCGTTCTCTAGGGACGGTAATTAAAAACGTTGCTATTAAAATTTAAGCCCTGTCGCAGTTCTTTGTTAACGGAATGCGAGATCTAGAAATATTCGCTGTCATAACGAGATTCATTCGAGAGGGCTCTGTTTCGCTAAATTATGACTTTCCTGACTTTACAGCCGAGATCTTACTCCAATCCCTTACCTACCGGCAAACGTGACGGAAAATTCACGATTTAAAACTTCTCACTCTTTTCACTGTCATCGTCAACCCGACCGACACACATCACGTGACGTGAGTAAACATCAACCATTGGTCATTTAAGCTACGTACGCTTACTTATCCATCTCTTCCTATTGTTCATCACGTCAGAATAAACGTGACGGAAAAACAACTTCAAATTTTATTATTGGTCCATTTCAAGCCCACGAGCACAGAAATGCTAGATAATCACATAATCCATCTCCTCTAAGTGTGCGCTACGTCAGTGTCGACGTAGCGGAAAAATCACATCGGTCGACAACTGTTGGTCTATTAAGTGTACTGTGATTGTATATCACGTGATGTGATTTCTGGTCAACTATTGGTTCGTTTGCTCCACACAGAACTTTTTTTCCGTTTAACAAATGGCTTTATAAGGTGTTTTTTTCGTCACGTGTCTTAATAAACGAGTGAAATATGTACGCTAATTTATCGCAAATTTAACCAACGACAATAATAAGTAAAAATCATCCAATGTAATTTTTTTACACGTTCATCATGACGTGCAACCTTATCATGATAGGGAATTCAATGTTGATCTAAACCAATCAATATTATGTATTTTTCCGTCTGTCCACCTTAGACAGATCGTCCAATAGTAGCGAATAGTAGCCAATAATAGACAGTGATCACGTGATGCAATTAACCAGTTACAATATAATATGAACAGATAAAATATGTATACCCAAAGTAGTTTTTCAGTCACGTTTTTCACTGATGTTTAGACTTCATAGTTGATCCTCGCTGAACAACCAATCACGATAAAAAGTAAAAATCACATGATATCTACCCAACCTAATTTTTTTAGACGTTTATCATAACGTATACTACAACTTTATCATAATATAGATTTCTAATAACTTAAGTACAGATCAACCATTGGTTCATTTAAATTACATACCCGCACTGTCTTCATATTGTTCATCACGTCAAGGTGAACGAAGCGGAAAAAACACATAGAATATTGATCACATGATATTATGTTGGTCAATTTCAAGCACACAAACGCAAAAATGCTACACAATCACATAATCCACCTCATCTTAGTCTGTGTTACGTCAGCGTCGACGTAGCGAAAAAACCACATCGGATGTTAATCACGTGACATGGTTACTGGACAACTGTTGGTCCATCTAAGCGAACTTAGATTGTATATCACGTGATGTCAACTATTGGTTTGTTTACTCCACACAGCATAATTTTTGTCCGGTTTAACCAATCGCGTTATGAGGTGTCTTGCCTTCATATTGTTTATCACGTCAAGGTGAACGTGGCGAAAAAAACCCAAAGAATGATATTATTGTTACAATGGTACATAGTCTATGTCCGTGTTACGTCAGCATCGACGTGTCAAAAAAAACACGTCGGATGACAATCACGTGGCATGATTGCTGGACAACTGCCTATTTAAGAATACTAATTTCTGGTCAACTATTGGTTCGTTTACTGCCCATGGTATAAAAGTGTTCGCATTGAGGTCACCGTGTCGTAAGCAGCGGCTTATCACGTGATCTGTGAAATTTCCGAGCCGTCTCGATTTGGGAGAAAGCACTTGGAACAAGCGCCCCTTACAAAGAACTCGGTAAACTTTGATTTTTAAGAATCGAGTTAAAACAAAAATAAAACGGCATACACCCGTCGCGATTTAAGACCCAATTTAAGCCCTTTGCCGTTCCTAAGTGAAAAGTTTATGTGGCAACTTATTTCCTCCTCGCAGTTGAAAAAACTCATTTTACAACCCCGATTTTCCGCATTTATCAATTTTCGCCCCAGTGTTGCCATTATCACTCACAAATATCCCGGCAATAAAAGCTCCAAATCACCATATAAATAGAACGAGTTCCGACAAAGTGCACGGAATATATTTCTCTGATCGACAAACTTTGAAATTATTTAAAAAAGCTGAATCGATAATAGCAGACGTCTCGGTCTTAAGAGGGGAAATTACAGGTGTCAAAGTTGACAAAGGGTCGGAATTGGAAGGGCGTGACCTCACGTGCTCAGGATTTGTTGCCCTTAAGGTCGACGGCAATGCATCAATTGATAATTGTGTGTTATCATTCAGTGCCGAGCCAAAGGGCGAACATGATTGGAGGGTTTAATGAGCACCCAGATCAGTTTTTTTGGCACGTCGGCGGGTCGACGCGTTGAAAAACTATTCGGAGTAGATCTCACGTGACTAGGTAAAAGTGTGTTTTTGACAAAGTTGAATCAGATTCCGCAACTGTCACTCCTCCGCGAAATTTACAACTTAATTCCCATCTCCTCGCCAAAGACATTAGTCACGTCCTTCACCCCAACATTCATTCCGAAGCAATCGCTTCTCCCGAATTAATTCCGAAAGGATAAACTGTTGTCTGAAATTTTTTCGTCTCAAAGACGATTTATCACATCCCGTCCGATTTTGCATGTCGGGGGTGGGGCCACCCCCAACTGTATTGTTTTTAAGACGTTTGCACGTAACGTGGACAAATGATGGTTCGCAGTGCAGAGGACGTCTTCGTATCGATTCTAGTTCACGGATGGCCACTTCGGTTCAACGTTACAAAACGGTCTTTCTACCCCTTTCCGGGTTGACGTCAATAAGAGTCGGAATAAATCGGTCCCTTGTTTCCGCCGACTCGCGCTCGCCCTTAAATAGCTTAACTTTCTTAATTAAGTCGGATCCTTAATCAAGAATATGCGTTCTGATTCACTCTGGAGGGATTAATACGTCCTGATCGGAAAAGAAGACGCGACGCTCATTAACTGACGGCCGCCACCGACTTGTACACGTCACTCGCACTTGTTGTACCACAATGAATTTTTCTGGGCTTTTGACACTTTGATGGATTCGGCAGAGGGAAGTCTGCTGACAGAGACAGTTAAAGGATTCTTTAATCGGTTTCACAGCGCAATTTTCCGGTGAATGACTCGGCGTACTTCAAACAAAACGGTTTTATTTGATTTGTCGTCGTGTAAACAGGACTTGGAAAGGGCACATTTCAACTTCAAGTGTCCTGTAAACTATCCCTCTTAAAACGCGCTTCCATTAGCTCCAGAAACACACATATCATGTATCGCAGAACTTCGGGTCTACGTAGCGGAAAAACTAAGCTGGACGGACCCCATGTGATGCGGTTGATGGTCAATCATTGGTTCCTGGACACCACGTAACACGATTACTGGCCTCGAACTGTATACTCACCAACGTAGCAAAAAATACCCTAAATAAAAACCACCAGACTTAATAGCTGACCAATTAGTGGTTGTTGACACAGTCAAAGACATAAGTTGGCGTGTCGATCTTAACCTCAAACTGCACACACTCGTATCATGTATCGCGCGACTTGAGATCTACGTAGCGGAAAAACTACGCTTGATGAACGCCACGTGATGCAGTTGATGGACAATTACTGGTTGTTGACAATGTCAAAGACATTAGTTGGCGTGCCTATCTTAACCTCACACATGTGATGTATCCCGGGACTTAAGATCTACGTAGCGGAAAAACTACACTGAATGGACACCACGTGATGCGGTTGCTGGACACCCCTTGACAGGATTACTGGCCTCGAACTGTTAACATACTGACGTGGGAGAAAAACTATCTTAGATGGAGACCACGTGACTCGATTGCTGGCCAATTACTGGTTGTTGACAGAGTCAAAGACATTAGATGGCGTGACGATCTTAACCTCAAACCTGCAAACAGTGCTGCCAATCCTCCTAAGATATCACTTTATTCGATTATGGTGGTAACGATTTTTCCCAATGCCTGTCAGAATCTGAAGCCTCGTAAATATGCGTCAGCTTTGTGCATCGAATGCATGGATAAGCTTTTTGTCATATTATGACGCTCGTTCCAGTGTATGTATTGTGATTTATTGTATACATTTATCGTAGCACGAAGCGGAAGAGATATTTATGTTTATCTCTATAGTTAGCGTTTTATTGTCGTGAAAAGTCGTATTTTTGGTAGTAAAGTTCAGATAAGGAGACGGAAATGAATAAAAAATGTGTAAAACCGGAGCCTTGGAATGCGTTTGATTAATTTTGTGGCAGACTAAGCAAGAGATAAGAGGGCTGTGCATGAGAGGAGTGCCTTGGGGGAATTTCACACTAGCAGGTTGGCAGCTTGGTGATGCGAGGTGGAAAAATGCAAACCGGTGTAATATTCTCTGAACTTAACAGACATTTCAGGTGTACCAACACAAAACTGCAAACTAATATCAAATTAACAAAAACGGATCGTTTATAATCATCATGAATTCCGTTTTTGCACCAAAGGACGCAATTGACACTTAAAATAAACTTTATGAAGCTGAAAAAACGTACGTTGTAGTATCTAACCTCACACTTTGTTCCAAATTTGTGGTGCAGTTTCTCACTTGACAGTTTGGTAATGTGAGGTGGGAAAGTACACACCACTGTTGCCAACATTATGGTGCTTTCCAAAATTACTTTAGACATTTCAGGTTCACCAACATAAAGCAGTAAAGTAGGGCCAACCCAACAAAAAAAGAGCCGAATTAATTACAATCACTCCGTTTCTCTGTTTTTGTACCAAAAAACGCAATAACAGGTTCTTAAACGTAGGAAACGAGCCTCGAAGTACCTAACCTCAAACTTTTTGCACCAAATTTGACCAATTTTGTGGTATATAATTGCGGCAGGGGTGACTATCAGACAATTCTTGGCCCCAAATAGTTGGAATTTGCCTAAAAATCGAGAAAATAGTGGAAAGTAGGTCAACTAACCTAAAATTTAGTTTTGCCGGTCGTAGCTTCATCTGTCGTTGTTCGTTCTGCTTATCACTAAACAATATCTTCACTCTCACATTGTTATTACTTTTTGTTCTTTTAAGGTAAAAACATGCGGTTTCGGTGTTCAATTACTTTATTGTCAAGCAGCGGTACTCAAACTGTGGAAAAAACAATTAAAATGTTAATAAAACCGTAAAAAAACCTAAAATTATGCGTTTTTAATTCAGTAAACCTCCAGAATTGTAACGTAGCAATTTATTTATTTTTTTGTAGTAAAGTTTTTTTATTTCTTACGATTTTTTGTTGCGGCCCCACAGTTTGAGATTCACTGCTCCTTCAACCACACACATCGCCGACCAATCACATCGCAGCGTTCCTATCTTCACGAAACGCACCAACTTCGTGCCTGTTTGAAAGTGGTGAAGGAAAATTAGTGAAATTGTGTGGTTTTTGGGACTTTTAGTGAAGGTGGAGTGTGGAATCAACGAGCTGACGGTGCGACCTTGCAGTGGAGGGACTCAGGTCAGTGGAAATTTGTTTTTATCCCATTTATGAGGCCTTGATTTTGCGACCTACACCAACTACCCTGTACGAATTTGGGGTGGGTTTTTCGTTAAGTTGGTACCGGTGGGCACTCTGAAGAGTGTGGAAACGTTTCGGACAGTTTGCGGCGACATTATCAGCGAGTTTTGCTTGGGATGGTCTGAATGAGAGTAGGTATCTGTTTTACCGACGTCACAGCTAGCTCAGTTTTGTTTGTCAAGGTGTCTAGATTTAAACTAATTTTCATCACTTTTTAGATGCATCTGGTGACTTTCTGAAGACTGTTCTAACGTTTCGTTAGTTTCAGAGGATCGGCCTCAGGTTTTCCACTTTGATAGAATTGGGTTGGAGAAGTAGGCCTGGAATTTCGTGCCTTTTATAGATATTTAGTAGGCCCAGCGTTTGTGGTGTCCACAGCTCACTTCGCTGGCGGTCCGTGGCCACGTACGATTCTGTGTCCACAAATAATAAATTGGCGTTTATTTAACCAATTTATAACCGAAGTTAATTACATCGGCCCTCATTAATAACCGTCAAGTTTGATCGTATTAAACCGGCGCTATCAAAACTCATAGCTTTTATAATAATCTAATTTTATCCATTATTTATATTTGATGTTATGTAAATGTATCACATGTGTGATCAGACTAATGTCAACATTTGCAAAACGTCATAAATAATTCATCTCCTTTTCCATTTGTTTATCTTTCCATACGAGTTTCGTAATTTCAATCAACGCTGCGTCAATTCAGGTGTAATTTTGATGTATTTTTCATCACGAATGAAGTGAAAGGCAACATCAAACACCATTAAGATTAAAAGTATTAAAACATAATCTTGCGAAGGTAATGCGGGTAGCAGCTGCACCTTATTTATAAAGCAACAGTAATTACAATTTGGGTCGTCTTCCTTAAAAGAAATTTTTCCAAGAAATTACCTTCAAGTCCCTTTTAAAATTAATTAAAATAGATGTTGGAATTTAATTAATTCAATAGCAATAAAAGAAGAGAATTCGCGATTAAAGGTGGCTATTGTCGTTGCCTCCTACGATGTAGCGTCGTACAACTATAGCCGCCATTTTTAATGGCGCCGCATTTATGTTCAAACCGCATTGTTGCCGCTGAGGACATTTCCGCCTCCTCTATTTATTTAAAGGAATCAACTCTACCATTGATTGGACTAATGACGCGTAACACAAAGGAGGCTTTGTTCTTGGACGATTTGCATACAATCTGTACAATTTGCATTGTCTTTAATGTTTTACATAAAAAATAGATCAAAGTGGATTTTACCAACATAAATTACCTCTTTCAATACAATACAACCCCACGGTGATTAATCACGTGACTATATAACAGGTAAGACTGCCTACGGAATTACCCCAAACTTGATGTGAATGTTTTCTGCAATTCCTCCATTTCATCCCTTTCCGCAGACAGAGAGCAAAACCGATGAATAATTAAGTGGTGTCGGTAATTACCGACCGAGCAAGAAAAAACAACTGCTTTTAGTTAATAGAATGTTGGGGTTGCACGCCACGGTTGCCGTAACTACCTATTTTGGGAATGTTATTAATTGCCGCAATTAGCCGACGTTTTTCCAACGGCGCCCAACGCGTGGCCGCATCTTAAGAATGACGTCACGAGTGGCGCCCGACGCGCGCCTCGGATTAATTAATATTACTCGGCCTCTCCAGTTGTCGTCTACAAAAACTTGCGACTTTTGAAGTGGAAACTTGCATCCGCTCCTTTGACTCGAGAAGTCGAGTATTTAACTAATGTTCATAAACTTGAGTGATTTTTTTTCTACTGTCTACGATTTCATCGCATCTCTATAAATTTTCCGCATCTCGTTACTGAGAACATGTCGAGATCAAAGCGTAATTGCATTCGTGTTGTTTCAGTAAAAATCGTGCGTTTTTCGTTGTTGTTTTAAAAAATTCGGGGGAAAACTCGGAGCTTTCGTTTTTACCACTTCAAAGGAGCCACGTCTTAATTAAGCTGCGGCGGTTTTGCCGGTTTGGTTGGTCTTCTTCTGGTCACTAATAGAATTAGTCGCTTCACTACGTCGAGTTTTCTGCCATTTTTATTTCGACTGTTTATTGTACAGAAGCGTGTTCTTCTGGATTATCGCTGTTGCGGAGAGGAAATAAAAGACAGAAGCGTGGAAATTTCAGGTAGTGGGTAAATTGGTTCATGAATGAACTTAATTGTCTCCAAAGAGACGTGCGGTATCTAGTGTGCCTAGTATATCAAAGCTTGCTCGATTTAAGGAGCTGTCATTCACGCCGATTTACACAAATTCCAGAGGAATCTTATATTGTTTCGTTAGGAAATTGCTCTATAGCTTAAGATAGATCTGTCTCTGATGGCTCTATATTGAAAGAATCACGTTAAGAAGTTTTAAGGTCTACAGGGTGGTTTAGCGTTTTTTGCATGCAACCCAAAATACAGAGACGTACGGTTTCTAGTGGGCGTAGAATATCAAGGGTTACTTGATTTAAGACGATTTCATCCGTGTAGTAATAATATAATGAAATAGCTCGAGAACGAAGTGGATTTTTTTTTATTCAAATACATATTTATATTTTAGTCGATTTCTAGCTTATTTGTGAAGCAAACTTAAGTTGTTGGTGCTCATTTTACGCAGAATTTCACTCAGAAACCAAAACTGTCTTGGGAATTTCCGTAAGTCAACTAATAATTGTAATTGAAAAATTGAAATTTTGGATAGTTAATTTTCGACATTTTTGATGCTCCTTAACTCTGAAATTTTTAACACAGAGAAAATTGCTGTTTTTATCGTTTTTATCGCTTACTTAAAATTCATTTATAAATATACAAAATTTTGTAGTCGATTTTTTCGAAATAAGAAAAATTTTGACTCAAACGTTGTAAATTTTTAATATTTGTTTTTTTGACCGTCACTTGTAAATTACTTGACCTACCAATTCGAGATTAGGCCATATAGTAGACTAGAGCTTCTTTCGATGAATATAGAACTCGTAGCCATTAAAATGTTGTTTTTGCACTGAAAAGATTTATTCAAAATGCCTTCGCAAAGAATTTTTGAAAACCTAATTCGATCAATATCTCGTTTATTTGTGAAGCAAACTTCAGTTGTTGCTACTCATTTAACGCAGAATTTAACGCGTGATCCAAAACTGTTTGACTTTTGTAGGAACGCTTTCAAATAACTGAATCAGAAGTTATTAGAGTGATGCGGTTTGCGCCATTGTTTTTCTTGCTTTTTCGTTGCTTAGATTCTGCTCTCAGATATCCAAAATTCAATAGTCCGTTTTTTGGAAAAAAAATTGAATTTTGAATTTTTTTGTTTTTTTTAACTGCCACTCGTAAACGATTTGACTTATCAATCTGTGATTTGGCCAGTTGATAGATCTCGAGTTGCTATTTCGATTTTATGTAGAACTCGACGGCATCGAAGGTCGTTTTAGCACCGAAAAGGTTTATTAAAAATGCGCCCGAAACGACTTTTGGAAAATCTAATGCGGTCAATATCTCGTTTATTTATAAAGCAAACTTAAGCTGTGGCAGCTCATTTTACGCAGAACTTCACGCAGAATCCAAAACTGTGCTACTTTGTTTTGTACGTCGACAAATAACTGAATTAAACGCGATTAGAGTTTCGATTAGAGTGCTAACATTTTGAAGCTCCGAATATTTTGTGCCCATAGAAAGATGCAGTTGGCGTCATTGTTTTTCTCGCGCTTTTTTTGATGAGAATCCGGTTTAACATATCTTTCATTAGTAAATTTGAAAATTAAATTGTTTTCGAAATAAATATGTATGTAAATTTATTTCGGTCAATATCTTGCTTATTTGCGGATTAAGCTCATGTTATTAGTACTCATTTTACGCAGAAGTTCATGCATAATCCAAAACTGTTTTGCGAATTTTTGTACGTCAACAAATAACTGAGTTATGGCTGAATAAATTTTCGGATATTTGGTTGTCATTTTTGAAATTTTTAGTGCTTAATATCTCAGAAACTACGATAGTTAGGTAGATGCGGTCTTTGCCATGGTTTTTCTTAGGCTTTTGTTTCCGCTCGCGAATTTTCAAAATTTGATAGTATTTTTTTTCGAAAAAAAATTTTTGTTCAAACGATGAAAATTTTTAAATTTTTGTTTTTTTAACTGTCATAAACTTCTTGACCTATCGATTTAAGACTTGATCAGTTAATACATCTACAGCGGCTCTTTTGTTTGATGTAGGACTTGAAGGAAATAAAAGTCGTTTTCGCATCGAAAAGGCTTATTATAAAAATCCCGAAAACCTTTTGTAAACCTAATTCGGTCAATATTTCATTTATTTGTGAAGCAAACATAAGTTATTGGTGCTTATTTTACGCAGAATTTCGCGCAGAATCCAAATCTGTTTTACAAATTTCCGTACGTTAAAAATAAGTTATGGCCTATTAAATTTGTAGGCAGTTGGTTTTTATTTTTGAAATTTTTAATGCTCAATATTTCTGAAACTACAACAGAGAGAATGCTGTGGTTTTCGCCATTGTTTTTCTAGTGCTTTTGTTGCTTTGATTCCGCTCAGATATCCAAAATTTGAAAACCGATTTTTTTCGATTTTTTTTTTACTTAAACCATGAAAAATTTTGAATTTTGGTTTTTTCATTGCCACCTGTATACTCTTGATCTAGTAATCGGAAATTTGGACAGTTGATATATTTCGAGCTGCTCTTTCGATTTATGTAAAACTTAAAAGCATTAAAGGTCATTTTGGCATCGAAAAGGTTCATTGAAAATGTTCCTGAAAGAACTTTTTGAAAATTTCAATTTGGTCAATATCTTGTTTGTTTGTGAAGCATAAGTTGTTGGTGCTCATATTACGCAGAATTTCACGCAGAATCCAAAACTCTTCTAATTTTTCACGTACGTCAATAAATAACTGAATAGACTTGATACAAATTTTGGGAGGGCTAAAATTTCAAACCACTAGAAATTCCGGTGCTCTATATTTCTCGAAGTACGACAGATTGAAAGATACGGATTTCGATGTCGTTTATCTCGCACCGATGTTGCTAAAAATCCGGTCAAAAAAAAAAACCTAGAATATTCACGCCCTGTCAAGTCGCCCTTGCATAATTTCTCGTTTTCTCAAGGCCTGTCGCTATAAATTGTAACCTTTCTTTACGAAATCAACAATTGAATTTAACCCCCATCCACCGCCTCCTATTATTTTCTTGAAATTCTAGCATTTCGAAAATTAATTCCCTCTTAATTGTAGAGTGCCTGTTTGCGTGTCACAGTCTAATTTTCGTTCACGACACCGAAAGAGATCTATAATTCTTGATCTTGAAACCAAGAAAGTTTAGTAAAATCAAGTCGGCCCTATCGATTGGACACTAATCGCGATTTGACAGACAAAAGCTCGTACAATTACCGCAGCTTGCTCTCCTTTCGAGTTTTATTCTCAAAAGAGTCGTTTCATCAATGTAATCTTCTCACTGCACCTCATCTATTATTACGGATCTTCTCCAAGAGCGAATCTTTTGTAATCTGCAAAGTTGGCTTGGAATGATACAATCCGAAGGTGATTGGACTCACTCCATTTTGAATTAAATAAAATGAATTTTTTAACGTCTCGTGTGATAACTTGTCCATTATTAACGCGTTGCGTTCATGGAGAGATTACAAATGAAGTTTGCAATAAACTCATGAATATAAATCGAAATTATTGTTGACGGTTCGAACATTATAGAGTAATTGGCAACTTGGATGCGCGCAATTATGCGAACGACGACCCCCCAAAAAACATCTAGTAGCCACGTTCAATGATTGATGGAAACAAATGAATAAGAATCAAACACTAACTGTAATAAATGTTAATATCGTAGCAGCTCATGACTCGAATTCATCATCGATCAAGTCTGCCTTGATTAGTAAAAACACGCATTGTCAAATCGTGCACTTTTACAACCATCGATCATGTCATTTTCGCGAAAATCTGAGATGACGTGCTTCTCCATCAATCAATTATCGAAGACATAAATTAGAAAGAATTCAAGACGTAAGGAAAAAACTTTATTATCACTGATGAGCGGTAATTAATGTAGTGGAAATGTCACGGCGGCGCCAACTTCATTTTTGTTCTCAAGGTCAGACCGTATAGTGCGGGGAAAAACCGAACTTTATCAAACTGTGGTAATCATAAATTAATCTTTGAGTTGGTAAGTTTTACTTTGCTGAGCACGTTCTTTGCTCGCCCAATCGATACACTCATTACATTGTTGCCAACTTATTGTTTTAATTGGAGTTTTTGGATGGAAGAACAAAATTGATAATTTCTTAGTTCTGCAGTTCTCTTTACATTCTCTAGGATTTATTGGGGCTGTCCGCAGTTATGCTGAATTCTTTAAAATATTATGGTACTCTCTGGGATACTAAAATTCTTTATGATTTGTCAAGAATTTTTCCTGAGAGAATTTCCTGGAGTTTCTCAAATTTCTTTCCGAGTAATTGGAATTTTTAAAGTTGCATTGGGGATTTTCTGGCAATCTTTAGGACAGTTGAGAATCCAGCAGGACTTTTTACGATTTTTAGAGTTCCAAAATTGACGAGGATTTTTGAGAATGCCTTGACAATGTCTAAAATTCTGTCGGATGCTTTGGAATTTTCTTGGTTTCGCTACGGTTTTTTAAAAATCCTAGATTTTTTGTAGGACTTTGTTTAGAATTCTAAAATTGAGTGAAATTTTCAGCAATCCAATCGGACTATTTTGAATTCTTCGTGATTTTCTTGGGTTTTTTGCTATTAACTGCATTTCTCTGGATTCTTATGATGCAGTTTTATAAAATTTCTGGAAAACTTTATAGTATTCGGAATTCAAAAGCAGTTTTTGGATCGCTCGAAATTCGGTGGGAATTCTATGGAATTTTTGAGGTTTCATCTATCTTTGGAAGGCAATTTTTCAGTTTTTTTAGGACTAATAGACGAAATTTCCTGCAATGCTGTGGGACCACTCGATATTCCAATGGGTTTTCAAGGGTAATTTGCAGTTTTTTGCTTTACTCTATAGAGTTCTTTAGGTTCTCTAGAATGTCTGGAAATCTCCGGGACATTAAAATTTTATAGCATTTTTTTATAACTTTTTGAAATAGCATTTTTCAGGAATATTCTACTAGTTTTGTTACATTCAGTAAATTTTCCGGATTTTTCACGACTTTGTGCGATTACTTAGGATTTTCTCTAGATTCTCTGGCTTGCTTTGAATTTTTTTGACTATGCCGAAATTTTCTGAGACTTTCTAGGATGGTTTTGAGCGGTCTATGATTGATCTTTCACAGGATTTCAAACATATTAAAAAAAATCGGATTATTTAGAATTATCTAGAATTTTATTAGGCTGTGTGTGATCCTCAAGGACTTTTTTCATTTGAAGATTTTCAGATTCACTTCTTTGAGGTCCTCCAAAATTCTTGAGGAAATTCCAGAACTACCTAGAAGCCTTTAGGACGTTTTATGAACATACTCTCGCATTGTCAAATGTTCCCTAGGGTTCTGCAGGATTTTTTAGAATTTTTTGGGGTTTTCTTTAATTGCATTCGGGAATTCTCTGTTACTAAAGGAATTAACGGCAATTTGTGGAATTTTTGTAATTTTTCAGGATATTAAAATTTTCCGACAAATTTCCATGTAAACTCACTGACTTTTCTACAACTTCTCAGATTTCTCAATTTCACAATTACCCAGGTCTTCTGGAATTCTTTTAGATTTCTAGAATTGTCAAAAAATTTTTACAGAATTTACAGACTCTTTGAATTGCTTGAAATCCTGTAGGATCCTTTAAATTTTTTGAGGTTTTATCTATTTCTAGAGCGCAATTTAAAGCTACTTAGTAGATTGAATTTCCTGCAATCCTCTGAAACCGTCTGATATTTCTTTGGGGTTCTTAAGGCTATGAGCAGTTTCCTGGATAGTTCTAGAGGGTTCTTTGGGTTTACTAGAATATCTGGGATTTTCCGGGATATTAAAATTTTTCGGGAATATTTTATGAGTTTTGTGATATTTTTGTTTCTCAAGAATTATAGAGATGTTTCTGGATTTTTTGAATTTTTTAGAAATCCCCTGTTAAAAAGTTGAGCCCAGGATTAATTATTACTTTTTCGAATGTTATTAACTTTTCTAGATTTTCTAAGTTTCCTTCGGACTTTCTAGGATTCTTCAGAAGATTCCCAACTTATTGAATTTTTTTTTTGATTATTTGGAATTGGCTAATTCTATTGAGGCTTGGTGATATTTTCTGGGATTCTTTTTATTTAAAAATTTTCAGATTTAAGGATACTTCAGGATACTACAGAATTTTTTTAGAAGTTTTAAGGACTTTTTACAGGACTTTTAATATACTTCCGGATTATCTAATATGTTCTGCAGGACTGCAGGATCTTTAAAAAATCTTTGGAGTTCTCTGGAATTTTTTGATTGCATTCTGGACTTCTCAAGATTCTTCAAAAGGGTCAGAGATTGTCCGGAATTTTCTGTGGAATTTTTCGAATTCTTTTGGTTATTAAACATTTCTATGATTTATTCAACAACATCTGACAAATTTCCAAAGTTCCAACGTTATTTCGATTCCTAAAGGACATTTATTTTTATTTTATTTTTTATATGGGAATCTCTCGGATTTTTAGAATTGTCAAAACATCAGAATTTACGAAGACTTTATGTATCGCCTGAAATTCTATAGGATTCTCTGGAATTTTTGAAATTTTGTTTATCTCTGGAGGGTAATTTTTAAGAATGTCAAGGCTTCTTGCAGTCCTTTAAAATCATCTGAAATTTCTTAGAGTTTCTTAGGGTTATTTGCAGATTTTTAGATTATTTCATAGGATTTTGCTTTTTTCAGGAAAGGTTTAGGAATTTTGTGACATTTGCTAAATTTTTTTGGAATTATAGGGATGTTGTTTTTGGAATTTTTGACCATTTTGTGCAATTATTTGTGATTTTCTGTAATTTCCCAAGAATTTACGGTTAAAAAATTAGGCTCATTTAAATTTTTACTTCTTTGGATCTTCTATATTTGCTTCAGACGTTTAGGTCTTCCCTTAAATTTTCTGGGACTTTTTAGGATCGTTTCAAGTACTCCAGGATTCTTAGTTTGAGTATCAGCCTAGATTTTCTGGGATTGAGGATTTTTTCGGTTCATTTGGAATTGTCTACGATTTTTTTTACTCTAGAATTTTGTAGAAGTTTTCAGGACTTTACAGAACTATTAACATGCTCTCGGTTTGACAATGTTTGGAGTTTTTAGGGATTTTCTTTGATTGCATTCTGTAATTCCCAGTATTTTTCGAAGTTACTTAAAGAATCAACGGGATTCTGTGGGATATTTAGAACATTTTAGAATAAGAAACAATTAACCCACAGCTAATTGCGCAATTTTTACAAAACGTGACAAAAAATCAAATTAAAAATTTGAATTACCTCATAATTAATTACTAAATTTCACTATCTAATCAAACCCCCTTTTTCCGTTCAGACTCGTCCAATTTGTATCCGTCCAAATGATGGATGGCAATTTGAAATCTGTGTCGATTATCGTCGATGTTTAGGCATAAGAGACAATGTTGGATGTGATGTTTCGGAATTTACATAACAACGCCGGACAATTAACCGAACGGTTGTTTTTCCGTTGGCAGCAATGCCTCGAAAAAATTTCATTTCATCCTCCTTTTTTATCGATCCATGTAATTTCAACGAGCGCGAAGATGGAATCAAGCGTGTCGAAACGTCGTTACCTGAAACGAAAATCGACTTCAATCATTTATTCAGGATAATTTTCGTTGTTTTTGTAATGCAGACAAAAGCTTGTGGATATCAATCATAATTCGTCATTGGGAACCTGGCCAACCATGTTTTGTTGTTAGAGCTTGGAAATTTGTTATTGTTTTGGATTTATTATTTTTTTGTAATGTAAAACAGGATTTTGAATTAATTGGTGCCGAACACTGAACTGAAATTGTTTTAAACGCACAGCGGACTGTTTTATCGACCGAAACAAATGCGTTTGAATTTTCAGTCTAGTGGTCTTAGTTTCTTCATTTGTTACTTTTTTGACAGGTGTGACGTTTTTAGAGACGGATTATCTTCGTTTGCATATTTTATAGAAATCTTGTCTTTTTTCCTCTTTGGCGCAACATTTCCGCCTTGACGTATTTTTCAATTACCAGAGCTTTAGTTTTCAGCACTGGGATTATACGCGACATGTCCTCAATCATGCAAAAGGATAACGGGAAAATTACAGAGCCGCCTTGTACCCGTTTTTTTCTCCTTTCGACGTTTTAATTTTCCGATTGGATTTCCGCGCAGTTAACAGGTCAAGGATATTTGCTTGTCCTTTAGATTAAGATAAATTAGATCAGGACCGCACGATTATCCTTGTTGACACAGAGACCAAAGCCACTCCTTCGTTCTGTAATGGGTCAACTTAAGCACGATCGTTATCGCTGAATTAGAGGCGGCTTTGAGTGGAAAGGGACAAATGAGGGTGTCATTTTTACACGCTTTTTCCATTCTCTAATTTTAGGTTTCTACTGGATATTTCATGCGGTGGGGAGAAAACGCGTGTTTACACTCTTGATACATAAATAACGAGACTTTGTCATGGAACGTCACGTTGCTTTATCGATCTCGTAATTATGTTTACTGTATTCTATTGATCGAATTTGGAATTGGGGCTTCTTTTTAAACAACATCAATAATTTTTATGAATTTTATCAACAATTTGGGCGAAAAATTTAAATTAAATTAGAATTTTCCAATTAAATGGAGCTTTATGCTCGTCGTGCGTGGGTGTTTAATGAAAATTAATCGTAGCAGTGACGCTTTTTGGTGTCAATTGTAAAAAATAAATCGCCGGGGGAGTGATTGAAAAAGAAAAACACGGGGGAATTTAAATGGCAATTTTCAAAAATTTAAGCTTAATTGTGCGAAATGGGGTGGAATTTAACCGATTTGAGATTACGAGACTTTGAGAAAATGGCACTGAATTAAAGGGTTCGAACGTATCATGTAATTTGAGACTGTGAACATTTGGAGAAATAGGATGGAATTAAATTGAAGATTTGAGATTACGAGATTTTGAGACAATATGAAGGTGTAACGCATTCGAAAGTGTTAAAAAATCAATATTTTTTTACTGTTTTTTTGAAGTATCTTACATACAGGTTGTTGGATACATTTGGGACTATGGTCATTCGAAGAAATGCGATTAAATGAAAGTAAGTATTTGAGACAACGAGATGTTGAAAAAACGAAAAATTGGAGATTTTAAGAAAATGTATTTTTTTCTGTTTTTATAAAATATCTTGACATCGAAAGGTTAAGTGAAGATTTGAGCTTATGAGTTTTTGAGAAAATGAAGAACTGAATAATTCAAAAGTGTTAAAGATCCCAAATTTTCACAGCTTCTATGGACTATTTTAATAGGTTGCTGGATATATTTGAGACTGTGAACATTCGGAGAAATGCGATTAACCTAAACTAACGATTTGAGATTTTGAGGAAATGGCACTGATCTAAACGATTTGAGCGTATCAAAAAATTTGAGACTGCGAACATTTGGAGAACAGGATTAAATTAAACTGAAGATTGGTGATTTTGAGAAAATGAAGGAGTGACGCATTTATTAAAAAAACACATTTTTACAGCTTTTATGCATGCAGTATCTCGACAGATTGTTGGATACATTTGAGTCTGTGAACATTTGGAGAAATGCAATTAAATTTAACTAAACAGAAGGTTTTGAAAAAACGAAAAATTGGAGAGGATATCAAGAAAATAGTTTTTTTACGGTTTTTATAAAATGATGTCTTGACAGGTGAAAGGTTATCTGAAAATTTGAACTTATGGGATTGTGAGAAAATGAAAAACTGAATCATGTAAAAGTGTTAAAATCCGAAATTTTTACAACATTTATGAAATATCTTGACAGGTGTCTGGATACATTTGAGATTGTGAACATTCGGAGAAATGCGATTAAATTAAATTGATTTGAGATTACGAGATATTGTGGAAATGGCCCTGATCTAAACGATTTGAACGTGTCAAAAAATTTGAGACTGTGAACATTTGGAGAAATCAGGATGAAATTAAACTGAATATTTGAGATTACGAAATTTTAAAAAAATAAAGGAGTTACGCATATTCAAACGTGTTAAAAAACAAACAATTTTTTACAGCTTTTATGAAACATGACATAAACAATCATAGATTGCTGGATACAATTAACAGGCAAATATTTTTTCGAAAAAATAAAATATTGTTTGAAATTCAAAAAAAAAAGTTTTTATACAGGTGAAAAATTGCTGGAACATTTGAGACTGTGGGTGTTCGGAGAAATGGAACGACATTCAACTAGAAATTTGAGATTACGACATTTTGAAGAAATGGAAGGCTGAAGGACCGACTTTTCTGAGAGGTTGTTTTGGATTCCCTATATCTTCTAGGATTCTATTCTAGGATTTTCTGAAATTCTGCGGGATTCTGTGGGATTTTTCTTGATAAATCTCTGAGATTCGTTAAGATTCTTTAAAAAATTTTCTACGATTTTGTAGGATTTTTCAAGATTCCTTTTTGGGATTTTTTTAGATTCTATAAACATGTTTTGTTCTAAATCCGGTTAGACCCAAGTGAGATTTTCTGGAATTCTTCAATAATTTTTTCTATGATTCTCCAGACTTTTTTAGACTTTTCTGGTTTACAAGTTTTTCTAAGCTTTCTTTAAATTCTCTGCAATGCACTTGAATTTTCCAGGATTGCTTAGCGTGTTCTAAAACTCCCAAGGATTTGGTTGGATTTTCTGGAATTGTAAAAATCTTTTAGGATTTTCTACAATGTCCCAGATTTTTTTTTGGATTTGAAAATTTTCCAAGAATTTCTTTAGAATCAGCATTTCTTTAGCTTTAACTTTTTAGAATTTGTGGCGTTTTTAATTTAGAATTATCCATCTCTTGGACTTTTTCCGACTTTTTTGGGTCTCTAAAATTCCGCCAATCTTTCCAGGATTTTCTAAAATACCGCAAATTTCATGTTGTATAGCCAACACGATAGCAGCAGTTTTGACCGACAAAATCTAAATATTTGAGAAATTTGACAATTTTTAAGCAAAAAGCCCAAAATGCCTAAAATAGAAGTTTTATGGATGGTTTCTGCGATTATACCTACAGAATTCTGTTGAAACTTCTTGGATCCTATCAGATTTTCTGGAATTATCTAAGCTTTTCCAGGAACTTTTAAAATTCTGTAAGATGTTTTTTTTTGTTTTTCTAGGGTACTTTTGGAATTTCTAAAAATTTTTTGGTTTTTGTAATTTTTTTGAAAATGGAATTCTTTTAGAAGCTGTTTGGGGCTTTATTTAATTTTTATCATTTTAATAGATTTTTCTTTTACTTTGTCAACCTTGTCACAGCTAGATCGAAAAATCGTTAAAAAAAATAGAAAAAAGAAAATTCGGTGTAACAAAAGCGCGAATCTTCTCAAGATTGACAACTTCCCAAGTGTCCCAAGCCCACCTCTTCTCCTCAACATCCTGTGGCCAATTAGGCCACCCTTCCGTAAAGGTGGCTTCGCCAGTTCATCAGGTGAGCTCGCAGGGGTTTCGCCAACAATGTATGTCTCCTCACACGAGTTCCCAAGGGCGATACTAACCCGCCACCTCATTCGGGAATTTATAGAGTCGGCTCTGCATCATTGTTTTAGGCTTGTTTTGTTGCTTAATACAACTATAAAGTGTGGTGTTCCTATTAAGCCGCGGTAAGCCAGGTTGAAACTAAATTTATAGGCGTTGCCGTTCAACTTAGAATCCGCCGCTTGCTTCATAATCTTATTATTAAATAAGTGTTTATGCACGTCTAAGAACTAGCGTGAAGTTCGCCCAGATCAATACCTCCAAGGTTTTTGTTGATAAATCGCGAGTTTATAACCAGTTTCGATTTTAGAGTCGCACTTACAAAACACTCTCCTGATGAAAGCCATATCCCAGTTGGCGCGTCGTTGAAAATTTTGATCGAAGGAGGCGTTGACATCGGCCGACTTGATTTGCATTGAGGCCCGTCCGCATAGTTTGCGGCGAATTATCTCACGATCATTGCACTTGTGTTATAGTCCTGAATAATAATCGACCTTCCGGAGCAAATGCGATTATTGGACGGACGTGACCTAAAAAAAATTCACTAGACCTCGATTCTTTTTAACAAATAGTGGATTTTCGCCCTTCGAAATTGCCTCCTCGCAAAACGTCACAGACTCAATTCCATTTTTATAAATGACCCGAGAAGGTCGTCGGTCCTAAAAGCTCGAGCCGAGGAAATAACAACAATGGCCGCCGTTTCTGTCAAGTCCGAGCGATTTTATTTCGACCTTATTAAAATCGGAGCGGGGAAATTTTCGCTGCTAAGGGTGGGGGAAATTTTTCCCTGCTCATTCCAAGAAAGTGACGTTTTCGTTAGAGTTACAGCGCCAACTAGATGGTCGAAAAAAACGCAATTGATTAAAATCTAGTAAGCTCCGATGTCAAAATATCATAGCCTGCTTTAATAAAATCCAATTTCGAAATGTAAATCACGGCGATGGAAATAATTGACGGGGGATTACGGAAATGTTTCAAATAACACGTGTTGTGATTATGTGAGGTATTAGTTAAATGGGATTTCCCAAATTTTTTCCGATTCCTGGAAAGTTTCAAAGGACTTTGTTCAGGAAACGGAATTAGATCCAATCAATCATATCGCGCGACAAATTGATAAGAGACCACGGCACGCGCCCACTTTGGTACCACTGCCATCTGAAAATTAGAATGCCGCCTTTGCCAAATTGAAATAGTAGACATCACGCTCTCGTCGGTAAAAGCTCGAGCTTTCGCAGCAAGTCGTAAAAAGCACAGGTCGTTATTGGGGATTCTTCTCGAACAAGAACAAGTATTGATTCAGGCGATGGTTAACCTCTTTAAAAATTTAACACCAAAGAACTCGAAGCAACAAGGTGAGGTTTTTTCCACCACCCCCGCGCGTTCGATTAGTTGTGAATGTTAAAATAGAAAATTCAAGAATGGAAGAATTTTGTCAATGTATGAATACGGGATCCGGAACGGTATCGAGGGAAATGCGAAAACATCTGCTCGGGTACTATCGATTCCGGGCATTTCTCTCCGGAGACGTCCCGGATTAGCAACTCGGCCGTGGTAAATCGACACCTTTGACCGGAAGCGTTCCGGAGTCGGATTATTAATAATAACAATAGTGCTAATTTATTTGGAAATTTGGGAGGATATCAGCGGCTGTCAGTTTGGAAATCGAGGAAGTGGAAGGAATATTTGATGCCTGGAGGCTGGGAGATTCGAGCAAATTGCACGTTTTCAAATTTGCGTTGCACGAACTTAACATGTTATGTCAACTGATCAAATATGTTACACATCTTTACATTGTTACCACTCGAGCAATTTTAATAACACTAAAAATGAGAAAAATGCAAAGGATGCAAGTGAAATTAGCCCGGCGCATCCACCATTTCTAAAACTTGTTTTTTACTTTGGGGCTTTTTTGATAAGTTGGTTCGATCTAAATTTAAACCAATAGACAGTGGCGGATTTAAGCCGACTTAACACCTCAAATTTTGCAAAAAACAGGACTTGGGCCATTTTAATGGTTTTTTAGTACTACCAAATTATGGTACAAAATTGTGGCCTGCTTAATTTATTTTTTAATTGGTCTCACGGGAAAATATACTAAAGAAAGCCTAAATTTTAGGACTGTTAAAAGAATCCGAATTTTGACAATTTACGAAACAATCTAAAGATAATCAAGAAGATCTAAAAGGAGTTAAGAAAATTTAGAAAATGAAAACTGTTTCGGGAAATTATGAAGACGATCCGAGGATTCTCTAAGAAACATTTAAAGAAAGTTTAAAAAATTAGGACTCTAAAAGAAAACGTAAAGAGAATCTTGAGGAGACAATCTAAGGAAAATTTATAAAAAAATTTGACAATTCAAGGAGATTTCAGTTCGAATTTGAGAGATTTTCTAAGTAAATGTTGGAAATTTAAAGAAGAGGTAACACTATTTAATAATTTCACCCAAGATTTCGAAAATTAAAATTCAGTGAATCTAGAAAATTTTAATCAACCTAATATAGAAAATAGCTCGTAGACTATTTAAAAAATTTAAAAATCTAAAGTAAATTTAAATAATCAAAGGCAAATTTAAAGAAAGCGAAAGAATTCAAGGAAAACTTCTAATATCTAAGAACAGTTAAAATCTAAAAATTAAAAAACGTAGAACTCTAAGTTATTTCTAAAAAGATATTGCAGAGAGTCTTAACAATCTAAATGAGGACAATCCTAAAAAAATTAATAAGAATTTTGCACAAAATTTACAAAATCTATCGATAAATTATTAAATCTAGAAAGAAAAGAATTTAGATCATTCTAGAAGTTCGCGAGTTCTTGCTTACGTGTTTAGACTGTTTGCAATAAATTCTGAAAGTTTCTGTCGCGAGAGTCTTTTGGCTTTTACTACTCACTAATATTATAGTTGTAGATTAACTCTAGCAAATTGCAAAATTGTTGAGCAAAAAACCTAAATTTTAGAATTTTTTTAAGTTTAATTTTCGACATCTTTAGTATAAAATTTCTTCTAATTTTGGTAATTTTAAACCAACAGCTACGAATTTTGGGAAAGTCACGTATTAACTGCACCAAATTTCTAAATTCTAAAGCAAAAGAATTTTAGAAAGTTTGAATAAATGACACTTTTTTCTGAATGATTTAATTAGCTAAGAAATGGACCTAATAAGCAACAGTTTTAGACATCGAGCCCAATGAATGAATGATAACTTGCGTTCGAATTGGTTGCTCGGGTGCGTTTTTTATTATAAAAACTTCTTTGATTAAAAGAATGCCAGCAAATCGCATTAATTTTTTTTTTAGTTTTAATCCAATTTCAGTCACATTCTTCATTTTGTTATCTTTAAATACAAATTTCCAAAAAATGTCTCTTTTGCACTAGAAATTTGTAATTCAGCACGATTATTAAACATGTTAATAAAAGAAAGTAGCCATGGCAAATTTTATTATTGTAGCATTAAGTGTACCTACCTAATAAAATTTACAATTTTCTTTGATCTTTAAAATTTACAATAATAAAAGCGCAAAACACAATAAATAAAAAATAAAAAAAAATCCACCAAATGATTCCAATAGACCGCAAATAGAATCTAAAGAGAATTTAGATAAACAAAAAATAGAGTACTGCGTTAGAGCTAGCGGCCAAATTTATTCAAATTGACTTTAATAGCTTATGTACAGTTCAGAAAATTGTAAAAATTTAAACAGAGCCGAAAACATTTCAAAATTAATCTAGGAAAAATCTAAAGAAAATTTATAGATTTATTTACAGAGTATTTAAGAATTCAAATAAGGGGCTCAATATGTTCTTATACGCTTTAGGCCTCAGCGGACGTTAATTCGCTTCTCCAAATAAAGCTTCAACATTACAAGCTCAAACAAATAAAACTTTTATGAAAACTGCCCTTGCTAATTAACCTAGCGTCTAAATTTAAAAAATTATTTAATTTTACCAGTAAAAAAAGTTACCACTTTTCCTATTTTTGTAACTCGAGGACTCATTAGTGATTTAATTAATTAATTCGGCCTATAATTTGATGGACATTATTGTAATTGACAAAACTGATTCGTCCTGAACTAATTGCGCAGATCCATTTTGTCATAAAATTTTGATTTTTGGGATTCCGAGACTTGAGTTCCAGTTTTAAAACATCAAATTAATCGCAAAATTGAAGTAACAACTTTACCAACAAGCGCGTTGAATTATTATTTAGTTTCGATCCAATTTTTTCATTTTTTCTATTGTTGTGTCTGAAGGACAGTTATTTCAACGCTTTTGCCAATTTAATTGGATAGAAGTAGCATTAATTAAATTAAGACTTAAAACCGAAATCATAATTGCAAATATTGAGTCAACCCGAGTTATACATGTCCTATAAATAAATTATCTATTCTTTGTTATTTCAGTGACTGAGATGAACGTCATTTCTGATTTTAACAAGTGGAATTTAAATCTCACAGTGATTGAACTACAAAAATAGAAGTAGTGACGTTTCTGGACGTCTATTTTTACTTATTCAGGAAAAAATGAACCGGCGCCTCCACCATTTTTAAAATTACATACATAAATTAAAATCAAGGTGGCTTGTCATCGCCTTCTCAGATCTTTTTCGCCTGTCATCAATCGCGCCTATAACGGGCTCACGCATCCTTTTCGCAGCACTTTTATGATTCCAAAAGGTTTAAGAGGATTAGGGATTACATCCATGAAATTTTAAGAGTGAGAAACGATCTCTTCACCATAAATAATTCACATCGTCTAAAGGTCACCGCCCGCTTTTCCAAATAATAAATACGAGCTAGAATGTGACGATCCGTTGACCGGTACAAATGGTGGTAAAGTCCATCCATTCTCTTATCTGTTGACAATGAACGGAGAGGCCCTTTTTATAAATAAAACTGATCTGTCAACGGCGCTGAAAACATGAAACTTATGATTTATTCCCGAGAATGATGAACATTCCTGGGGAAAAAATACACGCGGCTAATGCGAAACCATTGTTTGTCGGGGGCGGTTTCGGGGATAATAGATCGATTTGTTGAAAGGTGGCCAACGCGGTGCTTAAAAGACCTGAAAAATTCGCCCGGAGAATTCAGTTTTGACGCGCGTTTCCCGCCACGTTGACAAAATATTTATCAAATCGATACAAGGGAAAGTCGTAAATGGCCATTGTTTATGACAGAAACGGAAACGGCATAAAATTTAGATGGCTGAGCCGACATCCCGAGTCGTCGCAGCTTTTGTTTTTCCATGCGAAATTAAAAGTGTGTGTGTGCCGAGATTTGTTTGTTTTTTCCTCGATCGGACGTGAGTTGTTTCCTTTTTGACGAGTTGACGGAAGGATTAACGTGACATTGTAGCTGTTGCGCTCTTCGTGGAATATTTCACGACGTCGTAAAAATATGAATAACGTCATTCAATTTATTGGGAGAAGTTGTAGTTCCTACAATGGAAATGGTAATTTTAGGTCCTCGTAAATTTGTAAATACGTAAACTTCTTTAAAATGTCAAGACAAGAAATATGTGCAACGTCGTTTCTGCTATTGCTAGACAATCTAGTTAGCGTGGAAAAATGGGGGATGAGACGGGCTGCTTTGATTCGCCAAGTCAGGGGCCCAAATTGCATTTTTTTTGGGATATAATTTCTCTATTTTTTAAACTTTCTGTAGAATTTTTCAATGTTTCGGATCCACAAGATTCTTTTGATTTTCTGGATCTTTTAAGTTATTATTTAGAACTGTTGAGTACTCCGCTTTTCCGGAGTTTCCTGTTTCAACATTTTCCAGGGTTATTGAAAAGCTTCGAATTTCTCTAGATTTTTTTTTCTTGCGATTCTTCAAATTATCTAGATTTTCCAAATTTCAATATTTATATACGGAGAGTCTAGATAAGACTAGCTATAAAATTTTGGATTGGTGTTATCTAGAAAAAATCAGGGAAGGCTCTTGAAGATATTGGTCAAATTTTTTTCAAACTATTTCGAAAATTAATTGTAAGAAGTCAGAACGTAAGTAAAGGTATTCTATAAGATATAGAAAATCTGAATCAGAACAGCTGTAAAATTCTGGATACTAATGTTATCTAGGAAAGTTCGAAAAAATGCTAAAAAAGGTACAATTTTAAAATTAATTTGAGAAAATCTAGAACTATAGATAGTCTAGAAGATCTAGAGAACCTGAGTCGCAAAATTTATAAAATTTTGGATACAATTGTTATCTAGGAAAGTCCAAAATAACTTTTGAAGAAAGTGTCAAAATCTCAAGGTATTTCTAATAATAATAATTAGAGGAAGTGAGCACGTAAAGATATTCTACAAAAAGAGTGAGAATCCGAATCAGAAAAGCTTTAAAATTTTGGATACGATTCTTATTTAGACAAGTATATCAGGGATTTATTGGTAAGCTTGGAATCTAGATCTTCCAATTTTATAGATTTATTTCGGATTTGCACTCTGTAGATATAGAGAATATAGATCAGAATAGGTATAAAATATAGAATAGGTATTAAAATTTTTAAAATTAATTGGAGAAAGTCATAACGTGAAGGTATTACACAGAATCTGAATCAGAAAATTTTTAAAACTACATATGTTATCTAGAAAAGTCTTCAAAGATTCTAGAAAAGAGGGCTAGAAATATAGAGATAATTTTGAGATAATCTAGAGCTGTAGATGGGCTAGAAAATCTAGGGAATCTGAGTCAAAAAATCTGTAAAATTCTAGATACAAATGTTGTCTAGAATAATTATAATAATAACAATAAAATAATAATAATAACACAAATCTAGAAGGTATATATGTTGCTATAGGTGTAGATAATTCATAAGAATTTGTCTCTAAGAGGTTGCTCAAACACTAAAAATAAATCTAAAAATTATATGAGAAAATCTAGACCTTTTAAAATGTCTAGATAGCCTAGAGTATCTGAATACAAGATACCTGGAAGTTCTAGAGAATCTGTGTGATAAAAGCAGTAGAAATCAGAGAAATCTAGAAAAGATTGCAAAAAATCTAGATATTTTCCAACGTATAGATAGCCTAGAAGATCTAGAGAATCTGAGTCAAAAAATCTTAAAATTCTAAAAACATGTGTTTTCTAGAAAAATAATAAAGATAAAAATAATATCAAAGAATCTAGATATTTTAAAAATCTTAGAAAATCTCAAGAATCTGAGTCAGAAAAGGTGTAAAATTCTACGTAGTGTTCTAGAATAATCCAAAATGACTGGAAGATGTAGGCAAATATGTTTCTAGAGATAATTTTTAAATCATATAATTTAAAAGAATTTTAGCTGTTAGAAAGTGTGAATGATCTGGAAGATCTAGAAAATCTGAGTCGAGAAAAGCCGTAGAATTTTTGAAACAAATGTTATCTAGGAAAATCCAAGACTTTAAAATAGAGTGGTAAAAGTCTAGATATAACTTTACTACAAACAACGGGAGAATGTCTAGAACTTTTAAAATTTACATATATTCTGCAAAATTTATGGAATTTTGGAATAATAAAAACAGTAAAATTTGGATACAAATGTTGTCTAGAAAATGTTTAAATAAGAGTCTAGCAGAGATTGCTAAAAACCTAGAGGTAATTCTAAAAATAGTATCAGAAAATCCAGATATTTTCGAACGTATAGAAATCCTAGGAAACTCTAGAGAATTTGTATGAGAAGAGCAGTGAAATTCTACGAACAAGTGTTATCTAGAATAATCCAAATATGACCAGAATATTCAGACAAATATATCTTTATCGATAATTTTAAATATAATTTGAAAGATCTAGATATTCTAAGTCGACAAAAATCGTAAAACTTTGGAAACACGTGTTATATTGAAAAGTCTAAATAAGACTCTAAAATACAGTGGCAAAAATGTAGATAATAATTCTACAAACAACAGAAGAGTGTCTGCAGCTTTTAGAATTTACAGATAAATATGAAAAGATCTAGAGAAACTGTGACAGAAACAGTTAAATCTAGGTAAAAATGTTATGTAGAAAAACTTTAAATAAGAGTTTAGAAGAGAGAGATTGCCTAAAAATCTAGAGATAACTCTAAAAATAATATAAGAAAATGTAGATATTTTAGAACGTATCCTATAAGATAGACATTCTAGTAGATATAGATAATTTGAATCAGAAAAGCTATAAAATTCTACATCGCAAGTGTGGTCTAGAAAAATCCAAAAACGGCTTTAGAAAGTAGAGATAAATAAATATGTTTATATTGATAATTCTAAAAATAATTGAAAAGCATCTGAGAGATATTTTTGCAAATAGAGGTTTTAGAATTTACAGATAATCTGGATGATCTAGAGAATCTATGTCATAATTTTATCTTATTTCGAAAAATTTAAATAAGTGTCTAGAAAATATTGCTAAAAATCTAGAGATTCTCGAATTCTAAAAATAATGTGAGTAACTAAAAGATCTAGAGAAACTCAGTCATGAAAATTCTACAAATTTAATCTAGATACAAATTTTATCTAGACAAGTTATTTAGGGCTTTTAGAACTTACAGAAAACCTGGAAGATATGTGTACGAAAACCAATAAAATTCTAGATACACATGTTATCTAGAAAACTCTAAATAAGAGGGTTGAGGAAATTGCTAAAAATGTAGAGGTAATTTTAAAAAGACATATTGAAAGAATCTAGAGTGCAGTCATGTCCTCGTCAAATTCGGTGTCATAATAAAAACCGGCGCGAATTTCAAACTATCTCTCAAATGATTGTCCATTTCATCCCTCTCGTCCAATTACAATTCAAATCACCGCGGTCACTTTTCCAATTTCCCAACGTGACCGCCTCAGTTTCATTAAACTTGATTTTTTCCCTCCCGCAATACCGGCACTAAAACTGCCGTTTTTTAATTGGCTTCGTATATAACAGACTTTTTTTTCAAAACAAACATCTAAAATTCAAAGAGAGATAAATTTGTCGACGATTAAGCGGCAAAGACTCGAGTTTATGCAAATTTGTACTTTCCAAGAACTAGTTAAATATTTGGTTAACAAAGTGCTTGAGTTTAATCGTTTCTTGATTTAATTGGTTTCTTCGACGAGGGTTGTTATCGTTATTTTAATGTTCGATAAACGGCGAGATATGGTTTTTTAGGCTTCGGGCTCGGAACATTAATGAAATGAACAAGAATAAATCTCTTTCATTCTGATAAAGTCGAGGATCGATATGTTACCGTCATATTTGGGGCAATAAAGAGATGGGTGGATCGTGACCGCGAAGGAGGCTCGTTTATCAGCGCGTTTTATGGTCCCTCGAGCCGGATTGCGGTCAATTTTTGTACCAGCTCGTTGTTATTTTTAACATATTATTCTAATGAAAATAGCGGAATGTTTTTTAACTCTAGATTTTCACTCCGATCGTGATTTATTTTATTACCCTCATTCACTCCAACACACGATGTAAATGCAATGTTTTCAATTTAGCTAATGGAAATAAATTACACCGATAGTTCCATAAACATGGCGGTCAGAAAGACGCTGAAACCGCATTATTACACATTAGCGTCTCTCGAATTATCTCCATTGAAAATGGAAATAAATCTGGGAAAGGAAGCGTCCGCAACATTTATCGATTGCTTTTCTTCCCGAACATAAATCATGAATACGAAAGAGCACTCCATGACTGTAAAGCGAGTTGTAAATTTTAAATTTTTCATCTGGTCCTCTTTTTCTCCATGTCATATCGCTGTATGGAAAAGCGGATCTGAATTTCAAACAACCACGAATTAATTCGCGAGTTTTAATAAATGCGACTTGTTTGAATCCGGCTCCAAGGACCGTTCTTTTACGATCACTCTGTATACGTTCCGTTCGATCCGTGTCTCGAATCTAATTTGCATGACAGTGTCCCCGTCACTTTTCGCGAGAGTTACGACTTCCTCTACATTTTTTAATAAAAAAATTCATAAAACGTGTGCGTGGGAGACATTCGGATTAGATCCAGGGCCGGACTAGCGCGGATATCGACAGCGAAGCTCATTATAACGTAACAATGCTCATTATTTATTATGTTGTAGTCTTTCCATTTACAAAGGGCTGTTTGTGTAAGAACGTCGTTAAAATTAAATTTAGTTCAACTATTTTCAACGAATTATAAAAGGAAAACGCAAAACACTAATTAAAGAGAGTTAAAGTAGAATGAATAATTGGTCTGTTTGAACCTTTTCACCTGGAAAACCCGTAAATATTTTACAACGGAAAATTAATATTTCAACCGAAAAAAATTGTTTATTCTAGTGGCTACCAATTCTAAAAACACTGGCAAATGGAAATGTTTACTTTGGTGAAAAAAATTCAATCCGGCTCCAAAGACCATTAAATATGTAGAGGAGATAAAAGTTACTTCTTTCTCATCGACTGCTGCATATTTCACCGGGGATTTGATCAATTCATATTTTTATGGCCACGTTCTGGTATGGGCCGGTTTTAGTGAAATTTGACCCGGCACATCCACCATTTTTATGATTACCAGTTTCTCTTCTCAGTTTTTATATTTGTGTTTTTTTTCACAACTAAACTAACGGGGTTGGAGAACAAGCAGCCGCAATAAAAAGTTGAACGTTCGAAGCGACTAGAATTATTTACGAGATCATCGAAACAAAAAAAATGGGTAAAGTGGAAAAATTAAATGAAATAAAACTGGCAATTTGAGACTGTGAAAATTATGGACCGTGGGGCAAAAGTTGAAGAATTTGAGATTATGGGAATTTGATAATATGAAAAATGCTGTCACAAGTTCGAACTTAAAACAAATGTGCAAATGGAAATATTCGGGATTCTGGGAATTAGGGAAAATGAGACCACACCTAAAATAAATAGTAAATTAGTTGAAAGTAAACACGTGGCAACGTCAAAAGCGACAAAGACATTTTTTATTACAACGAAAATTCACTGAATAAACTTGAAATTGAAGCGAATGAAGTTCTGAAGTTGCGATTATTATATCATATGACAGTCATACATATGACATACTTCGTAAAGAAGATTTTGTTAATTTTAAGCATGTAGAATGGTCAACACTTCGAATCGCTACAGTCTCAATCAAATATATCAGAAGGTAAAAATTTTAGAGATTTTGAGATTTCCAGCTTATGGAGACATTTATTGAATCAAAAGTTCGAATAGTCACAAATTAAATAAAATTTCTTATCAGAACGAAAATTCAGAGAATGAGCACTATTTGAGATCGTGGGAATTATAAAATATGAGAGCGGCTTTAAAATTTTATTTGAAATTGCAGTTTGAACTCCTAAGGGAAATTATACATTACGAATTTTAGCTAATTTGAAACTTTTAGAAATGTCAAACCTTTGAATACTCGCAGTTTTAATAAAATATGTCTAGATATAAAATCATTAGAGATTTTGAGAATTCGGAAATATGCAGATTTAGGAATATGTACTAATAAAGACAGTCAGAAGTTCAAAAAGTCACAGTTACATAAAACTTCTGATCAGATCGAAAAATCAGGGAATGAGCTTGAAAATGTAGGAACTTACGATTTGAACTTGTGGGAATTTTAAAATATGAGAGCGACTTAAAAAGTTTATTTAAAAATGCTGATTTGGTCTCTTAAAAATGCTTCGAATGCTCGCAACTTCAATAAAATACTTCAAAAGATAAAATCTTTAGAGATTTTGGGAACTCGGAAATGTGCAGATTTAGGAATACTAATAACTACAAGTAAAAGTTCAAATAGTCACAAGTTAAATAAAATTTCTCGTCAGATCGAAAAATTGGGGAATGAGCTTGAAAATGTAGGAACGCACGATTTGAGCTTGTAGGAATTATAAAATATGACAGCGACTTTAAAATTTTATTTGAAAATACATATTTGAGCTTTTAGAACTGTCATCACTTCGAATACTCTAATCTTACTAAAATAGGTATATCAAAAATTAAAAACCTTTCTGAATAAATTTATAAATAAACTACAACTCAAAACGTCAAGGTATTAGAGATGCAAATTCGTAAATATGTACATTTAAGAGTTCTAAGAATGTATTAAAATGCAATATTTGGAACGGTGAGAAGTTCAAATAGTCACAGGATATAAGTAAGATTTCTCACCACATCGAAGAATCAGGGAATGAGCTTGAATATGCTACCACGATTTGTGAGTGTGGGATTTCTAAATTATGAGAGCGACTTTAAAATTTAAATTTAAATAATTTGTAACTTTTATAAATGTCAATACTTCGAATGCTTGCAGTTTGAATAAAAATAAAAATACGTCAAAAGATAAAAGCGTTAGAGATTTTGGTAATTCAGAAATATGCCGATATAGGAATACTAATAAGAACAGTCAGAAGTTCAAATAGTCATAAATTAAATAAAATTTCTCGTCTGATCGAAAAATTGGAGAATGAACTTGAAAATGTAGAAACACACGATTTGAGCTTATGGGAATTATAAAATATAACAGCGAGTTAAAAAATGTATTTAAAAATGCAAATTTGGGCTTTTAGAAATGTCAACACTTCGAATACTCAAAACTCACCCAAACATGTCAAAAGTTCAAAACATTTCTGAATAAATTTGTGCATAAATCACAGCCCAAAACTTAAAAATATTAGAGGAATCCTAAGAATTTATTAAAATGCAATATTTGGAACAGTCAAAAGTTCAAATAGTCACAAGCTAAATGAGATTTTCCTTCACATCGAAAAATCTGGAAGGCTTGAAAATGTTGGCACGATTTGAGGTTGTGGAAATTCTAAATTATAAAAGCGACTTTAAAATGGTATTTAAAAATGCAGATCTGAGCTCCTAAGGGAAATTAAACATTACGAAATTTACCTAATTTGAACTTTTTGAAATGTCAATACTCCGAATGCTTGAAAGCTAAATCATTTTGAGATTTTGGGAATTCGGAAATATGCAGATTTAGGAATACTATTAAGGATCATTGAAGTGCAACATTTTTAACAGTCAGAAGTTCAAATCATAAATTATATAAATTTTTTTATCAGATTGTAAAATGAGGCACAATTTGAACTTGTGAGATTTATAAAATATGAGAACACTAAAAATGCAGATTTGGGTTCTTAACAAAATTAGCCAATATTAAACCTTCAGGAATGTGAACACTTCAATTACTCCAATCTTAATAAAATCAAAAGTTAAAAACATTTTTGAATAAATTTGTGAATAAACTCAAAACTTCAAGATATAATTCGTAAATATGCAAATCTGGGAGTTCTAAGAATGTACGAAAATGCAACATTTTAAACAGTCACGAGTTCAAACAGTCACAAATTAAGAAGATTTCTCATCAGATCGAAAAATCACGAAATGAGTTTGAAAAGTGAAGGGAAGCTTTAATAGCAATTATAAAATATGAGAGCGATGTCGGAACTTTATTTGAACAGTAACGAAGAGTTTATTTAAAAAGGTCAAAAGTTCAAATAAAATTCGCTGGATCAAAAACCCACACAATCAAAGTCGCGATGGCAAAAACAGTTGTTGACACTTTCAGCACCCTCTGATTTCCGTGATTGTAGCCCTTCAAAAAAAGATTTAGCGCCTCCTTAAATCACGCTATTATCCACCCCAATAAAATATTATTTATTTGACACCCCTGTAATTGTCCTTGAACATTATCACCGTAGTATCTCACGATCGGCTTTTATCGTTCCCAAAATCCTCCATAAATCTGACATTATGTTTACACGAAATAAATAACACAACTGCCCCTATAATTTCTCCTCCTTTCCATAAATTTCTTGTAAAGTCCTTATCTTCCCTTCGAAAATATGAACCGACTCATCTAACTTCACTTTTTTCCCTCGCCCGTTGTAATTCACTTACTTATTTTTATTTCGTCCGTTCTGATCAATAAAGCGTAATTTATGGCCCCATCAGCCGATCTTATCACCTCGCATTGACATCAATTTATTAAACGATCACCCTGTATTGTCGTCGGGTTATAAAACTTGCGCTATAAAGCTGTCTCTCGTCTTTTTTTTCGCAACTTCATTACGACGGATTAGTTTTGTTATAAATCTCGTGTATAGCGTTTTAAATCAGATAATGCCGGTTTTGCATCGGCTTTGAAATTTTAATGTGGAGAGAAGGTCGGATGGCGGTTTCGTGCCAGAAACAATGTGGTCTTAATGTATGCGATGTTATCGTGCCCGATTTGATGATTTTCCCGTCGAAAGTAACGTTTTTGAGGTCATTACCATGTCGAAATTGTAAACAGTTTTAGGTAATGAGTCGGTTACAGGAGCTGTTGTGACGGTGATGGTAATGCGAAATCGATAGGGAATTTCTTTCAAGGGTGTTGGTAGTTTTAGCTGTCACAAACACAAAATTGGAAACGTCAAATTTTTATTTACACTCCCCGCCACGTCTGATCGCCTGGATTCTTTCCATCAAAGTAGGCCGGTGACGGTGCCACACAGAGTACAGATGATCGTAAACCGGAAATCTCAGTCTGTTGGCCTCCAGTCGTACCAACCCATTAATCAAAGCCTCGCCTTTCCCCAATTTCGCCACGAAAGCGTCACTTTCAAAAACCAGTTTTCTGGATATGCAGATGAATATGGTGCTCATGAGGTTGCTGTACAGTACCATGGCGTACTTTAGTACCACGTACATCTCTACCAAGATGGGGCGAGTTTCGGCGAACCCCAACGATGGTAAGACGTTACCCATTCTGAAGAGGTACAAAAAGGTGAGGAACGATAGAAGAAGGTTTGTTTCTAGAGCTAGAAGGTACTTGATGTGGTGTTGGCGGTACCATCGGTTGAATTCTCGGCAGAGGAGAGCGAGGAGTTCGTCATGGGTGTATCCAGAGCTGTCGTTCCATGGGAGGAGGAAATCAGAAAGGACGATGTTCTTAGAGGAGAAGCCATAGAAGTAGATTGTGTTGATGGGAGTCTGCTTTAGGCGCTCCTCCACGTAGATTTCTTTCAATGGGAATTTGAGCAACGCGGCTAGATCTTGAATGTCCCTTTTAAGACCGCCGAGCTTCAGAGGAATGATGCTTCTGAATTTCAACGGGCTCACGCATGGGTAGATGGTACCAACGGCGAAAATCACAGCGCAGAGGCCCAACCATAAAGCCGCCAAAACAGAGTCGCCTTTTTTGACCATGGAGACCACAAACCACGAGAAGACCACCAAGAGAATTTGACTCCAGAAGAACGTGGTCAATCTTTCCATCGCTCCATTCCTCTTGTAGTTTGACCTCTCCACCACAAGAACGTCGTACAGAGACAACGGGAACTTCACCATCGCCGTGACGAGGTTTAGCGAAACGTACCACACGGACCCGTGGAGGAATTCGTCCAAATGGTACTGCTCGAAATGGCTCCATAGCAGTGCTAGACAATCACCTGAGATAACAGTCGTCGCGATGATGACACTGACGAGGTCTTGGACGAAGTCGAAACGTTTGCGTGTCAAAGTGTACGATTTCGTTTTCTCAAAGGCTTTGGCGGGGAAAAAGGGAGGCGGCTCGGTGGTGGCGACGACGGTCCGATACTACAAGAAACATGACAGAGGTGGACTCAAGGGGGGAGTTTACCTGTCGAGCACGGAGGTACTGCTCCCAGAGGTACTTAATCCAGACCTGGATCAGGAGGACGTGTTTTACCGACATTCTGTCAAAAGTGACGCATGGCGACTCTGTCGACAATCAGCGAGGAGACCCTAATTTCGGCAATTGATTAAATAAAAAATTACTAAATCAGCCCGTCAGGTTCAATTAGGCCAATTTCGAATGGTAATTCATAATGGAATTTGCGCCGGGCATCTCAGGGGATTTCCCCACGTAAAAAAAATTCACGATGACGGAATTTCGAATTGATGATGTATTCGATGATATAAATTAACGCCCACAATATTTGGATAATATTAAATTGATGGGGATTCATTATGCGAGTGATAGAAACTGCAGGTGAATGAAATATTATTCGCGGTTTGTAGCTGTCAAATTATGAGTAATGGAACTTCTGGACGGCGGGATTATGAGAAATGGGACGTGCGTTGTATTAATTATAAAATACTAAAGTCACGGACGTGACTAAAATGAATTTTTTGTTGCCGACGAGTTCGGTGGCAATTACTTGATATTTCAATTAAAATTACCAATTTGTTTGAATTAATTCGAATAAATCACTTAATGACCAGACAGACGCGATAAATAATTCACCGAGCGCCGCCTTTTCGAAAATCGACCTCACTTCGATCTTCCTTTGCCTACTCAAGTCGCATTTTTTTAATACCCATCTAATAAAACTTCATTGCGTCGAGTTTAGTCCTTTTGCGGTTTCATTCTCTCAATAACCACACACTGCGAAACTCGTGAAAATGCAATTAGTACAAGTTTTAATTAAAAATTTCGCATTTCGTGTTTCCCAGAAAAACATCCGGCAACCTTAAAATAAATTAATTAATTTGAAATTTGGACGAGTGTTTTTACCACTTTTTCAAGGGATGAAGATTTCTATCCAACGTTTGGAACAAATCTCTTAGTTTCATACAAATGACGCGATTAACTTTTATTGGAAGTAAATTTATCGGAACGACGGAAGCGAATCTCGAATGTTACGATTCAGGTTTCAAACCACGGAAATTAAAATAAGGATTGGAGGTTTTAGGGGCATTTATCTAGGCGGTTGCGGTGGGAGAGGGGATTTCTATCTCGGCGCATCCATCGTTTTTACACGGAAATTATGGCAAAATGAAGAATCCAGACGGCGTTGTTAATTACAATTGCTGATTACAATTGTTATTAATAAATCGGGATCTGTTTGCTTTTAATTTTGGCAAGACTGTAATTATGTATATTTTTCCGGGGGGGTTGTCGCGTTTAGTTAGTTAATGAATTAGGTTTGTTGAAAAAACTACTGGAATTGGGAAATACAGCGAGATAATTTTGATAATTGGAATGTAATTTCATTACTATTGCAATTAATTTTCATGGAATAGCGACAACGGGATTTAGCACCATTTTGGAATATTTCAATTCTTGAACATTTGTGAAGTTTTCACAGAATTCTAAAGAATTAAAAAAAAATAGAGAATCCTGGAGAATTGTGGAGAATCCTTGGGGATTGTGAATAAATACAACAAATTCCCGGAGCATTGTACTGAATTCTAGAAAATCTCAAAAATACTTGACGGATTCCTGAAAATCTCCTAAGATCTAGAAGAGTTCTGGAAAATGATCAACAATTTTAAAGAATTAAAAAAAAATCAAATGTTCAGGAAAAACTTCAGAATCTATAAACAAAGAGGATTTAAGAATGTTTTGACCAATTTTAGATAATACTAAAAAGACTGATAGAGTTACAAAAAGTTCATTAATTTTCTAAAGAAATGCTAATTCTCTAAAGGAGAAAATTTCCGCAAATTGGTAGATAATCATGGCAAATTATGAAAAATCCTGGAGAAGTTTACAGTATCCAGAGTATCTAAAGAGTTCTAGAAAATGCTTCACAATCCTCAAGAATCCAAGAACATCGCAGATAATTTAAGGAAACAGTTACCTAGTAGTAGAAAAGCTTACAGAATCTAAGAGAACCAAGAGAATTTCAGAATCCTGAATAATTTTAGATGATACTGAGAAAAACTGAAACATCTGATACAGTTGCAAAAAGCCCAGTGATTTTCAGATGGTTAGTTCTAAAGAAATGCTAATTTTCTGGCAAATTGTAAAAAAATCTTATGGATTTTTGGATCATTGTAGAGACTTTTAGAAAATTCTGGAGAACTGTACAGTATCCAGAGTATCCAACAGAATCGCATAGTTCTGAAAAAGGCATCACAATTCGGAAAAATTCGAGATCATCGCGATCATTTTAGGAAAGAATCTTCAAAAAGCTTACGGAATCTTAGGAAACTAAGGAAATTTGAGAAATTTCTGAAGAATTTAAGATTATACCAAAAAAAAAAACAGAAAAATTTGTTGGAGCTCCAAAAAGTTCACGGATTTTCTGATGATTAGTCTTAAAGAAATGCTAATTCTCTAGAGGAGAAAATGTCTAAAATTGGTAAAGAATTCTGGCAAATTGTGAAAATTTTTAACAGATTTCTAGAACATTGTAGAAAATTTTCGACAATCCTGGTGAAGCTTAAAGCATCAAAAGTATTCGACAGGATTGCAAGAAGTTCTGGAAAATGCTTCACATTCTTGAAGAATTTGACATCATCGCAAAAATTTTAAATAGAAAATTTGAATTATGAAGGAACTTAAAAAATTAATCAAATCGAAAAATAAAAAAAAAATTAAAGTGCCTCAAAATTTTATGAGATTAAATAAATTTATACCAGATTCTACAAAAAACAAATCCTTTGGCTTCAATATCCTAAAGAATTCTGGATAATTTTGGCAAATCTTAGATAATCTCGGCTTATGTTAAAATGTTTAGAAAAATTCTAAAAGAAATGAGAAAATTGCTAAGAATAGAAGCAAATCCTAGAGAACAGGAACACCTGGAGAATTTTAACAAACTTAAAGAAATTAGCATGAAGATGCGTAAAAATGATAAAATTCAGAGAATTTTAAACCATTTTAATATTTTCGAAAATCTTAGAAAATCTTAGAGGAGAATGACGATTTTTTGGGAATTTCAAAGAATTCAAGAAAATTCAAAGAAAGTATGAAAGACCCTAAAAACGGATCATTTTATCAAGCCTGAAATAGTAAATTAGCTGTAAAATTTAAGAGACATTTTGGGTAATTAGAAAATATAACCAAAATTTTGAGATAATGCCACAGAATACCACAAAATTCCTCAAACTTTTAGAAATTTGTTAAAATATCCAGAACCACAATTGTTTACAAAAATAAAAACATGTTGGTCTCTTTTATAAACTATATTTTCTAAAATTTGTTCTTTAGAGGTTAAGTTCTTGGCATTTGGCACAATTAATGGGCAATTTAATACCAAGATATTTCTCAAAATTTCATTTCTATTGCGTTAAAATGACTTGAAATTCGATTTTTTTTTAAATTCGAAAATCTTTGAGTAATACTTAAATTGAACAATTCTAAAATTTGTACTTTTTACATTCGAATTTCGTGATTTCGTGCAATTAAGAAACGGATTACGGCTACCAACCTCGACAAATTTTATTTCTATAGCGTTAAAATTACCAGAGTTACATTTTTTTCCAATTTTTTTTTAATTATATTGGGTATAAGTACATACTTCTAAAAATAAAAATTTTAAAAGTTGCATCTTTTGTTCTCGGATTTTGTAATTTGACACAATTGATAAGCAGTTTAAGGGCTCGATTTTAAGTTGACTTGCGGCATTGCAAATCAGAGTGGCGCCTTGGCAACTCCAATCAAACTGTTGCTACTTTTGCAACTGCGTCAACGCAATTTTGCGCCACTGACAAATCCCAGCAAATTTTATTTTTATAGTCTTAAAATTAAGTTAAATTTTATTTCAAAATTCTAAAATTTGAATATTTTTACTAGAATTTTGTATTCTAGAGAATTTGGGATTTTTTTTCCAAATTTTTAATGCCTTAAAACCGCAACCCAAAAGAATTTAAGCACAAAAAAGAAGTATTTAGAGAATTGTGCTGAATTTTAGATAATCTGCAGCGTTGCACTTTATTTAACTACTCGAATTAGGGCGCATGCATCGGAATAATTTCGCTAATTGGAATGCGATTTAAATTCCAATTATAATAATTTATTTAATTTCCGCAAAACAACGAAATACTTTAAACTTGAAAGCACCTAATTATGATCCACTCGAAAATTACAATAATGTTTAGTCCAGCGCCTCCAACATTTCCGAAAGTTTATATCCCAATTAATTTTTTCGGGTTTCGAAGGATTTGCAACCCTCTTTGACTTTTCATTTCTCCATTTGTTCTGTTTCCCCCAACAATAAGCCACTTCCCGCCCTTGTTTCTCCCGTTTTCGCCCTCTTAGCACTTTTTCCCAAGTCCGTCTGTTAAACCTTGTAAATCAAGAAGTAACCATTTCCGACGCCATCAAATCGAGGCCAGGTTGGGGTGTATAAGGGTTAATCTAGCCAGAAGATCGTTGCGAGGGCGTCTAAGCTCGTGGGGTTAAAATAGTGCGATTCTATCCCTCGTTGTTTTATCGCGCAAAAGTCACGTGCCCGCTTTTCTTTATTACATATAATCCATCTCGGGCGGCTTTAAATGAGACAAAAGAACGACTCAATCTTTGGGCCACAACTCAGGTAGACGAGTATATAAATCGCGGATTTTGGCGGGGAGTGTAATTTTTTGATTTCCATAGCAGGGCGCCGCCCCCAGCGATCTGGCGGCACGCGATCCTCCAACTTCTGACCTAAATTAACCACTTAATAAAGTTTGAGATTGACACAAATTGGATTAGTGTACACAAACTAATATGATATACATACGGAGGAAACGGAAATGTTTTTAGCGTAATGACCAAGTACTACTTGAATTTAATTAAACGTCGCGTTTAGTTAGATTTGCGACAAAGTTTTGCGAATACGCGACCGAATTAGCGACGCTGCAAAATTGACGAAACCGCAACGCTAATTAAAATCAAAATTTAAACTTATAATTAGCTAAATGGGTATTGTACTGCGACCGGTCGAAAAACGAGGGAATGCAAACATCGCGATGCTTTTTTTACAACGATTTTTTATGGAAAGTTGCGAATTCATGCCGGCGGTTAATTAAAATTTTAGTTGCATTACAAGTATTTGATTTGGGGAATTTACGATGCTGTTTTGAGTGCTCATCGAAATGGAATTTGACAGCTAAAAGCGCACGATTTTAATTTTTAATTAATTTAAATTCGATATCGAGTTGCAAAAATGGTGAGTGCGCCGGAGGGAATTTGTAGTTCATCGCAATCGAAATAAAAACAAAAGATGAAACACTTGTGATTAGTAATTGATTGTAATTAATGACGCTTTGCTTTGACAGTAATTTAGTCGCGATGTGGAAAAATGGTGGATGCGCCGGGTTAAGTGTCGGGTGTTTTTTCTCCAGACAGGACGCCTAGATAAATGAAATCTGGAAACGGGAGAGTTTTGAACCATCTAAAGCATTTAATTCTGAGAGTCTCGCGGATTTATCTATGGAAAATTGCGAACTGTTCGGTTATCGTTTTCCGTGCATTTCTAGTAATTAATTGATTACTATAATTGAAATAATTTAACTGAACGTGTCGCTGGCAAAGATGCTTTAGCAACTACGTTTTTGCAATCTTCTAGATTCTTTAAGATTCTAAGTGTTGTTTTTAATTTAAGTGTTTTTTAATTTGCGGGACTTTTTGGAGACTTTTTACATCAGGATTTCCCACTTTTTTTTTGAGGATTGGCATTTTTTAAAACCATTTTTTTTCTGTGGATTTGTCTGGAATTGTCCTACATTTTTTCGCGTTTTCTCGAATTATCCAGGAGTGTCTCGATCTCTTTTGTATAGCGATTTTGTGGATTTTTCTAGCATTTCCTACAATTTTCTGCTATGTACGTTAATTTTCTAGGACTTTTTACGATTTTTAGAACTCTTTTTTGCGTTAAAACCTCTAGAATATTTACTATTATCTAAAGTTGACTGCGATTTTCTCAGGTTTCTAACCTGTTTATCAGGAATTCTAGAAAATAACGGAATTTAATCTTTTGAATTTTTATTTTTGCTAGGCTTTTCTAAGTACATATTTCTAAAATTTTCTAGGATATTTTAATTAAATTTTCTACAAGACGTTTTCACATTTTGTCACGCCGAAATCTTATTTAGGACTAAGGTTCTCCGGGATTTATCAAGATTCTGCGGATTCTTTGATATTTTTGCGTTTTTTTTTGGATAATCCAGCATTATTTAGAACACGAATTTTGTAAAATTTTTAAGTCTTTTAAATTTTTGATTTTTTAGGTTTTATAATTTACTTTTGCATGTTCTTTTATTTTCTTCTTTCTTCGCTTCTCTTGTTATTTTAGTTCAATTTTCTTAGACTTCTTTTATTCTATTTTATAAAAACCTTTACGTTTCGTATTATTCTCTAGAACGATATGCGAATTCCTGTGGGCTATTCTGAAACTCTCTCAGATTGTTTGAGCTTTCTTGGAGAATCTGCAAGTTTTTCTAGGATCTCCTAATTTACTTTCTTGAATTTTGCAAGATTTTGTAAATTTTTCTGAAAATCTTTGTAGTTTTTTTGGATTTTTTACGATTCTCCCAGGATTTTTTCTTCTAGAAAATTAACATTTTTTAGCATTTTGTAGATTTAGGCATCTGAAATTTTGTAGGATGCTTTGGAACTTTTAAATTGTCTAAAAATGTATAGACTAATAATAATTATTCAGGAGTTTTTGTAAGTTTTTTTAGAATCTTAAAATTTTTATGAACTTCCTTGGATTCTACAGGATTTTGTAGATTTTCGTAGGATATTCAGTAAATTTGTTTTTGATTTTTTACGATTTTTCAGGAATTTCTTCCTTTGGAAAATAATTTTTTTTTTGCGTTTTCTAGAATTATCCGAATTTCTGTTGGAAATTCAGGAACTCGCTTAGGTTGTGTAATTTTTTATTTAGTTATTCAGAAGTGTGTAAGTTTTTCTAGGATCTCTTAAAATTCAAATGTTCTTCTTTGAATTCTTCAGGAATTGGTAAGTTTTCTTGGGATATTCAGGGAATCTTTGCAATTTTTTCTTTTATTTTTTACAATTCTCTAGGACATTTCTTTAGCATTTTCTTGAATTATCTGATATTCTGTTGGATGCTCTGGAACTCTCTCAGATTTTATAATTTTTTTAAAGTTATCTAAAAGTGTGTTAGTTTTAGAATGATTTCTTAAAATTTTAATGGATTTTTTAATTTTTGCAGGATTTTGTAAATTTCTCTAGGATATATTGGAAATTTTTGGGAATTTTTTTTTGGATTCTCCAGGAATTTTTTTTAACATTAACATTTCTTTAGCATTATTCAGGAGAAAATTTTTTATGTACATATGTACTTCTTGAATTCTATAGGATTTTGTAAATTATTTAGGATGTTCTAAAAATCTATTTTAGATGCTTTACAATTAAATAATGTGAGCATTTCTTTGGCATTGATTTGAAATATCTTAAATTTTGTGGGATGCTCGGAAACCACTTTAGATTGTTTAAAAAAAACTAGAGTTCTCCAGGAGTCTTGCAGCTTTTACTAGAATTTCTCAAAATTCTGATGCACTGCTTTGAATTTTGTGAGATTTTCTCTAGAATGTTTCGGGATTTTTGTATTTTTTTTTGTATTTTTCACGATTTTCCTGGAATTTCATCTTTTAGAAAATGAACGTTTTTTTAACATTTTCTAGAATGATCTGAAATTCTGTGGGATTCTCTGGAATTCAGAATTATTCAGGACTTGCTCTGACTCTTTCGGTTCTGTGATAAAAATATCTAGAAATTCTCAAAATTTTGTGCAAAATTGGAATTTTTCACGACTGTTTTTCATTTTCTAAACCAATCTGGAATCTTATCAAATTCTCCACGTTGTTATTAAGATTTTCCAGGACTTTCCCACATTCTACAAATTTCAATAATTCTTTTCTGATTCTCCAGGATTCTCTTAAAATTCTCAACTAATAAGTCTGAATTGTTTTCTGGAATTTTCTAGAAATTTGCATTCTCAAGAATTCTATTATAAAAAAGTTTTTACTTTTTTTTATATTCTGTTGCTTTTTTACAGTTCTGTAAGTTTCTCTTTGGGATTCTTACTTTTTTTATTTCTAAAGATTTATACACGCAAGCACAGTCGAAGGCCAAAGGCTGTGCTTTTGTTTTTATGGACTTTTTGTAGTTTTGAAGGATAAATCTTTAGTTTATTTTATTTCTTTACTAAACGAAAGCATAGCTGAGGCTTAAATAAAGCATAGTACGACACTCGCATTTTTTGCCTCTTATTTAGTCGGTTGATTTGATCGACTCGCTCACAGCACACTATAATATACTAAATATCTAGCTTGATATAAGCTACCCAAAATACGCTTTTTTTATCTACTTGTAGGAGAGAAATTTAATTTCACAGTTCGAAAGCAGAGGTTCAAAATCAAATTATTTCGCCGAATTCATAAATTCTAGCTCTAATTAATTAATTATTATCAGTAATTCCCTAATTCTATAATACTGGATTCAATAGGATTTAAGTATTTTTGATTTTAAAGAATCCTTTCTAGGATTATCCACAATTATTTAACAGCTCTTTGAGACTCTTTAATTTTTTTCCGTAAAGGCTAAATCTTTCACCGATCTCATTTTTACCTCAAACACAAGTCTTGTAATTTCCCGTGTGCACTTTAAATCCCAAAAAGAGTCCATCCAGATTACCATAAATAGTAATGACTCCTGGCTGCTGCTTTTCCCAAAACGACAACCCATTTAACTAAATTATTTCACCGAATTTACCAATTCCACCCTTAATTAATTAATTTCGCTGTTGGCTCTAAGTAAATAAACAATTTTTGGTGTAGTGCAATACAAATTTCATAACGTCAATTTGAGGTAAAGTTGAAAGTGAAACGTAAAAAAATCGTCTCGAACTGGTTTGAACGAGTTGTTTGACGTTAACAATTAACAAGACATAATTGCAATTTCATGCCGCGATCACAATATACCGTAAACATAAAATATAATGAAGAACGCACTGTTATTTGCACAATGATGCGCAAATACTAATTCAGCGTTTAATTATTTATAACATGAGCTTCGGCCAATTATGTTTATAATGAGCTTGTGATTCGAATGTAGAATTTTGACTGACCGGATGCGTTTTTCATGCCAATTGCGCGTAACTCTTTCTGTCGGTAAAAGTAAGTTTGTAATTTCCATAAAAAAGGTCGTCGATTAATATTAAACAAACCGTGTTTGAAAAAACGTCCGAATCGATAATCCGATACGTGTTTAACCTCACCTGCAAACATCGTTTAAAAAGCCGCTTTGATCCGATAAAAACTTTAATTAAACTAGAAGGAAGTTTTATTTATAAGTGGATTTCTAAGTTCCGAAGTGAATTCGATGAACAGACAAAACCGTCAGAAAGTGTGAACATAAACAGAGATTATCTTTGCTTAAACTGTTTATGTGAAAGCGACGAAGTGGAAGGATTTACAAAAAGACAAGAATCGCGATGTTTGAATTATTAAAACGGTGATAAAAGCTTGATGGGATTTGGTCACAAGTATTTGGGACTTTAATAATTCATTGGGGGGTTGGACAAAGAATTGAGGGAGGGCGAGGAGTGAGATTTCAATTGTGAGTGATTTGGGGATGACAAACTTGATTATAATTGCAGATGCTGTAATGTGGAGACAAAAGGGATTCGAATCGGGGAAGAATAAAGATAGATTCTTAAATTTTAATTATTTAAACTAAAACTGACTTCGTAATCAAGCTACGGTATATCATTATCTATTTTTAATTCAATCAATAACAACTTAAATTAATTTCTCGACGTTTCAATTATATTTAGACAACCCATTATTAAATTTCCTTTTTTTTTCCACGTTTCATTTCATTAGAATTTTTAATTAATTTTAGTTGGTGTAATTGCTACATCACTCTCTCTAACATTTTAGCGTCTGAATCAAATTTTGTAATTTTTTATTCTCAATTCAAGACCAAAAAATTTTTAATTTTTCTTGCATCAAATTACAACATTTTTGAGACAAGAAATCTCTAAAATTGTCTTTCAAGTTTAAGTCATTCTTTATCTGTAGTGCTACAACAATGAAATTTGCTGATTTGATTGCTTTTACTCTGTTTATTAACTTCTCCAAATACGAAAAGTTTTGAACTGAGTAAAATTTTGAAATTTGTTGTTTGAAGTCGGTGCCAAAAAAAATCAAATATCAGTGCTATGACATGATTTAGGGAACCGACTATTTTGAGTCTTTTTATTCATTGCACCAAATTTGCAAAAAACGGGCATGTGAGTCAAGTTTTAAATTATTTTTTTAAATTTGTTTCAAAAAATCTTTATAATTGTTTTTCCAGTGCTGTCATTTTCTTATTTGTAACTGCTACGACAATTTAATTCGCTGTGTTAATTACTTTGAGTCTGTTTATTAATTTCACCAAATTTTTTAAAAATTTTGAAGCAACCGAGTCAAATTTTTGACAAAAAGTCAAAAAAATCGAAAATTGTATTCAAAATGCTGGAGTTTTATATAAGTGATTTGGAGAACTTTATATCTCGAACCATTTTATTTATAGCACCAAAATTAAAAACAATGAACATTTGAGTAATTTTTGTCAAAATTTTTTACTCAAAAAATCGCCAAAATTGTCTTCAAAATTTTGTAACTTTTTTATCTGTGATAATTCAGCAATGTAATATGCTGAGTTGACTACTTTTAGTTCGTTTACTAATTTCGCCAAATTAAAAAATTAAAACAACCGAGTCAAGTTTTGTAATTTTTTGTATTAAGCCGTGATCAAAAATTTCAGAAATTGTTCTCAAAATGCTGTAATTTGGTTATTTGCAGTTTCACAACAATGTGATTTGAAGTATTTTTTGAGTCTTTTAGACATTGCACGAAATTTTAACATTTTGAAACAAGTGGGTCAAATTTAAAAAAAATATATTTTTTAGACTCAAAAAATCTCCAAAATTGTCTTCAAAGTGTTATAACATTCTTATCTGTTGTGATACAACAATGTAATTTGCTGAGTTGATTACTTTAAGTTCGTTTATTAATTTTACCAAATTAGAAAATTTTAGAACAACCGAATTAAATTTTGTAATTTTTTGTATTCAAAAATTTTCAAAATTATATTCAAAATGTTGTATTTTTGTTGATTGCAGTGCTATGGAAATGTAATTTTGAGAGCCTAATACCCCGAGTTTTATTATTTCTTGCAGTAAATTTAAACAAATGTTGAGTAATTAAGCTAATTTTTGAAAATTTTTGTATCATTGTAGCATTGTCTTCAAAGTAATTTTCTTGTCTGTAGTAACAACAATGTAATTTCCTGAGGTGACTGCTTTAACTCCATTTAGTAACTTCGCCAAATCAAAAAATTTTAGAGCTACCCAATGAAATTTTGTAATTTTTTATTCGGAGTCAAAAAACTTTAAAATTCTCTTTAATATTTTATAATTTAGTTATCTGCAGTGCTATAGCTATGTGATTTGACGAGGTTACTGTTTTAAGTCGTTTTATTTATTGCGCCAAATTACAAAATTTTAGAACAAGTGTTTTTAGTCTCAAAAATCTCCAAAATTATTTTCAAAATTTTGTTACTTTGTAATCTGTGGTTATTCGGCAATTTAATTCGCCAAGTTGATTACTTTAAGTTCGTTTATTAATTCCACCTAATTAAAAAATTTCGAACACGTCAAAATTTTGTAATTCTGTGTTTTTAAGCCGAGATCAAAAATTTCGAAAATTCTCTTCATAATGCTGTAATTTGGTTACTTTTTCACAACAATGTAATTTGAAGAGGTTAATATTTTGAGTGCTTTTAGTCATTGCACAAAATTACAAAATTTTGAAAGAAGCAGGTCAATTTTTGAAAATTTTTGTTTTTCAGTTTCAAAAAATCTCTAAAATTGTCTTTTAAATTCTGTAATTGTCTTATTTGCGATGCTGCAACGATATATAATAGGTAATTTGATAAGTTGACTACTTTGAACCCGCTTATTGACTAGGTCAAATTAGAAAACAACAGAATCAAATTTTTAATTTTTCTTATTTTGAAAAATTAAAGTGGTGCCAAAATGTTGTAATTTCGTTAGTATTTCTTTAAACACTTTATTATATTCACCAATTTAGTTTTGAAGTCGCGCCAGAATTTTTTCCTGCATTACATTTCCACAAGAGGGTTAATTAAATGTAAAAGTGATGTTTCCGCCTCCGAAATCCTAGCTCTCTGAAACCTATCATCCAAGTTATAATTTTTCTTCGCCACAAAGCGCCTCGGAATCTGTATTCCCATTGAAATTCATCCTCTCGCTTCCATTGTCCAGGCTACAATTCAACAATTTCGCGTGAATATAAAAAAAATACTCGTTTGGCAAACTTTCAGCTCGTCACGCAAAAGCAACATTTTTCGCCCCCGAGTAATTAACAATTCCTCTCGAAATCCTCTCTCGAAACTTACTTTAAGAGCAAGCTATGAAATTGAGTTATTTGTCTCGACTCATATTGTACCTGTTTGAATTTATATAATTCACGAGAATACAAAGTTTTCCTCCGTTTTCCTTATAAATATGAATAGGAACGTCGGCCTTACCTCTTAACTAAGAATTCATGAATAATTAAGGTTAAACTTGTATAAACTGTTTAAAGTTTGCTTTTAATACAAACAGCCGCATCGACTGAGACAACGAGTAACTCATGTCAACACGATTTTTTCTGGGTTGCTCAATTGCTGGAATTAACTTGTGAAAAATTACCAGACTGTGATTAATTCACAGCTAGCATCCATTAGCTTATACCATCGTGTTTGGTAATTAAGTGGCTTTAGGGGTTGTATTGTTGATATGCGTGGGGGTTGAAGCGTTCTCTGAGAATTTCGACATTTTAGATGATAATTACAGGGGAAATTTTACACAGAAACAAGTGAAGAAAAGAGGGGGTTAAAAGACGTTGATGGAAATGGAAGTTGAAGCAATTTACGCAGGAGGCGGTGATAAAAGTTTGTTTAGATTTTCTTTAGTTGCCAAGGGAACGCTTCATAAAGCTGATGACAATGACAGACTCATTTATCTCGCAATGACGGTACCGAGCTGGGAAATCGGACTTTCCCACATAATTATGAACATCTTTATGACTATGGTAGTCGTATTACCTACATACTTTGATAATGATCGGTTTTTATCACTTTGACAAACTTTGCTCTTTAAATAACTAAAATCAACGTTTTTTTTTTATAAAAATGATAATATTTTTGAGAATGTCAGGTGTATTTTGATAACGGCTACAAAGAAACTAATTGATCAGTCTACAAACATATTTGCTTTGGATTGATTTGCGTTTTACTTGACAGTACGAATTTGATAATGACAACTGTCAATATTCTTTTCTGATAATGACTCAATTTTGTCAATTGGTAACACTTCGATAACTATCTGCTTCTTTTTCTCTCGTTGTTAAAAACAAACAAAATCAATTTTTCTACGTAAAAATGGAAATATTTTTGATAACAAGTCAATTATCTATGTACTTTGATAATGACTACACCAAGACTAAATAGTCAAATGACCAGGATCTAAATTTGTTTAGTTTGATTTATCTAAAGTTTTATTTGATAATGCAAGTCTGATTATGAGAACAATCAATTTTTTTTTATAATGACTCTATTTTGTCGATTGGTATTTGGATTTTAGTTTACTCATGTAATTTTCTACTTTGATTTTACGATTATTTTTTTTAAACCAATAAAAAAAACTTAAATTGATAGTTTTCGACGTAAAAATGACAATTTTTTGATAATGACAGGTAAATTGTCTACGTACCTACCTACTTTGATAATGATTAAAACGAGGCTATTTGATCAGTGTCTAAATTTATTCAATTGGCCTTAGCTGAACTTTCATTGAAAGTGGGAATTTGATAGTGACAATATTTTTTCCTGATAATGACTCTAAATCGCTAATTTTGATTTTAGTCCACTCTTTAAAATTATTTTTTCTTCAAAAACAAACAAAATTAATTTTTTCTTTGTAAAAATGACAATATTTTTGATAATGACAGATCAACCATTCTGTTCTTTGATAATGACTACAACGAGGTTAATTGACAGCCTTGAAATTTGTTTGCCTGAATTTATATGTGCTTTTATCTTATAATGCGAGTTTTTTCAGGTAATTTTTTGTGTTATTTGTACAGTTATTTTTGTCAACTGATAAAACAACTCAAGTTGACTCATTTCTACGTACAAATGACAATTTTTTGCTAATGGCAGGTGAATTGTCGATGTACATATTTTGAAAATTACTAAAACGAGATTATTTATTCAGTTAGACTCCTCTGAGTTTTTATTAACAATATGTATTTGATAATGACAAATAACTATTTTTTTTCATATTGACTCTAATTTGTCAATTGGTAACATCTTAATTTATTTTGCATTATATCTACAGCTATTTCTTTTAAACCGTCAAAAACAAGTAGATCCAATTTTTTTTATTTGAAAATGACTGTATTTTTAATAATGACAGGTAAATTATCTATGTACTTTGATAATGACTAACCGAGACTAGTTGACCAATATCTTAATTTGATCGGGTTGATTCATCGGCGCTTTCATTTGATAGTGGGAGTTTGATGATGACAACAATCAATATATTTTTTGATAATGACTCTACTTCGTCGACTGGTAGCGTTTTAATTTACTCATGTAATTTTCCACTTCGATTTTACTGTTAAATCTTTTAAACCAATAAAGAAAACTCAAGCTGACAGTTTTTAACGTAAAAATAACAATTTTTTGATAATGACAGGTAAATTATCTATGTACTTTGAGAATGATTAAAACGAGGCTATTGGTTCAGTGCCTAAATTTATTCGGTTGTATTTATTCGCATTTTCAAATTGGATTTTTTAGGCTGTTATTATAAATGGGAATTTGATAATGACAGCTATCAATATTTCGATAACGAGTCCAATTCGTCTATCGGTAACATGTTAATTTAGTAATTAGTAATTTCTTTCGAACCGTTAAAAACAAACTGCATAGAAATGGCAATATTTTTGATAATGACAGGTAAACTATCCATGTACTTTGATAATGACTACAACGAGACTATTTGACTAGTATCTAAATTTGTCCGGTTGGTTTCATCTCCGTTTGCATCTGATGGTGCAACTATTTCATTTTTTTTTTTTGATAATGACTTTTTTCGTCAATCTGATTTAAATCAATAATACATTCACATCGAAATTTTACTTCGTTTTCTGATACTGACAGACTCAAACAAGTGCAACAGCACGAATTGTAATTTGTTTCTCTGCTCATGACACTGACATTTCTAATGACAGTTCGAACCTAGTCTACTTGATTTATTGTTCCTTGTACAGTTTGAATTTTGTTGGTCCACTCTCTATTTTAAATGAATTTTAGTTGAACTCCAATATAATTGACGATTGAATAACGCAGCTAACTTTTCAACGAAATTTATGAAATGATCAGCGCGATGGTTATTGGAGGTTGATGACGTCAACAAAGTTTTACCTGAAATCCCGTTTGTACTTATCTAATATTTTGTTTCTTTATCGTCCCATTTGACTTCAACACAATCTACTCATTCGCGTCGAGAACATATTCGAGTTTTGCCAACTTCGCCAGACTCGAAATCCCTAACTTTTTTCATATCGAGTTAAAAACTTTGAAAGTTGATATCGCTACAGAGAAAGCCATGTATCACATGACAGTGAAAGAAATGTAATTAATTTACATGAATTGTGAGGGTACAACAAAGGGCGGAAATGTTTCGTTGGCAGCACTGGGGAGGTATTTTTAGAGAAATGTTTTTCGAAATGATTGATTTAATTTGGAGACGTTGCTTTGGGGAATTGAGAAATGATTGTCTGGATGACAGGTTGGTGAAATAATTTACTGGCAGTACTGTTTTGATAATGACTTCATTGTCTGTCATTTTAAGTTTAGGGCAAAAACTGGTCATTCTGACAAGTGGTCGTCACTAATGACATACTGGGCGTTTCGTATATCCAACAGATCGATATACCTGATGTTCTAATTTCTCTTTTTTGTTATTCTAAATAGTAATTACAGAATAAATGGATAATATTTTTAATGACAAATGACACTTGAATAAATTATGAGCGGTCATTAATGAGAATCGAAACCGCAGCAAGCTAGCCATGAAAATTTCCGCGCAAAACATAAAAAGCGCATCAGCATCGAAGTGGGCGTAGATGAAACTCCACGCTCACTTGGCAATTGTACAAAATTTTCGCACCTATTCTCTCGTAGCTTTCCCTTCCAGCGGCTGCCACCATGAAAAATCCTTGCAAATAAAACCACCACATGTTCACTCACCACTCGCGGTATTAAAAAAAAATTGAACGGTTTGTTTGAAAAATGAACACGACAAGAACATTCGCGATTACGTGCATTTATCTAGAGCGTCGATGTCAGAGCGTCACCGGCGTCGGATATCAACTGAGACGGCGGAATCATCGTCGAAACGACGAGCGACGACCTGCACTACGCTTGTGCGAAACAGCCTGCTATGATTTACTGGCAATTTCTTAATTGGCTTTTGGAAATTTGCGCAGGCTGTGGAAAAGGTGACAAGGGAAAAAGTTGACAGTTGTGACGGGGCCTACTGTGATCATGGTGGTGGTTTTTGTCGGCAGTTCCGAAAAAATTGGAAAAATCCGGCGGCGAAAGGTACTTTTACGGGCGGTATGAATGACAAGGCTGATTGTTTGTCTGTCATTCACTAACAGTCGTAAATTGATTGTAGTAACCCTGGAGACGTAATTGATTTGGAGACAATGTGATTAAACTTGGGTTTGGGGATGGAAAGGGATTTGTGTTTTTACTGGGATCGCCAAAAATTAATTGGAATTTCAAAAACAATTGTTACACGTGGGGTTGTAAAATTTTTTTGGACAAAAGGTGGAATCTAGTAGGCCGCTTTCGGTTGTGACGGGGAATCCCCTACGGCCAGGGGTTGCTGGAGTTTAATTGCGTTTTCTGGAATACTGCTGGACGAAGAAATCCTTATACTTTACACCAAATTTGAAAATTTTACTTTAAGAAAAACCAATTTTAGAAGCTTTTTTGAAAAATTCGTATTTTTGTCATTTTTTATCGTACGAGGATAAATTTTGGAGGCTTCATTATATTTGACTCGACTGCTATATAAGATTTTAGAACAAGAAAAAAACAAGTTTAGAATTTTGTACTTTTAGGTCGAACCGGAATTTCAGAAAAGTCTAATAAACTTCGTAATTTAAATAATTTTATTGCTAAAGTCATGCAATTTGGAAACGTTACTAGTAACAAGTTGTTTATAATTTGTACTAAGTTTTAAAATTTTGGACTAAAAAATAACAATTTTGTAATTTTTTTTGGAAACAACGCAATAAATTTTAAAATTGTCTTAAAATACAACGATAAATTTTAAAGACTTTACTACTTTTGACACAATTACTGACTGTGCTAAATTAGAATATTTTAGAACAAAAAAGAAGAAAGTTTAGAATTTTTCGTTTTGAAGATTCCAAAACGTTCAACAAACTTCCTAATTTAAATCATTTTAATGCAAAAGGTGTTTATAAATTCTACCAAATTTTAAAATTTTAGAGCAAGAAAGTACATTTTTAGTAAATTTGATTTTGTAGACAAATCATAAATTTTCAATTTTTTTTTGTAAAAATTCGTAACTTTGTCAATTTTGATGGTACAAAGATAATTTTAGAACAAAAACAAGAAAGTTTAGAATTTTTCATTTTTAGGTCGAAGGGAAAATATCGAAAAGTTTCACAAACTTTCTAATTTAAGTAATTTTCATGAGCAATTTAGGGACATTACGGCTGACGAGGTGTTTATAAATTGTACCAAATTTCAAATTTTTAGAGCTAGAAAGTACACTTTTAGTAAATTTTATTTTGTAGACGAATCAGAAAGTTTCAAATTTTTTTTATAAAAATTCGTGACTTTGTCAATTTTGATAGTACAAAGATAATTTTAGAGGCTTTACTACTTTTGGTACGACGACTAAATGTGCTAAATTAAAAGATTTTAGAACAAAAAAAAGAAAGTTTAAAATTTTTCATTTTTAGGTCAAGAGGAAAATATTGAAAAGTTTTACACACTTTCTAATTTAAGTAATTTTTATGATGAAATTACGCAATTTAATGACATTACGGCTGACGAAGTGTTTATAAATTGTACTAAATTTTAAAATTTTATACCAGGAAAGTACATTTTCAAAAACATGTATTTTAGAGACAAATCAGAAATTTTCAAATTTTTTATAAAATTTCGTAACTTTGTCAGTTTTGATGCTATAACGATAAGTTGCTTTTACTACATTTGACACGAATAATAACTTTGCTGAAGTAGAAGATTTTAGAACAAAAATGAAGAAAGTATAGAATTTTTCATTTTTAGACCGAACAGAAAATTTCACAATTCGTCTAACAAACTTCCTAACTTCAGTAATTTTAATGCTTAAACTATGCAATGTGGAGACGAATAACCTTTTTTGAAATTTTTATTTTTGTGACGAAAATTTTTTCAAAATTTCGTGTCTTTGTTGATTTTGATGGTACATCGATAAATTTTGGAAGCTTTACTACTTTTGGCACGACTACTAACTGTGCGAAATTAGACAAAAAATAGAACAAATGAAACGAAAGTTTAGAATTTTTCAGTTTTAGGTTGAACTGAAAATTCCGAAAATTGTTAGACAAACTTTCTAATTTAAGTAGTTTCAATTCTAAAATCAAGCAATTGTGAGACGTTTCTAGTTACGAGTTGTTTATAAAATGTACTAAATGTCAAAATTTTTGATTAAGAAAGAACGATATTAGAAATTTTTATTTTGGGAACGAATCTTAACTCAAAATTTTCTATAAAATTTTGTAATTTTGTAATTTTTGATGATTTTAACACGGCTAATAAGAAAGAAGACCGTTTAGAATGTTTTATTTTTTGGTAGAACTAAAATGTGCCTAAATCTCCAAATAATTTTGACTTTCTAAAATATGATGCACTATTTTGACGTAATTTTTTTTATTGAGTGCGTTGCTAATTTGGTCGAGTGGTTTCAATGTGATCATAAAATCGATAAATGGTGGATGCGCCGGGCAATAAAAATTCGCTTTCAATTCTTTCATTTCATTCCTTGTCCATCTTATAAAAAAGCAAAAGCCCCTAAAAGTGCTCATTCTCATTTGTCATTCTGGAAATTCAGAAAACTTTTAACAAACTTTCTAATTTTAGTAATTTTAATACTAAAATCATGCAATTTGGAAACGTTACTACTAACAAGTTGCTTATAAATTCCATCGAATTTAAAAAATTTAGACCAAAAAATCACATTTTTTTAAATTTTTATTTTCGTGGCGAATTAGAAAAACTTCTCAAAATTTCAATAATATTTTGTATTTTTATTGATTTTGATGGTACAGCGATAAATTTTGGACGCTTTACTATTCTTAGCACGACTACTAACTGTGCGAAATTAGAAGATTTTGGAACAAATAAAACGAAAGTGTAGAATTTTTTATTTTTTGGTTGAACCAAAAATTTTGAAAAGTCAATTGGGAGGCGTTACTACTTACGAGTTTATAAACTGTAGTGAATTTATGTTTTGGGGTCGAATTCTAACTCAAAATTTCCTATAAAATTTTGTAACTTTGTAAATTTTAATTCTAGGACTATAAATTTTAAAGGCTTTCGTACTTTTAACACGGCTAGTAACTGTGCTAAATTAGAAAATTTTTTGTTAGAACCAAAAAGCGCCTAAATCTTCAAAAAAAGTGTTGACTTTCCAAAATATGAAGCACTATTTTGACGTAACTTTTTTGTTGAGGTTTAATTAGAACGAGTTGCTAATTTAGCCAAGTGGTTTCAACGTGATCATGAAATAGAAAAATGGTGGATGCGCCGGGCAATAAAAATTCGCGTTCAGTTTTTTCATTTCATTCTCCGTCCATCTTATAAAAAAGCAAAAGCCCCTAAAAGTGCCTCTGCCCATTCTAACCGGCAACATGTGTAAAATTGATCAACCACTCTCCAACCTCCTCTCAACCATCGTCCATTTTCTCTTCGGATGTGTTAATCCCGTTTACCGAGTCCGTTCTATTATTTATAGTGGCGAACGATTCTCATGATAAAGTGAAAATGAAACTGACGAGGGTCGGCGAGTATCACATCGAACGGATATTGAGGTCGGAAGGTCGACTAAAACCGGAAACGCCACTTACCATCAACAAAATGGAAAATATGTGTAAATAGATTCGCAAAAATCATAAAACACGCGACGCAAGACAATCAAACGAGGAGCAATTGCACGGTTCTTTGATCTCGACGGTAATGGAAAGAGTCATCTTACAAAAATGCCTCGTTCAAAGTACGTGTTGTTTTCGAACGAGACGATGGTTTGTAATTACCGTCGCGACTTTGTACGGGAAAATCGATGGAATTAAACGAGTGTTTTTTAAAGATGACGATGTTGATGTTGTTATGGCGTGTGTCGGGAAAGTTGCAAGAGGTAAAACCCACGCGAACTCTTATGTTATTACGATTTTATACTGCGGAGCAGTCATAACCACTTTTCAGAGAAGATAATAAAATGGATATAGCGTTTCTACTACTTTACACCGGAACGAAATTTTATACGCTGATGCGAATATTTTTCAAGAGAATACACAGAAATATTACTTAGAACGAAACTTTGCTCTCTTTAATTTCGCGGAGATGTCTTCAACTTGAAATTTTTTATTTCGTACAAAAACGACGATCGCATTCAAACCACTTCTCGGAATTGGTGGAGCAGCTCGGTTTCACTAAAATTACTACAATGAGAGAGTGGGCTCTTTTGTCCACGAAATTGTTACTGTTCACAGTCAAACCACTTTTTGAAGTTCTAGAATTGTTTATTCGACTTTGTGGAATATTCTAATTTAGCACAGTTTCCAGTCCTGTCAAATGTAAAACCTTTGAGCTTTATAGTCGTATCATAAACACTTTATAGAGAATTTCAGATTCGTCTTGAAAATAAAAATTTTAAAAATACTAGTTTTTTGGTGTAAAATTTTGAATTTTTTTTTACAATTTATAATCTTTATAATCAATAAGTTGTAACATCCCCCCTTCCCTCAATTTCATGATTTTTACACGAAAACTACTTACATTATGATCTAGGTTAGATTTTTCGGAATTTCCGGTACGACCTAAAAACGAAATTTCAAACTTTTTTTGTTCTAAAATCTTTTAATTTAGCATAGTTAGTATTCGTGTTATAAAGGGTAAAACCTCTAAAACTTATTATCGTACTATGAAAACTAACAAAGTTACGGAATTTTATAGAAAATTTTGAAAAGATTTTATATGGGCCGTAAGTAAACATTTCTAAAATTGTTTTTTCTTGGTGTAAAGTTTTGAAATATGGTTTAATTTATAATCTACTCATCAGTAGCAACGTCTTCCCCCCCTCTCAAATTGCATGATTTTAGCATGAAAACTACTTAAATTATGAAGTATGTTGGATTTTCGGAATTTCCGGTACGACTTAAAAATGAAAAATTCTAAACTTTCTTTTTTTTGTTCTAAAATCTTCTTATTTAGCATAGTTAGTAGTTGTTTATTAAATTTTATTAAATTTATCGTCATACCAGCTTAGTTTAGCATTTAGATCTGATTTGCCCGTAAATGAAAGTTTCTAAAATTGTTCTTTCTTGGTCTAAAATTTTGAAATTTGATTTAATTTATAATCAACTCGTAAATGGTAATGTATTCAAATTGCATGATTTTAGCATGAAAACTACTTAAATTATGAAGTATAATAGACTTTTCAGAAATTTCTTTACGACCTAAAAATGAAAATTTCTAAACTTTCTTCATTTTTGTTCTAAAATCTTCTAATTCATCATAGTGTATAGTCCTGTCAAATGTAGTAAAGCTTCCAAAACTTATCGTTATAGCATGAAAATAGACAAAGTAACGAAATTTTATAGAACATTTTGAAAAGATTTGATTAGCCCGTAAATAAAAAATTCTAAAATTGTTCTTTTTTGGTCTCAAATTTTGAAATTAGACTTAATTTATAATCAATTCGTAAATAGAAATGTCTCCAAATTGCATGACTTTTCGGAATTGCCTATACGACCTGAAAAAGTTTTTTTTTTAACTTTCTTCATTTTTGTTTTAAAATCTTTTAATTTACCATAGTTTACCAATAGTCGTGTCAAATCTAGTAAAGCTTCTAAAACTTATCGTTATAGCATCAAAACTGACAAAGTTACGAAATTTTATAGAAAATTTTGACAAGATCTGATTTGCCCCTAAATACAAATTTCTAAAATTGTTCTTTCTTGGTCTAAAATTTTGAAAATTGGTACAATTTAAAATCAACTGCAAATTGCATAATTATAGCATAAAAACTGATTAAAATATGAAGAATGTTAGACTTTTTGGAGTTTCCGGGACGATATAAAAACCAAAAATTCTAAACTTTTAACTTTTTTGTTCCAAAGTCTTCTAATTTAGTTTATTTACTAGTCATATCAAAAGTAGAAAAGCTTTAAAAATTTATCATCGTACCTTCAAAACTGACAAAGTTACGGAATTTTATAGAAAAATTTGAAATTTTCTGATTTGTCTCTAAAATAGTTCTTTCTCGGTCTAGAATTTTGAAATTTGGTAAAATTTTTAAGCAACTCGGCAGCCGTAACCTCTCCAAATTGCGTGATTTTAACATAAAAATTACTTAAATTAAGAAATTTGTTAAACTTTTTGAAATTTTACGTACGACGTAAAAGTGAAAAATTCTAAACTTTGTTTTTTCTGGTTCTAAAATGTTCTAATTTAGCACCCTTAATAATTAATCAAACCTCCAAATTTTATAGTCGTACTATTAAAGCCGACAAAATTTTAGAAATTTTTCTTCCAAAATAAGCAAACAAACTTGGGACCAGAACAAATTATAATTTTTGAAAAAATTCTAATAAAATAAAATTCCGCGCGGTAATTTTAGCGCACCAAAAAACCCAATAAGTGGTTTCATTGTGATCATTTCACATTTTCATAAGATCCAAAATTATTAAAATTCGTCTAATTATAATTAGAAATCAAGGCAACCAGTACAAACCAAACATTCCTAAACTAAAATTTGCTCAAAAAGTCTTTCAAAAAACTGTTTTTTCCAAATTAAAACAGGAATCGAGTTTTTCTTTATTTAAACAAATTACTAAAGTCACAAATAAATTGACAAAAAGGTGGTTTTAATGTGATCACTGCGTATTTCCAAAAACTCAAAAATTGCCACAACAGTTTACATCTTAAATTCAAAGTGACAAAACAGTAACAAAAATTCCACCGAAAACCAGAAGAAAACCACTTTTGTAATCCCCCATGCCATCATTTCCAAAATCTTCATTTTTATACTCTTCTTCGCATTCTTCCTCAGTTTTATACCTTACGCATTCTTCTTTAATTATCACAACTTTCTTCTCAGTGGTCCAGTTTTTAAAAACTCCGTTTTCTTTAGTGACTTGTAGACATCCAACCGTGCAATTATATTCACAAAAAACCATCGGATAATTTTCGATGCTATTACTGCTCAAATTAACGATTATAAAATGACAGTGATCGAACACTCCTGCGGGCACAATCTGAATAGAATTCTCACTCAATTCAAGGTGTAGCGTTTTCGCCGTGATTCTTCTGCAAACCTCACGCGTGAGCGTGGAAATTCTACTGAAATTGAGCGTGACAAAAACAGTTTCTCCTCCGAAGAAAGCGAAGAAGTTTTCTTTGAGTTCTATGATCTTATTGTGCGTTAAACTGAAACTTTTAAGTTTTGGCGCGGTGAGAATAGAATTTCCATCAAAATCTTCGATTTGATTCTGAGCCAAGGAAATCTCTTCTAGCTCTGTTTGGTTGACGAAGGCGTTTCATTCGATGATTCTGATTTTATTCCGGTCTAGATAAATCTTCTTGAGATCGACATTTCTGGAGGTTTCTTCTCGAACAATTTTGATGCTGTTGTCAGTAAGATCGATGCTTTCAATGGTTTTGAGTTTTTCGGAAAAACAGCTAGGATCAATATTTTTGAAACCGACAAATTGAATTCTCAGAAAAGTGACGTTACTTTGAATATCTAAATATTCGCAGCACAAGTCTGGAAATGTTGTTTCAAAAACTTGTACGTTGTGAGCATGAGATGGAACCCGAATGACTGAAGATTTTTTCGTGAGAAACGAATCGTTTGTTGCTATTAAATAGTTGATATTAGTGGTGACACAATTAAGTTTTAGTGTGGTGGCAGAACTGATGAAAATGGCGAGAAACGCCGTTGCCAACATGTCGGAAACTAACCGATTGTGAGGGATTTTGTACAATTATTTTTCCATTAAACGCTTTTAGTGGAGTTGCGACATTGGTGGAATTACGGTGTCATTGGAAATGGATTTAAATATGCACTAAAATCACTAAAAGCTTGTAAACAAATGTAATGTTTTTTTGATCCTTTTACGTTAATGGAAATATAAATTTTAATTAATAAAATTGGTGGAGGCGCCGGGTCAGTTTTCCAAAAATTCAATACTTCTCGAGCTTTCTCCTTTAAATCCGCTTTTCTTCTCCCGCAAATTTCGTTAATTTCCGCAAGCCCGTTACTAAAAACAAAGCCGAAAACGTAAAGGTCCTTTCAAAGTAAAATCTAATTCAAGGATTTTCCCCCTCTCAGAAACAGCATCGCTTCGCCTTTTCTTTCTTTTAATTGTGTCATTCGTGGGAATGAAAGAACCGCTTGTTTCTTTTGAATTAAGAGCGAAAAGTATAAATAAGCAAGACCACGTTAATGCCGCATTTCTGTTTCGAAACAAGCCATCTCCGAGGGGACATTCATGTCATCGGAAGTAGCAAATTCAAAGTAACGTAAAATTGATAAAGTGTATCGAATTCCTGACAACGAAATCGAGGTTCGACAAAGGACAACGACGGCAAAGAGAATCGAACAAAGGCACTTGAAAGTTGGCAGAATTGCGGAGATGTCAGTTGCTGATGGAAGGTTAGAGGGAAGGAGATAACTGTGACGGTAACTGCTTTGAATTAATTTCCGGACGGACGGCCGGGGAGAAATTTTCAAAAATTTGGGGATTTTCTCTACAAAGTCTCAAAAGATTCTTGGGGAAATTAAAAAAAAATGATAGTTTCAAAATTTGTCTCTTTATTTGTAGAATTTTGTAATTGATGAGCAATTAAAGACAAAAAACTAATTTTATTTCCATTGTGTTTAAATTACAAGAATTACAATTTTTTACAAAATAATTTGAAAATTCGAAATTTTTGGTTTATCCGCCAAATAATCAAAAATTCTACTAAAATTTATTTTTATTGCGGTAGAATCTGTGATTTGGTACAATTAATAAACGGACTATGCTAACTAACTCCCGCAAATTTTATCCCAATAGCGATAATATTACCAAAGTTATAATTTTTTTCAAAAAAAAAATAAAAAAAATATTTATCCTAAAAATATCAATTTTTAAGATTTGTCTTGTTTGACTTAGGGATCTTGAAATTTGGCGCAATTAATGAGCAGCGTAAGACCACGATACTCCTCAACTTTTATTTCCATCGCGTCAAAATTATTAGAGATGCAATTTATTATCAAAAATTTTGAAAATTTTGGTTCTTATAAATGATGAATTTTAAAATGTGTCTCTTTGGAGCTACAGTTTTGAAATTGGCATAATTAATGAAAAAGTTTAGACCACAAATCTCCTTAAATTTTCTTTTTATAGCTTTAAAATTACGGGAGTTACAGTTTTTTATAACAAAAAAATGGCAGTTTTGACATCCTAAAAATGAGAATTTTTAAATTTTGTCTTTTTGAAGCTAGGATCGTGAAAATTGGCACAAATTATAAACAATTTTAATCCAGAAAACTTCTCAAATTTTAATTTTATAGCGTATAAATTACCATCTCCAATTTTTTATAAAAAAAAATAAAAATATAATTATCCTAAAAGTGAGAATTTTTAAAATTTATGCCGTTTAGGTTAGGATTTTGAAATTTGGCACAAATAATAAAAGGCTTAAGACTACGATACTTCTCAAATTTTATTTCCATAGCATCAAAATTTACATACAATTTTTTGGCCAAAATTTTGAAAATTTTGGTTTTTACTATATGTACTATAGTAGTGTCGCGCTAATCCGAACCAATTAAAACGAAGACGATCCGAATTATCAAAGAATTCCTCTTTTATTTTAAGAAAAAAAGTGCATATTATTATATACACACTTGAATATTTTTTAACTGCAGTTTATTTAACTTGATGAGACCGGTCAAAATTTCTTAAAAGTTCAGTTTATCCAAATTTTTATTGAATTCGGATTAGTAAATCGTCAAAACTCCGGATTACTAAAGATATAAATAGGAAAAAACGATCCGGATTTTGATAGCCCTAAAATTACCAAATTACTAAAGTTACAATTTTTGATTAAAGAATTTGAAAATTTTGATTTATCTTAAAATTAAGAGTTTATAAAGCTTGTTTTTTTGAGGTTAGGCTCTTGAAATCTGGCACAATCAATGAATAGTTTAAGGCCACAAAACTTCTAAAACTTTATTTCTATAGCATCAAAATTACCGAAGTAAAAAAAAAATGAAATTTTTGGTGACTTTTAAAAATTAAAAATTCTCAAAATTGTACTTTTTGCGTTAGAATTTTGGCATTTGGTACAATTAATAAAATGATTACGACCACCAACCTCCTTAAGTTGTATTCCAATAGCGTTAAAATTACCAGAGTACCAATTTTTTGCAAAAAAATAAAAAAAAAAGTTCATCTCAAAAATAAAAAAAAGTTTGTTTTTTTTGTACTAGAATTTTGTAATTTAGCACAGTTAATGAGCATATCAAGATTACAAATTTCTTTAAATGTCATTTTCATAGCTTTTAAATTATTAGAATTACAATTTTTACAAAAAATTTGTAAATTTTTGGTCCACCTTTAAAAATCAAAATTTCTAAAATAAGTTTCTTTAGTTCTGTAATTTTATAATTTGGTACAACGAGTTTTAATAGTTAAGACCAAAAATTTTAGCAAATTTAATTTTCAAAGCGTTAAAATTACCAGTTACAATTTTTTGCAAAAAATTTATAAAATTTTGGTTTTTCCTAATAATGAAAAATTTTAAAATTTGTCTTTTTTGTTCTAGAATTTTGTAATTTGGAACAATTAATGAGCAAATTAAGAGCACGAACCTTCTTAAATGTCATTTTCGTAGCATTGAAATTGCCAAAGTTACAATTTTTTACAAGAAATTTGTAAATTTGTGGTCCATTCTAAAAATAAAAATTTCTAAAAGTTGTCTCTTTTGTAGTAGAAATTTGTAATTTAGCACAATTAATGAGCATAGACAACTAAGCTCTTAAAATTTAATTACTATTGCAATTACGCAAGTTTTTTTTTATTATCCTTATAATGAAAATTTATAGAATGGTGTAGTTTGACACCAGTCTTCTAAAATTAAAATTTGATGACATTAAAATTACCAAAACTGCAATTGTGTACCCACACAGAGTGTCCCAAAATGACACGTCAGCTCCCGCCGTTCACTTCACCGCCTCCGCCGCCCCGTCCGCCCCGTTCGATTTTTACGGCCGATTTCTCTGGTGACACTTTACAACATTCCGCCGAATAACATCGTGATGAATTTTCCTCGCAATTTTTTCCGAAGCGCTTTCTTGTTACCTCGCAATTTTCTTGTATCGCAAACAAAAGACGGTTATGATTATCCGAATCCTTTGTAGCTTTAATTCAAATTAAATTAAACAGAATTCTTGAAGACTAATTTTAAGAAAAGTATTGCTCTCGGCATTCTCCGTTCCATTTGAAGTAAGAGTTGGAGGCGACTGGATTAAAGTAATTTTGAAAAATGTATCACGTGATCCGTAATGATGTATCGAACGACATGTTTTGTTTCATTTGTGATGGAAATGAAAAGCGGTAAAAGCTCTTCGGACACATGTCATATCACGTAGGCGGTAAATACAATAATGGAGTCTGATCTCTATCACGATATAAATTATTCATAAATGTGTAAAATTAATGTCGGGTTCCGGAGGGAGATCATGGGGGCTAAATATCGACGGAAAATGATCACATCCGTTTTTCGCGGACGCTCTATTTTTTATACTTCTATAATTTCCCCTCTATTAGAGCGCTCTAGATTTTTTTTTACTTTAGTGGTGGGAGTTAGTTGGGTGCGAGTTCAAACCATTTTTTTTTAAATGAATTCACCCCATAGTGACATAACAATCTCATTTTCCGAAACAAAATGTCACTACTTTCCACCCTTTACATACAAATATGACAAGCGTCGGTAATCCCGCACGTGACGTGCCTATATTGGTTATAAAAATGGCGCGTAACAGCCTCCTCAGTCAATTACACGGATTCCTATAACTACTATTGTTATTGAGGATCGCAGAAGGCGTCTGAAATTCCAACGCCTCCTCTTAATTTGTTTCTTCTCTTTTCCCTTTTTGCCGCCTTAATTTGTGACGTTATAATTTCGAATGTCCTCAAGGTATGTTGATGTAGAAGCATTAAAACAAATGAAATGTCATTATTAAGAGGGTAGATTAATTAAGGGATAGGCCGGCGTCGCCATGGCGACGCCGGCATCTTTATTTCGGCGGATCCGGGCCGGCAATAAGTGATAAAAATTCATGAGTTCTATTAAGGATCTTAAAGGAAATGCGATTTTGTCAGGACGACATAACAGCGTTATTATAGTTAACATAATTTATCCATCCGCGTTTCGGAGAGGAATTAGTCTTGTGAAATTTAACGGGATTAGAAAAGTGGAAAGACGAAAGAGAGACAATGGAATTTCCGATATTTTATACTTCGATTATCGATTGGAAAAGTTACGGGGAATTTTTGGTTTATTTGGGAACGGATAATGATCACATTCGAGCCGCTGTGTTCAAAGTGTAAAATCTCTAGAATCTTTAAACTTCTTCCAAAGTATGAATTCTTTCGAGTCTTTAAAATAATATCTGAATTGTGTCCTTTTTGAGTTAAAGTTGCGATTTCATGCATTTAATACCATAAACCATTCCAAATTTTATTTTAATGACTAAAATAAGTTGAAAATTTTTGGTTCACTGTAAAAAATAAAAATTCGTTTCTTCTCCATTCGAATCTTGTAATTTGGTGGCATTAATGAATAGCTCAACGAATTCCGCAAATTTTATTCTAATGGCGGTAAAATTACCACCGTTTTTATATTTTTAGAGAAAATTTGAAAATTTCTGTTTTATGCTCAAAATTAAAATTTCTAAAATGTGCTTCTTTTGAGTTTCAATACTGTAAATTAATACATTTAACAAACGGACAAATTAACACAAGCTCTTCACATTTTATTTACATAGCATTAAAAATGTAAAAGTCGCAATTTTTTACATACAATTTAAAAATTTAAGTTCGTTTTAAAATTAAAAGTTCTAAAATTTGTTTTTTTTTTACTTGAGATTTTTACAATTTGGTACCAATAATAAACGGATCAAAGTCTCCAATTTTCTAAAATTTTATTTTGTCGACGTTAAAATTGGTTGAGTTACAAGTTTTTTCAAAAATTTTTATAATAGTTGGGTTATCATTAAAATTAAAATTTCTAAATTGTGCCTTTTTAGAGGTAGAATGTTGAAATTTTGTATATTTAATATATCAACGAACACCTCTAACCACCCCAAATTTCATTTTGGTAACGTTAAAATTTAGTAGCCAAAAATTTTGAAAATTTTTCGTTTTTCTAAAAAAGTATATTTTTGAGTTAGAATGAGTTAGAATGTTGTAATTTAGCACATTTAATAAACGGACTAACATTCTTAACCACCTCAAATTTCATTTCGATAACGTTAAAATTAGTAGAGTTACAACGTTTCTAAAACCTTTCAAAAGTTTATGAGTTATCTTAAAAATTAAAATTTTTAAATTGTACACTTTTTGAGTCAGAATGTTGTAATTTGGTACATTCAAAAAACGAACCAATACCCTCAACCACACCAAATTTTACTTTGATAAAGTTAAAATTACTTGAGTTAGAATTTTTTTCCAGAAATTTTGAAAAGTTTTGGTTTATGTTAATAGAAAATAACATTTCTAAAATGTGCTTTTTTGAGTTAGAATCTTATAATTTGGTTTATTCAATAAAAGGATCGCCACTTCCGAGTATTCCAACTTTTAATTCGATAGAGTTGAAATTACCAAAGTTACAATTTTTTATATAAAAGTTTTAAAGTTTTTGGTTTATTTTAAAAATTAAAAACTTTAAAATTTGTTACTTTTGCTTGGTATCAATAATAAACGGATAAAAGCCTCAAATTTTCTTAAATTTTATTTCGATAATGTTAAAATTGGCCGACTTACATTTTTTTCCAAAAATTTTGAAAATTATTTTTAAAATTAAAATTTCTGAATTAAGTTAGAATGTTGTGTTTTGGTACATTCAAAAAACAGACCAACACCTCCAACTACTCCAACTTTCCTTTGGATAACATTAAAATTAGTTACATTTTTTTTCAGAAATTTTGAAAATTTTTAATTTATCTTAAAAATTAAAATTTCTAAAATGTTTCTTTTTTGAGTGAGATTGTTGTAATTTGGTACATTTAATACAAGGATCGACATCCTGAACCACCCCTAATTTTATTTTGATAGCGTTAAAATTACTAGTTACAAGTTTTTTCAGAATTTTCGAAAATTTTTGGTATATCCTTATAATTAAAATTTTTAAAATGTGTCTTTTTTGTATTAGAATTTTTTTTAAAATTAGACTTTTGTTCGGTACATTTTATAAACGGAACAGCACCACTAACAACCCCAATTTTTTTTTCGAAAGCGTTAAAATTACTGAAGTTATAACTTTTTAAGTAAAAATTTGACAATTTTTGAATTATTAAAATTGTAAAATTTGTCTTTTCTGCATTAGAATCTTGACATTTAGTACAATTAATAAACAGATGAAAATCAATAACCTCCCCAAACTTTATTTTGATGGCTCTAAAACTACTAAAGATATAATTTTGTAAGTATATAAAAATTTGAAAATTTTTGGTTTATTGTAAAAATAAAAATTCTAAAATTTGTTCGTTTTGTGATAGAATTGTGAAATTTGGTCTCATTAATAAACTAATGAAAAAAACTAACTTCTTCAAATTTCATTCCGATTGCGTTAAAATTACTAGAGTTACAATTTTTACAGAAATTTAAACAATTTTTTATTTATCCTAACAATTTAAATTTTTAAAATGTGTTTTTTTTTGAATTAGAGTGTTGTAATTTGGCACATTTGATAAACCTTTCAGCAACACCAACCCTTCAAAATTTCTTTCAGATAACGTTAGAATTACTATAGTTAAAAAAAAAGATAAGAAAAATTTTAATTCTAATTCTCATCTAAATATGAATCGCTTTTTGTCATAGCTCCTATAAAAGTAATCACCCAAGGCCGTCTAGATTACATCAGCTTTAAATTCCAAAACGGCGACTTAGTCCCAATCTGCGCAATCAAAAAAATAGATTTCCCCTAAATCTCGCCCAGTCGGACCTAATGAATTCTCCGTCATGTAAATCTAAAATTCCCCACGTTATCTCCCATTATTGAATAACAAAACCGCTTAAGCTCCCATCACCTCGTCCACATCCTAAGTAAATTTTCCCAGTCGTGTGAAATATTAACACTTGCGATAATTTGAGCGATCGCATCAGCATTTCGTATTCTCTCAGCGAATTTGCATTAAATATTGACCCGGTTTATTGCCCCAACAATGATGCGAGTTGTATCGGCCGTTATTAGCGATTTGTATTGTTGATTAAGGTCACGAACTCTCTAAGGAAAAATTTCAACGATCGATCGACGTAAAACGCCCATTGCGGCTTTTTACGATCGACAATTAGCGATGAGACGCGATTTCCGGCGTTTAAGTAGGCTCTGATAGAATATCAAGTGGAAATTAGGACGGGGCGCTATTCCAACATTCATTGCACTACAATCGTTAAATTTAACGTCTGATCCGGGAAGTGATCGAAAGGATTATCGTCGCATCCCGAAAAAGCGCGCGTTTGTGGAACAAGCGTGGAAAATTCCCCGCGGCGCCATCTTGAAACAACATGGCGGCGTTCGGTCGCGCGGCAATAAAATAACAATTAAGCTTTGCATGAGATAAACTTTACGATTTTCAGCCGGAACGTATCAGCTTTCACGGAACTGATCGTTAGATAACCGAAATCCTTACACAAACAAGTCGATAGCGAATTATGACCTTGGTAATAAAATTAGCGCCGTTATAGAAAGCGATTTGGACGTTAAATGGGAGTTTTATGGTCGGTGATCTCATTGCGATTACAATTACCGTTATCGTTATCGGGACGGGAATATTACAACGCATTGATCACATTCAAGCCACTTTTTCAAATTGAAATTAACGAAAAAATTAGAGTGGGCTTTGCTCCGGGGCCATTAAAATGCTGCCAATTCCAGCGCCACCTACTCTTCTCACTTAAATGTCTCCAGATTTCCTGAACCGTGTTTTCCTCTGTTTACCAACATTCCTTTTCGAGCCATTCCGTTTTTGTGCCGGCAATATAAAACGACATAAAGCTCCCTCTATACGTACCTCAGCGTCGCACAAGTAAATTATCGTCCTTTATTAAATAAGAAGCAGAGCTTGATTTAACGACACGTCAATGCACTAAATTTCACTACGTGAGTTAATTTGGCGTTTCCGCGTATGGAGACCTTTAGATCGCCATTATACGACCATCGACTTTGACACTTGCACAATAAAACGGACTGTTTAACGCGATAAATAAAACATACATCTCCCTTGAAGGCATTGGAGGCGGCGGCGGACGACGCACACCTATATCGATATTAAATTCTTGGAGCGGGTTTGTCGACGAACGTGAACACAGAACGGGAGGATCTTTTAAAGATTGATTTTGGGAAGCTTGCCACCGCTGGAATTTGACAAAATGCAATTTTCAAACTTTTTTGGATTTCTTAAAAAAAAAAAAATTATAGTTTTGAATTGTTAGATATTTCTCATAGTTTATTTTGGTTTCACTGAATTCTTTCAATTCTCTGATTGTTTTTTTTCTTTCATTAGATTCGGTAGATTTTTTTATTTTCGGGTATTTTGGACTTTGTTTTTTTGTTTGTTTTTATTCTTTCATTAGATCCTATAGATTTTTTATTTTTGGCTACTTTGGACTTTGTTTTTTTGTTGTTTTAGAATATGTAATTCGACTTTATAGATATGAATTTTTTTATTGAAATTTTGAAAAAGTAACTATAACATCCCACTTTTGATCAACTGATTTAAAAAAAAAATTCCAAAATTGTCCAGAATTTTTTAGAATTTTCCAGATTTTATCCCTGCGATTCTCCAGGATTCTTTATAGTTTTTGCGTTTATAAAGGCATTCCAAGTATCTTTAAAATTTCCCAAGATAGATAGTTAAGATTTTTCATAATCTGTCAGTACTCAGATTGGATTGTTTGTGAAGCAAATTAACTTCGATTCTTTTTTTGTTTAATTTAATTTAAAAACAAAAAAAAGAATCCATTTCAGATTACATTATCTTACAGTTTGTCTTTTTAGACAGAAAGAATATAAAATGTAGAATAAAAAATAAAAAAAAAATAAAAAAAATCGATAGAACACTATCAAATATTTTATTTAATTTTTAAAAATTTTACACCATTTTTTAAGAAGTTGGCAGCCATGACATTTTGAGAAACATTTATTTCGGAACGTAAGTGGCTGCAATGTGATCAATACGTTTGCACAACTGAAGTTTTTAAAAAGTAGTTCCAATTTGATCACTGCGCTTCGACTTTTAATTTATTGAATTAAATTTGTTTCAACTGCATGTAATCGTTGCAATAAAATTTACACATTTATTTATTGTGACGCAAATTAAATTCTATTTTATGAAAGAATATTCTAAATTTTATAATACTTTTTTTTAGAATACTTTTTGAATCTTTGTAAAATTTGTATTTAGTTGTCCACAATTTTGAAATTTGTCGCTTTTACTGAAATGTTGAAGAGTACCAAGTTAACCAAATTTTACAATTATTGACTGTGAGATACTAAAATTATGGCACTCAGAATGTGTTCGTCAAACTTTAATAATTTTGACGTTTCAAACTTTGTAAAATCTGTGTTTATTTGTCTACAATTTTTAAATTTGGCGCTCTTAAAAAACAGTTGAGAAGAAAAACAACCTTATCACACTTTATAGTTATCGACTGAGAAATACCAAAATTCTGCCATCTTTTAGAGTTTTTGAAATATGTGATTTTCTTTATCTTTGTTCATTGCTTCTCGAGCCTTTATCGCTTTTTTTACAATTTTCCTGTAGTTTGGCGGTTTTTTTAGCTTTTCTAAACATTTATTTAGTTATTCCTCCTTTCTGCCTTGGATTTTTTTACATTATTTTTTAATTTTTTAATTTTTTGTTATTTTTACATTTTAGAATTATTAACATACAACTGTCGAATGAGACGGTCTTGAAACACAGTTGAAAAGCTACAATTTGACTAAATTTTATATTAATCCTCTGACAGTTATCGAAATTATGGGGTTCTGACGGACGCTGTTGCACTTGTGTCAACTTTCAAATTTCAAAATTTGTAAAATTTGCGTTATTTGTCTAGAATTTTTAAATTTTTAGCTTAAAAGAAACAAGTTTAAGAGTAACAAATTGACCAAATTTTACAGTTATCGACTGAGAGGTACTGAAATTATGGCTCTTAGAGTGGCCCTGTCAATCTATTAATAACATTCAAATTTCAAAATTTGTAAAATTTGCGTTTATTGGTTTATAATTTCAAATTTGGCGCTCTAAAGAAACAGTTCAAGAGGAACAACTTCATCAAATTTTACAGTTATCGCCTGCGAGTTACTGAAATTATAGCACATTCGATTTCTTAATGTTTTTGAAAATATCTAAAATCTGTGTTTATTAATCTACAATTTTGAAATTTGGCGCTTTTTATAACAGTGGAAGAGAAACAACTTGACCAAACTTTATACTTATCCATAGACAGATATGGAAATTATAGCGCTCAGAGTGACGCTGTGGCACTTTTGACAAATTTTAAATTTCCACATTTTAAAATCTGTGTTTATTGGTCTACAACTTTTAAACTTAGCGCTTTTAGTAACCAATTAATGACTACCAACTTGACCAAATTTTACAATTTTCGATTGAAGGATAGTAAAATTATTGCACCTCAAATAACACCGTTGAAATTTTAACGTTGAAATTTCAAAATTTGTAAAATCTGTGTTTTTTAGTCTACAATTTTCAAATTGGGCGCTCTTAAGAAACATTTGAAAAGAAAAATTTTTTACAATTATTGACTAAGAAATTTTAAAATTTTGTCTAGCCTTTGAATTTTTTAAATATCTGGATTTTTTTTCTATTTTAGTCTATAGCTTGTCGAGCTTTTTTGACTTTTTTGCTTCTATTTTACTGTGTTTTGCAGCTTTTTCAGTTTTTTTTACGTTTTTCTTTCGTTTTTTTTACATTTTAAAATTTAAATATTTGTAAAATTTGTGGTTAGCAGCCTGCAAGTTTTTAATTTGGCGCTCTTTAAAACAGTGGAAGAGAAACAACTTCACCAAACTTTATACTTATCCACAGACAGATATGGCAATTATAGCGCTCAGAGTGACGCTGTGGCGCTTTTGACAAATTTTAAATTTCCACATTCTTAAAATCTGTGTTTATTGGTCTACAACTTTTGAACTTGGCGCTTTTAGTAACGAATTAATGACTACCAACTTGACCAAATTTTACAATTTTCGATTGAAGAGTAGTAAAATAACACCGTCGAAATTTTAATAACGTTAAAGTTTCGAAATTTGTAAAATCTGTGTTTTTTAGTCTACAATTTTCAAATTTGGCGCTCTTAAGAAACAGTTGAAAAGAAACATTTTTTACCATTATTGAATAAGAAATACTAAAATTCTAAAATATCTGGATTTTTTTTGTATTTTAGTCTATTGCTTGTCGAGCTTTTTTGACTTTTCTGTTTCTATTTTTCTGGTTTTTTGCAGCTTTTTCAGTTTTTTACTCATTTAGTTTATTATATCCCTTTTTTTGTTCTCGATTTGTTTTAGTTTTTTTTACGTTTTCCTATTTTTTATGATTTTCACATTTTGAATATTTAAAAATTTTTAAACTTGTGATTATCAGCCTACAATTTTCAAATTTGGCGCTCTTTAAAAACAGTTAAAGAGGAACAACTTGACTAAAATGTTATACTTGTCCACTGGCAGACATCGGAATTATGGCGCTCAGAATGACGCTGTTGCGCGTTTGACAAATTTCAAAATTTCTAAAATTTGTATTTATTGGTCTACAATTTTCAAATTTCGCGCTTTGATGACACGGTTGACTCAATTTTACAGTTATTAATTGAGCGGTACTGAAATTATGACTCTCACTATTGGTTTAGGTATAATTTTCAAATTTGGCGCTTTAAAGAAACAGTTTAATAGGAAAAATTTCTGAAATTATGGCATCAAAATGAAACTGGAGATTTTTTTTAATGATTGAAATTTTAAAATTTGTAAAATCTATGTTTATTTGTCTAGAATTTTCAAATTTGGCGCTCGAAAGAAACAGTTACATACCTAGTAACAACGTGACCAAATTTTACAATTATCGACTGAGAAATACTAAAATTGTGGCACTTAGAGTAACGTGGTCCATCCTTCAATTACTTTCAATTTTTAAAATTTATAAAATCTGTGTTTATTGGTTTACTCATTTTAAATTTGGCGCTCTGAAGAAACAGTTGATGGGGAACAACCTCACCAAATTTGACAATTATCGACTGAAAAGTACTAAAATTTAGACACTCACAGCGGCACTGTCGTTCTTCGTTCTTTCAAATTTTGTAAATTTGTTTTTATTGGTCTCTAATTTAATTAATACCTAAAGTTTTATTAATTAATTAGTTTTCGTTTTGTATTTAGTAATTTTCCTCTAATTGGAGAAAACTCGAGAAGTAATTTACAATGAAATTCAATCTTTTAGCCGAGGAAGACAATTTCGAACCATCGCACACATTACAATCAAGAAATTTCTTTGAATCCCGCCGCATATTCTGATCACATTGAAGCCACTCGCCCTAAAATGCACCGCTCCTTCTGTAGGTGCATTATAGAAATTAAGAAACCAAATTTATATCTTCCCAGCTCCCATCCAATTCCGTTTATTTAACGCTCGTCGTAGGAATGCGGCACTAAGCTAAGAAGTAATATGGCAACCCTTTTAAACCGTCTCTATTTAGAAAGCATAAACTTCCCGGAATGTTCCGGGCCACGTTAAGACGCATTAAACGCACATAATCTCACAAAGTTTAAAAAATTTACGTCGCGTGAAATGATGTTTTAATCGAAGGTTTTCAGGACCGCCCCATTAAACCCTGTTCATAGTTAATAGAGAATTTTAAGAAACGCCATCGATTTTTATAGAGGCTGTAAAACGCAATGATATATTTTTTTAGTGTTGTAATCGCGTTTTATTAAAGGTTGTGTTGCACGACATTTTCAATGTGGCGCACGTGGGGTTATAAACCTAGCGCTTATCGGGCTGTTTTTACACCTTTCGTGGTGGAAAGTGCTTTATGGATGTTTTAGTTTAAAAGGGGAAGTGTCGGATTTACACAATTAAACTGAATTTTTGAGTGGTTTCAATGTGATCATTTCTTTCATCCTAAAAAAATATTCGTCCGTCGAAACACAACACCATCGTCGCTCTATAAATATTAGAAATAGTGTTTCCGATAACACCCGAATCTTGTACTCCCTCGGGATCCTCTCCACTCCTCCAGCACCAGAGTGCCAAAGTGTCTCCAAGTGTAATATAATATACGACATCGTGGGAGCCATAACTTTTAATACGTCGTGCTTTCGAAAACCTCCCAAACCACGATTTGCATCAGCACGCGCCACTTCATTAACCTCCCGTCTTAATTAATCCGCCATCTTTACAATTAATTTTTATTCGAGAATGTAATAACTGCTGATAAATGTCATCATCAAAAAAGGCTCGAGTGCTATGACAAATAAGACTACGAAATGGAAACGTTCCGTGTTTACCCGTGTCGTAATATATTAAAACGAGTTTTATTTATGGTTTGTTTATTAAATCCATAACTCATTCTTGGGGGAAAATATTGTTTCGTGTCAGCCGTCAGCGGCTTTATAATTCCGTCCCAGAGATGGCGCTCCACAGAGAACCATCCTCGCTCCATTAAAATAATTAGCGCTCGTATTTTACTGGTCAATACGTACAATCAAAAGCCTGAAAAACGGGCCGTTTACCCTCGGAAATACATATTTTACGCTTAACGACTGAAATAATGCCCCATAAATAAAATATGAAAAACAAAAATCCCTTATTATATTAAAACCGCCCCTGGACTGACCAAAAAGCTGGAAATAACCTTCGACCCTTAATTCTTTATTTCGCATGTAAATTGCTTTGTTTGTCGCCGGCCCACTCGGATATTATATTCCAACCCTCAAGTCGGCAATAACGGCAACTTGTCCCGTTTTATAAAGGGTTCATTCACCAAACGAGATTAACTGCGGCCAGTTGGCGGTGAAATGGGAAATTAATGGATCAAAAACAGGGCAGTGATCACGTTGTTGACACTTTTTTCGAAATTTTACGCGTGGGGTTGTTTTCTCTCGGGGCGCACCGGTCACGTTTTAGCCACTTTTTCCAAAAATCACACGTTTGCCTTAAAAGTTTAATTTTAGTTCTTCAGTTTTGTGTTAACTTTTTTGGTTTTTAAGCTTATTTTTTGGCAAATTCTTCCTGTTATTCTTGTTCAAATTCTTTCAATTAATTTATGAGTACTATTGAAGTCTCTGCTTCTTATTTCTATTTCAATTTTTTTCTTTGTAAGTCGAGTCTTTTTCTTATCTTACTTCTGATCCAGCGAGGCGTGCTGAGCGCTTATCGCGTTTTACTTTTGAACCAACTTTTACCGCATTTTTTTCTTTTTAAAATTTTGACTTTTTTGGTTTATTAGGTTTTCTTATTTCTTTTGAAATTGCATTTTAAAATCACTATATTTTGTAAAATCTGTGGTTATTGGTTTACAATTTTCTAATTTGGCACTTTTAAAAAACAGTTGAAGAAATATAACTTAATCAATTTTTATAATTATCGACTAAGCAATATCGAAGTTAGTGATAGATAATTTTACAATTATCGACTGAGATGTACTGAAATTATGGCACTCTCAGTAAAACTATTTTAAGTTTTGACAGTCTTAAAAAAAAAGTTCAAGAGGTACAACTCGACCAAATTTTACAATTTTTGACTGAGAAGTACTAAAATTATGGCACTCAGAGTAACCCTACTAAATTTTTAATGACTTTCACAATAACAGCGTCGAACTTTAAAAAATTTTAAAATATGGAAAATTTGTGTTTATTGATATAAAATTTTTTAATTTGGCGCTCGTAAGAAATAGTTGAATAGAAACACTCTCATCAAATTGTACAACTATTCACTGAGAAATGCTAAAATTATGGCACTCCTTTTGAAATTTTGAAATATCTGATTTTTTTCTATTATTTTTCATTGCTTGTTTTTCACCTTTTTCTGTCTATTTTCTGTGTTTTTTGCAGCTTTTTCCGCTTTTTTAAATATTTATCTAGTTTGGTTTTTCTTTCTTTTTACTTTCAATTTTTGTAGACGTTTTTGTTTTGTTTATTTTTTTTAATTTTTACAATTTATAAACTTAAAATTTTGTAAAATCTTTGTTTATTTGTCGTCAATTTTCAAATTTGACGCTCTAAAGAAGCAGTTTAAGAAGAACAACTTTTTCAAATTTTATCGACTAAATAAATGCTCAAATTCTGCCATTTTTTTGGATTTCTTAAATGTCTGAATTTTTTTCTTGTATTTTAGTCTATTGCTTATCGAATTTTTGTGACTTTCTTTTTACTTTTTTTTTGTTTTTTTTTATGCAGTTTTTTCAGCTTTTTAAATATTTATTTAGATTGGTTAATTCCTTCTTTTTTCTTTCTTTTGTAAAATTTATGTTTATTGGTTTACAATTTTTAAATTTGGCGCATTTAATAAACATCTGAGGAGAAACAATCTCACCAAATTTTACAATTTTCGACTGAGAGGTGCAAATATTATGGCACTCTGAGTAGCATAGTCAAACTTCTAATGAATTTTAAATTTCAAAATTTGTAAAATCTGTGTTTACTGCTTTACAATTTTCAAATTTGGCACTCTGAAAGAACAGTTGAAGAGGAACAATCACACCAATTTTCACAATTATCGAGTGAAAGGTACTAAAATTATGGTTCTCAAAGTTTTCTGCAGCTTTTTCCGCATTTTTAAATATATTATCTAGTTTGGTTTTTCTTTCTTTCTACTTTCAATTTTTGTAGACGTTTTTGTTTTGCTTATTTTTTTTTAATTTTTACAATTTATAAACTTAAAATTTTGTAAAATTTTTGTTTATTTGTCGTCAATTTTCAAATTTGACGCTCTAAAGAAGCAGTTTAAGAAGAACAACTTTATCAAATTTTATCGACTAAAAAAATACTCAAATTCTGCCATTTTTTTTTTTGAAATGTCTGAATTTTTTTCTTGTATTTTAGTCCATTGCTTATCGAGTTTTTGAGACTTTTTCTCTTACCATTTCTGTTTTTTATACAGTTTTTTCAGCTTCTTTAAATATTTATTTAAAGTTTGGTTAATTCCTTCTTTTTTCTTTCTATTTTTACGTTTTTTTTTGTTTTTTGTTAAATTAAAAATTTAAAAATTTATGAAATTTGTGGTTAGCAGCCTACAAGTTTTTAATTTGGCGCTGTTTAAAACAGTGTAAGAGAAACAACTTGACCAAACTTTATACTTATCCACAGACAGATATGGCAATTATAGCGCTCAGAGTGACGCTGTGGCACTTTTGACAAATTTTAAATTTCCACATTTTTAAAATCTGTGGTTATTGGTCTACAACTTTTGAACTTGGCGCTTTTAGTAACGAATTAATGACTACCAGCTTGACCAAATTTTACAATTTTCGATTGAAGAGTAGTAAAATAACACCGTCGAAATTTTAATAACGTTAAAGTTTCGGAATTTGTAAAATTTGTATTTTTTTGTCTACAATTTTCAAATTTGGTGCTCTTAAGAAACAGTTGAAAAGAAACATTTTTTACCATTATTGACTAAGAAATACTAAAACTCTAAAATATCTGGATTTTTTTTTGTATTTTAGTCTATTGCTTGTCGAGCTTTTTTGACTTTTCTTATTCTATTTTCCTGGTTTTTGCAGCTTTTTCAGTTTTTTACTCATTTAGTTTATTATATCCCTTTTTTTTTGTTCTAGATTTTTGTAGTTTATTTTTTTTACGTTTTCCAATTTTTTTATTTTCACATTTTAAATATTAAAAATTTTTTAAAGTCTGTGATTATAAGCCTACAATTTTCAAATCTGGCGCTGTTTAAAAACTGTTAAATAGAAACAACTTGACTAAAATTTTATACTTGTCCACTGGCAGACATCGGAATTATGGCGCTCAAAATGACGCTGTTGCGCGTTTAAAAATTTCAAAATTTCTAAAAGTTGTGTTTATTGGTACAACTTTTAAATTTGGCGCTTTGAACAAACAGTTAAAAAGGAAAGACCCCTCCAAATTATACAATTATCGACTGAGAAGTACTGAAAGTATGGCACTCAGAGTAACACTACTAAATTTCTAACGATTTCAAAATTTCTAAAATTTGCGTTTATTGCTTTGGAATTTTGAGATTTGTCGCTCCGAAAGGAAAACATGAATTTCACCAAATTTTTCAATTATCGACTGATAAGAGATTCTGAAATCATGGCAACACTGTCGAACTTCAAATGACTATAAAATTTCAAATTTTGTAAAATCTGTGTTTATGGGTCTGCAATTTTCAAATTTGGCGCCCTTAAGAAATAGTTCAAAAAAAAAACGCTTGACCAAAGTTTACAATTATCGACTGAGAAATACCAAAATTTTGGAAAATTGCCCTTCGTATTTCTTTCGCGTTTTAAAACTCATCACATTTACTACTTCAAATCCACAATCTCATCTTTATTTTAAATTTTCTTACATCTTTTAAATTCAACTGTTTTTCGGGTTCCAGCATGTGGAAGTCCGTAGAAAAGTTTTCATCGTCAAGGCCGAGTATGAGCAAAAAGTGTCTTCACTGTGATCATAGCAAACGCCACAACAGCCGTTGTTCCTTCGCCGTCTGCATTTCTCCATTTGCGTTTATTTTGTATCCCTCCCGAGTCCTTTTTCCTTCCCCCATTTGCATTTTGCCGCATATGCCTTCACTCGAGACCTATAAAATAAAGTAGATCTATAACGAGTACATCGTATGAAAATTTCTCGTCCGCTAAACGACAATAATAAATCTCGAATCGTGTGCATTCTTTTCATCGTTAGTTAACGGAAACGACTTCTTTCTTGTGTCGTTTAGATGTCTGCCAGCGTTCGTTTGTAAATTACGTTTATTACGTTAAAGTGCGTGCTTCGGGCGTTGATAAGACTCTTATCTGCAGCGAGCCACGCCGAGTAATTACATTGTTTCAGATAAAATTAACTTATCCGAAACGAATGTATAGTCTTCGTTTACATATGTCCGCTTCCGCAACGCTTGCGAACTCTTTCGAGGGGATTCTATGTTTATTCTGTCTACGTTTAGCGTTACGACGACGGAAACGGAGGGTTTAATTAAAACGAGATGTTTATTTTTTACGACGACGGACGAATTTTAAGCGAGTTTTTATTAATTGTAGTTATTTATGGAACGGGCGCGGAAAATGAATTTTAATACTATCCCGGCGCCTCCACCATTTTTCAAATGACATATAGTTTGTAATTTTTTTTTGCTTTAGGAGCCGCCGCTGCCACGATCGATAGGTGAGTCTATCAAACTTCCAAACTATTAATTTATTTCGTTTTTTTTGACATCAAACAACGTCTTCCATGACAGGTTTTGTGTATAATAGCAGACGCAGCAGTTCAAGTCTCACATTAAAAACCCATTAGTATTGAAGTCTTCACTTAATAAAAGCTCGTCAATCTAAAAACGCGAATTTTGTTTATTCCAGTCTGCACTAAAAATACACATCCAGACATATAAAAATAGACTCTAAAGCGAAGTTTTATGTTTAAATTGCTACCGCCGGCGATGACGGCCACTCATTTTTATTGCAAATTTTTTTACATTAAAATTGATAGTATGCACTTTTTAACTAAACTTGCGAAAATTGAATGGAATTTGTCATCAGATCAATATCGGCGATCTTTTTTAAATTAAACGCTTTTTTTGCTTTTTATGCTCGCCCTTTGTTACTCTAATTGCGAAAAACGACATAAAAGTTACAAAGCTGTGTTATTATTTGTATCAAAAGCAGATATAACGAGACAAATTTAATCTCGGGAATTCGTTATAGATACTTTCGCTCATTAGCGAAGAATTTCGATTCAGTGCAGTCAAAGGTTCGGGTCTGTTATTGTGCGGGTTTTGCAATTTTGTGATTAATTGAAAAGTTGTGGCAATGTTGTTTTCAAAGGCTGACAAAGTGACAGGTGGTTTGTTTGGAATAAAAGAATTTTAAAGAGTTGCATTGTGTTTGTTTGGTTGCAAATTTCAAATGTCTCTCAATTAGCATTTTTTTTTCTGTTTTTTTATTTGCTTGATTTCTTTGCCTATTGTTTGAATTGCTTATATTGTATGGATTGTTTGGTTTTTGAATTTTTTCAAAATTTTTACAAATGGCACATCCAACAAAAATTGCAATTTTCAAAATTTGACAACGTGTTTTTATAACGGTTACATTTTCAAATTTGCGGTTATTAAAAAGTAGTTAAAGAGTGGGTAGTAACCTGACTAAATTTTACATTTATCGGCAAAGAAATATCAAAATTGTAGCACTCTGTCGACTTTTAATAAAGTTTGTGAAATCTGTGCTTAGTGTTCTACAATATTTAAATTTGGCGCTTTTGCGAAACAGTTAAAGAAGCACTACTATACCGAATTTTACAAACATCGATTGAATAGTACTGGAACTATGGCACCGTCGAAATTCTAATGAGTTTCAAATTTCAAAATTTATAAAATTTGTGATTACCTGTCTACAATTTTCAAATTTGGCGCTCTGAAAAAGCAGTTGAACAGGAACAATCTCACAAAATTTCTCATTTATCTATTGAGCGGTACTAAAATTATGGGTTAGAAAGTAACAATGTCGGATTTCTAATAATTTTTATATTTCTAAATTCGTAAAATCTGTGTTTATTCGTTTACAATTTCCACATTTTCCGCACTTAATAAACTGTAAATTTTACAATTATCGATTGAAAGTTTCTTAAATTACAGAGTAGCACTGTTAAAGTTCTAATTATTTTCACATTTGAAAATTTCTAAAATTTATGTTTATCAGTCGACAATTTCCACCTTTTCCGCACTTAATAAACTGTAAATTTTACAATTATCGATTGAGAGATTCTTAAATTACGGCAATCAGAGTAGCCCTGTTAAAGTTCTAATTATTTTCACATTTGAAAATTTCTAAAATTTGTGTTTATTAGTCGACAATTTTTAAATTTGGCGCACTTAATAAACAGTTGAAAAGAAACAATCTCACCAAATTTTACAATTTTCGACTGAGAGGTGCAAATATTATGGCACTCTGAGTAGCATAGTCAAACTTCTAATGAATTTTAAATTTCAAAATTTGTAAAATCTGTGTTTACTGCTTTACAATTTTCAAATTTGGCGCCCTGAAAAAACAGTTGAAGAGGAACAATCACACTAATTTTCACAATTATTGAGTGAAAGGTACTAAAATTATGGTTCTCAAAGTAACACTGTTGAATTTCTAATAATTTTTAAATTTCAAAATTTCTAAAATTTGTGTTTATTGGTTTACAATTTTCAATTTTAGCGCATTTAAGGAACAGTTGAGGAGAAACAATCTCACTAAATTTTACAATTATCGACTGAGAGGTGCAAATATTATGGCACTCTGAGTAGCATAGTCAAACTTCTAATGAATTTTAAATTTCAAAATTTGTAAAATCTGTGTTTACTGCTTTACAATTTTCAAATTTGGCGCCCTGAAAAAACAGTTGAAGAGGAACAATCACACTAATTTTCACAATTATTGAGTGAAAGGTACTAAAATTATGGTTCTCAAAGTGACACTGTCGAATTTCTAATAATTTTTAAATTTCAAAATTTCTAAAATTTGTGTTTATTGGTTTATAATTTTCAATTTTGGCACATTTAATAAACAGTTGAGGAGAAACAATCTCACTAAATTTTACAATTATCGACTGAGAGGTGCAAATATTATGGCACTTTGAGTAGCATAGTCAAACTTCTAATGAATTTTAAATTTCAAAATTTGTAAAATCTGTGTTTACTGCTTTACAATTTTCAAATTTGGCGCTCTGAAAAAAACAGTTGAAGAGGAACAATCACACCAATTTTCACAATTATCGAGTGAAAGGTACTAAAATTATGGTTCTCAAAGTGACACTGTCGAATTTCTAATAATTTTTAAATTTCAAAATTTGTAAAATTTGTGTTTATTGGTTTACAATTTTCAAATTTGGCGCACTTAATAGACAGTTGTGGAGAAACAATCTCACTAAATTTTACAATTATCGACTGAGAGGTGCAAATATTATGGCACTCTGAGTAGCATAGTCAAACTTCTAATGAATTTTAAATTTCAAAATTTGTAAAATCTGTGTTTACTGCTTTACAATTTTCAAATTTGGCGCCCTGAAAAAACAGTTGAAGAGGAACAATCACACTAATTTTCACAATTATTGAGTGAAAGGTACTAAAATTATGGTTCTCAAAGTGACACTGTCGAATTTCTAATAATTTTTAAATTTCAAAATTTCTAAAATTTGTGTTTATTGGTTTATAATTTTCAATTTTGGCACATTTAATAAACAGTTGAGGAGAAACAATCTCACTAAATTTTACAATTATCGACTGAGAGGTGCAAATATTATGGCACTCTGAGTAGCATAGTCAAACTTCTAATGAATTTTAAATTTCAAAATTTTTAAAATCTGTGTTTATTCGTTTACAATTTCCACATTTTCCGCACTTAATAAACTGTCGATAAAGAACAATTTCACTAAATTTTACAATTATCGATTGAGAGATTCTTAAATTACGGCAATCAGAGTAGCATTGTTAAAGTTCTAATTATTTTCACATTTGAAAATTTCTAAAATTTGTGTTTATTAGTCGACAATTTTTAAATTTGCCACACTTAATAAACAGTTGAAAAGAAACAATCTCACCAAATTTTACAATTTTCGACTTAGACATGCAAATATTATGGCACTCTGAGTATCATAATCAAACTTATAATAAATTTCAAATTTCAAAATTTGTAAAATCTGTGTTTACTGCTTTACAATTTTCAAATTTGGCGCTCTGAAAAAAACAGTTGAAGAGGAACAATCACACCAATTTTCACAATTATCGACTGAAAGGTACTAAAATTATGATTCTCAAAGTAACACTGTCGAATGTCTAATAATTTTTAAATTTCAAAATTTGTAAAATTTGTGTTTATTGGTTTACAATTTTCAAATTTGGCGCACTTAATAGACAGTTGAGGAGAAACAATCTCACTAAATTTTACAATTATCGACTGAGAGGTGTAAAAATTATGGCACTCTGAGTAGCATAGTCAAACTTCTAATGAATTTTATATTTCAAAATTTGTAAAATCTGTGTTTACTCTTTTACAATTTTCAAATTTGGCGTTTCAAAAAAACAGTTGAAGAGGAACAATTACACCAATTTTCACAATTATCGAGTGAAAGGTACTAAAATTATGGTTCTCAAAGTGACACTGTCGAATTTCTAATAATTTTTAAATTTCAAAATTTGTAAAATTTGTGTTTATTGGTTTATAATTTTCAATTTTGGCACATTTAATAAACAGTTGAGGAGAAACAATCTCACTAAATTTTACAATTATCGACTGAGAGGTGCAAATATTATGGCACTCTGAGTAGCATAGTCAAACTTCTAATGAATTTTAAATTTCAAAATTTGTAAAATCTGTGTTTATTCGTTTACAATTTCCACATTTTCCGCACTTAATAAACTGTCGATAAAGAACAATTTCACTAAATTTTACAATTATCGATTGAGAGATTCTTAAATTACGGCAATCAGAGTAACATTGTTAAAGTTCTAATTATTTTCACATTTGAAAATTTCTAAAATTTGTGTTTATTAGTCGACAATTTTTAAATTTGGCGCACTTAATAAACAGTTGAAAAGAAACAATCTCACCAAATTTTACAATTATCGACTGAGACATGCAAATATTATGGCACTCTGAGTAGCATAATCAAACTTCTAATGAATTTTAAATTTCAAAATTTGTAAAATCTGTGTTTACTGCTTTACAATTTTCAAATTTGGCGCTCTAAAAAAACAGTTTAAAAAAAACAGTCAATTATCGACTGAGAGATACTGAAATTATGGGTCTCAAAGTAACACTGTCGAATTTCTAATAATTTTTAAATTTCAAAATTTGTTGAATTTGTTGAAATTTTGGCGCACTTAATAAACAGTTGAGGAATAACAATTTCACAAAATGTTACAATTACCGACTGAGAGGTACTAAAATTATGGCACACAATGTAACACTGTCGATCTTCAAATTGTTTTCAAATTTCAAAATTTGTAAAATCTGCCTTTATTGGTTTACAATTTTCAAATTTGGCGCTTTAAAAAAATAGTGGAAGAGGAACAACCTAAAACAAGTTTACCAAATTTTTATCGACTGGAATATTTTTGTCACTCCGGCGAACTTTAAGTGAATTTTAAATTTCAAAATTTGTAAAATTTGTGTTCTGTGTTCAAATTTCGCGCTCTATACAAACAGTTTACCAGGCACAATTTCACCAAATTTTCCAATAATCGACTAAGAGTTACTTTAATTATGACATTCAGAATAACACTGTGGTTACTTTTACAATTTAACTTTTAATGATTATTATCATTTCAAGATTTCTAAAATCTTTGTTTATTGGGCTACAATTTTCAAATTTGGCGCTTTTAAGAAACGGATTTAAAGAAACAGCTTGAGCAAATCTACTCAGAGGTGCAAAAATTAACACTGTCAATCTTCAAATAATTTGCGAATGTTTAAATTAGTAAAATCTGTGTTTACCCATCGACAATTTTCAAATATAGCGGCATTCAGAGTGACATTGTCGAGCTTTAATAGTTTTCAAAATCAATGGTTTTGTCATTATACTAATATTGAATTAGTTTTTAGCAATGACAGCAATAATTAAGTTCTGAAAATAATTTTGATTCGACGTACCTTAATTTTCCATTCATAACAAGAGGTAAAATTCCGGTTAGGTCTATTTATTTGCCTGCAAATTTGACAATCACAATTTAATAAAGCCCCGAATTATGACAGTAATTAATTAGTGAAATTCCCAGCCCCCTAGATCAATAGAATTACGCACAGCCTACTAGTCGACTCAAATAAACCAATTTTCCTCTTCACAAGCTTTGTTCCTCTCACGTGTTGATTCGTCATCCTCCCCCTTTCTCGCTCCTAAGAGGATAAATATGATGTTCATTAGCCCGGATCCGCTCCGGTGTACGCAAACCGCCGTCCGGAGATTTTCCATTTTTTTAAATTACCCGAGACCGAATCTGCAAGTCTCCGACGTCGTTATTCCGTCGGCCCTTACGACCCCTGAGACCGTTGACGGATAGATACATTAGTATCACCGAAATCCGGTACATACGCTCCGGACTAATCGAATCAAAAATTCCGGTGAATATCGGTTCAGAACTTGACAGAACTCAATTACAACTTGTCGATCAATTTGCAAACTAGGAGCTTCATTCATTTCACGTAAGTTATAAACACGAATCGTGCAACTGAACGATGCAGCGCTTTATGACGTTGGGGGCGGCGGGAGTGGGAGCGGGGGCGGGAAGTTCTAGAGAGTAGTGGAATTTTATCGTCGGATTCTGATTAGAATGACGGGAGTTTCTTTCTTCTTTATTTTTTATTAATTAAAATTTTTGGACTGAAATGACGATTGTGTATGTAAAATTATCTTCAAGGGTTGAATTCCAAAACCGCATCTATATTTATTATGTAGAAGGGTCGGCATCCGCAGTATGTACAACACGAAACTGAATGACCCATGTAAAGTGCTCTTTCCATCACGTTCCACGGCTCACCTATTCGGAAAAGGGAAGTTTGTAATGAGAAATATACTTTTCTTTTGGGAAAAATGGTGGATGCGCCGGGATAGCCGGATTTTCTTGATTTAATTAATACAGACACTAGCTTTGGGTCGTCATATTACCTTTGAGAAACTGTAGACTGTGATGATTTGAATTTGTGATGTTTCGAAATGTTGCAGCTTTTTAATAAATTCCTGTGTCTCTGAGCTTTCTCTAATTTTACGTTTTGTTTTCGTATTTTTTTATCCAAATCTAGCATTTTCATTGCTAGAACTTTATACTTTTTAACGAATGGGTCAATTTTCAAGATTTCAGAGTGTTGAATCTTCATATGCTAAAATTTGTTCCAGTTTTCGTTCTAATTTCGTTCTTCTAATTGTGTAGCATCCGAAAATTCTAAAAAATCAAATCCGAGAAAATCTAAATATTTTTTTGGTGGAATTTATAGAGAAATTGTTAAAAAAATTTTTAAATTCTAGGAGATTTTATGGAATTTTGACACATTTTTAAAACTTTTGAAGAAAATTCGCAAAAAATCCAAATTTATTGGTTTTTGTAAAATTTAACATTTATTCTAAATAAACCCAAAAACTTGCAGAACTTTATAGAATTTTAAAGAACTCTTAAAAAGTTTCAAAGAATTTCAGACGATCTATATAAACCTAAATACGTTCTCAAACAGCCAGAAATTGACAAAAAAATTTAAATAATTTACAGACGGTTTTCAAGTGTATGAAATTTTGTCGAATTTTGCCGAGAACCTGGGAAAAAATAGCGAATTTTAGAAAATATTCTGAAGAATTTTTGATAATTTCTTCAGACAATACAGGAGAGTTTTAGCCTAGAGAATTCAAAATTTTACAGAATTTTAACTAAATCCTGGATGATCTCGTTGAATTTAAAGAAAATTTAAATGAATTGTATAAAGTTCAATAAGATGTAAGTAAATCCTAAACGTTTTAAAGAAAGAGAGATCTTTAGACAAAATTTTAAAAAATTTTGATAATCTCAGAGATTTATAAAAATCCTGAGAGAATCCCAGAGAGTAGAAGGAAGTTTTACAAAAAAATTAAACAGAAAGATTTTCCGATTCTTTAGAATCAAGGAGAGTTTTAGGAAATCTTAGGCATATTGAAGGAATTTTGAAGAAGTACATAGAACCGTAGGAATTTTTTGTAAATTCAGAAGAATTTCAAGAAATCTGGAAAGTTGAAACTTATACAATTTTTGGAAAACAGAATTTCAAGGGATTTTAAATACACCTAGAAAAACCTATAAAACCGAACGAATTTACAGAACCAAAAATCCTGTGAACGGCTTGAGTTTTAAATTCTATGGAATTTTAAAGAATACAGGCAAATCTTTAAATCGTCTGTAGAAACCTAGAAAAACCTTAAAATTTATTCCAAATACTCTCGCTGAATTGTATAATTTTATGAAATTTTACGAAACTCTAATTCTAGAGGATCTTCATGAACCTAAATGCTTTCCCAAACACTGAGAAATTGACAGAAAATTCCAGTTAATTTGCAGGAAGTCTTAATTTGCAGGAAATTGTACGAAATGTCATTGAATTTCGCCGAATCTTAAAATCCTTAAAGAACCTAGAGAAATTAATGAATATAGAAATCATTTTGAAGAATTCTAGGTGATTCTTTTCAGACAATATAGAAGAGTTTTAGCTTATCGAATTCTAGAGAATTTTACAGAATTTCAAATAAACTCACGGAGTCTAAGGGATTCTGGATGATTCCAGAGGATATACATTCAGAAATTCTGAAGAAATCTTACAAAATTTGATAGGATACCAATGAATCCTCAATCTTTTAGAGAAAGAATTTTTGATAATTTTTTAGAATCATAGAAAAGCTCAGACAGTGTCATAGAATTGGAAGGAATTTTACGAAATCTAAAAATTAAAAGGAGGAATTCTACAGTTGTAGAATTGGGGAGAATTCTTGGGAATCTTATTCACTCTCATAGAATTCCAGAGAAGCCTATAGAGTTTTTGAAAATTCTGAATAATGCCAAAGAATCGTAGGTCTTAGAATGTCAAAGAATCTTATCTACTCCTAAACAATTCTACTGTATATTGAAGACTTTTTGAAGAAGTGCCGAAGAATTTTAGAGTTTAAAAACATCCAGCAAATCTTTAAAAGAAATCTAGAAAACCAGAAAAAAAAATTAAATTTAAAAAAAATTGTGAAACCTTAGCATTCATCCGAAATAATCCTGCAGAATTGTAGAATTTTAAGGAATTTTGAGGAACTCTAAGCCTAAAATAGCTTTAAAGAATTCCAGAGGATGTTAACGAAGTTAAATACGTTCTCAAACAACCAGAAAATCTCAGATAATTTACAGAGAGTTCTAAGAAATTGTATAAAATTTTATCCTAAAATTGGAGAACCTGGAAAAATTAATGAATTCTAGAAAAAAAATTGAAATCTAAATTTAGGTTGGAATGACCCCAGAAAAATTACAGGAAATTTGAGTTTTATTAAATTCTATAAGATATGGCAAATCCTAAATCTTATACACAGAGAACCTTGCGAAAATTTTGAAGAATGTTAGATAATACTAGAGATTTATAGAGAACATCACAAAACTAGAAAATTGAAGAAAATTTTTCGGAATCCAAAAGTAAATCCGAAGAATTCTACAGTTCTATAGTATAAAACAGAGTTTTAGAAATCATAGACACTTTTAAGAATTTTTTTAGAAATCTATAAAACCCCAGAGACTTTTTCAAATTTTTTAAAAAGTTTTGCAATACATTAAAAAAATTTTGGAATCATGTCAGAGAATTTCGAATGATCTTAAAGACACCTAGAAGAGGAAATAGGACCAAAACTCCTGTAAACGACATGAGTTGAACGACATTTTATTGAATTCCGGCGAATCTTTTAAACTTTTAGAGAAACCTAGAAAATCTGGAAAAAATCCAAACCCAGAGGGTTTTGTAAAACTTTGTCATTCATTCTAAATAATTTCGATGAATTGTATAATTTAACAAAATCTTAAGAAAAAATCTCATAGATTTTTACAGGATCTGAATTTGATTGTGTTTTTAAACAGTCAGAAATTGCCAGGGAATTTCAGATAATAGTTCACAGGAATTTTAAAAAAAAAATATGAAATTATATTAAACTTCGCCGAATTCTAAAAGCTTTAGCGCACCTAGGAAAACGAATTAATTTACTGATATTTGAATGATTTTAAAAGCTTTAGAGAAAATTCGAGTGAATGAATTTCAATAACTTACCAGTGAATCCCAAAACTTTTAGAACATAGAGATTTTGAAAAATTTTAAATAATACAAGAAACTTATAGAGAACAGGCAATGCTACAAAATTTCACAGTTTTATAGAATCGGGAAAAGTTTTAGAAATTCTTAGGCGTTTTCAAAGAATTTGAGAATTTGCAGAATTTCAAATAATGCGAGGGAATCTTAAGAAACTCTGGAATACTAAGAGAAGAGAATTTCAGAGAATCTTCAAACACCTAGAACTGTTTAAAGAAAGATAGATGTTCTGGAAGAGTCCAAATTTGAAAGAACAATTGATTCAAAAGTATCTGAAAGTTGGGATTCCCCAAAAAATTGTGCAGAACATCATAGCATTCTATTTTTTTTAAATCACACAGAATCTATTTCTTTATTTATCGATTTATGTTTTTGTGATTTGATAAATTTAGTACAACGCAAAATAGATTATCCCGGCGCATCCAACCATTTCAAATTCTAGTTAATTAAAAATTTTTTAGTTTCCCATCGTCATCCACTTTCATCTCACGCGTTTTGTATTTCCTCGGTCGTTTTTATCACGTATCAAGAAAAGCGCTCGTTGAAAGCTGTGTTTTCCAATATATGGATTTTTAAGTGAGTCGCAGCTTTTCAACAAGTTCGTTTCAGTGCATGGAATGTACTTAATAAAGCTCGAGCGTCATTCAAAAGAGCTATTCGATACTTATAAATAACGGCAGTTACACAGAGAACCATTCTTTAGGCTGTAACAATAACCAAAGGCGGTTATTGGTCACGTTTCGTTTCCACACGAACTGTCTCCTTTCAAACGCTTTATTTCTAGGCTCTTTTTGTATTCAATGCGATTCATGGCCCCCGGACTCGTCCCTCGTTATTGACTCGGAAATATCGCAATAAGCAGACTTTGCACCAATTGAGTTGTTGTGGACGTTGAGGAATTAGCACGGCGCTCATTTTTCCCGGTGATTTATGCTCTCTTGATGTAAATAAGTCCGGGAACAATGTTCGGGTTCGTATGCTAAGCAATTTTTTGCTTGACTGAATTTCGGTGAGATTGTGGACGTTGGTCGAGCGGAAGCACGCAATCTCACACGGTTATCCCATTATTTATCTGCCACACCTCGACAACCTACAAGATTTCTAAAGGGTTTTGCTTAAATTATACGAGAAAAGGGATGAGAATTTTAAACGGGATTCTCCGGCAAAAATCGCAGAGATAAAAGACGATTTGAAGAATGGTGGATGCGCCGGGATAATATTGTTTCTTAATTACCTGTAATTTAATTAAACAACTCGTTCGCCAAAAACCCTGAAAATTCCGTCGATTAATTAGAGGCGATGTTTCATAAGCGTCGTCATTCCAGCGTCGACCAAATCAGACGCCCGCCGTCGGAGACATTTTCGGTAATGATAATCATTTCTTACACACTTGCAGCAGCGTCGCTATTACGCCCGGAATCCTGGGAATAATTCAAGTGGAATTCACCGTAGGGGGATGCAAAAGAACACATTATACAACGGATATGATAATTTGCTTTTGTAGCCGGCGCTACCCTGAAATATTACGTGTTCGCTGTGTTCTTTGCTTTTAGCATTCTAAATGGAAAAACTTGTTACTTTTGCCATGTGAAATGCCCGGATTTGATAAGTGGTGGGATTAATTAATTAGTGGCAAAAACCGGATTTTGCTCTTTCGGTTTTTTACTAAGTAAAAACGGAAAGGTAAAAAAGACTTTACATTTAATTACAATGAGATAATGCGCAGATTATAACAGAGGCGGTTAATCACGAGAACAAAAAGGGGCTTTATGGACGTTGTTTATGGGGGCTGATTTCAGGGGAATATTTAAAATTGTAAATAAGAACGAATTTATGGCGCGCTAATTTTTTTTTGTTTCTAGTAGTGCAATGACAACGTTGAGAGAAATGGTGGATGCGCCCCGTTACACTTTCTACGCCTATGTTTATAAAGCTATAAATTTATGACAAACAATGTACGACTTTAAATTGGTAAGCTGGCCAAATTTTGCAATTATTGCGTGATTTATATGCGATATTTTGTGAATTTTTAAAAATTCGACGGCTGTCATTTATAAGCCGGAACTTTAGACATGTCCACCAAATTTATCTTTTTTTGATAGGAAATTTCGATTTTTTTCCCCGTTTGTAATTATAAACCGGTAAGTTAGACATTTGGCGCCTGTAATTAGCTTCTCGAAGTTAGTGAACTCGCTAAGTTTCAAACTTATCGAGTGATTTATTTTAAAATTAAAAGACTCTGGAAAACTAGACGTTTGGAAATTTTTATCAAACGACAAACTGTCATTTTTTTTAGAAATCTGATATTTTGGGCTTGTGAGTTTGACATTTGACGTACTTAATAAGCATTGACCAACCAGCTGACCAAATTTTATCATTTATTTCGTAGTTATCGAAGTCAAATTAAAAATTTGAATTTTTTTTGCAAATAGGAAATTTCGATTTTTTTTAGGCGGCTGTTATGGGCCTATAAGTTTGACATTTGGCACACATTTGGTGTTAATAGAGAGACTAAAGCTGACTAATATCGATTAATTTATATTGCAGTTTTGACTCTCAAAGCGATATGTTGATTTTTTTGGTATCTGTCAAGTTTCGAATTTTTCATTGATGGACACTATTAGCCTATAAGTTTGACATTTGACATACTTAATAAGCATTTCAAAGTTAGCTAACCCATTAAATTTCTGTCATCTAATTTTTTATTTCGGAATTATGGGACTCTAAGCGAAATTTTGAAAACTTTTTGGAACTAGCTTTCGAATTTTTTTGCGAGTGTCATAAGCCAATAATTTTGACATTTGGCACCCTTATTAAGCATTTCAGTGTTAGCATAGCGACTTAATTTGACAAACATCAAGTAATTGATATTAGACTTATGGCGCTCAAGGCGAGATGTTAATACTTTATCTAATTGGCACGTTCCTAATTTTTGCAGGCTGACTCTATATACAGCCTATAAGTTTGACATTTGACTTACTTAATAAGCATTGACCAACTAGCTTACCAAATTTTAGACATACAATTTCGGAGTTACGAAACTCTAAGCGAAATTTGGAAAATTTTTGGAAATGGAAACTTTTGATTTTTTTGCGAATGTCATAATAAACCTGTAATATTGACATTTGCCACACTTAATAAGCATTTCAGTGTTAGCCGAGTGACTTAATTTGAGTGACATCAAGTAATTGAATATCGGAGTTATGACCCTCAAGGCGAGATTTTGACACTTTTCTAATTGGCAAGTTTCAAATTTTTACAGGCTGACGCTATGAGCCTATAAGTTTGATATTTGGCATGCTGAATGGGCATTTGAAAGTCTACAAATTGACTAAATTTCAGTGTCGTCTATTCAATTAGTTCAAAATTATGGAACTTAAAACGAAATTTTTGATTTTTTTGCAACTGTCATCATGAACCTGTAATTTTGGCATTTGGCACATCTAATAGGCATTTTCGTGTTAGTAGAGTGACTAGATTTTACTTACATCAAGTAGTTTTATTAAATTATGGCACTCAAGACGAGATATTGATACTATTGATAACTGACATATTTCTAATTTTTTACAGGCTGACGCTGTTAGCCTATAAGTTTGTCATTTGGTATTTTAATAAGCATTAGAAAATCATCAAATTGATTATATTTAATTATCATGAAGTTACTTATTGAGGCATTATGGAACTCAAATCGAAATTTTGGATTTTTTTATAAATTCCAATTTTCCAGTTTTTGCGGCTGTTATTATAAGGTTAGAATTTTGACATTTGGCACACTTAGTAGGCATTTTAGTGACTCAATTTGACTGACAGTAAGTTATTTTCTAGTCGTGACAGGTAAGATATTGATGCTTTTGATAACTGACAAGTTTCTAATTTTTCATAGTCTATAATTTTGGCATTTGGCATACTTAATAAATATGTCAAAGTCAGCGAACTGACTAAATTTTACTGTTATTTGCTTATATCTTTATGAATTATGGAACTGAAAGCAATATTTTTAATTTTTTTGTAATAGGCCGATTTTCATTTTTTTTGCGGCTGTCATTATGAACCTATAATTTTGACATTTGGCTCATTTAATAGGCATTTTAATATTAGTAAATTGAGAATTTGACTAACATTGCGTAATTTATGTTGGAGTTGCGACACTTTTGACAAATGACCAGTTTTTAGAGGCTGCACTAGGAGCCTACAAGTTTGACATTTGGCATACTAAACAAATATGTCAAAGTTAGCAAACCGATCAAATTTTACTCTTATGTTATTATTTATTTAATTATTACATTATGGAACTCAAAGCAAAATTTTGGAAAATTTTTGTTAATGGCTTATTTGAATTCTTTTACAACTGTCATCATAGACCTATAATTTTGACATTTGGCATGCTTAATAAAGATTTAGAACGAAGCAAATTGACCAAATTTAGGGTCAGTTGGTCATTTATTTCGGAATTATGGAACTGACAGCAACATTTTAGACTTTTTTTGTAAATATCTAATTTTTAATTATTTGATGGTGTCATTATGAGTCTATAATTTTAACATTTGGCACATTTAAAAGGCATTCTAGTGTTAGTGGATTGACCACATTTGACTGATATCCAGTAATTTGTATTTGGAGTTATGGCACTCAACGCGTGATTTTGATACTCTTGATATTCGATATGTTTCCAATTTTGCAGAGGATGACACTATGAGCCTATAATTGACTTTTGGCATATCTAATAAATATGTCAGTCAGCAAACTGACCAGATTTTACTGTCATTGTATAAGATTTGTTGGAATTATGGAACTGAAAGCAAATTTTTGAATTTTTTGTAAATGGTCAATTTTCGATTTTTTTACGACTGTCATTATGAGCCTATAATTTTGACATTTGGTTCACTTAATAGGCATTTTAATGTTTGTAAGCTAAGTGGATTTGACTAGCTTCCCGTAATTTATGTTAAAGTGATGGCACTTAAAGCGAGATATTGATTTGATACTTTTGGCAACTGACAAATTCCTAATTTTTTAGAGACTGACGATTTGAGCCTATAATTCTGACATTTGGCACACTTTTATTTATTTCTGAATTTATTACACATACACATTTATTTCTGAATTATGGAATTTGTCATAAATTTTTTCCAATAATTTATATTGGTGTTATGACATTATAAGTTTGACATTTGGCATGCTGAATAAGTTCCAAGTTTTACCCGCCATTTATCTACATCAGAAGTAAACGTAAAATAGATGACTTATCTTCTGTCAGGTTGAGGTTAAACATGTAACGCTGTCATAGTTGACATCCTCTGAAAAATCACATCTGCCAACCTGAAAAAAAAAGGATTTCGTGTATTTCTCTCTTTTCCCCACTCTTATTTCCTTCCTCACCTCAGCATTTCACATTTCCAGCCTCGTCCGGCATAAATCAACATTAGTTAAGCCAAACCGTCAAAAAATTTATTCTCATAAGGCAACCCCAGCTTAATTTCATGACTTAAAGCACCCCCGAGACCTCGTGACGTTGGGGTTAATGTAAAATATTCTATTGTCAACGTGAAAAACAGCAAAACGAGGACAATGCCGTTAGCTTTTTCACTTCCCGCTCGGACTCGGCCTCTAATCAGATCATTGCAGCCCCCCAAAATCGGCTTTCACGTATTTTATGTAACGAGAGCGTTAATGACGTTTTATGGAAGCGGAAGCTTTCATAAAATCAGCTCTCGGATTGCTTAATAAAAATTTTCAACGAGATCGTTCTGAGAATGGGGAAATCACGTCACGGTGCATTTATTCATAATTCGGCGAAAAATCGACGTCCCGGAAGATTCCGGATTGAAATTAATATATGATTGGATAAAGAATTTTAATTTGACAGAGGAGTGACAAATTTATTGGCGCGCCATTTTTGACTCCCAGTTCTTGCGTCCGTCAAAGTCAACATATTTGAGCGTGCGGTAACACTTCATTACCGCCCCCGTCTCTACCGCAAGTTAATATATCACATACAATTCCCGTCAAGTTAAAATGCTAAAAGGGGCGGCGACAAGCCTTCGCCACCCCCGAAACATTCGAAAAACGTCTCATTTCGTCGTACGAGACGAGTTCACGTCGCATTATTTTCATTTAAAAATTCGCACACAAACGATCAATCATTGTTGCCTTTACAAGCACATGATTGATGCTCGGCGACGACAGGCCTTATGTGTATGTGCAAATGTTATAAGCTGTCGCACTAAGCGCTCGTTTGCCCGGACTTTTCCGGGCCTAATGCCGGACTAATTAACCCGATTGATTGATTCGACGGGCTTTAAACTGTGTACTTAACGAATTCGCGCCGAATCTAATTTCAATAATGATGTTGTTGCTGAATCTCATCGATTCTTTGTGATGTGTACATGTAGAAAGACGGAGGAAGGAGATAATCGCGAATTGTACAGAAAAGATGGGAATTGGAACGGTAGAAAAATATTTTTAGTGACGCCAAGTGCAGGATTTAAATAAATTCGAAATTGAAAGTCAATAGCGTTTTCCTGCTTCTCCTTTTTTCATGTTAATTGTTTTCTGCCGGGTGAGGAAAATTTATTCGTTTCGCTCATTACCGGCGGCTGTTTATTGCAATGGGAATACTGGTGCATTACATATTCACACTTCACGTGAATCAAACTAATTGTCCTGTTGACCACCATTTCATTTGTCAATCCCTTTCCAAATGAACCAACCAGGACTTGCGTGAAATTAATCACAGTAATAGCTTTCGACGCTCGCGATGGATTGCCGGAATTTGTCCTTTACCTGGACAAGTGATGGGGAAAATATGCGGACAAAGTTTATCCAAACTTGCGAGGGAAAACCCTTAAATGAACCAAGCGGTTCTGAGGGAACACGGAGAATTTATCGGTAGTTTGTGCTCCTAGGAAGATAATCTTAAAATGGTGGAGGCGCCGGGACTTTTTTTACACTCGATGCTCAATAATTGTGGAGTTTGGCATTGAAATGCCTGTGAAATGTGCCAAATATAAAATTTATAGGCTTATTATAAAAATCAAAAAAAATAAAAATTGGGCATTTATAATTAACCTATAGGCCCCTAAAAAGCTAGAAACTTGTCATTTACTAGAAGTGTCAGCATCTCGCCTTGAATACCAAAACTTCAATATAAATGTCTTGAGGTCAGTAAAATCTTGTGACTCTACTAACTTCCAAAAGCCTATTAAGTACCAAATGTAAAAGCTAATAGTGTTCGCCAATAAAAAAAATTTAATTTGGCATTTGCAAAAAAATTTGCTTTAAGTTTCAGTTGGGAAATAAATCATTAGGTGACAGTGAAGTTTGATCATTTTGTTAACTTTGACATATTTATTAAAATGCCAAATGTCAAACTTATAGGCTCATAGCGCAGTCTTAAAAATATTAGAAATTAGTCAGTATTAGAATGTCGCTTTGAGTGCCATAACTAAAATATAAATTACTGCTTATTAGTCAAATATGGTTAATAAATTAATTAATACACAAATGTGTCCAATGTCAAAATTATAGGCTCGTACTGACAAAAAATTGGAAATTTGATAATTAAGGAGTTATTTTTCAAAACTTAATAAATCCATTTTATAAATTTTCACAAGCGTTTAGAAAAAGCAATAATTTGTTCACTTTTCTTTAAATTTACTTCAACTATTTTGGCATAAGAAGGTAACGCAATGTTTAAGCAAGGGGTTTTTTACTGAATAAAATATATCCATTGTTAGATTTACCTAAAATAATCTCAAATTCACATCAAACCCACTGTTAGTCAAAATTGGATTTATTGAGTTTTGAAAAATAACTCCTCAATTACAAAATGGTTAGAAAATTTGCAAGGGAAAACCCTTAAAGAAACCAAGCGATTCTGAGAAAACACGGAGAATTTATCGTTAGTTTGTGCTCCTAGGAAGATAATCTTAGAAATGGTGGAGGCGCCGGGACTTTTTTCTACTGGATCCTTCGATAAATAATTGTAAAAGTCATGTTACTAGCGTAAAAATCTCTATTACAAGTGCCAAATGTAAAACTTATAAGCTTATGATAAAAACAGAAAAAAAAACACGAAAATTTGGCGTTTATAATTAACTTATAGACCACCAAAATATTAGAAACTTGTCATTTATGACTCTTTTTACTCCTAAATGTCTAACCTATAGGCAAATAATGTTCGTCAATAAAACAATTAAAATTTGCCATTTACAAAAAAATTCCAGTTGGGAAATAAATCATTGGGTTTATTAAAATGACAAATGTCAAATTTATAGACTCATAGCGCAGTCTTAGAAATTTGTCAGTATCAGAACGTCGCTTTGAGTGCCATAACTAAAATATAAATTACTGCTTATCAGTCAAATATGGTTAATAATTAATTAATACACAAATGTGCCAAATGTCAAAATTATAGGCTCATACTGACAGCCGCAAAAAATTGGAAATTTGATTATTACAAAAAACATTAGAAAATTTCGCGTTCAGCATCTTAATTTTAAAATAAATGACCAGATGACAGTGCATTTTGGTCAGTTTGCTGTCTTTGAAATGCTCATTAAATATACCAAACGTCACAATTTTAGGCCCATAATGTCAGTGGTAAATAAATCCAAATTTGTTATTTACAATTTTTTTCAAAATTTTGCTTGAATTGCATAATTTTGAATTGAATAATTAGATAACAGTAACATTTAATTAATTTGCTGACTTTGAAATGCTTATTAAGTGTGCCAATTGTCTAAATTATAGGCCCATAATTACAGTGGCCACAACATTCGATATTTGATATTTACGAACAATGTCAAAAATTTTATATTAAATTCTATAATTTAGAAAAAAATCATTAGATGAAGGTGAATTTTAGATGATTATTAAGTGTGCCAAATGTCAAACTTATAAACTCATAGCGTCAGTCTTTAAAAACAAAAAATTGTTAGTTGTCTAAAGTATAGAATCTCGCTTTATGTCATAATTTCTACATGAATTAAGTGATGACGGTCAAATTAGTTTACCTACATTGAAATGTCTATTAAATGTGCCAAATGTCAAAATTATAGGCTCATAATGACAGCCGCGGAAAAATTGGAAATTGGCTATTTTCAAAAAAATCTAAAATTGTGCTTCAGTTCCATAATTTCAAAAGCAACACCAAGGTGACAGTAATATTTGGTCAGTTTGCTGATTTTGAGATGCTTATTAAGTATACTAAATGTCAAAGTTATAGGCTCACAGCGTCAGCCTCTGAAAAATTAGAAATTTGTCGAATACCTACAGTATCAAAATCTCGCTTTGAGTAGCATAACTCCAATATAAATTACTGCCTATAAGTCAAACATGGTCAATCTACTAACACTAAAATGGCTATTAAATATGAAAAATGTCAAAATTATACTTATAATGACAGCTTTGAGTTTTATAATTTTGAAATAAACGATAATATGACAGGGTAATTTAATCAATTTGCTGACTTTGACATATTTATTAAGTGTGCCAAATGTCAAAATTATAGGCTATAAAAATTAAAAACTTGTCAGTTACCAAAAGTGTTAACATCTTGTCTATTATAACTGTAATAAAACTTACTGACTGTCAGTCAAATCGAGTCACTGAATTGCCTACCAAGTGTGCCAAATGTCAAAATTAACCTTAAAATTATAACAGCCGCAAGAACTTGAAAATGGGAATTTATAAAAAAAAATCCAAAATTTCGTTTTGAATTTCATAATGCTCAATAAATGACTTAATGATAATGAAATGTGGTCGATTTGATGACTTTAAAATGCTTGTTAAAAATGCCAAATGTCAAACTTATAGGCTAACAATGTCAGTCTGCAAAAAATTAGAAATTTGGCAGTTACCAACAGTATAAATATCTCGCCTTGAGTGCCATATGTTTATTTTAAAAATTTTGCTTCAAGTTCCATAATTTCGAACTAATTGATTAGACAACTCTTGAATTTAGTTGGTTTGTTGACTTTCAAATGCTTAATTATGCATGCCAGATGTCAAACTTATAGGCTCTCAGAGTCAGCCTATAAAAATTAAAAATTTGTCAATTACATAAGGTATCAACATCTCGCTTTGAGCACCATAATTCCAATATCAATTACTTGATGTCAGTGAAATTAAGTCATTCTGCTAACACTGAAATGCTTATTAAGTGTAACAAATGTCATTATTAAAAGCTCGCAAAAAATTTAAAAGTTGGCATTTCCAAAATTTTCTCAAAAATTTGATTATAATTTTTTTTTTCAGAAAGACCTTCTGAAAACCTAATTTGGTCAACATCTTGTTTATTTGTGGATCAAACTCATTTTAGTGTTGCTCATTTTATGCAGAATTTGTGCTAATTATTCGTGTACATTAACAAATAACTGAATTAGAAACGATTGAAAACGTATTTCATAAACTTAGTACCGCAGAATTAAAAATCTCTATCAAGATTGTTGAAGAGATCCTCTCTAATTTCTAGGCGTTTATGATCATCTAAAAGCTGGAAAAGTAGTAAACCCCCCAATTACGCAAACCTCCTAAAGATAGACGTCTGTATTACACAAGCACTTACGCACAAAGCTCTAAAGGCTCTCATTACCTGAGGGCATCGTAAACGGCGTTAGAGTTATGCAAATTTTCACTCCAACTAACATCGAGTTTCAATAAACTTTATCTAAAGTTTAAACAATGAACAAGCGAACGATTAATTGTGACTACGTGAAACAGAATACGCTAACAATTTTAACGTTAACGATTTTAATTAAAACTTAACGTTAAAAAAGCAATCCGTCTCCGTCAAAATCGAGGTTAAGTTGCGAGAGCTGATTCGATTAAACTCTTGGAAAAATTAAAGTCAACCCTTCTTTGTGCACAAACAAAACAGTTTTCAAAGTTTGATTGAAGTTCGGATAACACAAAGATTTCAAAGACGATTAATTTTTTTCCCAGGTAAAACTACTAGCGCCCGTTAATATCCCTTGAACATGACGTAGTATTTAATATACTTCAAGTGCTGAATTATGCGCTATATTCTCAGAATATGAATCTTCTCGTTTTATTCAAGAAGCCGCTCCCTTCACTAGTCGACATTTAAGAATTATAACGGCGTTAATAATCCCGGCTGAGCCGTTGTCAGTGCTAATTTTCCATGTTACATAAACAAATTTGTACTGTTTAAATGTACGCTTTACTGATGTTTAATGTTAGGCCGTGATTTATGCGACACGGAAGCCAGCAATCGGATTATGGCGTCTGAAATACACCGGGGGCGGCGAAAAGGCGGCGGATTCATTAACTTCTTGATTAGTGGAAGTGCATGGAAAAATTACACGTGGCTGCCACACAAAGGAAAGAAAGTAGGCTAGTGCACACATCAATCATTTACCTAGACTTCTAGACGGTCTAGGAATTATCTAAGACATTTATTTTTTGAGCTTTTTTGCGTTTAGCAAATTCAGTTTTCCTATATCGAATATAACGAAAAAAGCTCTGCCGAAGGTGTTTAGTTTTAGTACATCGAATTTGCGTTTAATTAACTTAGTCTAACTACATCGAATTTAATAATAAAGCTTAGCAAAGCTAATCAGTTTAATGGTAGCGAAAACAAAATTAGCTTCAACTACATCACACAAAACAACAAAAGCTCAGCGTAAGGCTGAGCTTGTGTTTACTATACTTAGTTTTACTACATCGAAATCAACATAGCTGAATCAGCTTAACTTTATCGAATATAGCAAAAATAAAATAAGCTTTAACCACATCGCAGATAACAGCTTGTGTTTAATAAACCTGTCTAACTACATCGAATATAACTGCGTAACTACATATTGACGACAAAAGCTCAGCCTAGGTGTGAACTACATTGAAGTAACAACGAAAGCAGAATGATAACGACATTGTGCCTAATGGATTAATATTACTACATCGACTATAACAAAAAAGTGTTTACTACACTGAGTTTTACTATATCGAAATTAACAAAGCTAAAACAACTTAATAAAATCGAATATGGCAGAAACAAAGTCGGTTTTAACCACATAACAACAGCTTGTGTTTAATAAACTTATCTTACTATATCGAATATAACTACATCAACATAACGACAAAAGCTTAGCTTCCGCGTGAACTACATCGAAATAACGACGAAAGCAGAATGATAACGACATTGTCTTGAATGGATTAACCTCACTACATCAAATATAACAAAAAAAGTGCTTAAGACTTAGTCTTACTACATCGAAATTAACAGAGCAGAATCAACTTAACTACATCGAATATAGCGAAAACAAAATTTGCTTTATCCACATCACATCTAACAGCTTGCGTTTAATAAACCTGTCTAACTACATCGAATATAACTGCGTAACTAGATCAATATAACGACAAAAGCTTAGCCTAGGTGTGAACTACATCGAAAGCAGAATGATAACGACATTGTCTTCAATAGATCAAATTCACTACATCAAATATAACAAAAAAAGTGTTTAAGACTTGGTCTTACTACATCGAAATTAACAAAGCAGAATCAACTTAACCACATCGAATATAGCGAAAACAAAATTAGCGTTATCTACATCACATATAACAGCTTGTGTTTAATAAACCTGTCTAACTACATCGAATATAACTGTGTAACTAGATCAATATAACGACAAAAGCTTAGCCTAGGTGTGAACTACATCGAAATTACAACGAAAGCAGAATGAAAACGGCATTGTGCTTAATAGATCAACCTTACTACATCGACTGTAACAAAAAAGCTCACTACATCAAAATTCACAAAGCAGAAACAACTTAACTACATCGAATATAGCAAAAACAAAATCGGTTTTAACCACATAACAACAGCTTGTGTTTAATATACTTATCTTACTGTATCGATCAACCTTACTACATCGACTGTAACAAAAAAGCTCACTACATCAAAATTCACAAAGCAGAAACAACTTAACTACATCGAATATAGCAAAAACAAAATCGGTTTTAACCACATAACAACAGCTTGTGTTTAATATACTTATCTTACTATATCGAATTTAACTACATTAACTAACGACAAAAGCTTAACTTAAGCGTGAACTACATCGAAATAACAACGAAAGCAGAGTGATAACGACATTGTCTTTAATGGATCAACTTCACTACATCGAATATAACAAAAAAAGTGTTTAAGACTTAGTCTCACTACATCGAAGTTAACAACGCAGAATCAACTCAACTACATCGAATATAGCAAAAACAAAATCGGTTTTAACCACATAACAACAGCTTGTGTTTAATATACTTATCTTACTATATCGAATTTAACTACATTAACTAACGACAAAAGCTTAACTTAAGCGTGAACTACATCGAAATAACAACGAAAGCAGAGTGATAACGACATTGTCTTTAATGGATCAACTTCACTACATCGAATATAACAAAAAAAGTGTTTAAGACTTAGTCTCACTACATCGAAATTAACAACGCAGAATCAACTCAACTACATCGAATATAGCGAAAACAAAATTCGCTTTATCCACATCACGTATAACAACTTGTGTTTAATAAAATCAATCTAACTACATCGAATATAACTAGACCAATATAACGACAAAAGCTTAGCCTACGCGCAACCTTCATCGAAATAACGACGAAAGCAGAATGATAACGACATTGTCTTTAATAGATCAACTTTACCACATCGAATATAACAAAAAAAGTATTTATTAGACTCAGTCTTAATACATCGAAGTTAACAAAACAGAATCAACTTAACTTCATTAAATTTAGCGAAAACAAATTCCATTTTAACCACTTCACATATAACAGCAAAAGCTCAGTTTTACTAGATCGAAATTAACAAAACAGAATTAACATAATTACATCAAATATAACAACGAAAGATTACCCTACGCCTGAACTACATCGAATATAGCGAAAACTTAAGCTTAGTTTAACTACATCGAAGGTAACAACGCGGGCAGAACTATCATAATTACTTTGAATATAACGACAAAAGCTCAGTTTTTGGTCTGACCAATTTTACTACATCGAATATAAATGTCACCTATACGTTGAAAACTTATTACCTACTCAATTTTTGTTTTTTAAAGCAACTTCTGATCAATAAGGTTTTAGAATCGTTAATTAATTTCTCAATTAACAAAACAATTAGGTTAGAAACTAAACTGAATTAATTACCTTTTGGTTAATAGACCAATGTTACATCATCGTAACCACAACAAAATTAACGACAAAAACTCAAGTTTTGCTTCAATTCGCTGTCTTACTACATCGAATATGTATACCTGCGTAACTACATCAATATAACGACACAAACTCAATCTACTCGTGAACTACATCGAAATAACAAGGAAGGCAGAATGATGGTTAACTATTTCCAACGGAAACAGAATCATCTTAACTACATCGAATACAAATGTTATCTACACATTAAAAGCTTTTTTACCCAATTTCACCCAATTTTAGTGGGCTAGTGTGCAAATGAATTATTTGTCTAGACTTGTAGAGGTTCTAGTAATCATCTAAAACATCTACTTTGCAACTTGAATTTGTGGTAATTGAAGAATCCGCGACCGTAAACGGAATTTGCGGCTCTCGTTCTACAATATCCATTTTTCGAGAAGTTGGTAACGCGTCCATAGAGGGCGCTCAAATATTATAAACAAGTGAATATCTAAAATAGAAAATGAAACACGTATATCTCGACGGACTCATCACGTTCGAGGTCGTGTTTCAATATTCCGCCAACATAGCAGACAGGGTTGCCAACCTCAAGACGTAAATGTAATCTGTACAAGACTCGCTGGTGTTTTTATTGGTAGAAACAATTCCAAGGAAAAACCGCCAACATGTGTATACATGACGAAATATGCTCGCGAGGTTGGCAGCCGTGAGTTTTTCAATCGCCAAGTTCACAGGAAGTTTTAAATCCAACATTCCTTCGTCAAAGCTGGAAACTTTAATTAAAAATGCTCGCTCCAGACGTGGATTTACAGGTTTCTGTAAAGCGTCATTAAAATAAATTTCGGTAGTGTAGCGTCTGGGAAATTAATTTTTGATATTTTGGGGTTTCATTAGAATTAAAAACATGTAAGCAATTTGGGAGGGCTGGCGCCGAATTCCGACCCTTTCTGAAGGACGGTCATGAATACTTTATCGCCTATTTATCCCTAGAATTTCATACTTTGACACGAATTTTAGGGTCACACTATATAAAAATCCCTCCGTTGTTAACGTGCAAAGTTGCAACGTCGAAATTAAAAACAAGCTGATAAAAGCGTGCACCGCTTTATCTATTAATTAAATCAGCAAATAGCAATTCAAATTGGAGAGCGGCGGGATGGAATTTTAATGGTTCGGAAAAGTAACAAATAAAATTCGTCGTGTTGACAGGACATTCCGGGATTTGCGACATTGTGAGCATTCCGGGTTTGGTGTCGCAAGTCGAATTTTCATTCCGGTTTTAAAATCCTAGTCGCAACTATTCAAATATGCATGGAAAGCTCTTACGCTCAGTTAATTCATGATTTTGTTTACTTACTGCTTAATGTTCTCCCGGTGGAAGCCCTATGAGCATAAATTCAGTTTATGGCACTAAACGCGAATCGTCTCTTAGAATGCAAGTGCGCTAAATAAAATTTCCCTAGACAATACGTATTTGCGTGGAGGACGGAAAAACAAACAGGTTGGTTACTAGGTGCGTCATAATTTTGAGCTCTTATTCTTCAATTCTGTGCTCTTTTCGTTTTTAAATTATTTCAATAAACAAATTTGAAGAAGCAACCCGAAACACAGATTTAAACGGATGCAAAATTTTAAAAACTGAAATCTGATTTGTCATTGATGTTGATTAGAGAAATAGTTGTCCTTTATCTTTTAAAATACGTTTATTAAGGTCCGCATTAAAATAACGATATTTTTAGTTCTAAGCTTTTTACCGCTAAGTGTCTATGTACCGGGTATTCCACGATTTGCTGAACATAAGGAAATATCATGGGAATTAGAATTTTATTCTTTCTTGCTATTTTAAATCTTCAAATTAAATTCTATTGACGCTGGATTGTGCTTTAAAATATTCTTAATTCGAGAGTCATTTTTAAAATCCAATGTTATTGCGGCATTATTTAAAAAATCGCATCAAAAATCTGAAATTAAAAATTTTCCGCTTGATATTTCGAAGTTGATGTTGCTGAGGTCGTTTTTTTGCAGTAACATAACCTTCTAAATTTCGAACGCAAAATTAATACTTTCAATTCGAGTTTTTCACTAATAGAGTACCTAATATCTAGAGTATAATCCACCATGAATCGAATTTAATTTGAAAATTCGGGAAAACAGGGAAAAAAAACAAATTACCATGTTATTCCTCTATGTTCTGCAATCTGTGGAACACCCGGTACCTAATTTAATTAGCAAAAGTTTATTCAACAGCGACAGTTTTCGATTTTTTTTTAAAACAGACTCAGATTGAAAACAAGAAAATTTTTTTTGGAATTTTGAAATCTGTATTTTGGCTTGCCTTCTTGCAGGGGGTACATGGATAAAAGAGCCCAACAAAATTTAACTTTTCTTTCCGAAGAGGTTTCAACGGTTCTTTATAATTTAGGCCTTATTGTAAGAATCTGTAAATACATAGATTTATCATATCAGCTCAAGTTTTTATGATTTTCAATTATTTTGCAAATTTTGAAAGAGCAATCTTATCAAGATGAAATGAAAAATTAAAAAAAACTGAATGTCCAATTTAATCAATTCTTAATGTTAATGTTTCTTTAGACTAGTTCTTGCGTTTACAACGGATGCCACTGCAGTCTCCTTAACGATGTTGCTTTACCATTTAATGGTATGGTTGGTAAAGTAACATCGATTTTGAAAGAATTTGAGGGCATTTAAAAAAAACTGAAATACAGTTTTTTTTACAGCTTGTTTAGGCTGCAATTTAACATCAAAGTAGCTATTTTTTCAAAAACTAGAGCTGATCTTAAAAGACTGATTACCGTTTTGTAATCAGAATGCCTTGTATATCCAGAAGCGTCTTTTACACCTTTGGAAAAAAAACTACTGTTGCCCAGTGTAATCTTGGTTAAATTATTCCTGTATAATAATAAACATGTATGAAATATAACTATTTCGCATTTATTGGTGTAGAATAAAGAATAATCTGATGAATTTTTAACTCATGTTAATTTTTTTTTGTTAAAACTAATTTTTTTTGTGTAGATAAAATTACATTTTTTTGCAGAGTAAATTTAATCATTTACTCTTTAAATTCAATAATTTTATAATTTGATAACGCACCATATTTAATGCACATTTGTTGAATAATCTCTTTATTTCGTTTACAACAAACAATTAAACGAATTAACGAAATTCTACTGCATTTCTATCATTTTAATTTCTGAGAATTAATTTGTACATAAATGAAACATTAATTAAGAAAAGTTATGGTCAATCTATTTATTATTATCGAGGGTCAAAAAATACCATTCTATTTTCTGATATACAGGATGATTGATCGAGATTGTTGATTCTAAAATCTTGTTGACAGTTTTTAGGCATTTCTGACAAGATTTTTCCGATTTTCTTTGCACCATGTTTTTGCGCAAAATGTCCTTTAGGTAACAAATTCATTCGAACGTAAAATTATTGCTCAGAAATCTTTAATTTTTGCATCAAACTTTGCCTCTTTAATCCATCATATCTCGAAAAATTGAAGACATGGATTTTTTTTAACATTTTTCCGGTGATCTATGACATTGTTCGATGATACAGTTTCACAGTGGTGCGCGACTTTCCGGACAGCCTGTATGATGCTCAAACTCCACGCTTCTTCAAATTTGTGTTTTGGTATAATTCAAAAGCAAGAGGAGCACAGAATTTGGAGATTGCAGCATAAATTCGTTACCAAAATGTGTAAAATTTGACCCTTGAACGTATTCTAAAAGACCTAGAACTACTGCCTTTCTAATCATACTAATCAATACCAAATGACAAATCAGATTTGAATTTTTAGAATCTCGCACACGTAAAGTTTAATGTGAAAATAATATTTAGAGTTTGTTATCGTTTTCGGGTTGCTTCATCAAATTTGTTTATTAAAATAACTTAATAACGAAAAGAGCACAGAATTTAGAAATTGCAGCACTAATTAGCATAAAATTATAGCGTATAATTTAAGCTGCTTTGCCATCAAACTTAACGCTCCTTCGAAAAGAATTCGTTGAAATCTGTATTTTGGGTTGTCTTCTATTTCCTGTATGGGGTTTTTTGAAATAACTCAAAATCGAAAAGAGCACCGAATTTGGAAATTGCACCACTAGTTAGCCCAGAATTAGCACAAAATTATGACATATTACTTAAGGTTTTTGTGATACATGACGCTCAAACTTGACGCTCACCCATTTTTGTTTTTGAAATAACTCAAAGACGAAAAGAGCACAGAATTTAAAAATTGGAGCACAAATTTGCACAGAATTAGCTCAAAATTATTAGACCAATTTGATTCATTTTGATGCTCAGCGTCAAGTTTGAATATATTTTTTCCTACTTGAATAACTCGAAAACGAAAAGAGCACAGAATTAGCACAAAATTATGACATATGTTTGACGCACTTTGGTAGCTCTGCATATTGACAAGTTTTGAAAATGGTGGATGCGCCGGGAAACTAACTTGTTTTGGCATTAAAACAGAAACTAGAAGTTGAAGACGACAGAAGTAAAAAAACCAAGATAGTCGTCGCGTTATTACAATATGCACTAAAACAATTTTGCTCATTTTTGCCCATAAAGTTGGTAGACAAAGTTTACAAACAGTCTTTTTTGCCTCGTTTGTTTAACTGTTAGTTTCAGTGAAGCGCGCAAGAATTTATTAGTGGCGTAAAGCGCATTAGCGTCGCAAGCGTCTCATTATTATTATAATAAACCTCGAAAGTAGCATGTCGCCTTTTAATATTCATGAAAAATAAACACTACTTGTATGCAGCTCGTATTTTCCAGCAACAGCGTTCCTATTTGTTCGTCCAACAATAGACGAAATTTTCATTGTTCTTGGTATGACGGCATTCCTGTACAAACTCAATCTAATATTCACCAATTTATTGTTTATAGAAGCGTCGACGCCACTTATACCCCTAAACAATGCGCGTACGTCGAAATCGCATTAACGGGTTGATGTTTACAGGGTGGATTTATATTTGTTGAAGACTGTTTCATTAAGAAGAGGCACGCCATAAATTGGCTTATTTATGATTTCAATCGGGCGTAATTTGCGTGTAACTAACAGTCGTTGTTTGCTAAGGGATGCTATGGAAAATTGTGGCTTACACGGCGGATGTGGGGTGAATTTGAAGTGTCGTTGGACGTGTAATAAATTGCTGATTTAAAATCAGAATGGGGCAATTATTCGGTTAAGGAAACGTAGGTGCATAAAATTTACGTGGGATTTATATACATATACAGGATCTTCCTTATACAGCGTGTTTTTATACTAATTAACAGTGCGGTAAAGACATCCCCAGCCTGTTCTAATGTGATGTGAAAATAATAGCTCTGCATTTCACGTCTCATTTTCTATATAATGCCGTTATAAAAATGGTGGATGCGCCGGGGCCACATAAATCATTCTTTACAACTCACTGTATATTTGCCACTATTCATTTTGCAACTCTTTCATCGCTACATTTTTAATTACAAACTACAGTTGGCGTTTCGTTAACACTTCTATTTTTCGCCATTAATGAAGAGTCGCTGTTTCGAGCTCCGACTTCATTTATCATCGCCTCTGACACCTTCTGAGATTAAGCGGATAAATGACCAGAAACGGAAATTAGAGAATGACTAGTTAAAATAGCATTCTCGACATTACACAATTTGCAATCAATTCGAAAAATGAAACGGAAGACTCCTCTAAACTCGCCAGATTTGATAATGCTCGGACAAAAACTGACATGATTTTTTTTTTAAATTGCTGTACTCGCTTGATGGAAAGCTTTCATATCTGGCTTTCAAACGCATGTTGACATGTACAGAGATTAGCTTCGAGCTTTCACGGAATTGTAAACATTGCGCGTTATATATGTTGGCCGCAGTTTTTCGGGTTCATGAGAGATCGAAAGAATAACACCGAATGAAATGGAAAAAAAATATGTTGCAAAATTTTGTTTGGTCTGCAGAGATTTGGCGACTTTGGTTGATCTAGTCAGCTGGGGAAAGCAAGTAGGAGTTTAGATACTCTCAGTTCAGGTTGTTTATGGTCAACCAAGGTCACATTATTTGAAATTTTTATTACAGTACACTAAATACTGTTGGACAATGATGTCAATTTTCGAAATTTTGAGTTTAAATCAACATCTGTCAACGTTTAACGGAGCACACTAACTGTATAACGATAACTGTATATTATATAAGAACGAAATCAGTTTCACTATATCGAATATAACGTCAAACTTTACTAGACTCTTCTTCTCTACTTCGAAAATAACATAAAAACTCTGACTAACTGCATCAATAATCGAGAAAAGTTTAGCTAACTACATCGAATAACAACAACTGAAGCTTAACGTACGTCTTAACTACTCGAATATATCAAAAACAGAATTAGCCTAACCACATCAGATATTACGAGAAAAGCTCAGCCAAAGGCTGAACTTGTGTTTGCTTGACTCACTCTTACTACATCGATAACAAAGCAAACTTAATTTTATCAAATACGACCTAATATAACGACAAAAGCTCAGTCTTTAGCCTGAAAATAGTTTCTGTATAATCAATCTCCCTCACTACATCGAATATTACTCTGCTTAACTACATTAATATAACGACAAAAGCTCACCCTAGGCCTGAACTACATCGAATAAAACAACGAAAGCAGAATTAGACTATCTTTATCGAATATAACGACAATGTGATTGATAGATTAAGATCACTACATCGAATATACCAACGAAAGTTTAGTCTAACTACATCGAATGTAAAAACAAAAGTTTAGCTTACTACGTCGAATGTAAAAATGTATGTTTAGCCTAACTACATCGAATATAACAAAGAAAGTTTGGCCTAACTACATCGAATGTAACAACGAAAGTTTAGTCTAGCTACATTGAGTATAACGACAAAAGCTCAGTCAGATTTGGCGTCTTTGGCTGATCTAGTCAGCTGGGGAAAACAAGTGGGAGTTCAGATACTGTCGATTCAACCAAGGTCACACTTTTTGAAATTTTATTACTGAACTCTGAATACTGTTTTATGTCAAAGTTTTAAAATAAACATAAATGCCAATTTTGGAAATTTCAACTATATTATTAACATGTGTTATAGTTCAATTTTGCACTAACTGTATAACGAGTAAAACTACATCGAATATACGTATAATATAATTTAGTTTTACTATCTCGAATATAACGACAAACTTTACTAGACTCAGTTTATCTACATTGAATCAACATAGAAACTCGGACTAACTGCATCAATAATGGAGAAAAACTCAGTTAACTACATCGAATATGACAACAACAAAAGCCTAACCACATCATATATTATGACAAAAGCTCAGTTACTACATCAAAAATAACGAAGCAGAATTAACTTAACTACATCGAATATAACGACAAAACCTCAGCCTGTTTTTAATAAACCAAACATACTACATAATTAGTTGTTTTTAATCAATCTTTTCTACTACATCGATTATCATGACAAAATATTAACCTACGGCTGTACATCAAGTATAATTGAAACAAAATTAGCCTAACCACACCACATATATCGACAAAAGCTCAGTCAAAGGTCAAAAGCCAAAGGCTGAGTTTGTGTTTAGTAGACTCAGTGTTACTACATCAAAAATATCAAAACAGAATAAGCTTAACTACATCGAATACTACGACAAAAGCTTGCGCTTAATAGACCATTTTAACTGAAACAAAAATAACGACAAGAGCTCACCCTACACCTGAACTACATCCAAGAAAACAACGAAAGCAGAATCAGCCTAACTTTATCGAATATAACGACAATGGGATTGATAGACCAACATTACTACATCAAATATAGCATCGAAAGTTCAGTTTTATTACATCAAATGTAACAACGACAGTTCAGTTTAACTACATCGAACGTAATAACGCAAATTTAGCCTAACTACATTGAATCTTACGAAGAAACTTTAGCTAAACTACATCGAATTTAATAACGGAAGTTCAGGGCAACTACCTCAAATGTAACAATGCAACTTCAGCTTAACTACATCAAATGCAGAGTCATTGTAACTAAATCGAGAATAACGACAAAAGCTTAATTTTTGCCCAGACCAATTTCATTACATCGAAAATAAAATAGCTATATATATAGGGAGCAACTAGATGGAATATAAATTTAATGTCATCTACACATTAACAGCTTGTTTACCTAACGTTTATTTTTCAAAGCAACCCCTGATTACTCGATAAAGTTTTAAAATCGTTGACTAATAGGGCCCATTAATGCTTGATTTTTCAATTAACATAATAATTAGGTTAGAAACTGAATTAAATAACTAGACACTTCAAAAAAGATAAACATATTGATAACGTCGATAATTTGCCCATTATCTATGAATTAAAAAATCTTTAAAATTTCATCGTGCATGGTGTTATCTGTCAGATTATATTTGTTCGAATTTTCACAGAAGTATAAAAACAGAGTGACACTTATAATAGTGATGGAACAATTTGTATGCACATGAAATTGTTGATTTTTGCAATCATTATCGCCCGTCATTCTCTGTTTGCATTGCGGAAATATTTTAATATCAGAGCAAGCTTGTGTAGATAAAAATTTTTCATATTTTTCCGATTTAAACAGTTTTATTACATTTTTTTCTTGATAGTTCTGAAACTCGTATGAACCCACGTTGGACGCCATTTTATATTTTCCACGTTTGAATTGGCCCCACGGTGGGCGACACAAAAAATGAGTTTTAATTGGGGGAAGAACAAGTTCCGTTAAATCAATCCCCGCGTTGGGCGACAGTTGTGTACCGAACAATTTGGAGAAAAACGCTTAAAACGGTGGATGCGTCACTGAAAAATTAGCTCCACTTGGAAATGCTGAAATCTGTTATGGGAATTTCAGCGAGAACTAGTGACAGTATTCTAAATTAATTACGTTATACACACAATCATCACGTGGCTTGTCGCATGCAATTTAAATTTGTTTACCAGCATCCCATTTCCACGTCCTGAACTGATTGAAGCGCCACCACAGGTAAAAACTCAAAACGCTTCAGGACATCGTCAACACTCGTTTAATCGGATGATATCGGATGATCAGACAAAAAGCAATTAACGTGTACTGACGTTTAACGGAGAAACATGTTCTTGCAGTAATCACAACTTTTTGCGGAAACGTGAAACAACGCTGATTATAATTACTTAATTGTATCAGTGCCTACTACAATTCGCCTCGTTATTCTATTTTTAGCCCCGAAGAAGTAAACAAGTTCGTTACTATTCACAAGTCGAGTAGAAACTAAAATTTCCGCCCCGTGTACAGAAAAACGCCATTTCCGCCCGATGTTGATCCAAGTGATTTGTAGTGTTCCGACTCGACAAGCGTAAAAGCTTCAATAAATAATGATGATAGTGCACTTTTGTAAACAATAACTTCCGATAGTATGTGTGCGATATATGAGAGCAATAAATATGGCGGCGGGAAAATGGCGGGTCAAAGTCGCTGCATGCAAGTGCTTATTAATTGTCTACAGATTCCTGTTGTTTTCTTCGACAAAAATCCTCCGAGTTGGGCGACAATCATCATACCAGCCGGCTTTGACCCAGGTTGGGCGACACAAAAAGTCTAAACTTTCAATCAATAATTGACTCTACGCCACCGGACGGAGATCTAGCCTTTGATTGAGAATACCCCATGTTGGGCGACAATGGTTTAACACAGCGGGCGCCCAATTATTCTGCAACTCCAAGGTTTTCTATAGAAATTACGCGTTGACCATTATAATTTGAGCATGGGGTGGTGCCCCGTGTTGGGCGGCACCCACTGTACATTAAAGAGTCGTCAATTTTAAAATAAATCGTTACAAAGTGTCATTTTTCATGTTCTAAAGTTAGTCTTACTGTACAATGAGACGCGACAACTCGCGTTGGGCGCCAAATTATGCCACAATTGCGAGATTTTCAGTGGCAATTTCGCTCCGACAACACCATATTTAAATGCATGCAAGTGTATATTAATTGTATGTTTACAGCTATACTCCCTCTGGTATTTAGTTGCTTCATTATTCATTTCAGGTGCTTAATTACACTGCTATTTACTTAGTGTCACGTGTGCCTTTAATTTAATAAAAGCGCGACTTATTACCGCGCGAGGTTAGAAACTGACAGTTCTACCATTAATTCACTTCGCGCTATATCATTTTCGATTTCTTTTTCTCGAGATCTAGTAAGTCATGACACGCTTACTTGACTTTCAATATCTCGGTTAAATATTTAATCCTCATCCCGTATATTTCCATATCATAAAGCAATAACTTTCAGCGATTGCAGTTGATTAGAATAAGCAAACATCGTCGGGTTAAACACGTAACTCTCCAAAATGAACACGAACTTTCCGATGGTTTTAGTTCTGCGGTTGTGGGGAGAAGGGGATAATTGTTTTGTGAAGTCGGTGGTCGCGTCAGATTTTCCAATTTCAATGGGGATTCACGACGGGAAACTTTGAAATAACTTGCTTATTTGCGCAGCCGAGAGTCATACGGGCGGCTCTTAATTACCCTTATTTTGGGGGGCGGCAGCGGGGAAGCGGAAAAGCATTTTTAGCGTGTTGTGGGTGGAAACTGCAGCGCTCGCCGGCACTTCATTCACCTCCGGCTCGACCACAACGGCTATAGCAGCTGCCTGTCACCACGTTGGGCGACACTGGAGAAAACAGCGGGCTATGATCCACGTTGGGCGACACTACTTCTTGACAAGTTTAATAATGTGAGCATTTTCTTTATTTTTGGCGACGGAATTGTATACCGCCGGGTTTGGACCCACGTTGGGCGACACTGGTTCTGGCAGTAGGAAATTAATTTTTTGTGACTTTACAATTCGAGGTTTTACCCAACAACGGTAATATGTAGCAACAGATTTTTATGACGTTGGGCGACATTGGCTATAGCAGCGGGCTTTCATCCACGTTGGGCGGCACTAGTGACGGCAGTTGGAAAACAGACTTTGTTCAGAACTTACAATTTGAGCATTTGCACTTGAACGGTTATATTTAGCAACAGGCTTTTACAATTTTATGCAACAGTAGCTGAAGCAGTAGACTTTGACCCACATTGGGCGACATTTGTTGTGGCAGTGAGAAGACAAATTTGCTACAAAATTTACCAATTTGAACTTTTTTTTCATGTTGGACGACTGAATTACATACCTTTGGGCATGGATTTTTGTTGGGCGACATTGATTCTGGCAGTGGGAAACTATTTTTTTTTAATTTACAATTATTTAAGGTTTTACCTTAGAACGGTAATATTTAGCAACAAACTTATATTGCATTGGGCGACAGTGGCTATAGCAGCGGGCTTTCACCCACGTTAGGCGACATTATTTTTTGCAGTAGGGGGACTAATTATTTTCAGAATTCAACAATTTGAGCATTTTATTCATGTTTGGTACTGAATTGCATACCACCGGACTTGGAATCACGTTGGGCGACACTAGTTCTTGCAGTGGGGAGACAAATTTTCTTCAAAATTTACAATTTGAGCTCTTACCCCATGTTGAGTGACCATATTGCATATCACCGGGCTTGGACCCACGTTGGGCGACACGGATTTTTTTTTGCTTTATTCATAATTTGGAAGATACAGAGAGACGCGCTCCATCTTGGGCGACACTAAAGACCTAGGAAACAGATGGCCCGCTTATTTTTACTTCTATAAACAACCCAGTAATTAACACATCCACTCCTTCGCCTTTTCGTTAAACATATTCATTTCTCTCGATTGTTCTTTTCTTATCACTCCTCCAATTAATCGTTCGTTTAATTTGGCGTTCCGCCGATAAGACCCCTCGTTACTACAACATTGCGTGTCGACGTTATTCGTGCTAGAATCGCATACATAAACCCAAATAACAAACACTAATTATAGATTGCAACTGAAAAGCATTCCGTTACAGAGATATTCCAAATTTATGGGGAGGCATGCAGATGTCAGGCACAAAAAATGTGGAACAAAATTCGATAATCGTGAATAAATAACAATCGGTTCAAAGTCGGGATGATAATTTAATCGGAGGTACGAAGTGAAAAATATATGTGTTGAATTATTTATTGCGATCTTTTGTAGTTTTGGTTGTATCTCACTGAATATTCATCGCATTGATTTATAAATAAGTGATGTTTTCATTTGTCATATTTATCAGCATTAGAGTCATGGCAAGAGTTGATTCGAGCCCGGCGCATCCACCATTTTTCTTTTGTTCGCTTTTCGTTAATTTATCGCGGTTTGCCATGCACGCCCTCTTCTTTGTTCACGTTCCATCCCAAATGCTTAAAGACTTTTACTTTCTATATCTCGGTCCCTCCCTTCCTATCTTTTACCTAACTTTCAAATTATCCTCTTTCCATCTTGGAACTTTCACTTCTGGTGATTGTTACAAGTTTACAGATAACCACCCTCTCACAAACAACCCTTAAATGTTCCACAGGTATTGGGGTCAATAAAATGGGATGCATCCCTTTGGAGCTATTGCAAGTATTGGCAGTTTCGGGGTCGGAGGGTGACCAAGACGCATGGACTATTAGGCAAAGCTGTAGATACGTTCGTCGAGGGAGCTCTTCCTGCATAATTAATGATCAGAGTTGTACATATGTGCACGTTTGTGGAGAGGATGGATGGGAGCTGTAATGGGGGCGGTTAGACTTAAGTGGCGCCCAACGCGGGGCGATACCCTCCGAGTAAAACTGTCAGTTTTTGAAGTTGCGTGAAACGTTTGAAGCCGGCGTTGGGCGCCAAACTTTGCACCCGAAACCCTCCAGCGTTTGGAGTGTTGGTATCCGAGCGAAAGGGCACGTAATTGTTTTATGCATAGTGTTGCATTCTGTGGTGACTTGAACCAATGCGAGCGTTAAATTCCATTATGCAACGAGCAGTTTAGTGCAAAGCGTCCCGACGCATGCAAGAGTGCAATATAACGCTTATTTATTGTGCATTCATGGTACGCCTGAAAATTCTCGCTCTCGATGCATAAAATACTGTTATTTTTGCGTTTCCATGGCGGCGACGTCCCTGATTCGATCAAGTGCATCCCCGGTTAATTTTCTGCGCTAAATAGGGTAGCTTGGTTCGATTACCAGCCGATATAATCCAGAAACCCTTGTGGTTTGTTTTCAGATTGGACATCCCCGTATTCAAAGACTAATCCGACTAGGGTTGTAAGCCGCGTCTCTGATGTATCATGCACTGTATTGGCGACATAATCATATAAGCCGCGATCGATAAGTGAGGGAAGACAAAAATTCAGGGCCACGAGTTGGGCGACATTTTTTGGATACCGCCCCGTGTTGGGCGCCAAGTTTGATGGCGCAATTTCGGCATTTTTCACGCTGCGCCACATGTCGGGCGACTCGAACTGTTGTAAACTCGTGTCGGCAATCAAATCTGCCCGGTTTTTACATGATCGCTGTAATCTGGCTCGGGGCTAGCTTTTAAAATCCTATTACCCAATCGATCGCTTCATATTCGAAGCTAGCATCGCATGCTAATCAAATCACGAACTGTTGTTAGTTTGTTGGTAATATTGTGCCATCATGCAGAAGAGTGTTGGAACCGAAACCATTGTTTAATCTGCATCATGCAACAGAAACGTCAAACGTCGACGTTGCGTGCTTGATCTAAATGAAAGACTAAACGCGATGATGTTAGAAAATTGCCGAGTTATGCACTGTCGTTTTTCCAACGTCTGAATATACGTCTTGTGTCTTATTAATTATACTGAAAGCATGGAGTGATCGAGCGGAACCGTTAAGTCACATTCAAACTGCTCAGTGACAATATTGCCAACCCTGAAAAGCCGCAACATTGTGGAATGTAGACGGAATTTATTAGACCGCAAGTTTGTCTGTGGCGCTGGCGACGCTTCAAGTCGCGGAAAAAATTGTGTGTACAACAACGCGCCCAGTCGGGAAAAAACGGAATTTCGGGTGGTAAACACGTCGATCGCCGCCAACTTTGTTCGAATTCGTGTCTAATTAAAAGTATCCGAACATAATTTTCCCCGCAATGGTGTCTCTCATGTGGACGACTTTAATTAAGCACGACTTAACACGGCCGGCGAGTTTAACATTACTCTTGGACAATCCAAATGAAAACTGTCACGGCAGCCGCCGCACTGAATTATTAATATTCTCGGTTTTACTGTCGAACAATAGTGGTACAGAGAGACGTGATGCTTTATGTGGCGGCTGGGGAATGTTTATCGATTGTTGGCGGAGAAACGGCGCAAAAATGGTAAATATTCAGTTTTGGCGCCCAGCGCGGGGCGCCTCGCGTTGGGCGCCAAAAAGTGGGAAAGATTGTAATTCGTGTCTGATGTTGGGCGCCCCGTCTGTAAACATGTCGTTAATCAGTGCATCTCGCGTTCCGCTCTTAATAACAGACGCTGGCGGCGGCGTTGGCAAAAAACTAAGACACAACCCGAACCGAAATTATCTAATTTACATGACGGCATGCAGGCATTTAATAACACGTCGTTCTTATTTATTACCTCGAGAATATTAATAAAAGTGCTTTTGCTATTCGCTCCACGTAAAACGCCCTCTATTAATTCAAGCGAAGTTTCCATCGTTCATCTCGGATATCACCCCATAAAACAATATCAAAGAGCTACCTGTTTTATCGTCTATTTTCATAACGTAGTTCCTTGCTGGAATAAATAAAAAAAACGAAATGTCGAGGAGAAAGCTCGCCTGCGAGTGGTCAATAAATCTGACCTCTGGAAACGGCGGGGTGCACGAAAACATTCGCTCAAATCAAAGTGTGGGGGTGGTTTTGTGTGTGAATCGATTTCGAGGGAAAAGTGGTTCGTTTGTGATTTTTTGAGTGAAAATGTGGCGTCTTTTTAATCTCGGAATGAAATCGTCGATGGCTGTTTGCTTTCTTGGGGAGTTTTCGTCAAAGTGGGGGTTATTATTCAACCCCGGGGACTTAGATAAACGGTTATTTTAGTGGAAGAAAAACACCACAGACCGCCGTCTTGAAAAATCACCACTCAAAACTACTGAAATTAATTTTTCATGTGAACAAACATTCTACAGATTCCGAGGCTACGTCCTCCAATAATAAATAAACTCACCCCCAGCGCCACAAAGTTTTACTATTAATAAAACGCAGTCAATCCCGCCAGCTTTACTTTGGCGCCCAACATACATCAAAACACACCAACCAACTGATTATATTTGTCGCCCAACACGGGGCAAATTTGGTTTTATTTTTAGTTCTTAGTTTTACAGTGTCATTAGAACAAATCCTCTTAATTCCAGTCCTGTCGGACAATTTTTGTTATGACACCCAACCTGGGGTCCGTAACAATCAACCTACCTTTGGATTTTTTTTACTTCTAGATATCGAGCGTTTAATATGTTGTACTATATTTCTTCCATCTTTCCTTCCTACCTGAATATTTCTGCTGCAATTTCCCAGACAAACTAATGCCGCCCAACACGGGGCTTTACTACTTTAGATTATTATTCCTACTTTAAGATGCTACAATGTAATCTCTCGGGTTTTCATGGTAAATTTAAAACATGCATCAAAATGCACTAACCCGCTGATGAAAGTTGTCGCCCAACTCGGGGCAAATTTGGTTTTATTTTTAGTTTTGTTAGTTTTACAGTGTCACTAGAACAATCCCTGTTTATCCCAGACTTGTCGGACCCTTTTTGTTATGACGCCCAATCCGGGGCTCGTTAACTTGAACCTACTTTTGGATTCCTTTGTTTACTTCGAAATATCGAGCGCTTAATATGTTGTACTATATTCCTTCTTTCCCCCAAATATTCCGGTTTGCTGCAATTTTCTCGTCAAACTAATGCCGCCCAACACGAGGCTTTACTACTCTAGATTATTATTTCTATTTGTTTGACACTTTCAGATGCTACAATGTAATCTCTCGGGTTTTCATGATAAATTTTAAACAAACATCAAAATACACCACCCCGCTGATGATGTTTGTCGCCCAACACGAGGCAACTTTGGTTTAATTTCAAATTTTTAGTTTTACAGTGTTCATAGAACAAATCCTGCTAATCCCAGTTCCGTTGAATTATTTTAGTTTTGACGCCCAACCCGGGGCCCTAAAAGTGAACCTACTTTTGAATTTCTTTCTTTACTTCGAAATATCGAGCGTTTAATATGTTGTACTGTATTAGCGTCCTTTCGACCTGAATATACCGGTTTACTGCAATTTTCCCGACATCTAATGTCGCCCAACGTGGGGCTTTACTGTTCTAGATTATGATTCCCACTTGTTTGACACTTTTAGATGCTACAATGTAATCTCTCGGGTTTTAAGAGTGAATTTAAAAAATGTCGCCCAGCTTGGAATCAAGGTGGAATTTGTCGCCCAATGTGAGTCAAATCAAAAATTCATGTAGTGATTAGCAATTAATGGTCGCCCAACGTAATGTCTATTATCGCTTCGGTTTACTGCTAATCCCGCCCCGCGTTGGGCGCCAGCCCTCCGTGTTCCTCGCTGATAAAGCCCATAAAAAATAAACCTCCCCTTGTTTGATTATGTTTATAAATCAAATTAGAGTAAATGGTCCATTTCCTGGTCCTGTAATCATGTCTTCCGTTCTCGGCAATTATTTCGTTCGTCTCGCCTTCGTTCGTTTCGCTAGGATTTAAAGAACTCGCACGATTCATCTTTTCATTTTTTAGACACCGCCAACCGCATCACTTGCTGCCTGAAATATGGCCCAATAAATGGCAAGTTGGCGGTCGCCGCCGCCTTGTTTTTTCGCTCGCTCGTATTTTAATTGCGGATGCTGGGTAAGGACACGTCGACGTCCGGTTGGTACAGCTGGTAATTTCCTTTTTTCAATCGTTAGTCATTTTTTGTCTGGCGCCCAACGCGGGGTCCGGACAAAAAATGCCGGAATTCGGGGATTTCGAGCAGGAAAGCGAGCATTTTGGATGGAAAGAGTGATCGTGGTCTGGAATTCAGTGCGGATACGGAAATTTATACCATGCGATCGTTTAAACGGGCGGATATATAGTTTCAAGGTCATCGGGTAAATCGGCGTTTCCCGCGGGATTTCGGCGAAATTCGAAAATCAACTAATGAAATACCTCCTCCTATACGTTCCAATCGAACCTAATTGCCCCGGCCGCCCCCACATCCCCCCAGAGACCCCGAAAACGAGAAAAAACCAACAAAACGTTACATCCCATCAGACAATGGAACGCTGTTCGCACTTACACACTCCGGATTCTTTTATCTGGACCATTTCATTTCTATTCGAAACAAATGCGAACTGGGAACGAACAGCGTGTTAACATCTTCCCGTTTTCGCCGCCCCCGGTCCCCCCCTCGTCTTTTTCCAACACCATTTGTTAATTGAATTTGAATTCTGGCCAAGTTCGCGGCTTTTCTATTTACATCAGGTCGGCTGCGACTGGCAATCAACGCCGACTCTGATTTTGTTAAGGGGAGGGATTACGTTTCGATCCCCAGACGCCCGAACCCTTCAGGATTCGATTACAACAGACGAGAGGTAATTACGGAATGCAGCTGGATGACGTCACGGGATGAGATTGATAGATTTTGCGACGGGATGAATGGAATATGTTTCGTACATCTATCGGGGGCGATTGTATATTGTTTGGGACAATGGCGCCCAATCAGGGAGTTGCAGGCAGGTAATTAATTAGGGTTTTAATATAGGGCGCCCTTGAAACGTGCGATATTGGGCTCTAAAACAATATGTCTACAATGAGATCTATTAATGCACGGTTTTAAACAATAATAGTAGTTAAACTGTAGCACTATGGCGCCCAACATGGAGCATCATGACTTTATAGTAAAATATAAACAGATTCTCTCAATAATCGTCATTACTGCACAATTTTAAAATTATACGTTATTGCTAATAACATAGGTTTGCCACAGGTTGGTCGACAACATTCATTTTTACTTCTTAAGAGTGTAATGGCGACATCTCGAAATGAGAAATAGCGTGTACTGTAATTTTGACCCATCTTGGGCGACACGTATTATCGTATTAACTCGATAAAATAGAGAATATAGCTACGTGTTGGGGGACATTTGGTCTTAAAGTATACAAATTTTTTCGACTTATTTATTTCAGTCAATAGCTAGTCTATTTATGACGCAAACTTAAATTTTTGGTACTCATTTAACGCAGAATTTCACGCAGAATCCAAATCTGTAATAGTTTTATCCGTACGACAACAAATAACTGAATTAAAAGCGATTGAAGTTTGGGATAGTCACCAAATAAAAAAAACATTTTGACACTCCGCGAATTCCGGTGCTTTATATCTCCGGAACTTTGACAGATAAAAAGGTGCGGTTTTCCCCATCGTCTTTTTCGCATTTTTTTAACTAAGAATCCAGTCTTATATATACCGAATCCGAATTTGTTTTTTTATGTTTTTTATGTACCAGTGGGCATTGCTGCTGGTTGGGCGACATTGAATTTACCGTTGGCTAGAAAATTAAAGTTTTGTAATAAGAATAAGGTGGCGGAGACAGAAATGATGTTGTTGAATTTTTGTTTTTCTATGATATTGACCTCTTGTTGGGCGCCAAAAACTACGACAAAAACCCATTATGACTTTCCGCACGTTTTAACGTGGTGAATAATATGTTTACCAATTTGATTATTACTGGGCTAGACGACACTGCCCCATGTTGGGCGGCATTTGTATTGTCCAATTGGTGTAAAAAGTATTAATACTACCAAGAAATAACGATTTTCCCCAGAAGTAAAATAATATGGTGATGAATCAATTTGTATGCGAAGTTTTTCCTGTCATTGTGTTTACATTTCTGAAATAATTTAATATGAGTTTTTTACAGCTCGAAATTTATCACCAGTTTTTCCAATATTATTTTATTCTTTGAGTAATTCCCTTTTGAAATATAAAACACAGTTTCTGTTTGCATGATTTTTAATTTATGACTGTCTCGAAACGAAATATCGGAGAATGTAGCAAGTCGAAATTAAAATTTTATGGATGTCGCTCGACATTGCGTTCAACACAAAGTAAAATTGCTCCGCCAACTTAACTCTTTAAACAGGAAGCAGGATATTGAGATTCGAGCCAAAGGGAATTTTTAGCGGCTAAGTAGGCGTCGGTTCAAGGCCGCCCCAGCCGCCTCGGACTGTTTGTCAAGTCCAACTTCCCATTTCCGACGGTGGCTTTCCCCATTTTCTTGTTGCTTATTTTCGGTCGTTCGTTTGTCTCGTGGCTACAGTAACAGAGATTATTGAATTGGAAACTGTCGGCCACCTTTCACACTACACTAGTCACGTGATGTAGTACGCTCTGGTCCGGTCCGATAATGTATCACATTGGTGTTATTATGTTGGCAATCCCGAACAAATTCCCGCTAACATAGTCGAAAAGTGAGGTTAAGAAAAATCGCTAGATATATTGGAACTATTTTAGATGTGACGCTCTTGCAATTTTATCTACTTTAAAGAATGGAGCTTCAGAACTGAGCGGATTATGTATTTTTCATCTTTAGACGAATCTGTTAGCTCGGAGGCGGAAAATGCACTTTTGTTCGAGATTTGATGCGAGAAATGGACGTAAATAATAAAGTACCAATCGTAGATCAACTTTGGGCGGGAGTTTTAAATAACCCGGCGCATCCACCATACACCCAGCCTCCTATATTATTCATGTCAGAGCCAGTTCTTTCAATTGAAGCCATCTTTAATTTTAATTAAACGACGGAATTGCATTTCTTTTCGTTGTCTGGCTTCGACAGGTCGCTTACCGAAAGGAATCGCACAAAAGCTCCCATTTTTTTATTAATTACGTCATCCTTGCGTCTCCGCTGCAGAACTGTAATTCAATAATTCCGCAGTAATTAAAGAGGGCCAACTGTTTTTTGTGGCGCCCAACACGGGACCACACGTTCTTGATTCTTTTATTGGAGCGGGCAAGGGGAATACGGAAATAATGATGTCGCCCAACCTGGGGCAAGTCTGCTTTTATTAATAGCGTCATTCAGGTTCTTTTACTGCAGTATTGTAATCCAATAATTTCGGCTGTGATTAACGAGTTCTCGGCACTTTTCTGCGGCGCCCAACGCGGAGCCACGTTTTTCATTCATTCGCAAGGCGAATATGGAAATATTGTTGTCGCCCAACTTGTGGCAATACCTACTGGTATATGCGCGTTTGAGATCAAATGTCGCCCAGCGCGGGGCAAGTCTTCTTTTATTAATAGCGATACTCTGGTTCCTTTACTGCAGTATTGTAATCCAATAATTCCCGTTGTAATTAAACAGCACTTGGCACAATATTCCTGTATTCCCCCGAATAGATATTCGTTGTTAATCCCTTTATTATTGTCTATCTCCTAAATACACATCTATTTGCGAAGCTTATGCCTGATTGAATGAGTCATTACACCTAAGCCTCGAAATTTTGCGCTCTGCCCATTAAATTTTTAGGGGATGAATGATTGAAAGCTCAAAGTTAAATTTTCTCGTTGCTTTTCTTCGCGAGACTGAGCTCAAACACAAAACTTTCGATAATCGAAAACTATCCAAAGTTCATTATTTAAGCTCCACACGTAATCACCTCCCGAGACACGTCGATATAAATCAAGGCAGCTACGGCACCAAAATGGCGGAAATAAGACCAACTGTTAACAAAAAAATTGAGTACACAAACGAAATTGATAAAACGCAAACATGTGCACTCTTCGTGTAAATTTAATTTAATTACAATGTTTACGTTGGAAATTGGAAACAAGGCGTAAATATATACAGGAATTTGGTTCGGAGACGCCCGTGTTTGGACAGGGAAATGCTAAAAAGCGCGGCGGCTGAATTCCACCAGTGGCGCCCAACGTGGGTAAAGACCTCACGTTGGGCGAGAATGGTAAAAATCTAAACTGATTATTAGTAAGTACTTTATTTGTCAGTGGCGCCCAACATACAAAACTTTTCAGTAAAACACTCTGAAGAGTCGGTACCAGAAGTACAGCACCAGCAGGAGGAAGACGTAGTGCACCACCGCCAAAAACTGCATTTTCCTCCTTGCGGCGCCCACAGTTTCCAGAGGATCGTTCAGCAAAATAGTTCGGCCTCCGATGAGGCAGCTCTCGTAGTACTTCTTCCAATCAAGTTGTCTCATGTCAAATTTGAACAACTCCTTGTCTTCCTTCACGAGTCTCTCCCACAACTTCGTCACGTTACTGTTGTCGAAGTTGAAGGACCGAATGGAGAAGAACGACACCAATCCGATCATTTTGTTGATCTTTCGGTACTTCTCCACGGCTCTGGAAGAAAAAGTTAGTTGAGGGTTGTTCCCACTGTCTTACCAACAGAGGGCGCTTTCCGACGACGAACAAAACACTGTCGACCATGTAAGCGAACAGAGTGTGGTAGAGGAAGACGCGGGCTTTGTGGACAAGCTCGAATCGTGACATCTGCAGGCGGGGTAACCAAACGGCTTTACTGGGCGCGTAGGCGAAGGTGAAACTTTTCAAGTACTCCATGGTCCAGCCTGCCGTGGAAAAATTAGCATGTTTTTTCCCGGGTTTTGACTTACCCCACGTGACTACGTTGTTTCGGTCCGGAGCGAAGTTGTATATTGGGATCGTGTCAGTTTTGTCAGTTTTGGAGTTTGACACATCCCAGGCGGCTGCGAGGATGGTATTGACCACGTAGTCGACTGGTACCACTGGTGCTGTTGACTTAATATTGACGTGCAGAGAGCGCAACACACCCAGGGCGACTCCAACGGCGATGCCGACAATACCATTGAAGCTGTCGATCCAACCAGGAAATGGTTCTTGGACAGATGAGACCACTACAAGAAGATGGTCATTGATGGTAAGCAAAGAAGAAATTTACCTATAGCAGGGCGTATGATTGTTACAGGAAGGCTCTGTTTGTTGCTGCGGATGAGGTCTTCGGAGAGGGCTTTAGTGTAGCAGTAGGTGTTGGGCCACTTCCCTAGAATACTAAGAAAGGGACGGTGGAGAGTGGCGCCCAACAAGAAGCAATAACAGAGGGTATTACCTCGCGTTGGGCGACAATAACCCATATAATTTTAAACGATTGTATAAAGTGTCGCTCAACGTGGGGTAATAGCAGAGAGCATTGCTCCGTGTTGGGCGCCATACTAATAAAATCAACCCGGCCATGACTTCCGATTTGCACCGGACCCTTCAAATAATTATTCGGATTGTTTACTTTTACGGATATACCCTGCGTTGGGCGGCAGTAAACAATATAATTTTGAACGTTTCTATTGAGAGTGTCGCTCAACGCGGGGTAATAGCAGAGGGCATTAATCCGAGTTGGGCGTCAATTATTCTCCACAGTAAAAAAAATCAAGCCAGCCATGACTTCCGATTTGCACCGGACTCCTTAATTAATTGTTTGGATTGTTTACTTTTACGGTTCGACCCCGCGTTGGGCGACAGTAACCAATCCATTTACAAGGTGTTTATAAATGTTTCTAGCATCAAAAGTGGCTATGAAATGTCAAATAAATTTGCCGCTTATTACAAATGTGGACTTAGATTTTTCAACTGACATTATTTATAGTTAACCTCAATCATGAAGCAAAGCAAGCTTTGAAAAAAAAAGGCTGTTTTAGTTGTGGTTTAAAATCTGAAAATCATAAACTTGGACACAAAACCAAGTCTGAGACGTCGATGACGTAAGTGACATAACAAATAATTTTCTAGATATGTAGTAAAATTCAATATAAAAATAAAGCGGCAAAATAGTGCTTTTGAAGCTAGAAACATTTATAAACACCTTGTATAATTTTGAACGTTTGGATTGAGTGTCGCTCAACGCGGGGTAATACCAAGGGGCATCGCTCCGAGTTGGGCGCCAATTTTTCTCTATATTAAAAAAATCAAGCCGGCCTTCGCTTCCGATTTGCACCGAGCCCTCCTATTATTTAGTTAAATTGTTTACTTTTACGTCCCGAAAAAACGCAGCGCGTGAATTCCGAACAAATGAAGGTGAGCACGAGCCGGTCGCAGCCTTGCACTGCAAAAATGCAACTTACTGTGGCGTCGCGACGCCCAAAATCTTCTCATCTATTGCGCCGACCATTTCCACGACCTTCTCCGGCTTTTCGTCAACTTCATAAAACTCTTCTCTGATTTCTGATCGATAACAGTGCGAAAACGCAGTCGACACGTAAACCAGAGCCTTCAGCTGTTTCATCTCTTTGGCGAAAGTTAAAATGTCACTCACTGACCTCACGTTCGTATACACAGCCGCCTTCAAATCGGTATCAAACCTGACGTTGGCGGCGACGTGAATTACAATATTCACTTCATTCTTTATGATTTCCAGGGAGTTTTCGTTTAGGCCCAAAACCGGCTCACTGCAGTCACCACTCAGAATCTGAATTTTCGTCGAAAAGTCCGGTCGCTCCTTTTTCACTGTGTCAAAACACTGAAAATCGTTATTTGTGGAACAAGAGCGGAATGATTCACTTACGCACGAGGCGAAGATGTCGCTGAGACGTTGCTCGCGAGTTTTCTCGCGTTTGGAGCGAACGAGGACGTAGATCTTCTTCACGTCCGGACACGTTCTGCAAAGTTTTTCTATTGTGAGTTTCCCGAGAAAACCTGTGACTCCCGTCACGAAAATCGTCTGGTTGGCGTAGAATTCTTGGATTGGCGACATGGTGGTCACTACAGAACTGGGAAAATCAAGTCGACCGGTTTGCGTTTTGTGTCAATATTGCAACCTTCAATTTTTATTGTTTTCATGTTTCATGGTCTTTTTAATCACAGGGTGCTGTGGGTAATTCGGACAAGAGCGACGGGCTACTAAGGAATTTCATGACGTCACATTGGGACGAATTTTTGGGGAATTTCATTATTTGCACGCTGTTATCAGATCGTATAAATATAAATCCACCGCGACATACTTATCTTTCAGTTGTACAAGTGTCAGAGGTGCACCATGTCGAAAAATCAAGTAAGCGCTGAGATCGTACGATTTCTTACCCTTTCTGGGCAGGCCATGTCTGTTTAACATGGGTCGCCTGTCAATTTTTTTTCAAAGCCAACAACAAATGGAAATTTAATGATATATTTCGTACGAAGCTCGAAAACTGGGCGTTATGCGATCGCGAAAATTTAATTTGGAGAAACTTCCGTCTGTTAAACGTTGATTTATGAAGAGTGTTTCGGAAAGTGTAATTGAATTATTTTATTTCACAAACAGCATAATTAAAGTCGGAATATTGTAAATTTAGCGAATTTTCTTTCCGAGAGTGGGGCGGTTTGATTAATTGCCTTTCGAGCGGAGATGCGAGAGGTGAATTTATAATTATTGGACAGTTGGCAGGACGGAAACGAAAAATGTAGAGATGCGAAATGAGGCCGTTTTTTGCATCTCAATTGGCTGCGTCGGGAAAGTCATTAAGTAAAAGGCGGCCTCCATTATTTTTATTTCTGTTGGTAGCACTGTTTTGACAAAACTATAATTTTCTCAACAGTTTATTGCATTAGAAAGTGGTTAGATCACAGAGCCGCTACTTTTTTATTTTTCTTGGATTTGGTAGTATCTCTATTTTTTCTTGACAGTTGGCTGCGCTGGTTGGCACGGGGCTTTATTTTTCTATGTTGTTGGTCTCACTGTTTATTATTATCATTATCTGTTTCAAATTGACAGTACTATTACATTTATCATTACTATTATTATTTTGAATAATTACGCAGTAGACTCTAATAACTCAGTGCTGTTGGCAGCTCTGACAAAACAATTGGAAGTGTTGACAGTTCCGAAATAATCATAAACTTAATGATGACCCTATTAAAGTGTCTCAAGTGTCAGTAAATATTTCCTCGCCGCCTTTTCTCCCTTATCAGTGCAGGCCGAAATTCCGGTATTGCACCGAAACTCTCCTTCCTCAGAATTTCTATTCACCACGTCCGTGACCTTGGGCGTAAACCGGTCAGAAGTCGTCGACTCATTTGGCAACATGACGAAAAAAAATTTGTTAAAAATCTTCCATTTCTTCGCGCGGTCTAAGTAGGCCAGCGTCCTCGATCATTTCTCGCCTCAGTAAAATAATGACAGTCAACGTCTTCCGTGCGTTTATTCAATTGTTTCGATTCCCGCAGGATGACGAGAAAATCCTGGAACGTTCCACGTGGAGTAAACCGCTAGAATTCGTCCTGAGCTGCCTGGGATACGCCATCGGTTTAGGGAACGTCTGGAGATTTCCGTACTTGTGCTACCGGAATGGAGGCGGTGAGTTTTTCAAGTTTTAACAAAGTGGGCTTGGATTAGTATTATCAAAGCCAACTTAAACTGGATCTAATTATCTAGGGATCGAAGTGGCTCTTGAAATGTCACGTAACTTTATGTGTTTTATCACTTGAACGATAAGAAAAATCAATAATTTTTATTTTCCATCAATCAAACGTAATTGTTTCGATCAGCGCTAAGGACTTTATTAATGGTCACGTTATTAATGACACTTGTTAAATACTCGATTGGTCAAGCTGTTGATACAAATCAGGCTAATCTCGTCGTTAATCATTGTCCATTTTGATTTACAATCGTGCAGAAGACGAAAATGAACTAGATGGCGGTGGGAGCTAGATCCCGGTTCAAGGTCATGCGGTTTCCGGGTTGCTGCGATTTGTTTATTGCATAAAGAATGCGTTTAAACAAGTTCAAGTTTAAGGTGAGCGATTTAATTTTGTTTCTAATATCGCGGTTGGCTTTGATGGGTACAAGGTCGCAGGAAGTTTCAGAGGATAAATGGATTTCATGGATTAGCTGTAGAGTATTTATTGTAGAAGATTTGCGTTTAAGTTGGCGCCAGTGTCTTTTTTATTTTGTGTCATTCTTAGACATTTTTACAATTTTGGAAATATCAAAATTTGATTTAGTGGTTTTAATTCACTTTTTTTATTTGGTTTTTCTGTTGTTTTCATATCTTTTGTAATCATATGTCATATTTTATCGTCTTCTATAGTTTTAATTTTAATTCTTTTTAATTCCGGATTGTCTTTTATTGTATTTTTTTATGTAGTTTTATTGTATTCTTTAACATATGATTATTTACTCTTTTATATTTCTTATTAGTCTCTTATCATGTCTCTTAGAGTCTTTTATCAAATTTTATCATTCTGTGTTGTTTTAACTTTTTTTAGTCTCTGATTAATCTTTGATTGTCTCTTATTTATATGTAAATTGACTACGAACAAGAAGCTGTGAGCCATTCGATGACTTTTTACCGTTTTTTTTTTATTACTACTTATTTTTTGTCTTTTATAAGTCAGATATTGCTTCTTCTTGTTTTTTATTTTCTTTTATCGTGTTTTATCTTATCGCACACTACCTAAAACTAACTAGTCACTAAAAATATTTATATTAAATCATAATTTATTGTGATCACTACAAATTTTGAAAAAAATCAAATTTGACCGAAATCATTACATGTAGAGACTTCAATGTGATCAATGCGCAAAGTGCCTAAAATTTTACGAATTTTGAATGCTGACTTATCGTTATTAAAAAAAACAAAATTTATTGTTGGCACTATAAGTTTTAAAAAAATCAAATTAATTAAGTGGCTTCAATGTGATCAATACTAACTTTTATTAAAAAAAAAGAAAAATTATTAATACAAATTTAAAAAAATGAAACTTGACCAAACTGATTAAATGTAGTGGTTTTAATGTGCCCAATGCGCCAAGTAACAAATATTTTTTTGTGACATTCTACGAATTTTGAATGATAACTTATTGTTAAGAAATCAAAAATTTATTGTCGGCATTTTAATAAATCTGATTAAATTTAGTGGCTTGAATATTATCAGTGCGAACACATTATTTGAAGAAAAAAATTATAAAATTATTACAAATATTGGATAAAAAATTGTTGAACTAAATCTAATCAAATTTAGTGGCTTTAATATGATCAGTGTGATTTTAAATTAAAAAACATATATGTTGCTACAAATTTAAAAAAAATTAAAAAATAACTAGACGGATTAAATGAAGTGGCTTCAATGGGATCATTGCGCAAATTGCTCAAAACTTTTTCGGGCTTTTATGAATTTTTTATATTTAAAAAACATCCAAATTTTATTATTGCCACTATAAATAAAAATAAATTATTTTAATTAAGCTGATTAAATTTAGTGCTTTCAATGTGACAAATGCAAACTATTTTTTTAAATTCAGAATTTATCGTGACTATTACAGATTTTGTGTAAAAAAAATAAATGGACTAATATTAATTAAATTTAGTGGTTTCAATGTGATTACTGCTTTAATTTTAAATTAAAAAAATGTTTTCACCGCGATAAATTTTGAAAAAATTTATAATTGTTTATCTAATTTAATGCAGTGGCCTCAATGTGATCAATGCGCTAATTGCAAAAAAATTGTTGTGGTCCTTACAAATATTGAATGCTAATTTATCGTTAAAAAATCCAAATTTTATTGTTGCATTATAAATTTAAAAACAATAGTTAGTGGTTTGAATGTGATCAATGCGAGCTTAATATTATAAAAATTATTGTAACGATTACAGATTTTGTTAAAAATTGTACTAAAACTGATCAGATTCAATGGATTTAATATGATCAGTGCGTACTTTAAAAAAAATATATAACCGATATAAATTAAAAAAAAAACAAACTAAAATGATAAAATGTAGTGGCTTCAATGTGAACAATGCTCAAAATGTTTAAAATTTTACGAATTTTGAAGCGGACTTTCCGGTAAAATAATCTAAAATTTATTGTCAGCACTATAATTTTCAAAAAAAGTAAAGATTTAATAAATCTGGTAAAATTTAGTGGCTTCAATATAGTCAGTGCGAAATTAATATTTGAAATTCAAAATTTATTATTACTTTTACAACTTTTGAGTAAAAATAAATCAGTTTTACCAAATCTCATCAAATTTAGTAGCTTCGATATGAACAGTGCGAATTCGTATTTGAACAAATAATTATCATTACTACAAATTTTGAAAAACACAAAAACTGATTAAATGCAGTGGCTTCAATGTGATCAATACAAATCTAATTAATAAAACCTCGTAATTTCTATGTGCTGAATTTCTAGGCGCCTTCCTTGTCACCTACCTCATCATGGTCTTCCTCATGGGCATGCCCATCTTCCTCCTCGAGCTGGTCGTCGGCCAGTACTCCGGCTTCGGCCCCGACCAAGCCTACGCGAACTTAGCACCAATTTTCTCCGGTCTCGGTTATTGCACATCCGTCGTAATCACCCTGGTTACTATTTATTACATGGTGATCATCGCTTGGACCCTCTTTTATTTCTTTGCTTCATTCACGAGCGAATTGGGCTTCAGTTCTTGCCGCAACGACTTTAATACAATAGGTGAGTGCGAAATTAAGTCTTTTGTGACTCGAGCATTTGTCAAGATTATTGCGGCGAGAGAGGAAGCTAATTGTTTCGTTTCGGACTCTCGCCCGCACATAGGGGAGTTGCGGGAAAGTTGAATTTTTTTTAGGCTGTTTTAGCGCCACTGAAGATGCGAATTGTGCCGAGAACGAAACGTATTACAACAAAACTTGTACTTTGGTGGATGACATTTGTAAAGATAACGGATTTGACCACGCCATCAACAAGACTTTCTGTTCGCAAGATGGTGCTGCGGTTCACGTCAATGAAGTTATCAACAGGACGTTAGCGACGTATGAGTACTTCCGGGATTACGTCCTGGGGTTACAGGAGGCGAAGTGGGAGGATTTTGGGGAGTTACGATGGCAGCTCCTCCTCTGTCTCCTCCTCTCGTGGATCATTGGCTATTTCTGTGTCATCAAGGGCGTGAAGACGTCCGGGAAGGCGGTGTACTTCACCGCGTTGTTTCCTTATGTCATTTTGACGGCGCTGGTCATACAAGGCGCCATCTTGGAAGGCGCCATTGATGGGATTATGCTGTATTTGACGCCGAAATGGGACATGCTATTGGACGTGAACGTGTGGGCCAACGCCGCCTCGCAAACGTTCTACTCGTTCGGGATTGGTGAGACTAGGCTTGGGTGGGCGGGGTTTGGTGGATAAGCGGAGCTTCTACTTGTTACGGTGGCTTTTCTTCGCTGTAGGTTAGTGAATCTAGGCTGCGGTGGGCGGGGTTTGATGGCTAGGCGGAGCTTCTACTTGTTAAGTTGGCTTGAGTTTGGTGTGCCTAGGTTTACTTGGGAGGAGTTTGATGGCTAGGTGGAGCTTGTACTTGTTACATTGTTTTTATCGCTTTAGTTTTGTGCGTCTAGATTTACGTTGGCGGGGTTAGATGTCTAAACAAAGCTTATACTTGCTACGTTGGTTTTTCTTCGCTTTTGGTTGGTGTGTCAAGGTTTAAGTGGGCGGGGTTTGATGATTCGGCGGGGTTTTTACTTATTACGTTGGCTTTAGTTTGGTGTGCCTAGGCTTACGTGGGAGGGGTTTGATGGCTAGGCAGAGCTTCTACTTGTTACGTTGGCTTTTCTTCGCTTTAGGTTAGTTAGTCTTGGCTGCGGTGGGCGGGGTTTGATGGCCGGGCGGGGTTTGATGGCCAGGCGGAGCTTGGTTTTTCTTCGCTTTAAGTTGATGGCCAGACGGAGCTTGGTTTTTCTTCGCTTTAGGTTGGTGTGTCTAGGTTTAAGTGGGCGGGGTTTGATGCTTAGGCGGATTTTAACCACCTGTTTCCTAACCTTTAGGCTGCGGCTCTCTTATAACCCTGGCGTCTTACAACGACTACAAGAACAACTGCCTCAAGGACGCCCTCATCGTCACCGCCGCCAACATCTTCACCTCCATCTACGCGGGCTTCGCCATCTTCTCTATGCTAGGTTTTCTAGCCCACCAAATGGGCGTGCCCGTGGAGCAAGTAGCCCAAGACGGTCCAGGTTTAGCCTTCGTGGCGTATCCAGAGGCTATTCTTCGTCTTCCAGCTCCCACCTTCTGGGCTATAGCCTTCTTCTTCATGTTGTTCATCCTAGGTTTAGGCAGTCAGTTCGCAGGAGTCGAGGCTATAAGATGCCTAATTCTGGATAAGTGGCCGCATTTACGAAAAAAACAAATTTACGTCACTCTAATCATTTGCGTGTGTTGTTTCCTATTGGCTATCCCCATGTGTTTCGGTGGGGGCGTGTACTTGTTCACACTAATGGAATGGAACACGGCGTCCTGGGCTATACTTTTACTGGGCGTGGCCGAAGTGGGCGCGGTTTCGTGGTTCTATGGGTGTAACCGCATGTTAGACGATATGGCGGATATGGGAATGGATCTCTCCAGACCAGCGCGATGGTACTGGTGGGCGTGTTGGGTCGTAATCACGCCTCTAACGCTCTTGGTAACGGAAGTCTATAGTACCCCACTTTCCCCTACTTATGATTCTAGGGAGTTTTCGTTTTTCAAATGGCGACATTCGAACCGGCTTTCTACGAGGATTATTATTTCCCATTATGGGCGGATTCGCTGGGTTGGATGATGGGTTTATCCACGTTAGTACCATTGGTACTTTTCGCTGGGTATGAGGTATGGAAACGGAAATATGTAAGTTTAGGATTAGGGGAATATAACAGAAAGTCACTAAGTTTTTTTAGACGGGTTGGGAGTTGGTACGACCAACGGAGCTGTGGAAACCACAATCTGTCAAAAATGACAGCAGTTTGACGTTGACGAAAGCTCAAGCTTAGACTGTGATGCTACTGTGATTTAATTTTAAGAAAAAGTTGTATATTTTTAATAACACCATTTATTGTCTTTCATTATTTTTTTTCCACCATCATGGTCTAATTGACAAAAGGTAATCGAAGTTTGGGCGCATTTATGGTAAATGGTAAACTTGGTAACATTGGTAAAAGTCTACTATAGGGCAGCGCTGACTCCGCCTCCAGATAGAAACTCCCTTTCGCCCCTTTGTCCACGTGCTCACCCATCAGTACCTTCTTATTACCATTACAAGCCAACAGATGGTACTCGATGGAGTTGCGACAAGACACCGCTTCGAACTTCTTCCCACCAATGGACTCCATGAAGTACTCAACTGCTTTAAAGTGACTGCACCCAACTGGAAGGAGTATCATAAGTACCACCACACCCATTGCACCAACTTACTTGATTCGAAAATGTTGGGTTCGGCGCAGGAGGATTGTATCGGTCCACCATTCTCCACGTAGAAGTCGGCGGTACCAATGGGTCCACTCACTCCCAGGAACCCAGCGTTGGTATGAATAACATCCACAAACTCCCCATCGTCTTCACTTAACATATCAGCAGGGCGTCGAGTGGGTACTTCAAACAACGGCGCCGCGACGTCCAATCCCGTGATCCTCCCCACCTTTTTGCCAGTCGTTGCAACCAATCGTTTTCCGGCAAACCCAGCCACGTGACCACCGAGCGACACGCCTATCAAGTGTACGTTTTTGAGGAGCGCAGTGTCGTTTTTTATTAGTTTTAGAACGAAATCTCCTAGAAGCGTACCGATGTTTTTGGTACTACTGGCGGAATGAGGGTAGACTTTCTTCGCGTGTTCAGACCAGTCGACTGAGATGATGTTGTAGTCGCCATTTTCGTGGTACTTCGCCGCCATGTCAGTGTGGGAGGAGTCAGAGGCGGAGTTCTGCCAACCGTGAATTAGGATTTTCGTGGGTTTTGATAGGTCGATAGTGAGATTGGAAGGGTGGAGCTTGTGGGTGGAGTTAGGGAGGTGGTGGATGAAGTTGATATCGGAGGCGGCGACGTCGCGGAAGTTGAAGTTTGAGGTTATATTTTCGATTTCGGTGGAGGCGGTGTTGAAGAGCCATTGGAGGAAGGTGTTGAGGGGCGGGACCATCTGGCCTGACGCTGAAACGGGAAAAAACAGTCGGTAAGCAGTTTTTGGGGTGTTTTTGTAGTCTCTTTCGATTTTTGAAAGTAATTTTGGTGTTTTTTATTGTTTTACTTTTTGTCTATAAAAGAACTCACCGGAATTCGCCGCCGCCACCAGGAGACAAAGAACAGTTTCCAACTTCATCTTCAAATCTTGGCACTGCAATAACGCATGCAATAAAAATGCCATAATTTCCATGTGAACGTTGCCGTTCTTTTCGCAAGGTTAATACCTTCAAGGTTTTCTCTTTTCTCAATTAACACCATTAATTTAAGCGAAAAAGAAATTGCGCAACCGCCATCCTCCGCCATTTATTACGCGATGAGAGGATTTGCCATTGTGCATTCTCTCAAATACCTATAATTGTATTGTCATTCCAGATTTGATCCGATTTTCCCAACTATTATTCCAATTCGATGTTATGACAGGTAATAACGCAGGCAACGCATTTCGTTGTAATAAATTGTCGACGAATTTTTTTCGAGGAATTATTTATAGAAAAGTTCATCGGTGATTTACGTTTTGCGATCGAAAATAGTGATAGAGTTTTTATTTTTCGTGCTCGGATATTTACATTTTGTTTTTGTTGTGTTTGTTTGTTGATGGGCGAGTTATTAGTTTTATCAACTGATAAAAATGGTAAACAAGTCGTTATATAACATGTTTTTATGTTAAATTAGTGAAAGACTAAGCTTACAAAAAAAACAAAAAATTTGTTTATGATTATTATTGATCAGTGATGAACACATTCAATTCACTTTTTTTAGTGGCTTTAATGTGATCGGTACGGAATAAAAGGAGCACGGATCGTAATAATTTATTCTTACGGTTAAGTATTGAGATGGCCATGAATACAGACAGTATGACCAACTTACCAACAAAAATGCTTCTAGACGAGGTCTCTTATTATTATTGTATTTTATCTTCTAGTTTATATTTAATTTTCTCTACATTTGTGTTTTTTATCTCGCATAGTTTGATTGTGTTTTATCGTTTTTTTGTTGACTTTTCTTATCTAAGTAGCCACAATTCTGTCAAATTCTGACAATTTTTTTGAACTATAGGGACGGATTTTAGAAATTTTTATTTTCAATATGAGCTAAAAATTTTCAATATTTTCCATTTATACCTCTTATTCTGGTAGTTTTGACACTAAGACAATAAAATTTGGAGAACTTACTATTTTTAACTTGTTGATTATTTGTCCTATATCCCACATTTTTTGAGCAACAGGAACGGATTAAAAAAAATATTTTCAAAACTAACTAAAAATCCCCAATATTTTTTATTTGGACTTGTAATTCTGGTAGTTTTGACACTAGAACAATAGAATTTAAAGAGCTTACTATTCTTAATTTTTTTATTGTCGGTCTCAAATCCCAAATTTTTTACGTAGCAGGGACGGATTTTAGAAATTTTTATTTTCAAGACGAGCTCTCAAGTTTCAATATTTTCTATTCGGACCTTTAATTTTAGTAATTTTAACACCAGGACAATGAAATTTGTAGAGATGATTTTTTTAGCTTGTTGACTGTCTATCTCAAATCCAAAATTTTTTGCGCAACAGGGACGGATTTTAGAAATTTTCATTTTCAAGACAAGACTATTTAATGTTTTTTTTGGACCTGTAATTCTGGTAGTTTTAACGCTAGGGCAATGAAATTCACAGGGATTTTATTTTTGCTTTGTTGACTTTGGTCCAAATTCTAAATTTTTTGAGCAACAGGGACGGATTTAAAAACATGTATTTTTACGAGCTAAAAATTTCTATCATTTTCTATTCGGATGTAATTTTGATAATTTTAACGCTAGGGCAGTGAGGTTTGTATTAAAAACTATTTTCAACTTTTTGATTGTCTGTTCCAAATCACAAATTTTCTTAGCGACAGGGACGGATTTTAGAAATTTTCATTTTCAAGCCAAACTTTCAAATTCCAATATTTTCTATTTGGATCTGTAATTTTTGTAATTTTAACTCTAGGGCAATGAAATTTGTAGAGATTACTATTTTTAATTAGTTGACTCTCTGTACCAAATCCCATTTTTTTGCGCCACAGGGACGGATTTAAGAAATATTTATTTTCTAGATAAGTCAAAACTTTACAATATTTTATTCGGATCTGTAATTTTGGTAGTTTTGACTCTAAGGCAATAAAACTTAGAGAGAATACTGTCTCTGACTTGTTGACTGTCTGTCCCAACTTTTAAATGTTTTGAGCAACAGGGACGAATTTTAGAAATTTTTATTTTCCAAACGCGCTAAAAACTTCTAACATTTTGTATTCGGACCCAAAATTTTGGTAATTTTAACGCTAGGACAATAAAACTTTTAGAGATTACTGTTTTTAACATGTTGACTGTCTGTCCGAAATCCCAAATTTTTTAATCAACAGGGACGGATTTTACAAATTCTTATTTTTAAAATGAGCAAAAAATTTCCAATTTTTTTTATTTGTTTGCATCTGGTAGTTTTGACACTGAGACAATAAAATTTGGACAACTTATTTTTTTAAACTTGCTGTCTTTTTGTCCCTAATCCAAAACTTATTAAGCAACTGGGACGGATTTTAGAAATTTTCACTTTCAAGTCGAGCTAAAAATTACAATATTTTCTATTCGGATTTGTAATTTTGGTAGTTTTCACTCTAAGGCAAGGAAAATTTGAGAGATTACTACTTTTAATCTGTTGACTGTCTCAAATCCTAAATTTTTTGAGCAACAGAGGCGAATTTTTCTAAATTTTTATTTTCAAAACGAGGTAAAAAATTTCAATATTTTCCATTTGGAGCTGTAATTCTAATAGTTTTGACACTAAGGCAATGAAACTTAAAGGAATTATTATTTTTGATCTGTTGACTGTCTGTCCCAAATTTCAATTTTTTTGAGCAACCGAGACAGATTTTTGAAATGTTTATTTTTCAAAACGAACTAAAAATGTTCAATAATTTACATTTTTACCTGTAATTCTGGTAATTTTGACACTAGGGCACTGAAATTTGAAGAAATTTTTGACTTATTGACATTTTATCCTAACTCCAAATTTTTTAGAGTTACAGGGGCGGTTTTAGAAATTTTTATTTTCAAAACGCGCTAAAAATTTTGGATAATTTTTGTTTAGACCTGTAGTTTTTGACGTTTTGACACTAGGGCAATCAAATTTGAAGAGATTACTATTTTTGACTTGCTGACTTTCTGTCCCAAATCTCAAATTTTTAGAGGAACAAAAATAGATTTTAGAAATTTTCATTTTCAAGACGAGCTTATAAATTCCAATATTTTCTATTCGGACCTGTATTTTTGATAATTTTAACGCTAATAAGACAATGAAATTTGTTGAGATTACTACTTTTAACTTGTTGACTATCTGTACCTACCAAATCCCAATTTTTTTGAGGAACAGAGACGGATTTTAGAAATTTTTATTTTCAAGACGAGCCAAAACGTTCCTATATTTTTCTTTTGGACTTGTATTTTCAGTCGATTTTTTTTTTAGTTGTTTTTTATTGTATTCTATTTATTGTTATCTTTTATTGTCTCTTATAATCAGTATGAAATGAATTTCAGAAATTTCTCTTTTTTACTCTCTTATAAGCACCACTAAAATTTCAATATCTTCAGTCTGCGGCTGTCTTTTATTGCCTCTTATTATTATTGTCTTTAATAACGAATATAAACAAATTTCGAAAAAACATGTTCACATTCAAACCACTTTTTCTCACTTTTTTTTTTATTTTTCAGTGGCTTTAACAACGCGGACAAACAAACCATTATATTTATTATAACAAAATTATACAAGACATCTATGAATACAGTGCAACCAACCTACAACCTACAAATACCACAACATTACCAGTGATACCAACCAAACCACCGTGAAACTCCCCAAGCGAGACGCCGCCCCTTTCGCCACCAGGTAACTCCCCGAGATGTTCCGAGGCGCGTACTCCCCCATCACCGCCTTGTCGCACAATCTCCTGACTTCACTGCTCCCATTATAGCACGAAATTCCCTGAAATCGGTACCCATTTTCAATTGTCTGGATATAGAAGTCGCTGCCCAACAACTCCCCGCAGGAATCTACGAAAATTAATAGCAAATTTTGATTTGGAGGAAAAAAAAGTGGTACCAGTGGTGTTGGTGCCGTTGTAACAAACTGGTTCTCCCCCATCGACGATGTAGAAATCGACCCGTCCGGTTTTCCCCTCGCCCAGAACAAGAGTGGTGTGGATGACATCCACGAACTCGGCGTCGTCTTCGTCGAGGACCTCCAGGTGCTGTGGTACCGTTGGATCTAACCCAGTGATGCGCCCGAGTTTATGTCCTGTCGCATTGACGGTCTCGCCGGCGGCACCTCCGATTTGGGCACCCATCGAAGAACCAATCAAATGCACGTCTGATAAGTACTCGTAGTTCGTTTGGGTGATCTCCATGATGAAGGTACCAACGATGGTACCCACCGCATCAACGGCGGAAACGACGTAGTCGCGATTTTGTACAGAAACGGAGGACCAATCCACCGCGATGATGTTGTACTCCCCTTTAGTATGGTACACCGCCGCCATGGTATCCACCCATGCATGGTCCTCGAAGGACCCCAAACCATGGACTAGGAGTTTCGTAGGCTGCGAGGTGTTCACAAGATGCAAGTTGGAGGAATTCAACGCGATGCTGCCGTTGTCTTCGGTGAGGAGGAAGAATTTCACGGTTTCCACCACCTGGGAGTGGTAGAAAGTCGTACCGTTTTCGTCAGACAAGAGGATTTCTTCGACACAGTCGTCGCGGGTTTCTCGGGTTTCGAGGTTGCTGCAAAAACCTGGAGGGGGTGACCAGAGGGTGGTTCTTTGGGTACTTACAGGTAGCTAGCAAAAGGAAGAAGACTGTTTGTGGGAACATCTTGAGACGGCAGTTTTGCGATGACTAAGCGGAGCTTATCGTTAATGGTATCCTTGTGGTTATCGGTATGGTTAACGTCGCCCCATTACAGCGATAACGATAATAAAAGTATATGTTTGCATAATTAGACGCGATGGAAAATTCTAGTTCGGGGGGCGACTATGGGGGCTCCAAAAACTGTCATTTTGCGGTGCTTCTTGTCTTTAAAATAAGGGCGAAAGGGGTTTTCAGTGCTTGGAAATTTAGGGTAGTTTTGTAGTTTGATATAGGCAACCAACAATACATATGGTGCAGGCTAACTTCTCTTCCCTAAAATTGTATTGTGGCTAACTTCAGTCGCTCGCAGCTTCGGTGAATGAACTCAAATTGCTTTATTAGGACTATTAGGACAAATTTTGAGCTTTTGTGACTTACAGGTGAGCTGAAAATTGTGTAAATCTTACTTTTTCGACACTTGCGAATAGTATAATTTTTAGGTTATGAAAAAGTGAAATGTCTGAAAATGAGACCTCTTTCAAGCTTCTGGTTACGACAAACGACGGCGGTTAAGAGGTAAACTTGATGGTAGAGTAATTATTAACGTTCTCTAATTTGAATTAAGGTTTATGAATTTTAATTAACAATGCAATTCAAATTTTCCGCTTTTTGTTCACATTCCACTGGACTTGTTATTAAGGGAATGATCCTTGCTTGTGATTGGCCGTTTTAACTTACTGTATAATTGGTTGCCTAATATTGAAATGTTAGGCGTAGTTTAAACTGCAAATTTTTATTATCTAATTTTCACAGATAAAAGAGATATTCCCACTTCTACATGTAGGATTAAAAAATTACGTCTGTTATTTTTATCTTTGTCATGATTTTGGACGCATTTTTTTTTTTTTACATAAGATCTGATTAATTTACATTGCAGGTAAAACAAAGAAGACTCAAATATGAGGGCAGGAGAAGAATTGTTAAAACTACCAGTTTGGAATTATTTTGGAAATTCAACTGGACATCAGGACATGGATTCATAAATGGAAGTTTCTGGAACTTCTTGAAACTCTTGCTGGTTCCTTCAGACATCTATTCTTCTTTTACTAATAGGACTACCAACAGTAAATTTGATGACATGGTAATTGACCTTTTGAATTAAGCACAGATTTCGCTAACTTCTTTGTTTTTGCAGTTCTTAGAGCTTTGGAACTTTTCACTGTTTTCTTGAAACTTTGGCGCGTTTCTGCTTCTGGGTGCATTCAGAATCGTGAGTTTCTCAACTACGTCGCTGCTTATTCAAGGACCAAAATCGTGTAATGACTTGTTCACATCACTTCCTGCGACATCTTGTGATCGGAAATTTCATCTTTTGTTGTTTGGGTAATTTGGCACAATTTTTCTAATTTTGTTTGTCAAACTGGAAATTGAACAAACGAAGATTTGTGAATTTCAAGTTTTTGTCACTAAACAATTTGAATTTTGATCCGCTTTGTTCAATTTCCACTGGACTTAAAATAGGTGGACAATTCCGGTTTCTGATTGGCTGCTTTGACGTCTCCGAAGTTATAACGATGTGCCGAAAGAGTGCGCTAGTGACACTTTTGTATTTTGGGTTGCCAACATTTTAAATGTTGGGCGCACTTTTTAAAACACGAATTTATCAATTTTTCACTAATTTTTGTTTGTATTTTCAGAGAAGAAGAACGTGTTTACTATACTTGGCTGTCGCACGAAGCTAGGAAGTGGCGGATTCTATAGTTTTTACCTTTGTCATGTTTTTATTCAAATATCTTATCTCTTCAGCGATATTTCATTATGTTTACCATCACTAATTATTTAATACAGTTTGTACTCTTGTCTGTTAGTTTTAAGCACGCAGAACGAATGGAGAAATGTCTTTGTTGTTTGTTCACTTGATTTAGTGTACTAAACATTGTAAAGTGGAAAAAGAATAAAAAATAAAGCTTCTAATGTGAAAAATTGTAGTTTTCATTTCATTCTCAAAACGTTTTTCATGTATGCAACCAACAATACACTGCGTAATTTACATGGGGAAAATTTTCTAGTTTTTGTTTCAATCTAAATTTCCTCAAAAAAAACTCAGAAAGTTTGGAAAGCAGAACTAAAATGGACTGAAAGTGATTAAATTTTGTTGAGAGCAACATTGTGTGCCTATTGCTCTACAACGCTTAGTTTTCGAGTTAATCGCGTTTGAAAAATCGAAAAATCCATAAAAAAAATGATAAAAAAAATAAAATTTTTCCAAATTGAAATGGCGTGTTTTTCGGGGCGGTGGGTAAAGCCGGGGGCCCAGATTCCGAATCTGTGGTCCGTTTTTCAAAATTCGGCTTAATAACGGAGATAGCATTTTTGAGAAAAATTAATATTTCAAATTTTCGAGGAAAGTTCTTTTTTCAGAATTTTCTCAAAAATGCTATCTCCGTTATTAAGCCGAATTTTGAAAAACGGACCACAAATTTGGAATCTAGGCCCCCGGCTTAACCCACTTCCCCGAAAAACACGCCATTTCAATTTGGAAAAATTTTATTTTTTTTATTTTTTCATCATTTTTTTTTGTGGATTTTTCGATTTTTCAAACGCGAATAACTCCTTTATTTACCGAGGGATTTGCTTAAGCTTAGTACCAGCTCGTGCCCTAGAGGCCCTCCATCTTTTGGTGGCGATAGAATTGCTCTACAACGCTTAGTTTTCGAGTTATTCGCGTTTGAAAAATCGAAAAACCATTAAAAAAATGATAAAAAAAATAATTTTTTTCCAAATTTTAATAGCGTGTTTCTCGGGGTAGTGGGTTAAGCCGGGGGCCCAGATTCCGAAACTGTGGTCCGTTTTTCAAAATTCGGCTTAATAACGGAGATAGCATTTTTGAGAAAAATTTGAAAAATGAACTTTTCCTCGAAAAATTTAAAATATTTCAATTTTTCTCAAAAATGCTATCTCCGTTATTAAGCCGAATTTTGAAAAACGGACCACAGATTCGGAATCTAGGCCCCCGGCTTAACCCACTACCCCGAAAAACACGCTATTTAAATTTGGAAAAATTTTATTTTTTTTTAATTTTTTTTTTCATTTTTTTTTATGAATTTTTCTATTTTTCAAACGCGAATAACTCCTTTATTTACCGAGGGATTTGCTTGAGGTTGGTACCAGCTCTTGCCCTATAGGCCCTCCATCTTTTGGTGGCGATAGAATTGCTCTACAACGCTTAGTTTTCGAGTTATTCGCGTTTGAAAAATCGAAAAATCCATAAAAAAAATGCTAAAAAAAATAAAATTTTTCCAAACTTAAATAGCGTGTTTTTCGGGGTAGAGGGTTGAGCCGGGGGCCCAGATTCCAAATCTGTGGTCCGTTTTTCAAAATTCGGCTTAATAACGGAGATAGCATTTTTGAGAAAAATTTGAAAAATGAACTTTTCCTCGAAAAATTTAAAATATTTCAATTTTTCTGAAAAATGCTATCTCCGTTATTAAGCCGAATTTTGAAAAACGGACCACAGATTCGGAATCTAGGCCCCCGGCTTAACCCACTACCCCGAAAAACACGCTATTTAAATTTGGAAAAATTTTATTTTTTTTTAATTTTTTTTTTCATTTTTTTTATGAATTTTTCTATTTTTCAAACGCGAATAACTCCTTTATTTACCGAGGGATTTGCTTGAGGTTGGTACCAGCTCTTGCCCTATAGACCCTCCATCTTTTGGTGGCGTTGGAATTGCCCTACAACGCTTAGTTTTCGAGTTATTCGCGTTTGAAAAATCGAAAAATCCCTAAAAAAATGATAAAAAAAATAAAAATTTTTCGATATTTTAACAGCGTGTTTTTCGGGGTAGTGGGTTAAGCCGGGGGCCCAGATTCCAAATTTGTGGTCCGTTTTTCAAAATTCGGCTTAATAACGGAGATAGCATTTTCGAGAAAAATCGGAAAAAATTCTGAAAAATGAACTTTTCCGACAAAATTTTTTAAATTTCTCTGATTTTTCTCAAAAATGCTATCTCCGTTATTAAGCCGAATTTTAAAAAAGGGACCACAGATTCGGAATTGGGGCCCTCGACTTAACCCACTACCCCGAGAAACACGCTATTAGAATATAAAAAATTTATTTATTTTTTTTTATTTTTTTTATGAGTTTTTCGAAACTAGAGGTCGTAGAGCAATTCTGCCGTAGCCAATCGATAAAGGGGCCCTAGAAAGCAGGATGTTACCAAATTCAACCAAATCCCTAAATAAATTAAAGAGTTATTCACGTTTTAAGGGTTGAAAAATCCATGGAATATACCTTTGGTCCAAGAAATTTCATGATCGTTTTTTCGGATTTGTTGAGTTTAAAAGAACAGCCTTTCTATGTAGATAACGAATTTCCAATTGGTTTGCAAAAATTCGGATTAATAAGGGAGTTATTCGCGATTTACCCCAAAATTACCCCATTATTTAAACGTGAATATCTGGGAAACCAAGTGATGTAGAGCGATTCTGAAGACACCGATCGATAAAGGAGCCCCAGGCGGACCTGTGGTGTGAATTTGGAGCCCCACCGTTACATAATAGCCGAGTAACACAATGTATTACTGGTTGCCTATTTCAACAAAGAAGGCGCCGAGGGGCTCATAGCTTACTTGTGTTGACGTGTTCATTGATTAATTTAGGGCGGGAAATTCGAAATGAGGCGTGTATTTTAATTATAATCGTTTATTTTAAATACAATTCATAGATAATATAATAAAATACAATATTCAAAAATTTCATAATAAAACATGCACAGGTTCCGTGAAATCAGCCTATAGTATTCTGGTTCGCCGTCGAAGAAATTTTGATTGAATCAGTTGGTATCAACGAAAGCAAGAAACTGAAGACTCTAACACTGCAAAAAGCCTACTGCTGACATCAGTCTTTTTGCATTTTTATAATTTCAGTCAAGTTCACAATATAATATATCTTAGTTAATTTCAAAAATGGATGGATAATGTGAATCTAGACTCAACACTAATCGTACATGAAATATTTACAACTAGAATTATTCAGTTTAAAAAAAAGTATCGTTAACATCTGTACAAATACTTGGAATGTATTTACAATTGGATAACCGCGCCACAAACACAAATAAATATATTTTGAATTCGTTATTTTTGGCCTCCGATGAGTATTCTCCCTCGCGCACCGAGTCTCATGGCAACAAATCAGATCACTTTGTTTTTCCACTAAACTTACACTACAGCTGGTGTTTGAATTAACATTTGAGCATTTTATAACCGTCATTCTCTCAGAGTATGAAAACAATAAACTTCATTCAAATCTATTTTTACAAATTCAATGGTTAAAGTATGCCGTTTGTAAAATACTGAAAACCATCGTAGAGTTTCGTGGACAACGAGTGGATGCTCACTTCTACCATCCGGTTCACCTCCAGCTGCAGCTGCTCCTCGGTCATGCTCATGTGGAAACGATTCTTCAGGTTTTGCACCGTCGCCGCTCCCGACTTGAAGCAAGGCAACTGGGAACCTAAAAATAGAGACGCTTAGACGGCGAAAATAAACTCATTTCTTTTACTTAATTCTTACATTTTATATTTTAGAAATTTTGAATTTTTTGTATTTAATAAATTTTTTAATTTGTGTTTCTTTATTACCTTTTGAATTTTCATTTTTTTTCAATTTTGGAGTTTTACCTTTTAGAACTTATGGATTTTTAAACTTTTGGATTTTAGAATTTATTATTTTTATATTTTGGTGTTCTTGAATTTTGTATTTTTTTATTAGATTTTGAATTTTTAATTTTTGTAATTATAGGAATATTTGCATTTTAAAACTTTAAAATTTATTAATTTTAGAATTTTAAGGTTTCTGTATTTTAGTTATTTCAATTTTTTTTTTAATTTATTACATTTTATATATTTTTTTTATTTTTAATTGCTTCATTTTGAAAATTTTGTCTTTTTAGATTTTAAATTTTTTAAGTCTTTTTAGTTTTTTGAATTTTAGATTTTTTTCAGTTTAAACTTTAAATTTTACTTTATTTTTTTTTTTGACTTGTTTTATTTTGGAACTTACCAATTTTTGAAATTTTGTGTACTTTAATTTTTAGATTTTTAAATTTATTGATTTTTGAATGTTTAAATTTCAGAATTTTCGTATTTTAAACTTTTTTAGATTTTGGTTTTCCTAAATTTTGGATTTGTCTTAAATTTATTAAATTTAAAATTTTTAAATATTCAGTTTTTGATTTCCAAATTTTAAAACATCCGGTTTTGTTTTTTTATTTTGAGTTCATATTGGAAATAAAATGAAATCTACCTGATCTCATGATCTCCACCAGAGGGATAATCATATCCTGGTGCTTCCTCGCCGCCACCAGTCCTTGCAGAATAAGAATTTTGAAATATTCGAACATGTCCGACTGGTCGCCCCCCATCACTTCGACGAACTCGGCGGTGAGTTTGAACGGCGACGTTTCGAACCCCAAATTCTTCGGCGACATCGACAGGATGAATCCGAAATCGATATGAATCAAATGTCCGTCGCTCTTCAACAGAATGTTTCCATTATGTCGGTCTTTGACTTGGATCAAATAACAGAAGAGACAATACGCCGCGCAGCTCTGCACAAAGTTCTTCTGCGCTGTTAAAAACGCCTCGGACGTCACCGGTCCGTGCTCTTGAATGAAGTACTGCAGCAGCGACAATTGGCGGTGTTTCTTCACCTGGTGGAGCGAGACCGTGTTGAGGATGGGCTCGATTAAACCACTATCATTCGACAGACACAAGATGCGGTATGGGTGCACCCATAAAGGCACGTGTTCGCGTTCCCAGATCTTCTGGAACATCTGGAGGAGTTGCGAGGCCATGAGTTCCTGCCGGAGGTCGTCGCCGCACTTTACAATCACGCTGAGGAGTTTCCAGGTGGAGAGGTGACCATAGGGAGAGCTTTCACGGATGCGGCGCTCCTTATCGTCCCATGGCTCCTTCAAAACAGCCGCTGAAGGGTCCTGGGGGTCGTGCGTAAACTGCTTGTTCTTCTCCTCGTGGATCGAGTCCGAGAGGCGGCGGCGGATCTCCCCGGCGGCGATCCACATCGGGGGCTCGCGGGAGTCGCTCGACTCCTGGCTCATCTGCGAGATGGTGTCGCGGTCCACGTGCTTCTTCAGCTGCGTGTACTAAAACAGAAGATCAATGATTTTTGGACGCCGTCTCCGATGAGTAAAACGGAGGAATTAATATGCCTCAAAAATGGCATATTCTTGATATTCCCGGATTTCCTGATATTTCCTACTGATTTTCCCAGATTTCCTCTGATTTCCTAGTTATTTCCTAACGATTTCCTTGGAAATGTTTGTGAAATCATTAGGAGAAGAATCATATAAAAAAAATATATAGAATTGAATTTTTTTTATTTGGTATGCTAAAAATTTATAACATCATGCCAGTATTAAGATTTTCCGAAAAAAATTGAAAAGAGAACTAAAAAATAAATGTAATAAGTAATAATTTTTTTTATTACGTGATTATCGTAAATTTTGAAATTTTTCTTCATCAAAAAGATTTTTTTAAGAGACATAAGTGATAATCTTGAGTTTTTATATAGTCCTAGAAAAATTCACCAACGTGTTTAGGGGAGCGAGAAAACGGCTGAAATCTACACGAAATCATTAAAATTCTTAGAAAAATCGGCTTATTTCGATGCTAAACGACGATTTCTCACTGATTCTCACCGTTTTCTAGCTTGGATTCGCAAAGAAGAGCTCGAAATCTACAAAACCAGCAATTTTTATCAAGATTCAACTGCTGAATTCCGAGAAAACAGCAGAAATCTGCACGAAATCATCAAAATTCTTAGAAAACTCGGCTTATTTCGATGTTAAACGACGATTTCTCGCTGATTGTCGCCGTTTTCTGACTTGGATTCGCAAAGAAGAGGTCGAAATCTACAAAACCACCAATTTTTATCAAGATTCAACGGCTGAATCGCGAGAAAACAGCTGAAATCTGCACGAAATCATCAAAATTCTCACTGAAAATTTCACTAGTGAAAATTTCCAAGAAAAGTTTGCTGTGATTGGTTTATTTGAAAAAATAAATGTCTTTTATTGGTCGAATCTATGGTGAGTTGAATTCTCAGAAAATTCCTCTTATTTCGATGCTAAACGACGATTTCTCGCTGATTTTCGATGTTTACTGGCTTGAATTCGCAAAGAAAAACTCGAAATCTACAAAACCAGCAATTTTTATCAAGATTCAACGGCTGAATTCCAAGAAAACAGCAGAAATCTGCACAAAATCATGAAAATTCTTAGAAAGATCGGTTAATTGCGATGCTAAACGACGATTTCTCGCTGATTGTCGCCGTTTTCTGACTTGGATTCGCAAAGAAGAGGTCGAAATCTACAAAACAACCAATTTTTATCAAGATTCAACGGCTGAATCGCGAAAAAACAGCAGAAATCTGCACGAAATCATCAAAATTCTCACTGAAAATTTCACTAGTGAAAATTTCCAAGAAAAGTTTGCTGTGATTGGTTTATTTGAAAAAATAAATGTCTCTTATTGGTCGAATCTATGGTGAGTTGAATTCTCAGAAAATTCCTCTTATTTCGATGCTAAACGACGATTTCTCGCTGATTTTCGATGTTTAGTGGCTTGAATTCGCAAAGAAAAGCTCGAAATCTACAAAACCAGCAATTTTTATCAAGATTCAACGGCTGAATTCCAAGAAAACAGCAGAAATCTGCACGAAATCATCAAAATTCTTAGAAAAATCGGCTAATTGCGATGCTAAACGACGATTTCTCGCTGATAGTCGCCGTTTTCTGACTTGGATTCGCAAAGAAGAGCTCGAAATCTACAAAACTACAAATTTTTATCAAGATTCAACGGCTGAATCGCGAGAAAACAGCTGAAATCTGCACGAAATCATCAAAATTCTCACTGAAAATTTCACTAGTGAAAATTTCCAAGAAAAGTTTGCTGTGATTGGTTTATTTGAAAAAATAAATGTCTTTTATTGGTCGAATCTATGGTGAGTTGAATTCTCAGAAAATTCCTCTTATTTCGATGCTAAACGACGATTTCTCGCTGATTTTCGATGTTTACTGGCTTGAATTCGCAAAGAAAAACTCGAAATCTACAAAACCAGCAATTTTTATCAAGATTCAACGGCTGAATTCCAAGAAAACGGCAGAAATCTGCACAAAATCATGAAAATTCTTAGAAAAATCGGTTAATTGCGATGCTAAACGACGATTTCTCGCTGATTGTCGCCGTTTTCTGACTTGGATTCGCAAAGAAGAGGTCGAAATCTACAAAACAACCAATTTTTATCAAGATTCAACGGCTGAATCGCGAAAAAACAGCAGAAATCTGCACGAAATCATCAAAATTCTCACTGAAAATTTCACTAGTGAAAATTTCCAAGAAAAGTTTGCTGTGATTGGTTTATTTGAAAAAATAAATGTCTCTTATTGGTCGAATCTATGGTGAGTTGAATTCTCAGAAAATTCCTCTTATTTCGATGCTAAACGACGATTTCTCGCTGATTTTCGATGTTTAGTGGCTTGAATTCGCAAAGAAAAGCTCGAAATCTACAAAACCAGCAATTTTTATCAAGATTCAACGGCTGAATTCCAAGAAAACAGCAGAAATCTGCACGAAATCATCAAAATTCTTAGAAAAATCGGCTAATTGCGATGCTAAACGACGATTTCTCGCTGATAGTCGCCGTTTTCTGACTTGGATTCGCAAAGAAGAGCTCGAAATCTACAAAACTACAAATTTTTATCAAGATTCAACGGCTGAATCGCGAGAAAACAGCTGAAATCTGCACGAAATCATCAAAATTCTCACTGAAAATTTCACTAGTGAAAATTTCCAAGAAAAGTTTGCTGTGATTGGTTTATTTGAAAAAATAAATGTCTTTTATTGGTCGAATCTATGGTGAGTTGAATTCTCAGAAAATTCCTCTTATTTCGATGCTAAACGACGATTTCTCGCTGATTTTCGATGTTTACTGGCTTGAATTCGCAAAGAAAAACTCGAAATCTACAAAACCAGCAATTTTTATCAAGATTCAACGGCTGAATTCCAAGAAAACAGCAGAAATCTGCACGAAATCATCAAAATTCTTAGAAAAATCGGCTAATTGCGATGCTAAACGACGATTTCTCGCTGATAGTCGCCGTTTTCTGACTTGGATTCGCAAAGAAGAGCTCGAAATTCAACGGCTGAATCGCCTGAATATCAACTTTTTACGCCGCCGACAAAAATTGTGTTGATAAGGGTAATTTGTAGGTGTCCTAAACAATCTGTAAATAGAACTGTACGCCTATATAGTCTTACCTGCTGCGAGATCTCGTCGTCTTCTTGGCTCCAGTCGGGGTCGTTGTCGTCGCAGAGCCCCCCGCACAAGCTGAACGCCGACAAGGAGGTGGTGTCGCCGCCCCCGAGGTTCTCCTCGGACTTCGTATGCCTCAACGTGGGCATGATCTTCGACGTGACGATCGAAGTATGTAAATCGTCCACTTCCACCACCTCCGCGTAGACAATATACGGCGCTTTGTCCTTGGAATTTAGCACGGCGCCCACTTGGGGCGGAATCCTAACGATGTGGTGCGGTCGTGTCGTCAGAGGTAACCACACCCTCGCCGGGAGATTGAGGTTGAGCGTGGTCAGTTCCGCCACTAGTCGCGTGGTCTTCGCTTCCTTCGTCGGAATGGAAGATAGCAACTTTCCGATTGTGATTAAAGCTTTCATGAATTCCAGCTCGGGTGCCAACCGTGGAGCCTAGAAAAACTAGTATAAACACCACGAAATGCGAAAAATGAGGGGAAAACTCACCGAACACGTGCACTCAGTCTTTTTCCCTCGCAGGTCGTTGACGACGCCTCGACAACTCTCGAAACATGTACAACCGTTGTCGAAGGCGCGTCCTGACGTCAAATCACCAAGACACAACTGGGAAGCACCAGCAGACGAAGAACGACGAGGACCGATGAAAAGGGCGGAAGCGTCACTTTGCGATCTCTGGTGGGATTTCTTCGGGGGAGTGTTGAGGTTTGGGGAGACGAGAGGTTTGTGGGGTTTGGGTCGGAGCTCGTCGGAGAGGATGAGGTTGCGGAGTTTGATGCCGAGGGGTTTCTTCTTCGACGGCAAGGAGGCGTCGGAACTGTAGGCGTCGAGGAGCCAGGCACATTTTAAGGAGAAGTCTACAGACTGCCGGCATCTGCAACAAAGACGACTAGATTCAGTATAAGTTTTCTCGTTACCCCGTTACCACGGACGCACTCAAATGTTTTTGGTCCAGTGACCAATCTCGTGGTACTACAGACGCCTTCTTCTGTTTTTAAGCGAGGGAAGCGAGCTAGATTACATTAACCAATACCGCGTTACCACGAATGCTCTCATCACAGCAAACGTGTTACTACAAACGCCATCTGTTTTTGACGAAATCTTAATAACCAGTCTCACGTTACCACAAATACACCCAACTCTTTTAGCGAGCAAAGCGAGATATGTCTCACTAACCCATTCGGTGTTACTCTTCAATTGATCAATCACCTCCAACTGTTTACGCGAGTGAATAAAAAAAACGCGTGTTACCACGTATTCCAGTGACTAATTCCGTGTTACTACAGGAGCCTTGTACTGTTTGCAGCGAGCGAAGCGAGCTGTATCTTCGTAACCAATTTCACGTTACCACGAATACCAACTGTTTTCATCGAGCGAACTAACTTGTGTTACCACAAATGCGGCCCTTTTATGGCGAGCGAAGCGAACTATATCTCAATAATCAATCCTGTGTTACTACGAACGCCTGGTTTTAGTGAGCACAACGAGCTGTAACCAAATACACGCTTTAATTGTTTTTAGAGAGCAAAACGAGCTGTATTCCAGTGAATTTCGTGTTACTGTAGGAGCCTTCTACTGTTGTTAGCGAGCGAAGCGAGATGTATTTGAGTAACCAACCGCGTGTTACCACCTCTCGTTGTTGGCAAGCAAAGGAAGCTTTATATCGGAAATAAAATGTGTGTTACTACACAACTTTCAACTGTTATAAGTGAGCGAAAGCGATCTGCATCTTACAAAGTAATTTTGCGTTACTACGGATGCAGAAAGGAGTTAACCTCCCTTGTAAATCTGAATCAATCTTAGAAAATTAGGAAAAATCGTTTGAAAATCAGGAAAATCAATAAAAAATCAGGGGAAATCATGAAGACATGAGGGGCAATCAATAGGAAATTTGGGGAAGATTTACGAAATAACAATCAAATAAGGAGAAGTTGGACGAAATCACAAGGAAATCAGGGAAAGTTGAACGAAATCAAAAGAAAATCAGGGAAAGTTTTATAAAATAACAAAGGAATAAGGGGAAGTTGGATAAAAACACAAGGAAATCAGGGGAATTTAGACGAAATCACAAGAAATTCACGGGAAGTTTTACGAAATAGCAAGGAAATAAGGGGAACTTCAACGAAAGCACAAGGAAATTAGGGGAGATCGTTTGGAAATCAGGAAAATTAATAGAAAATCACAAAAAGTCATTAAGACATTAAGGGCAATCAATTGGAAATCAGGGAAAGTTTAACGAAATAACAAGCAAATAAAGGGGAAGTTGGACGAAATTACAAGGAAATAAGTAAAGGTTGGACAAAATCACAAAGAATTCAGGGTAAGTTTTACGAAATAACAAGGAAATAAGAGCAAGTCAAAGAAATGAGGGGAAGTCAAGTCTAGGCCAGAAAAACGAGGTGTTTTTAAGATACCAATCCTTTGTTACTACGAACGTCTGTTTTAGTAAGCTAAGCTAGCTATATTTTAGTACTCAATCCTGCGTTACCACGAACATGTTTTAATTATCTTTAGTGAATGAAAGTAGCTGTATCTTGGTAACTAATCCCACGTTACCACAAACACCCTCAACTGTTTCCAGCGCGCGAAACGAGTTGTATCTCACAAAGTCCTCTTACGTTACCATGGATGCAGTCTTGGCGAGCGAAGCGAGCTGTATCTCAGTAACCATTCTTGCGTTACTACGAATGCTTGTTTTTAGTGAGCTCAACGCACTGTATTTTAGAAACTAATTCCGCCTTACCACGGACGCACTTCAAATGGTTTTTAGTACGTGAAGCGAACTGTATTCCAATGACTAATCCCGCGTTACTACGAACACTACTATTTCCATCGAGCGAAGCGAGATGTATTTGAGTAACCAATCCCGCATCTTTAAATGCGAGCTAAGCGAGCTTTATCTCACAAACTAAAATAGCGTTACCACGAATGCAGTGTTTTTAACAAACGAAACGAGCTGCACCTGAGTTACAATCCTGTGTTACTACAAATTCCTGTTTTTAGGGAGAACAGCGGAACTATATTTTAGTAACAAATCGCGCATTACCACAAACGTCCCCAATTGTTTTTAGCGCGCAAAACCAAGGTAATCGTAGAAATCAGTCTCGTGCTACTGCAAACATCTCCAATTGTTACGACAAACTGCGACGCGCGTTTTCAACAATATTCGGCGAGCGCAGCGAGCAAAAACAAATCCCACGCGCTCCAGCCTAAAGGAAACCAAGAAAAACATAAATTTTCATTCTCTTTTAATTATGTAAATTACGGAACAAGGAAAAAGCATAATTGCAGTCGCACGTGTGGCGCATTTGAAACGTGTCGTTAATTACCTACGCAGAGGAATTCAATTGTCCGATATTATCACCGCGCCAACTCGCCTTCAAATTGCGTTCATTTGAAATAAATAAAAATAAAGATAAAAACTCGCTTTTATCATCCGTGATAAGAATGATTTGACTTAAACGATCGTTAGCCATTTGCATATACGTCAAAACTAACGATTGAAGTGCGTTTCCATGCTTGGTAACAAGTGCTAAACGATAGAAAAACGACCTTTTTTCAAACACAATAGCGCGGATTATATTGACAAACACACAAAGATAAGTCGAAAGTCGACGGAGTTTCTTCATTAGCGCCTTGGAGGGCCCCAATTCCAACAGTAAAGAGATTAATTCGCGAGCATGTACTAAAAGAATGCGCGTTCAACGGGTAATTGCCATGTTATGAAAAACACAATTGTTTTCGCGGCGTTAGATTGCTGTAAAACGTGATTTTCTCCAGTTCCGAATCGCTAAAACAAGCCTCTACTTCGAACCGCGAAAATAGATTAATGGCGGTGTAAATATTGACTTCTTTGATGTGGATTTGCTTGGGTTTTCCGGAATTTTCCCCAAATGGGCGTCGCCTGATGAAAGAAAAGTTAACGCTCCAGAAAACGCCGTCGGTCCGGCGACCTACTTTTCGTGGCGCATTCGCCAAAAATGATTTGTCAGCACGCTTTTAACGTTAATTTCCTTAAAACGCCGGGAAATCGATGAAAGAAAGGAAAAGTCGCCGTTTATCAAACTCACCTATGAATCAGATACGGATGTATGACCTCGGCGACGTCGTGCATCTGTATATACATGCACACCAACTGCGGCAAATAAAAGTCCACCTCGTGATTGTCAAAGCTGAACATCTTATTCGCGATATAGCTCTGCACTCCCGGCTCCTTGCTCTTGAAGAGGTAATGCATCGCCATCGAAACGTCGAACACTTTACTCTCCAACAACCTCAACATCCCGAACCCTTTCGACGCCGCGTCACTCGACTTATCATCATCGTCCACTTTAACATTGTCCACCACTTCTTCGAGACTCTCGCGACTCTCATGGTACTCCACGGAAGACTCCCGCGTCGTGTTACTATCGCTGGAGCCGCTGTCGCTCCCGCAGAGGATCCCCGAGTCGTCCGAACCCAAACTCGCCAGTTCGTCCCTTTGCGTCGTCTTCGAAGGGTTGGGGTCGGTGGCCAACAACACAGTGGTGACAGTCTCGCATTCCGGGCTGGGGGTGACGTCCACTTCGGGGATGCGTTGGAGGGCGGAATCCAAACTGCGGTTGCGGTGGTGGAGAGTCAGGTGGGTCCCGGGGGAAGACGTTACTTGCGCCACGGGGGGCAGCAGGATCCCCATGGATCTACAACAACAACACAATAATATTAATACAGGGAGAAACCGCGCCCCTGGCCTCGTATTACACGCTAAAAGCCCCAACTTCCCGTTTTTTCATCGGTTTCAATAACCTTAATTCCTTCTTCGACAAACAAATCGAACAAACGCTCATTGGGTAAATTGAACGATGTCGGGGTCAGGGAGATTATAATTGCTCTTTCAGATAACTCCGAGAAATTCTTTCGGCATGACTAATCGCCGCTCGAAACTAGGGAGACCAAAACATTCCACTTTTAGGAAAGGTCTAGACTGGGGCGTGGACTCATTACAGTCGAACCTCAACCCCACTTCTCACCTACAGTCAAACCTCGATACTAACCTGAAATCCAAACTGAGGTTCCTTTGATGATTGCTCAATCGAATCTTATTACTTAAATTGTTATTGGGCCTCCCATGCACCGACGGCACGTTATCCTTGCAGCCCCCGACGAACTTCGGCCGCTTCACGTGCGCCACACTCGCTTGTACTTCGCTCATTTTCTTCTTCTTCTCAATTACGCCATTCCATCGCTCACGTATCACAGTCGGGGCTACCTGCAAAACTAATCGGTCAAAATCAAGAGGGCTCGGCACATAAAACAAGGGGGCGCGTGGCAGATGTTTCTCTGAACATCTGCGCGGTTTTTCTCCAAATATCAGTATTTGTGACGTCACGACTGAATTATACATTTCGTATTTCGAATTGATTTTCTCCAGAGACGTCACAAACTTACTACAGATACCGTAAAACGGAGTTAATTATTCAGAGTTGTGTGGATTCCGTAATTTATAGTTTGAAAAGGAAAACGGGAAGTTACGAAATTAAATGAACAAAAATCGAACGAAGAAATCGGACGTCGAAATTTCATCAAGGAGGCCGCGGATGGATGACAGATTACCGTAATTTTTCGGCGTTGAAGCGTCAATATACAAGGTGGCTCAAAATTAAAGCTGGGAGCTGTTTCACATTTCAGTTGGGACACTGCAGGAGCCAAATCAGGTGTCAATATACAGTGCGATCTTAAAAATTTTGTATCGAAGTTACAAAATTCATTGTCTAGTTTTTCAAAATTAATATACAGAGGGAATCAAAACATTTAAAATAATTTCGGACAAACACAATAAATATACAGAGCGATAAAACATTTACAAGTGTCCGAAAAACAATTGTGACCTAAACTTCAATGAAATTTGCAATGTTTTTGTGGTTTAATGAAATCCTTGGCCTTATCAGCGGCGACTGTCAACTTTTCCAGATAAAAAGTGCAATTTTCTATGAAAAACAAAAATTGGAAACTTCCCACTCCGATAAAGAGTAAAATAATCAAATGTGATTCACATATTTAGCAAATTTTCGAAAATATGAGTCATATTTTCTAGACCGAAGGTCGTGTAAAAAAACAAGTAGGCTGGTGTCACTTGTCAAATCATCCACAAAAATAGGCTAATCCGATTAATTGACAATAAAAAACCGAACAATGACAACGGCGTCCTTGAGATTTCGAGAGCGCATTCTTCCGTCTTATCAGCGATACTGATAAACATTTCATCCATTTGTGATAAACGATTCCATTTCTGTGATGAAAGCTGGTAAAAACTAGGTTACACCTCGTCCCTCTCAATTAAAATCGCGAAAATATCCGCGGCTGTGTAAACAATCGCATCGCCTCCGACCCCAAAAGAAAATCGCACTGTTGTTATTTTGGGGTCGAGCCCCCCCATGATCGCTGCCACTGTCAACACAGCGATGGGTGTGCCCTTTCGGCAACAACGCGGAAATTGCAGATTTTGGGGTCGGAAGCGGTCGATTTTCGCGTGTTCCAAAAAGCGGACAATCGTATGTTGTGAAAAAATGCTGAAATACTTTCTATTGCAGAGAAATCCAGGGTCGCGCTGAACTGTCAAAACCACATATTGACACACACAATATCCTTAAACGTCCCGAAAACACGCACATTCACGTTCACGTACGGGGAATTTTCGCGATGGACGTGATTTCGGGCGGATTTTCCACCGAACTAAGCGATCAGAGCTACTATTCTAAGAGCGTCAAAACACAACTGCCACGGTAGAGACGCCATACTGCGCACTGGTGGGAGTGGGGGGAGCACGGATGCCAACCCAAAGCAAACAATCTCACCAGATTTTTTTTACAATTCAGTTTTTTATCAATAAAACCGAACAAAAACAAGCAGAGAACCAAGAAGAGAGAACACAGAGACGGATTAGCCCAAGCGCGGTTTTTTATCGGGGGAAATTTAGATAGGGCAAAGGTCACGCACCTCGGTGCATGTGCACCGAGCGCACGAGCCTTGAATTATGCTAATCTTGTTGGTTTTTCTCGGGAAATGACTCTCGAGAGGGAAATTCTGACACTTTCTATTTTCGGACCGAAAAATCGCATCTGGGGACTTTTTTTTGTGGCAGGTGGTGCTGACAGGTGCCCCAACCTTTTTTGGTTCCTCTGGCTCAATCACGGCGCGATAAGAATCAAGTTTTGCACTCACCATCTCGAAAAAGCACCTGCTCGTTTGGCAACACTGATTGGCTACACTGACATTTCACAAAAATGACATTTCATTTGTCAAAATTTTGGTTTTGAACAGTGGGCGGGAAATTCAATTTTTTTCGAAAATTTCAACGTGCGTTTATTATAAACACAAATTACCTTGAATCGTTGAAAATTAAAGAGTTCCTAGTAAATTATGCGTAAATGGTCTCTTATTTATAAACCACCGTTTAAATCGTTGGTTACTGGCTTTAATAGACCCACATGTTCGATAATAGCCGTAATCATGGAGAAAATACAGGGTCATTCAGTAACTCGCACGGTTTCTGGGCTAGGAATGCTGAAAAAAATGACCCATTTAGCCACTTTTCGTCTTAAAATTCCATAAACGATATCTTATCTCGAGCACCTAAAGAGATATCTAATCGGAAACACCGGAAATGACTTTCTTAGGTCCTAAGACCCAAACAACGATACCAAACTCGACTCATTTCGGGCGACCTTGAAAAACTCAATTGGACTTAAATCAGGTATAGGGTAGCAAAATCGTAATTTTCTCGCCGAAAATTTGGTTCTCGGGGTCGAAAACCTATGAATTAACACCAAACTCGATGCATTTCCCATGAGATTGGAAATTTCAATTGGGGTCAAATCGGAAATTTAAGTTTTTACCGCGATAACTGTCAACTTAATTTAGTTGTATTCAGATCGGTCCAGATTGGTGGCCACTGCATTAATCTTTGCGCAGTTTGCATATCTTCCGTTTATTTGGAAAGAACAAATTCGGCATTGATAATAATAGTAATAATGATAATAGAAAAAATATTTCGACAAAGCCGCGGTTATCGTGTGAGTAATTAACCTTTTAAGAATGTAAGATAAGATAGTATTGAAATAATTGTGATTTACCCGAATACTTGGTTTATTGATTTATGCTCCTCCATTTTGTTTATTGTCTGATTAAAGATACTTCGAAAATTAATCATGATGACTTGATTAGATTGATAAGAAAAATGTGACAAAGTTGGTGTTGACTCATTGGGTTTTTTCATAACACTCTTTATTTTAGTCAAAAAATTATCCCGATTTAGCACCAATTAAGTTGCCCAAAAATCATCAAAATTTGGTCAAGTTTGGTGTTGATTTACATGTTTTCGGGCACGAGGAACCCATCTGTGGTGCTGATTTCGTCATGGCACTATTTGTTTTCGAGATATGTTAACTTGTGCAGAACCCGATGACAATATTGAGTGATATTTTTACTTAGAGTTAATAAACTGCGCTTTAGATCTCAAATGTACAAAAAAATGTATAGTGTCCACCTGTATACCTCGATTTGACCCTAATTGACACGCTTAAAATCGATGTAAAACTAGTCGAGTTTGGTCTCGATGCATAGGTTTTCGGGCCCTGGAAACTCATCTCTGGTGTTCATTTCGTCACAGCACTCTTTGTTCTTGAGATACGTTAACTTGTAAGGAACCCTGCGATAATCGTAAACGAGATTTTCATCTATTGTCACGATTTTATGAGCTGGATTATGATAATAGATAAAATAATCAATACAAAATAAATAAATATCCAGTCCACCAGAATTTCCCGATTTGACCCCAATTGACTTGTTTCAAAATGACGAAAACCCCGTCGAGTTTGGTCTCGAAACTTGGGTTCTCGACCCCGAAAAGCTCATTTCTGGTGACCGCTCCGTTGTAGCACTCTTGATTTCCGAGATACGAGCACACACTCTCTTTTGTTTGTTTCAAAAAAGACGCTCCATTAGACCATTTTAATGCCACGTTTGGGTAAAATAATAGACATTCTCGACCATCATAAAAACAAATCCAAACATGTATTTATCCCACATTACATCACAAATGTCGTAATAATTATAGCAAACAGACCTAAAACTCGAGACGAAAATTACGAATTTTTTTGTTTCTGAGAACGTAATGTAAGCAGTAGCAGCGCTGTAATTTCGCAGTACGAAGAATTGCAATTAGCACTTCCTGCCAAGAAAACTTTCTCATGATGATAAGGTGTTGATTTGAATCAGTACGAATTGGTGTGGAAAAAATGATGACATAATCAAGGTGTTATCGAAGCCTTGACAGTCATCAAATTCGCGTTTTGTCAATAACTTAATTGATTAGTTTTGTTTTGATAACATTGTATTGACGTTGAGTGTCAAATTGACGTTTTGTCACGACCGGCAGTGTGACCAACGTATTCAAATTCCAGAGGCTGCTATGATGTGTTTACATCAGAGCGTCTGGGCTTTCCAGTGCCGTCTCAAGGATGGACAATTGATCACATTAAAGCCACTAATCTCCATAATTGGATTATATAACGTGACCCGCATGTCGGAAAAAACCCAAAGGTCGTTGCACATCTACAAAACGACCCTAAAACTCTGTCGTTTTTATCGGGGTTAACACTCTCGGTCTCAGTACTCCACTTGCGAATTTATAGCGATTTGCAGATGTGGCTATTTCATAAGTGCGTTACCCTCATCACTTTTGCTTTTATGACCATATTAATGACCGGAGAATGACTCCAAACGCACAGTTAACTGAGATTGAAAAAACGTCACCGTTACCACAGGTGGGCCTCAGTGACCTAAAAAAAGTGGAAATAGAAACAAAGTCAAGGCGAAAAATCCGGCTAATTTTACCGTCAGCCGGTGAGTTTACGATGCAAGAAATGCACCCACAAATTCAATTAGGAAATTGGAATCGCGTGACTACAATTTTGTGATGTTCACGTTTCTAGCGGCAATTTTTGTATCGATTAGCGGTACACTCCTTAGAGGGTATTGCCGCCCCCAGAGGCGCACCCTTATGGGGGCAGAGCCACTATTGATTGTCATCGAGATTTTTTTTCACAACGGGTATATTTTTCTTGAAGTTTAATGATCACATTCAAGCCACTTGCCCGCAAATTCAAAAAATCTGTAATTTTTTTGTTATTTAAAGACTCCAAATTGTTCAAAATATCGAATAATATAATTTTTCTTTAAATATCGAAAAAAAAAGTTGAGGTCCTAATTTAGTCCCAATTGAAAAATTCCAAGGTCACGCAAAACACGTCGAGTTTGGTCTCATTCTATAGGTTTTTCGACCCCAGAATGCCATTTTTAGTATCAAAATCGCGATTCCTTTTTCGATTTTTGAGATAATTGATGAGGTATCCTGATCTGAACCCAATTAAATTTTTTTGGTGCATTATAACACTTTATTCGGCATTCCGCTCGTGCCAAAATTCATAATTTCCTTCAAAATCAAAGTTGCGGCAAACTCGATGACAAAAATTTTACGATCACATTCAAGCCACTTGCGTGCAAATTAACAAAATTTGAACTTTTTTTGTTATTTATACACTTCAATTGGCCCAAAATTTAAAAATAATCAATTATTTTTTCAAATATCAAAAAAAAGTTGGAGTCTTGATTTAGCCCCAAATAAAAATTCTCAAAATCGCAAAAAACACGTCGAGTTTGGTCTCGTTGTATAGGTTTTCGGACCTTAAAATGCTATTTCTGGTATCCAAATGACGATATCTTTCTTCGTTTACAAATTAGAAGAGGCAGCACCCTAATCTAAACCCCATTGAAATTTTCTGGTGCATTATAACTCCTCACTCGGCACCCTGTTCTTGTCATAATTCACCATTTGCTTTAAATCCAACGTTGCGGCAAACCCAAAGTTGAAACTTTTATGATCACATTAAAGCCACTTGCGTCCAAATTCAAGAAATTTGTAATTTTTTTGTTATCAAAACACTCCGAATTGCCCAAAATTAAAAAAAACCCAATTATTTTTTCAAATACTGAAAAAAAAGTTGTGGTCCTGATTTGGCCCCAACAGAAAAACTTCAAGGTCACGCAAAATATGTCGAGTTTGGTCTCGTTTTATAGGTTTTCGGACCTAACAATGCCATTTGCGGTAATCAAATAGCGATATCATTCCCCGTTTTTAAGATAGAAATAGAAGTACCCTGATCTGAACCCAATTGAATCTTTGTGGTGTTTTAAAACTCTAAACTACCAAGTAAGCTATGAATTTTTCCCGGTCCCGTCACTTTGGCATCTGTCAAAATTCCCGTGACTATGCGTCTGAAACTTCTCCTGTTTCTTCTCCTCCTCGTCCCCCCGTCGCTTCCCCGCGACGAGCACGTCCTCCGACTCACCGATGTGAACTTACCCAAGCTCCTCACCAGACACCAGAATCTCGTGATCATGTACTTCATCCCCTGGAGCGTTCTGTGTCGAAAATTCCGCCCCCATTACGCCCGCGCCGCCAAGTTTATGGTGGAGAACAGCCTCCCGGTGAAGGTGGGTAAGATGGACTGCTCGGACTTGGGGAAAAAGACATGCGAGAAGCAGCAAGTTGCTCTTCATTTACCGGCGATCCACTTCTACAAAAATGGGGTGTTAACCAGAAGGTATAAGAGCTCCAGAGACACTCTTTCTTTGATTAAGTTCATGAGGGCGCAAGTGGTACCTGCGGCTGTTGAGTTGAAGAATATTGATGAGTTTAAGGAGTTCTTGAAGAAACAAATTGATGTGGTCGTCGTGGGGTTTTTTGAAGAAGATTCGAAGTTGAAGAAGTTGTTCATGAAGATCGCTGAAGGGTGGAAGGAGTACATTATATTTGCCTTCTCGAGGTGTGAGAAACTGTTGATGAGGGAAGGAGTCCTCAATGGTATCGTGTTGTTTCGTCCCAGTAACGTCTTCAATCGGTACGAAGAAGAAAGACTGTTGTTTTCAGGAAGAGAAATCATTGGAGATATCAGGAACTTCATCCTTAGGAACTACCATGGACTGATCTACCATCGAACTCCAACCAACAGAAATAACTTCGTGATTCCTTATATTATCTTGTACTACACCTCTGACCCCCATGGAGATAGCAACGAGGTAAAGTACTGGAGGAACCGCATGATGAAGACAGCCCACGAATACAAGGATAAGATCAAAATGGCCGTCAGCGCCAAAGAAGACTTTGAAGAAGACCTCGTGGACTTCAAAGTGGACTACAACAACAAGATGCGCCCTTTCGTCATTGGCATAGACTTGGAAGTCCAGAAGTACGTCATGTCCGAAAACTTCACTAGAGAGACTTTCAAGACCTTCGTGGATGACTTCGTCAACAACCGCCTAATTCCTTTCACTAAATCGAATATAACAGAAAATGATGGTGCCATCATCATCGCCACAGCTCACAACTTCGAGGACGCCGTCTTGAAGAACCACAAAGACACCTTCATAGACCTGTATACTCACATGAACAGGTCCATGACCTTCACCGCCGTGTTGAAGAAAGTCGCCGATTTGCTACAGGAAGAAGACATCGCCATTGTTAAAATGGACATGGTGGAAAACGCTGTACCGGCAGTGTTCGCCGGTAGGGACATCCCGGGAGCTTATTTCTTAAAGAGAAATTATAAAACTGCACCAGTGTGGTACCCCGGCGAAGAGAACATCCAGGATGTCATCGAGTTCATAGCGGCGCTAGCTTCAAAGGAAATGGTGCATTATGACAAAGAGGGCATGCCAAGAGTGTCAAAAGAAGAGTTATGATGCACCACGACTTCTCAATTGGGTTCAGATCAGGGTGCCGACCCTTCTATCTTGAAAACGGAGAAAGATATCGGCATTTGGACACCGGAAATGGGATTGGAGGGGCCGAAAACCTTTAAAACGAGACCAAACTCGACGTGCTTTGCGTGACCTTGAAGTTTTTTAGATGGGGCTAAATTAGGACCTCAACATTTTTTGTAGTGTTTAAAAAAAATATTACATATTGTGATATTTTGGGCAATTTGTAGTCTATAAATACTAAGAAAAAAACAGTTTCGTTGAATTTAGACGCTAGTGGGTTCAATGTGATCAAAAAAGTTTTGTCATCGAGTTTAACGCAACGTTGGTTTTAAAGAATATAGTGAATTATGACAAAAGCCAGGTGCCAAATAAAGGGTTATGATGCACCAAACAATTTCAGTTGGGTTCAGATCAGAATACCTAATGATCTATCTCAAGAACGAAAAAAAACATCGCGATTTGGATACCAGAAATAACATTGTTGGGTCCAAAAACTTATATAACGAGACCAAACTCAACGTGTTTTGCGTGACTTTAGAACTTTTCAACTGGGGCTAAATCAGGACCTCAACTTTTTTAATATTTAAAGAAAATAAAAAACGTAATTTAATATTTCGGGTAATTTAAAGTCTTCAGATGACCAAAAAATAACAGATTTCTTAAATTTGAACGCAAGTGGGTTGAATGTGATCACAAAATTTTCGTCATTGAGTTCACCGCAACATTGGCTTTGACGAAAATGGTGATGTATAACAAGAGCTGCATGCTGCATAAAGTGTTTTGATGCACCAGCAAATTTCAATTGGGTTCAGATCAAGATAGCTTAACATCTATCTCGAAAACGAAAAGAAAAATCGCAATTTGGATGCCAGAAATGACATTGTTGGGTCCAAAAACCTATAAAACGAGACCAAACTCGAGGTGTTTTGCGTGACTTTAGAACTTTTCAACTAGGACTAAATCAAAACCTCAACTTTTTTTGATATTTAAAGAAAAAAAATTACGTTATTTAATATTTTGGGAAATTTGAAGTCTTCAGATAACCAAAAAATAACAGATTTCTTAAATTTGTACGCAAGTGGCTTGAATGTGATCATAAAATTTTCGTCATCAAGTTCATCGCAACGTTGGCTTTGACAGAAATGATTAATTACAACAAGAGCGAGGTGCCGAATAAAGTGTTATGATGCACCAGAAAATTTCAATAGGGTTCAGATCAGGATACCTTGACGATCTACCTCGAAAACGGGGAGAAAAATCGCGATTTTGATACCAGAAATGACATTGTTGGGTCCAAAAACCTATATAACGAGACCAAACTGGACGGGTTTTCTGTGACCTTGAAGCATCCCAATTAGGGCCAAATCAAAAAAAATTTTTTTTCGTTTTTTGAGTAAAAACGCAGTTTGTTGGATAGATTTAGTAATCAGAAGACTTTAAACACTAAAACGTGGCACGTTTTTTAAATTGAGAAATGGCTGGAATGTGATCAAAAATAAAAAAATATATATTTTTTTTTGCAAAAATTTCTGAATCTGAAATTTGCGCTAAGGCGACAAATTGCCACAAAAAATGCATTAGATCACGACTGGTGACTGTTGACATTTAGAGTTTTTCTATGTTCTAAACCAGACATCGTAGGAGGCTGCCACTTGTGAATATTCATGCATTTTGAGCTCTAAATTCCTATGCGCCAATTGAAATCTGGCTCGTCTTCGCCAGAATCGATAAATTCTCGTGTTTGTCCGATTTGAGCCCAATTGAATTCCCATGGTTGCCTGAAATAACCATGCGGTTGGTTTCCTCCGCCACTCATCTCTCGTTTACGATGAAAATATCCATAAATGCGCCCATAAATCTCCAAAGTCTATAAAAATTTATCTAAACTCCTAAGAATTTACGTCACTCTTTTCCTTATCCGAAAATACGCCTCAGCCGCCATTTTGCTGTCACATTACGAAAACATTTCACAGCCGACTCCGCTCTGGAATGTTTTATGAGGCAAGTGACCTTTCGACCCTCCCCCAACATTAGAGCTAACTTCGCGACTATTTCAGGTAGACCACATAATTAGGTCAAATTTTCAATTACCGCCCGTAAACCCGTAAAAAGACACTAGAAATTTTATCGCGTAATAAAAATGACGGCGCTCGTAAATCTCAAAGTGACGGCCGTAAATAAATCGCATCTGCACTGCAAATCGATAGAATTTGTTTACGCGATCAAACAATAAAAGTACAAGATCAAGCTGCCTGTGCATGGTACGGATTTCATTGTTTGGCCTTGGGAAGCAACCTTGATCTTCGTTGCATAATTAAAAAGTCCAGATGTTTCAAATCGGGAAAGAACGAAGGCTAATTGAAAGCTCCATGTAAACTCAATTGGGTCCAGATCAGGGTGTCATGGCTCACAATTAGTTTCTGTCCATTTTCGCTCCTACACCAATATCGCAAGAGCGGAAACTGCACAATCCTTTCGAAACTGAGACGTGTGGGTAACAGGTTGATGCCCACATCGTTACGTCACAAGGTAACGGCAACTTGACACCAGCGATTTTTCGAAAAGACGACTTAAGTCACTTACTTAGCGATGACGTGGCCGCTATCGCTGCCAATTACTGATATTTCTGGCGACTTTTGCGCCTGACGTCATTTCCAAGGAAATTCAGAGGTCATCTTCATGACGAATGTTAAAGATTTCCGTTTCCGCGGAAAGTAAACGCAATTATTTCTAGGTGTTACATAAATAATTAGCGGAGAAACAGAGCACAAAGTATAAATATCGTTAGGTAGAAAGCGCGTTCAAATTACGAGTAAACTTCATCGTACTAAGAAAACGAAGAGAGAGATCGAAGTGCGGACACCGGAAATGACTTTCTCAGGCCCGGAAACATATGTAACGAGACCAAACTCGACTAGTTTTCGGCGACCATGGACATTTCAATATGGCACAAATCTGGAGGCGGACGCCACTGATTTCACGGCTTTTGCCATCGCCGTCTAAATTTATCTCGGGAAAACAAACAGCGCCGCATTTGTACGTTTTGTTGCGTCGCGGCGCTGGGAAATGGGTCATGGGAGATGCAGGGAAAAAAGCACCGAATATTGGATACTTTAAAAAAAAATATATGTATTAAAAATATTTGCTTTTAAATTGAATCAATTAAATTATTATTTATATTGAGTTTGAAATGATTGCTTTACGATCTATAACGTTTAAATTACAAAAAAATACACAATTTTTATTTTGTCGGCAAATATGTATTTTGTCACAAATTTGATGCTCTAAAAAAAGGTTTCTTAATATTGGATATTTTTCAAAAAAAGTTTATCGCATCGTTGGCTTTGACGAAAATGGTGATTTATAACAAGAGCGAAATGCCTAATAAAGTATTATGAAGCACCAGAAAATTTCAATGGGGTTATGATCTACCTCGAAAACGGAGAGAGAAATTGCGATTTGGATACCAGAAATGACATTGTTGGGTTCAAAAACCTATAAAACAAGACTAAACTCGACGTATTTTGCGTGACTTTAGAACTTTTTAACTGGGGCTAAATCAGGACGTCAACTTTTTTTTGATATTTGCAGAAAAAAGTTACGTTATTTGATATTTTGGGCAATTAAAAGTCTTCAGATGACTAAAACAACAAATTTCTTAAATTTGAACGCAAGTGGCTTGAATGTGATCATAAAATTTTCGTCATCGAGTTCATCGCAACGTCGGCTTTGACGTAAATGATGAATAATATGAATAATTAACAAGGGCGGGGTGCCGAATAAAGTATTATAATGCACCAGAAAATTTCAATTGGGTTCAGATCAGGATCTCTTATGATTTATCTCAAAAACTGGGAAAAAAAATCGCGATTTGAATACCAGAAATGACATTGTTGGGTCCTAAAACATATAAAACGAGACCAAACTCGACGTGTTTTGCGTGACTTTAGAACTTTTCAACTGGGGCTAAATCAGGACCGCAACTTTTTTTTTGATATTTAAAGAAAAAAAATTACGTTATTTAATATTTTGGGCAATTTAAAGTTTTCAGATGACCAAAATATAACAGATTTCTTCAATTTGTACGCAAGTGGCTTAAATGTGATCATAAAATTTTCGTCATCGAGTTTATCGCAACGTTGGCTTTGACGAAAATGGTGATTTATAACAAGAGCGAGATGCCTAAAAAAGTGTTATGAAGCACCAGAAAATTTCAATTGGGTTCAGATCAGGATTCCTTATGATCTATCTCGAAAACGGAGAGAAAAATCGCTATTTGGATACCAAAAATGACATTGTTGGGTCCAAAAACATATTAAACGAAACCAAACTCGACGTGTTTTGTGTGACTTTAGAACTTTTTAACTGGGGCTAAATCAGGACCTCAACTTTTTTTTGATATTTGAGGAAAAAAAATTACGTTATTTGATATTTTGGTCAATTTAAAGTCTTCAGATGACTAAAAAATAACAGATTTCTTAAATTTGTACGTAAGTGGCTTAAATGTGATCATAAAATTCTCGTCATCGAGTTCATCGCAACGTCGGCTTTGACGTAAATGGTGAATTATAACAAGAGCGGGATGCCGAATAAAGTGTTATAATGCACCAGAAAATTTCAATTGGGTTCAGATCAGGATCCCTTATGATCTATCACGAAAACGGGAAGAAAAATCGCGATTTAAATACCAGAAGTGACATTTTTGGCTCCAAAAACCTATAAAACGACTCCAAACTCGACGTGTTTTGCGTGACTTGAAAACTTTTCAACTTTTGATATTCCAAAAAAAAAATATGTTGTTTGATATTTATTATTTTTGAGCAATTTGAAGTCTTCAAATGACAAAAAAAACACAGATTTCTTAAATTTGGACGCAAGTGGCTTAAATGTGATCATAAATTTATCTCGGTGATTTTTCCCTGTTCAAAGCGGCCACCGAATCCGGCGGATCTGAGCCCGCTTTGGTCGGCGTGGTGGCGCTTTTGGCCCCCATTGGGACCTTGGAATGTGGGCAAAGGGCGGGGCGGTGACTACGGCGAGAACATTTTCTCACAGTGCATACAGGATACGTAACGCTTCAAGTGACTGAACACGGCCTAATCACTGGAAGTAGGGTTTGTAACAAAGGAACGGAAACTCTTAAAAAGGTCTTCGAGGGGTCATCGTAATGACATTTCAAATTATGTTCGTACGCACTGATTTGAGGGTACTTCGCAATTTGACTTAACGGGATCTAATGCAACATAGGCGTGAAGTTATGCTAATGCAGATTCCGTCACGTTTCACAAATGTTTGCGTAATTTAGATATTTTTTAGTTGCGTTGGATTCCCAGTGATTGGTAAATTATGAAATGGAAGCAGCATCGTGAAAGTTTTTACTTTTACTGAAGAAGAAAGTTGGTTTTAATGGGGTTTAAGAGATTTGGACGATTTGTTACGTTGCCCAACTGTCACCATCGACAGGCCTACCAACTTGCGCTAAAATTCCAAAGCCTGTCATTGTGGAGAGGCAAAACAGTGCTACCAACTATGTTGCTAATATTTTTTAATTAAAACGCGGAAACAATTCGAGTGGCCTCCACTTTCACTCCTCAATGTCATTTTTAGGCCATATGTAAAAAAAACAATCGCCTCCGTTTTCTCCCTTCGGACCTTTTTCTATTTCTGTGATTTACTACCCAAACAAAACGTGCTCCCCCATAAATCCAGTGCATTGCCCCTGCACATTTCGTTCTATTTCTAATTCTTTCACATCATTTGAATACTTGCGCTGTTCACCCACTTTCATTTCATTTCATTTTTTAATTGAATGTTAACAGGACAGCGTGTAACACTTTCAAATTGCATTGTTTACCATTTAAATGCATTAATCAAGTGAAAAATGCCGATTTCGATTGGCGAAATTTAGAAATTGAGGAAGAACGAGCGAAACGAGCGGCCTTGGAATTTTTTACACGTTGGCAGGTCTGGGATTTATCGGTTAACCTCAAGTCAAGGTGGCTTTGTAATTTTACGGCTAATTCAATTAAAGACATGACTTGAAATTTCAAAGTTAAATAGTCAGGGCTGCGTAGTTTAAATCCTAGAGGTAGATTGAGGGGCAAAAAAGGGTGCATTTTTGTTATTGTAAAACGGTTTAAAAACGAGTGTATTAAACTACTGATAATATGTCATTAGAACTATTAACGCTAAGTAGGCAATTATGTAATTACAATAATACAATCAAAAGTCAAAGAAATAATAGCCAAAGTATGCCATTGCCACACTAAAATGCATAAGACACACAATTTTAGCTTCCAGAAGAACAATTTGTCGATTTTTTCATTTGTTTTATTAATGTCGCTCGAAAAACAACTGTAATTTATTTTGACTACTTGAAACCCAGATTTACGCAACTAAGTTTTTGAGAAAATTGTGCCTACTACTTTTGGTCGCAACTGTAACAACTTTGGAAGAATATTTGACCGAAAATGTTGAGATTTTGGTCACAGGTGCGTTAAAACCAGCCGAAACCGTTCAAATTGAAATTTGGTTTAATTCCTCTTACCTTTCGGGCCAATAGAATTCCGGTTGAAAGTCTGATTCACTTGCCAACATCATCATGTGGTGTTGAGTCGAGCTAGAAATGTTCATACATTAGAAAACCAAACATTAAAATCGACAAAACCTTACAATTGCTAATTGAACTATTGAGATTTCAAATCTTCTTGACATTTGACACTAGAACTGTCAAATGTTATAACTTATTGAGTAAATGCGATTGGGCAAATTCAAATCGTCTTTTGTTCATGTGGGTGGAGTTAAAACAAAGTTCCGACAATAATTCCAGTTTAGGTTTTTTTTTCGCTTTGTATTTAAGTTTTCGACGGCAGCGCCATCTCTAGTCTTCCGTGTTAAAACGTCAAAAAAAAGAAATCTGACAGTGACAGTGACAGCTGACATTTCTAAGAACCTTGTAAAATCGTAATTTCGCGTTAAAAACAATTCTCGCCCCCTTTTTAGCCCCTTTATAATCGTTTACACTGCGCCCCTTACATATACTCAGTGTCTCAACAAAATTGCGTCCTAACCCAGTAACCGTCTGTCGTGGAACTTTCGACAAATATGACATTGATTGAAGGCATAGGTGATGAAGTGACACATTTTTTTATCGGATTATTAGTAGTATTAGTCGGTAAGTCGTCGCAAGTTATTTTATTGGCTCTTAACCTCACTTTCCTAGTGTCTTTAGCCTGGTGGACCACCAGCATTTCGGAGCAAAGGCATGTACAGACTGTTTGGTTGCTGGATAGAAGACGTCACAGAACCCACCGAAGACTTACTAACCACACTCACAGTGTGACCATCGCTGAAGGTGGCTGAAAGTCACTTTGTTGTCATTGACTTAACCTCACTTTGTAGGCACGGCCACGGCGACGTTACCGACTGAAAATCCTAGTTTAGTCGCAGAAGCAGCCAAACCTAGTACCAGCTCGCAGAGTACTAGTACTGGTGCTAGCGGGGAGGACGATGAAAGAGACCGAATCGTCCAAGCCATGGATGACGACGCTTGTGTAGTCAGGCAGCGGAGATTAGCGTTCTATGAGAGGAACGACGAGACTGAGGAGGATCACAGTGTCATGGAACACAACTACGCGGAGGCAGCAGCGCCGCCGCCCTCCACCGAGCAACCGAAAGCCAAAGAAGGCAGCGACATCACCATCAAGCTCAAATATATCAACGACGATTTGAAGCTCGTCGATGGGAAGCTCAAGGAACAGTTGGGGGACTTTAAGAAGTGAGCCCCGCCCACGCTCCTCCCACTTGTATAACCCCGCCCCTTTTTTTCCAGGCGCCACTTCCAGGTGGAGCTCTCCTCCAATAAGCTCGTCCGTTTGATTTTCAACGGACAAGTCCTCCAACAAGACACGAAAACCCTGGAAGGTTGCGGTCTTTTCGACAACTGTGTGGTCCACTGTCTCATCCACCAACGTCGCTCCGCCCCTGACGACTCCTCCCCTGAATCTCGCTCCGACCAATCACAGTCCAACAGAAACAGTAATCAAAACAATAATAATAACAATCAAGGTCGCGATTGGGACTTGGGGAATTTCCTTTTAGCCATCATCAGTTTTACACTGTTGTCGGCTTGGTACTTCAGGTAAGAAAATCCCCTAAAAAATGTACGAAATACAACAAATTCCCTAGGTATGTGTACGCGCACTTGTACACAGTCACAGCAACGGTGGGTCTGATTTTAATGACGGGAGTCTTCACGATCGTCCTCTTCGGATTTTATTTCCCCGACCACGAGCATCTGCCGCAGCGAATGGACAACACGGGAACTCAATCGTAGACTTAAATTTTGTATATTTCGCTGTAATAAATTTAATTTATATTATATTTTCCCAAAGTTTTAATAAACGTTATCATTTCTACTCGCCACTCTTTTTGCGCCACCTTGTATATCCCCAGTTATGCAACCGAATAACTAAACAATTCCTGAGATTGAGCGACATTTCGCGCCCACAAATCAAGCAAATTATGTAATTAGTATGCGGAAATATTTAAAGAATCCCGGATTGTTTTTGTCGCGTGGGGGATTTTCGCGTCGCCGGGTTGGTACGAAAAAATGACCCCGTCGTGATTTCATGAATTATTAATGAAAAAAAAGCCAAAAATAGAGAATCGGGGCGCCTCATTAATTAATTTGATTATTCTTTCGGGATTTGAGGGAAAATCGCTCGGGTCACGTGATTGATTATCGACAAATTCGACAGATTTGGGATTAGTTGTCGCTTGAATTTCAACGGGAAAGCTCGTTTAAGGGTGCGGGGGCTCTGTTTACTCACGCGATTGAACTGTTTGTCTCTGTAAGTCTTTAAAACCGTGGCTCCCAGAATCTGGTGGTTTTAGTGGCGTGGGTTGGTATCGCGAATCCCACGCAAACGTCAAAACGCAAATGACTACGATGCGAATGAGAAATGGCTAAAACGAAGATAAACAAGTTATTATCTTCATTTGTGGTCCTCACATTGTCTTTCGGTGAGTCCCTTTGTGTTATTTCAGTGTTTTCTTAAGGAATTGTTGGTTTTAGAGTGTCATTTGAGTGACGCTGGTGTCACCTCGGACGCCGTTCCAGTGACCACCAAATGTGAGTTCTACGAACACAACAAGACTCTGTGTAGCGATGGTAAGGGGCCGGAGTGCCAACATGGAGTCGTAGACTGCGATGCCCCAGAAGCTGGTAAAAGGAACCATTGCTACGCGTTGTGGAAATGGGACAAAAATGGTACCACCCAGATCACGCTCAAAAAGGTAAACGTAAACATTAGGTAAACATGGTACTAAAGACGTTGCAGGGGTGTTTCCTTAACTACGAGGAGTGCTACAATCAGACCGAATGCGTGGAGAGAACGGCCAAAGACTTCAAGCAGCCCCGCTTCTGCTGCTGCGAGGGGAACATGTGCAACAAGAATTTTAAATATGATCCTGACCCTGTCACGGAGCCCCCACCTTCCAGCAGTGAGTCTTACCCAAAATCTTGTTCCTAACTTCATTTGTGACTTTCAGCACCTCTTCCAATGGACCACTCGCAAAACGACGTCTACATTGTTATCGCCGCTGTTGCGTTAGTGCTCTGCGTTATCGGCGGATGCGTTTTGCTGTACTGTTGGCGCAAGAAGAAATTCTACTTCAATGAGGTATTTGTCGCTGTTTTACTATTGAAAAACTAATTTTTGTGCTTATTTCACGCTGACTTTAGTGGGGAGTAAGTTGCTTTAACTTCAGTTGTATTAGTTCCTCCCTCCGTCGGCCATTTTGTAGTCAATACAGTGCCTACAAAATGGCCGATTCCTCACTTCTTCCCGTCTTAACTACGTCATTGTTTTGTTTTATCTAGCTGCCCACTACGGAACCGAACCCGGCGCCGCCCCCGTCGCCGTTCCTCGATATGCGCCCCATCCAGCTCATCGAAATCAAAGCCCGCGGTCGCTTTGGGGCCGTCTGGAAGGCTCAGTTCAAATCCGAAGAAGTCGCCGTGAAGATCTTCCCAGTACAAGACAAGCAGTCTTGGCTATCCGAGCAAGAAATATTCAAGCTTCCCTATATGAACCACTCCAACATCCTCCAATACATCGGCGTTGAAAAGCACGGAGACAACCTAAAAGCTGAGTTTTGGTTGATCACGGCCTATCACGAAAAAGGCTCATTATGCGACTACCTCAAAGGCCACACTTTGACTTGGAACGAACTCTGCTCGGTGGCTGAAACGATGACGAGAGGTAAGAGAAATGGTCCTTGGAGCCGGATCACGAGTTTTTATTACAGGTTTGATGCATTTACACGAAGCGGTTCCCGGAAAGACTGCCCATGATCCGGTTAAGCCTTCCATCGCCCATCGCGACTTTAAAAGCAAGAATGTGTTGCTGAAGAGCAACATGACGGCGTGCATCGCTGATTTCGGTCTCGCTTTAGTCTTCGAGTTCGGGAAATCCTGCGGCGATACCCACGGCCAAGTGGGGACGCGCAGATACATGGCACCGGAAGTCCTAGAAGGCGCCATCGACTTCAACCCGGACTCTTTCCTTCGCATCGACATGTACGCCTGCGGATTGGTCCTCTGGGAGTTAGTTTCGCGGTGTACCGCTCAAGACGGACCGATCGGAGAGTACCGCTTGCCGTTCGAAGAAGAAGTAGGCTCACATCCTACCCTAGAAGACATGCAGGAGTCGGTCGTGCAGAGAAAAGTCCGACCGGTAATACAGGAACACTGGAGGCAGCACCCTGTAAGTTACCAATGGTTATTTTTAATTTTTTTTTCTATTGTTTTGTGCAGGGAATGGCAGCTATGTGCGACACGATTGAAGAGTGTTGGGACCACGACGCCGAAGCCAGGCTCTCAGCGTCGTGCGTGATGGAAAGAGTGATGTTACAGAAGCGGTACGCGTTGTCTTCATACGGGATGCGGATCGAAAACGAAACGTTATTGTCACCACTCAAAGAAAACAGCATGTAGGCAGGTACGTGAGTGTTTTGTTTCGACCTCAGCGTCGTCTGTCGGAACCGTCCGTTACCACCCTAAGTCAAGCGTCGCCAACTTCATTCATAGCCATAAATGGCCATGTTATAGAAGGGTTTGAGCATTTCTGGAAAGTAGGCCTTGAAGTACTTCCACTAGCGCCCTCTATCTATTCTTAGGGTCGTTTAATTCGATATTTTAATATTACTTAGTGTTAATTATGATTGTTCAAATAAATTTCATCTGATTTGCATGGTTTAGCGGAAAAACTTACATCAGATACATAATTACTTAATAATTAGTTAAAAAAATTCTGAGGCGCCACTGCGAGTACTTTGACAGAAACAGTTTTTGCAAGAAAATGAAATGACTATATTCAAGGTATAAATAATTTTCATGATAGTAATAGACACTATGAAAACAAAGCGGCAAAATACTGTACGACAGGAATTCCAAAGCCACGCTTGATACTAGAAACATTTATAAACACCTTTTATGATTGAGGTTAACTACAAATGTCAGTTAACAACTCTAAAACTCACATTTATAACGAGCGGCAATTTTCTTTGATATTTCATAGGCACCCTTGATGCTAGAAACATTTATTATAAACAGCGGATATAAATGAAGTTGGCGATGAGTCAAGATGGCGGCGGAAATTGGGAACTACCGGCGTCGCCATCTTGTCGTTCCTAGCTCCTGATTGAGGTTGAAAGTTACGTACATGTTTTTTTCTTGCAGCTACCACTGGAAACCCGTACCTGCATCGCTAAAATAAGTACCTGGCGCCGAGCAGCCTGTGCCGTGTCTTAGTTACCACACTTGCCTATTATACACAGAGGATGTATTTTTATCGTTTACAGCAGTTTCTTGTCGACGCGGTAATTAATTTGACGTTTCCCAATACCGATGTGCCAATAGAACGTGATTTTTTCGTACCAAGACTGTTTTGTTTTTAATTTTGTGTGGTGTTCGGGACACTAAAGGACTTACTAATGCGGAAAGTATTTTTTCATGTTGGATTTAGGTAAATGTGACGATTCAATGTTGGTAGAGGATGAAGTTAGTTGAATTTAGGGCCATGTTGTTTTTGCAATTTAACATATCGTGAGCCAAAATTTCGACACAGTTTTAATGTTAAGTTTGTAAAAACAAGGATATATTTTTAATAATTGTGTGTCTAGACGACTAGATTGTACAGATGTTGGAAATACCCAGTAGATCTGGTGACTATTTTTTCAATTGTTGCAGTTTATTTTTAACGAAAAATAGTTAAATCTTTAGTATTCGGTGTCGTGAACTTCCAGTAGTTAATACTCAAAGAATTGGAAAACCAAAGACTGATAAATTTAAAGGAGAACACAATCTAGACAGTCTGTGGAGTCTTGCCAACCTTTTTCCCCTTCTTTTGTTTCTTGGACACTGCCTTTTGTTTTTCCCAACTACCTCCGAGTTTTTCTGTCGTGTAAATACTTTGTTTTATAGACTAAGGTGAACATATCACGATTTTCGTTTCAACAATAGTGCAAATGCAGTACAACATGACAACAGATAATAGCATTCCGATGACGATAACGAAATTTCTGTTTTTATACCCAACGCAAACACAGGAAATGTAAATTTTAGGCTTTAGGTTTGTGTATCTTATTCTAAAAGTTTTTTACGTGTAGAAAATCTAGGTAATGTCTATCCTATAGTTTCGTTATTTGTATAAATAGATGGATAAAGTATTGCTCTTTTTTTTCACCTCTCTAATCAATCGCGTGCTGATCGAACCAAGGGCACTCGTTTGTGTAAACAGAGGGTAGGTAGGTAAAGTAGAACTCTAGTAATGATATGCTTTATTAATTTCTAATATTTCACGTTATGACAGAGAGTGTACAAGGCCTCACCATTCCAAGTTAGAATAATGTAAATACCAAGGCAGGTCACAGGACGTAAGAGAAAAAAACCTGAAGATGTACTATAAAGAACGAAACTTTTGATTATAGTCGCGTTTTATCTCAGAAAGTGAACAAAGTCAGGGACGAATACAGTTAAGGCTAACACGATTTACGTCGTCACTTCGAGATATGTCAGTTAAAATTTCTTTCTCTAACACAGAAAATCTACGAAAACTCAGTCTTACTCGAAATTCTGCCTGTAAAAACAAATCACTCGAAACACTACTTGGTCAGTTAGCTCTCCTAAACCACTACTTACAAAAAATACAAAAATATATCACTGACATCCCTTTGGTACCTCTCGCTAAGAACATTGAGACATTTCCAAAAAACGATTATAATGGAATCTAGAATAAATGCGACGCGGCAATATTTACAAAGTTCGCCGCGTCCGTCTCTCGGTATTGTCCTAAAGGTGAGTACACAGAGGGAAGTTTATTGTTTGTTTGGCACGACTCTGGCCCTCAACAGTTGGACAGTCTGTTGGCTGACGGGCTCTGTTGGCGACTCCGAGTCGGAGCTCGGCGGGTGCTTCCCCGGGACGGCGTTGGACAACGGCTCCTCGAAAGGGGTCAAACTAGTGCCATCTGCAACAAAACCGCGAGGGTGACGTGGCGACAACCCCATGCACTCACAAATCTTATTCCCGTTCCCCAGATCAACATTATCGATCCGGTACTTGGCCGCCAACGCCGCCAACTGGTCCGTTTCGGCCTCATCATCCTCAAGACTCGAGTAGCTGCCGGTGGTGGCATCCCCATCAGACGAGCCCTTCGATTGTTTATCGCCGCGGCCCACTTCGACTTCTTCCTGGAATTTTATTACGATAGCTCGAGGGTACAACATCCCCTTTAATCTACCTCTTGTCCGCTGCTCTCCTCGCTGCTGCTGCTGTCCGAATCCGAGCTGCTACTCGAGGAGCTGTTCTCTTCGCTCCCTTCGTCCTCGTCGCTCTCATTGCTACTCGCATCTTCGACTGAAACGAAAAATGAAAGGTCGGAGCTTAAGAATGCAACAGTCGTCGGTTTTATTATGTAAATGCGACGTAAATTTTCGAATACTCACTTTGCTGGAGCTTTTCGAGGATCAACGGGTAGAATTCTTTGGCGGTGGCGTTGTTCGGCTCGTATTGGAGAACTGGCGAACAAAGCAAATGATCACGATATTAAATTATAGCAAAGTGGGCCGTGCACGCAATTTTTTTTGCAGTTTCCTGTTTTACCGACCCTCGTCACTTTAATGGAAAGCGTAACGATGATTAACTACTTACTCAGTTTGCAGTATTTTAACGCCGTCTCGTAGTCTTTCAGCATCACAGCTGATAGGAACTGAAACAGATTTTCTAAATTAGCGTCCGTTCGCTCGCTCGTTCGTTTGTTTATTCGTTCGTTCATTCATTTGTTCGTTCATTCGTTCGTTCATTTGTTCGTTCGTTCATTCATTCGTTCGTTCGTTCATTTGTTCGTTCGCTCGTTCGTTTCTTTGTTGGAGTAAACAGGGGAGGCATTTCCACTCCGCCTGTCCGAACGAACGAACGTTGTGAACTTCGCCCCCGAAAAGGTCACCTCGCCGCCGCATCTTCGCATTATCTCCCACTTATAGGGGTTCCGAACGCGTAACGAGACAATTTCCCCCTAAAATCCTCCCTCATTACTGTTGTTTTAATTAAATTTCGAGGCTTGCACGGAAGTATCCCCGGCAAATCGGCCCGGACGTGCAATTAAAACGAAGTTTAATTGAAAAAAACGCGCCTCAAATTCAATCAATCAATCAATTTAATAAAGTTATGAAATTCATGAGATTCGTGACGTGGTTTCGTTGCTAACAAATCTCACAAAAACGTTCCGTTTATCACACTTTCAGATCATTAATCTTAAAATTGGAAGCGTGAAACAATAGATTTTTATTGAGGGTGGGATGAATGGTTCGTTTTTCTTATCGCTTTTTCAGTGGCGCGGGGAATTTCACCGGTTTTGTCGTGTTTTTCCAGGGGAAAGTTTAAATGGGGGGATTAAAAGTTGCTGGGAAGCCAGAATCGGAAATTGGGTGAAACAGAAATCTGCGGGGTGGTTTGGGACAATGCTAATCCCAAAACAAAAGACCATCATCGTGCTCATTAATTTGGTTTTTAATTTTCAAGGATTAGCGCCGTGATTTTCTGGTTTTAGGGTTTTTTAGATGTCAATAGGATTTCATCGATTTAATTCCTGAATGATGCTGGGAATCCCGACTTTTATAAAGTAGAGTTGTGCATACGTCATTTTTCCTGCAGAAAATTTACCGATTTACACAGGAACAACTTTGACAGAGATAAGTCAGATACCTGTAATTGAATACATGTCAATTTTGTTTAATAGATGACGCCACAAGCAACTGTCAAATTTTTTACCAATCACAAAACAGAGAGATATAAAATATCTGCGAATTGTCACTGAAAAAAACAAAAACTGGTTAATTAGTGATACTCCCATCATTTGATGACTATTATTTTAAGGAGTTTAAAATATTAACATTGTGTAACTCGGTCTTCTGAATGACTAATCACACAGCTGAATTTTAAATTTGGCGTCTATATAAAAATTTCTGCAGGAAAATGAGGTTGCCAGGTTGATACAAGCCAGTTTTGTTAGTAGATGGCCCAAATGTCAAGTTTTTTACTACTTTTGTACACAAAATATGATGAAAAGCATAAAATTATAATAAAATATCTGCTAATCTGCACTGAAAATAACAAAAACAATTGTATTAGTGATGCTTCCACAATTTGGTGACAATTTGACAAATTTGACAGTTTTTGCTTGACATTTTGCAGAAATAAAAAAAAATCAGCATCGTCTAACTCGCTCTGCAGGCTCTCCAATCACAGAGCTGCATTTTAAATTTGGCGCCTACAAAACGTTCTGTGCAGAAAAAGTGAGGTTAAAAACTCATTAATTGAATTCGAGCACATTTTAATTGAGTTTTTTGGAATCTAGTCGTAAACGACTTTTTCTGGATTTCCGGGATTCTCTAGAATTTTCCATTTTGGTGTTTTTTATGTTAATTTTAAGTGAAAACTTAGAAAAATGACAGCTCGTTTGTTATCGAGCTCAGGAAATGCGTTGGCAGCACTGGTAACTAAATTTTTAGACTTATCGTAGCCTCAAACCAAATTACACTAAAAGTGCGATTTTACAACCTTTTCACGAATGAGACTCTCTCAAGTGAATAGAGCGTCACGACGCTCGTAAAATTTTAGCTCAGACACTCGTGATGATAACAGCTCAACCGTTTTTTGTGAGATACTTCAAACTTCTATGACATAATCGAAAACACAAGCGGGCTGTGACATCAAAAGTGTGTTGGTAGTCCTGTCTTTTTGACAGGTGAGCTACCCGCGCGTCACTGTTTTTTTTTCAAAGCACTCTTGAATCACGTAATCATAAAAGTTTCTTGTAAGCAGTTTAGTTTTGACACGAATCACTAAATTTACGTGCTTAAAGCTTAAACTTCAATCTTAAAGTTTCGTAATTTAGGGGAATTACCAAGTCACGAATCTAACTGCTTCATGAATCAGTGGTGTGAAGTTGGCTCAAGGTCAACTTAGCAACAATAGACGTGCAAAAACCCCGACACACATTGTCTCTTCAACTGTTTTTTTTTTGTTAGCATGACCGCAAACCAAACGAAGCAAATTACCCGGTAACTTAAATTTTTACCGCCCATCTGTAATCTCCATGGAAACGAGGCCAAGTTGGCACAAACACGGTTGTCAGAAACAAATCAAAACATCTCACCTTTAACACTCATTTTTAAGACTAAATTCCCTAACTACACGCTTTCACCGCTCGGCAATTTTTCGGGGAGGCGGCGTCCAATTTCCCTGCCGTGATTACTTCCGGTTAATTACTGACCTCTGCTAGAAATTCGGTGGGCGCCGAGATGCTCTCGTCGGCGTCGGTGTACTCGCTGAGGTCTTCATTGCTGCTGGACGTCGGTTTGAGCAAACCCACATTTCCATTGTCTTCGGTGGTCATCGTGGCGGGAGGGCTGCAAAAAACGTGATTTTTTATGAGTTTTGGTCCTTCGAGTCGGATCAGCTGCAACGCGTTTAATGGAATTCGTACGTCCAATTTCGCAGGCAATTTACTGCAGGCTAAATTAAAAATAAATTACATGGCATGAGTACTGAAAACATTTAAAACTCCGACGTGCCATTTTAAAATGAATTTTCCGTCCGTGCTGACATTCAACGAAGGAATCGCGAAGTGAAAGGAAGCGGGCCGTGGATAGAACGAATTAGCTTTTGGTCCTTTGAGCCGGATAAACACGTTAATTAGGGCAGAAACGAGGACATTGCCACGAAATTTCGGTCCTTCGAGCCGGATAAACTATAGATTGGTCCTAAATTCCGGTCCTTGGAGCCGGATCGTAACTTTTCCATAACTTTTCCCAACGGCATTATCGATCTCGGCCCTCGCCGAATTTATCTCCGCATGTTTCGTTTTCTACAGGTCGCCAAAACACAGACCATTGTCTCCAGTCACAGCCAACTCCGCAACGACATCGATTTTACGCTCGCGAAGAAGTCAAACAGCTAATTGGGAGAGGAAATAAGTTCTTTGTCGAAAGTTGAATATTATTTATGATAAAGTCGATTCAAAGTTGAAATTGGATTAAATGGCGCCGCCGTGAAAAGCGGAAAGTGGCGTTTTTACAAGCGATTTCACAAGACATGATCGACTTCGGTGGAAGTGGATCCTGCAGGACTGTTTGTTTGAATTATCTCTGCGTAACTGCGGTGGCTGCAGGCATTGACAAAGTGCCAGCAGGAATTGCACAAGCGACCCTGGAGGAGTCGCAAGTTCCTGGAAGGTTTCTGCTACTGATATTGGGACGTTTTATCGTTTTTAGCGCCGCGACGCCCGTACCTTCTTGTCAGCACCAGGGAGATATGAACAGACAGACTTTGTAATTTAAAGTGGGTTGGTAGTTCTGCTTGACAGATTGAGGTTAGGTCAATCAGAGCTACCAATATAAAAACCGTCACAAAGATCCAATTTTGTGATGGTTCCGTAATTACTCGTGAATATTCATGGCTACCAACGTGGCCGTCTAAAAATTCATGACGCGAAGCATTTTCCGCAAAATATGACAGATTTGTTATTTACAACGGCGCAATTTTCTCCGAGAGAAAGTCTGCTTAATGCGATTATTATTCTGTGGGAGAACTGCAGTATGTTGGATTTATTCCTAATGAACTCCAAGAATAATAAGAATAAGAGAAACCAATTAAAATGGCAGAAAAAGATTTCTATGCTAACTGAACAATCAGTTCCTTGATTACCACGTAATTATCCGCACCTTCCAGGGAAAAAAATCATTAAAAAGCAACGACTCGGAACGCCGCACGTTTGCTATCAATCACCTCAAGTCCGAATCATCGAAGTTGCACTGTAATAATTTCGCCCCCAACCGTGTCGGTATTTATCGCAGTTACCTTGTTTTTCTTGATCATCCACAGCCTTCTCGATCTCCTCAAAGCCCGCGTTTTAATCAAGCCGAACCTCTCATGTTCAGTTGTTTTAAGCTCCTCGCAGTCGATTTTATGAAAATTTCCCCGCACGAGTTTCAAAGGCTCCACTAAATTATGTCCTTGTAACCGTAAAGTCGAGTTAATTGCGTAGTCGCTGACGTCCGGGCAAGAAGCCATGTCATTAAAGATGGCGGATGAGATACAGTCGGACTTTGTTAACGCGGACAAAAGTATATTGTTACTCGAGAAAAATGGTTTCCTTTCCGAATAAATCTCGGTGATTCGGCAGGTGGCCATAGAAAGTAGTTTTCTCCGGGAAACCCGCTGCTTTATCGTTGTTTGCGTTCACAATAGATTTTCCGCTCTTTGAAGCTGTGCAGGTGGAAATTCATGCGGGGGTGGGAATCCCATTACGTTCGTGTGCATGTTTCTTCGAGCTGAATAATTTAGTTTTTTCGTTGTGCCACCCTGTATAACCCCCGACAAATGACAGACTATTCGTGAGACTTTCCATGTGCATTTGTGCATATTTAATCGCACGAAGCGCCACGTTATCGACTGGTTTTTACATTATCGACCATCTAAATGGCCATTTGATAAGTGCAATTATTGAAAATCGTGCTTGGCTGCGATACAGTCGAATTTCGGTGCGTTGAACCGCGTGAAGTTAGCGCAATATTTTACAACCGCGCGTAAATCAGGGCCGCCCCGGATGAAAGTGATATGTCATCTCCGTATCAGTTTACGCTTAATCGAGCGGACAAAGGGGTAGTTAAAAATAAAATGGCGGAGCGAAAATTCGCGACGGAAGCTTAATCGTTTCCGGGATAAGCGCCGACATGCTTGATTTTTCTACAAGTTAATCGTGTTCATGTGGGCGAGTCGCATCAAGCCATGCCGCAACTTCTCGCCTAGAGAAATGAAGTGGAGATTTTGTAAATCCACAGAGTGAAGTAAAAGCGACAACTCATGCCGGCCTCATGTCTCTTGATTATAACGCCCGAATTGTAAATGGAATTCCGACGGCGTTTAAATCTGGTGTAATTCGACGGGGTTTTGTATTACAATGCTGGGAATTTACTGTGTTCTGGAATATTAAAGTCTAACGTTTATACTGTCGTTTTTTATTTCTGGTAAATATTATGTTCGAGAGAGGCAAAATGGAACTTTATTAAGCTTGTCGGCAATAACTCAGACGTTTATCCGCATTCGACTATTGTTTCGCCGAATCGGGAGTAAATATGCTGAAAGGAGGGTTTAGTTGTTACGTAATGAACGGGTTTATGACGATTAGGGCCACTTTAACTATAAATTAAAGTTAACAACCGAAAAGTAATAAGTGATACTTTGTATTTAAGCGGTATTTTTACTGGAAATCGTCAAAATAGTTACTTTTTAACATCGTGCAATTATAGTTAAAAACAAGAAATTATGATAGTTAAGTAATACGAATTTCGGCAGTAATGAGAGAATTGGCCAACTAATTAGTACAGACATATAAATACTAGTCATGAATGATAGTTATGTTGATGTTGCGCCAAATCATTTAAACTATAAATACCTAATAGTTATAGCATGCCGATTTAATTAACTTTTAAAACACTAGCTAACTATAAATTTTAGTTAAAAAAAAAGCACAGAAGGAGGGATAGTTAAGTAACTTGATATTCAACATTCAAAGATTCAATTTATAGTTACCAATAGATAAGTAATAATTTATACCCGGCTTCGAAGCGATATTTCAACTAAAAACAAATTAGTTACTTTTTAGCGGCATGCAATTATTGTTAGAAAAATACGAAATAACGATAGTTAAGTAATATAAATTCTGGTAGTTAATGAGAAAACTAGGAAATAATTGTCTCAGAATAAAATAAAAACTACTCATCGATGATAGTTATATTGATGTTGCGCCAAATCATTTAAACCATAAATAATAGTTATACAAAAGTACGTAAAATGTTGACAGTTACAAAATTGGCTCAGAATAGTTAAAAAATAATTGTTACACCAGTGAACATTTCAATTATTAAACTGTTAAAACTCTAGCTAACTATAAATTATAGTTAAAAAGTACAGAAGGAGGAATAGTTAAGTAAGTTGATTTTCTACATTTAAAGAGCGCAGTCATAATTTTACGTACAACTATAAAATTTTGCTGAAACGACATAATACAAGCAACTTTACAAGGTTTTAATAAAAATAAATTAGTTAAAAATTTTTTAAAGAGTTGAAAAAGTTTTTTTTGGGAAAATATGTAGTTGATAGTTAAGTAATGAATATTTGATAGTCGCAGTTTTAGTGATACCTAAATTTAATGTTTTTAATAGTTAAAACAAAAATTGGTAATTGACAGCTAGTTTATTAATTATACGTTGATTTATTATACATATATTTTATGTATCTATTTACCCTATTTGCAGTTAAGCTATAATTTATAATTGATAACTACTGAAAAGTATAATAAGGCGTAATAATATATGTATACGTACAATTTAGTAGAATATTTAAATTGGTTGCATCGTAGCTGTAAAAAAAAACAGTTAAAAATTATGATAGTTAAGTAGACAACGCAGTAAGAAATGGTTAAAAAAACAGTTAAAATTTTATTGAAACAGCAGCAGTTGTTATTTTTAGGAAAATATGTAGTCAATTGATAGTTAAGTAATGAAAATTGTATAGACGCTGTTTCAGTTATAACTAAATTAATTTTTTTTTAATAGATAGATAAAGCAGAAATTGGTAACTGACAAAATAATTACTTACAACTGAAAAGTGCACGAAGTAATAAGATGTATTTCTGCACGATGTAGTGAAAGACAACAAAAAATGTAGTCAAAAAATGATAGTTAAATAAACAAGGCAGTTTATCGAAATGATTTATTTGTTAATCAAAATAGTTTAGCACCTGCAAGCGCCCACGTTTCGAGCTCATTCAACATCTTCACCCTCTTTGCGCCTGTCTACTCATCTACTTTCCATCTCAACAAAACAAATGGTGCAACATTTCCAACCAGCGGAAACCGCCAAACGTCCGACAAAACCATCAAAAAATCACGTTTCTTACCTTTCGACGTGTCGTCTTCGAGTTCTCTCTTCGCGACGGTTTTGATGTTCGCTTGCGTAGTTTTTAGGCCATAAGAGTTTGTGGTGTTTACGTGGTGGCGACAACAGGTCTACTGAGAGGTCGTCGCTGCACGGCATCGCGACGGGCGTCTCTGCGACCGCAGCGCCATTTGAAGCACGTAATCGATAGGAGGTTTGAAGTTTGGGGGGAAAAACGGGCATTTTGACGGAACGGCGAATGACAGATGTCGAAAGATTTTGATTTTTTGTTTGAAAAATTCGTCAAGTGGGCGGTGAGAGATGTACAGTGGAACTTCGATGGGGACGGAAATTTGAATACAGTGGGATTTCGGTGGTGCCGACATAAAACGCATATAATTTGTTTTTCGTTTATTGTAACAATGAACATATTGTCTTAAGTTATGGCCAGGGGTTAATCAGTGTCGTAATACTGACTTCAATCATTTTGATTTGAAAAAATGGGCCCTGAGCTTGCTTGATTACATCGTCAGATTGGGAACAAAACAGTGTGCGAAATGGCAGTGTGTTGTCTAACTCGCCTACTCAGTAATTGACAATTTGACACTAACTGTTACGATTATATACAAAATTAGGCTACGAATAAAATTAGTAACAACATGTATAATATAAACAAAAAAACTCTTCTACGAAAAAGATCACTTCGAATTTGATTGAAGAGGAAGATCGAGATTTGACTATAAATCCTTGGATTTTAATCGACTTTCTTCGCGTTGAAAGCGCTTTTCTTGGAGACGTACGTGTTTCCTTGACCACAACCCATGTCCATTCCAAAGAAGACTTGACTTCCTTTTTCCATGTACGCTTTCACGTAGAAATTTCCGAAGAGGACGATGAACGACATCATGTAGATAATGAGAGTGTAGTGCATCCATAGAGGGAATTCGCAGCCGGTTCTGATCCCGTTTATACCCAAGATCAAGGCACAGGTGAACTGGATCTGAAAGAGGACCAGAGTGGTACCAAAACATATACCAAACTAGAGTGGTACCGAAACATGTACGAGAACAACACAATCGTGCATACAACGGTACCACCGCGAGCGGTACCGAACCATATAGGGAATAAAATGATATATTCAGCGGTACCACCGTAAAATTCCGCGGCTAATGAGCGGGATCGGATCGCGATCGCGGTAATTGGAGCTCGTAAATTGCCAGTTAATACGCTCTAATGACAATTAAGAACCATTAGCGTGGTACTACCGGTGTGATTACGTAGGAAAACGAGGCCTCGACAATCAATCGTACAGTGAGCATCTCTTAGTATGTCAACGTTCAATTTCGAGAGTGAAAGTACCAAAGTAGTTCACACAGTACGACCTCCTTTTGCTGGATAACAAGTCCGTTTTACACACCCAGGTCGAGGGTTCTCACGGAGGTACCACCTGTCACCACTGATTAATTGGAAACGGTACAAGTTTCTTCTTCGACAATGACTCACCATTTGCAGGATGGTCAAGTACTTCTTCCACCACAAGAACTTGGCAACGTGAGGTCCCAAAGCCGCGAGTCCGTAGTACGAATACATGAGTACATGAATGGCCGAGTTTACCATCGCCGGTAAGAAAGCTGAAATTTGGGATTAGACAACGGTACCATCGTTACAAAGATTTACTTGATCCGCTTGGTACCCATTTGATTCCGATCCACCACAACGAGAACATGGTGGAGTGATGGTACACGTGTAGGAACGTCAATTGTTTGTCTTTTTTCCTCAGAATGAAGAAGAAGGTATCGCAGAATTCGAGCAGTTTTGAGAAGTAGTACCACCAGACGGCGTTGGCAATCTACAAAACTTTTTATAGAATGACAATTAAATGGTACCAGACACTTACTTGGAGTTCGTCAGGGTGGTTCCGCTGTCTACATGGTTCACAGATGTAGCTATATCTTAATCTAGTCGAAGCAGTGAGCAGCTACAACAGAAACGTCATTTTTCGTAACTGGTGGTACCAAAGTACTCACTTGTATCGATATATAAAAGTTTAAAGCCGCCATGACTAAATTGTACGGTATTAAAAGCCATGTGAGTCTGAATGGTTTTCTGTTCTTCATCAGTCGTGGCCCTGCCCATACTATGGCTAAGTAAAGTACTGTGTACGCTAAAGTCGGTCCTGGAGAATCCACCAAGGGCCATCCTCGAGTTCGAGAATCTATAAGACACGTTAGTACCAATGGTACCACCGAAAAAAAAACTCACCAGAGAGAGACAACGTCCATTCGTAATAGTTGTAAATTTTGGATAAAGTCGTGTGCGTGGAGTTGATAAGTTTCGACATGGTCACACCAGAGAGTTATCTGCAACGAGTGGTACCATCAAATCAAGAACGAGAAATATTTTACAAGGGTTTATATGAAGCGTCCGGTTGTTAAAACGCAATTATGCAAATATTCTGAACGGTTTGAAACGATCGCTATATTGTTTAGTACCACCTCGTCAACTTTCTAAACGAAATGAGACGAAAAGTAATTAAGTTAACTTGCGATTTGTACTTTTTGTAAAACGGTACGACCACCCGAAAATCACAAATTTTGGAGGGTTTTCTCACCAGCAGTTAATCAAAAATCGTAGTACCACTTGAACAATTTCGCGTCTTTCCATTGATGCTGGGCACAAAACACAAACTCCCCTTGAGGGGTGCACGATGCAGTCGCAGCGAAATTCACGATAGAAATGTTCAAAACGAAAGCACGGATCTTTGTAAAAAGTACCACCAGGGTTCATTTATTCCACCAAGAAAAAACAGCAAGAAGTGGTACGCCGTACGGAGGGGGATCCTTCTTGTCAGTTCCGTTTAATCGCAACGAACTTCCAAAGACCGGATTTTTGCGCGTGCGGTACTACTTTCCAGTTGGAGGTGGTACCAAGCAAATTTAACAATCAATTGTGTATTTCCGACTTTCTTTGCATTGAGACGTGTAACAGTTTTCGTTTGGCGATGGATAGGCCGTGAAAGTTTTTTTTTTTATTATTGATGAGCACATTTTTGATGACACCGAAATGTTAGGTGGTACCGGTTACGTAAAGTGGATGCGAGATGGTCAAACTTTCACTTCCGATTCCAATTAGCGGGAGATAAGATTGCGTCATTTCTATGGTCCGAATGTGTGTTATTGTAAAAAGTGGTACCAACGAAAGTATACATGTTAGGAAATACTTCCGATGGGCGAAATTATGTAACGAATTCGTAGAGAAGTTGCTTTCTCTTAGTTTTCGGTACTATTTCCGGATGATAAATTTGTAGAGACCACATAAGAATTACGTCAGGTTCTGGTACTACCACGCGATTTTAATTTTACACTTCCTCCATCCGAGCGTGAGAGATTCTAATTACCAATTAGTAATGACGCTCATAAATATTAAAATCTGTAATTGCATTATACAGGGCGGGGCGAAATTACTATATTGTGGTGAAAAGAGAGTACCCAAGACAGATCCCTGGGGCGCAAAAAGCGGGAAATAATCGACAAGCGATGATAAGTGAGAGGCGGCGTTGACTGATGCTCATTAGATAACTTATTAACACTCGATTTTTTTAGAACGCCATATTGGCCGCCATCTTGTTTTGCAAAATTTGGTCGCAACATTGAATTTTTGGTGACCAAAAAATCGTATTAAATATACAGAGTGATAATAAATCATGTGGCAACGAAAGTGAAGTTTCTACTTTTCTCCATGGACGTAAACGCGTCATTTTCGGCTAGTTGGGTGTGCACCCATCATGACCAACTAGATTGTGACGCTTTATGGTTTTTTTGGCCACGATTTTAGCGAGTGTAGAAAAATGTACCGCGAACAAACACGTTCGATAAATTAGAAATTACTCTTAATAAGTTAGAAAGTTCAATGGCTCGGTTGTTTATTTTATTTTCACCGTTGAGACCACGCGTTTAGAAATTTTGTACCATGTACCATTTCACTTCGCAAATACGTGTGATAATCAAGCGTGTGTAACAATTCGCGGAAGCACAAAATTACATTTTATCTTCATTTTTTTGGTCGCCGATAAAAAACTGATTTAGTTTTATCCTTTAAAGCACTCGCTCGTTTCTATAGTCAGCGAAATCGATTGGAAATTTGCGCTACTTCTGGCATAGATGGAATTTCGGTCGCATGGAAGTTTACGCATTGTTATTTGAATCTGATGAGAAAGTTATGGCTTTATCGATGGATACAACATGTTCCGTTTCACCTTAGGCTCTATTGTGACCTACACGGAGGATTGGGGTCGATGGGGTCATAATTCAAGTTAAAACAAATTACGGAGGGAAAATTATGGATTTTTTTACCCCAAAATTTACTTTGTAGCTTTGATTTCACTCTCTGTAGGCATTTCTGGGACGAGGGGGGAAAGACGTGCTTTTCTCGTTAGATGCGCATCTCCATTTATTTAAAGCGATTCAAACCCGAAAAGCAGAAACCGTTTTGGTTTTATGATGAGTTAATTAATTAATTAAGTAATTAATGACGAGAAAGCCGCGTGAATTGGAGCAAGTCAGATTTTGGTGCTTAGCAGAAATTCAGATATTAAGTGACCTGAAGTTTTTTTTATGTATCATTTTTCATTTTACATAAGATAAAAGAAGCCTTTGGCATGTGACCACAGAAAGCGTCTAGATTTGTCTTTATTTCGTCTTTTAGTACGTTTGCATTTGTTAGTAAGTCTAAGAACCAATCATAGAAGAAGCGTGACTTCAAAACGCGACTTTCATTCGCACAGTTATATCACGTGAAGCTCTTTATGTCATCTTTAGCACGTTTCATTGGTGGCACGTGACTTGAGAACGCAACCCTAATTTGTCTAGATTTGCTATGATTTTTTTTAGTACGATTGCATTCGTTAGCATGTCTAAGGACCAATTACAAAAGAAGCTGGTGGCACGTGACATCAGAACGCGACTTTTATTCGTTTGGTTATGTCACACGTGACGCTCTTTATGTCAACTTTGGCGTGCTTCATTGCGCGTTAATTCTAACGACCAATTATAAAAAATATTTTTCCACGTGACTTTTGAACGCAATTTTCATTTGTTTATATGTAATTTGGTAGCATTGAGAAACAATATTAAATAAGAATCTAAAGAAGAAATTTAAAGAAGAGTGGAAACGGAAATCCACAGAATAATTCAGAGAAAAGTCGAAAATAAATTTAAATTTTTAAAATTTAGAGTGGGATAAAAAGAAGCTTAAGAAGAGAAATATAAAAGAAGAGGAATTGAAGCATAAAGAGTAATGTAAAAAAATCTACAACAAAAACATGTTTAGATCAATTGTTTTAATATAGCATGTATTTAAGTCTACAGAAGAATTCTATGGCACGTGACTTTACAACGCAACTCTCATTCGTTTAGTCATATCACACGTGACGCTCTTTATGTCAATTTTAGCATGTTTCATTGGTGGTTAATTTTAAGAACCAATCATAAAAAACCTGTAGAACGTGACCTCGGAACGCAACATTAATTCGTCTAGATATGCCTTGATTTGTTTTTATTAGTATTAACATACAGTGCCATGTGACATTACAACGCGATTTTCATTCGTATAATTATGTCACACGTGACGCTTTTTATGTCATCTTTAGCATATTCTATTGGCGTTGAGAAACAATTGAAAAATAAGAATTTGAAAAAGTTCAAAAAAATATTTAAATCAAGGGTAATACATAAAAAAAATTAGAACTGGAATTTTGGGAGGAAATAAAGACATCGAAGAATTTAAGAAGTAGCTAAAACAAACTCTAGAAGAATTAAGGAATCATCTAAGAAATCTGAAGGTTGTAAAAATGAATTAAGAGAGAGAGGAATCCAAAGAACATAAATAAATTTCCAAGAAGAGGAATTTAAGGAATGTAGAGAGGAATCTCAAGAAGATTAAAAAGAGAAATCTGCAGAATTGAAAAGAAAAAAAAGTTTTTAAAGAAGAATTTGAAGTGAAATAAAGAGAACAAATCTAAGAAGAGTAAAAACAAAATCTAAAAGAAGGAATCGAAGTATACAAAAGAAAATCTACAAAAAACATGTTTTGTTTAAATCTTTTAGAATATTGTAATCGTCAGTAAGTTTGAGAACCAATCACAGGAGACGCTCATCGCACGTGACATCAGAACGCAACTCCCATTCGTTTAGTCCTATAACACGTGACGTCATCTTTAGCTTATTTCATTGGTCGCTAGTTCGAAAAACCAATCATAAAAAATCCTGTGACACGTGACTCCAGAACGCAACTCTAATTCGTCTAAACATGTCTTGATTTTTTTATTAGTATGTTACAATAATTAGTTGGTATGTCTAATGACCAATCACAAAGAAAGTTCGTGGCACGTGACATCAGAACGCGACTCTTATTCGTATAGTCAGTCATGTCACACGTGACGCTCTTTATGTCATCTTTAGCCTATTTTATTGGTCGGTCAACCTACGAACCAATCCTTGTAAAATCCTGCGGCACGTGACCTCTGAACGCGACTTTCATTCGCTTATATGTAATTTGGTAGCATTGAAAAATAATAATTAATAATAAGAATCTGACAAAGAAGTTAAAGTTAATACTCTGAAATAAACTACAAAGAATCGAACGAATCGGAAAAATGTAGGAATTAAGAGAAATTAGGAGATTTAAGAGAAATGTAAAGAACAGAAATCTAAGGAATTTAGAGCAATCTTAAGAAGAATGGAAAGAGAAATCTGCAGAATAATCTTAAGAGGAATTCAAAGAGCAATTGATAAGAAATCTAAGTTTCTAATGAAGAATTTAAAGTGGAATAAAGAGAAGAGATTTAAAAGGAGCCAAAAACGAAATTTAAAAGAAGAAGAAGAATCTTCTAATATATGTATTGCAACAGTCAGTAAGTCTGAGCACCAATCACAGGAGAAGCTCATGGCACGTGACCTCAGAAGGCGACTCTCATTCGTCAAACGTGACGTCCTTTTAAGTCAAAAAGCCAAAGAGAAGAAATCAGCGGCACGTGATCTTAGACCGCATGTCATTCGCCTACATTCGTCATGTGACCCTTTTTTTTAGTATTTTTATTAAAAACCAATCAGTGACCTTGGACGCGCCTCTTATTGGTCAAGATTTATCCCGTCGACTTAAGCTAAGTCGCTAAGTCTGGTTCGACTTTCACGACCGAAAGTAAAACCGAATAGCACAATTAGAAAAAACGCCATTTATTACGTAAAAATCGTGCGTTTTACCTTGAGGTGGTCATGGCACACTCGATCGATTACGTCTCATTTCGTCCACGTCTCCCCTTTCCCTAATTCATGCGATTTTTTCCGTTTAATTTGCTCCTAACCTTACCCACTCGCACAACACACCCTTTCCAGCGCGATTACACATCCAGACTACAGCATTCCCGGTATTTTCGCCCCTGGAAAATCGATATGGGATATGCAGGCGATTCTTTGTTTTAGCTGGGACTTTCACGTGAAGAAAATCGATTTATTAAGAACGATAATTGGTAATTTGCGCTTTCGTTCCGTTAGTTTGACTTTTATAAAGGTGTTATCTTTGTTACTTTACAGCCCGAGGGGGGAAAATTGGGTTTTGCTTTCTTTTGCGCAAACTTCCGGGTTCGGTAATAAAAGAGAGAAAAACGAAACTACACTGCGCGACAAAAATCACGGACGAGAACAACACTGCGCGACAAAAGTTGGGTTTATTCAGTATATAACATACACTTCAGATTTTCGATTGTTTTATTTTCTTCGCCTCCTCCAATTCAATGCGATTTTTCATACTCATCTTCTTCCCGTAACTCTGCCTCTTCTGGAGCTGCTCCAACTAAAAAAACAACTCAACGAATTAAATTCTACCAAAATCCGTACTTTTTTAATCCTGTCGCTGTCAGTGTCCTTGAAACAAAACCTCCTTGGTGTAGTCTTCTTCACGGGCACCACCACGTCGCTTGGGGTCTTCACCTCCTGGACCATAAACTGTTGGTAAAAACTACGGAATTATGGAAATTGCGCGTTTGGACTTACTCTTCTTCTTCGGACTCCGAGCAGCATTTGGTTTCAACTCCTTCTAAATCCTCCTCCAGTTCTTGATCTCGGTGTGGTGACAATTTCCCACACTCTGCTCGACACGTGTCGGGTCTTTTTTCCACGTTTCGGTTCATTTTCCGGTAATACATCGTCAGGTACGAGCGCGTGGTTTTCTTCGGGAAAATGACAGGTTTCGGGGGCTTCTCTCGTTTTCTAGGTTTCAAGTCGAGGTTGCTTTTGGAGGTTTCGCCGGTGTACAGAGGGACAATGGTGGATAAATCTTCATTTTCCTCCAAAGAGTCGTAAAAGTTTTCCGAATCTGACTCTGACATGTTTTGTCATCGTAACTTTGACAGTGAAACTTTCCAATGTTTATTTTGGTAATTACAGTTATTAAAAGTGGCTTCCCCTTTCTTCGTACGCATGTAAAAATGAATGTACTTTCTTTTTATAAAAGGAGAATGTTGATGTAGGTTGACCGTTTTGTCGGAGATTTCGTGATCTGGTTTTACCCGTTTTTGGTCTTTTTTGGGAATCTCCGCTGGTCAATAACGATCACGGCGATGGTGAAAGATAAGGATAATGAGAATCAAAGGCGGCTTGGGGTATGCAACCAACTTTACACGCACGACGTGGGTAATTTGATTTTGATTTCGCACACTAAATCGTGCAGTAATGAGTGAGTAGGTGGTTTCAAACACGTGTAGCGTACAATGTTTTATCTATGATTTGTGATTAATGGATTGAAGAGGATAAAAATCAATTAAAGTTTCACGCGGAAGAAATAAAATGGAAAGGAAATCTCGTAACTAAAACAATTGAATTTCAAACCGGAGTGATTACTTTCCAGGTAATAAATTTTGAAGTAATCGTAAAATTTTAATATTGAATATAGAAGTTTTAACGGTTCTCGTTTAGTTTCTGCGCTTTAAAGTAAAAAATTGGCAGTTTTTGATAACTCAAATCGTTTTCTGGTTAGAACGGAATTTTAGAAATTACGAAACCAACTCATGACAGGGTTGTATTTAATTTTTTTCCTCGAAAGGTTCACATTTCTATTGCCCTAAAATTTTGCACTCAGTTAAGGAACACTTTAGAAATAGTAACTTTCTCAAATTTTATTTTAATATCTTAAAAACCAACAAAGATACGAATTTTAATAAAAAAAGGTTAAAATTTTTGGTTCGTCCTAAAATAAAATTTCTAAAATCTTTATTTCTTGTGTTAAAATTTTGTACTTTGGCACAGTTAATGAGCACTTAAGAAGTAGTAACTTTCCTAAATTTTATTTATAGCTTCAAAACTAACAAGATATAAATTTTAATAAAAAAAAAATTAAAATTATTAATTCGTTCTAAAATAAAATTTTCTATAATCTCTATTTTTTGTTCTAAAATTTTGCACTTTAACACAGTTAATAAAGACTTTAGAAATAATAAATTCCCCAAATTTCATTGTAATATCTTAAAAACTAACAAAGATACGAATTTTAATAGAAAGTTGTTGAAAATAATTGGTTCCTCCAAAAAAAATTTTTCTAAAATCTCTATTTTTTGATCTAAAATTTTGCACTTTAACACACTTAATAAACACTTTAGAGATAATAAATTCCCAACATTTTATTGTTATATCTTAAAAACCAACAAAGATACAAATTTTATTTTAAAAAAGTTTAAAATTTTTAGTTCGTCCTAAAATGAAATTTTCATTTTCTAAAATTTTGTTTTGTTCTTAAGTTTTGCACTTTGGCACAGTTAATGAACACGTTAGAAATAGTAAATTTCCTAAATTTCATTGTAATATCTTTAAAATCAACAGAAATACAAATTTTAGTAAAAAAAGTTTAAATTTTTGGTTCGTTCTAAAATAAAATTTTTGAAAATTGTTATTTTTTGTTTTAAAATTTTTCACTTTGCTCAGTTAATGAACACTTCAGAAATAATAACTTTCCCAAATTTCATCGTCACAGCTTAAAAACTAAGAAAGATATGAATTTCTAGAATGAAATTTTCGAAAATCTTTAGTTTTTGTTCTAAAATCTTGCACTTCGGTACAGTTAATCAACACTTTAAAAATGGTAACTTTTTCAAATTTTATTGTAATATCTTAAAAACTAACAAAGTTACGAATTTTAATAAAAAAAAGTTAAGAAATTTCGGTTTGTTCTAAAATGAAATTTTTGAATTTTTTTATTTTTTGTTCTAAAATTTTCCATTTTGGCACAGTTAATGACCACTTCAGAAATAAAAACTTCCCCTAATTTCATTGTTACAGCTTCTTAAAAACTAACAAACTTATGAATTTCTAGAATGAAATTTTCTAAAATCTTTAGTTTTTGTTCTAAATTTTTGCACTCTGACACATTTGATGACCACTTTAGAAATAGTAACTTTCTCAAATTTCATTGTAATATCTTAAAAACTAACAAAGATACGAATTTAAAAAGAAGTTAAAAAATTTCGGTTTGTTCTAAAATAAAATTTTTGAAAATTGAAAAACTAACAAAAATATGAATTCTTCTGATTCTTCTAGAATCAGTTTTTGTTCTAAAATTTTGCACTTTGGCACAGTTAATGAACACTTTAGAAATATGTAGTAACTTTTCCAAATTTCATTGCAATATCTTAAAATCTAAAAAGGTACGAATTTTAATAAAAAAATGTTGAAAATATTTGGTTCCTCCGAAAATAAAATTTTCTAAAATCTCTATTTTTTTGTTCTAAAATTTTGCACTTTAGCTCAGTTAATAAACATTTTAGAGATAATAAATTTCCTAAATTTTATTGTAATATCTTAAAAACTAACAAAGATACAAATTTTATTTAAAAAAAGTTTAAAATTTTTGGTTCGTCCTAAAATAAAATTTTCTAAAATTTTGTTTTGGTCGTAAGTTTTGCACTTTGGCACAGTTAATAAACACTTTAGAAATAGTAAATTTCTTAAATTTCATTGTAATACCTTTAAAACCAACAGAGATACAAATTTTAGTAAAAAAAGTTTAAAATTTTTGGTTCGTTCTAAAATAAAATTTTTGAAAATTGTTATTTTTTGTTTTAAAATTTTGCACTTTGGTTCAGTTAATGAACATATTAGAAATAATAACTTTCCAAAATTTCATCGTCACAGCTTAAAAACTAACGAAGATATAAATTTCTAGAATGAAATTTTTAAAATCTTTAGTTTTTGTTCTAAAATTTTGCACTTCAGCACAGTTAATCAACACTTTAAAAATGGTAACTTTCCCAAATTTTATTGTAATATAAAACTAACAAAGTTACGAATTTTAATAAAAAATCGTGGAAAATATTTGGTTCCTCCGAAAATAAAATTTTCTAAAATTTCTATATTTTGTTCTAAAATTTTGCACGTTGGCACTGTTAATAAACACTTTAAAAATTGTATTTGCCCCAAATTATATTGTAAAATTTTTAAAACTAACCAAGATACGAATTTTAATAAAAAAAAGTTTAAAAGTTTTGGTTCGTCCCAAAATAAAATTTTCTAAAATCTTTATTTCTTATGTTAAAATTTTGTACTTTGGCACAGATAATGAGCACTTAAGAAGTAGTAACTTCCCCACATTTTATTTTTATAGCTTCAAAACTAACAAAAATATGAATTTTAATATATTTTTTTAAATTATTGATTCGTTCTAAAATAAAATTTTCTAAAAATATTTATGAACACTTTAGAAATAATAAATTCTCTAATTTCATTATAACATCTTAAAAACTAACAAAGTTATGAAGTTTAATAAAAAATGTTGAATTTAAAAATAAGATATAAAAATCTACGACGCATTTCAATTTGAGCGTTTTTGTCATGAATGTCCAATAAATTGATTCCTTTTCGTGGATGACGTGATTAGCTTAGAAATGCATTCAAAGAGCAATAGTTTATTGGATCTTTTGTTATAAAAACAACTTTGATAAAGACACTGCGAGTTAATGAAAGAATTTTTTTTTTAGTGTTAAACACATCCTCCATTTTGTTATATGTGGTGGTTGTAAACATAAAAATGAGAGCCAATTTTGGTATTTATTCAAATAGAGCTTCTTTATTTTCGAATATCGCACATTTTCTGTACAATTTGCATTTTATTTAACAATCATTAACATCAACAACAGTATTAATTAAATCGCTGGGTTCGTCTCGGAGTGGTAACTCGTAAGATCTTGGACAAATCAAGCGCCATCTCTCGACGAATCCCACGCAACGTCAAGTGTATCATTGTTACGTAGAAAATCCATAATAAAATACTAAAAAAAGCTCTAAACCTATGAGAGCAGTTACTCCTACAACCAACTGCTCTTATAGTCTTGAAAAATTCGAAGCGTGAACAACATTTACGTGTGGAGATTGACAGATGTCGCTCCGTTCGTCGAACGCCATCTTGGTTGGTGGTAGGGGTAAAAAACGGCGGCAATTTCGAAAATAGGTGATGGTGGATGATGTAAATATTACGTTGATTTTTTATATAAATAACAAGACACACATGTGAGATTGTTAGCATCGTTTCGCCTTATCAGAGATGGGTCACTACGATGAAGCGCGGAATTGGTGTATCAGTATTGCCAAAATAAACCGAAATGCGTTCTTATCACTAAAAAACTTAACAATCACACAAACATATCGTGTTGAAATGATAACTATTAACTAAGTATTTACAATATCACAATTGAAATGTCGAAATTTACATATCTTACAATTCCTGTGTTACCGTGAAATTGAGGTTGCGTACAACGAAAAACGTTAGGTCTTCAAATACCCACCTCTGTACTCTCTAACAACTATTTACATCATTTATACACCCTATAAAAAGCTCATAATTTCACTCAGTCTATCCACATGGCACAATTTAAAAAAAAACAGCGTCTCTATTATAGTCTACAGATTTTCTCAGAGAAAGTCCGGGAGAGTTAGTAGCGACCTTACTTAGAATGTCACCCACAGTTAAAATGAAACAAAACGAAAAATCAACCAATTTAATCCCGTCGAGTGTAGAGAGAAGAAAAAACAAAAAACAAAAACACCCAATGGAAAACCGGGGCTGGAATGGTGGGTACAATCTTGGACCTCCGTTGTCTTAGATGTACGAATAGGGTCCGTCGGTAAGGGCGCTACAAAGCAATAGTCAGGAATTGTCGTCTTTGTTGGTGCCCCCGCCGCCTGTCCCGCTGCCCTGGCCCGTCCCTGCGCGCCCCCGGACTTGCTTGTACTCCAGGCCCGGGTCGAACTGCATCAGCACAAACACCTGAAACCGACAGATGGCGCTTCTTTACATTGCCCCTATAGTGGAGCGCCTCAAAACAGGGAATTAATTTATATGATCAAAGTGGAATTGTATTTCTTAAACTATAAATTGCCTAAAATTTTGTTATGCTCTCGATTTCTTCATTGTTCAAAGACAAGACTATTAAAAATTAATTTTTAGACGACTTAAACTGAAAATAGAGTTTCTTGGTCTCAAAGGCGGCCTAAAAGTAAGTCTTTTCTGGCCGCAAACATTTTTGGCCGATCTATGGTGGCGCCATCTCTCCATAGTTTTGCATATTACATCAAGATACCGACATTACCCCCAATTTTATAATTATTTGAGTAAAATTAAATCGACAAGCTGCTGTAAAATGCAGCAAAGACGTGTTGAATTATTGCAAATGAACTCGTCTAGCAGTGCTGTTGCAACAACATCAAAAAGCACATCAATCCTAATTCATACAAATTGTGAAGCTACACATGCCAAAATTGCAAATGTAAATAAAAAAAATATGAACTTTTCTGAAGGATTCATAAATATTTACAATTATTCAGTTGTTTACAATGATTAAATCAATGAATCATAAATGAAATCGGCTAAAATCAGCGAGAAATCGTCGTTTAGCGTTAAAATAAGCACATTTCTCTAAGAATTTTGATGATTTCGTGCAGATTTCTGCTGTTTTCTTGCAATTCAGCCGTTGAATCTTGATAAAAATTGGTGGTTTTGTAGACTTCGAGCTCTTTTTTGCAAATCCAAGCCAGAAAACGGCGAGAATCAGCGAGAAATCGCCGTTTAGCATCAAAATAAGCGGATTTCTCTAAGAATTTTGATGATTTCGTGCAGATTTCTGCTGTTTTCTTGCAATTCAGCCGTTGAATCTTGATAAAAATTGGTGGTTCTGTAGATTTCGAGCTCTTTTTTTGCAAATTCAAGTCAGAAAACGGCGAGAATCAGCGAGAAATCGCCGTTTAGCATCAAAATAAGCGGATTTTTCCAAGAATTTTGATGGTTTCGTGCAGATTTCTGCTGTTTTCTTGCAATTCAGCCGTTGAATCTTGATAAAAATTGGTGGTTCTGTAGATTTAGAGCTCTTTTCTGCAAATCCAAGCCAGAAAACGGCAAGAATCAACAAGAAATCGTCGTTTATCATGAAAATAAGCGGATTTATCTAAAATAATTTTGATGATTTCGTGCAGATTTCTGCTGTTTTCTTGCAATTCAGCCGTTGAATCTTGATAAAAATTGGTGGTTTTGTAGACTTCGAGCTCTTTTTTGCAAATCCAAGCCAGAAAACGGCGAGAATCAGCGAGAAATCGCCGTTTAGCATCAAAATAAGCGGATTTCTCTAAGAATTTTGATGATTTCGTGCAGATTTCTGCTGTTTTCTTGCAATTCAGCCGTTTAATCTTGATAAATATTGGTGGTTTTGTATATTTCGAGCTCTTTTTTGCAAATCCAAGCTAGAAAACGGCGAGAATCAGCGAGAAATCGTCGTTTAGCATCAAAATAAGAGGATTTTTCTAAGAATGTTGATGATTTCCTGCAGATTTCTGCTGTTTTCTTGCAATTCAGCCGTTGAATCTTGATAAAAATTGGTGGTTTTGTAGATTTCGAGCTCTTTTCTGCAAATCCAAGCCAGAAAACGGCAAGAATCAACAAGAAATCGTCGTTTATCATGAAAATAAGCGGATTTATCTAAAATAATTTTGATGATTTCGTGCAGGTTTCTGCTGTTTTCTTGCAATTCAGCTGTTGAATCTTGATAAAAATTGGTGGTTTTGTAGATTTCGAGCTCTTTTTTTGCAAATCCAAGCCAGTAAACGGCATGAATCAGCGAGAAATCGTCGTTTAGCATCAAAATAAGCAGATTTCTCTAAGAATTTTGATGATTTCGTGCAGATTTCTGCTGTTTTCTTAAAATTTAACCGTTGAATCTTGATAAAAATTGGTGGTTTTGATGATTTCGTGCTTGTAAATTTAATGATGTCGCCTAAAAAATCTTGTGTGTATCACGACCAAAAATGCCATTTTGCCTTCGCCTTCTTTCTAGCCTCGGCCAAAAAGAAACCTTTTGGCCTTGGTACACACACAAATGACTATTTTTATTCAATTGTTTAAACAATGAAAAAATGGAGAGCCCAAAACATTGGTAAACATTGTAATTAGTAGTTTAAAAAACACACGACCAAATAAATTCATTCCCTGTAATTGTAATCCGCAGCCTAAACCCTCAGGGGCTCCACTACTACTGTGGTCAATCTCACCTGGTCAGTAGGCAGCAACTGAAAGTCGTCGGGTGGATTCGTAATAACGTAGCGTTTACTGCTTGCGTCGCACGACGAGCTCGTGTCTCTAAACCTATAAAGTCCTATACATAACATCCCGAATTGTTTCAAGGCGGCGACGAACAAGTCGCCATATTTGCCAGTTTCGCCATATTGGGCCAAGGGGCCGTCGTACAAAGAGATCTGGCCGACGCGGCAGCGATCTCTGTTCGACAAACTGTCGGGAGTGCTGAAAACAAAGAGGGAATATAGTCGTCGGGTGGAGTAGGGTCGTACCTGTAGCCCCCACGCAGCCCCGCGCCTTCAGCCAAGATGAGCTCGAGTTCGGGCGTAGCACCTCCAGTGATGAGCGAACGAATCAAAGTTAAGGCATTTTGATTGAAGTACGTCTAGAATTTAAAACTTTAGTAGCGAAATTTGTACTGCTGGTACTCGTACTGTCGACATTAAAGAGTCCAGCACGCTGACAGCGAAGGCGGTACCGCAAGCGAAGGGTTGAGTCAAGTACAGTTCAGTGTCGGGATCGTCGTCGTCGTCTTGGTCCAAGAACTGCACGTTACTGTCGTTGACCAGCTCTGGAAAAAACCTTGTAGGGAATTCCAAAGATGGAGGACCTCACCTGTGATCATAGGGACGTTGGCTCCGTACACCGACCCTCGTCTCTGTAAAATAATCGGACTTCCTACGGGAGTCCCCGCTTCGTTCTCCCCATTACTCTGACTCAACACTCCTATGGTATCATCGAAAGTCATCGCTTTGATGTTCAAGGACGCCAAGATGGCCTCCTTGTCCGCGAGTGTGGGATCGTCGTTGCTTGGCACTTTCGCTGAGAGAATGCAGCACATATCACATAAGTTGACGTTGACAGCACGCAGGTCGGCTCTGCTCAGAGGAGAGCCCTGCAAAATCCGGCCCTGTAAAACCAGTACCACTTTCGTACCACCTACATTTAGCACCGAGATTTTCGGGAGGTTCTGCAACATCTTCCATTCTCTGCGGATGTAGTCCACCGAACCGACAATCACGACGTGTTTCAGCTCGTGGTAGTGGAAGTTGCTGGCCCTTAAGGGCATGACGAGGTTCCGGAGACCTATAAGCGGGGAGTCGGGGTCGGCGAACAGACAAACCACCACGTGTCCGTTCAGGACTGTCATGGCGGCTTGGTTCCGGTCCTGAGGGAACATTCTGGATCAACGGGTACCCTTTTCGGTCACTTACCAGAAGACACTCCTCGAGGTTCCTCGCGGGCCCCCAGTGGAACATCCCCGTGCTGTCATACTTCATTTCAGTCTTTTCAAAGTCAAAGTCTTTCGCCTGGTCGTCGGCTAATCCCACAGGAAGAGCCACACCGTTGTTGTTTTGGTTCGTCCCGCCGCTACTCCGACTCGTCGGCCTGTAAGCGGTCGCTCGTCAAAACCACAAATACCAACCGACGTTTGACAAACTTGCACTACATTTCTAGCTCATTCGCAAAAATTCGAGGGGAAAAAACTCCTCTAAAGTATCATGCAACAAATCGTCCTAAACTAAAGATCAAAGGTGAACGATGTCGACATGCTAAAAGTCGAGTGGGCTAAACAACTCTTCGGAACGACGCAAAATTATTGGACTATCGCAGACAGCTAGAAAAAAGTCATGTTGTACTGCTAAGTTCAAAGAAAACGGAAGAAGCGGAACAGAAGGCTAAATTTAAGGGGGCGTCGTGGGGGGGGAAGAAAACTCGCGGCGGCGCTCAAACAAGATGGCCGCGTTTGAGCGCCGCCGCGTCAACATAAAACCGGCAAACCAAACAGAAAGAAACGGACGTCCCTGTCTCCTCGGACGTCCCAAGCAAGTCAACACAAGCAAATACAAGCAGCAACAGTCAAAGTGAAAAGTGTAAGTACTGGCTAAGCGTACATGAGTTTTTTGACTTCATAGGCAAGATGATAGCCGGCATAAGTCGTAGTTTCCTGTTCCGGTGGTCTGAAAACAGCACACTGCTCATAGCACACCACATGTCAAACCAATATCAAAAGAAGTAACCACCAATCACCCTCCAAAAAAAACTCGTGGCTTATACAGTGGAAAAAACCATGCAGTGCCTCTATTCGCACTAAAAACGCTTGACAGGGTGACGTGGAAACCTATAGACTCAGTTTTCAAGAAATGTTAATATCAGCTATTATATCTAGAAGGCGCTGCGTTTTTACCTTGAGTTATAACCTGGCGATACAATGTTTTCCTGTCTCGTCACGTTTGGTTTTACTTTGTTTACTTGTTTTATTGAGTTTACCATGTTGGGGACAGTGCTGTTCCGCTGCTGGTTGTGGTTCCGCTGCGTCACTAAAACAACAACATTTGAACAGTCAGCCGCAAACGAAATAAGCTGATGGGCCGGATAACTCTTAATGTTTACATGTATATCTTAATTTGTAAATGGGCACTATGTTTTTTTACACAACCGTGGATTCAAGAACTCAGTTATTTGTTTTCGAACGTGGATGTTTCAGCTTGGATTTGGAATCTACGTGAAATCTTGCGTAAAATGAACCCTAATAACGCAAGGTTGCTTCAAAAAGAAAAGAGAAATCGCTCGAAGAAACTTATAGAATTTTTTTTTTCGAAAATATCAAATTTTTTCCCCGAAGCGGAATGCGAGAAAAACGATGGCAAAAATCACATTAGCAACGAGCAACGATATTTTCGTACCTCCAAATTTTTCTGCCATAACTCAGTTATTTGTTGACGTACGCTCAAAATTCGCACAGTTTTGGATTCTGCGTGAAGTTCTGCGTTAATTGAGCAAAAATAACATGAGTTTGCTTCACAAATAAAACGAGATATTGGCTAAAACTGTTTTTATAAGTTTTTTTGAGATGATTTTCAAAAACTTTTTTGGGGTAAAAACGGCGTTAAATTTTTTTGAGTTACATAATTTAAAAGAGAAGCTGTAAATCTAGCAAGTGGCTAAATCTCAGATTGGTAGGTCAAAAAGTTTACGAGTGGCAGCCAAAAAACAAAAAACTAAAAAGTTTTTTTGCAAAAAAATTAACAATCACATTTTGCATATTTAAGAGCGCATTCAAAAAGAAGAAAGCGCGAGAAAAACGATGACGCAGACCGTTTCTTTGTATGTTTCGTAGTTTCGAAGACAGTGAGCATTAAAAATTTCGGATTGAAAATTCACTCTTGAAAACTTTAATTGGTCATAACTCAGTTATTTGTTGTCGTACGTGGATTCTAAACTCGGATTTGAAATTTGCGCAAAATTCTGCGTAAAATGAGCTCCAATAACGCAAATTTGCTTAAAAAATAAGCGAGATATCGACCGCAGAAATTTGATATTGATATTATTTTTGTTCAAAAAAATTAAAATTTTGACTTTCAAAAAATCTAAAAACAAATTCTAAGCAAACAAAATGCAAGAAAAACGATGGCGAAAGCCACATCTCTCTAACCATCGTAGTTTCCTAGATATGAAGCAACGATTTTTCGAATCCTTAAAAATTTGGCTTTCTGGCGACTACCCAAAATTTTAATTCTCCATAACTCAGTTATTTGTTGAGGTAGGGACTTTTTTTTGACTGTTTTGGAACCAGCGTAAGATTTTACGTAAAATGAGCACCAATAACTTAACTTTACTTCACAAATAAGCGAGATATTGATCAAAAACTGTTATCAAAAAGTTTTTTTGAGATAATTTATAACTATCTTGGAGCAAAAACAAAGTAACTATTTTTGACTTAAACACCAATCGAATGAGGAACTCTGAATGTGTAAACTGGCCAAATAGTTTATGAATAGCGGTCAAAAAACGAAAAAGTCAAAAATTTATATCAATCAAAATTTTTTTTTGCAAAAAAATTAACAATCACATTTTGCATATTTAAGGGCAAGTTCTAGAAAAAAAAGCGCGAGAAAAAAGATGGCGCAAACCGTTTCTTTCAATCTTTCGTAGTTTCGAAGATATTGCAAATTGAAAATTTTGGATTGAAAATTTACTATCCGAAACTTTAATGGGCCGTAACTCAGTTTTTTGTTGCCGTACGTAGATGTTGAGCTCGGATGTGGAATCTGCGGGAAATTCTGCGTAAAATGAGCCCCAATAACGCAAGTTTACTCAAAAAATAAGCGAGATATCGACCGCAGTTTTTGACCTTGTGTTAGTCATGAATATTTTTTCAAAAAAAGCAAAGTTTTGATTTTTAAAATTTAAGAACGAATAATAACAAGCAAATTTCGAGAAAAACGGTAGCAAAAACCACATCTTTCTATGTGTCGTAGTTTCGAAGATATTGAGCATTAAAATTTTCGAGATTAAAAATTAATATCTGAAACTTTATTGGGCCATATTTCCGTCTTTTGTTGTCGTTCGTAGATTTTAAGTTCAGATTCAGAATCTGCTTGAACTTCTGCGTAAAATGAGCTCTAATAGCGCGAGTTTACTCAAAAATTTAGCGAGATATCGACCGCAGAAACTTGACATTGTGTTGGCTATGAATTTTTTTTTTCAAAAAAAGCAAAATTTTGATTTTTGAAAAATTTAAGAACGAATAATAGCAAACAAATTACGAGAAAAACGATGGCGAAAACCACATCTTTCTATCTGTCGTAGTTTCGAAGATATTGAGCATTAAAATTTCGGAACTGAAAATTCACACCCAAAACTTGAATCGACCAAAACTTAGTTATTTCTTGTCGTACGTGGATTTTAAGCTCGGATTTGGAATCTGCCCAAAATTCTGCGTAAAATGAGCCCTAATAACACAAGTTTGCTCCAAAAATAAGCGAGATATCGACCGCAGAAGTTTGACTTACCCTTCGTTCATGAAATCACGGTTGTGTAACAAAACATATTGCCTTTTAACAAATTAAGATAGATATCTAAAACAACATTAAAACGAAACCTCAAATTTCGTCAACGAGGGTGCAGATATGAGAGTTACTACCCCTCGTCCCGAACCATCCCGCCCAAGAGCTCATTTTTTTCGTTGCCTGACGAAACGTCGTCCGGGTCTACATAATTGAGGATCTAGTAATCGTTGTGATTCGTACTCGAATTTGAAAATCGCAACATCGAGGGGAGGGGAGGATGCAACATTGATATACACAGTGACGAAGAAAACAGTCGGGGGGGAGGAGGGGAGGGTTCAAATTCGACCTTCGAGCCCAATCCAATTGCGCGTTTTAGGAAGAGTTAGTGGTTAAAAAACAAGCAGGCCGGTGATTTTGCGCACGGCCTGCTTAATTTTAGAATGAGAAGCGCATCTACTGTCAACTTACAGTGCATGTCGTCATGCCTGTTCATGTCACCTGCAAAGAAACAAAAGTCAATTCCTGTGGTTGCTTCGTGGAGGAAGATGATCTAGTCTATTCTAGTTCTGATTCTAATGAAGGTAAGCGTGGGGGATAAGGACGAAGGGTGTTAGCAGAGTTTTTCAAGAAGCGCGATTTTGGAGATCTACGTCTGTGCGAAGGGATGAACGGTGCGTTAGATAGGAGCGATTTTATACCTCTGACATGAACTTTCTTGGGCAACTCTGGTGGTGTGAAGGTAGGAGGAGGATGATGGTCATCTGTAAACCACAAACCAATCTCGCACATTCAACTATTTCTCTATAGTAACCTAAGTCGGATAAGCCGACTTCTAGATCTACGCAAACAAGTGCTGACATGCGACAAACATGCTACCAAGGCAAAGAGGCATGCGCTAGAAAGAGAAGAGTGAAATGGTGTTTGAGCTAGATTTCTGTTCGTGATCCTGTGGCCCTTCGAAGCTTGCTTGATTGACTTACTTGAGTATGTGAAGTCCTCGCCTGCATATACCAAAAAAGGGTTAAAAGTGTGAGTGGGGTGAAGGGTGACGCAGCGTCAACCTTCAGAGGTTGAAGGGCGGATGAATGAAGAGGCCATTCCACGAGGAAGCTTCCAAGATGGCGGCTTCCTCAAGGAATGCCTCGTGTAAAAACAGAAATTCCACACCCTAAGACACTTTCTAAGACACGCACTATTCTCACATCGAACTACCACACAAGAAAATTTTGTGTCAGTCAGGCGACCTCGTTTCCGGAAACTTGAGGAAGTGCTCCAGACAGACAGAAAAACAAAACACAACGAGCTGTATGTATTCCTCACAAGTTTACACAGACACAAACAGAGAGAGTGTCATCATCGAAAACGGAAAAAATAAATAAAATGTGATGTGTCTTGGTGAGTTAAGTGATTTATGATGGGAGAATACGTACTTGCACGGCCAACCATCTGGATGGCTCTGACGCCTTTCCTGAATGTTGCCACTGTACAGCGAACCAGACAAAAATCATTGTTAGTCGCAGCAAATGTCAACAGCCTGTCGTCTAGCCTAGAGGTCAAAGAAGAACGACGTTCTTCTTTCACCGGTTATGTTACAACCCTGGGCTAAAGTGGAGGTGGGGGCGTTACAGGATCGTGGACCAATGAGAGGGGACCATGGGCGGACGCAGATACAGACAAAAAATGAACGTCTTTATATTGAACCAGCCAATAAACAAACTAACGCAACAAATCTAGTTCTCGCTTTCTTTTGTTTTTTGTCATCAACATCCAATGAATTTATTGTCTGTGCTTGACGAAATGAGTTTAAAATCTAGCCAATAAAAGGAAAGTTACGATCGAGTTGGTTGTTTGGGGCGTGTTTTTGTTGCAAAAACTGAATTGATAAAGAAAACTTCGGCCAATACAATGAACTCTTTTTTGGGTTTTAATCTGATTGGATTACAATCGCCATTTTGCGATGAAGAAAGGGCGGATTAAAATTTAAATTTATTATAGTTTATTATTATTATACTTAATTAATAAATATGTTAAAAGTAATGTCCATGTCACTGTTGCAATAAAACTACCAGAATTACAATTATTTGTTTTTTTATTTTTTTTTTATTCGTCTCTTTTATTCTAGAGTTTTGTAACCAAATTTCGTTACTGTAAAATTAACATTATTATAATCACTTTTTTTTATTTCCAAAATTTTTGGTTCCTCCAGAAATAAAAAATTCTAAAATTTGTCACTTCTGCTTTAGAAGTTTGTAACTTGGCACGAATAATAAAAGTTTTTAAAGAAATCTTCCTGTCAAATTTTGTTACTGTAGAATTAACATTACCAAAATTACATTTTTTTTATTTTCAAAATTTTTGGTTCTTCCAGAAATAAAAATTTCTAGAAATTGTTTGTTTTGCTCCAAAGGTTTGTAATTGGGTCCGGTGAATAAACATGTCAAAAGTAATAAGTTCCTTGAATTTTGTTATCGCAGTCTTAAAACTAACAGAATTATAATTATTTGTTTAAAGTTTCAAAATTTTTGGCTTATCAAAAAATAAAAAATTTCCAAAAGTTGTCCCTTTTGCTCCAGAAGTTTGTAACTTGGCACGATTAATAAACTTTTTAAAAGTAATCTTTTTGCCAAATTTCGTTACTGTAGAGTTAACATTACCAAAACTACAATTTTTTTACATCTTCAAAATTTTTGTTTCCTCCAGAAATAAAAATTTTTAGAAATTGTTTTGGTCCAGAGGTTTGCAATTCGGCACGATTAATAAACGAGTCAAAAGTAATAAGTCCCCCAAATTTCGTTACTGTAGCATTAAAACCAACAGAATTACAATTATTTTTTTAAACTTTCAAAATTCTTGGCTTCTTGAAAAATATTTTTTTTCTAAAATTTGTTTATTTTGTTCTAGAGCTTTGTAACTTGGCACGATTAATAAACATGTCAAAAGTAATAAGTCCTCTAAATTTAGTTACTGCAGCATTAAAACTAACCGAATTACAATTATTTGTTTTAACTTTCAAAATTTTTGCCAACTCATATCAAAATAAAAAAATCCAAAATTTGTCTTTTTTGCTCTAGAGGCTTGTAACTTAATAAACGTTTTGAAAGTATTCATTTTGTCAAATTTCGTGACTGTAGGGTTAACATTACCAGAGTTACAATTTTTTTCATTTTCTAAATTTTTGGTTCGTTTAGAAATAATATTTCTAAAATTTGTCACTCTTTTTGCAGAAGTTTGTAATTGGGTACGATTAATAAACATGTCAAAAGTAATAACTCCCCTAAATTTCGTTACGGCAGCATTAAAACTAACAGAATTACAATTATTTCCTTTCAAAATTTTTGGCTTCTTGAAAAATATTTTTTTTCTAAAATTTGCTGTAGAGATTTGTAACTTGACATGATTAATAAACATTTTAAAAGTAATCGTCTTGGCAAGTTTTATTACTGTAGAATTAACATTAACAGAATTACAATTTTGTTTCTATTTTCGAAATATTTTGTTTACTCCAGAAATAAAAATTTATAAAATTTATTCCTTTTGCTTCAGAGGTTTGTAACTTGGCACAATTAATAAAAATTTTCAAAGTAATCTCCATGCCAAATTTTATTACTGTAGAATTAACATTACCAAAACAACAATTTTTGTTTTATTTTCAAAATTTTTGGTTACTTCAGAAATAAAAATTTCTAGAATTTGCCTCTTTTGTTCTACACGTTTGAAATTAAACACAGTTAATAAACATGTCTAAAGTAATAACCCTGCTAAATTTCGTTACTGTAGCATTAAAACTAACAGAATTACATTTTTTCGTTCAAAAACTTGGTTTCTCAAAAAATAAAAATTTCTAAACTTGGTCCCTTTCGTTCCAAAGGTTAGTAACTGGGCACGATTAATTAACACGTCAAAAGTAATATTTCTTTCAAATTTCGTTCCTGCAGCGTTAAAACTAACAGAATTACAATTTTTTTTTAAATTTGAGAAATGGTGGAGGCGCCGGGCCACTTTTTCAAAATCTGTATCTACGCCCGCCATGGAAGACCATCGTCGCCTTAGTGCTTAAAAGCATGGGCCAAACAGCCCATCTGGCGCTTTACATCGGACCGGAACTATCTAGCTCTATCTCTTCGGATCTCTTGGTGATTGCGTAGCGGCCAAGTGAATCTTAAAAATTCTGCTAATAAACCGAAAGAAAAACACCGCTCGATACGGACAACGAAAAAAAGCGCAGCAGCTAAGCATGGTATAAAATGGAGAGGGCCTACCATCCAGGCATCTTTGATAGGCGGTGTTAAGGCCTTGTTTGACCATGCCTGTCTGCATCATGATCATTCCAACATCTGTAAAAAGCCACAAAAACGAAAAAGTCATGTTAGAAAGGACGAAATACAAAAAACAAGGAGAAATGGGAGCCCAGGGTCAGCCGCACGACCTCTTCTTCATTTGGTACTTACATCGGCGATGGAATGAACCTATCCATGCATAAGAAATGTGCAAGAGGGTACAGAATGTGTGTCAAAGTACATTCCGTTACGCAGGCAAAATTTCAGCAAGTTTTCGGTTCGGAAAGAAGCTACGTTTCGGTACCAAAACAAATTAAGGCTACACATACCAATGGCAAGACTAAAGTGACAGAACCATATTGGAATGTGTAATTCGATGCAAATAGGTAACATTTCATGGTAGCAAACAAACTAGTTTTTATAATAAAAAATGTAGAAAGAAAACGAGCCGATCCATCAGGCAGGATCTAGACAGATCTAGAGTCAATTATAGATCATCAATTACCTAGATCGTGGGACCAGTTACGTTGCTGAACTGCCACTAAAAGCCACCACAAACATTTTCAGTTAGAGAGAAAAATTTTATCGTTATTTACAATACACGGGTGATAACATGAATTATACTCATGGGCAAGGAGAGAGAGACCAACGTGAGAAAAAACGCCGCTCGAGTAATCAAAGAGAAAAAAACACACTCACAGTTTTTGCATTTGCATTTTTTGATCAGCGTCTCGTCCTTGATTTCGTCATGGCACGCTTTGCAGTAGAACCACGCTCTGCAAAACACTCATTTGCACCAAAAACTTCTTAAAACCTTTCCCTCCCCTCACCGTTTAACCTCATCAGCGGACTGCGCGATGAAGAATCCCTGAGTGTTGGCGACGATCTTCGCCCCTCTCGGATTGATCGAGATCTTCGTATCCGCGCCTTCGCTTCCTTTTACTTCAATCGCCAACAGAAGGAGTTTCAACTTGGTGAAGCACAACCTACGGAAACAACATCAGTGTCTCTTCCCAGCGCCCGTTTCTCTACATCTAGGAAGAGATCTGGACTCCGGAAGGAACTCTTCAGCGTCCAGGACTCTTCTTCTGCACGCCGGTTCATGCATGCGACTATGAGTAAGATTGCCCAAAGAAAAGAAGAGAAATAAAAAAAAGACATGCACAGTGAGAAAGAGCTAACAGCGAAGCACAGCAAGCCAAGTGACTTTCTTGACAAGTACCGGTAAGTTCGCTCTAATTGTTATTGTAAGCTCCATCCCCCAAAAAACAGTCTCTCAAAAGCAAACCAGTTGCAAGAAATCTAAAAATTATGGTGGAACCTATTCTATGGGGTCAAAGTCCATAACACGCAAACACAGAACAATCTACATCTGAGAATTAGTTCGTTAATAACATTAAAACGCTAGTTGTGTTGCTGGGAGGGGAGGCCGGGGAATCCGACCTGAAGGGAAAGATCTAGATGGGGCGCCAGCTCGATTTTCAATGCCAAAACTTAAAAATTGTTAAAACAACAGTTTTTCCATATGAGCATTAAAAATTCGCGGGATCGCTCTAGATCTTTTTTCCAAGATAGGGCGCCAGCTTGATATTCAATGCCTCTTTGAGTTATTTACGAAACTAATAAATTGTTAAAATAGCAGTTTTACCATATGAGCATCAAAAATGGGCGAGATTGCTTTAGATCTTATTCTCCAAGATGGCGCGCCAGCTTGTTTTCCAATGCCTCTATAAGCAATTTACGAAACTAAAAAATTGTTAAAATAGCAGTTTTTCTATATGAGCACCAAAAATGGGCGAGATTGCTCTAGATCTTTACGCTCTAGATAGACGCGCCAGCTTGATTTCCAATGTATCTATGAGCTGTTTACGAAACTAATAAATTGTTAAAATAGCAATTTTTCCATATGAGCATCAAAAATGGGCGAAATCGCTCTAGATTTTATTCCCCAAGATGATTTGCAATGCCGTTATGAGCTATTTACGAAACTAATAAATTGTTTAAATAGCAGTTTTGCCAGATGAGCTTCAAAAATAGGCAAGATTGCTTTAGATCTTATTCCCCAAGATGACTCGCCAGCTTGATTTTCAATGCCTTTTTGAGCTATTTAAAAAACTTAATAAATTGTTAAAATAGCAGTTTTTCCATATGAGCATCAAAAATGGGCGAAATCGCTCGAGATCTTTACCCCCTAGATGGGGGCACCAGCTTGATTTCCAATGCATCTATGAGCTATTTACGAAACTAATAAATTGTTAAAATAGCAATTTTTTCATATGAGCATTAAAAATGGGCGAAATCGGCTTAGATCTTTTACCCCAAAATGAAGCACCAGCTTGATTTTTAATGCCTCAATTAGCTATTTACGAAACTAATAAATTGTAAAAATAGCAGTTTTGCCATATGAGCATCAAAAATGGCGAGACCGCTCTAGATCTTTTTCCCCGGCAGTGCTGCCGCCACATTCGGTCTGTAACTCTACTCTATATCTAGACACAGAAAATACCGGACCAAATGTGATCGGCGATCGTCGTGTGTCATCGTTTTCGGGATCGGTAGGTACTTTAGTAATCGTGTTGCGTGTGGTAAAGAGCTTACTCGCTGGCCTGGGGGAATGTCATGCCTGTGAACGAGGGGGACAGAGTCTCAGTGTACATCTCGCATCCCGTGCCTTGCAGGTAATCGTTCTGCCAGACTTGCGTATCGGGGGACTGAAACCACAATACATCGCCACTCAACACTTGGCATGTCACAGACCACAACCAGCCATCAGAGCGGCGCTGCTGGCGCACTTGAAGACTTCCAAGTCAAGGTCGGCCGAGGACAAGGATAAGGGAAAGAAAGAGATAAAGAACATCAACAGCAGATTTACACAAAAGCTTGCGAGAAATTAACCACTCGCGTTGGACCACGTGGTCTCGTTAATCTGTGATTGGAGGGCTCTGCATGAACATGAGTGCATATCGTTTTTTCATTGGTCGTCCTTCCGACTTACTCTGTTGCCTGAGCAAATGGCATGCCTATAAACGACGGACTGAGCGTCTCGGTATACATCTCCATTCCCGTGCCCCTCAAATAGTCATTGGTCCACACCTGCATGTCTGGGGACTGCAACCATTCAACACTCAATAAAGCGATCACAAAGCACGCGATTGGGTCTGCTGTTGATGGTAGGCGGGGCTCTCGAAACTTCCGGTCCTTGGAGCCGGATAACCGAAAGCCCCGGTGATTGGGGAACAATCTTACCGTTTTAAACGAACGCATGGCGAACAGGTTCGCCATCATCGTCGAGAAGCCCGGAGCCAAACACGACTGGGCGATGAAGCCCAATTTCAACTCGGCCAAGCAGATGACGTCGTCGCCCTGCTTCCAGTCCCACGAAGGAATGTTGAGGAGGTACGCCTACACAACACAATCTTTAATAAGTCGAACACCTCCGACAGCCCCACCTTGTTATGGTACTGCATCAACTGGATAATAACGCGAATGTCGTCACTGTAGTTCTTGATGGAGATGACTCTCATGATGTTGGCGGCGTCTTCAGCGTCCGGATCTTGACAGTACTTGTTCGCGAGGACGAGACACGCATCCGCTTCGTGTACCTGAGGAGTTGCACCGATCAAATTGTGTCTTTCGGGGGGTGGCGGTACTACTACTAACTCAATCTCGAAATTGCAAAAAATTTGAACCTCGCTCTAAAGTATACAAGGCGCTTGGAAGCGATTATACTTCTACAGTTCGTTGCATGCATTGAAATCACGCTACCATTCCACAAAACATACGAGTGCACAGTTCCTGATGATAGTGGCGTTAGTAACGAAACTATGCATGCACGGGTCTCCTCGTTGCTCGTCGACACTTACCGATCATGGCGGGGAAGTTATCGCTCCTAACACTAATTATAGAGGACGCTAATTGTCGAGTTAGTCACTAATTTTGCCGTTTTAGGGGTTAGGGGTTTTCCCTTGACAACTTTAAAACAGTTAACATCGAAGTGTCGTGGCTGAGGACTTACCTTGACCCTTTGAAGATCAATAGGGTTCATGATGGTACCTTGGAAGAATTCTACAGTAGTGAAATGTCTCTTGAAAAGACCTTCCAACTCGAGGTCAGGTGGTTTCCTGCACATTTCAACAGTTAACCACTAAAACAACGACATTGACGCATGATGTTATGTATAAAACTTTTTCTACGATCCATGGGACATTCACCAGCATGCAGCGTGACTATCCTACAGCTTCAAAAGTAAAAAAGTAAAAGTGCTGCGAGGTAAAAAGCGAATAAGAATAAACACACGGTCCATAAGGAAGCCCCCGGTACCTTGACGCGCTCAAGGTCTACGGCATTCATCATCGTTCCCTGAAAAAACTCCACCGTCGTGTAGTGACGTTTCAGAAGACCTTCCAGCTCCAAGTCGGGTTCTTTTCTAAAAAGCAACGGCAGGTTGATTTGAGTGGGGGGTTTTAGTAGAGTGGCCCTTATGACATGATTGAGGTGGCAACACTGCGGTGAGAAAATGTGGGGGCCAGTGGTGCCACCTTGCAGTGAAGCAGAGTAGGGTTTAGTGTGGTGTACCTGTGCAAGAAAACGACCTCCACATCGACGTCTTCTCGGTCTTCGTGTAGGAAATCCTTGAGGAAGTGGGAGACGGACTCGTAGGTGATGTGTCCGCAGACAACAATGTGCCTAGTTCGAAGAAAAAAATTAGTCGAAAGGAAACGAGATAGCACGAACTAATCATGCCCAGTGCGATGGGTGAAAAAATCTAGCAAACTTCTCGAAATGACGTTAGGTGTCTAGATTAGTCAACCGGTTAGTCCATGCAAGAGAAAAGTTGGTACTATGACTCGCTAACTATTATATACAAGGTGAGCGCCTGTGCACACAGCCTGGCCACGCACAATTGTCGGGTGGCACGTCATGCATCTCACTCACTGAGCCGCCCCACGGAGGGGGCGGCACACCGCACACCACACGAGCCCCGGAAACACATCGACACAACAATAAAAACAGATCGTATCGAAGGTGGGAGAACATTAAAAGGGACGAGAAGCGTGCAGGATGGTAAGTTATACAATAAACATCAAACGAGCATTGGCCGCGTCTCTGTGGCGAGAAACGGACATTGTTCGCTCCGACTGTCCTCGGTTCTCACCTTCTGCCTCTTTCGTTCTTCAGGGTGCCGCCGTACTTTGGTCTAGTCCCGATCAAGTCAATGATCTCGGGGATACAACTCGCAAAAATCGCCTAGACGAAAGACACATTTGTCGCAGTTGTAACAGAGGCGTAACGGAAGCGTAAGGAAGGAGGGATTCGACGGAAATGGGACTTTCTTGTACAATTAACAGCGATCTGATATGCAATAGTCCAATTAGAGGAGCCTTACAGGTCTTTTTACTTTGAGATTTTCTACCTCTGACACACAGGCGTTTGACAGTCATCCTGCACTTTCGTTCGATGCAGCGCGGCCGTGCGTGGCTCTAGCAGGCTGTGCAGGCTTGTTGGGTGCTACTATGGACTACTAGACCAGCTATGGTCTCGCTACTATCCACTCATCCCATTCTGTATGCTCGGCCAGCGACAAAAAGGGAGGAGGAATAAGGGTTAGTCGGTTAAGCATACAGAATGCACGTGTCAGTTCGGCCCCAGCAAACTACGGTCGCGGGAGGCCACGCAACGCACTAAATTCAACACGAATGACCTTGAGCCTCGCCTCGCCTCGCCTCGCCACAGACCATTTGCTGGGACATGCCTCAACTCTAAGGTGATTGCTAGATGACACCAAAAACATTACCCTCTACCATATACAGTATGATCTCTAAACAAGCTTGGCTCAAGGGGTGATATTTTTGGATGATAACAACGCTAATATGTTACCGAGTAGCGCAAAGCATAACCCAAGTGCTACAAACTCAGTCAAAATAATAATCACAGCGTCACATTCCGAGTGGTTATAATTATACGTATAAAATATGTAAAAAGATGGATGGAATATAATATGTAGCAGCCTTGGTTTAATACCTGCGTCGTATATCTTTGCTGTACTTTCCGCCATACTTGGGTCGATTGGCAGCGAGCTCTGTGATCTCGGGAATCCAGCTGGCAAACACGGCCTAACAACCCACACACCCCATCAGGCTCCTCCTCGGACCCCATTTTTTATATATATATATACTACTCTACTTAGATTATCACTAACACTAACATACGACAACAACGTTTTGCATCGGTTCGGTTGGGTTAGTGGACGCTTTCTGCGCAGGCGGCGGCGATTTGCAACCATTAGCAATGTCACAAATTACTAATTACTCACTAATTAGTCACTCAAGTTACTAATTACTTTAAATTAATTAGCACAAATTACTCCTCGATTGCATTTATTACACATTTTCCTTAAAAAATTTACATAAATTAGCTTAATCACCATTAATTGCATTAGTAAAGCCTAAAATCGTACTAATTTCAACTAGTTAATCAAAATTACCGTACCAATTTTTTAGCATTATCTCGTGTATTTCCAGTAATTACTTAAATCAAGTAAGTGAGCATGATTTGGGATAATTTCAATAATTTGTTAATTAATTATACTTCAATAGTGTTCTTTTTATCAGTTTTATTCCACAATTATTAATTTTCTTTTACGTAATTAGTCTAATGACCATAAGTAATTCTAATTAAACTAATTTTGTCTAATTTTATGTATGATTCGTACTAATTTTTTATACAAGTTTCCTGTAATTTCCTGTTTATCTGAACCGACTACATCAATCTTAAATTATTAGTACCAATAATTAAATTAATTTCTTTTCGGTTACTAGTCACTTTTTTTAAACAAAAATAATTACTAATTTACTAATTTGATACTAATTTCGACTAATTAACCAAATTTAATGTAATTTCAATAAAGTTCAAGTCAGTCAAATCCCACTTATTTGTAATAATTACCGTAATTAAATAAGTGAGTAAAATTTGGAATATTTTTATCAATTTGTTAATTAATAGTGAAATAAATAGTCTTCTTAATCAGTTTTACTAATTTGATTTATTTTACTCATTTGCTATTTGTGTTATCCCACAATTATTAAATTGTTTAATTTTATGTGTACTAATTTTAATTTAAAGTTTTCTTTGATTTACTAATTAATTTTCAGCTTTAGTACGAATAATTGAATTAATTACTCTTTAACTAAACAAAAATAATTTTACTAATTTTGATTAATTAATTAAACTTACTTATTGAAATTTGAGTAAAATTTAACACATAGTCAAATCCTACATATTTCTACTAATTACTTAAATCAAGCAGGTACGCAGAATTTGGGCTAATTCCAGCGAGTTGTTAATTACGTAAAATAAAAAAATCTTGTACTAATGCGTCATAATATCAATACAAATTTGTTTTTAATTTACTTACTAATTACTGTTTAGCTGCATGATCTGCATCAATTTTAAGTAATTAGTCCAAATAATTTAATTAATTTTTTCTCTACTTGTCACACGTAAAATGATTTTTCTATTTTGACTAATTAATCAAACTTGCTTAATGTTATTTCAGTAGTTTATCACAATTTCGAGTTTCACTTTTTTCTAGTAATTACTTAAATCCAATGGATTTGGACTAATTTCAACATTTATTAATTAATTATATTGTAATTTTACTGTAATGGGGTTTTAATTTATATACGTTTTTTACTAAGTTTTCTTAATCAGTTTTACTAATATAATTAATTGGCTTTACATGTTATCCCACAATTATTAATTTGTCCACACGTAATTGGTGTAGTTACTAGCTCATAATTTTGTTTCTGTAATTTTCTAATTACTGTTTAGCTAGCCAAACTTCATCAATTTTGATTACATTAATTTTTCGTTTACTCTATAACACGTAAAATTAAAATAATATTACTAATTTTGACTAATTAATGAAACTTAATTAATGTAATTTCAGTATAGTTTAACACATGCTCAGCTCCCACTTATTTCTAGTAATCACGTGAATCAAACGGGTGAGCAGAATTTGGACTCATTTCTGCGAGTTAATTCATAAATGATTAATTACGAAAAAAAATCTTGTGCTGATGCGTTTTAATTTATACGTTTTTTTTGTAATTAGTACAATTAACTACTAGTAGCTGTGTTTGGGGGTTTACTAATTTGCTTGTACGTAATTAGTATAAAAATCAAGTTAAATTAATTTATTCACCCACTTTGTTGCAAATGGTTGTAGTAATTTGAGCTAATTTGGACTAATTGGCAATAATTTTGTTAGGGTATCTGGCAAGTAGCCGCCGCCTGGAGACGCCCCCGCGCGCACATCTCGTCGTTTCCACATGAACGAAAAAGAGGGGAGGGAATAAATCGTAACCAATCAAAAATTAGTGTTTTTTTGTAAATAATGACGTGACGTAACTTCATTCGTCAAATGCAAAAAAGGGGCGGGTCTGATGCATTACTACATAACTCAGTGCAAAAAAAGGGGTGGGAGCGGGGCATAAAGGGGGTGCAAAACAGTCACTAAAAGTGATGAAAAAAAAATGTGCGGGGCTGGCTGTGTTTAAAAAATCGAAATAAAAAAAAGTGAAAAACTCGCATGCAATTTCCGGCTGTACAAGTCGATGATGATGAAGGAATACAGCCGAAACGTTTTATCGGTGTATTTCTTCGTTTTACATTGTACCTCTTTCCGTGTTCTCTCTTGTACTCGCCGCAGTATTTGGACCTAGTGCCTACTAGATCTATGATTTCTGGAATGCTACTAGCAAATATTGCCTGGAAACAAACATTCCTGATGCTGTAGTATTAGTGTAGGAAAATGAGAAAAAACCGGACGTAACCGGTTTTTCCCTGCCAACTACAAGCACAAAGAAAAAGCACAAGAAGCGTTGTTGCGGTGCCGCCACCATGCAAAAGTGGTAGAAAATGTCAAAATACACAAAAACATCTGCACAAGAACATCTCCACGGTAACAATACCTAAAGATCCCAAGAAAGGTTGCGGACAAGGGTAATATTTTTGTGTGTGTTGAAGGAAAAACGGTAAAGGTAAATTTTTATAGTGTGAAGCCGACTTCGTCTCAGCTTACGCACCACTCATTCTTTATTTACAATAGAAAAAAAGAGCAGCTTCAGAATGAAGTAAGCTGCAAGCACCAGAACATTGCAACATTGCTGTTGTCGATTTTTTTTACTAAAAACTTGAGAGTCAGCAGAATGGGAGGTTACAGTTCGGCAAAGTCGGGAAGTAACACTTACCAAGCCGACGAGGAGGAAAAACACTAAGAAAGTCCGACCAAGAACTGTATGACAGTACACGTCGCCGTAGCCCACTGTAGACATAGTCACGATGAGGAAATAAACACAGGTCCAGTAGGGTAAAGGGTTTGGATTCTTGAACTCCAGGGGGTCTCCGGAGTTCTCCAGCTAAAACCGAGCGGTCTAGTTCAACCAAATCCACCTCTTCTTACTCACCAAATGTATGATCCCAGCGGCTGTAAGCCACACCGATATAAATATGGACACTAACTGAGCAAGTCGTATAGAACTGGAAGTCTTCAGTATATTGAGGTATTGAAGAATATCCGGGACAGTCATTAAGCGCAACGCACGCAGAAAACGAAGGCCTATAAAGAGGGATTTTACTCACGCCTTGCCACCCCACTAAACTTACCAATCCACGTGCGATCCAAGTAGATGGAGACAAAGGACGGGGGTATCGTGAAATAGTCTACGAATGAGTACATCTCTAGCATAAACCATAACTTATCGCTAGCGGCTATAAACTGCAAAAAATGCCAAATTAGTCATATTGAGAGCTAATTTGTGTTTGGTGATTGTTTTTCCGCCTGCTTTTACACGGCACTTAAGCCGACTTAAGTGTCGTTAAGTTACTTAATGATGGTGCTTAAAATAAGTCGTAAATCTTCTAAAGTTGGCGGCTTTCCTTCGGTCACTCGACAGCGAATAAAACGATCGAACTGGTCCTCGCGAGCCGCATCGGCCCGGACGTTGGTCCTTCGAGCCGGACGAAAATTAGACTTTTACGGATTTTGGTCGTAGGAGTGCAGTTTGTCTGGCCGAATAATTCTGAACGAATAATTTCGTAATAAAACAAGCGTTTTTATAGTTTGTTTTAAAAAGAAGGAGACATATGGACTGCAGTCCGGAAAGTGTTTTTTTATTACTGTACAATACAGCTTTCATTTAACTAAGAGCAATGTATAGATTCTTATTTCATCGTAAAATAAATGTGGTTTTACAGCTTGGCGTAAGAATCTGACCAGAGGAGCACTTTATCTGACTAGTCAGGAAATGTGTTATTTTATTAGAATATTTTACAAAAGAAAAAACTTATGACTGCAGCAAGTTTTTTTACCATTTCGAAAACTGTCTCTTTATAGACTGTATGGCTGTCAGTCGACAGAAAAATCAAAATGTAACTAACATATAATTTATCCAACTAGTACAAGAAAACGCCCTCTTTATTGATTCTTGTTTTGCCTTGAAATAACTGTATTTTTACAGCCTGCTATATCTTAAAGAATAAGCAAATAAGACTGTAGCAAGTATACTTTATCTGACTAGTCCGAAATTTGACTTTCTCTGTTTTTGTATTAATTTATAGTAAAACAATTAAATTTTTACGCTTTTCTCCAACCATTCCGAAAAGTGTCTCTTTTTAGGGACATTACGACTTTATGGACTCTCACTCAACAAAAAAAAAAAAAATGTAACTAGATGTGGTGCAAAAGTAATTTATTCGACTTGTACAAAAACTGTCTATTTTATAGATTCTTGTTTCAACATGGAAAAACTGTACTTTTACAGTGCTACGACTTAAAAGATACACACATAAAACTCTAGCAAGTAAACTTTATCTGACTAGTCCGAAATATGACTTTGAATTTAATTTTTACGCAAGAAAAAGTTTAAGAAACAAAGGTGATTTGTCCAACCTTTTCAAAAAAGTGTTTATTTACGGACTGCATTGCTATCAGTCAACAGAAAAATGAAAATGTAACTGTAATTTAAACTGTAATTTATCCAACAAGTACAAAAACTGCCCTTTATACATTCTTGTTTCAACATGGAATAATTGTACTTTTACAGTGTGTTATGACTTGAAAAATACGCAAATAAGACTGTAGCAAGTATAGTTTATCTGACTAGTCCGAAATATGACTTTTTCTGTTCTTTGTAGAGTTTCATAGTAAAATAATTGAATTTTTACGTCTTCTTCTGAAAAAAATATGAAGAAGCAAAGGTCATTTGTCCGACCATTTCTAAAAGTGTCTCTTTACGGACTGCATGGCTGTCAGTCAACTGAAAATTAGAATGTAAGAATGGTGCAAGTGTAATTTATTCGACTAGTACAAAAACTGCCCTTTTTTATAGGTTCTTGTTTCAACATGGTATAATTCTACTTTTTCAGTGTGCTAAAACGTAAATAAGACTGTAGCAACTAAACTTTATCTAATTAGTCCAAAATATTACTTTTTCTGTTCTTTGTTGTGTTTCATAGTAAAATAATTGAATTTTGACGACTTGCTCTAAAGAAAAGATGAAGAAGCAAAAGTCATTAGTCCGACCATTTCGAAAAGTGTCTTTTTACGGACTGCATGGCAAAAAAGTGACAATACAAAAGCGACTAGTACAAAAACTGTTTTTTTATAATTTCCTGTTTCAACATGAAATAACTGTACTTTTATAGTTTGCTCTAACTTGATGAATAAGCAAATAAGACTGTAACTTTACTTTGTCTGACTAGTTCAAAATATAACTTTTCGTTTTCTTTGTACTGTTTCATAGTAACACATTTGAATTTTTACGCCTTGTGTTCAGGAAGAGATGAATAAACAAATGTTATTTGTTTGACCATTTCGAAAAGTGTCTCTTTAGGGGCTGCATGGCTTGAAAAATACGCAAATAAGCAAGTATACTTAGTATCTGACTAGTCCAAAATATGAATTTCAACGTCTTGCTTTAAGGAAAAGAGGAAAAAGTAAAGGTCATTTGTCCGACCATTTCGAAAAGTGTCTTTTTACGGACTGCATGTTGACGACTGGCAGAAAAGAGAGAATGTAATTATGGTGCAATTTTAATTTATCGGACTAGTACAAAAATTGCAGTTTTTATAGATTCTTATTTCAACATGAAATAATTGTACTTTTACGGCTTGTTATAACTTGAAGATTAAGCAAATAAAACTGTAGCAAGTATACTTTAGCTGACTAATCCGAAACATGACCTTTTGTGTTATTTGTATGGTTTGATAGTAAAATAATTAAATTTTTACGTCTTGCTCTAAAAAAAAGGTGAGGAAGCAGAGGTCATTTGTCCGCCCATTTCAAAAACTGTCTGTTTACGGATTACATAGCTGTTAACCGACAGAAAAGAGTGTGTTAACTATAGTTCAAGTGAAATTTTTCCGACTAGTACAAAAAAAGCACTTTTTATAGTTTCTTGTTTCAACATAAAATAACTGCTCTTTTACAGCGTGCTATAACTTAAAGAATGAGAAAATAAGATTGTGGCATGTATATTTTATCTGACTAATCTGAAATACGTATATTCTTTTCTACTGTTTCATAGTAAAACAATAAAAAGAACAAAAAATCCATCTGACGCGTCCGAAAAGTGCCTCTTCACGGACTTATACCGCTGATTCGACAGAAAACTGCACTTGACTAGACCAGAAAATAAAACAAATTGGTCCAACCGAGCCGCATCGCCCCGATCTTTGGTCCATGGAGCCGGATGACACTTACTCTTATTAAAAAATAGACCATAAAAAATATGTTGAAGGCAAGGTCGATTTGTTGCGTGATATTGTTGCTCCATTCCTGGCAGCGCTCCACACCTTCACTGAAAACAATAGAAACGTCATCAGTACCAAAATTAGCGCCAACTATGCAAATCTATCATTCAATTACAGTGGCGTACGTCACTTACTTCGAGGCATCGATGAAGTAGATTATAAGGGACGCTATGCTCAGAATGAACACCAGCACCACCTGGAAAGAAAGATTTATAGAAGCACGAAATTAAATTCTAAGACGGCGTTGAGTGATGTTATAATAGTAATAATAATAATTGTAAATTTTGACAGAGCGCAGCCTGCTGGCACTTGTTATTCCAGAGGCGACTTGATTTATTTATTATCCTCTTGAATAGAGTGTATTAAATCAGTAGTGTGAGCACGTTAATGGAAGTGCTACCAAAATAATCAAACAGTATTTATTTAGCGCTCTTGAGAAAAACGAAGTGGGCTGTCAGTGCTACCAACAGTCACAGCCTACTTGTTACAATGCTACCAATTCTTGAGAAAAACAAAGTGGGCTGTCAATGCTACCAACAGCCACAGCCTACTTGTTACAGTGCTACCAACCTAAGGTCGTAGTCCTCATAATTTATACACTACATATTGTTCTTGTCGTCACGACATGTTAACAGGTCGATAACGAGCGTGTCTGGAGGTGGTACCATTTGAACAATCCGATCGATGCTTATTAAATTATTTGTAGCAAGACTATAATCAATATCCGCGTCGTGTTGGAATTTTTAAGGTCCAAAGGCTTCTGCATCTCCGTACATAAATTTTCCAACGCCCCCGTGATCAATATCACCGACAAATTCGCCCATTTATTACCAATAACTTGTCGTCCAAATATTAACTCTGTCACTTTTACAACAATTAAACCAATATAATTTGACGAGCATTTCTGTTTACCCAATTAGCTCGAAGAGATTAAGTCACGTTACGAATTTAATTATCCCGTGGAGGAGGAAAAAGTGTCTTATTAGGATTCATTCGCATGTAAATGAGGACTTTGCGAGGAAATTTCCTTTTGCATTTGGCAGGTAATTACAGCACAGGGGTGCCAATAAGATGGACTGAAATTGAGCCCGAGTGCTAAGACTCTACGTTTTGGTCCTTCGAGCCGGATTACAACAAAAAAAAGCCGTTCTACTTCCTCGCGATAAAGAATTAGACCGATTTCCTATTTATCCGCAGTAATATACAAACAATCCGACATCTAAAATTAGCTTCCTTTGGATATCAGAGCAAATAAAACGGAATTTATTATATTTACCGACCGTGCATGGGGGAAAAATGACAAAACTACTTGTAAAGTTTTAATGCTGCTTCGTGGCCACCAAGCAAACTTTGTTCCATGTTAATGCCCTCGACTCGAATGCCTTTATTGCCCTTTAAACTAGTAGGGAAAAGGAGGATTCGGCGTTGCAAAGCTCGTTTAATCCAGCTGAAAGCTTTCTGGAAACTTATAAAATAAGTATGGACACGATAAAGTTTGCCGCAGTAAGAAATACATTCAGACGACGTCCGGAGGAAGAGGGAGAGATTTGGCTGAGTCGAAGGCGAAACAGGCCGAAAAGGGACGTTTTTCGGACCATGGAAGTGATAAAATTGAAGGATGTGGGTCGAAAAGCGATTTTTACGTATCTGTCCGAAAAGTGCCATTTTACAGACTTTTACAGAATTTTCACAGCTTCTTTTTAGAAGAACACGAAGATAATACTAGCGCAAATAGAACTTATCTGACTAGTCCGTAATTGACTTTATATAGATTCACTGTTGCTTCATATAAATGGACAGTTCTGTCTAAAGAAGGAAGATAAAAACATCAGACTAAATCAAATTTAGTTTATCTGACAGTTCAAAAAGTTCTTTTTTACAGACACTACTGCTATTATTCGACAGAAAAAAGTGTAATTTGCTTGAGTAGTCCGAAGACTGTTATTTTATAGACTCTCAGCTTGGTTTAAAATGTATTTTTTATGCCCAGTATTAAAAAACCTGTTTACAGATCCACTGCTAAAATAAACAGAAATAGAAGGATGTGACTGTTTAGTCGTTTATCTAATAATTAATGCGAAATATACTTTTTTGTTGTATTTAAGTTTATTTTATCTGATTAGATCATATTGCATCTTTATAAACTTTCGAACTTTTACAGCATGTTTAAGGAAGAAGACACTTATCTGACTAGTCCGTAAATATGGTCTTCTATATATTTGCTGTTGCCTTATTTAAGTGAAATTTTTCAGCTTTTTTCAAACAAGGAAAATAAAGACATTTGGGCTAAAGCAAATTTAATTTATTTGACAGTCTGAAAATTTTCTGTTTACAGACTTTATTGCCATTATTCGATAGAAAAAAGTGTAATTTGTCTATATAGTACGAAAAATGCCATTTTATAAACTGTCAATTTGGTTTAAATTGCAACTTCTGTGGTCAGTATAAAAAGCCTCTTTACGGACTATATTGCTAAAATTATATAAAAATAAAAAAATGTGACTGTTATGCTTTGTCGTTTATCAGTTTAGTGAGAAATATGTTTTTACAGACTCCATAGATATCTGACTTGACCAAAAATTACGTCTTTCCAGACCTTTAAACTTTAACGGCTTGTTTTCAGAAGAAGATAAAATCATATAAATATAAATATTTTGAGTGTTGCGTCATATAAGTAAATTTTTACAGCTTTCTTTAAACAAGGAAGATAACAAAATTTAGTTTAAATGTTATTTATCTGACGGTCCGAAAAGTTTCGGTTTACAGACTCCTATTGCTGTTATTCGACAGCAAAAAGTGTAATTTGTCTAAGTAGTGCTAAAACTGTCATTTTACAGACTTTCAGCTTGGTTTAAAGTGTAATTTCTATGGCCAATATGAAAAAGGCCTCTTTACGGACTCTACTGCTAAAATTGGACAGAAATAAGAAGATCTGACGGTTTTGTCGTTCATTTGATTAGTGCGAAATATGCTTTTTTACAGACTCTATAGCTATCAGTAAACTTTATCTGACTAGACCAAAAATTCCATCTTTACCCACTTTTTAACTTTCACAGATTATTTAAAAAAAAAAAAGAAAAAAAAGCTTTTGTAGCAAATATCGTTAATCTGATTAGTCCCTAAATGAATTTCTATAGATTCACTGTTGCTTCATATAAATGCACTTTTAAAGCTCTTTTTGAAGAAGAGAGATAAAGAAATTTAGAATAAAGCAAATCTAATGTATCAGACAGTCCAAAAAAAATGTTTAGAGACTCTATTGCTGGTATTTGATGTAAAAAAAATTAATTTGTCTAAGTTGTCCGAAAAGTGCCATTTTACAGACTCTCAGCTTGGTTTAAAATGTAATTTCAATGGACAGTATAAAAAAAGTCTCTTTACGGACTCATCATGCATTCTAAAGTTTTACAGGAACAAAAGAATGTGACTGTTTTGTTTTGTTTACTTTGAGTTTGTAACTATCAGTGTAGTTTATTTGTCTAGTCCGAAAAATCCTTTCTTACGAACTCTACTGGTTTAAATGTAATACGTAAAATGTAAATTATCTGATTATACCAAAAATTGCGTCTACATTCTAGCTCGTTTTAATGAAGAAGAAAACAATGAGATTGTAGCGAAGTTTGTCTGACTAGTCCGAAAAAATAGTGTCTGAAACAAACATAATTTATCTGACAGTCCGAAAAGCGCCTGTTTCTGTTCTCCGAAGCCCCCGACTTTTATTGTTCTGCCTCAACAAAAATACCCTCGATCCTGCCAACTCGCCGCCCCCGAAAACGACCCTCCCTGCGACGTGAGCGAATTTCCACCCCAACAAAGACAGCGGATTCGGAGACGTCCGCACTAGTTCGTTGAAAATTGCATTTGGATACTGGGTCAGGAGGGTGTATTGATCTCGTCTCGTGCTGCCAGGACGACTTTTCTGATTCAGCATAATTGTGATTAAATCGTGATTTATGATTAGCTTTAATTAATCGCTTCCTCTGATAAAGAAAAACGACCGGAAAACTCCGAGAAGGAAGTGCGTTAATATTTTATAGCGTGTAAACAAGACCGTTAATTTGTGAGGTTGTAAAGTGAGGGAGACACCGAAAAATGACATTTTGAGAACGGGGACCAATGAGGACGCGCGTAATGGCCGCTCGCGCATGCGCGGTGGGTGGCGTGTAATCATTTATACGTATTTAAAAGTCTAGGAAACGGCGATAAATGTTTTATCGTTTGTTTTATTTTCAATAAATGTTTGATTGGTCGTTTTGGTGATGCGTAATAAAATGTTGATTTCTGCGAAGTTGGCGATGACCCTTGCCGGAGTATCGACGTTCTTTCTTTAATCTCCGATTACATGTCAACTTGAACGAAGCAAATAAGATGACAAGGCAAACACGCCACTGTTGTGTTACGAAAAGACCACTCATGGCAAAAGTTGTTTTTTACCAACACGAGTCGGATTTCAGGCGTTTTTTCAGTGTCGTCGTGACGTATTGTTGGATTATTCGCGGAGATAACTGGCGACTTTCCAATTGTCGGGAGTCGTTGGTTTATAAATTACATTTGCCTTAGGAAGAATAAGACACAACGAAAAACAGGAACATAAAAATTGCGGTTCCATCCCGACTGGCTCGATTATACACCAATTTTTCATTCCTAGTCGCAAATCGCTTATTTTATTTATTTAACTCGCTCTAAAACAAATATTTTCTCTCGTGTTTCGTTCTTTTCTAGTTCAAACAAACCGGAGAGAGAATTTAGGACAACTATATATTATTAAAATTACGCCAGAGCGTGTGTTGCGATAATTAAAACGTTGGGCGAGAACTCGTCAAAACGTCCATTCGGCCATCGCATTATTTTAAGCTCTATAAATTTATAAATAGGCGTTCCGCGACTAATTTTAGGTCGCATTCTATTTACGAAGCGACTGGAGATGTCACAACCTGTGAAAAGAAAGGAACGACTCCGATAAGTTGGCTGGGAATTCGAAAAATCAAGCGCGCGGTGAAGGTGACGTCTGACATTTTTCACCCTTTGAGGTTAACTTTGACAGGGCTACCAACGACAAGGCCTTCTTTGGCTCATTTTCCACAATAAACGACTTTCATGTCATTTTTGACTGTTAGGTTAATTTCGGCAGTGCTACCAACGCATAAGGCCCCCTTCGGTTTATTTTTCATAATAAAGGACTCAATGTGTCGTTACAAACTAAGAAAACAAAAAAAAGAACGAATTTTGATGTAATAAGTTGGCTGGGACTTCAAAAAATCAAGCGCGCGGTGAAGAACTGTCAATGAGATGTCATTTTTGACTCTTTGGCGTAATTTTGGCAGTGCTACTACGTACAAGGCCTACTTCAATTCATTTTTCTTAATAAACGACTTATTTTAACGTTCCAACTTGTGAAAAGGCGAAAATGACTCGGTGGAGATCTGTCACTTTGATGTAATATTTAATTCTTTGAGGTTAACTTTGGCAGTGCTACCAACAAACAAGGCCTCCTTCGATACATTTTTCATAATAAACGACTTAATGTGACGTTAAACTTGTGAAAACAAAGAAAAGCACGACTTTTGATCAGCTAAATTGGCTTTAAATTTGAAAAATCAAATGCGTGGTGAAGGACTGTTACTTTAATGTCATTAACACTTATTTTTTTACTAATATTTGTGGTTAATTTTGACAATGCTACCAACGCACAAGACCTCCCTCGGTTTATTTTTCATAAAAAACGACTCAATGTGACGCACAACCTGTGAAAATAAAGAAAAGAACGACTTATGATAAAATAAGTTGGCTGGGAATTCCACAAAACAAGTGCGCCGCGGAAATTTTTCAGTTTGGTGTCTTTTTTGAGTTTTTAAGGTTAACTTGGCAGTACTACCAACGCACAAAGCCTACTTCGATGCATTTTTGTTCATAAACAACTCAGCTTGACGTCACAACTTGTGAAATTAAAGAAAAAAACGACTCTCTGAAGATATAAGTAGGCTGGAATTTCGAAAAATCAAGAGCGCGGTGAATGCTCAACTGTCACTCATTTTTGACCGTTTGAGGTTAACTTAGCAGTGCTATTAACGTACAAGGCTTTCTTTGATTCATTTTCTATTCATTACAACCTGTCAAAACAAAAAAAAGAACGACTTTTGATGATAAGCTGACTGGAAATTTGAAAAATCAAGCGCGCGGTGGAGAACTGTCACTTTGAAGTCATTTTTGAGTCTTTAAAGTTAACTTTAGCAGTGCTACCAACGCATAAGGCCTCCTTCGACACATTTTCTATAATAAACGCCTCATTTTGACGTCCAACCTGTGAAAAGAAAGAAACGATTCTCTGATGAGAAAAGTTGGCATGGAATTCAAAAAATCAAGCGCGCGGTGCAGATCTGTCACTTTGTTTGACTATTGGAGGTCAATTTCAGCATTTTTCAAAACAAAGAAAAGAATGACTTGATGAAATAAGTAGGTACGAATTTCGAAAAATCAAGCGCGCGGTGGAAAACTGTCATTTTTTGAGTTTTAAAGATTCACTTTAGCATTGATACCAACGCATAAGGCCTCCTCCGACACATTTTCCACAGAAAACGACTCATTTTGACGTCACAACCTGTGAAAAGAAAGAAAAAAACGGCTCTCTGACGAGATAAGTAAGCTGGAGTTTCGAAAATCAAGCGCGCAGTGACGGCTGAACTGTCACTTTGACGTCTGCCATTTTTTATTGTTTGACGTTAACTTGGCAGTGCTACCAACGCACAAGGCCTTCTTCGACACATTTTCCATAATAAACGACTCAGTGTGACCTCACAACCTGTGAAAAGAAAGAAACGCCTCTCTGATGAGCAAAGTTGCAGATCTGTCACTTTGATGTCATTTTTGACTTTTTGAGGTCAACTGTGACAGTGCTACCAACGCACAAAGTCTCCTTTGATACATTTTCCATAATAAACGACTCAATTTGGCTGTCCCGCAATGAAAATAAATAATTAAAATCGCGCTCAATTTTTATGACGCTATTGCTATTGCTACCATATGGTCGTAAAGCGTTCGAATTATCATCGTATAAAACCAAAACGACAAGGTTTAAAAGGTGCTTCGCGTGCCAGCCTGCGATTTCCTGCATTTTCCTGCAGTCCTTTGATCCGGGGACTAAACTTCCACGATTGGAATCCTGCTGGGTGTGTAAACCGCACGCGATTTGGGTTGGCAGCAATGAGGGAATGTTGGGGGTTTTACAGAGTTGTGGTGAAGTTTGTTGCAACAAAAATTATCTCGTCAAATCTCCTGGGAAAGTATCGACCGGGTTGTACAACAAATATTTAATTGTCATTGGTCAAAAGGGTTGGGGGTGGATGTAGTTGTGAATGTAAAAGCCCGACAAGGCGGATTTTCCGGTCTAGATCGTGGTAATTTCCGTCGATAATGAATTTTGCGGTTTCCGATGGCTTGCTTAGGTTTCGGGTGAATAAATTGTTACACATGTCGTCGACACGTGACAAAAGTTGGCAGAATTGGAGCAAGATAAAGGTGCCAAATATTTGTCCGAATATGATTCCGGGTGATAAATAAAAACACCGTTGGTAGCCTTGTTTCTGGGGTGGAAAAAGCGACTTGATCAGACGTGTTCAGTGACTTCCGCCATCGATTTCCTGTTTCCCAAAAAAAAGTCTCGTCGTGCGCCGCCCCCGACTCACCAAAATCCTGCCGGTGGTGGTCTGTCCCGAGATGAGTTCTCCCGCCCAGTCCTTGGCCTCCGTCATGAAGGTGCCCTCGAACTCCTGCTTGCCCTGCCTGGCCTGCTTCTGCTCTTTCTGCTTGGGGTCGTTGGGGCCATACTGAACCTCCTTCCTGCAGCATAAGAACGCGAACAACCGCCACACCAAGACGATGAGGAGGCCGGCCAAGAACGTGAAGATGCTGGACAGCAGGAAGCACCAGTATTTCCGCTCCACGAGGCATGGGTCCGGCGTTTCGGTGGTGGAAAGAGGCGGCTCGCTCGCCGCCGCTTCGTCCGTCATCCCGCGCTAGGCGGCATCCACTCACGCCAGCTACCGCACTCACCGCATCAGAAAGAAACGTCCTGGTCGCGGCACAGAGCGCAACTGACGACCGTCCCCCGCTGACGATCATGCGGGAATCAATACGAGAGGACGCCCAGGCGCCGCGCGCCGCGACGCCATCGACGCGGGAAGAACAACGGACGTGGAGCGCGGCCCTGGGGCGCGCCGAGTATATACCTCAAGACCAAACGGGAATAGACCATCTTCAACCAAAACACGGATAATGAGGTTTTTCTTAATTCGGTCGCTAATGAAGTCACATGGACACCGACGCCAACGACGCAGGCTGAGATTTATTTTCGCGCTAGTTGGAACTGCACCTGTTCCACGGAGACGTCGACATAGATGTGACACATTTTAGACGCAAATAGTTTGTTTATTTACACGCATTTTTACAAAACACCGCCAAAGTTTAAGAAAGGACCAGAAGAAGAGCCTTGAGGCACCAAGTCTTCAGCGATCTCAAAAATCGATATATTTTTTTTATTATAAAGGCATTTTATTTCCGGGTTTATTAAATTTGTTTCTGACGTCATTATTTATGTTATTTTTAACTATGATAATTATAAATATTATTGATATTTTAATAATATGTTTCGTGATCATGCAACCAACTATACGCATATACGCAATCATAAGTTTAGTGGAAACTGAAACTCTTTTCCTTTAGGCTTTTTAGGTCTCTTTAGATTCTTTCCTCTCATTATTTATTGAGACGTTTGTACTTTCAATTTTTTTTTACCTTTTAGTCTTTATAAACTTTTTTTAGACTGTAATGATTCTTTTTTTTCTTTGAGCTTCCAAGAAACTCTTTAGAATGTTTTGCACCGTTTTTTAGCCTTTCATTCAAATGTTTTAAGACTTTCGCTAGATTCTTCTTTATATGATTTTCTTGACTTTATATTTAAACTAGTAATTTCTTTTTTTTATAGTTTTTATTTTGACTTTTCATTTGAGCTTTTCCTTTAGACTCTTTCTTTAAATTGTCCTTTTAGAATCTATCTTTAGATCCTTTCTTTAATTTTTTTCTTTTACCCATTTTTATCTTTTTAGACTATTTAAACATTTTTTTAATTTTCCTATTTATTTGTTCACAATTTTTTGTTACTTTTTTGAGTTTTCAATAGATTCTTTTTAGACTTTTTTTTGACCCGCCTTTTACCATTTTTTAGACATTATCTACAAGCTTTTTTCTAATTTTTTTTCAGGCTTGCTTTTTTAAACATTTGTTTAAACTTTTCCTCTAAAGTTTTTCTTAACTTTTTCTTTGCCCTTTTTGATTAGAATTTTAAATTCAGTCCCGCCCAGACTATTTACCCTTTTTTTAATTGTTTTAGACTTTTTTTTCTTTTCTCCTTTATTCCTCCTTTACAGTTTTTAGACTTGTTATTTACATTCTTCCTTCGACTTTTTTAGAGTATTTCTTCAGACTCTTCTTGACTTATATTCATTTGGACTCATTCTCCTTCCGTTTTTTGCTCACTGTTTTTGAAAATCCCGCCACCCAAATCCACAACTCTCGTGGAAACCGAACCCTAAATAACGCCGAATTTGACATAACCCCCTCACCTGTCAAACTGACAGCTAACCTCAAAATCGTTCATCTTCCACAGCCGCTATGACCGAAGATCTGGATCCAAAGTGAGCCCCCCAATACTTCGATTCTTCCACTGTTTTTTTAAGTTCCAGTAAACCCGAAGACGCCGCCCAAGAAAATGCCCCGACGACATCTCCCATGGACGCTGTTTCCAAATCAGACGCCGATAAATCATCGAAAACAAGCGAGCAGCAAAGCAATTGTTACTGGTAATTTTTTGTTTGCTGCCCCCTTGATTTTACTGTTTTAATTTTAGCGGGAAAGAGCGCAATTTGAATATTGTGGAGCTGTTGTGCGCGAATTGTGCGAGGTGGTTTCATGAGTCGTGCATTGGGTACCAATTGGGGAAATTAGTACCTTTCCTGTCAAATTACGTGTTTTTGTGCAAGAATTGCTCGCCTACTGGATTGGAGAGCTTCAAGAAGAGTCAAGCGCGTATGACGGCGATTGTTTTAGGTGCCATAACTTTCAACTGTTTCCAGAGATCACTCAGATGTGCATCACAGCCATCGCGAATTTGCAGCAGGGGAGTAGCAAGGACGGCACCAACAGGATGATTTTCTCGAAGGAAAAGGAAATTATTCCGTACATTGAGTACCATTGGGAGGCTCTGACAACGACGTCGCGACGCGTCACCCAGTCATGGCACGCCACTGTCAACAAAGCGCTGATCAAGGACATCCACGTGTTGTTCGTTTTCGAGGACAACCCAATCAATGGCCAAATGTACGGCTTGATCAACACTGATCTCACTCACATTAAACCCAATTATGAGGCCATGATCAGGGGAGGCACTCTCAAGGTCACTGACATGGGCATCCAGCATGGTAAGGTGGCTGTGGAACCGTTTTTGTATCCCGTCGCTAACCTTGAGTTGGAGAATCGAGCCGCTTAGCACGTCCACGACTGTCTTTTCTTTCGAAAATTGGTACCAAGGCGGCCGTGAAACAATTGAAAAAACGCTTTGACGTAGACTAGGCGACTCGATTTTGCAACCCTTTCCTCTGTCATCGTGTCGGCTGTGAAGCCTAACCTCCAATCTGATTTAAAATGCACCCTCAGCCCCCGTCGCACCCTTCCTATAACAGGTGGCTGTGTTCTCATGTTCATTTGTTTCATAATGGCGAGGATTAAAGTGATAGGGCTGAGACCTTGTAAGTTGTCCCTGATAAGATAAGATAATCTGTTATCCTTTTATAATGGCAGTTCCAGTTGCCGGTGGGGTGAAGTCTCGGAGTGCTAAAAGGAAGTTTCCTGGTGACATCAGTGGCGGGAGTAAAAAGGGACGTGGGGTGGATTTGGGGGCCCCCAAGCTACCGGCTCATGGATATCCACTTGATCACCCTTTTAATAAAGATGGGTACAGGTATTTGTTGGCGGAGCCCGATCCACATGCCCCCTATAGACAGGAGTTCGATGAGAGCTCAGATTGGGCAGGGAAACCCATTCCTGGCTGGCTGTACAGGACTTTGATACCCGGGACTGTTTTACTGGCGTTGCATGATAGGGCCCCCCAACTGAAGATCTCGGAGGATCGACTGGCAGCGACGGGGGACAAGGGATACGCGACAGTTAGGGCTACACACGGTAAACGTCAAAACAGCCCCAAAACGAACTCTATTGTGGGTTTCCAGGGGTAACAAAAGGTACGTGGTACTGGGAGGCGACCATTGAAGAAATGCCCGAGAGCACCGCCACCAGAATGGGTTGGGGCCAAGACTACGCCAACCTCCAAGCCCCCTTGGGCTACGATAAGTTTGGATACTCCTGGCGCTCGCGCAAGGGGACACGTTTCCACGAATCCGCAGGCAAACACTACAGCCCCGGTTATGGCGAAGGCGACACTCTCGGTTTCATGATCGTGATGCCCCAAAACATCACCACGAAACTCGTCCCCAACACGTACAAAGACAGAGTGAGCGCCCTTTTCAAACCCGCGCCAAAACCTCACAGTTTCATTGCAGCCACTGGTGAAATTCAAGAGTCATCTGTACTACGAAGACAAAGACAACGTCCCCGAACGCCTCAAATCCCTGCGCCCCCTTGCAGGGAGCAAAATCCTGTTTTTCAAAAACGGGGAATGCCAAGGGGTCGCTTTCAACAACATCTATCAAGGGACGTACTACCCCACGATCTCCATCCACAAAAGCGCGACGGTTTCCGTGAACTTCGGCCCCAATTTCAAGTGCCCCCCTGGCCCCGAATACGATTATAAAGGAGTAAGAGCGAGTTCCCCACACGACTTTTTCTACGCACTTGTTTTAGTTGCATCTCAAAGCGGAGGAGGCCATCTGCGAGCAGACTCTTGCAGACATCATGTATCTCACCGAAAACGAGGGCAAACTGCGCCTCGACAGCTTCGTCTTGTGACAATAATGAACTTTTTTTGTTACTTTTATTAAGTTCGGATTGTACAATTAAGTCCCGTAATCTCGAAACGTGCTTTATTTACCGAAGCCCCCTAGACAATTAGGGCTAGGCTCCACTTTCTGCTCGGGGGACCACTGCTGGGGGGTTTTCGCCACAATGGAGAGGGCGTGGACGCCGGTTTGAAGCTCCTCTTTCAAGATTTCGTTGACCAGTCGGTGTCTCTGGGGGGGTACAATACAGGGGGTGACTACAGGGGCGGATTTATAGTACCTTAATTAGGGGGAGGTCCGTGAATTTGTCGGAGACCACCACGACTTTGAAATGAGTCTCGGAGCCTTTGGGGACGTTGTGCATGTAAGATTCATTGATGATTTCCAAGTGAGCCGTTTCTAGTTGTTTTGACAACTTGTCACGGATTGAGGACTCCACAGGGGGCACAACTTGAGACATGTTGGAGAGGGTCGCTCTGACATAACCTACAAAACTGAGTTAGTAAAAATGGGGTTGAGGCGCTCCTACCTGATAAAGGGCCACGTAAGATGGCGCGTGCTGCCGGAAACTGACTCAATTTCATCCGGACTGTGGAGAAAACCCTCAAAATGATCTCATTTATGATAAACACTACAGATACCTGTATTACCGGCAAGTGATCTAACCTCAAATAAAACTTTGGGGTACAAAAATACGTCTTTATTCCCACAAAATGGTATTTACAGGGTCATTTGCACAAATCCCGGCCTTTCCTCTTGAAGCCCGAGTACTTTTGGTCCACCGAAAGCGCCGATAAGCTCTTACTTTCGCGTCTGGGGGTCGCTGAAATCGAACGAAGACTGTTTTCGATAGGTGGCAGCACCAGCGTGTGTTTTAAAATCCCTTTTGGCGCCCCATTTCGGATCCCTTTGACTTTCAAAAAGGGCAGAGACTCGTACTCTTCGTCTTTGAGCCACTTCGACGAGGAAATCTCCGAAGAAATAAGCGACCTTGAGGAGGACTGTCTCCGGTTTAGCCGCGGGGCCAAAGGCGCCACTTTCAAATAACTATCAACGTCCAAACCATTCACGATGATTTCCGGCGAGTTTTTCTCATAGATCACAGTCTCTTCAGGATGGACAGCGAGCGTCTCGCTGTGGTAACTAAGGGGGCTCGAGTGTGTCACCGCGGTGGTCCCCACTGCGGTTCCTACAACACTGTGGGGGCTTCAGTTAGTGCGATTTAAACCCAGCGTTACCTCAAGTTGGGGAAGAATTCCATCCACTCTTCATACTCTTCCTTGTCGTAGTGGTCGGGAATGGGCTCTTCGCCCCGCAGGACACGATCCATGCGGTCCAACTCATCGCGGACTTTCTTGGAGGCTTCACTTTTGTACTCCTCGCCCCAACTAAGCGAACTGGAGGAGCTCTTACTCCCGAAGTCGTGGACATCGGCGAGAATCAAATCGGAGTCGTCGCTCGAAGCGGCGACTTCCTCGCCGAAGTAGTCATTTCTGCACGCGGGGTGTCTCAAAAGACTGAGGTGCTCCAAGGGGACGCGGATGTTACGGTTCCTCTTCATCGGAACCTGGGGGGCACACCGAGGTTGACATTTGACAGCTGTCAACAAACCAAAAAAAGTGTTCAAACCGGTTTTGACGTGGTCACAGTTGCTATCGTACCTGTAAACCTGCGATTGATGGATTATTAATATTAAATTATTAATTGTTCGTGACGGAGATTGGAGGGGATAATCCCAGGACACGATCTGTCACTAGTGTCACTCGTCATCTTTCATTGCGATTTTCTCGGAGATAAGCGCGAGATAAGACTGACGGGCTCGTTTTCACGTTACGTGTAGATAAGAGTTCGCGCGGATCGCGTTTTTGGGGGTCAAAAGGGCTGAATTAACTACGCACTTTCATTTTTCTGGGGCTTTTCGCGTCGTCAAGTTGCGCAGTTGGTAGCGCGTGTGTCACATCACCCTTCAAGTGCCAACAGCAGTCCCGTTGACTGGTAAACTTTGAACCAGGCCCAAAAATTAAATAAATCTCACATAACTCAACGCTCTCCACGTCTAATTACTCACTAATTAAAGGTAGGTGACCTTTGAGCCCGAAAATCCCCAAAATCCGAACACCCCCACTTGTCCCCAGGTCTGTCAAATTGTCTCGTGCATGTTATTATTAATTCACCTAAAAGTGGCTCGCTTTGTGAATCAGCTGAGTCACAAGAACGTCAAGGTTATCATTGTTGTTTCTTTTTTACAGAAAAATGTTTATTTGGGACTGGTTTACGGGCGTTCTGGGATATCTAGGTGAGTCAATTCCCGTTTTATTTCTGTGAATTTTGTTTGTCAAAGGTTTCAAAAATAAAGGGCGATATTTAGTCTTCGGTCTGGCCAACTCTGGCAAGGCTAGTTTGCTCAGGCTCCTATCAGAGGAGCGTTTAATTGAAGCCCTACCATACCATGGGGGTGAGTTACTAATCAGTTCTGTTTAGGGCTATGGAAGAAGTCGGGCAAGCTGCTCTTCCTAGGGCTCGACAATGCCGGAAAGACTACTTTGTTGCACATGCTCAAGGATGACAGGCTAGCGCAGCATCTTCCAACTTTGCATCCCAGTAAGACTAACATTCTACTAAAAAGGGGAGGGTCGTACAGTCACGTGGCGTTAACCCCCGGCTCTCATTGGTCACTTCCTCCACTCTCAACCAACCACGTCGCTGCGTTTACCCACGTGACTACGCGCTGCCACGTGGTTGGCTCACTATTATCATTGTCTTGTCGTATTTTAAGCGGCATTGAATGATAATGGATTTTCCATATTATTCGCTTCATAATGACAATCGCTAATAAAAACGCAGCGTAATCACGACTTTCCCCAACTCATCGCAAATATAATTATCAGCTACTTAACGTTATCTCGAACGACCTTTAAGAGATTTCTAACAATTACAAATTACAGCGTCAGAGGAGTTGTCGATCGGAAACATGCGATTTACGACGTTTGATCTAGGTGGCCACTCTCAAGGTAAACAATTGGGTTTGACACCACAGCCTACTCAAAAAAACAATTGCAGCGCGACGCGTCTGGAAGGATTACTTCCCGGCTGTGGACGCCATCGTGTTTCTCGTCGACGCAAACGACCGGGATAGATTCCTGGAGAGTAAACAGGAACTGGTGTCGCTTCTTTCAGACGAGACTCTGTCAACTTGTCCTGTACTTATCCTGGGGAATAAGATCGATCTCCCTGGAGCGGCGTCGGAGGACGAGCTCAGAATATACTACGATTTGTACGGACAGTCCACTGGAAAGGTGTGATCCCCACTCTTATATCGAGTTGCGTACATGGTTTTTTCCAGGGAAAGGTGCCTCGTTCGGAGCTATCAGCGCGCCCTCTAGAGTTGTTCATGTGTTCTATCCTCAAGAGACAAGGTTACGGTGAAGGGTTCCGTTGGCTAGCACAGTACATCGACTGAGCATTCAGTTGTCGATCGGTGTGAACGGACTGTTTATATACTTGTGAATTTGTATAACGATAAGGTTATAAAAAATGTTACGAACGGTTACGGGTAATTGTATTTATACTTTGTTTCAGTCCTGTCAACGCGTGTTTTGTCTAAACAAAAAATAATGTAGGTGTCTATGGTACCCGTGACCGGTTTCGTATCGTTTTTTGTTTTTTCGATACAACGTGTCCACTCTCTAAGTGAATGTTTCATTTTGGTTTTTAGATAACTTGTTTCATGTTTGAGATCACCGCAAAGTAGGAAATTTTCAAAATACGGCACTGGTTGCTAAATGCGATGGTTTGGTGTAAATTATTTAAATCAATTCAGATTCAATATTTTTTGTTGAATAATAAAACCGCTTTGTATTACTCTCGGAGTTTGCCTACCACCCGCCATGACAGTCACGTGACGCTCCTACGCCTGGCGGAAATCTCACCACTTTCGTTAAAAATGTTTATTTTACACCTTTATACAGAAACAATCACAGTTTGTGCTTCAATTCTTGATCTTCAGGGAGTTTGTCGAAGTGACTTTCAACCAACGCCGCAGGGACGTCGGGCAGCGTCGGAGGGTTCCATTTCGGTTTCTGGTCTTTGTCGATCAAAAGAGCCCGCACCCCTACAAAAAACCGTCGTTTTAATTACGAATTTTTATTTCGACCCCCCTAGTTCTCCACCCATGGTTTCTGGGCCCACCAATGACAATCATCTCTCACCACGTGATTCGCTCTGATTGGTGGAGATTTTTCGAATCTGACGTTTGAGGTTATGCTAATGGGCCCCCTTACCTTCGTAAAAGTCCTTGTTTGAGAGACAGCCCACGGCAAGGCGGTACTCCATCTGGAGGCACTCTTCCAAGGTCATTTTAACCCCATGCTCCAACTGTCTGAATGTCACTTTCATGCTAGTTGGTGACATTTTCCCCAAGAGCGCCAGCGTGTCTTGAGCGAATTGGGAGCCTTCTTTCTCCAAGTTGGTAACGATTTCTTCCACGGAGCCCCCGTTGAAACAGCGATCGATTTGGGGGGCGACAGCCTCCAAACTGAATTCGGGGGTGTCTTTCACTGAGTACTTCAGGAGGGTTGCATCTATGGCTTTCCTGTCGTCGCATTTCAACAAATCTTGTTCTAAAGCGTCCAGATTCTTGCTTTCGATGTAGTGGGTGGCCACCCCCGCTTTGAGGATGTCGGCGCCTTTGAGCCTGTACCCCGTGAGCGCCAGGAATAGCCCCAATTTCCCTTTCAAACGGGGAAGAAAATACGAGCCCCCAACATCGGGGAAGAGCCCGATTTGCGTCTCCGGCATCGCAAAAAGCGACCTTTCCGTAGCCACACGGTAGGGACCGTGCACCGACAGCCCCACGCCGCCCCCCATGACAATCCCATCGATTAGAGCGACGTACGGAATTTTATAAGCCCCAATTAACCCATCGGTCATGTACTCTTGTTTGAAGAAAATTTGCCCCATTTTATCCCCTTTCATCCCGGCGAGGGCCACGGATTTCACGTCGCCCCCGGCACAGAAGGCTTTGCCCCCCGCGCCTTTTATAATGACGAGGTTTTTCTCGCGTTCCCACGCCACGAGTTTGGGGTACAATTTCTGAACCATCGAGAGATTCAAAGCGTTCAGGGCTTTGGGGCGGTTGAGGGTAATTACCCCTTTATTCCCAAACTCTTGAAAGAGCACATCGTCGGCGGCGGCGGTTGACATCGCGCGGAGTAGTCTGGGGGCGGCGAGAAGACAACGGAAGTTTGAGGTTACGAGCAGCTTTTTCTGGAACGGAAATTACGCTTATCATCGTGATAAAATAAAAAACGGGCAATTACCAGCACCATTTTGAGGTTATGTAGGGCAAAGTTCGCTCGTGATTATTATTCAATGATCAAGGTTTTTATAATATTCTTTGGATTAGCGATAAAGACCGATTTTACGGACTGTCAGATTCTCAGATCTTTTTGATATCGCTGTCAAGGACGTTCCCAGGGGGACAAAAAACGAAAAATCGGTGAATTACCTCGACTTTTGGGGCCCTGGGTGGTTGTTATTGGTTCACTATGTATATTTTTAGAGCGCAACATAACCTATATTTTTATTTATCTGTGCTAGTTTAAAAGTGGCGAAGATAAGAGAACCACAAGGGGGCTCAAGGATAAGCAAATATGGAGTCCTCTCAGTTTTTTGTGAATAATTTGGGTAGTTTCAAATGTGAGGTTATGCGACCAACCATACACGGAGTGCGGGCACTACCGCCTGTAAAGTATGCAACCTTTCACTCTGGAGGATCAACAAACCGTTTTGTTCACGCCCCTCGTACTATTAACAATGTTGCATGTAAAAAAACGAGGTTACTTAAAGTTATTAATAATAAAATAGTGTATATTGGGTTGCGGGAAAATCAAATGGTTAACGGTGGATAAAAATTAATGCTTTTTGATGGGTTTTAGGCCTTTTTCGGTTGTTTGCTTTTGGGCTAAATTAAAATAAAATAAAAAACAGCCAAATTTGTAAGATTCTGCCTTGTTTTTTAAGACGCCAAATGCCCTTGTCCAGAAGTAACATTTTACTATCCACTCATGTTATACAAGGTGTTTATAAATGTTTCTAGCATCAAGCGTGGCTTTGGAATTCCTGTCGTACACTATTTTGCCGCTTTGTTTTCATGGTGAATATAACTATCAGCAAAATTATTTATAATGTTAGTTACTTCAATGACGTTTTAGTTACGGTTTTGTGCCCAAGTTTTCGATTTTGAGGTTTTAAACTACAACTAGAACAGTTTATTTCTTAAAACTTACTTTGCTTCATGTTTGAGGTTAACTGCAAATGTCAGTTGACAAATCTAAACCCACATTTGTAATGAACGGCAAATTTCTTTGACATTTCATAGCCACCCTTGATGCTAGAAACATTTATAAACACCTTGTACATAAATATCCAGCCAATCAATGAAAAGAACCGATCGTGTTGGTTGCTTAGACCCAAGGTTACTAAAATTAACAGGTTTGCTACAAAGTTTTGAGCCAATAGAAACAGGCCTTTCGAACTGGCGCGAATACGTCATCGGAAAGCACTTTTAAACTCCGATTCAATTTTTTCATTGCTAATATTATTTAAAATAGCAATGTTTTACACGCTCATGTTTCTACAAGAACTTTGTTAAACAATAATGGCGATCAACAATGTTTTTACACTGCAGAACAATTGACAGAACTTTCTTGTGACGTCATTTATTGTCGCATGTACCTAGCAACCAAAAGGGGGTGGAGTTTCAGCCTTAGTAACGAGCAAACCTGTTTAATTTAGGAACCTTGGCTTAGACCCGTTTTTTGTTATAAAAACTAGTCTGATAAGAACAACGCGAACCAATGAACGCATTCTTTTTTGTGGAGTAAGGCGATGTGATTAAAATTCTTCGATTTTTCGTTGAAAGAATTTTTGTAGGCGCCAAATTTAAAATAAGGCTCTGTGATTGGTCGTTCAGTATACGAACGAAAATATTTTCTCTATATCTTTATTTCATTTTAAATAAACTCTATTTTAATCTCAAAACCGCCTTTTCCTTGGCCCCAAATCTAAGATCCTTCAGTGGTACCCCATTAACGTCAGTCGTAAAAACCGTCTCTTTGTAAGTACCAGGTCTACCAACTTCAGGTTGCTTGACAATGTCTCTGCGAACGACTTTTTCAACGACCAGTTCGTAATCCCCATTACCATCAATGGTACTAGAAAAAACTGGTACTTTTGGTTCTAAAACCCATCATGGTACTTACCTCCACGTTATACTGTCACCACTAACATCAACAGTGATGTAGTTATAATCTGAAGCGTCGCGGTACTTGAAACTCAGACCATCATCAAGATAGACCATACCATGGGCAGTACCATTCTAAAAAAATGATCAGAAAGGTTCTGAAGGAGTCAATTTACCTCATCAAGAGTGTAGTGAAGAGTGTAAGGATCTTCAGTCATTTCTGCGGTGTTCAGTCGTACCGTATCCTTCCTGACTATGATGGCACCACTTCTGTAATACACTGGAATCTGTAACACGCGTTGTGGTAAAAGCAACAGTACGAAGACAATAGTACCGTTTCTCTAGTAACAGGAATGTTGACAAATCCACTCCCTTGATGCACCTCTTCATTGTTAACACCAATCCAAGTTACGTGCGAACCTCCTGGGAAATAAACATCGACGTTGTCAACATCCGGTTCGGCGATAGCACGCACCAAAATGTCGCTTCCTGCAAAAGAAAGTAGTACCAAACTACAACTAATATTGTCGCCTCACCGACTAAAAGCTGGTTGTCAATCTTGTAACCATCAGTTTCTTCAGGGTACTGGTAGAACAGAGGTCTGATGACAGGCTCTCCAGTTCTTGTGTGTTCATAGAACAACGTGTACCACACCGGAATGTGTTGGTACCGAGTCTGGATGGCACCACGAATAACAGCTTGAGTTTCTTCGCCGCGAAGATAAGGTTCCCGTCTTTCAGTGTTTTTCTCTGAGTGGGCTCGATAGAATGGTAACCAAGCGCCAGCGAGGTACCACCGCTCAAACAGAGCATCATCTGGGTTCAAAAAGAATCCTCCAACGTCAGCACCACAGAATACAAGCCCGAGGATGTTAGCATTTAGGCATTCTTGGACAGCAGCTAAGAGGTACGGCCACTCGCCGCGGTTGTCTCCAGTCCAGAAAGCCGCGTATCTTTGAGAACCAGCGAAGTGGGAGCGGGTGAGGACGAAAGGGCGGCGCTCGCCGTTGTCGCGGTTAAGCAGACCTTGATGAGTGGCCATGGTCTAGAAACTAACCCTGAGGACCCTTCAAGTTTTGTTCTGTACTTACATGAAGAAACCCGTAGATGTTGTGAATCTCTCTATGTCGGACGTTACCAATATGAAGACTGTCCGCTGGTAGCGTCATCTCCAACGAGTTGTCAAAGACAGAAGGTTCGTTCATGTCGTTCCAAATCCCTCCAATTGTCTCTGTGGATGCCTCAAAGTTATCATAAGAATACATGCTCGCGTAGAAATCTCTAGCTGCAGGATTCAAGAAGTCCATGTAGCTGCTCAGACCCGGCCAACACTGTCCTTGAAAGACAGAACCATCGGCGTTCTTCACGAAAAGATCGTTGGCAAGAGCTCCATCGTACACGTTATAACCAGATTCTACCTTAATATGAGGATCTATGATAGTTACCAACTTCTTGTTGGTACTCGCGAGGGTGTCCTGCAAGTCAACGGGATCAGGGAACGTGTCGCGGTTCCACGTGAAGTACTTGAAACCATTAGTGTAGTCTATATCCAACCAAATTGCATCCAACGGAAAATTATTGTCGTCAAAACCAGAAGCAACACCTCTGACATCATCAGCGGTACCGTAGCTATAGCGAGACTGGTGGTACCCAAGCGTCCACAGCTGAGGCAAGTGTGCAACTCCGGTGAGAGTCGTGTACTGACGCACCACATCTGCTGGTGTCGGTCCCAAGAGAACAAACAGATCTAGAGAACCAGTTTCGACCATGAAGTACGCGGAACCACCGTTTTCGTTCTTTGTTTCGATCCACTGCTCCGCTGCGTTGTGCAAGAAGACTCCTGAGGTGGAGGAAGGACTGGTGGCACAGTCAGTTATGTAACCAAGAGAGTGAGGTACTCACCTATGGCCATAGAGTACAGGCACGGCTCCATACAGAGCCATAGTCGAGTTAAGTTCATAGTTGGCAACATCGGAGTTCTTGAGGCGGTACGGATCGGGACCATCAGGTCCTGTGGTCTCCAAAGCCAAAGTGTCACAGTGTTCGTGGATCCCGAAGAGTTGAACACTGTCAGGGAACGTCACTCCGAAGGTGAAGGGGGCGTTCACGTCGTTCTACAACAATTCTAGTAGTAGTTCTAGTAGTACCTTCACCAACTTACTTGTGAAAAAAACAGGCGATTACCCTCGAAGATAATTTCCGAAGCTCCATTTGCGAAGACAATTTTGAACGGTGAGAAGAAAACATTTGCGGAGTTACCGTTTTCGGTGACCACTGAGAAAGAGGTGTCATCACCTCCCTCTGACGAGAAACTAAAATAACTTGAGTTTGATCCCGTTAGTACCAAATTAGACCTACTCTTGTCCCTGTGGCTCTCCATCAAGAACATCCTGCAACTCGTATCGCGCGGAGTCCACTTCTTTGATTTTCAACCGGAAGGTGCTTTGTTGCAATCCTGTCACACTCACAGCAAGACGTGGACCTTCGCTGGATTCTATTTCGAACGACAAGACGTTAGGGTCGTGTTGAATGGTACTAGAATCCACGCTGTAGTCATCAGAAGGGGTACGACCTCTCAGATTGCTAAAATTACGATCACAGTTTCGAAAACGGAGACTTAAACTATAGTACCTGCAGAAATCTACTCTGGAACAGTCTTTGAAGGTACCATGGTCGGCAGCTCTGATGAGAGTCACCACGGAAAGAAACGCAAAGTACCTGAAACTAGGATTAGTACTACCGCAGTACCGTCTTCAATACTTACTTGATCGACATTTTTTAACCAGTGGCTATTGTTGTTGGAATTGTTGCTTTATATGAAGTAGCTACTTGAGATATCGAGGATTTAAGACAATCTATTTATGGTTTGGAAAAATTTGGTACATTTGCCTATCAACAAACACAACTTTTTATTGCCAAAAGCTCATTTCATTCTGTTTGTTTATATTTCGACACAAAAACACTCAAATTTCTTTCGAAATTTTATGTCTTCAAGTGTTTTTTAGATAAGAACGCAGAAGAACACGTATGTGGAATTAACCAGATTTTTCCAGAGATAAAGTTTAAAATAGATTATCTAGCTTTTGAATGTTATCAGGACCGTTTCCTTTGACATATTTATAGCTCAGGTGGAGGAAAATTGATTTAACTCGATAATTCTCCTGATTTTTATTTAATAATTTCTACATTACAAGTTTGTTAAAACTCTTCATTCCAACTTTACAGAGAAGTTTCGGGTGCGTCTAAAATTTAACTTCATATCCTTCAATAGTTTTCCTGAAACATCGCTGTGATACTTCCTTTCAACATACTTTCCTGAGCGTTCTAAAACTAAGTTATTGTAGTACATCTAGGTAGTACCAAACTAACAGTACCATTCATAGGCTGCTCCACAACTTCTCGTACTATTATAGTGTCCAAGAGCAAGTCGAATTTCGCAGAATTAGAATGAGAATCAATCGTACTAAAAAGTAGTACTAAAACATAGAACTAGAACCAAAAAGAACTCACGTGAAATTGATTTCCCCTCCTGTATAATCAAGACTAAGATAATTGTACTCCACGTAATCTAGATAAAAGAGAGACGTGGTGTCATCCAGATAGACAGTACCATGAGCGGTTTTGTTCTACAACGAAAACTCCCATTAGATTCATTGTGGTACCTTTAGAACTACCTTACAGCATCCAAGTTGACGTAGAGAGTGTACCCATCGTTGAACATCTCAGTCGTGGTCGCTCGTACTTTATTTTTACAAGGAATGATACTCCCAGCCCTGTAGTAAACCGGTATCTGCACAAAATAAGTTAGTACCACCTCTACCATAGTGGTACTCTTACAAAAGAACTATCAACAGTGACATCTACGAAATCTGAACCTCCTTGGTTCACACTGTAGTCATGTAAAGCGAGCCAGTATTCATTGGTACCACCCGGGAAGTACACAGGTACCGAATCGACTCCGGACTCTCCAACCGAGCGTACCATTATGTCGGTACCAACTAGCAACTGATTGTGGATATCAAAAACTTTAGTATCGTACGTGTATTGGAAGAACAAAGGTCGAATCACTGGAGTTTTATATCGGATGTGTTCGAAGAAAAGTGTGTACCATACTGGTAGATGCTTGTATCTGAGTCTCTGCGCGCCTCGTACTATTTGTTGAACATCGTCAGGGAAGGTGTAGGGCTCACGGCGCTGTGAAGTGTCTCCGGAATGGACGCGGAAGAAAGGTAACCACGCTCCTGCCTGTAAAAGTTACTAGAGTGAGGTAGTACCGAGTTGTACTCACCTGGAACCATCGCGAGTACAGTTCGTTATCTGGATCACTGTTAAAACCACCAACATCGGCTCCACAGAACGCTATTCCTACTAAATTAGACGCGAGACACATTGCGTAACTGATGTCTAAGTACTCCCAGGTACTCTTATTGTCACCAGTCCAGATAGCGGTGTATCGTTGAGACCCCGCAAAGAACGACCTGGAAAGTACAAACGGACGAACTGTGCGATTGTCGCGCTCCATCAATCCAGCGTGAGTGGCTCTAGTCTAAAATTAACTCAAGTACTTGTTCGGTACCACCGTCTCTTACTTGTAGCATTCCGTACGCGTTGTGTAATTCCTTGTGTTTGACTCCACGATATTGTAAGCATTCCCCTGACATTATATTTTCGGTTACACCGAAAACCTCCGGTTCGTTCATGTCGTTCCAAATTCCCGCAAGAGTTGGTGTGGTACCCGGGTACTTTTCATACGAGAATTTACTAGCGTAGTACTCGCGGGCTTCCGGGTTCAAATAGTCGATGTAGCTGCTCTTACCGGGCCAACAGTCTCCTGGAAATAGTGTTATAAAAAGAATTAGTTTAGTGGTGGTACCTTCAAAAACGGAGCCATCAGCGTTGTGTACGAAGAGATCGTTTTCTAGAGCACCGTCGTAGATGCTATATCCTGGTTCTGCTTTGATGTGTGGGTCGCTGATGACGACGAGCTTTCTGTTAGTCGAAGAGAGGTTTTGTTGCATTTCGATGGGGTCGCTGTAAGTTTCTGGGTTCCACGTGAAGTACCGGCGACCATCGGTGTGATCTAGATCCAACCAGATGGCGTCAAGTTGGAAGTCGTACTTGTCGAAATTGGCGACAACGTCTTTGACTTCTTCTTGGGTCATGTAACTGAAGCGGCATTGGTGGAAACCCAGTGACCACAGCTAGAGAAAGGTAGTACTTGAACATATACAAAATAAGAGAACTTACAGGTGGCATGTGTGGTACTCCAGTAATTAGAAGGTACTGCCGTAGAACCTCGGCAGGAGTCGGTCCTAAGAAAACAAAGACATCCAGAGTACCGGCTTCGACCATAAAATGCGCCATATTGTCACCATCTTCAAGAAGAACATCAACGAATTGTTGTGCTGCATTATGGAGGAAAATTCCAGCGGTGAATTCAGGGCTGAAACTAACTTTAAACCCGAGGAAAATAAAGAGAAGTTGAAGTACCCGTGACCATAGACTATTGGTACTGCTCCATAGACAGACGCGGGATCTTCGATTGGATAACTGGGGGTATCCTTATTGAACAGACGATAAGGCTCACTCTCGTTTGTGTACTTCAATGGTAAACCAGAGGCGCGCTGGGCAAGACCGTACAAATAATCCGATTCTGGAAATGCTAGACCGACACTGAAAGACGGACTGTTGCTGGGCTAGACTTAGTAAAATTAGTACTAGAAAAAACAGTACTACTTCCTCACATTGTCAACAAACAAACGATCTCCCATTAAGACGAGTTCCGTGACGTCATTTCTATAGAAAAACAAATCGAACGGAGCAAGAATCACCTCAATCCTTGATCCAATGTTGGTAACAATTGTAATCTTGCTAGCGTCGGTATCCACGGATTGTACCCTTTAAAACCTAAGTAGTACTTGCGCGAAAAAACATTGTATGTTACCCAGCAAGTCCTGGAGCTCCAGCGAAAACGTCCGACAGCTCGTATCTCGTAGAATTAAACTCTTTGATTTTAACTCTGATTACGTCATCTCTGTAGGCAAAAATGGTAACTTCTAGATCTTCAATTCCACTTTTCGCCTGCAGATTAAATCTGATAATTCCAATATCGTCAATTTGGATACTTAAAGTGTCAACTACGTAAACGTTCGCTGGTTCTCTAGCTCTAAGAGTACTGAAAGAAATTTAAATTGTTGAAGAATAAAGTGTGTTTCATTCGATTTACCTGCAGAATTCGACTTCTGAGCACCGCTTAGCCTCACCATTTACTATAGTCAAGGATATGAGTACTACGAGCAAGAAGGTGAGGTTTGGTACCATCTTTGATGCTTTCATCGCGATTGTTTTTGGGTGATGTGTTCGGTACTTATAAGGGTCTGTAAATAACCCAAATTTATCGTATTTAATCTAGTTTTATGGGTTTTATTTTAGGTTTGACAGATTTAGGGTACTGACGTACAATGAGTGTTACTATGAAGTACCAATAAAGTTGATAAAAACAATGAATAAAACCGTCATAGAGCGAGCGAAGCGGGCTATTTTTTTCTTTCAGTTCAGCTTGCTATTGACTGTCATACAAAAAGAAGTGGGTACTAACTCTCAACACATTATAACTTTAAGTTTTATTTTATAATTCCTCGTATTACATTACGTTTGTCAAAAACTCTTCATTCTAACTTCACAGAGATGTTTCTGTTGCGCCTAAAATTGAATGTCGTGTCCTTCAACAGTTTTCCCGAAACGTCACTGTGATACTTCCTCTCGACATACTTTCCAGAGCGTCCTAAAACTCATTCATTCATACGTCTAGGTAGTACCATACTAACAGTACCATTCATAGGCTGCTCCACAACTTCTCGTACTACTATAGTGTCCAAGAGCAAGTCGAATTTCGCTGAATTAGAATGAGAATCAATCGTACTAAAAAGTAGTACTAAAACATAGAACTACAACCAAAGAGAACTCACGTAAAGTTGATCTCCCCTCCTGAATAATCAAGACTAAGATAATTGTACTCCACGTAATCTAGATAGAAGACAGACGTGGTGTCATCCAGATAGACAGTACCATGAGCGGTCTTGTTCTACAGCGAAAACTCCCATTAGATTCGTTGTGGTACCGTCAAAACTACCTTACAGCATCCAAGTTGACATATAAAGTATATCCGTCGTTGTACATCTCAGTCGTGGTCGCTCGTACTTTATTTTTACATGGAATGATACTCCCTGCCCTGTAGTAAATCGGTATCTGCACAAAATTAGTTAGTACCACCACTACTAAAGTGGTACTCTTACATAAGAACTATCAACAGCGACATCTACGAAATCTAAACCTCCTTGGTTCACACTGTAGTCATGTAAAGCGAGCCAGTATTCATTGGTACCACCCGGGAAGTACACAGGTACCGAATCGACTCCGGACTCTCCAACCGAGCGTACCATTATGTCGGTACCAACTAGCAACTGATTGTGGATATCAAAAACTTTAGTATCGTACGTGTATTGGAAGAATAAAGGTCGAATCACTGGAGACTTATTCCTGATGTGTTCGTAGAACAGTGTGTACCACACTGGTAGATGTTTGTACCGAAGTCTTATAGCGTTTCGTGCAATTTGTTGTACATCTTCAGGGAAGGTGTAAGGCTCGCGGCGGTCCGAGTTACTATCGGAGTGGACGCGGAAGAAAGGTAACCACGCTCCTGCCTTTAACAAATATTAGAACGAGAGGTGGTACTATGTGGTACTCACCTGCAACCATCGCGAGTACAATTCGTTGTCTGGATTTCCATTAAACCCACCAACATCGACTCCACAGAATGCGATTCCAACTAGATTAGACGCAAGGCACATCGCGTAACTGATGTCTAAGTACTCCCAAGTACTCTTATTGTCTCCTGTCCAGATCGCTGTGTATCGCTGAGACCCTGCGAAGAACGACCTCGAAAGAACAAACGGACGAATTGTACGGTTGTCGCGTTCCAATAACCCGTCATGGGTGGCTCTAGTCTACAATCTATTTAAGTACTTGAGTGGTACCATCTTAACGTACCTGTAACATTCCGTACGCGTTGTGTACCTCCTTATGTTTGACTCCGCCGTACTGCAAGCATTCTCCTGACATAAGATTTTCAGTTGCCCCGAAAACCATAGGTTCGTTCATGTCGTTCCAAATACCCGCGAGAGTTGGAGTAGTACCCGGGTACTTCTCATACGAGAATTTACTAGCGTAGTACTCGCGGGCTTCCGGATTCAAATAGTCGATGTAGCTGCTCTTACCGGGCCAACAATCTCCTGGAAATGGAGAATAAAATAATTATAAAAAGAATTAGTTTAGTGGTGGTACCTTCAAAGACGGAGCCATCGGCGTTGTGTACGAAGAGATCGTTTTCTAGAGCACCGTCGTAGATGCTATAGCCTACTTCTACTTTAATGTGGGGATCGCTAATGACGATAAGCTTTCTGTTAGTTGAAGAAAGATTCTGTTGCATTTCTATGGGATCGCTGAACGTTTCTGGATTCCACGTAAAATACCGACGACCATCAGTATGGTCTATGTCTAACCAGATGGCGTCCAGTTGAAAATCGTACTTGTCAAAATTGGCAACAACGTCTTTGACTTCTTCTTGGGTCATGTAGCTGTAGCGGCTTTGGTGGAATCCCAGTGACCACAGCTGAAGCTAAGTAGTACTTAAACATATACAAAACAAGAGAACTTACAGGTGGCATGTATGGTACTCCAGTAATCTGAAGGTACTGCCGTAGAACCTCGGCAGGAGTGGGTCCTAAGAAAACAAAGACATCCAGAGTACCGGCTTCGGCCATAAAAAGCGCCGTATTGTTGCCATCTTCGGGGAGGACTTCCACGAATTGTTGTGCCGCATTGTGAAGAAAAATTCCAGCGGTGAATTCAGGCCTGCAAGTAACTTTAGACCCAAGATAACAGAAGAGAAGTAGAAGTACCCGTGACCATAGAGGACCGGTACTGCTCCATAGTACGACGCGGGATCTCCATAAGCATTGTCAGGAAAATCCTTATTAAACAGACGATAAGGCTCACTTCCGTTTGTGTACTTCAGAGGTAAACCAGAGGCGCGCTGGGCAAGACCATACAAATAGTCCGATTCCGGGAAAACAAGACCAACAGTAAAAGATTGACTATTGTCAGGCTAGATTTAGTAAAATTAGTACTAGAAGCGGTACTACTCTCTTACATTGTCAACAAACAAACGATCACCCTTCAAGACGAGCTCCAAGACGTCATTTCTGTAGAAAAACAAATCGAACGGCGCAAGAACCACTTCAATTCTTGATCCAATGTTGGTAACAATGGTTATTTTGCTAGCGTCGGTATCCACGGATTGTACCCTTCAAAAAACACAGTACTAATAATGCTAGAAAAAGTATTGTATGTTACCCGGCTAGACTTGGAGCTTCAGCGAGAACTTCCGACAACGCGTATCTTGTAGAATTAAACTCATTGATTCTCACTCTAATTACGTCATCTCTGTAGGTGTAAATTGTTACAGCAAGATCTTCAATTCCACTTTTAGCCTGAAGATTAAATCTGATAATTCCGATATCGTCAATTTCGATACTTAAGGTGTCGACTGCGTAAACGTCAGCTGGTTCTCGAACTCTCAGAGTACTGAAAAGGAGTTAAAAAGATAAAAAAAAGAGGAAAAGTTAAAGATTCACCTGCAGAACTCAACTTCTGAGCACCGTTTTGGATCACTTGCAAGTACCAGAGGTAATAGTACCATTAGCAAAAAAGTGAAATTTGGTACCATTTTTGAAGTTTTCATCGCGATTGTGTTTGAAGAGTGCGTTCGGTACTTATAAGAGTTTGGTGATAACCTAAATTTATGGTACTTAATCTAGTTTTATGAGTGGTACCTATTTCTGACAGGTTTAAGGTACTGACTTAACAAGATAGACAAAGGTGTTATTATCAACTCGTAAAGTAAAGTGCCCAATTTTCTTCTTACTGCTTTACATGACCTTAGAGAAGGTAATTCAACTTCTTATCATCCTCCAGGTTACCTCAACGTTTCATGACTTGTCTTTACAAAAATCTGATACGTTTCTATCACGCAACAAGTACTAGAATTGTGTTATTTGCTCCCATTGTATTTCATTGCTAAATCCACTTCACAGCCACTTCAACTAATGGATCGATCACCCCACGTAAGAGATTCACTTTTTGTCAAGTACTGATAACACAAACTTATATAACCAAATGGATGTCTCTTATTGATAGCAACAAACATGTTGTCCAACGTTTGCTTCTTAGTACTGCTGGCAGTTTTTGCTTCTGGGTACGACCATGACATGTACCATAATTGCTCACGCGTGGATGTCTGCAAGTAAGTTGTCATCGTCTTTGTACTTTTAGACTAAAGAATTGTTTTAGTGACAATCGCGACTTGAACAAAACTGTTAGATATACTGCCGTTGCAAACTCGGATGACAATTATCCCGGTGGTAAAGCAAATTTTGTTGTTGATAGTGTCGATGATGGCGAAGAGTTAGTTCTCACCATTTCGGCTCTAGAAGGGAACACTTTTAGAGTTCAAATTGAGGAGGTGAAATCCAAACGGTACCACCTTGAGAATGTTCTTGATGGAGAACCACAATCAGTTGTGTAAGTACCTTTGGTTATCTCCTACATGATTATCAGTTGTGTTTTAGGTTCACCAACGTGGAGACTACTGAAGACTCTGTTATATTAACAGCCGGTGATGCTAAAGCCATCGTCAACTTATCTCCTTTTTCTGTGGAGTTCCACATTGGAGATGTTCAGTCTCTCGTCATCGACAGTGATCGTCTAACTCTAGTTAACGTGAGTTGGTACCACCTTTATCTAGAATTGTTTTTATATGACTGTGACAGGAAGAACTTCGCCACCCGTTTACTGTGGGAGTCAACTTTCCCAACGCTGTCAACGTCTACGGTCTTCACGAGCACGCTGACCATCTAGCTTTACGTACCACAGCACCAGAAGTCAGCGAGCCGTACCGCATCAAGACAATGGACTTGACGTACTATGAACTGTACGACCCGGCCGCTATGTATGGAGCTGTTCCTGTAATCTATGGCCACGGGTAAGTTATTCTTCGTGGTAAACTTCGTTATGACGTGTCTTCAGTCCGAACGTCACGTCCGGTCTTTTTCTTCACAACGCCGCTGAGCAGTGGGTCGAAATCACCAACAATGACGAAGGAGTGGAAGTCTTCTTCATGGTCGACAGTGGAGCTCTCGACTTCTTCGTTTTCTTGGGGCCGACCATCAGGGATGTGGTCCGTCAATATACTAACATCACCGGTGTTGCTCATTTACCCCCAATTTGGACTTTGGGGTACCATCAGTGTCGCTGGGGGTACGAAGACCAAGAGGACGTCCAAACCGTCATTGCAACGTTGGATGCTTACGATTTTCCTGTTGATGTCATCTGGTTGGACATTCAACACACTGAAGACAAGAAGTTCTTCACGTGGAACAGTGGGAACTTCAGCGACCCCTTCGCCATGTTGAAAAATCTGTCGTCAACGCATCGGTACTTGGTGACACTCAGCGATCCCCATTTTAAGAAGGAAGAAGGGTACTTCGTTTATGACCACGCTCTAGCTAATGACTTCTTTATAAAGAACCCAAATGGTACTATCTATTACGACGAGTGTTGGCCGGGTACTAGTGCCTGGATGGACTACTTAAACCCTGACGCTCGAGACTACTACTCAAGCTTGTATTTATACGAAAACTGGAACGGTACCACTTCCACTTTAGGTGGAATCTGGAACGACATGAACGAAGCCGCCATCTTCAACGAAGACATCGAAAAAACGTTCCCGTACGACGTTGTTCACCATGGAAACGTCTCCAATAGAGACATCCACAATATGTACGGTTTCCTCCAAACTATGGCCACCCATAAAGGTTTGATTGACCGTGACAATGGTACTCTTCGTCCTTTTATTTTAACCCGTGCCCATTTCGCTGGGTCTCAACGGTACGCCGCGATCTGGACCGGTGACAACACCGCCGAGTTCGGGTACATACCAATCGCATTTTCAATGTGTCTCAACGCGAATCTTCTGGGGATTGTCTTCTGCGGTGCTGACGTTGGTGGGTTCTTTGACGAACCAACACCGGAGCTTCTCCAGAGGTTCTACCAAGCTGGAGCGTGGTTACCATTCTTCAGAGAGCACGCTAATATTGGTTCAGAGCGGCGTGAACCTTACCTGTATGCAGAAGACGTGCAGGCTACCATCAGAGAGGCTATAAAGACTCGGTACGCTCATCTACCAGTGTGGTACACTTTGTTCTATGAGCACACGCGGTTTGGGGATCCTATAATCAGACCTTTGTTCTACCATTACCCCCATGACGTTGATTCTTACGGGGTTGATGATCAAGTGCTAGTTGGTGAGTTGAAGAGCGCGAAGAAGTGGTACTATTGTTCTTACAGGTAGGAACATCTTAGTGAAGGCTGTTGGTGAGTCTGAAGTTGAATCAGTCCAAGTTTACTTCCCTGGAGGTGAAGATTTGTTGTGGTTCTCGGCACAACTCGATGGTACTTACTACTCTGGCTCTGGATGGACGGATATTCCAGTGACCATTGAAAGAGTACGCACTGTTCTTCTCCAATTTTTTTCTAATTCTGCTTCTAGATACCAGTCTTCTATAGACAAGGTGGTGTCATCGCCACGAAGCAAACCTCAAGACCTTCAACCACTGAAATGAGGCTCGATCCGTACACTCTTATTCTAGTTCTAGACAATGTAAGTTAAACCGATTCTAGATCTAGTACTACTTTAACTTGCAGAAAGGTGCAGCTCATGGTACTGTCTACATCGACGATACTCTTAGTTTCGAGTACCGCGACTCCCAGAGGTACCACTACGTCAATATTACAGCAGGACACAGCAGCGTTCTTATCAAGTACTACCGGTACTTTCGTTAAACTGTCTTTTAATAGTGTTTTTTAGCCCTATTGATAAATCCGATTCTGAAGGTTTTGATTTGGTTCTTGAAGAGCTAATTACTGTGACTGTTGAAGGTAAGTTAAAGATTCTGTGCATACAAACTTCAATTGTTTTTTTAGATGGTAAGTTTGTAAAGAAGTCATACAAGACAAGTCAAGATGGTACCGTTTTGAACGAAATGAAATTTTCTGGAAAGGAGCCTGCGGTTATCAAATTGAAATAAAAATTAAATGTAAATGAATAAATATTACGAAAATATATTTTATTTGTTTTTTTTTTAAGTAGGTAATACCAATGACAGTTGTAACCTTAGAAAGATGAAACTGGACTTGAGAATTTATCATTTTTGATAAGATCTATTGACTTCACAATTGAATTGGATAACTTGTAGATAAAATAATTTTGGGAACTCACTCACATCATGACATTTCTAGGAACTTTTTTGGTACTCGATCGGCAGAGTAGTACCTACCTACTGTACAGTTACTTTGAGTCAAAATTATTTTCAGTTAAAAATCCTGATTTTCTTTTTCACGTTTTAACCAATCAAATCGCTGATTGTACTATGGACAGTAGTACCACTTTCTCAGAAAACTCTTGGGATTGGACTTCTTCTGTCAAGTTTTCAGCTCTGTGGAAAAGTCTTCCAACCACAAAGAACGGAAAAACACCTTCAGATAAAAGATTTCACAGATATTTACTGTCATTGTATTTCTTCTTATCGTCAACCATCTAAAAGTACCACTTGTGGAAATTCTACGTTACGCACGTTTTCATTTAACCTTCTTGAGTACTTTATTTTAACTCGAGTACTGAAAAGACTATATTTTATTACCAAAACTTCGGCGAATTGCACGTAGTAGTCAACATGCTGACCAACGTCTGTTTCTTTGTACTTCTTGTAGCTTCTGCTGCTGGGTACGACCTTATATATACCGTAACTGTTCGCAAGTGGATATCTGCAAATGAGTTACCATTTCATCGTCAAAGTGTTCAATTAAAAAGTTCTTTTAGTGACAACCGAGGCTGGAAAAAAGTGGACAGATACACGGCAGTACCAGATTTTGACGCTTCCTCTTTAGGTGGTGTAGCGACTTTTACACTAAAGAGTGACGGGGGTACCAAAGATTTGATTCTTAACATCACAGCTCTTACAGGACATACCTTCAGGGTTCAAGCAGAAGAAGTGAAATCTGAGAGGTACCACCTCGTTGATGGTCTCGATAGAAAACCTACCCTTGTTGAGTAAGTACCACCGTTATACTTAAGAGTACTCACTCAATATTACAGTTCGTGAAGAACTCATCCAAGACCAACCATGATGGTACCGTCCTGACCAAACTGAGATTCTCTGCGAAGGAGCCGGCAGTTATTTAGTCTTCAATTCTGAATAAACCTTTCATTTGAGCGTTGTTAAATTTCGCGCCCTTCCGTCCCCAATCGATATCCCTGCGACTTATTCCTCGTCCTAGCAACGTTGCGCGATCACATCGAGCGCGTGTCATTCACGATGTCGCGGTGATACTGAAAGCATGTCGTCGTCGTCGGTGCGTCAACTCCTGCAGCCGCCCAAATAGCGATGTCCGAACACGAGCTCCGTCAACGTAGTGGAGACGTCGCCGTCAAGCCCAACAACGCCGCCGACGACACCAGGCCATGCGATCGCAAAAAAAGCGCGCTGTTGGTGTGGAGGGACATGCCGAAGCATCTGCAGTTCAACCCCTACATCCACACTGGGTACAGACCGCTGCTGACGGCCTGGGGGTGCATCAACAGTCTCTTTTACTTCCACAACGAGACGGTCAACATCGTGACGCATGGTAAAGTAGATGTCAAGGGCGCGAGGGTTTTTATTATCGGGGGATGAAACCCCACAACTCACCTGGCGCTGCGGGAAACTGTTTTGGAGTTGGAAGAAGTAGTAGAAGCTTGAAAGGTCTAGGGTGGGATAGTGGGCCAAATTAATAATGTCAAGGTCGTTCTATTTTCGGGTCAGCTTCTATTGTTTCTTCCGTCGCATCTGTGTCGAAAATTGAACACAAATTAAAAATGTTTCTTGTAGAAACGGCGATTTGAAGTTTGGTAGAAATGGTGGATGCGCCGGGAAAGAAACTTCAAACTTTTTTTCTACAATACTTTCTTTTTGTCCATGTTTACTTACCCCAACCCCAATCAATTCCTCCCTTAAACAAACCCCCAAAATCAATCCTTGGCCTCATAAATCTGCGCAACCGGATGTCTCATTTCTCTTGCAAATTTGCATCGCACCGCTTAATAGTCTCACAATAACTGCGAAATGACTTAAGTACTTTCTTTGTGGTTAGACCGGAAACACCTCATTTGTGTTCAATTCCAGCAATCCCAATCCTCTACATTCTGTTGACGGTGCCTGCACTACTTCCATGGTCTCAGGTAGAACTCCGATTTTTGTCATGGTGCCACTTCCTGGGCGTTTTATGCCCATGGGTGGGCAGTTTCGTTTACCATTTATTCATGAATTTGGATAAAAGCGAAGTGGTGTACTACCGGTTGCTGCAGCTGGACATGCTGGGGATCTGGATCAGCCAGAGTTTCGGTAAGAAATCGTCGGAATCACCGACTTTAACCCCGCGTGATTCCTCCAGGTGCCATGCCGATGGTCATCGCGACGTCCTATTGCCTTCCACGTCTCCTCCGCTGGTTCTGCATCTCTTCGTACTGCCTTCTCAGCCTGTGGGGCCTCTACAAAGTGAGAATTCCCGCTCTTTTACTATAAAGTTTCATGTTAATTTTCTTTTAGGCCATGACGGCGTGGTCTCCGTGGGAGCGGCGCTTGTGCTTCCTGCTGCCTTTCATCATGCGCCTCCTCCTGTGGTGCCTCCGCGTGTCGAGCTACGGCGGCGGCGACCCGGCTGCCTTCCAACACGTCATCCTCCAAGACGTCGTCTCCATCATCGGTGCCGCCATCGGCGCGCTCCACATTCCTGAGAAGTGGTTTCCGGGAACCGTCGACTTTTACATGAACTCGCATAATATCATGCACGTGTTGGTGGTGACGGCCGTGTATTCCATGCACGTGGCGACTATGAAGGATCTCACGTGGATGTCACGTGTTAACTGCAACGCAGCCCTTTGATGGGATTCACACGCACAAGTAGGGATCAAACAGGGATCTATATTTCGAAAGTTGCAAGGAAATTTTCAAATATAGATGCGCTACGTCCCTCAAACGTATTTCTTCCGGTCACGAGTTTCCACGTTCTGCTGGTGATAGAATTTTAGACAGTTATTAGCGTACGGTTTTAAATTTAGACGCCAATTTTAGATTAGACCTTTTAAAGTTGCCAGTGAGTTGCACCGGGAGTGGTTTTAAGCAATAAACACTTGTTTTTAATGTTCTTTCTTGTTATAATCAAGATGGCGATGATTTTGTACCACGTGATGACAAGATGGCGGCTGCGGACCATATCAATTTGTTGATTCTTGTTGGCGAGCATATCAAACTAAACGATTGTGATCTTTACCTGATGTTTTATTCTAAGGCAATAATAGCTTCTATTGTTTGTGCTTCCGCTGTTTTAACTAATATTTCCGGTAGAATAAGCGAATAAGTCCCGTCGTGCAACTCACCTCCTAAGCTTGCTTCAAGTTTTACTCCTACACCAATTTAGATGTGTATTTTATACAAAATATTCAAAGTTTTCCCACGAAATTTCAATTTGGCGCCGTCACGTTGCGCCCGTAGTTGCAATACCAACATTAAGAAAACAAAATTTTATTTCAGTTACCCTTATGTAAATAAGACGTCTTTGTAAAATAAATCTTCCTTTATTATCAATAAATTATGTACATTTTGTGTATAGATATTTAAATAAACATTACGAATTAACATATTAATAACCCTTCCAAAAATAAGTCTTTTCTTAAATTATAATAAAGGACTTTCAGACTCCGACGTGTAACTCTTCACTCTTGAAAACCAAAACGGCGGAAATCTATTACCAATCAAATCAAAATTGCAGGTACTTTCGTCGCCTTTCAGACTTCTTGTGAAAACGGAGTAGTGCGTCCAGACTAGCTGCACATGTCGCTTCTTGTTGGTACTCTTGATCTGTAACTCCTACAAAAATCTGAGTACGGTCCTGACTTCCCCCATCAACTTACTATATGAAACGTCTGTTCCGCCATCTCCAAATCGCCCCCACGACGTTTCGACTTTTTATACCCTTGAAGATGCTTGTTCTTATCCTGCCGCTGAACCACCACCGTAACTTTATCGTCTTTAAGCCTGTAATATCCTCTTAAGACGGGACTGCGCGCGTTGCGGTTCTTCATCTGGCCGACGCATTGCGCGGGTTCGTCCGAAGAAGTCAGTACCAGAACCACTCCTTCGGGGAAAAACCGCAAGTACCGGTAGTACGAGACCAAGTGCCATGGCCGGTAAAACTGGTCTTGGAAACTGTTTTCTCCATGGCGGATGTACGTGGTTTTGCCGATGTAACAGCCGTTGAATTGCAGGCGGGTGCGCTCGATGAACATTTGGCGCCAGGAGAGGTAATTGTAGGGGGAACTACCGCAGTTTAGGCCCCAAACTCTGGAAATGGTACTATTTTAACGCAATTCTTAAGAGATGGTGGTGTCGTCACCTCAAACAAGCGAGTCTCCACACCTCAGGATCGCGTGCGCACAGGTAAAAACCGCGGCAAACCCTGGAAAACATCTCCAAAGAGCGGAAATCAAGGTCAAACGACACGACCCATCGTAAGATGTAAAGGATCATTTCGGTTGGCAACACTGAAATGTGAGTGGTCTGGAAAAACAGAGTTATGAGGGGTTGGTAAGACTGATATAGTTACTTTTTGTTCAGTTTTAGGGGCGCAAATGGCCGACATCTTGGAGAACTTTTTTTGGATCCTCGGGAGGAGTTCGCCCTCCTCCTCATCACCGTCGTCCGAGTCGTTGTAGTCTTCTTTTTCATTGGTTGCGGGTTCCACAGACATCTCTCTGATTGGCTTATTCTTTGGAATGTCTATTCGTGATTCGATGTCAGGGACCAGTTGCACCGCCCTCCTGTAAAACTGGATCGCTTCGTACAATTTGCCGTTTTTTTCCAACTCGACGCCGTTGAGGAATAACGTCTTCGCCTGTAATTCAACAACCAATGAGAATCGTTCTTCGCGCCCACGTGACTGAATCTATCGCTCGCTATTGGTCGGTAATAAAAATAGTACCTTGGTTTCAAAATCCTCGGGCTCCGCCTCCACCGCCCTCCGGCCACTCCCCTTTTCTGTTATCTTCAGTTCTTTTTGCCACTTTTCGCGGAAACTGCTCAAGACATCCTCAACAGACGCGGCCTTGAAATTTATCCTCAAGGTTAAGTTAAAGACAGTGGTCAACTTACTTGGTTGGTGGAAGAAGAAGGGTCATCTTGTTCTTCGCCGTCTGCAGAGTCTGTTGAAGTTCCATCGCGTGTCATCTGGTTCTGGATACTCTGGAAATGAGCAAGTTACATAACGCGTGTTTACTAAAAAAAATTACCATTCTTCTGATGATGAAGATTTAGATTATGAAGATTAGTTCACGGTCGGTATATCTAATCACTGGAATATGTAGAAAATAATTGTGCGCTAAACCATCCATGTTTAGCAAAATCTGGTTTGTTTTTGGACAATCATATGGTGTTTTAGTAGTGGGAATTCGGGCTGGTGACACTATCGCATTAGCACGAAAAATTTGAAATAACTTTTATTAAATGATATGAGCTCACAGAAATGTTAGAATTTGGTTGTAATTTAACAAATTGACGTTTTTTAATTGATATAATCAATTGTTTCTTCAAAATTTCGATTCATATATCAAGTTTGATTTCATTACTTTAGGTTGGCAACGCAGTTTGTCACCAAACCGAAACTAAACGTCAAACGTCAACGTCAAACTCAAAGTTTCGTGGCTCTGTTTATAACTCTCAAACTTCTCAATTCGCTGATTTTCACCCCAAAAACTCCCAAAAATGGTCCTGGAGAGTACCATGATCTGGTAAGTTCCACAGTTCTTATATAAACCCCCGGAGTGAAAAAAGCCGCAACATAACCTCAAATCCCGTAATGACTTTGCATTCTCTTTGTGACTTTTTTCTTCAGTGTGGACAACAGCGACTATATGCGTAATGGGGACTTTTTGCCCACTCGCCTCCAAGCCCAACAAGACGCCGTGAACTTAGTTTGCCACTCAAAAACTAGATCAAACCCAGAAAACAACGTCGGACTTCTAACACTAGCAAAGTGAGTCCGTCGTGCTTACAGCCCCCTTTAATATCACTGTTTTTAGTGTGGAGGTATTGGCCACCCTGACTAGCGATGTGGGGCGGATTCTCTCGAAATTGCACCAAGTGCAGCCCAACGGCGATATTAATCTCCACACGGGAATTCGCATCGCTCACGTAAGTTTACAGTTGGCACCACTTGCTCTCTTAACAATAATTGTAGTTGGCGCTGAAGCACCGTCAGGGGAAGAACCACAAGATGCGCATTGTGGTTTTTGTTGGCAGCCCTGTTGCCGCCGAAGAGAAGGAACTAGTGAAACTCGCCAAGAAACTGAAGAAAGAGAAGGTGAACGTCGACGTGGTGAGTTTCGGCGAAGACACCGTCAACACCGACGTCCTCACCACTTTCGTTAATACTCTCAATGGAAAAGTAAGATCTCTGTCTGAACTTCCAGTTTGGTGACTTTCATTTTGTTAGGATGGCAGTAGTAGTCATTTGGTGACTGTACCCCCGGGCCCCCATCTCTCAGACGCGCTGATTTCCTCTCCGATTATCCAAGGCGAGGATGGAACTGGTGGCGCCGGACTTGGAGCGTCAGGATTCGAATTCGGCGTCGATCCCAACGAAGACCCCGAACTAGCACTCGCTCTCCGCGTCTCCATGGAAGAACAGCGACAAAGACAGGAAGACGAGGCGCGTCGGGCCAAAGAAGCCTCGTCCACCGAGACCGGAGTCAAATCTTCACCGATCAAAGAGGAACCGAGCGAAGAAGCGATGTTGGAGCGCGCGTTGGCCATGTCCATGGAAGAAGACGAGACTGCCGGGACAGGGGTGCCAACTGTGGATTTCGCCAACATGACGGAAGACGAACAGATCGCGTTCGCTATGCAGATGTCGATGCAAGACGCACGTAAGTGTACGATTTTTTTAGTGACTTTGATTATCTTTGGTTGGTATAGAGGAGTCGACGAGCTCGGGTAAAAAGGAAGAGCCCATGGAAGTCGAAGGAGATGAAGACTACTCGGAGGTGATGAACGATCCTGCGTTTCTTCAGAGCGTTTTGGAGAATCTCCCAGGGGTGGACCCTCAATCGGAGGCGGTGCGCCAAGCTGTGGGGAGTTTAAAAGACAAGAAGAAGGAGGAGAAGGAAGAAAAACCCAAGAAATAGACACCTTGAATTAATTATTTTTTAAGTGCGAGTTACTACAATAAATTTTCTTTAATTGCTACATTCGGCACGATAAATTACTAAATAAATTAGACAGATGGTAAATACTTCAGTCTACAAGTTAAATTAGTTTAATAGCTACGTTCGGCACCATCAAGCGGTAAATAAATTAGAAAGGTTTGAACCTCAAATTGCCATAAAATGCAAGTCAAATTTTACTTTGAAGTATGCTGCTCACTTCTCGTCACTGAAATCGTCGGTCGACGCGTACGACCTCTCGTGTCTGCTGCTTTTACTACAACTCGGCGTGTCACTGTTATACGGCGACCTCGACGTCGATCTGGAGCGAGACTTCGATCGGAATCTCCTTCTAGAATATCTCTCCGGTGATTTGGAACCGTACTCGAAAGCAAGCTGTGCCTTCGATCGGTTTCTGTTTTTCTTATTCTTTTGTTTCTTCATGCTCTTCGCGATCACCCGCTTCTGGTGGTCAAGTTGCGGAAACAGATCTAAACAAAACACTCGTAAAACAATTGATAATCACCACTTGTCCATACCCTGCGAAATCTCCAGAGCCTTCTTTGCGGCGTTCATTTCCGCCTGTTGTATGCTGTGTCCAACAGCGCTGGCTAACCGCCGCCCCCGGAAGTACACCGCCACTGTGTACACTCGCGTGTTGGTGGGGCCCTTACACTCAATCACCCTGAAACTGAGGTTGAAAAACGTGAGTTTGGGGGGTGGCGACTGACTTGTAAACGGGAATGTCGGGCTCGCCCCCATCCATGGTCCGTAGGGTGAGACAGCACTGCTGCAACTTCGATTTGGGGTCGTTCCAGTCCTGGTTCATAATAAAATCTTGCAAGCGAGGGAAGAGAGTGACTTGACAGAAAACCTCGCAGAATTCCAGCCCTTGATCCACGTATAAAGCCCCAATGAAAGCCTCCAGTAAATCGGCGCGGTCTTTCGTCTTCAATTCGGCTTTGGGGTTGTTGTACACTGCGTAGTTCGACATCCCCAAATCGTCACACACCACCGCCTGCGTCCGGTTGTTGACCAACGAGCTGCGCAACAACTACCCCGAAAATCGCACCCGAAACTCACCCTCGAACTTACCGACAGATGTCCTTCGTGGTGCTCCGGGAAGTACTTGTAGAGATACTCGGACGCGATCAACTGCAGGACTGTGTCCCCCAGGAACTCCAACCTTTGATTGGAGCCCAACGTGAGGTTCGTGTACCCCACGCTCCGGTCAGTGAACGCCCTCGCTAACAATCGAATATGACTGAACTCCAAACCGATCGACTCTTCGAATTTCGTTAAATTCTGCAGGAGTTCGAACTTCGGTATCCACTGTCTGTCTCCAGTCGGCTCCTGTTCTTGCAGCGGGTGCGGCGGGAGGTGCAGCCACACCTCTAGAAGATCCGGGTTGACTTTGAACAGCGTCTCGGAGAAGACCCGATCGACAATCTATGCAAAATGAGTGACGCTCAAGACCCTTAACAGTTGAAGGGTTAATACAACTCACATCAATGCCTCCATCGAGGAAGAGCGCCCCCATGAGGGCTTCAAAGCAATTGGCCATGGCATGTCGCAGCTCCAAGTCGTGGCACAAATCGGAGCCGTGAGCGTACAACATGAACTGGTCGAGTTTGAGGGTCTTCGCCAAGACTGCTAAATGTTGGTTTTGAACAATCGCCGCTCGGTACGTGGCCAAACCGCCTTCCTCCAAGTCAGGAAACGTATAAAACAAGTGAATTGACGACAGGAATTCGACCACGGCGTCCCCGAGGAACTCCAGACGTTCGTTGTGGGTGATGTTCGACTCTGTTTCCTGTTGTTTCCCGAAACGCGACATTATATTGATGAGGGTGTTAATCCCCCTTTTTCTCGTGTTCATGTAGTGAATCCTCCTGTCCCCATATTCCGGCTGTCTGATCCCGCAATTCGTGAGGGAGTTCCTCGCGTGGTCTGGATTCGTCCCAAAGTTCTCCCTGTAGGAAGGATGCGTCAACGCCAACTGCAACAACGCCCGGTTCTTAAACTTGTAATTAATCGACTCCTCCAGAACGCTCAAAGAGTGATGGAATCTCAAGTGACAAACGAGCACCGGGACGAGCATGGCATGCTGGATTATATCACACATGATCCCCGTGCGGTAGAAACCCTCCGCTGACACCGCCACCGTGATATCCCTCTTCATCTTCCCCTGCGTCCTCATTTCCTGCAGTTTATTCTCCTTCGATTCCAACTTCCGCTTATCTTCGAAAGTCGGCTTCGACATGTTCGCCAGGAGGTGGCGGAACTTGACGTAGTCACGCCACGCCTTCTGATAACTAAAACGAGCAGCTATTGGTGGGTTTGTTAATAACGGGGCGGGGCTTACTCAGGGTTGCCGGCATAACTCAGTTGAGGTGGTCGGATGCCGAAGTGAACAATCTCGGGGAATTTATAGTCGCCAGGTTTTTGCAAGTCGATGTTACGATCGAGTTGGTCCACTCGGACTGAGCAGGGCTTTTTGCCCGGGTACGTCACCACCATGCCCTGTGGAGGAGTTTTTAGTATGTACTTTTTTTAAAGTTTGGGGAATTTTACTTTAATTTCGTCGGCGTAGCTCTGCCACTCGTACTGACTCATTTTGATCATGTCCTCGAGACTCTTCCCTTCAATCAAAGGAGTGGAACTGTCTAATAGGTACTGGAGGACTTCCTTCATCGCTAGAATTTCCTTGCCATTGTCGGGGAGTTCCCTGACGAACCGTGGCATAAAATGAAATTGTGAACACCCGTCGATATCCCCCGCGGCCTTAAAATCCAGGTCTACCAACTCCAGGACTTCTTTGAATAAATAATCATCTAAAAACATGGTAAATGAAAAATCCCCAACTTACGACGAACGTACGGAAAAGGTCCAATTCCCGCACGGTGAAGTTATCCGGAATTTTCTCCTCGATGTAAAGAATCGTGTATTCGATATTGAACCTGATTACCTTGCACGTGGGCAGTTTTACCAACGGAAAATGCGAAAACATCGAAAATCCCTCAAAGATGAATTCGTGCTCGTCGTAATCGATGATCGTGGGGGTTTTAATGAGAAAATTCGTAGGCGGCGAGATTGTTATCCTGTAGTGGTACAACTTATCCGCGTTGTTACTATCCGGCGCGCACTTCTGGAGGTGTTTTTCCCCGGGATAAATCCCGTGGCGGATCCCAGATTTCCTGGACTTAATCGAACAGCGACACAACGGGCCGTCGTTCATTTCCCCCGGGTCGTTGTACCACATTTCTGGATGTAGTCGGTCTGGGTGTTGTTGTTTTCGTTGGAGCTCCTCCATGGTGCAGTCTTCTTCGTCCGTCAATTCCTCTTCTGAAGAACTCCCAGAAGAACTGGTCTCTTCAGCTGTAAAAAAGAACAGTGAGGACGTGGTAACGAGTCAGGGGGCTCTTACATTTATGCTTGCACAGCCTCGCTCTGTTTTTCCTCGGGGGCGGCACGTACCGCGGCTTCAACTTGTTAATTTTCTCAGTCCTCTTCACCAAACTCTCCTCAAACAGATCACATACTTGTAGTAACTTCCCTGTGGCTTTTGTAACTTTCGAAGTTTCATCCTTGATGTAGAACAGCTCCGACGGTGTGGACCTCGTCCAGATATTTTTCTCCTGCTCCAACACCTCCTCGTGATCGACTTTCGCCAACTCCTGTATCCTGTTGGAGACCTCCTCTTTGGAGCTACAATAATTTTTCCTCCACTTTGACAAGATCATTTCCCTTTCTTTCGTCGGTTTCTCAGACCGCCCGGGGCGCAGTGGGAGGCGGCTGTGACGACTCCTGCTCTTACTACGCTTCCTGTACCTTGAATAATGCGGCGAACGAGACCTAGAGCGCCGCCGTGGAGGCGGCGACCGCCGACTAGACTTCTCGTTATTCATCTTGGTTTGTTTGTATGATTCGAGCTCTTGGTGATAATCAGTCAAGGGGGTACTTCTCGTATTTTTGTATCGTTCAGTCTGGCGCTCTACGGGCGGATATTGCGAGTAGTTGTAGTTGATTGGAGGTGGCGGTACGTTGAAATTCATGGGAGGTGGGTAAGGGGGCATCGTGGGGTGGTAGGAATTGCCCCATTGCCCCCATTGCGACCAGTGGTTAGCGTCCGGGTGGTAATTGTGGTTGTAGTTTTGCACAGGAGGGTAGGGAGGAGGGTAATTGGGGTTGTAATAGTACGGATCCCCCATTCTGAGATGTATACGACTTTATATCACAGATTCATTCTGAAAAAAAGTGAGGTTAGATCGAGGTAGCAAGTGGTGAGGAAAATAAAAAAAAACAATTTTTTTTATATGCTAAAACGGTACTCACTTCCTTAATTGGGTAAAATAGTTTCCAATATCACAAACAAACAGAAAAAACGATATTTCTTGCTCTGACAAACATTATGATGGCTAGTGAATTCCACCAAGCGATGATGGCAACCTCAGCAACTAAAATCCCTAGAATTATAGAATGTTACTGATTTTCTTGATTTGTTAGGTTGGTACTTCAATCAAATAACAAGGCGGTTTAACTCGCTTGCAAAAATCTCTGAAGATTAATAATGCCAAGTTTCAGTTGGGGGGCCTTCAATGAATCTCAAAACAACCACCCTGTGACCTTATAACTCCGATTAAAACCTGTTTCTGCGCAAAAACTAGTGACTTTTCTCACCTCTAGGTTGGTACAAACCGAAAATTTTAAACTTTCGAGTGGCTATAAGGTGGCTATGAAAACTCAACTTTTTAGTTTTCGGGGGTGTTTGACTCCAAAATGGACGTGACTTTGCAGCGCCACTGCGCCCGTTTTATTTATCCTGTCCCCGACGGCCTTCACGAGCTCCTCAGCGACATTTCCCGGGAAGTTCTCAGGAGTCAACCCCAAGACATCTACAGCTTCATCGCCGACTACCTGGACGCCCTCCTCATAACTCGTGAGAATGCCCGAGTTTCTGCACGTTTCGTGCAGGACATGACCGAAGCCTCTGAAACCGTCGTCAGCCTCCTGAAGAGAACAGGAATGACGCGAGAGGAAGCCAACAAAACCGCGGAGATTATTCAGCACACTTTTAAAACGTGGGGCGACCACAAAGGAATATGTCAGTCTTTCTGTAGTCTTCACAATTCTTCTAATTTTTGTTAAAGTGAAGGAAGATGATGATGCAGTGGTGGGACGCATCATCGAGAACGCCGGACTCTCAGAAGGTCAAGTCCAAACAGCCGCCGTTGTCATCCAATGGGCGTTTAAAATGTACAAAATAAAACAACAGAAAGAGTCGAAACTCTTGAGTGGAATCATTGATTGGCGTGTGGCTGCAAGAAGCGCGATTAAGTTGTACCGGAGGACTGGGGTGTCACCGGAAGAAGCCAAACGAGCCGCAAGTCTCATCAAGGCGGCGTATAAAGGGTATTACACCCGGCGCACTCTGGCGCAGCTCCAGGAGGAAGGTTCCGTCGAAGAAGAGCCCGATGAAGCTTCAGAAGAATCAGAATCTTCGGAGTCGGGGAGCGACCACAGGTAAGATTGTCAACACCGCAACTTAACACTGAAAACTTTCTAGGAAAGAAGTTCGCATCGACTTCCAAACTGTGGTCCCCCACGTCGCCTTCAGCGGTGAAGAATACATCTTACATGAGGATGAAAGTGAGGCAACTGAAGAAGCTCATAAGACCGACGAGGAGTTCATATACGCCTTGCTGTCGGATATGATCGAAAAGTGAGTCTTTCGCAACGGTCGGTTTTCTTTTCTTACTCAACTTTGTGGTAGCATCACAGTACCGGAAGAAGAAGCGAAGTTGCCTGATATGGACACTGTCGATGAAATTATCGATGACTTTATACCGAGTTTTGATGCTTCCGATCAACCGCTGTACAGTAAAGCGCCGCCTTTGTCGATGGTTACGGAGGAGGAGTTGCAGATGGAGTTGGAGGAGTTGAAACACGAAGCGGAGGAGTTGAAGGAAGGCGCGGCGGCCAAGCGAGCGTTAAAGAGCGAGCCGGAGGAGAAAAAGACAAAACCGGAAATTATTCAAGGACAAGTTGCAGAAAAGCCAGTGACAACAGAGGCGAAGGATGGAAAAACGCCGAAGATCACAGAGAAACAACCTGAAGATGAGCCGAAGACCACAGAGAAACAACCCGAAGATGAGCCAAAGACTGAAGGTATAACTGAAGAAGAAACACCACAAGACGTTGAAGAGGAAGAACCCCCTGCCGCCACTGAGACAAACGAAGAAATACCTCCCGAGGTAAAAGAGGATATGATTGAAGAAGCGTCACAGCGTGAAGAAGACACACCACAAGGGGTTGAAGAGGAAGTACCCTCTGGCACCGCTATTCCAACTGAAGAAGAGCCCTCAGCTGAAATCACAGATCCAGCATAAGTATCATTGTATTTTACATCTTTATCAAAACTTTATATTTCTTTGTATTTCCTGTGTTTACACGTTAAGTAGCCCTTTTATAAAAAGATTCTCATTTCCAAGCTCCTTTCGTAACTTCTCCACCTCTTGAAGCAACTCATCGTCACTCATCTTCTTGACATCCCACGCCTTCAACTTCTCCAGAGTGTCATCGATTATTTTGTCGCCGTCTTTAATAATTTGTTTTTTGAGCGTTTGCTCGTAGTCTTTAATGAATTGAGTTCCAGCAGAGTGTTCGAGTTTCTTCTGGTGCTCGATAGCACTCTACAACCAAAGATTAGAAGAAGAACTACCAAAGAGTACCCACCTGGATGACATCTTCAGGGAAGTCGGCCATCCTGGCGCAATGGACTCCATAGCTATTATCACACTCTCCTTCGCGGACTTGGTAGAGCGGCGTGATGGACGTTTCCGTGGTCACGGCGGTCACGTGCTTGTTACTAACTGAAGAATACATCTCGGCGAGTCTCGTAATCTCATGGAAATGTGTGGCGAACAATGAGAAACACTTCACTTCTTTAGCCAAATACCTGGAACTCTGTATTAGTACAACTACCTGAAGAACCCTCAACTTACTCTGCGATGGAAAACGCGATTCCACAACCATCGTAGGTAGAAGTGCCCCTCCCCAGTTCGTCTATAATAACCAAAGAGTTCTTTGTAGCGCTCTTGATGATGGTGGCAGTTTCGATCATCTCTACCATGAAAGTCGAGAGCCCTTTCAACTGACAGTCTTCAGCTCCAACTCGCGCAAGAATAGCATCAACTAGAGGCATCTCCGCGGTGGCGCACGGGACAAAACTCCCAATTTGAGCCATGAGGACGCAAATTCCCACACTCCTAATGTAAGTGCTTTTTCCGCACATGTTCGGTCCGGTGATGATGTGCAGAGTTTTCTCATCAAACTCCACCTCATTCGGAATAAAAGAAACTTGTTGTTCAATGCACGGATGTCGCAGTTTTGTCAGTTTCATAGGTCCTTCTCGGAGTTTAGGTCGTGCGTAAGGGATCCGTGCCCACACTGCGACATTCGCGAACGACAACAAGACATCCACCATCGCGATGAAGATGTTGAGGTTGCGCAACGACTCCCCGTAACCGGCGGCCACGTCAAACATCTCGTGGATGATGACTTTTTGTTGTTCTTCGTACGCGGCCTTCGCCTCTGTGTAATCTGTGTTCAAATCGCCGAGTTTCTCGTTGGTGAAACGGACTCCTCCTTTGACCGCGTCCAGGATTTTATACCTAGAGCTCGATCTCAGCGCGTGCTCTTCTTTCAAAGTCACTCGGAAGAAGTACCCGTGTTGGTCGTTACTCTCCAGTTTGATGGTCTTCTCGTCGAAGCCTAAATCATCGGCGGCTTTGCGTAGCAACTTCTGCATTTTCTCTTCAACGTGTTGCTTCCTCTCGGAGATTTCCTCCAGCTCCGGACTGAACGTCTTCTTCACTAGGAACTCTCCACGTTCGATTAAATCCAAATCCAACAATTCTTCGATCATACTCTGGTACCTGTCTAAGTCCGCTCGGAGTTCTTCAAGAGGATGGACCAACGCGGAGGTTACACATCCGTTACCCAACTCTTTGAGGATGTTTACTAAGCTGGGGACAGCACCCACGACTTGGTACACTCGGTAACAGTCCTGAAGACTCGCTTTCTTGCTTGAGATTTTCTTGGAGAGTAACAACAAGTCGGGGTGGCGGGGTAAGATGTCGGTTTGGAGTTGTTGGCGGACTTGGGGATCCTTCACAAAACTCTCGACGATGTCGTGGCGTTCTTTGATGAGGTGGAGATCCTTGAGGGGTTGTTTTATCCATTGTTCCAACAAGCGGCGGCCTTGACTCGTCACGCAATGATCCAGGACACCTTTAAGACAGAAGAGCTTGGATTGGTTCGGGAGGAGGGCGCTATCCTCCACGGTGCTATGGCCAGGTTTTGCAAGAATATTCAAAGAGAACAACGCCGCGTTGTCTAAACGGACAAACCGATGGATGTCAACAGTCGAGATTTTGAACTGATTGAAGTTCTGCTCGTCAGAGGTGAGGTTGAGGAATTTGATGACGGCGTTAAGACAACCTGTGGAGACGAATGAGTTAACAAACTAAGAGATTTGGTACTCACCGAGAGCCTCCTCGAGCTTGGTTTCCGACAAACTCAGCGCATTCCTCTGCTGTTTCTCCCCGAAGAAGAGCAAGCGATTCAGATCTTGGACGACATTCTCCTTATTGAAATCCGCGCGTTTGACCCGAGCTATAAGCACACTGTTCCTCTCGAGAACCTTCTTCAGCTCCACCAGATCGGGGGTCTCTCCTTGCGGAATTATACATTCTCTTGGTCCGATCTGAGCGATCAACGCCTCCAACTCCGTGAAGCACTCATTATCGTTTATCTCGCATACTTGGAACTTGAGCTCCGTAGAGTTGACGCAAGCCACGGCGATAACTCTTCCTTTCACGATCTTTACCCCCATGACGTAATTACTAAAAGTAATTTCAGAGTTCTCAAACAAGATCTCTTCAAACTGCGAGAGATTCCCAGGAGAGCCTTTATATTCGTCATTCCATTCGTTGATCTTATTCGGGGCCGCTTTGACGTAGACCTCCACGCGGTACTGACGGACCAGGAGAAGTTCACGGACGAACTTCTCGAATTGGGTCTTCCGAAGGACGACGTAGGAGAGTTTAGGGTCTTCGCCCATGTACTTGAGGATGTTTCCAGTGAACGACGACCCCAAAGTAGCATCGTCTCCGTGGAGGGTGTAATAGTCGCCGTGGTTGAAAAAGCGCAAAGTCGACGACGGTTTCTGGAAACGAAAGTGTTGACCTTTTGAGAGATAATGATTCGGGGAATGCGAATGGATTGGACATTTCGCTGAACCAGACGCTGCGTTATCGCAGCCTTTACGTAAACAAGACGTTATCGAAGAGTTAACACAGTTGTGGCGTACTTGACATCGATTTTTGTTTGTTTACGATCCACGAAAAACAAATGAAGGGTGCTTACACGGGGGGTCGCAGTAGGCAGGAAAAGCGTGTTCACAGGCGGCCATGGAACCACGAATCCATGCCTACTACGACCGGTTTTTTAATAAAGTCGTACCCTCGGTACCACACCGACCAAAACGAAATCGAAATTCCCAAATAAATCGGAAATTTGCGACTGATTGCCCAAATCATTTCCACGATTATCGATCCTCTGCGCCTCACACGAAAAAATATTGATACCGAGGGGTCACGTCCACGATAACATATTAGCCTATATATGAATCTAGAACGTCTTGACCGCTCATTGTGCAAAAAACAATTGAAGATCGAGCAGTGTGAAGTTCCGTGCACGGGTGAGTACCTTTTGTTTGCCCTCCGCGTTGGGCGCCATTCGCACCCACTCGACCTCAACCTCGACCTCTTTGTAGACATGTCACCGTTGATCCTCGCCGCCATTTTGGCGACCACCTTTGCCCAACAAAATGGTTACTATCACCAGGAGTACAACTACCGCACGTCTTCGTCGTCGTTCAAGAACAACGAGTTGCAACACAGAAACGACGATGAGGGTTACTATTCCAGGGACGGCGATCTTCAAGGTCGCGTCCGCCCCAAGGTGAACAGTCACAGTCAGCACAGCGAATACTTGAATCCGAAGCTCCGGAATGGGTACCGTATGGGTGCGGATCAAACCGCCTCGTTCGGTCAACTCCACGCCCAGGATCGTTTCCGAATGGGTGAAAATGAGATGGGCGGGTTCGGGTATGGACCCACCCAACGTCATCACTACGGGATGGCCTCCGAGTTGAGAGAGGTCACGGCGAGTTTGCAGGAGGAGATGCAGAGGGAGTTGCAGCGGGCGGTGTTTGATCAGCACCAACGAGCGGAAGCGTATGGGAGTATCACCCAGGCGCAGATAGAGGCGGATCGAAGACTCCTAGAGGAGGAGCTAAGAAGGAATTTGACCATGAGGATGCAGGAGGCGTTGAAGATGCACTACGGAAACCAAGGGATTAGAGGGGCGTTTTCGTATAGTATAGTCAACGGGCGGTTGCAGCCTGCGGCGAATTACGACAACAGGGAGTTGGAGGATTTGACCAGACAGATGGAGATGGAGTTGTTAAGACACTTGGAGCAACAAGTCCAGAGGCAGTACCATACGAGGGTGGATACTGCCGTTCACACTACAAGAAACACGTATAGGGTGAACGAGATGGATAACTACCCCAGCGCGATGGAGCAGCGTCCGGTCTATCAGCCGTATCCGCCCCCAGTAATGCGCCCCACGCATCCGGTAGCCCCCATTCCTGACTCTATCACGACCGTGGCGACGAGGGTTCAAACCGAGCTCAACGAGATCCTGAATAAGATTCTTGAAGACACGCAACGACGATACTTTAATGAGAATAGCTACCATGCTAATGTTAACTACGACCACATTCTTGCGCAGCTCCAAGAAGAGCTCCGAGCGAACATCACTTTCCATTTCGACGACCAGATCAAGCGGGCGTACGGATATACGAACTACGCGTCCAAATACAGCGTTGAAGACATCGAAAACCTCCGAAGACAGATCGAGGCGAATCTCGTGACGAAACTCAACAGGGACTTCAACAGACAACGAGAGCAGTACCTTCAAACTCACATGTACGTGGTGCAGCCGATGCAGCAGATACCAGCGAGAGTTCACCCCATACCAAGTATCCACCCCATGCCCACTAATCTTCGACCAATGCCGAATATTTACTACCCTGTGAACAACGGGCAGTACAACCAAGAGGCGGCGGAGATGCAACAACGTCTCCACGAACAACTCTCGCGGCAACTCCAAATGGCGCTAATGCAACAGTCGTATAGACAAGCCCACATGTATACAGGGTCTGGTTTCAACCCCCAGGCCAACTACGAGTCGACTCTCAACCAATTGACGGCTGAACTCAACAGGAATCTCACGCGACAAATGGAACTGTTGAATGCCGAGCAGTACCAATCAGGGCTGCATACAGCGCAGTTGGCAAACATGAGGAACCAGCTACAGCAGGACTTGACAAGACAGCTTCAACAAGGTTTGCAACAGTCGTACAGTCGCTACAGCTCTTGGAGCAGCTCATCGAGTAGCAGCAGCACCGGAGGGAGTTACAGACCGGTCAGAGGGTTCGCGTATGGAGTGAATGGAGGATCCGTCGACACCATGGGGGAGGACTGCATGATGGGAGACGATCCTACAGCACATAAGAGGAGAACCCGTGATTTGACACAACAGACTGTAGATGACGATGATTTGACTCAGCAGGTTCAAACGAACGACGATTTGACTCAACAGGTTCAAACGCACGACGATTTGACTCAACAGGTTCAAACGCACGACGATTTGACTCAGCAAAGTCAGGATCTGACACAGCAAACTCAAGATGACGATAATTTGACGCAGCAAGTTCAAACCAACGACGACTTGACGCAGCAAGTTCAAACTCAGAACGACGATTTGACTCAACAGATTCAACAATCGAACGATTTTCTCGGCAATGAAAGACAAACTTTCGCTTATTCCCCTCGGCCTGTTTACAGCAATGGGCACCAAGGTGGCACCACGCGCCAATTGCCACAGAACCAAGTTCAAACTCACGACGCTTTAACGCAGCAAGTTCAAACTCAGGACGACGATTTGACTCAGCAGGTTCAAACCCACGACGATTTGACTCAGCGGCCTCAAACTCACGACGATTTGACGCAGCAGGTTCAAACTCTCGACGATTTACCTCGGCAATCTCAAGATTTGACTCAGCAGGTTCAAGATTTTGCTCCCGGGCCTGTGCATTATACCCCTCGACCTGTGTACGCTGAGATTGATGGGCACCAGGTTCCCGTCGGTACCACGCGAGGTTTACCGCAGAATCAGCAAGTTCAAACTCACGACGCTCTGACTCAGCAAGTTCAGAATGACGATTTAACTCAACAAAGTCAAGATTTGACTCAGCAAGTTCAAACTCAACAGGCTTACGGGCCGTTCAATTATAAACCACAACCTGTGTATTCTAGCATTTATGGGCAGCAAGTCCAAGTTGGTACCACGCGGGATTTGCCGCAAAATCAACGAGTTCAAACTCACGACGCTCTGACTCAGCAAGTTCAGAATGACGATCTTACTCAACAAACTCTGAGCGATGATTTGACTCAGCAAACTCTCAATGATGATTTGACTCAGCAGGTACAACCAGTTCAGACTCAGTATCAACAGCGTCCAATTTACTGGCGACCGTATCAGAGTCAGCAAACTTATCCGTCTCAAGTGGTTGATCAAACTCAGCAAACTCAGAGGAGGTATGAGCCTCAACTGACTCAGCAAACTGAAATTGTTGAGCCACCGTATCAACGTCAACGAACGTATGCCTCAGGAAGTCCAAACTATCAATCGTATCCTTCTCAACGGACCTACACTTCAACTTATGACTGGCGACCTCAAACTAGCGTGGGGCAAAGAGTACAATACTACGAGAATCTACAAAGGCCGAGGTATCAACCCACACCAAAACCGAGTTATTCGAGGTATCCATTAGTTCAGCAGCAAAGTCAAGATCTGACTCAACAGACTCAGGATTTGACTCAGCAGCCTCAAGATCTGACTCAGCAAACTCAAGATCTGACTCAACAAACTTATCAACCAAAAGTGGTATATATTCCGATTGTAAGAGAAAGAGAGCCTCTACAAAGTCAAGATGTGACTCAACAAACTCAGCAGAATCAACTCTGGACGCCACAGTCTCAACAGAGTCAATATCTTACTCCTCAAAGTCAACCAGCTCAGAATCAACTTTGGACACAACAGAATCAATATTTGACGCCGCAGAGTCAAGATTTGACCCAACAAACGCAGGATTTGACTCAACAAACTCAGGATTTGACTCAACAAACTCAAGATCTGACTCAACAGTCTCAGGATGAATTCGCACCGCTTCAACTAGGCAAAGACTTACCACCGTCGTATGAACCTGGACAAGTTGAAACTCTGGATGTACCGAATCAGAATCCATTAACTCAACAAGCTCAGTTGTTTACCAATCAACAACCCGAGTCCAAGGATCTGACTCAGCAAACTGAAGACTTGACACAACAAAGTCAAGACTTGGATGAACCCATTGAACCACAAATCTCGACCAATCAAATCTTCCAAGACTCGCAACAACCTCGGGGTTTGACTGCGGAATCGCAGGATCTGACTCAACAGACTCAGGATTTGACTCAACAGACTGAGGATTTGACTCAACAGACTCAGGATCTGACTCAACAGCCTCAAGATTTGACTCAACAGTCCCAGGATCTGACTCAACAGGCCGAAGACTTGACTCAACAGACCGTGGAGCTCACAACTTTACCTCAAAAACCGTCAACGAACCCTTCTGATCAACGCCTGACGGAGGCTCAACGCGAATCTCAACGTTTGATCGACTTGTTGAAGAACCATCAACATGAAACTCAGCAAACTCAGGAAGATGAAGGTTACGGCCCAAAGGGCAGAAGTTTGGTCCCAAATTACCACCAAGTAGAAGTGGCAGAACCGGAAGTTGTGGAAACAGCACGCGACATCGAACCAATTGAACCCCAAGTTGCTGATACTGTACAACAAGTAGATGCAGATGAAACTGCCACCACCGTGGGGGCGGCGGACCCGGAAGCCACAACCAAAAAACCAGGATGGTGGTCCCGCCTCGGCTCAAGTATTAAAAATAAGTTAGGCTAAGTTTGTACTTGATTTTGCGTAGTTTTAATTTATTGTAAGGTCATTTCATAAATATAACCTAGAAATGGGAACTTACCTCTGGAAGGTTGTTGAAGAATGTGACGAAGAGACGTTGTTGTTTGAAATCTAGAAGAGAAAAAGGTGATTTTAATAAAACAAACGTGTTGTGGTGACTTTGTGTATTTTTAGAAAAAATTAAGTGGAAAGGTGAGGGAAAAAGTGAGGTTATGTCACAAATTTCGTTGAATAAACTTAAAAAATGAAACTTACCTAAATTTAGAGCCTCTGCGGGCTCGGTGATGGACATTGTTGTTTAGAATTCCTTGGTTTTACTAGAAAAAATAGCGTCTGAAAATGTGTAAAACTTAAAAAGGCGCCAACAGTTGTAGGCAACCAACAATACATTTAGATATTTTGACAGTTTGCTGCTATCTTCACGCATATGTTCATGTTTTGAGGAAACTTATCGATTTCTTTGCGCAGAATTGGTGAACTTTGGAACCTGGAAGCATTGTGGATCAAATTTGCAGAGTTTCGACAACAACATCATTCCGTTTTACAAGAAATCAAGAGAAATTGTTTGTTGGTTGATTCATACCAGTTCCTGTGAGATTTTTGCATAGAAAATGCCATCTTTTGTTATGTAAGTAATTTGCGGTGATGTTGGTTTTTGTTTCCCAAACTCGAAGGAAAACTTCAGCTTAAAGACTAACATTTTTAAATTGAAGATTTGAATTTCCCTCCATTTTTTTGAATTGACGAAAAATACTTGCTTTTGATTGGTTGATTCGAGGCCACCGAAGTACGTGTATATTTGGTTGCCTATATTTTAAACATTAGGCGTTCTTTATTATCAATTTTTAAACACGAATTTAACAAACTTCTCGTTAATTTCTGAATGTGTTTTCAGGGAGAAGAAATGTGCAGAAGAGATCTTTCGACTACCATATGGAGGAGACGAAGCGAATTTACAAATGTGGTCAGAAAATGGAGTATTCTGTAATTTTCACTTTTAACATGTTTTGTAACAAGATCTCAAAGCACTGGTGGAATTTTTAGCAATTAGAAATCTTTTTTGAGAAAACTATCAATTGGAATTTTTGTTGTTTGTTGTTGCGATCTTGTCACATCTCTTAAGATAGAAAGTAATTTAAGAACGAACTTGGACGTCAAACTATGAGCTCAGATTTGACTATTGTTTGATGTGTTCTTTTTTTTAATATGATGGCAGTTGTGTTGTTAAATCTATTTGTAGTTTGATTGGTTATTTTTTTTGAATTGTTTATATTACCTGTACAATGTCCATTTGCTGATTTATGAAAAAATTATTTCTAGGAAGAACATGGATGGCATTTGTTTACAAGAAATCAAGAAGCATCTCCTGGTGTGGAAGACGAAAATCGCCACAGAGAAGAAGGACGAGCTCATGTAAGAACACTTCTTGGAGTGCACTGTGTTGAGCTCCAAGTCGATTTTAGCACCATCGGGGATGTTGAGTAACCAGAAGAGTATGTTGAAGCTGAAGGATGTCAAATTGAGGTCGAAGGTCAACAAAGGGAATATTCTGGAGAGACACAGCACTGGAGAGTCATCAAATACTGGTCAAAGTCGTATATTTAGTCTAGTTTGTATAATTGTTTCGTTCGTTCGTTTGTTCCGAGCACGTAGAACGGACGAACGAACGCACCTAAAGTGGAGAACTTGTAGTGTTTGTTAACTTGATTAAGTAACATTGTAAAGTTATGCATTGTTGAACAAATCGTATTTATTATGTTTTGTAGCTTTTGTTTTAAGTCTCTTGATTTAAGTTCTAAAAATGGAACCAAAGGCAAAGTGGATGTGTAGAAAATGGAAATAAAAGCATTAATAGTGACAATTTTGTTTTATTGCATGATAAAAATTAAATTTTTCTTACAGTTAGACAACCAATAATACACTATAGATGCCCCCATTTAAACTCGTTCATTTAAATTTTAGACATCTTAGGCAACCAATAATACACCACAGCAATTTGTGTAACTCAGTTATTATGCAATGGAAGGGCTTCAAATTCAAACCACAGGACCGGCTCGAGCTCCTCTATCGATTGGCGTTCTCGAAATTGCTCTACCTACCTTGGTTCTCGAGATATTCACGTTTACAGTATGGAGTAATTAATCGCGAATAACTCCCTTATTACCCCGAATTTTTGTAAACCGATTTGAGATTCGTGATCTACATAGAAAGACCGATCTTTCGAGTCCATTTAATCTAAAAAAAAGACCATGAAATTTTTTAGTACAGAAGGTTCATGGGTTCATGGGTTTTTCAACCTTTAAAACGTGATAACTCCCTTATTTACCGGGAGATCTGGTTACATTTAGTTCCTCCCTGTCTCTAGGGCCCCTCTATCGATGATTAGCGGCGGCAGAACTGGTCTATGACCTCTAGTTCTCGAGATATTCAATGTTGTTTTTGGTGTAAAATTTCTGAAAAATGAACTTTTCGTCGAAAATTTTAAAATTTTTCTGATTTTTCTCAAAAATGCCATCTCCGTTATTAAGCCGAATTTTGAAAAACGGACCACAGATTCGGAATCGGGGCCCCCGGCTTAACCCACTGCCCCGAAAAACACGCTATTAAAATTTGGGAAAATTTTATTTTTTTTTTATTTTTTTTTATGAATTTTTCGATTTTTCAAACGCGAATAACGCCTTTATTTACCGAGGGATTTGCTTGAGATTGGTACCAGCTCTTGCCCTAGAGGCCCTCCATCTTTTGGTGGCGATAGAATTGCTTTACAACGCTTAGTTTTCGAGTTATTCGCGTTTGAAAAATCGAAAAATCCATTAAAAAAATGATAAAAAAAATAAAATTTTTCCAAATTGAAATAGCGTGTTTTTCGGGGTAGTGGGTTAAGCCGGGGGCCCAGATTCCAAATTTGTGGTTCGTTTTTCAAAATTCGGCTTAATAACGAAGATAGCATTTTTGAGAAAAATTGAAATATTTCAAATTTTTCGAGGAAAAAGTTCATTTTTCAGATTTTTCTCAAAAATGCTATCTCCGTTATTAAGCCGAATTTTGAAAAACGGACCACAGATTCGGAATCGGGGCCCCCGGCTTAACCCACTACCCCGAAAAACACGCTATTTCAATTTGGAAAAATTTTATTTTTTTTTTCATTTTTTTTTAATGAATTTTTCTATTTTTCAAACGCGAATAACTCCTTTATTTACCAAGGGATTTGCTTGAGGTTAGTACCAGCTCTTGCCCTAGAGGCCCTCCATCTTTTGGTGGCGATAGAATTGCTCTACAATGCTTAGTTTTCGAGTTATTCGCGTTTGAAAAATCCACAAAAAAAATGATAAAAAAAATTAAATTTTTCCAAATTGAAATAGCGTGTTTTTCGGGGTAGTGGGTTAAGCCGGGGGCCCCGATTCCGAATTTGTGGTCCGTTTTTCAAAATTCGGCTTAATAACGGAGATAGCATTTTTGAGAAAAATTGAAATATTTCAAATTTTTCGAGGAAAAAGTTCATTTTTCAGATTTTTGGATTTTTTTTTTATGAATTTTTCTATTTTTCAAACGCGAATAACTCCTTTATTTACCGAAGGATTTGCTTGAGGTTGGTTCCAGCTCTTGCCCTAGAGGCCCTCCATCTTTTGGTGGCGTTGGAATTGCCCTACAACGCTTAGTTTTCGAGTTATTCGCGTTTGAAAAATCGAAAAATCCCTAAAAAAATGATAAAAAAAATAAAAAATTTCCAAATTTTAACAGCGTGTTTTTCGGGGTGGAGGGTTAAGCCGGGGGCCCCGATTCCGAATCTGTGGTCCGTTTTTCAAAATTCGGCTTAATAACGGAGATAGCATTTTCGAGAAAAATCGGAAAAAAATCTGAAAAATGAACTTTTTCGACAAATTTTTTTGATTTTTGTCAAAAATGCTATCTTCGTTATTAAGCCGAATTTTGAAAAACGGACCACAGATTCGGAATCGGGGCCCTCGGCTTAACCCTATACCCCGAAAAACACGCTATTAAAATATGGAATTTTTTTATTTTTTTATCATTTTTTTTATGAATTTTTCGATTTATAAAAGGCGAATAACTTTCTTATTTACTGAGGGATGTGGTTGAATTTGGTTACACCCTGCTCTCTAAGGCTCCTCTTTCGATTGGCGGCGGCAAAACTGCTCTACGGCCTTTAGTTCCCGAGATATTCAATGTTGTTTTTAGGGTTAATAGGGTAAGGGTTTTGTCAGAAAAAGTTTTGGTGCAAAATTTCTGAAAAATGTCAAATTTAATTTTTTTTTACTTTTTATGGACTTTTTTATTTTTAAAATCGACGCTTAAATATTTGGGATTGGGTCTTTGCTTATTGGTCAAAAAAAAAAAAGAAAAGAATTTGCTTAGGTACCTGAAGGTTTTATTTAAAACTAGTGTTGCCACATCATAATTTCAATAATCCCTAGATTCTAACCTGAAAAATCATGAATTTTATAAGAGAAACAAAAAAGAAACGTTTTTAATCAATAATAATGTAGAACCTACATAACCTCATTTTCTCAAGTCCCTAGATTCTGGAAAAATCCTTAGAGCTGGCAGACTGTTTGGAACTAAAACCGGTGAAGCTCGCTTTACATTGTTAGGGGTACTTTACACAGACAAGTCAGATAAAACAACGTTTTTATTAAACACTTGAAAATCACAACTGGGAGCTCCACGGCAGCTTAAAAATCCGCCACCATCTTCGTCGATTCCGTGACCTGCAGAATCAGAAAATTAGTAGTCATGTTTGTTTAGTGTTGGTAGATCTGAGTGTGACATCACAAAAGCAAGCCTACCACCACACTTTTGGTTTTAAAGTTACCGTTTCCACTACACTTGTTAATCGGGTGTAATGATGTTAAAAATGTGATGCTTTAATGCGTATATTTTTGACAAATAAAATGTCACAAGGAACACATTGTCCATAAAAACAGCCTATGAAAATGTGTGAAAACAATGTCGCATTTTGATAGGCTAACAATATTCTTAAAAAAAGGTAATTCTTAACTATGGTCCATGTCAGAATAAATCGAAAATGTTCATTAAATTGTAATTTTTACAGCAATATTTTATTTACAACAGAGTAACCGTCCAATCTGAAAATGAGATTGAAGGATTTAACAAGAATACATTAGTTTTAATAGTCCCAAATGAACGGGACAGTTTAGATATTCTTTTTTACAATTACGTATTAACATTATGCATTTATACATAAATTACGTTAATTTGTGATTACATTATTACATGCTTGGTCATTTTTGTGAAAAAAAATATATAAAATTAAAAAAGACATGTATTAGTCTAATTACATACATATAAATTACGAATAGAATATAATCTAGAAAACTTGAATGTAACTATTCATGTACAGATTTGTACGATTGAAACACCGTCACCAGCGAATGTTAAAAAAACGGGAAAAATACATTCAACCATCAAAAAGAAACGTGGATGTGGAGGTCTAGCGAACATATTTCTTGTAGCAACATCAAGAAAGTTATTGTATGAAAGTTCAGTCTAACATGAAATGGACTGAGAGCACCGCAAATGGATATGATCAGATCCCGTCCGTTTTGTGTCATTTTTATCATTAAGGAACTTTCTTGCCACGACACAAAACGGACCGATTAATTTCGAATTCTTTTGGAAGATCATGATTGATACAGATGAGAAATTTTATCTAATCAGTTCGAGACACAACATATCCCAACCGCTTATAGCTACGCTCTTTACAACTCTTTTTCTGGTATAAAAATCAAAGTATTGTCGACTTTGATGATGGGAAATGATTGGGTTTTGACAAAAGAACGCTGCTAGACATTAAGTTGCGATTCGGCACATGTAGTACAACACAGACGACACAAATACACACTGTACTTGAATATCACAGTGAAGAATGCGATGCAGAATGTCCACATTTATTTAGAAGCGACAAGTTTAGAGAAAACGCATGAATCAAATATGTAAGGCTCAAGTTTAATGTTCTTTTAGATTCCGAACGCCGGAGGAAGCACAAAACCACATTCAAGCCGAATATCGAGTTTTTCGTTTCTTGAGTTGGCAATGCGCTTTTAATTTATGTTGGTATGCCTAATTTTCACCATCATAGGCGAAATGTTAACTCAAATTTTACGTTTCTAAATTAAGCTCAGGCTTTTAGGGTTGCCTAGGTTTCAACATACTTTTTCAAATTTTAGATGTTAAGTGTAGGGTTTAAAAAACGCCTAAGTTGCCTAGGTTTTAACTTGAGTGTGTTAAGTTTAGGTTTCAAAGACGCCTAGGTTCTCTGGGTAATTTATAAAGATTTATACATTTCTCCGATTTACGTAATGTCAGGTCAGGTCAGTTTAAATTAAGCTCCTCATGCTTGTCACGTCGTCTAGGTTTCAACCTGATCGCCTAGGTTAAAATTAATTCAAATTTTAAGGGTTAAGTTTAAATTTTAAAAACGGCTAGGCTTAACGTCAGAGGTGAAATGACAACGCAAATTTCAGGTTTCAAAATTAAGCTCAGGCTTCTAGGGTTGCCCAGGTTTTAATGTAGTTTTTTAAATTTTAGAGGTTAAGTATAGGTTTTAAAGACGCCTAAGTTTCCTCCGCAGCTAATTTAAATTGCAGGCTTCAAAATTAAGCTCAAGCTTGCAAGGTTTTCTAGGTTGGTTTTCATCAATTCATTTTTTTGGGATAAATTTAGGTTTCAAAAACTCCTAGGTTTCCTGGTTACTTTATAAAGGTTTATAAATTTCTCCGATTTACGTGATGTCAGAAGCAAAACGTCAACCTAAATTTCAGGTTTCAAAATTAAGCTCAGGCTTGTCATGTTGTCTAGGTTTCAACATGAGCGTCTAGGTTGAAATCAATTCAATTTATTTGAAAAAAGTTTAGGTTTTAAACGCTTAGGCTTAAATTTCGTGGTTGGTTTATAAAGATTTCTTCGATTTAATGTCTAGGTTTCTAGGTTTAAAGTATACAGGTTATCACCGTTTCACACATTTCTAAGGCTTTCATGTTATTTGTATTAATTTAGGTTGTCTTACAATTAGAATGTTAAACTTAACACTGTCAGGATTTAGTTTTAAGGCTTTTTCATTGACAAGATTCAAAGCCTACAGAACTTTTTAAGGTCTCAGAAACTTTTTCAATTTCTAAACCTAGAATCTAAGGATATTTAAAAACCTTAAAATCTGACAAGATAAAAAACCGAAATTTTCAGGTATTTTAGAATTTTAGAAATGAGATTTTTTCGATTTTTAGGATTAAATTTGTTTAGCCTGTTTAGAATCACATGTTTTTACTAAAAAAACTGACAAGCGAATCAGGTTTTATCCAAAAACTAAGTTTAGACAGTTTCTAGGCTTAAGTAGTCCTAACAAATGTTGGATTTTTTTAGGTTTTAGGTTGTCACTATTCAAAATTTTAAGGTTTCAATCGGATTATCATATGATTTAGGGGTGTTTTTCGAGGTTTTAATAATTTTTTACTAAAAACTCAATTTAAAACCCGTAAAACATTTAGGCTTTATTTCCAGGTATTAATTTGTCAGAAATATTAATATTCTAAGCCAAGTTAGTTTAGCATCTTACGTTTTTACACCAAAACCTGATTTCTTAGCCTCTTTAATTTCTAGGCTTCAAGAGAGTCAACTCAAAATCCAGAAAATCCTCCAAAACCCTAAAAACTGCTTGCCTACTTAATTTTTTTTTTGACTAAAGCAAGACCAATATATGAACATTTTAGGTTTCAGGTTGTCATTAGCCAAAATTTGAAGATTTCAATCGCGTTCGCAAATTATTTAGCCGTGTTAGGTTTATAATTTTATATTTATGGTCTATTTAAAAATTGTTTTAGGTTTCATTGTCAGAGTTTTCGTCCCATGACCTGATTATAAAACCTGACACTCCAAAAGCCTAAAAAGTGCCTACTTAATTTGTTAGAATGTTGGAAGCTTTTAGGTTTCAAGATGTTTTAAGTTTCTAATTGCAAATTTATACTTCATTTAAAAATCGTTTTAGGTTTTAATTGTTCAGAAACGTTTGTTTTTCTCTCATGACATTAAAACACAGAAACCTGAAATATGTCTACTTGATTTTAGAATGAAAATTTCAATTAGGTTGCGAACTGGGTTTGAAGGTAAATTGCGAATTGAGGAAAAAACTTGAATGTGTCAACTAAAAGGGTTTGATATGTTTGAGCTGTAACATATACAGAGTGTTTTGTTTTGGGCTTCCTCCGTATCCCGCTTGTGCAAATAGATAAAGACTGATGAAAAACCGTTGCACATCGTTCTAAAGTCCCTCATGCATAAAAAAATATCTATGATATTTATTACTTAACTCTCTTATTCTACTTGAATCACATTTTAAGTACAAATACATGAGAGGAATGTAAATATGTTATGCTTTTTTTATTGCGTACTTTTTACATTTGAATATTTTGTGTGATTAGACAATTATGAAGTTTGTTTCATTTTCAGTGAATGGCATATAATAAATTTTATTGTTTTAATGTTCGGGTGAGGAGGCACATAAATATTATTTAAATGTTATATATAATGATATCAAACTGCATTTAAGTTAACGTCAACAGTCTGAAGGACGGTCCATTCAACAATAATTTTTTATACACTGCTTGAAATGGATTTTATGAACACAGCTGTAAGTTTGTAGCGTTGAGGGTATATGCTACGGACAAACACTGCCTTACTGGTTCGGAAGGGGGTTTTCTTGTCGTATGTCCGATTTTAATTTTACAAACTCTTTCGCTACTTCGTCGTTTGTGCGTTGAGATAAGATGCGTAGAATCGTCCAGCCTGTTTCGTCCATTTGGATGCGTTTCCCGAGCGACAACCAGCACGCGCACGAACCCTAAAACCCCCATTTTCACAAAAACGCAACACCAGAAGACACTCACCTTCTCGACGATGTCTTTGAGCTGCATCACCGCCACGCCGACAAGCCGGTCTTCCCGGGCGAAGCAGTAGTCCTTCACGCAGATGTGGAGCTCGAAGTAGTCCAGCTGCTCTTCGTTTCCGATCGTACTAAAAAAGCCCCAAATGTTTCACTTCTTCACCATTCAGATACTTACAAATGGAAGGTTTCATTATACTTGGGCGACCAGTTGTTGGATTTTGATTTGGTGGCGTGTTTGCGCTTCTTGTCCGAAAGATGAGGTCCGATCAGATTCACCTCCACGAAAGGACGAAACATCCCCGACACCAAGTTCCATTTCAAGTCGTTAGCAGCAACCACTGGAAAAAATAGTGTAGACAACACGTCCCCGGACCACAATATCTACCTTTCACGGTGACTTTGTGCTCCCCAGTTCCGGGATGAGTGAACAAGTCCACTTGAATGGAAACCTCTCCGACACTGCCTTCTTGACCATCCAGCGTATCTGCAAAGAACCGGCGTTAGAAGTGTCGCTGCGGACCGGAAATTCCTCTAAAAGTGTGTGTTGTGTCGCTAAAGTATATACAAACTAAAAAAGTTGAAAGTTGACATGCTGTAGGTAAATTGCATGCGGGATGGAAGTTTCAAGTTGAGTTGCGGCAACAGTCCGCGTCAGCTTGAAATGTGGAAACTAACAGGTTCCTCAAGTTTGAGCATCATACATCGCAAAAAAATTTCAAACATTTGCCATAATTTTGTGCTAATTCTGTGCCAATTTGTGCTGCAATTTTTAAATTCTGTGCTCTTTTCGTTTTCGAGTTATTCAAGAAACACAAATGATGCTCAAACTTGACGCCTAGCATCATATGTCATCAAAATGAATCAAACCAGTCTTATAATTTTGTGCTAATTTGTGCTGTAATTTTTAAATTCTGTGCTCTTTTGGTTTTTGAGTTATTCCAAAAAACGTACAAAAAATAGTAGGCAACCCAAAATACAGATTTTAACGAATTTTCTTTCAAGAAGCGTCAAGTATTTGTGTTTGAATCACATACTTCTATAATATACCAACCATTTCTGAGTCATCTTGAAGCCCAAAAGAAGAGACAAAAGAAACGGAACAAATTTTTAGGCAAAGCAAACATCTTTTTAAAAAACATAAAGACAAATTTGGCTTATTTGTTTCGACTAAGGTTTTATTAAATACAGGGTCCGGCAAAACTTGTGTCCACCCCTAAAATCGTCTTTAATTTTAAAGATAAAATTTTGAAAATTTGCATACGCTTATAGTTGACAAGGCTCTAGAAGCTGACACAAAAATTTGTTTTGATATCACGGTTTCTTTGGCGTCGCGACGCCTAAAAAGTTTAATTTTTAGCGATTTTTGGGTTTTTGCGGTAATATTAGCGAATTCAATTTTTTTTCAACATAACTGTAATACAAATATTTGAGTTTTTATTTTAAATCTACTTCAAATGGTGTTTAAAATTTGCGCTGTTTTATCAAGTCAGTTTTCAACATTTTGACGGTGCAGTGACAAACTACGTTTACACCAAAATTTCACAAGTCACTTCATTCACTCTTATAAAGGTTAATTTTGATTAACACGGGCATGTTGCACTTTATGGACACCAGAAATTGTTAATTAACATCGACAAAGCGACAATTTCGCCAAGTAAGATTTTTGTTACCTTCTAAAACGAACCAAAGAATAGATGACATTTGTGACACAAGATGTTGACAGATGGGTGTAAACGTAGTTCCCAATTTTGACGTAATAAAATTGGAAACTAACTTGATAAAACAGCATTTTTTCCTCAAATTTTGAATAGAATTTACATTAAATCTAAAATGTCAACTGAGATATTTATATTGAAAAAAAATTAAATTAGAGGTTCATTTCATAAAACTTCACAATTAGCTAAAAAATACACTTTTAAGGCGTCGCGACGCCAAAACTATAAGTGATAAAATAGCTATTTGTGTACAAAGGCCAAAAAGTGGTTCTTTTTTGGCCGAGCCTTTTTTTAAGAAAGAAGGCGAGGGCAAAATGGCACTTTTTGGCCGTGTTACACACAAGATTTTTTAGGCGACATCATTAAATTTACAAGTTAATTAATTATTATTTAGGATTTATTGATTTAATCAATTATAACAACTAAATAATTGTAAATATTTATGAATCCTTCAGAAAAGTTCATATTTTCTTTATTTACATTTGCAGTTTCAGCACGTGTAGCTTCACAATTCGTATGAATTAGGTTTAATGTGTTTTTTAATGTTGTTGCAGGAGCACTGCTAGACATGTTCATTTTCAATAATTAAAAACGTCTTTGTTGCACTTTACAGCAGTTTGTCGATTTGATTTTACCCAAATAATTATAAAATTGAGGGTAATATCGGTATCTTGACGTAATATGCAAAACTATGGATAGATGGCGCCACCATAGATCGGCCGAAAATGTTTGCGGCCAGAAAAGACTCACTTTTAGGCCGCTTTTAAGGCCTAAAAATTTCATTTTCAGTTAAAGTCGCCTAAAAAATAGATTTTTGCGTCGGCTTCTAGAGCTTTGTCAACTGAGTGTATGCAAATTTTCAAAATTTTACCTTTAAAATTAAAGACGATTTTGGGGGTGGACACAAGTGTTGTATGTAGTTCTAATTTATACAATGATCAGACCATGCTGGAACATATATAAAAACCTAAGATCCAATTGATAACCTTTCAACGGTGATCACGACGTGAGAATTATAAGGTTCTAAGTGATTTTTTGTGAGAATTTAAATTGTTTGTTTTGCGATTTTTTTAAAACATTTTCTATCTAGTATAGAAAAGTAGTAAGTTAATACTTTAAAAAGGCAGAATGATACTAATAGATCTTGTCATTTTTTTAAATAAATACTAAATAAATTCAAGACCTGTCACTGATAACGTGCACACTGATTAAATTAATGTAAATGTTAGTTAGAACCTTATAGTTCTCAGGTCGCAAGATGCATGTAATTTAAACTAGGTAATTACTAATATGGTCAATAAAATTATGTACATAATTAATAGTACTTAAGTGTAAATATGAAAATTAACTTTGGTACTGAGATTGTAGAAAAGTGATCTGATTTGAATTTTAATAAATTTATTTTCAAATATAAATTTCAAATTTTGTGCCAATTTTTTAACTTTGACGCAAGCGTAGATGTGCCAATGCAATTCTAAATATCTTTTTTCAACTTCATTTACTTACACATTGCGTAAATAGGGAAAAAGTGGGGATGGTTGGTATATTGTAGAAGTATGTGGTTTGAATAGAGCAATATTCTCTAAAAACACTATTCTAACGCGCCTAGGCCAACTATTCCTGGAACACTCATTTTACGACGTGATTCAGAGAAAAATAAACAGTTCTTACTCAGCAAAATTTTAAATTGTGAAGAATATAAAGGGCGTTAGTTAAATTATGTATGTACATTTAGTATGTCCGGTAATCAAAACAAAGATTTTTTAGTTCTAAATATGAATATCAAAAAGTTCATCATTTGACGATCGTTCAAAGAAAATTCGTTAAAATCTGTATTTTGGGTGGCCTACTAAATATTTTCTTACATTTTTAAATAACTCAAAAACGAAAAGAGCACAGAATTTGGAAATTAGCACAAAATTATCGCATATTACTTACGCTGTTTTGAGATGCATGATGCTCAAACTTGACGCTTCTTTAAAGAAACTTCGTTGAAATCTGTATTTTAGGTTGCCTACTATTTTTGTACATTTTATAAAATAACTCAAAAAGGATAAGAGCACAGAATTAACATTGCACCATTAGCTAGCACGGAATTAGCACAAAGTTATAGCATATCAATTAATCTGTTTTGCGATGCATGATGCTCAAACTTGACGTTTGTTCAAATTTGTTTATTAGAATAACTCAAAAACAAAAAGAGCACAGAATTTGAAAATTGCCCCATCAATCAGCACAGAATTAGCACAAAATTATCGCATATTACTTAAGCTGTTTTGAGATGCATCATGCTCAAACTTGACGCTTCTTTAAAGAAAATTCGTTGAAATCTGTATTTTGGGTTGCCTACTATTTTTTGTACGTTTTTTGGAATAACTCAAAAACGAAAAGAGCACAGAATTTAAAACTTTCAGCACAAATTAGCACAGAATTATAAGACCAATTTGATCAATTTTGTGACTCATGATGCTAGGCGTCAAGTTTGAGCATCATTTTTGTTTCTTGAATAACTCGAAAACGAAGAGAGCACAGAATTTAGAAAATTGCAGCACAAATTGGCACAGAATTAGCACAAAATGATGGCATAGGTTTGAATTTTTTTGCGATGCTGAAACTTGACGGACCTGAAACTAACATGCATTTGGGATTTGGGTCGAGTAAAAACTTCATGCGTTTATCGTGTGGCTGTGCTGACGTCGCCTCGTTTCGCACTTCATCTTCAGAGTCGTCAGCTCTAACTACCAGCGCCGGAACTAGTTATCTAAGTTTTGTCAATAAAAACACTAGAAATTGCAAGTGCGCCATATGCTCTGAACTAGCAAAATTTTGCGTTTCGTTTCTACCTTGTCGACTCTCTCTTCTCTTTTTAGCTTTCAACGGTTCTTCCAGAGCTTCAAGTCCTGTCTCTGTCTCATCTCGTTCAATCGAAATTTGTCGTTGCATCATAGTCTCTTTATTGTTAAGCGGCACTTTGATAAAAGATTAGATCAACATGGTGTAAAGTGTGAAGGGAAAAACCTGAGGAAACAATCGCAATGGAAACTTACCCTCGTTTAGTTGCGTCGTGACAAAAGTTTTAATAAGAGTGTCAGTAGTTTGCGTATAGAGAGATAAGGCGTAACGCAAACTTTGGAGCTCGGCGCTCTTGTCCAAGAACGCCTTCTTCAACCCGTTGCCTCCGGCGTGGAAATACTGCTTGATGGTATCCAGCGCCACGTCCAACACCGCGCACTGCTTCGGCGACAAGTTCTTCTCGACTTCCTTCGAGATGTCCATCACTCCACTCAAGGCGTTCTTCACGTCTTGTTTCCCAGACATGTGGTTCTTGAACAACGACGACATGTCTTCGATCTTCGTCTTGGCGGCGAGGTTCTTCGCGTTGTCCGTCAAGCTCTTGAACATCATCTGCAACAGCGAGCTCAGACGAGCAAAGTGAGTCGTTGTCTCACCGTCTTGTCGGTCATGGGCGGGAGCACCACCGTCTTCTCCAGAATCCTCATGACGATCTTCCAGAGTTCCTTCAAGAGGCGCTTCAGGACGGTCTTCTCGCACGACTGGGCGTAGAGAGTGAGCGACCCGTCCAGAAGGTCCATCAAAGGCCGGAGGACCTCGTCAGCTTCACCCGCGACGACGTTCCTTTGCGCCGGCTGACTGGTCCCGGGTTGCCCCCCACCTTTGATGTTCAACAAAAGGTCCCCCAGCTCCTTGACGGAGGCGGTGATGCGAGGTTCTAAACTTGAAGCGAACTGCATGGCGAGCTCGTCCAAACACCCGTTGAGAGTCTGCTGGAGGTCCTTTAAGATATTAGCGGCGTCCTCTTCGAGTTTCTCCCCGCCCATGGACTCGAACATCTTCTCCAATTGTACCCGTAATTGTTGAATATTGTTCATAAGAATACAAGCCTGGAACGAGAGATTTAGCCAAGAGAATTCCCTCGGGATTATCTTACTATTCGCTCCTCCTTGAGATGCTCAGGGAACTCCCTCTTGACGATGTCGGCGTACGCGATGAGCACCTTGACGATCGTCTTGGCGAAGCGCTTCATATACCGCTTCCAAATCTCAGGATCTGGACACTCCAACTTTGACACCACGTCGAAGCACTGAGTCAACTGCGTAAAAACGTCCACTACGGAATTAGAAAACAGAGCGTGCTCGCTGCTTTTTTGGAACTGGAAAAGACGAGAATTAGGGGATGAGGGTGAAGTTGGGCGCAACGTACGCAATCCTTTTTGTCTCTATTAAAGGCACCGTGAAGGTATTCTAAGGAAACGTCGTCGTTCTCGTTCAACCATTGCATGACGAATGGTTCGAACCAAGCGGGATATTCAGGCACTGCACCTTTGTACGGAGGCACATCTCTTACATAATTCGAGTACAACCACTTCACCTTGAAGTGGAGGTTCATGTACGCGGAGGATTTGCAAAGGCGGTGCTGCTCGTGCTCTTCTAGAGCGTACTTCATGTCGACGGCGAAGAGGCTCCACATCGTCGCCGCCGATAGCTACAAGAAAAAATCAAAATAGAGACAATGCAAAAATTTAACCTATACAGGTGTCTTAGAACTCATGACCCAGAGACCAACAATACAGATTGTGAATTTTAAAACAAAAATTGATTAAGCCTAATGGTTTTCAAGAAAGAATAAAAAATTAACAACCAATCCCGAAAGCTTATTCTATAGGTGGAGTAAATGGCCATCCTAATTTCCTAGGCAATGAGAATCTGACCAATGGACGATAGTATGTGTCCATAGTTACCGATTTTCAAATTCTGTTCAGCTTCCGGATTGGCTACCACTTTTTTTGTCTTAACTCGTTTATTTTTTGAGCTAGCAAATTTTTGTTTCCAAATTTGGGTTCAGAATTGTAGCCTTCATAAGCCTTTTTTCTTTGGGTCACGAGTTCTGGGACACCCTGTATACTTTTGTACCAAATTTTGTAGAATATTGCGAAAAATACCTGACAGATTTGCCAAAATTCGCTAAAGAAATTTAAATATTCAGGCGGAAAACAAAACACTTTTTCATTGGTTTGACGTCACGCTCCGCCCACTGATAGAATTCCGTATGGAGAACATTTGTTGCAATTTATGGTTGTTTTTACAAAAGAATTTATACACAATGGAAACGGAATTTCAGAACGGCGAGATACAAAATTTGAGACACGTAGATGTGCGAATGATATGGGATTGTTTATCAAGAAATCTTAATTTTGTTGCTGTGAAAGTGTCGCGGTAACTGCAAGGTGTTTATAACTGTTTCTAGCATCAAGGGTGGCTCTGAAATTCCTGTCGTGCACTATTTTGCCGCTTTGTTTTCATAGTGAATATAACTATCTTGAAAATTACTTATAATGTAACTTACATTCATGACATTTCAGTTACAGTTTTGTGTCCAAGTTTTTAATTTTCAGGTTTTAAACCACAACTAGAAGTTTATTTATCAAAATTTACTTTGCTCTATGTTTGAGGTTAACTGCAAATGTCAGTTGAAAAATCGAAACCCGCGTTTGTAATAAGCGGCAATTTTTTTTTGACATTTCATAGCCACCCTTGATGCTAGAAACATTTATAAACACCTTGTACAACTTTCTTTAACTTGATATGTCAGTTTACAATATGTGTCTTATTCAACCGGTGTACTTTCAGACTGCACGTTTATTTACTTTTTTGCTTTGCATCATTCTCGGTCGGCAAGTGCATTTATCGCCTTTACCGCATTTAACGATAATTTTTACGAAAACACAGTCAGATTCACCTTTATAGAAAAAATATGGTTTTTACATTTTAATCTATTCTGATTTGATTGAATTTTATTTATGTATAATAACTATTTATATTTTTTTTCTATATTCGGAAAAGATTCGTATGGAAAATACGCTCTTAAAATCAATTTTTTCATATTTTTATTTATTGAATTTTCTAATTGTAAGTAAATAATATCAGGCTGTGGATTCAAAATATCAAATAGTGCATTAAAGATTAAAAGAAAATTTACCCATAAGTATTAAAAAATCGGATAATAAATGCAGTTGCATCCGAAACAATAATTGATAAAATTTGAAACAGTCGAATTACGAGTTAGAAATATGTGGTGGGTTAATCCAATAGTTAAAATTGGTTTAAATAAAGAAATACATTTTATTCTTTTGCCATTTGTTGCAAAATTAAAAATAAAAAAGTTCTTTGTTAGTTTTTGTTTTTTACGATTTTAGGAACACAGTCTGATAGTATTAAAGCTTTAATTAAAGATTTATTTATTTTGACTTAAGCAAAAACTACTATTCCGATGTGATTTATTTGTAAAATTAAAAATAAAGTTATTTTTCCTCTTGCAAACTCAATCCGGGAACATAGTTTAGACTATTCTATTGAATAAAAGTCGCAACTAAATTGGTAAATTTCTTCGAATAGTTTTTTCGTTGAGCCAAAAGAATTTTTTTATTAAAACCACCAAGTCTTTGAAAAAATGCTCAATTGGCAATTGTTTGGGACATGGCAAAAGTCTTCAGTTATAGGAAAAAAAATCATTGTTTTTAAGTTTGCACAAGGTGTTTATAAATGTTTCTAGCATCAAGGGTGGCTTTAAAATGTCAAAGAAATTTGCCGCTCATTACAAATGTTAGTTTTGATTTGTGAACTATTTGCAGTTATCCTCAAACATGAAGCAAAGTAAGTTTTGAGAAATAAACTGTTCCAGTTTTGGTTTAAAAGCTGAAATTCGAAAACTTCGGCACAAAACCGTAACTAAAACGTCATTGAAGTAAGTAACATTTTAAATAATTTTTAAGATAGTTATATTCACTATGAAAATAAAGCGGCAAAATAGTGTACGACAGGAATTCCAAAGCCACGCTTGATGCTAGAAACATTTATTAACACCTTGCATAAAGCACTTTATAGGTGCACACAAGGTGTTTATAAATGTTTTTAACATCAAAAGTGGCTATAAAATGTCAAAAAAAAATTGCCGCTTATTACAAAGGTGAGTTTACATTTTTTAACTGGCATTTGTAGTTAACCTCAATCATGAAGTAAAGTAAGTTTAAAAAAAAAAAGTTCATTTTTTTTATTAGTTATGTTTGAACCCTAAAAATCATAAACTTGGACGTAACTGAAACGTCGTTGACATAAGTGACATTATAAATAATTTTCAAGATTGTTATGTTCACTATAAAAACAAAGCGGCAAAATAGTGCATGACTGGAATTCCAGAGCCATATTTGACTAGAAACATTTATAAACACCTTGTATAAATAATTACAATAAATTTAAAATATTACGCTTCAGAAACATCAGACATCAAATCTCGCGGCCAAAACGCATTTTTTTCTTCTTATTGTTTTAAGGAACTGTTATAAATATTTTTTTCGAATTTGCCGCTTTAATAGGTCCATTAGAGTACTCAATTTGGAGTCGTTTATAGGTATCTATAAAAGAACTCAAAGTAGGAAATTTTGTTTTTTAAGAATTGGCAGAACTAATTAGTCTGGCTGTCACCTGTTTCCTGTCAAGTTCTTGGTCAATTTGGTTTTTACGATTTGTGTTTAATAAATTGCTGCGTGTATAAAAATGTATGAATATAATTAAACTGTCCTTTGCGGCCAACAATAATTGTACCTAAATACAGGGTGTCCCAGAACTCGCGCCCCAGAGAGCAAGGGAGGGTGCCGACAGCAATACAGATGGTAAATTTCAAAACAAAAATTGACTAAGTTAAATAGTATTCGAGAACTGATAAAAAGTTAATAACCAATCCCGAAAGCTTATTCGAGAAGTGGAGTAAATGGCCATCCCAATTTCCTAGGCAACGAAAGTCTAATGTTTAACCGACCAATGGATGATAGTATGTGTCCATAGTTACCAATTTTCAAATTCTGTTCAGCTTCAGGATTGGCTACAGTTTTTTTGTCTTATCTCGGTTATTTTTTGAGTTAAAAAATTATGGTTTCAAAATTTTGGTTCAGAATTGTTGCCTCCATAAGCCCTTTCTCTCTGGGGCGCGAGTTCTGGGACACCCTGTATAATAGATATGAATACTGGCTGTGAGGTTAGGTTACGTTATGTCAAAATTCAGTGACAGTAAAATTCAATAAATGTCAAATTTTAAATTAAATTTGAAAATCAAGTGGCAAGTCGTGGTTACAAAACCATTACCAATCGTGTAACACGAAAACTCTTAGAATTCTAAAATTTAATTTTATTATTAAAAAAGGGGTGCAAATTCGAAAAAATAGTATAAAGGACTTGTTTTATAATGGCATTGGTGCACTCGTCCCATAAAAAACTCGCCTACGGCTCGTTTTGTACACCGGGACCTCGTGCACCAAATTGGCCATTATAAAACACGTTCTTTAATATACTATTTCGGGTGCATTAATACTAGCAATTTTACATCCTGGCACAAAACACCACTTAAAAGGGTTTAAGCATTTTTTTTGCAATTTTTCCACTAGTGACATGAAAACTATCGATTTTCGTCAAAATCAAAAAATGTGAATTCTCCCTATTACAGGTTTCTGTAATTTCAACTTACCTGTCCGATGTTTAATTCCTGCGGAAACTGGTTGAGCACAGGTCCGTAACTGTTCTTATCCTCCTCAATGACCGAAACTATCAACGCTATAAGTTTATGCCAAAAATCTACACTATCCAGTCTTGGCCCGTGGTCCTCCGGGTCCCTCTTGGGCTCGTTCGGATCACTTTGGAATTCCCGATTGTACAACTCGTACGTGTTCTCAAAAAGAAACTGATATGTGGATCTGAGGCAGGCCTTGACGCAGTCTTTGACGACGGTGCTGGCACGTGGAGGACTCGTCAACTCTTGGACTTTCATCCGGAAGAAAGTAATGCTAGTCAGGAGGTCCACTGTCGACTTCAAATCCATGAGTTTGTCCGGACTCGACGCCGGGAAGTTGTTTCTGTACATCGACAAGTCTATCCGGAGCGAGTTGTGCAGTTGGTCGAGAAGCTTCACAAACTTCTCTTTCTGTAACACTCAAACAGTGACAAGTCGGTGGTTTACCCGCGACTCACCCCGAAGTTCGACGCGGCGAAGCGATCGCTCGCGGAAACTGCCGACAGCGCGGTCGTGTGTGCGTAGTACGCGTTGATGTTGGCCAAAAGCATGCTCATGACGGCGGGAACCCCCGGGCACAGGTACTTCGTCGACAGGCAGTGGAAGTGCCTACAAAATCACTAAGAAACAGTCAAAGGAAAGTCGGAGACTCACGTCATGGCTTGATATATCGATTCAATGCCGTAGCGCATCGCAAACTCGTCCACGATCTCTTCTCCGGCTTCTTCAAAGTAAACTTTCCAGGCGTCGTCGCCTTTGGCGTGCGGCAAATTGACGATGCCAAGGCTCATCTCGCACAAGTAATGGAACAAGTTCTCGTGCAAACAGGTGTATTGAACGTGATATGGGGCCACCTTCTCTTCGCCTTTGATTTCGACGGATATGTGTAAGCGGATTGCGCCGGAGACGGCGGATTTGTCCGTGCGTTTCTCGAGGTTGTACCACACGTCCATCTCGCCGGAGAGGGTGCGCACTTCTATAATGGTCTGTCCCAGGAAGTCGTCCGACTCGCGAGTGAGTTTCTGCCGGAGCTTGCTCTTGAGATCGTTGTCTTCGTCCCAGACCCTCACTTTGATCCTGTCGGAAGAATTATGACACTCGCTGGAAGAAAACCGTGAGTTTCATTGAACTTAAGGTGGGAGGAGCATACAAGTAGAACTTCTCGTCCCAGACCGGGTTGAGCTCCTGGGGCATCGTCCTTGTGCGCTTCTTGACTTTGCCCACTTGTACCGTGACGTAGGGGTCGGACGTGCCGCTCTTGTCCTTGGCGATGAGTCCTTGTGCGGATTTGACTAAAAAGACAGCAAGTCACTCAGCGTCCTTGAATCTCATCGGGTGAGAGCGTTAGTATCATTTAAACAATAAATCAAGCTCAGGTTCATGCCAAGTTGAAGAGTCATGCTCGAAGGACAAGTACACCCCACACAAAGCTGCGGAAGCTGTCTTAGTGAGTGTATGTGTACGAGTTTGCGCGTCGACCGATTTTTCGGTCGGCGCCGAAAAATCGGTCGGTTTGTGCTTACTTCGTGCTACTAGTCTAGTTCGTGCTTATTTACCCCTTTGGAGATCTTCAGGTCGTTGAATTTTTTAAGAACGTGGTGTGGTGTGGCCTGTGTTAGTGTGTGATTTATTGTTTAAGATCAACAAAGTAAGCGGGAGAGTTCAGTTGTGCATTTTGATTGGTCTGTCTCAGCTATACCTATGGTCTCAGGCAGGTCTGTAGCTACATTCTATGGACAAGCTGCTGAAAGGAGCGCTCCAAGTTGAAAAAGTTGAAATCACACACAAACAAGCCAAGTACGCAAGCCCCCAGTGATCGTTTCATAATTTGAGATTTAAAAAGTGTTTTGAGAGAGAATTTTGAATCATGCTCGAAAGGCATTTCAAGCTCAGAGAAATGTGCCTCGGCCAAAACGAGTCTCTCACATTTCTCCGGACTTTAGGCATAGAGTAGTAGCTCCACAGTCACCCGTAGAGTGCAAGGAGCAAAACCAAGATAGAAAGACAGAAGAAGAAGACCCCAAGACGGCAAACAGTCTCAAGTTTGCCATCCGGGCCCCGAAAGTCCGCTCCCGTCGTCCAAACATTCCATAGTAAAAGTGCAATCAAGTGAAGGATTGTACTGTAAAAAAAGTTGAGAAGGCGTTCGGTACTTTAGCGTGTATGTATGCTCTGCGTCCCGATAGAATGCAGCTGGCAATACCTGTGATTGCAATCTTGCATGACCACTTGGAAGTGCCTTCAATTGTCATTTGCTCCGCTTGCTCGATTGAATCAATGTGTGTGTCTGGATCCACTGAAAATGTCGTTCTGCGCGCCGGAACCGGAAACAAGAACACCGATACAACAAATGAACACTGCAGGATTTTCACTCGTTCTCAGGGGGAACCACGGGTGTGCTCTTGCCCAGTCCACCAATAGGATATCTGCTCACACACGCCGCGGAGTGGGGGAAACCCGAGTATATAAACGTGGCGCGGAACGCGCCGCGTCAGTTCACGCCGCGGCATATGTACACTCGCACTACTGGAAGCATAAAACTAGGTGCCACTAAACAATAGGTGCAACGTCTAACCCGTTACCGACCGGGTCGTGCTCGGTCGGTAACTGAGCCACTCCGCGCGTCGTGTGTTTGAATACCCAATTAGTCGGCGTCAAGCAAAGAGTGTTGTAGTCATTATAGCGAAAGCAGTAACATTCAGCATTCAAGAGTGTCGGTGCGGTAAGGATCATTACCGCACCGCACCCTTCGGGTAACATACAGAGCACAGTCGTAAACATATTTTGTTGCATGTTATGTTTGGAAGACATTCACCGCCGGCGACAAACCTGTGATGGCTATCTTCGCCGACCATTTCGATGTACCATCTAACACTGATTGTTTCACGGCTTTCATATGACCCGAGTGACTCTTGTCTTCCACTCCGAATACGTCCCTGTACAATTAATATGCTCAATAACACAAATCCAACATGATTTTATAATGGGAGTTCTATGAGACGAAGACGGCCTGGAAAGAATATTAAAAGGGAAATTTCCGGGAAGATTTTCCGTTATTTACCCAACCCTTGTTCCGGTCGAACATATGAATTACCAACCGTAACCACAAATTCATCCCGTCCTAATTAAGTTTTACCCAAAACAAATAATCCGTTTTCCACATGGAAATCCTTCTCTTTGTGGCATTAACGCGCACAGAGAATACCATAACAGCAAAAAGACCCCGAAATTAGTTAGCGACTTTGAATAATTACCCCGTTTAAGTTTTTGCCCACCCCTAAAAAAAAAACTCGGAAATTTCCCCAGAACCCGCTGAAAATCCCCAGTTTTACCTGATCAACTCGAAGATCTCCGGCTTCTCCCGTTCCCTCTGCTTCATCCTCTCCTTCATAGCCGTGATGATGCTGTTGGCCTTGTCCTCCGCGCCATGTTTCGAGCTCTTTTCGGCCGCCCCTGAAACACCCTCCTGGTCACACCACCGAAATCGTGTCATTTTAGATCAGCGGAGCCGTCGAGGAATTGTTTATGAGTGGGTGAAGCGAGTTAATCGATTTTGTCTGTTAAGCTGTCATTTGCAGTAATTGCTTTTGGTCGTGAAACAATAAAGGCGTTAGGGAAATTATGCCGTTCGTACGCACGTCGTAAATGTTTTATTAGTCTTCTAAATCATTGAGATTTCAAATCGACAAGCAAAACGTTTCGTGGATGCGAGTAACACCTTCAGGCCACAAAACACTTTATCACTTATCTCTGGCCTCAGCTTAGTAAACCAACAACCACAAACTCGACCTTTTGCTCGATAATCGATGAAGCAATATTGGTATTTGCGGCAAACGCCATTTTCTCGTTGAAACTCCACAAACAGTCTCTTAAACGCCTGTGTAAGTAACGATTTAAATTTCAAATTCGCGAGTAATAAAAGGAAAGTGCACTACCTGATATCTGCATAAAACTTTTCTACTTGATGCATAAATTACATAAAAAACTCGGAAGTTAGTATTAAGAGCAGCTCGATAATCTAACAGTGTGTTGGTAGCCCTGTTTGACAGAATGAGGTTAAGTAATTGACATGACAGTTCCAAACTTATGTATATTTGATCCCTTCATTACTTTATCGCAAGAAAAAAAGTCCCTAAGCTCCTCTCTATTGATTTATTAAACTTCCGACCCATTTTTTTTCCCCAAATATCACTTCTACCAACTGCATAGCTCCAATTGCAGAATCACCGCAAATCATAACACTAATAAGCCTTCGAGTATAATTGAGTGCATGACCGGAACAGATTAACGTCCATTTCAATTAACGTACGCCAATGAAATAAATTAAACTGCGCAGTGTTTCCAACACAACGAAACACAAAATCCCCCACATCATCAAATATTTACGTCGGGAACGAAAGGTCGTTTATGAATTCCGAGAGACGATAGTTAAAGGTGAGGGAAATATTTAGGGGATTACAAAGTTTTTCGTGTTTAGGGATTTTATAATTTCAAAGTTGGACCGCCTGCCGATGGGGTAAACGTTGTACATAACTTTGTTTATGTTTGACGAGGTTGAAAGTTTTGTTGCGGCGATAAATAAAAGTTTACAGGAAACTGTAAAGTCGTTTTGAAGGTGCAAAACTGGGACACGTCGGACCATTTTGTCGATTTGTGGTGGATAATGAAATTGACTGATTAGCCATTTTTTAATTGCTGAAATCCCACGATTTAGAATTTGCGTAAAATGAGCTAAAATTACTAAAATTTGGCCCAAAAATATGCGAGAAATCGACCGAAGAAAGTTTGTATAGATTTATTCATAATTTTTTTTTTAGAAAAATCAAACTGTTGAAAATTTAAGAACAACTTCTTAGCAACCAAAATACGAGAAAAACGATGTCGAAAACCACTTTTCCCTATCTGCTGTAGTTCCGAAATATGGAGCAAAATATTTTCATTCAAAAATTTGGCCCATTGACGATCCCCAAAATTTTAATCGGTCATAACTCAGTTATTTGTTGAGACAGAAAAATAAACTATAGTTTATAAATAACTATAAATAAATTAGAACAGTTTTGGATTCAGCGAAAAATTCTGCGTAAAATGAGCACCAATAACTTAACTTTGCTCTACAAATAAACAAGGACTGTTTTAGAAAGATCTTTTTGAAATGATCTTCAAAAAACATTTTTCAGGCGAAAAGGACCTTAAATACCTTCGAGTTATACATCAATCGAAAGAGCAACTCGAGATCTATCAACCGGCAAAATCTTAGATCAGTAGTTCAAATGGTCTACGAGTGGCGGACAAAACACAAAAAACTCAAAAATTTCGAAATTGAAAATTTACCATCCGAAACTTCAATCGACCATAACTTAATCAATTGTTGTCAAAGATAGATTTTAAAACCTGATTTAGAATATCCGTGAAATTCTGCGTAAAATGAGCCCCAATAACGCAAATTTGACCCATAAATAACCGAGAAATTGACCCTTTGCCGTTTACCCAAAATTTTTATCAGCCATAACTCTGTTATTTGATAAGATATGGAAAAAATTGGGACTGTGTTGGATTTAGCATGAGATTCTGCGTAAAATGAGCATCAACAACTTAACTCTGCTCGACAAATAAACGAAACTTTGATCAAAAACTGTTTTCGAAAAATCTTTTTGAAGTGATTTTCAAAAGACATTTTTAAAGCGAAAAGAACGTTAAATACCTTTAAGTCAAAATCTCAGATCGGTAAGTTAAATAGTGTACCAGTGGTGGTCAAAAAACAAAAAACTCAAAATTTTTCTACAATTGAATCAAATTCTGCGTGAAATGAGCCCAAATAATGCAAGTTTACCCCAAAAATAAGCAAGAAATAGACGGAATAAAGTTTACATAGTTTTATAGTCATGAAGTTTTTTTCGAAAACGTTAAATTATTGACTGAAAATCTAAGAACAATCTCTGAGCAAAGAAAAATGCGAGAAAAACGAAGGCGAAAACCACATTTTTTTATCTGTTGTGGTTTCCGAAAAATGGGGCAAAAATATTTTCGAATTTTAAAAAATTTGGCCCTCTAGCGACCCCCTAAATTTTGCTCCAACTTAGTTATTTGTTGAGATAAGAAAAAAATTGGGACAGTTTTGGATTTAGCGAAAGATTCTGCGTCAAATGAGCATCAATAACCTGATTTTGCTTTACAGATAATCGAGACTTTGATCAAAAAATGTTTTCGACCGATATTTTTAAAATGATTTTTAAAATTTTTTTTTGAGGGCGAAAACGACGTTAAATACTTTCGAGTTACGCATCAATCGAAAGAGCAGATCGAGATATATCAATCAGCAAAATCTCAGATCGGTAAGTCAAATAGTGTACGAGTAAAGGACAAAAACCGAAAACCCAAAAATTTTCATCGATTTCAAAAAAAATATTTTTGGTTGATTATTGAATTTTACATATTTAAGAGCGAATCCTAAAGTAGGACAACTCGAGAAAAACGACAGCGCAGACGTAGTTTAAAAGATATTGAAAATCAAAAATTTTGAAATTGAAAATTTACTATCCGAAACTTTAATCAACCATAATTCAGTTATTTATTGTCGCACGTAAATTTTGAAACTCGGAACCTGCGTGAAATTCTGCGTAAAATGAGCCCCAATAACGCAAGCTTGCTTAAAAAATAAGCAAGAAATCGACGGAAAAACGTTTACGTAAGTTTCAGTCATACATATTTTTTTTCGAAAATTTGTTCTCTTTGTTTTCTTTTACTTGTGACTTTTTTTTATTGCTCACCACGAAAAAATCGTGCTATTTCAGCAATTAAAAGTGCCAATCATTATTTCTAAAATCGCCGTTCATAAATCCACGGTTGTGTAAAAATCATAGTGCGCATTAACAAATGAAAGTACTCTGGTTAGTTTTCAACTTTGGATTCAAACTGACGCTTATCAAACAAAAAGCAAAAATTGGGAAAATCATTGGCACCAACTGAAAACTTTGCCTGTGGCCAACTTATCAAAAAAAAAAGAAGAATCGTAGTGTTTCTTGACATGAGTGACCTTGAAAACTACGCGTAATAACTTAAACTCTGTTCATTGCCAACTTGAGAAAAAAATCATAAAATGTACCCGTAATTTTGGCAAAAATTTCCCGCGTGGTTCCTTTCCAAGACTGAAAAATCCTTTTGCTGCGAGTTCCGAGGAAAAACTTCCTACCGATTTGTCTGACAACTACAAGCAAAATGAAGCACATTGACAGAAAACAAAATTTGCGTCTTGTTTGCTACGTCTGTATCGTCGCAACCTTGAAACTTAAAACCGTTTCGCTTCATCCCCGCATCAAATTCCCACCCTCTTTTCAAGAGAAAATTAAAAGCAACCACAAAAAGGTATACAAAAAGCTGACTCTCACTTTGCAAGCAATCGGCGTTGAGTAGATCTTTACACTTCTCGTGGCACTTGACCCCACATTCTGTACATCTCACCCCCTGTCTTGCGATGCCCCATAACAACCCTTCGCATTCATAACAGTAAGTCGGGGAGGTGGCGGTCCATGGGACGAAATTGTGCGGAGTTGTACTGCTGATGGGGTAGATGAGGGCTTGGAGAGTCTTCTTGTACACGTGCATTTTCTAAAAACCCAATAAAAAATGAAGAAAATGCTTCAAAGGGTTGAATTTCCTCCGTCAGTGTTTACATTCCGCGATAATTGCAAGTAAATAGTTTATCTTGAGCTGAATGAAGACATGTGGTCAATAAAACTCACATCTCCAATCATACAGTGACATTTACGCCCCATAAATTCCCCCAGAATACAATTCCGGCGGCTTCCGGCGCCAATAAATTATTTCGTATAAGAAAAATCGTTAATGGCTCATAAGCAAGCCGTAAATTTTAATGAAAACTCACCAATTCTTCGTCGTTTAGAGTAGCCCTGGGAACTGCTGACGTCAGTCCGGCGTTCCTCTTCGTTGCGGCCATCGTCTGCACAAACCGACCAGTGTTAATATTTACTTAAAACGTGTTCGAGTTGGCTTTTCACCCTCGTCTACGCATTAGCCAAAAATTAGCAACAAGCATTGAGAAGTTAGAAAAACATTCTCGAAGCTCGGAGGTGCCGAAGTTCCATCTCTTCTATTTCTACTTACCCGAGTATTGATGTTTGATGTTTACATGCTGTATGGAAGCGACGTGCAATTTGTGCTTTAAACGTGCTTTTAGCGCGCGTCGGAGCTTTCAGTGACATGCGGTAAAAAAAGAGGGAGATTTTCAGTAATTGCGAAAGTTTGAGTGCAAAGTGCGTTAGTACCACAAGCCCCACCCACTAATTAAGCGCCAATCGCGACTATCCCCCCATTTCTCATTGTCCCAGAGAAGTATAAAAGGACGTCGCACTTTCCGCGTGAGACATGCACGGCTGGGTTTCGACCGACATAACCTCAAGCAGCTACAGTGCGGCGGTAGCGACGTGAACTCTAAATGTAAGAATATGGAAGGAAGAGTAGACCAATACCTTGAGCACCTGGAGAAGTGAAGCGGCGTAGGGCAAACCATTAAACAGAGAACAAACAACACAGACACGTTAGTAATGGTTTCAGGAAGAGTTTCCACAATACACTCAACATTGAGGGTGAAGGGCGAAGGGAACATTAAACAGACAGAGACGGGCCCACAGTGCAAAGAAGTTCATTTTTCAATAATTGCATTGTGAGCCGAAGGAAGGACTAAACAACAAATTTCGAGGGCAACAGGTTCATATTCAGGAACAAGAGGATGCCGAGGTGGGCGCTTTAGTATACAAAGGACACCGAAATACTCATCTATTAGGACGATTATACGGGATTTCTATGGTTAACTCGTACATTGTTTATGAGATGAACAAAAATAGAGCAAAATCGTGTTGGTAGCGGCAATAATTGAAACCCCAAGGGAGGCTCTTAACGCCTCGCCGTCTCTTGATGCATATTTCAAGTGACGACTTTGCTCCGATTTAATAAATTGATCAAAGTGAGCCTTTAACAGTGAAACGTTCTCTTTGAAATGATTGATTAAATGATGAGTGGTTATACGAAGGCCTTTACCAGGTCGGATACCAGCGGTATGGACTTCCGTCTGGGTCGGATATCCGGCATACTGTCGATGTTGCTGTAGAAGGGATTATCTCCAGGATGTCTACCAACAAAAAACGGAATTAGGAAAAACAGTTACAGTTAAAATTAATGAAAATCAAACGGTTCGTGTCCGAGAATAAGCCTCTTTATACAAGACAGGATATCGCGTGAGGGTTAATAATAATGAAATGACCCTTTTACCCTGTTTGATATGAGCGGAGATTAATTGCGCTGCGCATATGCGCAACTAGTGCTAGTTGGGGTGCATTCGTGGGGCTCGAAGGGCGCATAAATCATATGGACAACTACGTCTTTATTAAAGGAGGAAGTATTGAGACGTTCACGGGAAAGGCGGGCGATGAATGTGGAAATTCAGTTAGCGGAACCGGCGCATCCACCAATTTTCACATTACCTTTCTTGTTATTTTTTCCAATTACCCGCCCTTTGTGTCGGGCGGAAATTTTTGATTTTTATTTCCTGATTTGCGGGGTTCCGTTTATCGAAAACTTGACTGGAACTGACCATCTTGGAATAAGAAAAAATCAATTTTTGATATTTTAAAAATGAAAGAAAAACGACAGTTTAAAACTTCAATTTGAATAAAATTAAATAAAAGATTGAATATCTAAGAATTACAACAAAATTTCCTCAAAGTAAGAGCAAAAAAACTAAGAATACGAAAGCCTGAGCAATCTAGACACTAAGAATTGAGACTGCTGAAATCTAAAACTCTGAGCAACCTAAATATTAAAAACTGAGCAAAATCAGAGTAAAAACATTCAAAAACCTAAAAATAAAAATATTAGAGAATTAAAATTGATAGTGGTAAATCTGAAAGCCTGAGCACAATCAGAAAACAAGTTCAAGAACATGAAAATGTAAAAAAATTAGAAAATAAAAATTGTGAGAGAGTGCTAAATCTTGACAGCCTAAGCAACCTAGACAATAAGAATTAAGGACAAAGCTAAGCAAAAAAGTTTAAAAAATCTGGGAATATCAAATTAGCAAACTGAAATTAAGAGAGAGCTAAAAACCTATAAGTCTGAGTGAGCAACCTAGACACTAAAAACTGAGCACGAAGCTAAAGAAAAAAAGTTAAAGAACCTGAGAATATAAAAATTAAAAAACTAAAATGAATAAAGTGCTAAAATGTGAAAGCCTGAGCGACCTAAACAATAAGAATTTATCAGAATCAAAAAAAAAATAAAAATTAGCGAGTTGAAATTAAGAGGGTGCTAAAACCCCTAAAACTCTAAGCAAGCTAGGCACTAAAAACTGAGCACAAATTTACAGAGAAGATAGTATAGAAAAATGAAAATTCAGTTATCCACACACTAAAAACTGAATGCAACCCTAAGAAAAAAATGAGAAATAAATGTTTGGCTTTTCCAATTCTTGTGACAATTTGTTTACTTTTCTTACACCGCTTTTTATATCTTCTTCTTCTAGTTCATAGCTTCCAATGTTCTCTTTTATGATAACGTTTTTGTTTTGCATTTTTAACACGTTGGCAGCACTTAAAACTCCCACGACGCCTTTAAACCGAGACATTCATAAAACCAACCTCGGCGCCTCCACCACTTACACAAAGCCACCCCTTTTGTACAAACATCGAAATGCATCTCCAAACGTCATAATTCCCTTCATCCCTCAACAAAAAGGCACAATTTCCACGTAACTTGTCAACATCCCCGTCCATTTTCTCTCTTATCGCACGCGAACTCCACGTCAAAATCACCCCATTGAATAAACCGCTTTGCCGAGATCTGTAAAAATATTAGCGAAATCCTGAATGCCGCAGTGCGAGGTATTTGTATTCAGAATGCATTTGCCGGTCGTCGTAGCATAACAAAAACGTTTTCTCTCTAACTATATTGGATGGCCTTGAAAAAAGTGTACTCACCCATTGGCTCTGTTGGCCGAGTCTCCGCCCATGCCGGATCCGTTCTAAAAACAAAAAAATATAACATAAATAGTGAATCAACACAAGTCCCCTGGCGGGGGTAACAATTACGAACTAACAAAACTTTATTTACAACAAAATCCAATAACAATTGTACAATGTTAGAACAGGGTATACAAACGTATTATCTTAGCACAATGTCTTTCTTGAAGCAATTGTCCTATGTAAGCGTCATTATAATACTGCTAACATCAATACTATACGGTGCGGAATGCAAACTATGCCAGTATACACACTCCTAACTTTTCTATGACACTCGTTTCTTATCTAGATCTAGGCGAGATTGTCATTATGAGAACAGTCTAAGGGTTAGAACCTACTCAGCTAAAAGGGATTTGTCATACGAACGTGCATTTATACTATCACGTGTAGGTTAAGCGTACCATTTGGTCGGTTCAATGTATACAATAAGCTCCTGGAGGACGATGGATTGAAGATACATGTAGGTGAGGTGAAACGTGAGTGAGTTAAGTTTATTTAGAATAGTCACGCTATTAAAAATGTATATTACAAGTGGAGAAGCTCGAAAAAAGTTATTGTCAAATTTTTAAAACTTCGCTACGACTCGGTGCTTCTATCTGGCTCGAGGAAAAATAGGTTTGAGTCCACGCCGACTACGAAATTGACTGTTTTTATGATAGTATAAACACAATAGTCTAGAATCATAATGTCAATCTCTGTACTGGTAACATTTATGTGGTGATATGGGTATAACAATATGTGCTTCTATGACGATATGGACCATGATATGGAGTGACATGAGTGAGTAAATAATCACTTAACCTAATCGTGTCAACTTTTATTATCATTTATGACAGTATACCTGCACTGAAAATTGACTTTTCATTGACGAACCTAACAAAGCTTACATCCAATTGCTGCGTGCAAACTAACTCTTAAGTTTTAACATGGATTTCGTAGAACTTCTGTACCATCCCGAGCATACTCACTTTATCTTTCTCAGTTGGTGTCTCGGCAACCTTCACCTGGTTGCTCTTCTCCTCCGCTTTGCGTTCCTTCAACGCTTTGAGAAGCTTCCACTTACTTCCCATAGGACCGGATTCTTTGTTCTCCGGCTTGGAATTCTCCGTCTCAATCTGAATCGTCGGAAGCGCGGCTTCTTCTTTCTCCGGTTCTGTGGTTTCTTCCGGAATTGTCTCTTTCTCTTTAGCCGGGACGTGGCACCGCGCGAAACTTTGAGCGGCGTCGTCATCTTCGTCGGCGCTGGCTTGGGGGCTATCAGGGCCTGAAGTGTCCCCAGACGAGTGTTCGTCGTCTTTCGGCTCTGGGAGCTCTGGTGGTTCTTCAGCTTCTTCGGATTCTTCTTTGAACTCGCGGATTTTGTCGAACAACGTGTGGGCGTCTTCGAGTTCGAGCGACTTGCGGAGACTCTCGCGGTGCTTCGCCGATTGGATTACGTGGAGGTTGTTGTCTTTTTCGTCGAGGACCCCTTCGACGACTTTGGCTTTCATTCTGAGCTCGCGGAGGACGAACGACATCTTCTCCTTGACTTCTTCGTACGGTTCGTCGAATTCTTCTAACTCTGGTTCTTCACGGAGGGTCTCGCCCATTTCGGCCTCCAGTTGATTCTGGCGTTCCATTTCTTCGAGTTTGCGGAGTTCGTAGCAGTACCACTCGTCTTCGCTGTCAATGCTGTCTTCGGTGCTTTGTCTGCGGGAAGAAACCCGCGAGGTGCTGCGCCAGGAGTGGGTGCTGCGGCTGTCGTCGTCTTCGCGGTGACCGGGAATCTCGAGACTCTGCTGGTGCCGCGGGAGGTACTTTGTCACTTGCGTCCGGAGACTCGTCGCCGAGGGGCTTCCTTCGATGGCAAACTCCCCATTAGAAACGATTTTACTAGAGTCGCTGCACTGGCTCTCTGTAGACATCTGTTCGACGAGCTTCTCGGGTTTTGGTTCTTCTTTGACTTCTTCGTCGGCAATTTCCTCGATGACCACGCCTTGTTCGGAGAGGTCATCCGAGAACGACGACGTTTGTTTCTGTTGGCGGTACTTCCCCAACGCTCGCGATACGGCGAACTCCATAGAGGCTCCTCCTACCACCACAACCATCTTGCTTTCGGTGATGACGGTCTCGTCGCTTTTATCCGAAGAGGCGGAGCTCCGCTTGTTTTCGCCAATTGTCGCGAAGATCCCACCGCTTGAACCACTCCCGGTGCTCTTCCCGGAGATTTCTTCCTCGGCTGCGATGGTTTCCAGGTCTTCTTCAAAGCGAGGACTCACGTCACTCGGTTGTGGGGACTTTTTTATCTGTTCGAATTGGAGTTCTGGGAGTGGCGGCGGGGGTGGAGGCGGTTCTTGTTGGTTTTTGTAGATTTTCGGTTTGGAGACTTTCGCGAAGAGGTCGCCTCCTGGTGGATTCTCGAACACGCTATAACTGTCTTCACTTCGATCGTCGTCGGAGATGACTGAACTCGCTCGTTGCAGCACCCACTCGTTTTCTGATTGTTCTGGATCGGAGAGTGACTGAGTGTGGTGGTGGAAATGCGTTTTTCGTTTCGCTTTCTGAAGGATACCAGACACCGTCGACACGATGGGGTTCTTCTTCTTTTTCCGAGGCCCCACATTGCCCTTCACGTGATTGCTTTTGGTTTTATCGAAGTCTTCTCTTCTAGCTCCGGACGGGAGCGAGTACGAGCGATGTCGCTTCGTTAGATGAAGATCCGGCAACCAGTGGCTGACCGAGCTCATCGCCGACTTCAAAGTGTTGCTTCTCTTGGGTTTCTTCGCTTTATCCTCTCGATGGGTGTCCACAGTCTCGGAGTTGATGGTGATGTACCCTGACTGCGTGATGATGACGTTGCTGGCATCGAAGAACTTATTGTCGCCGTGTTGTTGCTGCTGGACTATATACTCCGGTACGTTCCTGTTCCTCAGATCGAGCTCCAGGTATGGAATTTCTTGTCGCTGGTTCCACTGCCTGTTGTGCTGGTCGATCTGCGCTTGGTTCTCATAGATGGGCTGGTGGCGTTGTTGTTGTTGTTGTCGGCGTTGGTCTAAATACGGACTTTGGTTGTACTCCGAGGTCTCCGTCGACCGCATGGAACTACTCGGACTCGCACTATCCTGGTACTGTCCTTCAGGTGGACAGTTCAACCACGTCGAAGGATCGTTATAGTCACCAGGAGGTAAGTTCACACCCGTTTCGTACCGCGACGACGTCGGGTAGTACGATAACGCGTCGGTGATGTTCCCGCTTGGGAACATCGTACGATACATGGCGGTTTTGTAACCTTCGTGGTTGGCGACACCGTCGTGTCCGTTGCTCGTGGAGAACATCCTCGACAAGGAGCGCCTCCTGGGGGATTCCGTCGTTGTGAGCGAATTGTAGGAAAATTGCCGTTGACTGTTATGGAATTCGTTGTTTTCGTAAGGCTCGATGAGATCTGGGTAATTGATGGTTTGGTTGATGTAATCAGCGCTGTTGCTTGTGTACACTGAGGTGTACGTCTCGCGGTTACTCCCAGCGACGGAGTAAATAGCCGGTTGGTCGTTCCGGTACATAAACTCCCCGAAAGTGTCGGCTTTGGTGGTGTGTTTCTTCCGACGCGGACTGACGTTGATATCCGACGCCGGCGCCGGTGCTGGGACGAATGTCCCGTAGCCTTCCGACGTTTCGAGACTGCAAGGAGACTTCACCGTGGTGAAGGCCGACAGGTGGTGGCCACCAGGTAACACGTTGCTTATAATTGAATCGGTGTTGGATTCCAAATAGGGTCTATTGTCCTGTGGCGCCGGCGACGCCGGTCGGTTCCCCCGGGTCGCGTCGGCATAGTAATTTAAGGCAGCGATTTTCGAAGTTAAATTTTTGGGGGACCCAGGGGACTTTTCTAAACTCGACCATCCACTCATCGACGACAGTCCCGAATCGGACTTTGCAGCTACGATATTCGCCTTGTTTCGCTTGGGCGACGTCCTCGGCGATTTTCTAGGCTCTGGATTAATTGACGACGACGGCACTGCGTCAGCACCGAGGAAGACTGGACTAGGTCGCACCGCCGCCACGTTGAGTAAACTTTCATCGACGGGCGCCGGCGGCGGCGGACTTGGCGAGCTCTTTTGCACCGACTCTGAATTCGTTGTGCCTACATAGCCATCTTGGCGAGTCCTCACGCTGCATACGGATAACGACGGCGACGGCGCCCTCTCCGATTTCACGCTAAAGATGCTAGGAGTGGAGCAAGGAACTGTTTCGTAGGACGCTGCAATGAGAGAGTTACCGCAATAGAAGGGGTTTTTGGAGTTGGCAGCGGCGGCGTCGACGTGTTGCACCGCTGCGCTGTAAGCGAGGCGACCGGTGACGGTGGTGAAAGGGGCGCTACACGTCGCCGCTTCCGAGCGACGTCGTGGCGACGTCGGCGTGCGCATGCCACCGGCCAAGACTTCGGCTACTTCGCTGTCGGTACCTATAACGCTATCAGTCACGGAGAGTCTTGAGCTGGGGCGGGTGGAGTACGGGATGGAGTTCGGAAGGTCGGATTTTGCGAGAAGAAGAAGTTCGTCTTGGTCGCGCGAGCTGCTCGAGAAACTCCAAGACTCGTTTTCGGTGTACATGTGACGGAGATGCTCGTTGGGTTCCTCGAGAGGTTTAGCCTCGGGTTCTTGCGACAGTGTCATCGGAGACTCCAACAACTTCCTCTGAAGTTGCTTGATGTTGTCGGAGTCTTGTTGTAACTTACTGCTCAACCGATCTAATTCGTTCAACTTTTCCATGGCTACGTGGTCGATAGTGTCTATCCGAGAGAGTTGAGCGATGTCTTGTTCACTAATACACGGGGAGTTCCCTCTATAGTCTTTGTAATCTAACGCACTGAACACTTCTTCGGACTCGTCCAAGTGCTCCAGTTGCTTCAGTTCTTTCTTCTCGTTGGTCTCATCGCCTTCCTCGCGCTCCTCCCAGATCATCCCTAACTGACTACCTTGCGCCCCCACTAGATCCTCTCGGTACGCTTGATTCAAACTTCTGTAGAACGCCTCGTCCGGGACATGCATCTCATCCAACTCCTGTATGGTGGTACCTTGCACCCTACTGACGTCTAGCCCCTCCTCTAGCCCATCCTCCACCGTCCCGTTGCCTAGGATTTCCCGAATCACCTCCAACTCCCCCAATCGACTGTCTAAAACCGCCGCAGCCCCCGCCCCCATGTTCCTACACCCCGCCCCTCCCGAAGTGTAAAAATCCAACAACTGCGAAATAACACTCTGTTGTTCGAACAACAACCCCTCCAACTTCTCCAACCGCTCCCACATCTTGATGTACTCCTGCGACAACAAATCCAGAGCTCGCCACGCGTACTTCAACTCCGTCTCCAAGATGTTGAGACGAGTCCCCAGCCGTTCCATATACTCATTGATGACGTAGTCAACATTGGCGTCGTAACTCGCCATGACGGGCGCCATGGTCCCATCGGGGATGCGATGCACGTTTTCACCCATTTTTAGCGCGTCTTCCACTTTTTATGATATGTCTCGCGTGATAAACCGGACCTAAACGACCAGAGACCGGTTTCGGTGCGCATTTGTGCGAAGGACACGTGATACGTCCGTTTGGCTCTCATTGTAGCACATCTGCAAAAGAACGAACACTCAGCAAAGACGTGGGCGAGCTTATTAGTGCAGCAGCGACTTTTCCGGCACGCCGAGGAGCGGAACGGGGACGTGATGGCGATTGCTTGTTTGTCGTACATGGAAAACTCGCGGGATTTATCAGTGTTGGCTGCACTGCATAAACACGAATTAATGAATATGCATGTTGATGAAAAAGATTAAATATTCATGGGTGGAAATAAGGCAGCAAATTACCGGATATACAGAGTCGAGTGCATTTAATTAATTTACAACACCTAGAAAGTGTCCACTAGGTGATTTTTTCAGGACCCGAGTTGGGCGACACCTTTCCCCACACCCTAGACAACGGATCCGAGTTGGGCGCCAGGTATTTTTCTATACAGAGTGTAGATTTTCCCGCGAGATTTATCGCACATCTGTTACGGTAACTGGAACGAAAGGCGAATCAGTTCTTCGGTTGCAAATTTTGAATATTAACTTTTTAGTCGGTGGATATGCGCTGAGAGCGTCGTTTAAAGCTTTCCTTGCAAACAAAGGATGTGGGACTCTCCCGGGAAATTCGCGCTTCTTTCGCTTGACCTGAAAACACGTTTTTACCTCAGAAAATTTCCCCAAATCAACAAGCATCGATAATTCCAGACTGCGCGCTCTTTACTGTTGCGCCAGGTCGTAAAAGTTGAGATAACAAAGCTCGTTAAATTAACGTGCAAGTGGAAGGAAGAGTGATAACAGAACGAAAAAATTGTCTTGATGAGGCTCGTTTTGTCCAGAAACTTTAAAGTGGGCAGGGATTTCAGCGAGTGTGTTTGCTCTGCGTTATGTTCGTTTGAACGATTTGTTTGGACAGGAAGCATGTGGATAATCACGAGCGAATGACTAAGATGACTCCAATCGAACATAATTTATTAATCGTCACCTGTTGCGCTTCATTAGAATTCCTTTTTAGACTTTGATAAATTAGGAAAATTCAATTCGGAAACGGAGCCTCACGTGCATTGATTGTAGCCACATCGATATTGAATTAATTATGAAAAAAGCCAGAGCCAAAATAGGAACCGAGTGAAATATTGATTGGATGACCCTAATTCCGATACTCGCGTGTTCCTATTGACTTGTTTGCACAATATTGTAATACAGCTAATTCCAATCGTTTCTTTTGACAATCTCATTCCAGGTAACGTCCACCCCGCAATTCCCGACCAACTTTTGCTTGTTTAGATTTACCCAGCCGATAACCACGCAATTTTTCCCGCCTCAACAGACAATAAATTTCTCCGGACGTTGATGTTGACGCAAGCAGCGTGTAACAAATCGTCGAAAATAGACGAGCTGTCGCAATTTAGTCAAATTCGGCTCCGGCCCTGTGTAAGCACATTTGCTCTCATATATTATTCATAATGTAGTTATCGACCGAGCGCGCCGGTTTACCGGAGGACTCCCGTCCCGTAATTACCCGGATAACACATCTATAGTCGATTGTTGCGTCGGGAAATGACGTGGAATGCATCGGGGGCGGCTATAAAGGAAAACACCGCATCGATTCTATCGTCTTTGAGGGACCCGCGTTGGGCGCCCGGCCCGACGGACCCGCGCTGGGCGACAAATAAGACACGGCAAGTAGCACACAAAAGAGACATTAATTCTGTTTTGGAATTTATGAATCTAGCTACACAAAAAAGTAAAACCGACACTATATTTTGTGAGTTAAGCAGAGTTTATGAGCGGCGGTTTCGGAGCGGACTGCAATCAAAACAAGGAATCTGCTTTTCAAAACTCAATCGTGTTCTTCATCATTTACTTATTCCCCCACGCTATCAATCATTCGAATCTCAACTAGTTTGTGTCATTCCCGACTAGCTCTAATCAAATTATTCCCATAATCCGGTGATAAATAGTGCGAAAACGCCGCTGCTGCGGTACGAAAAACCTACCAAGGGCTCTAGGCGGTTACATTTCGGCGCGACTCCTAGAAGAAGAACAATTTAGAACGAGGTAAAGCAAAAAGAAAAAAAATTAAAAGGTCGACCGTGTTAAAACTTAACAAGGAGGACCAATCAGCTTTACGGCTCGTGGAGATCTCACATGGAAGTCCAATTTGATTGGCCAGAGGTGAGAGGACGAGTGTCCACCGTTACGCTGAATTACCACTCGGCCCCCGGAAAAATGACGCGCAATTAAGTAAATTGTTCACTTCGCCCTAATCGATCGTTGATTAATAATTTATCATATCGAACCATCGGTTATCATACCCATTGTTATGGAAATGGTGTAACGACTCGGAATAAAACAGTAATTTGTGAAAAGACTGAAAAAAATACCCCAATAAATTCCACCTTATCAAAACAATATTTCGTAAAATGAAGACATTTGCATGAAATTTAATTTCGCTCAAACTCATTAAATATCGTCGTGACATTGCTAATTACCGGCGTTATTTCGATTTGGAGCAGAACGAGAGGAGAAAGAAATCGGGAATTCTGTCATTTGCACAAACAAGTACCTTGAGGGTTGATATTTATAATGCTTTAAACAAGACTTAATTTCATCCATTTAATTTTATTTTGTTGTCGAGACGAAATTCATTTGGGGAAAGTCAAAGAGCAAAAAACTAAACCCGGCGCATCCACCATTTTCAGTCGCAACATAAATAGCTGCTGGACACTTTTATTTCAGAGCGGCCAACTCATCTTTCTGGGACATTTAAACCGAGGAAATGACTCATTCGCTCTCTACCACTTTTACTTTTTATTGCTCCAAGTTCTTTGTTCCTTCGCTGATAGTACAGGGAAAAAACGCGGCGCACTTCTTGGAGGGCGTCACGACCCCCTAAACAACTCCCCCAACTCCTTATTAATCATAAAACGATAAAAAAGTACTCTCGCTTCCATAACAGTATTATTCGAATATAAAAAGAAAATTAGTGCAATGTCGGAGCTTATTTCAATTAAAAAGTTTAACGGTTAGGTAGGACTTTGCGGTTTAATTATGACGGAGGAAAACTCCATACAGTCACTTAATGTCGGGAAAAACTTCGGGGGCTTTGTACATAAATTTCGTCGTTGTTTTAATAACATCTGGAGACGTCTTCATATGTTTCCTCCGAATTTATGGTAGCTACAAAGATATTAATTCAAACTAGGAAAAAAACACCGTTAAAATGGTGGATGCGCCGGGAAAACAATTTATTTATACGTTGACAAGAACTTCTCAACTACAATATTACATCCCCTGCAGATTCGTAATTAATAGTTGCTACTTGTTGATGATGATTTCAGGTAATGAAATTCCGGGAGCTTCCCGGATCAAACTTTGTAAAAATAATTTATTACAAATGAGCGGTTTTTATAGTGGACACTAGAATGTAGTATTGTTATCCTGGTGAAGGACATAAAGTGGAAAGATGGCATTAGCAATGAAATTTTTAAGAGCGATAAAGAGGAAAATCAATGCTGCAGATATAGATGTAGCGATGGAGTTGAATAAGGAAAGATTTGCAATTTAAGTTAGATCGGAAAGGTGACGAGTTTTAAATTTCGGAGACTGGGAAATTGGAAAGCGGATTTGCTCTCACAGGTGTAACCAGTTTGAGTTCTTTTTGATCAGCTCTAACTAATTGTTGGGTGCCTTTGGTTCGAAATGCATGCGATTCTAGATCTAGCTAATAACTAAAGACAGTTAAATCATGAATTAATTTTAGAGAAATTGGCAAAAATGTGCAGAACTCGGTGAAAAATCTCTTAAATTTGAAGCTAAATGACAATTTTTTTTATAACTAAAGACAGTTAAATCATGAATTAATTTTAGAGAAATTGGCAAAAATGTGCAGAACTCGGTGAAAAATCTCTTAAATTTGAAGCTAAATGACAATTTCTTTTATATACCTACTCACAGCGTCTGAGACTGTATTTGTAAGTAGAGATCGAAATGCATAAAATAATAAGTGAATGAAATCGGCAAAACTCGTCGGAAAATTATCTAAATTTCAAGCCAAATGACGAATTTGAATTGAATTTGAAATGAATTTTTCATTAAATTTTAGAAATTCAAAGATGAATTTTAGAGGAATTACTACTTTTAACCCTCTTGTTAACTCTGCCAAATTCAAAAATTCTAGAACCAAAAACAATTCTTTTTGATTTTTTTTCTTTACGGGCGAACTAAAAATATTCAAGGTTTTTAAATAAATTTCGTTTTTCTTTCATTTTTAGGAATTCAATGATGAAATTTAGAAACATTACTACTTTTGATCCTCTTGTTTACTCTGCCAAATTGCAAAGTTTATAAAAAAAAAACAAATTTTTTTTTTTAATTTTTTCTTTTTGAACGAATTAAAAATTTCCAACATTTTTTTAAAAAATTCGTGTTTTCTTCAATTTTAGGAATTCAAAGATAAAATTCAAAGACATAACTGTTTTTGACCCTCTTGTTATCTCTGCCAAATTTCAAAATTTTAAAACCCAAAACACATTTTTTCTTTACAAACAAATTAAAAATTTCCATCATTTTTTAATAAATTTCGTATTTTCTTCAATTTTAGGAGTTTAAAGATGAAATTTAGAGACATTACTAATTTTGATGCTCTTGTTCACTCTGTCAAATTCAAAAATTTAGAACCAAAAATAAATGATTTGAAAATTTTTTCATTTTGAACGAATTGAAAATTTGCAACATTTTTTAATCAATTTTGTATTTTCTTTAATTTTAGGAATTCAAAATATGAAATTTAGAGACATTACTACTTTTGATCCTCGTGTTAACACTGCCAAATTTTAAAACTTCAGAACCAAAAACAATTTTTTTGGAATTTTTTTCTTTTCAAACAAACTAAAAATTTCCAAAATTTTTGAATAAATTTCGCATTTTTCTTAATGTTAGGTATTCAAAGACAAAATTTAAAGGCGTTAGTATCTTAGAGCCACTTGAATTCAGCAGTCAAGAATTCCAAAATTTTCGAACCAGAAACAAAAACTTTGAAACTTTTTTCTTTTCAATCGAACTAAAAATTTTCAATATTGTCGATTTCGTATTTTATTCAATTTTAGAAATGCAAAAATAAAACCAAAAACAATTTTTTTGAAGTTTTTTCTATTCGAACGAATTAAAAATTTCCAATATTTTCGAAAAAATTTCGTATTTTTGTCAATTTTAGGTTTACAAAAATAAAATTTTAAAGCGTTACTATCGTTGATCCATTTGTTAACTCTTAATTCCAAAAGTTTAGAACTAGAAACCAACTTTTTAGATTTTGTTTTCGGACGAATTAAAAATTTTCCATATTTTTATTTAACTTTCGTATTTTCTTCAATTTTAGAAATTTAAATATAAAATTTAAAGGCATTACTATTGCTGATCCGCTTTTTAACTTTGCCATATTCCAAAATTATAGATGCAAAAAAAAAATTTTTCTAGATTTTTTCTTCGGACGAACAAAAAATTTTCAATAATTTTGATTAAATTTCGTATTTTTTTTAATTTTAGGAATACAAAAGTAAAATTTAGAGGCATTACTACTTTTGACCCCCTTGTTGAAATTCCAAAATTTTAGAACCAGAAACAATTTTTTTCTTCGCAAAAAAACTAAAAATTTCCAATATTTTTGTTTAAACTTCGAATTTTCTTCAATTTTATAAATATAAAAATTTAAAAACATTATAATTTTAGACTCGCTTGGTAACTGCCAAATTTCAAAATTTTAAAACAAAAACATTTTTTTATTTTAAAAAGAAACTAAGGTGCCCTTGGTTCGATACGCACGGTTAAATTATTTGTAAATAAGCTAAGTGCAGTAATAAAGAAACGAAAAACATTTTTAACTTTAACTAATCCCTGCAAAAAAACAAAAGAAATCTACAGAATAAATAAAACCAGTAAAACTCGTCGAAAAAACATCAAAATTTGAAGCTAAATGACAAGTCAATCAATAACAAGTTACTGCCGAGTAGTTAATTTCCATAACTAAAACAGCAAACCGCACCGATCAAACTGTGCAAAAATTGCTAACGAGTTTTAATTGCACACTACCAACCGTGCAAATGAAACACAAAACTTCCCGGCTCAAAGCTCCGCTTCCTTCTCTCTCCACATATCCCAATTAAAATTTCCACCGCGATCAAATCTATCAAACTAATCGTTTCCCTCGACTTCACATCGACCCGATTCGAATTGTGTAACATGCAATATGTAAAACCTCCACAACTTAACACGTTTCAGCACACATGAACGAGTCGCTGTCGAATATTTACCTTGAAATCTGGCGTAATTGATTTATGTTTGGAGGAAACAAGCGTGGAGTTCAAGTTGTTTATTGAATAGAATAAACAGTTAAGATGAAAGAGAGAAGGTGGAATTGTATTGGCGAAATTTCGAAGACATGATTGAAACTTAGCTAGAGGGAAATTGGGGGCTTTTGAGACGTGTTTGGTATTCTGGGGACATTTTGGGAGAGGTAAAGAAAATTAGAACAGGGACGAGTTTTGCATGCTCAGGTTGCAACCCGGCGCATCCACCATTTTTGTGCCTATATATCTGTATAAACAAGTTCCTTTCAACTCAATAAAAGACAGTTTTATCAATAACACAGTAAAGAATACAAACTATTGTTGATTCATGATATATTTCCACGTGTACACAATACCGAATCAAACATTTGTACAGTATGAGAAAATTCCACAATTTCAACGAAGCGCAGCTTAATTAAAGGCGCGCAAATAGAACCAGATAACTCCCAGCAAAAGTAACTAATTTCGCGACCAATCTCGGCAACTAAACTCCCCTAGAAAATAACACTAGGAAACATCTAAATCAAGCGTGACGGGTCTAACGAACCCAAATGTGCAAGCGTGCGTGTTTCGGCGACCATTTTAAGTCCCTTCAGGCATTATCGCAACATGGACGCATATGTATTATCCTTTTGTTTCTAATTATCTTGTAATTATTTTCGATTACTTTCAACGAAGGAAATTTGCGTGTCGGACTGAAACTTGGAGGAATAAGAAAAGTAAACAATTTTGTTTAGGGTTAATCTCGCAAAAGTTCGACTTCAAAGAAGTGATCAATGGGATGGGAAAGGAAGTCGAGTTTACCGATTGCAAGAAGTGGTTCTTTGGGATGTCCTTGGAAAGGTTGAAAGGAGTTAATTATCTAAAGTGATTGCACATCTTTTAACTAAATACGATTTGGTTTTTAACTCAGGTAATGGCAAAAAGCGAAACGTACGGAAAAAATTGCGGTGATAAAAAGCTGGTTATTGTGTAAGAAATACGATGCCCTTGGTTCGATACGCATGGTTGAAAATAAGCTAGCTGCTGAATTACTTGTTACTTATTTACTGTAATTTTAAGAAAGCAAGGAAAAAATTTAGTGGTTATTACAACTTTGGTTCGTTTGTTAACTCTGCAAAATTCCAAAATTCTAAAACCAGATTTAGATTTTTAAGAATTTTGTTACATTAAAATGAACTAAAAATGTCCAATATTTTAGATTAAAATTCGTATTTTTCCTAATTTTAGGAATTTAAGAATGAAATTTTGAGGCATTACTACTTTCAACTCGTTTATTAAGTATGCCAAATTCCAAAATTTTAGAACAAAAAACCAAATTTTTAGAATGGTTTCTTTTCGAATGAACTAAAATTTTGCAAAATTTTTGAGTAAATTTCAAATATTCCTCAATTTTAGGAATACTAAAATAAAATTTAGAAACATCACTATGTTTAATTCCTTTGTTAACTTTGACAAATTCCAAAATTTTAGGATTAAAAACAGTTTTTGGAATTTTTTCTCTTAAGAGCAACTAAAAATTTCAAATATTTTTGATTAAATTTCGTATTTTCTTTAATTTTAGGAAAACAAAAAAGAAATTTCGAGGCAATAGTATTCTCGACCTGCTTGGTAACTCTGCCAAGTTCCAAAATTTTATAACCAGAAATAATCTTTTAGATTTTTTTTTTCGGACGAACTAAAAAACACTAAAAATTTAGATTAAATTGCGTGTTTTCCTCAATTTTAGAAAAACAAAGATGAAATTTAGAGGATTTACTAGTTTGAACCCACATGTTAACTTCGCAAAATTCCAAAATTTTAGGATCAGCACTAGAACTGAACTGAAAATTTACTATATTTTTGAGAAAATTTGGTATTTTTCTCAATTTTACGAATACAAAAATAAAATTTAAAAACGTTACTATGCTTGACATGCTGGTTAACTCTGCCAAGTTCCAAAATTTTAGAACCAGAGCCAAAATTTTTAGAATTTTTTTTTCGAACGAACAAAACATTCCCAAAAACGTTTTGATTAAATTTCGTATTTACTACAATTTTGGAACTACAAAGATGAAATTTAAGGACATTACTATTTTTAAACCCTTTCTTAGCTCTGCAAAATTCCAAAATTTTAAAATCAGAATCGAAATTTTTAGAATTTTTTCTTTTCAGACGAACTAAAAATCTCGAAAAGTTTTGATTAAATTTCGTATTTTCCTCAATTTTAGAAATACATAAATAAAATTTAGAGGCATTACTAATTTTGACCCACATGTTAAGTCTGCATAATTCCAAAATTGTAGGATCAGAAACAAAATTTTTTATTTTTTTTTATTGACGAACTAAAAATTTCTAATATTTTTTAATAAATTTCGTATTTCTATCAATTTTAGAAATATCAAGATGTAATTTAGAGGTATTACTATGTTTGATTCGCTTGTTAACTCTACCAAATACCAAAATTTTAGAACCAAAAACAAAATTTTTGGATTTTTTTTTCTGACGAACTATAGAAATTTCCATTGTTTTTCATAACATTTCGTGCTTTTCCCAGTTTCAGAAATTTAATGAATAAATTTAAAGGTATTACTAGTCAAGTCAACTCGACTTAAAAATTCCGAAAGTTTAGAACCAGAAAAAAAGTTTTTGGAAATTTTTTTCTTCATGGACGAACTGAAAATTTTCAATATTTTTGATTTAATTTCGTATTTTTTGCAATTTTAGATATTCAAAGATGAAATTTAGAGGCATTAGCTATTAATTAAATTATTTAACTTATAATTACTCACTGCTAAAAACAACTAAAAAGAGTTAAATAAGTCATCATAAGTTGTATTTTAATAAGTGACAAAAACTAATAAAAACAGTAAAAAGTTGATTAGCTAATTCAGTAAAGTAAGTCACAATTGCCAGTTGACTAAACTTCCATACGTCCCTCTTAATGCCTCAATTCCCGTTGATCCTCTCATCCATTTTTTATCTCCTGTCTTTCGCAGTGCGACTGGCTAATGGTGCGTCACTAACCCCCAAGTTCATAAATCTCGAAATGCATAACGTTCACAATCCATACTTTTGCCAGAGACGCGTCGTTAAACTTGTAAACACGCCATAAAAGCTCGCCCACCTAAAAAAATGTCTCCGCGTGGTTCAAGAACCGGTTGACAACTGAGGAAAATTGCGAAATATCTCATATTTACATTACTAAACGAAAAGACGTGGGTTAATAAAGTTGACGTTTTTATTAAAATTCCCTAAAAGGGATGCACAGTGACGCGGATCAAAGCGACCACCGGACGAAGTGTTTCATTACAATGTTGAAAGGGTTGCATAGGGTCGATCTTTTATTTTCGTCGAAAAATGATTTGTGAATTGATGTCGTTTTACGTGTTGTCGGGGATTTTTCATGGTACAGGTTGAACTTTTATTTACGAGTTTTGACGATACAATAGTCGAATATTTATGAGAGCGTTAATGGATCCAGCGCTTAAATTCCCAGTTTGGAAATAAACTAGCAAAACTGGCACATCGCCCGGGTCTAGTAGGCCGCCTAACCCCGAAACGTCAAAAACTGGTGCATCGCTCGGATCTAGTAGGCCGCCAAACCTCGAAACGTCAAACTGACAACTTTCCGCCATCTTGAATCCGCCATACTGTATCCTAAGCCAACCAATTAAAGACAAATTCCCTAAATTGCCACCTCTTTCCAAGTGCACAATGTGCACTTGCTCAATTCAGCTCTGCATTAATTAATTCTGTCGTTCGTTAAAGCTTCTCTATGTTTGTTTCCATCAAACTTTTCACTTATATTTAATGAGTTTCGCGGGCCGGTAAAAAGTCGAGTAATTAAGAAAAGCTAATACAAGCCCAGTATCGGTTTTTAGGCCTAGAGAGAGCCGAGAATTTCAATGAACCGATTTAGTATTCATGGCATATAAACGAATGTTCATATTAAACCGTGGCGTGGCTTCATAATTTTTATATTACTGCCCGTAAACGCATGATGCCCATTGAAGAATGCACTCGCGACGAAAATTGGTACTTCACCCTCGGGATGCATAAACAAACTGAGCAGTTTTCCGTTTGATGTCGAGAGTGTTAATTAAAGCTCCGTTTTTCGCATTTTATTGATATCCGACGTGCCTGAATAGGGGCACTTTTAATCTGGAACGATTTTATCTTCTGAGAGCTTCTTAATTGATCTTTTAACAGAATTAAAGATATTGCCCCGTGTTGGGCTCCACTGTTTCCCTACCTCAAGCCTAGACTTTTCTTTTGGATGCATTTTAAGTCCTTTCAGGCATTATTGCAACATGGACGCATATGTATTATTCTCTTGTTTCTAATTATTTTGAAAATATTTTCGATTACTTTCAACAGACGAATTTTGCGGGTCGGACTCAAACTTGAAGGAATAATAAAACTAAACAATTTTGTTTAGGGTTGATCTCGCAAAAGTTCGACTTCAAAGAAGTGATCAATAGGATGGGGAGGTAAGTCGAGTTTACCGATCGCTGAAAAGGTTAAAAAGAGTTAATTATCTAAAGTGTTTGCACATCATTAACTAAAAACGATTTGGTTATTATGTAAGAAGTAGGGTGCCCCTGGTTCGATACGCATGGTCAAATTATTTGTAAATAAGCTAGCTGCTGAATTACTTGTTACCTATTTTCCTTAATTTTAAAAATACAAGGATCAAATTTAGTAGTATTACTACTTTTGACTCGTTTGTTGACTGTGCCAAATTCCAAAGTTCTAGAATCAGACATAAATTTATAAAAAAAAGTTTAAATCAAAACGAATTAAAAATGTCCAACATTTTAGATTTAAATTCGTATTTTTTACAATTTTAGGAATTCAAGAATGAAATTTTGAGGCATAACTGCTATTAAATCGTTTATTAAGTGTGCAAAATTCCAAAATTTTAACAAAAAACCAAGTTTTTAGAATTATTTCTTTTCAGTTGAACTAAAAATTTGCAATATTTTTGAGTAAATTTCATCTATTTCTTAAATTTATTAAGAATACAAAGATGAAATTTGAAGGCATTTTTATTTTTAATTCACTTGTTTGCTTTGTCAAATCTAACAATTTTAGAAACGAAAACAGTTTTTGGAATTTTTCACCTCTCAAGAAGAACAATTTTTTTTTAATATTTTTGATAAATTTTGTATTTTCCTTAATTTTAGGAACACATGTTGAAATTGAAATTTAGACGACTAACTGCTTTTAACTCGTTTATTAAGAGTGTCAAATTCCAAAATTTTAGAACCAAAAACCAAATTTTTAATATTTGAGTAATTTTTAAATATTTCTCAATTTTAAGAAGACAAATTTGAAATTTGAAGGCATAATCAGTTTTAATCCGCTTGTTAGTCATCTCTGCCAAATTTCAAAATTTTGGACCGAAAACAAAATTTTTGGATTTTTTTTCTTAAAAGGAACTAAAAATTTTAAATATTTTTTAATAATTTCGTATTTTGCTTAATTTTAGGAATACAAAGATGAAATTTAGGGGCATTACTGCTTTTGACCCGCTTGAAGAATGGACCACACTATCGACGAAAATTGGTATTTCACACTCGGGATGCATAAACAAACTGAGCAGTTTTCCGTTTGATGTCGAGAGTGTTAATTAAAGCTCCGTTTTTTCGCATTTTATTGATATTCGACGTGCCTGAATGGGGGCACTTCTAATCTGGAACGATTTTATCTTCTGAGAGCTTCTTAATTGATCTTTTAAGAGAATTAAGGATATTGCCCCGTGTTGGGCGCCCCTCTTTCCCTATCTCCACTCTAGACTTTTCCCCCGCATTGGGCGCCAATTACCCGGTGCGACGTGATTTGTAAGCTAATCACTCAAAATTGGATCCATTTTAAGTCCCTTCAGGCATTATCGCAACATGGTATAATTCTTTTGTTTCTAATTATATTGAAAATATTTTCGATTACTTTCAACAGAAGAATTTTGCGTGTCGGACTGAAACTTCGAGGAATAAGAAAAGTAAACAATTTTGTTTAAGGTTAATCTCGCAAAAGTTCGACTTCAAAGAAGTGATCAATAGGATGGGGAGGTAAGTCGTGTTTACCGATTGCAGGAAGTGGTTCTTTGAGATGTCCTTGGAAAGGTTGAAAAGAGTTAATTATCTAAAGTGTTTGCACATCTTTTAACTAAAAACGATTTGGTTTTTAACTCAGGTAATGGCAAAAAATTACGATGCTAAAAATCTGAGTATTGTGTAAGAAGCAAGGAGTCCTTGGTTCGATACGCATGGTTGAATTATTTGGAAATGAACTAGCTGCTAAATTAATTGTTACTCGTTTTGCCTAATTTTAAGAATACAAAGACCAAATTTAGTGGTATTACTACTTTTGACTCGTTTGTTAACTCAGCCAAATTCCAAAATTGTTTAGAATCAGTTATAAATATTTAAGGATTTTTTTAAATTAAAACGAATTGGCTAATATTTTCCTTGAAAGAAATTTTGAGGTATTACTACTTTTAACTTGTTTATTAAGTGTGCCAAATTCCAAAATTTTAGAACAAAATACCAAATTTTTAGAATTTTTTCTTTTCGGATGAACTAAAATTTTGTAATATTTTTGGGTAAATTATAAATATTTCTCAATTTTAAAAACACAAATTTGAAATTTAGAGACATAACCAGTTTTAATCCGCTTGTTAGCTCTGCCAAATTTCAAAATTTTGGAGCAAAAACAGAATTTTTGGATTTTGTTTTCTTAAAAGGAACTAAAGATTTTAAATATTCTTTAATAATTTCGTATTTTCCTTAATTTTAGGAATACAAAGATGAAATTTAGAGGCATTACTGCTTTTGACCCGTTTGAAGAATGGACCACACTGGCGACGAAAATTGGTACTTCACACTCGTGATGCATAAACAAACTAAGCAGTTTTCCGTTTGATGTCGAGAGTGTTAATTAAAGCTCCGTTTTTTCGCATTTTATTGATATTCGACTTCTAATCTGGAACGATTTTATCTTCTGAGAGCTCCTTAATTGATCTTTTAAGAGAATTAAGGATATTGCCCCGTGTTGGGCGCCACTTCTACCCCATCTCACCCTAGACTTTTCCCCCGCGTTGGGCGCCAATTATCCGTGATTTGATCCCGAGTATGTTAATCACTCAAAATTACATATTACAGCGATGGAACAATCCGATCTAATTAATTATTGGTGACCCGACAAATGGTAACAAGCTGACGACACATTGCGACGTCAAAGCGCCAATTGTTGGTGTAATTAAACACAAAGACATGGAAAAAGCACAAAGCGTTTGGAGAATCAGATTTCGCTTTCGCGTGGAGCTTTTCGATACTCGATAAGTTCGCTTTTAGAGCGTATAATGACGGAACTTTTAGTTTTAATCATCAATCATTCGTTTTAAAGTATAGGAACAAAATAATTTAAACAGAAATAATCATCCAAGTTTGAACAATACAAACTTGGAGCGGAATTTTCGGGCGCAGCATACAAAAGATTGATTGTACGGAACGTCACAATGGAAAGCATGATTTTTCGGGGGCACGTAATCTTTTTTTAGGTCTAGACGGCTCGAAATAATTGGACGGGATGAGAAAATTGCGATTTTTCCAAGCCTCCCGGCGCTCGAAATGTTTCTTATTCTAATTTTCCCGAGATTTCCTGGTGGCGTGTGGGTTCTCATCACGCTATGCACTCGGGTAATTGGGCTGTAATTACACTCGAAAGTTTTCATAAATTCGTCATTGTGATAGAAATAGTTGGGGAGCAACAAGTCTTTGGCCGAACCCCAAGAAACATACCGAGGGTTAAATTCGCATTAAGAAAGGGTAAACACATAAATATTCGCTTCCACTTGTTGGGGGCGAAAAAACGGGCCCGATGCGAAATTAACGACGATGAGGTGGAACGGGACATAGATCACGGGTACAATGGGGGGCTGTCGCTCCAAATCTGATGAAAACTTTTCTAGACGCTATGAGAAAAAAAAAACGAAACAAAAAATGGATTGTGAAGAACGGTGGAGGCGCCGGGCCGTGGCAGGTTGGCAGCACTGGCCATCAGTTTTCGTCTTCAAACATTTAGTGTCGTCCGTTGACGATGGGTGCCGTGTACAATCTGCTAAAAACTTCTTCAAATGAAACGATAAAAAAAACTTTCGATTACATTTCGTATTTTCCTCAATTTTAGAAATATAAAAATAGAATTTGGAGAGAGGTATTATTATTTTTGATCCGCTTGTTAACTTTTAGAATCAAAAATAAAGTTTTTGAAAATTTTTCTTTTCGAACAGACTAGAAATTTTCGATGTTTAGAGAAATTACTACTTCTGATCCGTTAATTCTGCAAATTTTCAAAAGTTTAAGACCAGAAACAAAAACCTTGTTCCTTTTTACGGACGTACTTAGTAAAAATTTGAAATATTTTGGATTAAATTTCGTATTTTCCTGTATTTTAAGTATACGACGATGAAATTTAAAGGCATTACTATTTTTAATCAGCTTGTTAACTCTGTTAAATTCCAAAATTTTAAGACGATAATTAAAGATTTTGAAAATTTTTTTTTCGGACAGACTAAATTTTTTCAATATTTCTCATAAAATTTCGTTTTTTCCTTAATTTCAAGAATTCAATATAAAAATTTAGAGGCATTATTACTTTTGACCCGCTTGTTAACTAAATTCCTACATTTTAAGACCAAAAATAAATGTTTTGAAAATTTTTCTTGTCGGACGAACTAGACATTTTCAATAATTTTTATAAAATTTCGTATTTTCCTCAATTTAAGGAGTTTAATGAAGAAATTTAGGAAAATTACTACTTTTGAACCGGGTGTTAACGCTACAAAATTCCAAAAGTTTAGGACAAGAAACAGAATTTTTGGATTATTTTACGGACGAACTGAAAATTTGTAAAATTCTTAATTAAAATTTTATATTTTCTTCAATTTTAGGAATTCAAAGACAAAATTGAAAGATATTACTATTTTAAGTCCGCTTGTCATCGTTGCTAAATTCCAAAATTTTAGAACCAAAAACAGAATTTTTTAAATTTTTTTTCTTTTCGGACGGACTAGAAATTTCCAATGTTTTATAAAATTTCGTATTTTCTTCAATTTAAGGACATTAATAAAGAAATTTAGGAAAATAACTACTTTTGAACCGAGTGTTAACGCTACAAAATTCCAAAAGTGTAAGACTAAAAACAAAATTTTTAATTATTTTACGGACGAACTAAAAATTTGTAAAATTCTTAATTAAAATTTCGAATTTTCTTCAATTTCAAGAATTCAAAGACGAAATTTAAAGATATTTCTATTTTTAATCCGCTTGTTATCAATGCCAAATTCCAAAATTTTAAAACCAAAAACGGAGTTTTAGTAAATTTTTCTTTTCGGACGAACCAGAAATTTCCAATATTTTTTATAAAATTTTGATTTTTCCGTAATTGTAGAAATTCCATGAAGAAACTTAGAAACATTATTTTTGACCCGCTTGTTAATTCTGCAAAATTCAAAAAGTTTAGAACCAAAAACAGAATTTTCGGAATTTTTTTCTTGCACGAACTAAAAATTTGCAATACTTTTGTTTAAAATTCGTACTTTTCTCAAATTTAGGAATACAAAGATGAAATTTAAACACAATACTATTTTTGTTGTGCAAAATGGTGGATGCACCAGGCCAGTGGGTCAGGTTGGCAGCACTGGCCATTAGTTTTCGTCTCAAAACATTTAATGTCGTCTGTGAAAATTGGTAGCAATGAACACCGCGTACAATCCGCCGAAAACTTCTCCAAACACCCCAAAACAAAATAAAGTATTGTGAAAATAGTGAATGCGCCGGGCCAGAGTGTCAGGTTGGCAACACCGGCTATTAGATTTTGTATCCAGGCATTTACTGTGTTCTGTGAAAGTTGGTAACAATGGGTGCTTCGTAAAATTTGTTGAAAACTTTTCCAAACGTCATGAAAAAAAAGTGTATTGTGAGAAATGGTGAATGCGCCGGGCATTCACATCCAAGCATTTACTGTCTTTAGCGGCAGTTGGTAGCAATGGGCGTATATTGAAACTTCTAGAGACGCCCAAAAAAAATGGTGGATGCGCCGGTCTAGCGTAATGTTGGCACTACTGGTCACCAACTTCCAAACCTCGCTAACTTCTCGGCTCCTAGATTAGTGGCTGTGGCTTTAGGTAAATTTACCCCCCTAGTTAAAACCCAGAAACCACCCCGTTAAATTAAACCAACTACGACAAATGAAATTCCCCAATTCGACCTAATTTCCCCAAAAAAAACGACTAAACAAACCAAGATGGAGTTCCTATCATGTCAAAACTCGGAAGTTTTAATTAAAACTTTCTTGTATCCGTATAATAAATCTCTCGTCTTTATTAATATCGCGAGTTATTGATGTGGGAGATTTTTTTTCCCTTCAGTACTTATAGGGGTTGTACGTATTATCAAGAAGCAGGTCTAAAAAGCGCGTGTACAAGTTTCTCTCTGGAATATCGACCAGCACCCCCTTTTGCGCCCCTGACACAGACACGTCTAGTCATCTTGATAAGTTGGAATGGAGGAGTTCGATTAATAGCAATTTTTTCAACGCTAAGAACTCCAACGGGGGTGTGTTTTATGTATCGGGGATGATGCGATATTTATTTGCGGTTTAATAAATGACTTACTGTCGGAAGGTTGTTTAAAGTTGCTATAATAAAGTGAATTGTGTCATGTTAACGTCACCTGTGCGATATCAAAAGCAGACGTTCTCAGCTTTCAAAGCTCGGAAGTTTCGTGTTGAGTAAATGAAGTCGGTTTATATGTATCGACTTCGTAATTAAGCGCTTCTGGAGGAGGCCACCAAAACTGAGGAAAAATTGCGCCGCAGAATGACGAGTGATGAAATTATCGATTGTTTTTTCACTATTTAGCCCACACCCCGCGTTGGGCGCCAACCTCAAATTCGAATTTTCCGAGCGCAAAGAATCCGGAATTTCTCACAAGTGTAGCGACGCATCGAAAATCTAGGAGAATTTAGGAAATCTCAATAACCGCAACGAACACGGCTCCAAAGAATCTAGACAATGCGGAGACTTTGAAATTTGCGCATTTGACAGGTCCAAACGATGCCACCATTATAAAATCGACGAATACACTTTTATCTCCCTGTAAGTTCTTTCAGTTTAAATCGGAGAAGAAAATATCGACTTGTATAAGCTCTAGAATGACAGTTGAACAGGAACGAGCCGCTGCATTATAAAGAACGTTCGTTTCAAGAATGTTTGTGACGTGCACGTTTCTAAATAACTTAAAATAACTGGAGACAATACGAAACCCGTCAACGTTTACAAGAGTTTTATATGCAGTTTTAAGGCTTCGAATCTGATAGTTTTAATTTAGGTCAAAGTTTTACATTTTACTCGCTTTTGATTAGAAACAAAACCCCCGGTTGGGAGCCAAATTATCATCCTAAACTTTTTTCCCGTGTTGAGCGCCAAAAGCAAGGATACAAAATGAAAATTTCTAAAAATTGTGCATTTTGTTCTGAATTTTTGATATTCGCTAAAAACAATGCAAAAAGATTAATTTCCTTAAATTTCAATTTTCTAGCATCAAAACTGTCTAAATTACAGGCTTGGATAGAAATTGTTAGAAATGTCTCCTCGTCTTAAAAATAAAAATTTCTAAAAATTGGATCTCTTGCTCTAAATTTTTGAGATTTGGAGAGATAATGGACAAGTCAAGAAAATGTATTCTCCCAAAATTTCATTTTTTTAGCGTCAAAACTGTCGAAATTACAGGCTTGGATAAAAAATGTTGCCAATGGCTTCTTGTCTTAAAAATAAAAATTTCTAAAATAATGGTGTCTGTAGCTCTAAATTTTTAGGATTTGGTAAAAATAATGGACAAGACAAAAAAACATATCTCCCCAATTTTCATTTTTTTAACATAAAAACTGACAAAACTACAGACTTGGATAGAAAATGTTGAAAATGTCTTCTCGTCCTAAAAGTGAAATTTTCTAAAAATTGATGCTCTAAATTTTTGAGATTTGAAGTAGATAATAGGCAAGTCAAAAAAAGTAGTCTCAGAGAAAATTTTATTCTTCTAGCGTTAAAACTGTCGAAATAACAGGCTTGGATAGAAAATGTTAGAAATGTCTCCTCGTCCTAAAAACAAAAATTTCTAAAAATTGTGTTTGTTTCTCTAAATTTTTAATATTTGGAAGAAATAATGAACAAGTCAAAAAGAGTAATTTTCCCATTTTTCATTCTTCCAGCGTCAAAACTGTCGAAACAACAAGCTTGGATCGAAAATATTGGAAATGTCTCCTCGTCTTAAAAAAAATTTCAAAAAATTGGGTCTCTTGCTCTAAATTTTTGAGATTTGGAGAGATAATGGACAAGTCAAGAAAATGTATTCTCCCAAAATTTCATTTTTTTTTAGCGTCAAAACTGTCGAAATTACAGGCTTGGATAAAAAATGTTGCCAATGTCTCCTTGTCTTAAAAATAAAATTTCTAAAAATCGTGTCTGTAGCTCTAAATTTTTAGGATTTGGTAAAAATAATGGACAAGACAAAAAAACATAATTTTCATGTTTTTAACATAAAAACTGACAAAACTACAGACTTGGATAAAAAATGTTGAAAATGTCTTCTCGTCCTAAAAGTGAAATTTTCTAAAAATTGTGTCTGTTGCTCTAAATTTTTGAGATTTGAAGTAGATAATAGGCAAGTCAAAAAAAGTAATCTCAGAGAAAATTTTATTCTTCTAGCGTTAAAACTGTCGAAATAACACGCTTGGATAGAAAATGTTAGAAATGTCTCCTCGTCCTAAAAACAAAAATTTCTAAAAATTGTGTCGGCTGTTCTAAATTTTTGAGATATGGAGGAAAAAATGGACAAGTCAAAAGGAGTAATCTTCCAAAATTTTATTCCTTTAGCGCCAAAACTGTCAAAATTACGTGCTTGCGTAGAAAATGTTGGAAATGTCTCCTTATCTTAAAAATGAAAGATTCTAAAAATTGTGTTTTTCGTTCAAAATTTTTGACGATTGACATCATCAGAAGTTTATTAGTGATGTTATGAGTGCAGCAAACATACAAGGTGTTTATAAATGTTTCTAGCATCAAAAGTGGGTATCAAACATTAAAGAAATTTGTCACTCATTAGAAATATGGGTTTAGATTTTTCAACTTGCATTTGTAGTTAACCTCAATCATGGAGTAAAGTAAGTTTTGAAAAAAAAAACTGTTCTAGTTATGAGTTGAGACCTGCAAATCTAAAACTTGAACACAAAAACATAACTGAAGCGTCATTGTCGTAAGTGACATTATGAGTAATTTTCAAAATAGTTATATTCACTATAAAAACAAGGCGGCAAAATAGTACATGACAGAAATTACAGAGCCACCCTTGATGCTAGAAACCTTGTATTAAACCAATACTGCTCTAACTCAAGGCAAATACGACAGGCCATGAAATGTGACTCAACTGAGCTGCTTTGCATTTTGGTTTCTTAATTTTGAATTTTATCTAAACAAATGCATCGCATTTAAATCGGAATATTCATTAGGGTGGGATTTTAATTAAAATTTGCTTACGATCCAGAACCGGCTTTTTGTACAAGTATTGCAGAATTTACGACGTTATTAAATCCTTTTCCCTCTGATATTAGTTGGTGGTTTTGAGCAATGCCACTTTCCACCCCAAAAGTCGCGGAAGGAAATAGATTTTCCTAGTAACCCCAATAAAGACAGCCCCATGTCAATTACATAAAAGCTTGTCATTAATTACGAGCTTTTAGACGCGTCTGACCTGAATATAAACACAATAACCGGTCATTAGTGGATATTGCAGGAATTCAATCCTGCAGGACGTGAGATTTTCCAAATTGTAGAAAAATAAACTAAATTCCAAGCAGGATTGTCGCCGAGCCAAGTTTCCTGATCGAAAAATGATAGAAACATAATGGAGCTTTTCATCCTTCGTTCAGAATTCAGCTTCCTCCATAGAATTAAGATAACACTGAAGCTTTCCTGAATCGATAGACTCTTATGGGGTGCAATATGTTCGACTACGACTCGGCGCGTCTGTGCGGCTATTAATACCCCAAAACTGAATAATTAATCCACGCGTATTGATCAATTGTTTCATTCATTCCCCGAAAAGCTTGTTTATGATTATCGTATCAAGTGGACAAAAGATTTTTTGCCCCATTGTCGCCCCTTTGTTTCCACATTCGCTTTATCCTTGCAATCTGCATTCAGAGCTCCCCGAGCCGACTTAATTAAAAAAGAGTAACATTTGGGAAAAGATTTTCCCCCTTTGGAGCGAAATTGAATTTCCCACATTCGAAATTTGTCGACTTTGTTTGCGGCGGACGAAATCGATTGCCAGGAAATTCAGTCCGCGGGGTAATTGAGTGCAGGAATCACTGTCAGGGAGACACATTGAACCAATTAATTATAAATGGACGCGCTGTGTTAACATTTATAAAGTTCAATTAGAATCGATTTGAAGTAGGAGGTCACTCGCGAGTAATGAGGGAGATTAAGCTGTTTGGGAAGGCGCGGCGCGCGGTATTGCCCGGCCCCGCCTTGGGCGCCAGTACTAAGGTATCCTCCGATTTTCTTCGCAGGATCGCCGTTCTTTATATCTTTATAGCTAGCGGCTCCCACAACATGAGGAAAAATTCTGCCGAAAAACGGCGAGTCATGTAATTATCGATTGTTGGGCGCCAAGACCCACGTTGAGCGCCAGAACCCGAGTTGGGCGCCAACATCAAATATTAAACTCGAACTTTGCGAGCACAAAGAATCAGGAATTGCTCTCAAGTGTAGCGACGCATCGAAAATCTAGGAGAATCTAGGAAATCTCAATAACCGCAACGAATACGGCTCCAAAGAATCATCATCTAGCGTCAAAACTGTCGAAATTACAGGCGTGCATAGAAAACGTTGGAAGTGTCTCCTCGTCATAAAAATAAAAATTTCTAAAAATTGTGTCCGTTGCTATAAATTTCTGAGAATTGTAGAAGACAATTGACAAACTAAAAAAAGTAATTTTCCAAAATGTTTATTTATCTACCGTCAAAACTGTCGAAATTGCAGGCTTTGACAGAAAATTTTGGAAATGTATCCTCGTCTTCAAAATAAAAATTTCTAAAAATTGTGTCTGTTGCCCCAAATTTTTGGCATTTAGAAAACATAATGAACAAGTCAAAAAGAACAATTTCCCGAAATTATATTCATCTAGCGTCAACACTGTCAAAATTACAGGCTTCGATAGAAAATGTTGGAAATGTCCCCTCGTTTTATAAAAAAAAATTCTAAAAATTAGGTCTGTTGCTCTAAATTTTTGGAATTTAGAGGAGATAATAGACAAGTCAAAAGGAATAATTTCACCACATTATATTCACCTAACGTTAAAACAGTCGAAATTACAGGCTTGCATAAAAAATGTTGGAAATGTCTCCTCGTCTTCAAAATAAAAATTTCTAAAAATTGTGTCTGTTGCTCTAAATTTTTGACATTTGGAGGAAATAATGGACAAGTCAAAAAAAGTAATTTCCTTAAATTTTCTTCATCTAGCGTCAAAACTGTCGTAATTACAAGCTTGCATAGAAAACATTGGAAGTGTATTCTAGTCTTAAAAATAAAAGTTTCTAAAAATTGTGTCTGAAGCTTCAAATTTCTGAAATTTAGAGGAAATATTAGAGAAGTCAAAAAAAGTAATCTTCTAAAATTTAATTCATCTTGCGTCAAAACTGTCAAAACTACAGGCTTGCATAGAAAATGTTGAAAAAATTGCGTCTGTTGTAAAATTTTTGAGATTTAAAAGAGATAATGGAAAAGTCAAAAGAAGTGATTTCCCAAAATTATATTCATGTAGCGTCAAAACTGTCAAAATTACAGGCTTCGATAGAGAAAGTTGGAAATGTCCTGTCATTTTATAAAAAAAAATTCTAAAAATTGTCTGTTGCTCTAAATTGTTGAAATTTGGAGAAAATAATAAACAGGTCAAAAACAAAGTGATCAAAAATTTTGTTCGCTTAACGTCAAAACTGCCGAAATTACAGGCTTGCATAGAAAATGTTGGAAGTGATTCGTCTTCAAAATAAAAATTTCTAAAAATTGTGTCCGTTACTTTAAATTTCTGAGATTTGTAGAAGATAATTGACAAATTAAAAAAAGTTTTTCAAAATTTTATTCATCTACCGTCAAAACTGTCGAAATTGCAGGCTTTGACAAAAAATTTTGGAAATGTATCCTCGACTTCAAAATAAAAATTTCTAAAAATTGTGTCTGTTGCCCCAAATTTTTGACATTTAGATGATATAATAGACAAAATTACAGACTTCGATAGAAAATGTTGGAAATGTCCCCTCGTTTTATAAATAAAAATTTCTAAAAATTGGGTTTGCTGCTCTGAACTTTTTGAATTTGGAGGAGATAATAGACAAGTCAAAAGAAATAATCTCCCAAAATTATATTCACCTAACGTTAAAACTGGGGGAATTACAGGCTTGCATAGAAAATGTTGTAATTGTCTCCTTGTCTTCAAAATAAAAACTTCTAAAAATTGCGTCTGTTGCTCTAAATTTTTGACATTTGGAGGAAATAATAAACAAGTCAAAGGAAGTAATCTCCTTAAATCTTATTCAACTAGCGTCAAAATTAAATTTACAAGCTTGCGTAGAAAACGTTGGAAGTGTATTCTAGTCTTAAAAATAAAAGATTCTAAAAATTGTGTCTGAAGCTCTAAATTTCTGAAATTTAGAGGAGATAATGGAGAAGTTAAAAGAAGTAATTTTCCAAAATTTTATTCATCTAGCGTCAAAACTGACAAAATTACAGGCTTAGAAAGAAAATATTGGAAATGTTCTCCTCGTCTTAAAAATGAAAATCGACACAACAGATGACGATAAACTGCACGTAGATGTTCCCCGCCCGAATCTACCGATTTTCTTCGTAGCATCGCCGTACTTTATATCTTTATAGCTGGCGGCTCCCACAACATGAATAAAAATTCTCCCATTTTATTATTTTCCATCTCCTCCATCCGCTCGAGTTTAAACCGCATAAATCAGAACGACAATGTATGTAAGTCGCCGCTGCACTTCCGAAAAGAATACCACTGACCTGTTAGAGCCAATAATCCAGTTTAACTAGGGATTTTCGTCGCTTCGAGACACTCAACATTGTGCACAATTTTTAGTACCTCACTGTAACAAAATAGCGGAGTTTTTCGCCCAATTTTCATGTTTATAATGAAATTGAAATGACTTGACGCTTTTATTATGTAACAAGCGGAACAATCGCTAACGTTGGCTATTGTCGGGAAAATCGTTACCGGCTGTGTTGGATTTTCAATTATTCAGTTCTCCCAGTTGGCGATGAAATAATAATTAATGCGTAATTTGTCGATGATGAATTTGCGATTTTTTGGGTTGCGGTGGCGGCGACGAATACAACAAAATCCGAGGGAAAAACCGAGTTATCAACAAGTAGAGCTCTACTTTATCGATCTTGGACTTCTTTGATTAGAAGAAATAACTGTGCCGATAACGCGCCCCTTATCGTTGACCTTTTTCCATGACGATTTAGTTTTAAACGATTTGTTTTAGTTTCGGCCTTTTATTGCCCCTTTATGAATATTTATCAACCCCCCAATGCTCACGTTTGTCGTGAACTTAGCCACTTTTTTCCAACCCTTCTGCATTCGGAATTTTCCCTAAAGTCGTTGAACGCGATTTTATCGCAGATTTTAATCCTCTAGTTCGTGGCCGCGAAGAAAAATCATTCCGACTAGAAAATGGTGCACGTGTGATTATTTAGCTGGTAACTAATTGGGGGTTGGGGGTTGATAGAGTGGAGGTAAAAATGTCGTTTTTTAACGGAAACGGGAAATTTAGGGTGCGTTTCTTTGAAAAACTGACGACATGTGTTGGAAAAGATCGTAAAATGTCAATAAAAGTGGTAGTTTGGAGGATAACTGCTGCTTTTAGAATTTAGTTAGTAGACCTTTCGAAGGTGAAATAAATTAGATTATTTTGGGGGAAAGTGTTGGGAGAAGTTTAATGGAATTAACTATAAAATGAGAAAACTCCATCAAAATGAAGATAACTGCAGTTAGTAGGCGGAACCATTTTTTTTATTTGTTCGGACCGCCATGATAAATTACACAATTAATTCATTGGTTCGCAGAGTCGTTATCAATGAGGTTTTTATAACAAAAAACGCAAGAAACTCCCAACTCGGGCGGGTATTTCTCACGTAACTTTTTATTGGCTAGTTTCTTATTGGATTATTTAATTTATTATTCTAACATTTATAGCTAATAAAAATAGTTTCCTGAATGTTTGAAAACCTGCTTTTTAATTTTAGTGAAATGCATTTTAAGAGAAAAGCTTTGAGAATAGTTAACTATAAAATTTTTCTAGCTATTGAAAGTCACATTTTAACTTTTCATTTTAACTGGAAATTATTGTTACCTAGTATATAAATTAAACTTTGATAGTTAAGACTAGTTAAGATACTGTCAGAAAGCAGTTAGGAAGGCAACTGTTACTTTTTTCGAATTCGAAATAAATAAAAATTAAATTAACTATAAAACCGGCCTAGCTAATAAATATCATAATTATAACTAAAATTACGACGAAGTAACTGTCAATCGAAACAACTATTTTTAAAGGATAACTATGTATAATTTTGAAGAAAGTTTCAGGAACAGTTAAATAAAACTAACTAATAAAAATCATAAGTAAAACTAAGAAAAAATTGATAGTTAGACATTTTGATAAGTTACAACTAGATTAATTGTTACATGCTTGGCTCCTTATATAAATTGAACTGATAGTTAAAACTAGTTAAAATATGTTAAAAAGCAATTGATTTTAGAAAAACAACTTTTAGAATTTAGTTAGTGACTGTTCGAATATAAAATAAACTTCGAAAAAGTTAAATAAAATTTACTATAAAACCGGACTAACTAATAAATCTCATAACTAAAAGAAAGTAATTACAACTTAACTGCCACTCAAAACTACTATCTTTAGAGAATAACTATAATATAAATAAAACTAACCAATAAAAATTACAACTAAAATAATAAAAAAATTATAATTATGAATTTTGATAAGTTAAAACTACAAAAATTGTCATATGGTTAGCTACTTACATTAATCGAATTTTGATAGTTAAATTTAGTTAAGTCAACTGTCAAAATGCAAATAATTGCTATTTTAAGAAGTTAACTGCTACTTTTAGAATTTAGTTAATATAATTTCAAATATAAAATAACTCATTATAGGAAAATTTCAAAAAAAGTTAAAATAAAATTAATTATAAAACGAGACTAACTAATAAAAATCATAACTAAAATTAAGAAAAACGAACAGTTTAATTACCACTTCAAACGAAAGTAAAATTATAGTTAATACTTTTTGAATTATGGTGTTGATATGAAATGACAAATCAATTAGTTAACTAATTAAAAAAATTAGTTAATTAACTAGTTTCGAAGAGAATTTTTGTTGTCGCAATTTCATTGATTGATTATTTCAGATTGGAATAAATTAAATAATTTTGAGAAAAGTTAAATAGAACTAACTAATAAAAGTTATAACTAAAATTAAGAAAAAGTGAACATAGCTTAATTGCCAGTACAGATAAAGAAAACTGATAGTTAAGAATTTTGAATAGTTAAAACTGGAAAAATTATTACATGATTAGCTAGCTACTTATATGTATTAATAGAATATTGGTAGTTATGACTAGTTAAAATACTGTGTAAAAAAATTATAGCCAAAAATTGTACTAGTTAAAACACCGTCTAAAAGCAATTGGTTAAGTAGCTACTTTTAAGAAAAGTGTCGGAAAAAGTAAAATGGAACTAGCTAATAAAATTAAGAGACATCAAAGTTGGCACTTGCGACAAAATTCTACTTTAACTTTAGCAAAATTGGCTGAGCATATTAAGCAGTTACATACAAAGTTTTAACTAGATTCAGTGCAGTTTCTGTTAACTATCATTTCACTCCAAACTCCGCGGATTAACTTAATTCAGTTAAATGTAATCCTAGAACTAACTGAGAGTTATCAGTGGTAACGTCCTTGAAAGTGACCTACTTCGAAGCCCTAAGCCGCTTTTAAGCTGTCAAAACTAGAAATTTTTGTCATTCGTTTGGATTTCCCCCATCAAAATTCCGCCGCACGCCACCGTCCAAAGCCTCCTTAAACAAGCCGGGATTTGTGCGCCTCAAAAAACCCCAACATTTCGACAAGTTGCCACCACAACCCATTTTTCGAATAATAATAAAAAACCTGTTGATACAAATTCCTCCAATCATGTCTCGTCCTGGAAGGACGCCAACTCCGAAAACATGTTCGGTGCGATTTTTGGGCGAAAAACTCTCGTTCACTTTACACAGTGTAACACCGCTTTTTCACTTTTCACAACACACGTGGTCATTATGGTCCGACCAGCGGCGTTCGTCGGCACTATACTGTTGCACCGCATTTCTCCAACACATCACACTATGAATGAAAGTAGTGACATCACTGATGCATTTTAGTGTACGTTTATAGAACGGCGGCGGTGAATGCGGAGATGCAATAAGCGAGTGGGGCAAAGGAATACTGGCGAACGCCAGGCTCAGTAGGGCTCAAGCCTGCGCCCCTAAGTCGCCCCTCATATTGATTTCTCTTGGCCCCGCGCGCGCCTTACTCCCATACAGATGGGTCTTCGTTTGTTGCTTAATGCTAATGGATACGATGGTTGTGGTGTCCATGGGCAAATCCCTCTATTCCACCAACTCAACTCCTCAAAAATTTAACTAAAATTTTATTAATTTAATATTCTGGAGAAATAGAAACCACGTAAAGTTATTACCACAAAAATTTGTTTTCTCGTTAAATATTAATTACATCATATCCATTTCTCGGTTGGAAATTTTGATTTTCCCGGCGCATCCACCATTTGTATAAAAGGCAATATATTGCGATCTAGATAAAAAATTCTTCCTGTCTCGCGGCAGATAAGAGTTCCTAAATCAAACGTATCTATGATGTCGTGTTCAGAAATTTGGGGCATTTATAAGAGACGCGCATCCACCATCTTTATTCACTGCCTATTTAAATGACAGACAATAAAAGCTGAGACAATTGGAAAATGACTGTGGCGAGGAGTCATAAATGTCGGAAAATGGCGATTAAAATACTCCTTAAAAGTACATAAATCATCGCCTGGCAGTTCAGCACTTTCGACTTAGAAAATGACAGGAGTATCGAAATTCGACAGTGACACGTTTTAGCTTTTAGAATTTTAGAAATTGACTGTAAAGTAAAAATTTACAAAGACGTATTAAAAGACCAAAAAAAAATTGTTACTTTGAAGAGATATGGCAGAAAATTAACATTGTGGTTTTCGAAATGTCAATAGAACACGGAATTTTAGAAAGTGGGTCAGTTTGTAACCATTTAAAACTGTCAAAGAGGCATGATTAAAAAACTTTACATTCTTAAAAATGATAAAAAAATGTCGTTTTCAAAATTCAAAAATTTGACTTTAAAAAAAAAAGACAAACTAATTAGATCACTGATTTTTACAACTAACTTAAGTTGCACGGTATACTCATTTTACGCAGAATCCAAATTCATGCTTAAAATCTACGTGCGAATACAAATTATTGAGTTATGGCCAATTGAAGTTATTGAAAGTTGGTTTTTATTTTCAAAATTTTCAAAATTCCCGAAACTACAACAGCTAGAAAAATGCGACATTTGCCATAGTTTTGTAGGCTTTTGTTGCTTAGAATCAGTTTTCAAACATCCAATAGTCAATTTTTTGCAAAAAAAAAAAATTACGATAAAAATTTAAAATTTTGAATTTTTGGTTTTTGACTGTCAATCGTAATCTATTTGACCTAGCGATCTAAGATTTGGGCAGTTGATAGACCTCAAGCTGCTATTTCGAATGATGTACTACTCAAAAATATTAAATGCCGTTTTCGTCGCAAAAAGTTCATTTAAAACAATTTAAAAAAGATTTCTATTTGCCAATTTTGGTTAAAACCGTATGTTATTGGAGCTCATTTTACGCAGAATTTTACGCAAAAACCATCACTCAAAAAGAAGCATAAAAGTTGGCAAGTCTAAATTACAAAAAGACGAAAATTAACACTCTCATTTTTTACAAAAAACAAGAAAGTGACTACATATGATCATTTTGAATATTTGAAAATAATGTCTGAATATAGCATTTAAATTGACATGGCGTTTTTGAAAATGACAGTTGTCGAATGACAAGACGATGTTCTTGTAAATGCATTCAAAAAGAAGTTTGACGCATCCAAAAAACTATAAAATTTTGGAAATTAGCAACAGTTATATATCCCTGTCATTTTCTTAAGAAATTATGACTTTGAGGTTAAAATAATAACACATAATTGACAGTTTTGCATTTTTTATTTTAGAAATGGCAGTGAGGTTATAACCTTCAAAAACTGTCGAAAAGACATATTTAAAAAAATTGAAAACCTTCAAAAAGATAAGAAAATGAAACGCCGAATGACAAGATAATAATTTTGTAAATTCGTTCAAAAAAAAGTTTAACGCATCCAGAAAACCATAAAATTTTGAAAATGACCAACAATTGCCACTCCCTGTTATTTTCTTAAAAAATTGACTTTGAAGTAGAGATAATGACAGATAATTAACAATTGTTTTTTTTTACAATTTTGGAAATGGCAGTGAGTTTATAACAATCAAAAGCGGTCAAGTGAAAATATTTAAAAAAATTGTCATTCTTTAAAAAGATAAGATAATGATTTTTTACAAAATTCAAAAATTTTCTTAAAAAAAAATCAAAATCTACTTTGGTCTATATTTCGCTTATTTTTGGAGTAAATTTAAGTTATATAGTACTCATTTTACGCAGAATTTTTCATAGAATCCAAATCCGTGCTCAAAATCTACGTGAAACGTAAATTGAGTCAGCGGCGATTAAAATTTCGAACACTTGATTATTATTTTCAAAATTTTCAATGCTCAATATCTCCGAAACAAAAAAACTAAGAAAGATGCGGTCTTTGCCACCGTTTTTCTAGCGCTTCTTTTGCTTAAAATTCGCTCTTAAAAATTAAAAATTCGATAATCCATTCTTTTAAAAATGTTTTTTTGAATTTATGTTTTTTTCTTGACTGATAAACGTCGCTTGCACCCCGAAATGGTTCCTAAAAAATCACCCAAAACTGTCTGAAAACTAATTTTGATCAAAATCTCGTTTATTTGTAAAGCAAATTTATGTCATTGGCGCTGAATTTCAGGAGAAATCCAAAACTGTTAAATTTTCCTGTGTATCAATAAATAACTGAAGTTTTAAGTCTTTGCCAGAGGGTTTAATTTGACGTTTAAGCCGACTTCCAAGTGTTTCGTCTCTGTAAAAAGCACCTTCAACTCAAAAGTGCGCAACCACTCGATATTCGATTATAAAATTTATAGTCAAACGCCGGAGAATATGAGATCTGTCCTCGGAATTTATAGAGGACTATATTAAATCTTTTATGTCCGTCTATATTTCAAATGACAAGATCAAGAGGAAAGAGGTCATGAGATTTTTAATTCACCAGTGCGACACATTTTTCCCACAATTATTTATGTATCCAATCTTGACGATGGAGATTAAATTTAATTTCCCCTTTCACTTGTTTGTTTCCATAACAGATGAGCTCTCCTGCTTTCTAGGTCAGTTTTATCACGATAATTCCAGGTGGTATTTTATTGTTTAGGGCGGATGAGTGAGTTTACTGCTTGCATAAAATCACGGGGGAAATCCATGGATTTTGACCGCAAAAATAATAAAACTCTCCTAAATTGTATTTTGATTGGACCTCCGATTTCGACTTCTTATTGGTAATTCCTTTCGTGCGTCGAATTCTCAACCATCATCGAATTTAAAGATCGTACATCTAATTCGGCATAATTTTATCGTCGAAAACTATCCCGGAATTGAGAGATCGTGACCTCCGACGCCGAGATCGTAATTGAAGCGAAACTCCGGAGTCCGGATCCCGGAGTCGGTTCCATTATGTCGAACTGCAATGTGTAAGTTTCACATTAAAGCGGGATAATTCCGAACTGAAGCGGCTTCTTTCCGAGCTCTCATTACTCCAATTCTCAAAAACTACCCTTACGACTAGTTTCATCCCTTACCGATTTTCTCCTTCACCTAAATACTGGAATTTTTAATATCCCGAATTCGGGTCAGTGGCTCAAAGCGTCGCGACGCGACGTCTTATTTTCCGCCATATATCTTCCGGGGGAGGAAGAAATACGCGTTTATTTCGAGAGGGCGCGTTTTATTGACTTTCACTCGATCATGAATGGGTTGAGGACGTAAGGTTGGAATAAGGGTAATACAGGGGAATTTTTTGTTGGGGGTGGCTTTTTGCGACGCCATTTTGGGAGAAATTCCCAGTCACGTGACGAGCGGAGCGACGACATGTCTGAAAATTTCATTCTCTTGTAACGTGATCGCGGGGGTTCGTTAAGAGCCTTTTCTAAATTGGCGGCAAAAAACAGAGGGGTAGTTTTAAAAATGACAGAAATTTTGAGGAAAATGCGCGTCATTTTTTAATGTTTCAAAGCCCCTACAAAAATAATAAAAAAAGAGCGCAAATGAGTGAGTCGACTCCCCGCGAAAAACCAGTGGCGTCTCGTCAAAACCTCTCATTCAGGAAGTGAATTACCACAAATTACCCACAGAAAAAACCGTTTCCCCGTGACCCAATTTCGTTTCTCCAAGAAAATGCAAATTTCTCCCCCCGTTCCATACACAGGTAATAACAACATAACATTTCCACCCTTATTATCAGCATGCTTTCACCCTCAGATCTAATTGTGTTTTAAGATGACGTCCGTAAAATAGCTCCGTGTGGAGATCCTTTGAAAGGGTTGGTTGCTACAAATTGCCGAGGGTTAAAATTATAATTATAGAAGCGACGAGGGTAGTTTTTCTATTGTTTGAAGTTGAAAAACAAGTTTAAAAATTAATTGTACTCTCAAGCTCGAAATTTACAGTTTCAATTTGAATTTTTCTCGCCGGTGGTTTTCTCCCAGAGGACTCCAAAAAATAGCCAATTCCTTCCTGTTAACATATTCCCGATTGAACAGACGTCATAAACTACAGGAATTCCAATCGATAGTTCACACCCGGCTTAACTTGTCATTAATCAGGTCCGTGATTTATGGGCGATGTAATTTAAACAATTTAGAAAATTGGGGGTGATTAAATTGGGAGAAAAAAAATTGGGGGAAATGGGGGCTGTCTGTTTTTATTATCTGTGGTAATGTGAGAAAACGTTTACGTTGAAAGCAGCGTCGTTTATGAAGATGGGGGGAAAAACGGAGGTGGTTTTTACCAATGAAATTAATTAGAAGTGGAGAAAAAGCTTCGGGGGTAAACATTGTGAGATGTTTTTGGGAGGAATGGGGGGTTATGGGTAGTTTAACCGGCGCACCCACCACATTTACTAAATATTTACTTACCTATGCATTTTAACTATTAAATAAAAAATTATTTGACAATATGTGTACATTATGAGGATGTTAAATATTCTGTGAAGAAAAATATGCAACCGCTCTCTTTCTTACAAATTTGAAAAAAATTATTGTTGAAAGTTAGGCCAAAGCAAAGTTTTAAAACTGATACTTTACATTTTAAGTAGTCCAAAGATTAAAAATTTGGACAAATATTTTCGAAAAAAATATGCTAGATAAGTAAAAAAATATAAAAATATTCCAAGTAAAAAGATGCTTGCTCAAAATTACCAGAAATATTCTAAATCTTTATCAAACTGTAAGAAAACTGCATGAGAAAATATGCCAGAGCATTAAAAAAATATTCCAATTAAAATATGCATGCACTGTATCGTCCAAAATTACCAGAAATATTCTATATTGTTATCTAATTGTTAGAAAACTGCATGACATCGGAAAATAATCCTCGTTATTAATAATAAATTTGTGATTTTAACAAATATTCTCCGGGAAAAATATGCCGAAAATTAGAAAAATCTTTCAAGTAAAAATTTGCTTGCTCTGAATATTCCAAAATTACCAAAAATATTCCATAATTTGATATAATTGTTAGAAAACTGCATGATATCGGAAAATAATCTTCGCTATTAATAGTAGACGTACGATTTTAACAAATATTCTCTAAGAAAAATATGCCAGAAAATTAGGTAGACATTCCAAGTAAAAATCTGCTTGCACAGTACATTCCAAAATTACCATAAATGTTCTAAATGTTTTCTAACTGTAAGAAAACTATGATTTTTAACGAGGAAAATATGCCAGAGAATTAGAAAATATCCAATTAAAATATGCTTGCACTGTATCATCCAAAATTACAAAAAACATTCAATATTTTTATCGAATTGTTAGAAAACTGCATCTGATTATCAATAGTAAATTTATGATTTTAACAAATATTTTTCGGGAAAAAAATGTCAGAAAATTAAAAAGATATTCGAAGTAAAAATATTCCCGCACAGTATTAACCAAAATTATCAAAAATATTCTAAATGTTTAACGAACTTAAGAAAACAGCATAATTTTGACGGGAAAAATATGCCAGAAAATTAAAAAAATATTCTAAGTGTAATATGCTTGCACTGTATTTTCCAAATTCACCAGAAATATTCTGTATTTTTATATAATTGTTAGAAAACTGAATGATATCGAAAAATCTTTCTAGTTATTAACAGTAAATTCTTCGGGAAAAATATGCCCAGCAACTAGAAAAATATTCCAAGTTAAAATATGCTTGTTTTGGATTTTCAAAAACTATCAGAAATATTCCCTATTTTTATATAATTGTTAGAAAACTTCATAATTTTGCCGGGAAAAATATGCCCGAGAATTAGAAAAATTTTCCAAGTAAAATATAAGATATACTGTATGTCCCCGGATTGAGTTCACAAAAGGAAAAAAAACTATATTTTTCATTTTACAAAAAAATGACAAAGGAATAATAGTTTTTGCTTAATTCAAAACAAATAAATCTTTAATTAAAACTTTAATATTATTAAATAAATTAAAATCGACAAAAAACAAAAAATTACAAAAAACTCTTTTATTTTTAATTTTGCAGAAAATGTCAAAGGAATAAAATTTATTCCTTAATTTAAACAAATTTCAACTATTCGATTAACCCACAACCTCTTTCAGGACATAATTCAATTCTAACTCGTAATTCTTTAAGACTGTTTTCAATTTTCTCAATTATTGTTATGGATGCAACTGCATTTCTTATCCGATTTTTAATACTTATATACTTTTATACACCTTATTTATTGATATTTTCTCTTAATCTTTAACGCACTATTTGATATTTTGAATCCACAGCCTGCTTATATTTACATACAATTAAACAATTCAGTAAATAAAAATATGAAAAAATTGAATTTCAAAGTACAAACTAATAATTTTGAAATTTTAATTGCAGATTTATCTGATACTTGGACAGTATCTCCTAAAATTACCAGAAATTTTCTGAATTCTTTATCCAACTGTTAGAAAACTGCAGAATATCGGAAAATAATCCTCGATAATAAAAGTAAATTTACCTACAATTTTTACAAAAATTTACCGGGCAAAATAAGCCAAATAATTAGCAATATATTCTAAGTAAAATATGCTTCCTCAGCAGGATCTTCTAAAACTACCAGAAAATATTCAATATTTTTATTTCTTGATTAATTATTGATTAAATCAATTTATCTTAAATAAGAAGCAAAAATTGCAGGTTTTAAATTTGTAGATTAATAATTTTGACTAGTTCAAAGATTTATTTAAATAAAAAATGCATAATATCGTAAAATCTTCATCGTTATTAATAGTAAATCTTTAATTTTAATGCTACGACCAAATATGCAATTAAAAATATACTTGTACAGTATTTTCCAAAATTACTACAAATATTCCATATTCTTTATCTTACTGTTAGAAAACCGCAGGATATCAAAAATACTTCTCAATATTAATAGTAAATTGATGAATTAGCAAATATTTTCCGGTAAAAATATGCAAGAAAATTAGCAAAATATGCTAGGACAGTATCTTAGAAATAAAACTATAGGATATCGGGAAATATTTCTCGTTATTAATAAGAAATTTATAATTTTGACAAACATTCTCCAGAAAAAATATTCTTGAAAATTAGAAAAACATTCGCCTAGGCAGTTGCATTTACGATGTAATTAAACATGTGGATAATTTACACTTTGACAGACCACAGATTCATGGTTTTGACAAATATTCCAGAAACAAATAGTTATTTCCACCGAAAAATATTTAGAAAACATTCCGTGGCACACACGCCTGGTTGAGTTTAATAAAAAAAAAATTCCCAACGCGTCGTGACACACGAAGTTGCATTTTATTGATTTCCGCTTGTGACCATGGTGTAAACTACTCAATTTCCACTACAAACAAATCGAACACAATTCAAGAAAATATTCCCCCGTTTGTAAACCAATCCGAATATGAATAATTTTCGCAACTAAATACTTGACGAGCTCCACCTCAAAATAGAAAAATCCCCATTACCTCCAGGTGTGTACTCAGTTATTTATGCCCCGCCACCGCATTCGCGTGCCCCAACAAAATTCCCATTTTGATCAAATCCGACATTTCCGTTCATCAATAAACCCAATCACCTTCATTCTTCAAAATGAATTATTGAAAACTCTCTCGACGATGTTTAATTTTTTGTCGTGTGTGCAACAAATGATAACTTCGAGAATTTGTCGAAGGGCTTGGAGATGTGCCAAGTCGAAGGATCCTCATAATCCTGGAACACGCATCTTCGAGATGAAACTAAAGGGAAACAGATAAAAGGGATGAAATCGATCCCCCAATCAATTACCGGCGTCATTTGTGCAAGTGATGACGCTCCCGGAACCGGCAGGATCATTAAAATTCGCGCCAAAAAAGCGATCGATGCGTGAAGCAAACATAACAATCCTGCGACAATTATCCCGCGCCAACAATTAGCTGCAGTTATCTCAATTCGAGAGTTACGAGCATTATTTTACGACGATGTAAATCGCAGGAAATTACATTACGAGTCAGGGCGCTAATTTCCATTGCGTTTTTCCCTAAACTAAAGAAAACTCCTTTCCCTCTACTAATATCCCCGTTAAATATTTAAAACGATCGATAAGTAAATACGACGGCGGAAAACAACGACCCGGAGTTAATGACAGTTACCGGAAAAGAAAAAATCGTTTAGTCGAAATTCTATCGCGTTGTGGAGATGTTTCCACCGTTTGATATTCCTTTTGTTATGTTGAACACTGATAAACGGTCGTTTCGTTGCGATCTGAATAAAATCGAATTTTTCGGAGGTCAGCTTATATATCAGGGAAACTAGAAGTGGGAAAAATAAAAGAAAATGGGGAAAATCGACCGGAATGCAATAGATGTCAGACCACGTGACGGCGAATGTCAAGAAGTTGATAAAAGTGGTGAAAAATAAGCGGAATTATAAGAGGAAACTTGGATTTTATTGCTTATGAGATAGCTGTATTGATAGTTAATATCAGACGCTCTTTCAGAGAAATGGTTAAATGGCTCCACTGCTGTAAATTTATAGTTACGATACTATTAATACAGTTTTAACTATCTTGTTTTAAACTATTATTATACCGTCTAAAATTTCAGTGATAGTTATAACCATTACTGTAAAACTTTAGACTGTATAATAACAGTTAAAGATTGACAACTATCATTCAAAGTTATCTTGATTTGAACGTTAGGAAATTGGCGATAACTGTCTGAAGTTTCGTTGATAGCTAGAACTGTAAGATAACAAAAATAAAACAAAAATTTCTAGCCATACACTTCACTGATGCGATTATATTATATGTACACCAAAAACCAAATACCAAATATTTTCAAATTGTTGTTACTAAAATTCGTATTTTTGTTAGTTTTCAAGTTACGTCAACGAATTTTAGCGAGTTTACAATCTCTAAAGTGTTCATTAGCTCTGCCAGAGTGCAAAATTTTTGAATCAAAAATAGATTTTTAAAAAAATATTTTTTAGAACAAGCCTACTATTTTTAACATTTTTTTTAATAAAATTTGAATATTTTTTAGTTTTTAAGTTATGATATTAAAATTTAAGAAAGTTCCCACTTCTAAAAACCAAAATTTTTGAACAAAAAAGATAGATTTTTAAAAATTTCATTTTAGAACGAATCAAATATTTTCAACTTTTTGTTAATATAATTCGAATTTTGTTAGTTTTAAAGTTATACCAATAAAGTTTAAGGAAGTTACTATTTCTAAAGTGTGCTAGTCTCGATAAACTGCAAAACTGCAAAAATTTTAGAACACAAATTAGAGATTTTAGAAATTTTCATTTTGAGACAAACCAATAATTTTGACCGTTTTTTTTATTAAAATTTGTACCTTTGTTATTGGTAAAGTTATCTATATGAAACTTGGTGAGATTAATATCTCTAAAGTGTTCATTATCTGTGTCAAATTGCAAAAATTTAGAAAAAAAATTAGAGATTTTAGAACATTTCCTTTTAGGACGAACCAAATATGTACTTTAAACGTTTTTTTATTAAAATTTTTATCTTTGTTATTGTTAAACTTATGACTATGAAAATTAATGAGGTTAATATCTATAGAATGTGCATTAACTGTGGCAAACTGCAAAATTTTAGAACAAGAAATATAGCTTTTAGAAGATTTCATTTTGGAACGAACCAAATATTTTCAAGTTTTTGTTATTAAAATTCGTATTTTTGTTGGTTTTTAAGTGATGTCAATAAAGTTTGGGAAAGCTACTACTTCTAACGTGTTTATTAATTGTGACAAATTGCAAAATTTTAGAACACAAATTAGAGATGTTAAAAAATTTCATTTAGCAACCAACCACATTTTCAACGTTTTTGTATTAAAATGTGAATATTTGTTAGTTTTTAACTTATGTCAATAAAATTTAGGGAAGTTACAATCTTTAAAATGTTTATTAGCTGTGCCAAAATGCAAAATTTTAGAAAAAGGAATATAGATTATAGAAAATTTCATTTTAGAAAGAACTAAATATATTTTTTTTTAATTTGTACTCGTAGCTATCATTCTGCGTTCTCTTAATTTATTCGATAAGAAAAAGTTTCCTTGATATAAAGTTAAAACTGCGCGAGATAACTATCATATTAAAACTTTAACTATTATCTAACTATTATTGAACTATCTGAGGTTATAACTATAGAATAACTGTGGTAACTGTCAGTCTGATAGTTACTATACTCTACCTACTATAAGACCCATGCATTTGCAACCAAAAATCTAAACTTGTATTTAAGCGTATTTTAATTTCAGTACATTTTATTCACAAATTTAAAAGCATTTAATGCGTACAACAGTTTTTCCAGATTTCCGCCTGCTGTTATATTCCAACTGCATAAAGCCATTTGAAATATTTGTTTCCGGGCGAGATAGGAAAACGGGACAACGACTATATTTGCGAGTGAAACTCCCAGTGCATCGTTTCTAGATTAGAACCTTGTAGTTTCATATACGTAAATCTCAGTAGTTTAACCCCGAGATAAATTTTATTGCTGATGCAAATGCAGCGCGCATTTTGACAATTCCATTCGTATTGACCGATTCTAGTACAATAATAACACAAGTTCATTGCTCTACCACGTCGTCTGCAGCAGCCTTCACCGCTTCTCACGTCTTCTAAACAACCCCCACTTCAACCCCATTAATCCGATTAAATAATTGTCGAGACTAGCACAGTTTCTCGACGTCCGCAGTCTGAATGCAAGTTTCATTATTCCCACCCTTGATATAATTACATCCCCTTTTCCAAAAAAAACCTGTCGTTTCACAGGTAAGCATAAGTTTGAACACTTTATCTACGGGATTCCACAGTTCGACCCAATAAAAGGGAGCGAAGGGGTGGCACAACCCTACATATTGATCTCGACGAGCCTCCGGTGGCGCATCTGTCTCGCACTCTTGGATCGTGCTAAAAAAAGACGCGTCTTTTATTAACATAGAGAGCGCTTAAGCCGTCAACAAGTTTTTTTGTCTAATTGTTGCGCTGTAAATATTTAAATATTCAATAGGGAGGAGGGGTGGGAGTAAGGGTTTCATGCGAGGCGGTTATTTTTTATTTACATTTTGCGATCGCAGGGGGTAATTAGAGGGTTATTAATATAATTAGGGGTTATTACATTGCACTCGGTGGCAAACAACCTTGTTTTTCTTGATTACTGCGGAGGGGGTGTATGCGTATCATTAGGGGCGGTTTTTTCTCCATAGACAGTCCATAGTTTTGGTTTTGACAGTGTGACAGTAAGTTATAACTATTTAACTGTACTCTCTAAAGTGATGTTACTTTGAGGCAAAAATAAAACTAAATTGACATTTTGATGTGAGAATATGTCAAAATAAATTTGTGTCTCATTTCAAAAGTTCCGCTTTTTCAGTACTTAATTAAAATGTAAAAAAACAAATTAAAAAAATCAGTTTTTAAATAATCTAATAATAACAAACAAAAGTAACAAAACAATATTCAAAAAGTGAGAATTTAAATATGTACTTCAAAAATTACATAAAAGAAAAACATGTACATATTTATCAAAAATTTCAATTTTTTGTGTAAAACTATAAGAATATAATTCGTTCATAAAATTCTCAAAAATATAGAAATATCCGGAAAATGTGAGAATGAAGAACTGCAAATCCTATGATTAAAAGTGAGAAAACAAAGAAAAAAAATTACAAATTAGATTAAATGATTTATAAATGTGTATTTTTTTTTGTAATATTGAGAAACTAAAAATATGAGAATGCAAACCTAAGATTAAAAGACTAAAAAAATTAAAAATATTCTGTAAAAAGAAAATTAAGAAACAAATAATTTTCAATTCTAAAATCTGAGAAAACTGAAGATGCTCAAGAAAGTTCAAAATAATTTAGATTTGAGTAAATACAAATTGCAAATGTTACAATTAAAATGAGAATAAAAATGAATGAAAAATTCAAAATATCTCAAAAATTACAAGAAACATTAAAATGTGTACAAATTTATTAAAACAAGTTTCAATTTCTCAAATGAAAACATGTGAAAATAAATTTGAGAAAGACAAAAAAATAAATAGATGTCTTCACTCGAAAAAACTGAGAATCTCATAAAAAAGGTAAAAAACTGTCAAATTTAGATTTCAAATAGCTCAGAAAATTCTCAATTCAAGTTTGTGGAAATCGAAAAAAAACGTGAAAATGTGAGAATAAAGAACTGCAAATTTTGCGATTCAAAATGATAATGAAAAATAAAAAAAGACCCAAATAAGTTTAAATTAAGTATGAAAAATAAGAATAAAATGATAAAGTGAGAATAAACAAACTGCAAATTTTGCGATTAAAATTCCTATGACAACCAGCCAAAAACAAAATAAAAGAGAGAATAAAAATATTACAAAAACAAAAATTACACAAAATATGAGAATACACACAAATAAATTTGATTGAAAGCCAAAAAGCCAAACCTGATAAAAACTGAACAAATTAAATAAGTTTTTTCTCTCTAAAAAATAACAAAAAAAAAATTCTCATTTCTTGTAAATCTAAACAAAAAAAGAAAGGTAAAACAGAAGTAGAAATGCAAGAATGAAACAATTTTGAAATCAAAAATGAAAATAAAAACATCGAAAAATAAGGACGATTTGAAAATGACGAAACTAAAACCAGAAAGATCAAGATTTCTTAGATTCACAGAAAATCTAATTGTATATTTTACATTCAAAATAAAAATAACACTGTCAATTCTAACTTGCAATAAGCTCAGAAAATTATCAGTTCAAAAGTTCCTAAAAATGTGAGAATAAAGAACTACAAATTTTACGATTAAAAGTAAGAATAAAAAAAAGAAAAAATATGAATAAGGTTAAATAAGCATAAAAAATCAGAATAAATGTAATAGCAACTTCGAATTAAATTGACAAAGTGAGAATAAACAACCTGCAAATGATGCAATTAAAATTCTGAGATCATAAGTAAAAGATAAAACAAAAGTCAGAATAAAATAATTACAAAAACAAATCTTACACAAAACATGAGAATACACCAAAATAAAAAGATAAAATAAAAGTGAGAATACGAGAATGAAAGACTGCAAACTTCGAGATCAAACAAATAAAAATAATAAAAAATGAGAATAAACAACTGATAATTCCACCAAACACGATTTAAAAATGATCAAACTAAAACTGAAAGCGAAAACCTGAGAATTTAAACTTCATTTATCTGATGAACAATCTAAATAAAACGCCTCAACCGAATAGACAGTTGGCTCAACCTGCCACCTCCCAAGGCGCTCAAATTTTTTTTCGAATTCACCACGCAAGCAATAAATCTCTCGCTATTGATACCTCCAGAAACTAATTAAAACGCAATCACAAAATTCACAATAAATTCCAACGTTGCACAGTTCACTACAGTTGTTACGCAACCAATTAAATTACTTTCCATTAGTTCACTTAATTCACACTAAGCACTCACTTTAATTAAAACCGCCAATTTCCAGGCAATTGTTGACGACGCAAACGACATTGTGCTAAGATAAGAACTTACCACTAGAGCCGGTAAAGACGGTTGTTCACTTACCTGAAACAAAAAAAGAAATTAATTGGGGGAAAATTTGACCCGGCGCCTCCACCATTCTTAAAATTATATAGTTCTAGTTTGTGGAATAAACCCGGCGCCTCCACCACCCTCCGATGAATGTAAAATTCCTTCAAGGAATGTAAAATACGTCGGAAATTGCACTTCATTTAGTAAATATTTTCGCAATCGATTTATCAGCTCAAGTGGGCAAAATTCCGTTGGAATAATTCACGTTACCAACTTCGTACGTGAAATAAAAGGAATCTTTCCCGTTCTAAAAAATATTTTCATTGCAGTGAAACCAAACCCTCCGTCATCACCGCCTTTTAAATCCCATTTACTGTCTTTTTTCTCTATTTATCACGTTCCCACACAGCAATTTGTCGTAATTGGTTAAACGTGTAAGCGTCAAGTTTCAGCAACAGAGACACCGTTTACACCAGAACTCAGTCGTACGAACGAGCCCGTTTTTCGTAGAAAAATCGCTCAAGTTAACGTCATATTACAAGACGAGAGTTATGAGATGTGATCTAAACATGCGTTAACGTAAATAGGTACAGCCTATTATGTCCCCGGGAATCTTTATTTATGACGCTTCTTCCTGCTTGGAGGACGTTTTTCTCTATTTTGTTTTCGTGTCGTTCGTTAGCGGAAAGGACCGTTAATTTTAACGTTAATTTGAGAGAGTGATACGTAAAAAAAAAATTCCCGGCGCATCCACCATTTCTAAAGCCCCCGTTTGAATAAAATTGAGCTCCCGCTCGTTTTATTATTTCCTGTCGTGTTGCGGCGAATTCCACCACAATTAAAAGTTGGTTTGAAAACCGCCGGATTTGTCGGAACTATCGATAAATCCGGTTTTTTTTTGCTGTTATCCTCTCTTCCGTTTAATTGGGTTGTTACCTGGCAGCACATGTCCTGTCTCTTGGACAATCTGTACCATAACACGAGTCATCGGAGTCAATTACCGAGTAAATTAATCAGGTCAAATTGAGAAAGACCGCGACAATTAAAGAGCGAAAGGACATTCAACACTGTAATTGGATTTCCAGCGGTGCCGCCGGAATCCCAACCAAGCAAAAAGGGGCGAAACTCAGCTCCAATTAACTATCATATTATAGTTACGGTTAGTACAGTTATTTAATTTGTTAATGCGCACTATGGTTTTTACACAGCCGTGGATTTATGACGAATAAGATTCCATTTTTAATTGCTAAAATTTCCGATTTTCAATTTGAAATCTGAAGACTGTCGTAGTTTGAAAATTAGACCCTCTGGAAACAATCCAATTTTAATCCGACATAAGTCTGTTATTTGTTATAGTTCGTAGATTTGAAGCGGGAATTTAAAATTTGCGTAAAATTCTGCGTAAAATGAGCCCTAATAACGCAAGTTTTAGTCTATTTTTTTTAAATCGAATTTTTGAATTGCGGAATATCTAAGAATAAATTATTTGCAAACATCTCGAAAAAAACAATGACGAAAATCAATCACTCTATCTTTTGTAGTTTCCGAGATAAAGAGCATATATTTTTGAACTTTCATTAATTTGGCCCTCTGGCGACAAGCCAAAAATTTAATCGGCCATAATTTGGTTATTTATTGAGGAACGCAAACGGATCGGATAGTTTTGGATTCAGCGTAAAATTCTGCGTAAAATGAGCACTAATAACTTGACTTTGCTTCACAAATAAACGAGACATTGACCAAAATTTGTTTTCAGAGTATTTTTTGAGGTGGTTTTCAAGATACTATTTCCGGACAAAAACGAGGTTAAGTATCTTTAAAATTACATCAATCGAAAGAACAAGTTAAGATCTATCAATTGGACAAATCTCAGATTTATAGGACAAATAGTTTACGAGTGGCGACCAAGAAAACGAAAAATTCAAAAATTTTCATCGATTGCGTAAGACATTTTTTTTGCACAAAAATCTCTTATCAAATTTTGCATGCTTGAAAAAGAATCTTAAAAAAAGAAAGACTCAAAAAAAAACGATGCCGCAAACCGCTTTTTTCTATCTGTCGTTGCTTCGAAGAAATTGAGCATTGAATATTTTGAAAATTAAAATTCAATATCCGAACTTTAATCGACACAACTCAATTATTTGCTGTCGTACGTAGATTTAAAGCCAGGATTTGGAATCTGCGTGAAATTCTGCGTAAAATGAGCCCTTATAACGCAAGTTAGCCCCGAAAATTAGCGGGAAATTGACCGAACTCGAGTTAAAATTTTCGAAAAAATCAAATGATTGACTTTCAAAAAATCAAAGAAACAAAACTTCATCTCTATCCATTGTAGTCTACAAAAGATAAAATAATGACATTCTCGAACCTCCATACTCGTCGGCTGTGTAAAAAACATAGTGCGCAATAACAAATTAAGCTCGGTATGTAAAACAACAGTCTCACAAACATCACTAATTAGATTTTTAATAACAAAACTTCAAAACTCATCCCCGCAAATTTGTTTTGATCATCGACTCCACCCCCTGAGAGCCATCCTGCCCATAAGCTCATTCCTTTTCCTGCAGACTGTACAACTAGTTATAGTTGAGATAAAAAAGCGCCCACGGAAATATCGATTTAGATTAATATTCAACTAATGAACACGCTAATTTTCCATTTAGTCCGGCGATACCGTAAGAGCCGAGCAACTTAGAAATGCATAAGCTTGTCTTATCACCGATCGATCAAATGCACTTCTCGACAATGTTTCGAACTTTTTCTACATGTAAAAAATTTAGTCGAAATCGTGCATTAACGATGGGTATTATTGCACGATTTCCACACATTATAGATTCCGCTTGGCTTCCCGACCTTGCAATCAAAGAATCATTAACAACAAATTTCACGTTTAACGTTGACCCTAATAACATCCACTTCCTCCTTTCAAATTAAGCTCGAATTAATTCTCTACACTTCGTGGTGGCAATTATTCCTCCGTTTGTTTCAAGAATGCTCAACACCACAGGCTCTTATTATTCGCGGATGGAGCCGTCAGCAGCTGTCGTAAAATTAGAAAGTTCGTTTCAATCGGTGGGTTTTACTATTTATTTCTTTCGAGCGTTTGGAATTTTAAACGCGAGAATCACAACTTTCGGAGCGTTTCATTTTTAATAAATTTACTGCACCGTTCGAATCATAAATATGTTATTTTATCTGCAGGAGAGGTTATAACGTATGCAAATCGCATTGAGATAACTTTGAGGGTTATGCCGTCATGTGCACAAAGACGATGTCTGGTTGCAGTGGATACCTTTGAAGATTTATTCTTAAAATGGACATGACTGGAGCGACAGTTTTTCAAATTGGTGGATGCGCCGGGAGAGCAATAAACTTTTAACTATAATATTGTGATTCTGATTTTGAGCAACCCCGCACTAGCTAAATTCTTTTTATTCCCACTTCGAGTCTCCTGACAGTTATCCCGGTCATAAACTCGGAACTCTGTCCTGTTTTACGCAGAGAGGTCAACCCAGAGCTTCCCCAAAGTCGGAGTCTTCGCCGAAGATATTAAAAAGAGGAATAAAATTACTAAAGTCTTATTATTGAATAACAAGCCGAGCGAAAAATGAGATGTCCTCCGACGTACGTATAAGAGGATTATTTCAAGCAACTTAGAAAGACGCCATCTTCCGACAATTAACGACAAGAGCCGCAGGAAAATAAACTCCAAAAAAAAATAGAGAGGAAATTTAAATTTCGTAAGACCTTTGCCGAATCGATGAGTTTGCTTTGATGGCACTAGCGCGAAAGATAATGTATTTTCTTGGATGCTTATCAGCAAAATTCGAGAATTCTATTTTATTAAGTTGGTTGGAGTGGAGTTCGGTAATCGCGGATTTTGCGGCGAAAAGCGCTCAGGCCAGCGAATGGTAGTTAAATAACTTTTTCGTGTTACAATAAGGCAACTTTAACTAATAGGTTGAATCAGCTGACGGTTCCGGGTCCGCAAAAACTAGCTAACTATAATTGATAGTTAAGTGCGCGCTAACTATTAATTACAGTTAGTTTCCGGCACAAAAACTAAAAACCCGCGCAATCCGACGCGTCTCATTACATGCATTAAATCCCGCCAGACGCCGCCACCCTCAATCATGCCCATTAATATCCTTGCAATTTACATTCATGAACTGTTTTGGTTCTCTTCTCACTCGCATTATGCAACAATTATTATTCAAGCACAAACTTCTCTTCAACATTTAACAGAACAGTATCTCTGTTTGTGCAAGCGTCTGAAATATTTCATCCATTATTACTACACCAACGAAATAATTTATCATCAAAGGGCGGTAAGCACGGAATTAATAACTCTAGTCTAAAAAATCGATACGCGTTGTAAATTTCCGGCTCAGAACGATAGAAAAATCGACTTTTCGAGATGATATATAGAGTATCAAGGGCGGAAATTGGGGTGTTGTGGTCAATAGGAAAACGATGACCTTGAGACGCCTGCAACGCGCTGCAGTATATCACGGGGCGGATTTAAATGGAGCTGCAGGACGTTTGTCTCTATTTAGGTGTGGTAATGAAAGGGTGTTTGTCATTGAAGCCAGGTGATGCACTTTCGAGTTACCGCGATATATGCAGTGTCAAATGAACACCATTCCGTAATTAGAGCGACAGTTATGACCACAATAAAACTTCTCTTCGAACACGTTCTGTTCTTATTTTTCGTAAAATTGCCGTAATATCATGTATTACGCCACAAAAAAATTGAATTTTTTCTCTCCACAACTTTTCCAATTTTACTGTTATTAGAGAGAGGAGTTTACTTCGGATAATTCCAACATGAGCTTTTATCGAGGGATCTTCGTTGAAAAAAAAATCTCGTACATGTACGGCTCAGCTTAGCTCCAATATGTCAGGATTTTCATATTAAAATACAAGTGTCCGGTCACGCTAGCTTTGTTTGAGCTTTTAGATAAAAATGTGACGTTTGTGAATATTTTATTAGCGGGGGCGAGCAAAAAATTATAGTTATGACAGGAAAAATATCGGAGATTAAAATGTGAAACTGACCGATTACGCGAGGGAGAGATTATTTTTACGAGAGAAAACTAAAATTCCATAACTGTAATATGATAGTTAAGGAAATCAGTTTTCTAGTTAAAACTTTATTAGTTTGAATTGTTAACCGTTCCATCATACTGGTACCACATGAATACTCAAACATTTGGAAAGTTAAATAATATGTGGGCTCTCTAGTTATACATGCCTACAATTTATAGTTAAAAACGTTAAGTGTGATAGTTAGACTTCATACTAGTTAAAAGTTGGCCTTAAAAACACTAGCTACAGCATTTGTGGACATTAAACTATCCATTTTCAAGAGTTGTCTATACGTGATAGTTAAGTAACTTAGTTTTATAGTTAAAAATAGTTACAAATACCAACAATTTATAGTTAAAGACATTAAATGTGATAGTTCAACTACATAACAGTTAAAAATCAAATTTTAAAAACTACCTAGTTGACTACGGAATATCTGTAAATATTTAACTATCAATTCAACTATCTGTAATAGTTAAGTAACTCGGTTTTATAGCAAACAAATGTTACAAAAACCCACAATTTATAGTTCAAGACATTAAGTGATAGCTAAACTACATAACAGTTAAAAATCGACTTTAAAAAAACTAGCTAGTAAATTACAGAAAATCAGTGAATATTTAACTATCAATTTTCAAGAGTTTTAAATACCATTAAGTAATTTAGTATTATAGTAAAAATTAGTTATCAAAACCCACAATTTATATTTAGACATTGAATGTGATAGTTAAACTATACAGGGTCCGGCAACACTTGTGTCCACCCCCAAAATCGTCTTTAATTTTAAAGATAAAATTTTGAAAATTTGCATACGCTCACAGTTGACAAAGCTCTAGAAGCTGACGTAAAAATTTGTTTTTTATCACTGATAGTTTTGGCGTCGCGACGCCTTAAAAATGTAATTGTTAGGTAATTGTTGAGGGTTTGTGATATCAACCCCTAATTTAATTTTTTTTCAATATAAATATGTTAAAAATATCTGAGTTATTATTTTAGATTCAATGCAAATAGTCTTCAAAATTTGAGGAAAAAATGCTGTTTTATCAAGTTAGTTTCCAATTTTATTATGTCAAAATTGGGAACTACGTTTACACCCATCTGTCAACATCTTGTGTCACAAATGACATCTATTCTTTGGCTCGCTTTAGATTGTAACAAAAGTGTTACTTGGTGAAATTGTCACTTTGTCGATGTTAATTAACGATTTCTGGTGTCCATAAAGTGCAACATGCCCGTGGTAATCAAAATTAACCTTTATAAAAGTGAGTGAAGTGACTTGTGAAATTTTGGTGTAAACGTAGATTGCCGCTGCACTGTCATAATTTTGAAAACTAACTTGATAAAGCAACGTTTTTTTCGCAAATTTTAAACACAATTCGCATTAGATTTAAAATAAAAACTCAGATATTTGTACCACAGTTATGTTGAAATAAAATTGAATTCGCGTATATTTCCGCAAAAACTCAAAAATCGCTAAAAATTATACTTCTTAGGCGTCGCGACGCCAACCAAACCGTGATAAAAAAAACAAATTTTTACGTCAGCTTCTAGAGCTTTGTCAACTATGAGCGTATGCAAATTTTCAAAATTTTATCTTTAAAATTAAAGACGATTTTGGGGGTGGACACAAGTGTTGCCGGACCCTGTATAACAGTTAAAAATTAATTTTAACATACTAGCTAGTTGACTACAGAGCATCTGTAAATATTTAACTATCAATTCTTATGAGTTGTTTACACGTGATAGTTAAGTATCTCAGCTTTATAGTTAAAAATAGTTTCAAATAACACAATTTATAGGTAAATTCATAGTTAAACTACATAATAGGTAGTTAAAAATTAACTTTAAAAACACTAGTTGACTAAAGAGCATTTGTGAATATTTAACTAATAATTTTCATAAGTTGTCTATGTGTGATAATTAAGTAACTCAATTTTATAATTACAAACTACTTACATAAACCTACAATTTATAGGTAAAGCCATAGTTAGACCCCATAATAGTTATAAAATGGCTCTAGTTGCTTACAGCGCATTTGTGAATATTTAACTATCAATTTGTTTGAGTTGACTATTCGTGATAGCTAAGTAACTCAGTTTTATAGTTAAAAATAGTTACAAATAGCCACAATTCATAGGTGAATTTATAGTTCAACTTCATAAGTTATAAATCGACTTTAAACCCACACCAACTTGGCTGCAAATCTTTAGCTATCAATTTCCAATACGTATTTATACTGATAGTTAAGTTACTCAAATTTTAAGTTAACAAGAGTTTGATAGTTCAATTTTCCGATGAATAAAAAGAAGAAAATTGGAGTCAACTTAAAACTTTGAAATCAGCCAAACCTTAAGGAATTACGCACCCCGCAGTTGTTATTTGGGGTGGTTTAATCACCGGTGGTTTCTGCGTCGCTAGTGAGCGCCCGCCTTCATTACCTCAGCCCTTTATACCTCTACAGCAAATTATCCCCTTTTCATAATCGACGTTATTACTTCAAAACGTCATAAATCCCTCTACACCCATGTCTAAAATCCAATTTTGCATCATACCTCTTCCCTCCACCCTAAGTTTGGGGGGCCCCTAACTATTGCCAATTTGAATGAAGAGTAATCAACAATTGGCTTAGGTAGTCTTCGCGTCGAGACCTAATTATTTAAGCAAATTAGTCTCCAACTAAACTCACTTAACTCGTCCTAAGAAAACAAACTTAGCTGAATCACAACGGGGCTATTTTATAGAGGTCGATGCGGCAAATTTTACAGGCTCACCCCTAATTTTAATCTCCCACATACTGCAGACTCGTTTCATTTTATTTTAGCACGTCGTAAAATTCTCACTACATTTAGAATTATAACTAAATCCGTCGTAGCTCGTTATTATTGTCGTCGAGGTTGAGAAATTTTTTAAGAGGGTGATTAATGACGATGCTGTGAAATTTAATTTCATAAAAGGAAGGGGTGTAAATAAATTCACTTTACGTGAAGTCGATGACGTTGTCAATCGGATAATTGGAGTAATTTGTCATTTCTGTCACGACTTTCGTTAGTTAAATAAATAAATTCGCAATCAGTTAAATGGTTAAACCCCATTTTTCTCTCGATAAATACACCCCAACCCTGGATCTAATAGCCCTTCGATCGCCATCTCTTTCCGGGCTCAATGGGACGTTACAGTTCTGCTTTTCGCATTTCCAAGGAAATTTCACGTGACATAAACGTTTTTTTGCGGTGCGAAGGACGAGCTGGGGGTTGTTTACGAGAAATAACTCGTTAGGGGTTGCGGTCGCCAAATGGAGAGGGAAAATGTAGAGTTTTAATTATTAGGATGTGTGCGAGAGGGGTTGCGGTTTTTAGAGGAAATTAAGATTTGTTGGACGTTTCTTTAAATGCAAAAAGGGGGTTTTACTTTGGTTTAAAAGGTTGGTAATGCTCGTTTAGTTTTATCTTTGGAAGCTGTCCAGGAAGGACGACTTCAACAGGTCATTTTATATTTTTATAATGTTGGGGAGACTTTATAGGGAAAGTTTCAGGTAAATTTACTTTCTAAGTCATTCTGTAATAAAAGGGGTTGTTTTATCTATTGTTGGTAGAACTGAGAGATAAGGAATGACACTGTAGCATCAATCACTTTTAACTTAGATTTAATAAAATAGGACAAATTGGAGAAATAAAAAAAAAATCGTGAAATCGTGGCGTAAGTCACAATTTCTGTAAACGTTTGGACAAAGCCGATTCGTTCAACATCGTTTAATTCCCATTATGTTTCATTTTTACGATGACATCGTTCCTACATACTTACAATTTATAGTTAAAGGCAATTAAGGTAATAGTTAAATTTCATAATAGTTAAAAATCGGTTTTTAAAAACTTTCTAGTTGACTAAAGAGCATCTGTGAATATTTAACTATCAATTTAACTACCTGCATTAGTTTAGTAACTCAGTTTTAAAGTTAAAAAATTGTTACAAAAACCCATAATTTATAGTTAGAGACATTGAGTGTGGTAGTTAAATTACATAACAGTTAAAAATCGACTTTAAAAAACTAGCAAGTTAGCTACAAAACATCTGTAAATATTTGACAATTTTTATGACTTGTTTATACGTGATAGTTAAGTAACTCAGTTTTATAGTTAAAAAATTGTTACAAAAACACACAATTTATAATTAGACACATTGACAGTGATAGTTAAATTACATAACAAGTGAAAATCGCTTTAAAAAAACTAGCTAGTTAGCTAGAGAAAATCTGTGAATATTTAACTATAAATCTTCATAATTTTTCAATACGTGATCCTAAAGTAATTTAGTTTAATAGTAAAAAATAGTTAAAAAAATCCACAATTAATAGCTAGAGACATAGAATGAGATAGACAAACTATATAAAAGTTAACAATTGACTTTAAAAAACTAGCAAGATGACTACAGAGCATCTGTGAATATTTAACTATTAATTTAACTATCTGCTATAATTAAGAAACCCAGTTTTATAGTTAAAAAATTGTTACAATAACCCACAAATTATATATAAAGACATTAAGTGTGATAGTTAACACTAGCTAGTTGACTACAAAGCATATAGGCATATTTAACTATCAATTATCGTGAGTTGTCTATAATTAATAGTTAGCTAATCTCAAGAGGGTGACCAAAAAGAACGGCTTTAACAGGTTTTCAACATTTTATATTTTCATAATGTTCGGGAGATTTTATGGGTAAAGTTTTAGGTAAATTTACTTTCAAAGAGTGCCTTTCTGTAATAAAAGAGGTTGGTTTATCAATTGTTGGTAGAACTGGAGGGTAAAAAACACTGTTGGACCATCACTTTTAAAGAAATAAGAGACAAATTAAAGAACAGATAAAAGAAGAATTAAAATCGTGGCGTAATGGAGTCCATTAATGCACGATTTCTTTACACGTTTGGACAAAGCCGGTTCGTCCGACATCGTTAAATTCCCATTATGTCCCATTTTTACGATGGCATCGTTCCATTTTAATAAACAACCCACGATTGTCCCATGTCCATTCATCATTATGTTCTTGTTATCAAATAAAACATCAAAATCCCCCATAAAATACCGAATCAAAACATAAACCGCCGCCAGTAAAAATAAAACTCTCCCTCTCCGACAACAGTGAATAACAATTTAAAAATAATTCCGCTAAAAATGCACAAAGCTTGATTAAACACCGGAAAAAAGCACCGACTTGTGAGTCAAAATCCGAATTAGACCGCTGCCTCGTAAAATAAACACTAAAGATAGTTTATCGGACGGAACTTTGTTTGAATTGTTAGTTTAGTAGTCTGGAATTGAAGTTTGTAGAAAAAGTCGCTAATTTACCGAGAGTTGAAAGATCAAAGCCGAGGCTCGCACGATCTATTTTTGTTCGAGATTTCTTGTACAACCGTCGAGTCGCTCTATCGGCTTAATCCATTTTTCATTTATTCTTTGAAGCTTTTCCGAGATACCTCTCATGTTCGGTAGCTTTATGAAATTTTTGCATCAGCGACGTCGACGGATGAAAAGATACAATAGTTGCCCGGCGCCTCCGCCATTCTGACATTGGTATATATTATTCAGTTTTTTGCGGGCGACCACCTTTAAACCCATCAAAACTCTCCGAACATTTAATTAAACCACACAACGCGATCAAAGCGCCTGCAATAGAAACATTAAAGCTCAAAGTGCACTCGACGCTGAAATTATAATACAAACTTCTAACCAATCTCAAGTTTTAAAAACATTCCGCAATACAAATGCCGCAAATTCTCGCGCATAATTATCGCTGAATCGCTACCGCTTAAATATGCAAATAATTCCTTAACGTTCCCGACAACAACGGAATTATTATTCCTGAAATTAAACATGCTTTCGGGGTTATTTCTGCTCGTGTCGGAAAACGGGTTCGGTAGCGACGCTCGCAGGAACCGCGCCATGTATGATTAATGGATATTGAGCCGTCGCGACGCCGGAGACGTGCGACGCCATCTGCACGAGAACGCCGCGAAGGAGAAGAGAGCCGGCGCAGGCAGAAATCTGCACTAGTACAAGAATTCGAGCACAGAGAACGCCAAGGAAGTTTTAGAAATTTGAATTCGATAGAATTTTGCAGTATTGTTATCCGAGGCAGCTTCCGAGGCAAAACTATATAAACAGTGCCTCGGCGGCCAAAAAAAACGTTCTCACCGTCCAGTCCTGCACGGTCCTCCTCCACTGCCCCACCGACCTCTGCTGCTTGATCAACCTCGACAACTTCTTCGTTCTTTGCGCCGCCGTCAGCGGTCCGCAGTCTTCATCCACCGACCCTTCCAGCGACAAATCCGTCGCTAGAGGTGACGGTGACTGCTTCGGTGTCACCGTGGACAACGGTACCATCTTCGCAATCAGCGTCTCGCTGCGGACACTCCATTGACTACTCCCATACTTCTTCTGGTTCATCAAATCGCCAATGCTTCCTCGGACGCTCGGAGTGTTACTACTCAGAAACGAGCGGGACATGTGGGGGGTGTGGGGCAAAGAAGCCCCACCGAGATGTTGGTTGGAGGTGGTGGACCGCACGAGATCGGGGAGGACTTCCGCGGCCATCTTATCCAAATCGGACATGCTGGAGCCACGACGCATCCGAATGCGAGGGGTTTGTAGGGGTGGTTTTTTGAGACGGTCCACTGATGAGGACTTCATGGCGAAGAGACCGGCGCGAAGGGGGAATAAAAGTGCCCACTCGGTGGTGTGGCCTTCCGGAGGCTCCATTGGGGGGTTTAAAAGTACGAAAGGGGCGACATTGCTATAACAGAGTTGAGTTTCGCGAGCGCGTACTTTCGGAATTGTGACACCTTTCGATAACGTCCTTAATAAGGTCGAGACGGCTTCCGTTTGGATTGATAAAGTTAATTAATCTAAAGCGCTAATGGGCCAAGGTTTGTCGGAAATGCGACGTCCTTTTTAGGTTTTTGATTGCTTCGGCAGATTCCATAAGTATTTACCGACTAATAAATAGCTGGTAAATACAAGTTATGGTCGTTTTATTGCACTTCTTTGTTAATAGCCATGAAAGATCACGATAACAGCCACAAATCTTTCCAATTCCCGCTTCCTTTATCTCTCGAAGGTCAAGGCCCGACATTGAAACCCATAGGGGCTTTCATTATCACACCATTACACTAAATCTGGGTCAATAGCAAAGCCGCCCATCACCTGTTGAAATGGAAGCGTGAGCCGATAAAGGACTTATCAAAGGAGAAAATGCAAATTAACACAAAACGCCGCGACAAATTAAATGCCCAGCACGTCCCATAAAATAATCCGTAAGCCGTCTCGATTTCCTCGAAAGGCACGCGCTTTTTAATACACTCACTTCTTGCGGTATAAGTCAACAGTCGCGCGTCTCGTCGCATACTGTCAAAACGCGACGGTGATCATGTTTGTAAAAGGATCGGCGAAGGATTGAGGAAGGATGTGCGCCCCACTCTATTGGTTACTCATTCAGCTAGAGGCTAATGTAGTTAGCATTGCCTTGGTCATAGGCGTGAACAGGTGCGTCGATGGCTTAGTCGGGCGGATATGATGGTTTTTTGACCCTTCGAGAAAAGGGCGAAAAAACGACGCGACGCAATAACCATAGAGTCCGTCTCTAGGAGGTTTTAAGTTGCGGCGACGCAAGGCAACTTGAACCATCAACCATTTGGAGGAGAATAGATGTGAAGACTAAGGAAAATGTGAGAAAGATTAAAAAAAAACTACCTTAAAAAAGAATCTGGAGAGAAACTAAAGAAAATTCGTGCAAAATTTAACGAATCCGGAGAACATAAGGAGAATTTGAAAAGAATCTCAGAAAAATCTGAAGAAAATTAGATAAAAATCGGGTAGAATTTATGCCTTAAAAAAGAGTATCTGAAGAGAATTTAAACAGAATTCGTACAAAATCGAAGAACATGAGAAGAATTTGAGAAGAATCTCAGGGAAATTTGAAGAAAGTTGAAGAAGAATCAAAGTAGAAATTAAGAGCTATCTTAAAAAAGTGTATCTAAAGTGAATCTAAGAAAAAATTGTGCAAAATCTGCCGAATCCGAAGAATATGAGAAAAAATTGTGAAAAATCTCAAGAGAATCTGAAGAAAACTGGAGGAGAATCGGAGTAGAATTTAAAGCACCATCATAAAAAGTGTATCTGAAAAAAATCTAAGAAGAATTTGTGCAGAATCGGACGAATCCGAAGAATATCAGGAGAATTTGAGAAGAATCTCAGAGGAATCTGAAAAAATTGGACGAAAATCGAGTAGAATTTGAAAATTATCTTAAAAATGACAATCTGAAGAGAATCTAAGAAGAATTCGTGCAAAATTTGACGAATCCGAAAAACATAGCAAGAATTTGAGAAGAATCCCAGGAGAATCTGTTAATAATTGGAGAAAAATCAAGTAGAATTTGAAAACTATATTAAAAAAGAGTACCTGAAGAAAATCTAAAGAAAATTCGTACAAAATCTGACAAATCCGAAGAACATGAGAAAAATTTGAAAAAATCTCAGGAAAATCTAAAGAAAATTGTAGGAAAATTGAAGTAGAAATTAAGAACTATCTAAAAAAAAAGTGTTTCTTGGCAAAATCTAGGAAGAATTTGTGCCGAATCTGAGAAATCCGAAAGATATGAGTAGAATTTTATAAGAATTTCAAGAAAATTGAAGGAAAATCGTGTAAAATTTGAAAACTATATGTAGGTATCTTAAAAAAGAATCTGAAAAGAATCTAAGAACAATTTGTGCAAAATTTCACGAAACGGAAAGAAATAAGGAGAATTTGAGAAGAATCTCAAGATAATCTGAAAAAAAATTGAAGGAGAATCCGAGTAGAATTTGAGAACTAGGGAATCCGAAAAGCATCTAAAAATAACGACAAGAAAATCCAAAATCAATCTGAAGGAAGAAACATTTTAACAGCTATTCGTTGCTAACTTCATTCCTATGTCATATTTTTCGAAATAAATATTTTATCATAAATATTTCTCCGCATCCACACCTAACCTCAAAATCTGCCTTAAAACCCTATAATTTGTGATACTTTGACCGCATATAGACCCAGAAACCCACCAAAAATGGTAAAAATCCCATTTTTGCACCCACACATAACCTCACAATTTGAGTAACAAACTCACCTCAACTTCAAATGACAGCTCCCTAATCCAAACTCAAAATCACATCACCACGATGATGGTCATTTGTTTTCTTCCCAACTCATTGTGGTCTCATAAATAACCTCAAAACTTGCAAATTCGAGCCTCTGAAAGCCCCAAAGAGCCTCCAAAGTTCTCTTTCCGTGTTTCATGTCGCGAAATTGTCGCGAACACAGAAAAAGTGGCAAAACTCACTTCAGTCAATAGAAAATCTTTTTAAAACACTCACAGGACACCAAGGGCACTAAACATTGGATTTTTTACCGGAAAAACGCAGAAAACTAGGAAAAACTCGGAAAATTAGAAAAAATTCGAACACAGAGTGACGTAGTCGAGTAAAGATCTTCGGAAAGAATCGGGTGAAGTCGTGGCGCGAAGTTTGAAAGTTTGAATAATTTGACAAAAAAAGCGCATGGAAAACGTAAAGTACGACAAAGAAGATTCAGAAAATTGCCAAAGAATCACAGAGGCATCTCCATGCAGCCCCAAAGACAGTTATTTTGATCAAACAAAATAAAATTTTAGTTCCATTTTTTTAGGTTGGTACTGCCACTCGAAGCAGTTCCATGCGCGTTCTTAGAACTCGCGAAAACTTCTCGATTTTGTCCCAAAAACGCTCATAAAAGGCCCCCAAAGTGTCTTTCAGTGATTACGAGCAGTGTTTTATTATGGGGGCTCAGTTGCGACACCATTTCGGTGTCTCAGACAGCCCTCAGGATTCCGTAGCAAAAGTGAGGTAAGTAAGTCGCTAAACTGATTTGGGGGGCGGTTTTGGTGGTTATAATTCCTTTGTTTTAACCCTCTGATTTTGTTTATAGGTGGTGATTTAGTGAAAGTGAGTGCCTGAACCAATGAGAGCCGCGTCCTTGAAAGAAGAAAGTGTCGGATCTAACAATAAAGGTGAGTTTAGATGAATTTTGATTGTTTATGTAACAAGGGCGTGTATTATTGGTTGCGTTGCAGATATGAAAAAGTAATCGAGTTTTTATTTAGTGCCATTTCTACGCTTTATGTGGTGAAATAGAGATCTAATAAGTACAGTTTATACGAGTATTTATATGTCAAGTACGAAAAAATGTAATAATCGTTCGTCAGGGTGGTGAAGGCGCCTCAGCGAAATCCGTTTGACGTCATAAACATAACAAGGCAGTGCTGATTTAGACGCTCCAGTTCCTAAGATAATTATGTTGAAAGGGGCGTGAATACAATTAGTAGAATCGCATTATTTCCATACACGCGCCGAAAATATTTTCCTTGTACGAAATATAATTAAATTCTTTCCCTCTTTAGCAAAGTTTGATCACGTTGCGTCCAGCCGTGGCGCCACCCCTTCCTCGCACATAATCAAGCGAAGACGGTGCTAAATTGCATCAGCATCCCGTCTACAAATGTCGTTTTGTTTTATTACCCCTTCAATATATTGACATTGCCTTGAACTCTTCGGGTGCCTAGTTGTGGCTTTTACAACACAGCGTGCCCTGATATCGTGCTGTTCCCACTCTCGTTTATGCATTAAACCGACAATTTAAGAAGAAACATCGTCCGACAAGCTCCGAACACAAAAAACGACTTACGTTCAATTGCATGATGATTTTGTTGTACGCCCACAACCAGCGCTGCTTCGCCGTGACCTGGGGGCGCGGCTTCGAGTCTTCTTCTTCTTCGAACGAGACGCTCTTCTTCTCAGGAAGCTCATCGTCGAGCAGGATCTCGGGCTAGAAGTGGTACTTTAGCGTGTGTTTGGTGAGAGGGTGGTACTACCTGTAGCTCCTCGGGGATGTCTTCAGGCGGCGACGGCGACACTCGTCTCACCTCGATAATCGACGGTTTCCGCGCGTACGGTTCGTCCGCGGCCGAAAACGCGTCTCCCGAAGTCCGTCTAATGCCGAGCGTCCCCGAACTTCTCCTCCCCGCGTAATCGAGCCCCGGGTGGTACGGATCGACGACCGTGATCTGGGAGGAGCCTCTCCTCAAAAGCTGATCCTCTTCGTACTCGTCGACGTGGATAACCGAAGCGGGAGAGTCGTGGTTTATTGCTTTGGAGTTGACGTCGACGTCCTCCTCCACGTAGCTCTCAAGCGACTCCTGCGGCTCCAAATAGGCGTCGTGGAAGACGTCTTGGCTGTTGGTGATGGTCTGGTTTAGGTCGACGGAGTCTTGCTGTTTAAGAAGGCCGCGAGTTTGCGCTTTGTAAGGTGTCTGGGTGTTGGGTACTATTGCTTTCGGTGGTGATTGTACTTGGTCCCGTTGGTATTGCGATGTGGGTGGTACTGTTGTACTTTGTGGTTTGTTCGTGGGTGTCGTGTTTGTGGTTAGCACGTCTGCGATCTTCTTCACCTGGCTCAGGGAGTTGGTGATGGAGGATAGAGCTGATCCGAAGGATTCCCTCAAGTTCTCGTCGAAGCGGGATTCGGTTGGTGGGGGTCCTGGAGGCTGCTGGAGGTGGGGACTGCAACCGTTCCTCTTGGCCTGCAACCAAACTCGTCACCTCCATTCTTTGCCTTCTCCGAGTACTTACCATTTTGGTCTTCTCAGTCTCTAGGGCGTCGTAGTACTCCTCTTGCGCGTTGTAGTAAAACTCGTCATTCTTCGCGTTCATCGTGCTCACCACATCACTAGTTCTATTACTAAACGCTGGCACACCGTTCACTTCCAATTCTTCAGGTTGAGTCGGTAGATTATCAATACTCTGATATGCATAATTATAGTCTTCATTATACATCTCCTTCGCGCTCACCGCCCCCGGCCGCTCATAATACTCATAATCCGCCTCGTTATACTCCGCCGAGCTCGTCCTCTTCATTAGACTACTCCTCTTCGCCTTGGCACTACGGTGATTCAAATTAGGTTTAGGCAGCTGTCGTCCAGGAGTCGGCGGCAAACTACACGGTTTCTGGGCGGGGACGCGAGGCAGCATCTTGTACGTCTTCGTCGGCGTCGGTGGTAAACTCGCCCCTCGATGGGAACTGTTATCTGGAGTCCGAAAGCCGTCGTTAAGGGAGCTCTGTCTACTCGCACTACGTTTCGTCGGTATTGTTGGCATCTTCCGGCGGGCTGTAGGGGTGGAACGGTAAGGTTCGTCGTAGCAGTCGTCGAGGGCGGCGGTGGAGGAACGGCGTTTGTTCATGTAGTTTTGGACGATGGGGATTGAGGGGAGTTTCTTGTTGCTTTTGAGAAGCGGCGGGTTAAACCCTCCGGAGTCCCATTGCCGGTCTTCTTCGTCTTGGCCGTAACGCTCTTCTTGGAAGGGGTAGGAGAGGCTGTCGTAGTACTCGTCGAGGCTTTGGTTTTGATTGAAGGGTTGCGAACTGAAAATTACAAGCGATTAGTTAAAATTATTATGAGAAAGCCAATAAGCACTAGTACACTACCTATTTCTACTGTTTTTAATTAATTGGTGAAATTAAACTTCATTAATTTAAATTAATTGCAATTTCTTTTATATGTTCCATATTTTAGCTTGCAGGTTTCAACTTATTAAGACTGATTTTTCGCTAATTTGGTTATCTCCTTTTTCACATTTAATTAATTTTAATGATTTATAATTAGAATTAATTAAGTTGGTAGTTTTTAAATTTTTTTAGGTCTACACCTATTGGCACATAAATACAAAACAATTTGTCAGTTTGTAAGATTTGAAATAAAATTTTAATTTTCTAAATTAGAAGCGCTAATTGTCAGGATTCTATAATTAGTCTCAAATTTTATTCATCAGTTTAATAATTTCTGCGTTTTGTACCTAATTAGAATTTTAATTTCATTTTTGCATGCCTGATTTTAATTAAATTTAACTCACCTCTAATTTCCAGATTCCACATTTCTAATTTGTCAATTTTGTAATTAGAATTTACGATCTCAACCTATTTAAATTAATTACGATTTAAATTTATTAATTAATTCCCTAATTTCAAATCTGTCTTGGTTCTTAATTTTCTAAATCACAGGATTCTCTAATTAAATTAGCATCAGTCTTAATTTTCTTAGATTTGTAGTGAATCTGTAATTAGAATTATTATAATGATTGATTATATTTAAAAGAATAATTTACGCACTTCTAATTTCCAGGTCTAAAGCGACAAATTATTATTAATTTCTAATTTTTTCCGGTTGTGTAGTCAAGTCTCGATAATTTGTAATTAGAATTTCGATCGCATTTTTGGGGAAATTATTTTACTTTAATTTTTAGATTATTAATTATAATAAGATTTTCTACTCAAAATTTGAATTGTAAATTGGCATAAATTCAATTGTAGAATTTGTTCGGACTTCATCTTTATATTTGCAATAATCACAATTTCAAATTAATTTCAATTAAATGACTGTATAAAGCGGCCCTTTTAAAATGTTAAAAAAACCATTGAATTTTACGTTTTTTAGTTTTTAATTATAATTTTTCTCTCTAAAAATTTGGTTCTTAGCTTTTAATCAGCAAAATTTTTTAAGTATGTAGTTAGGTCTCTATAATTTCTTAATCATAAGATTTTGGTTTTAAATTTCTAGCTAAGAGAATTTTCTAAGTGATCAAGTCTATAATTTGTAATTAGAATGTTTTTGGAAGAATTATCTCACTTCTAATTTTGAAATTATGAATTTTCTTTCCAAAATTTTTAAGCAAATTGCAAGAAATTAATTGTAGGTATAATTTCCGCAATTTCCATTTTTTAACTACTTTAGTAGTGTCTCTAATTTGTACTAATTACAATTTCAATTTTTAATTGTTTAAAGTCATTAATAATTACAAATTCATAAAGAAAACGATTTAATTTTACGTTTCTTAGGTTTCTGACCATAATTTTTCTCTCTAGAAATTTGGTTTTGATCTTCTAATTGGCAGAAATTTCTAAGTAGTTACAAGTCTTTATGATTTGTAATTCGAATTTTTATTGCGTTTTTGGAACACTTCTAATTTCCAAATTTTGAATTCTAATAAGATGTTCAAAATATTAAAGTAAAACGCACGAAGTCAATTACGGAATTTGCTCGGTATTCTTTTATTTATAACTTAATCAGTGCTTGAGATTTGTAATACATAATTAAAATTTTAATATTTTGACGTCTATAGATATAAATTATAATCATCAAAAATTATTACATTGCACGTTTTTAGCTCTCTAATCATATTTTTCCTCTCTAGAATTAGATTTTTAATTTCCAATTTTCTAATCATAATTCTAATTTTTTTAGGTTTCTAATCATAATTTTCCTATCTAGAAATTTGGTTTTTAATTTCCAATTAGCAGAATTTTTTAAGTAAGTAAGTTACAATTATTTTTTGATTGAACGTTTGTGTCAATTGTCTGATTTTTAATTATAATACAGCTATCTATTAAATTTTTTAAAGTTAATTGCATGAAACTAATTGTAGAATTTGCTCGGTCTTCATTTTCCTATTAGTTTAGAAGTTTCTGCAATTTGTAATCATTAGAATTTAAATTTTAGTCGTCTAATTATATTAATTATAAATTCATAATGAAATGATTGAATTTTACGTTTCTTACGCTTCTAATCAAAATTTTCCCCTCTAGAATTGAATTTATAATTAATAATAGACACATTTTTTAATTAGTCGACTTTGTCATTTTGTTTGCATTTTAGGGACATTTATTTCACTTCTAATTTTCAAATTTTGATATAAAATGAGATTTTCAATTCAAAATCTGAAAGTAAATTATAAAATTAATGCAAGTGGAATTAGCTGGGTCTTCAATTTTTTATTAGTTTAGCAGTGTCTGCAATTTAAAATTGTAATGTGTCATTATAATTAGAATTTTTAGACCTCTAAAGATATTAATAAAAATTCACGTAAAAATTCTAATAATTAGAATTTAAATTTTAATCATCTAATGATATTAATTACAAATTCATAAAGAAATGATTTGATTTTAGGTTTTACGCTTCTACTGAAAATGTTCCTCTCTAGAATTGAATTTTTAATTTTTAATTGACAGAAGTAGACAAGCTCTACAATTTGTAACTTCAATTTTTGATTGCGTTTTTGAGGCAATTATCTCACTTCTTTTTTTCAAATTTGGAATTTTTAAATTTCTATTCACAATTTAAATTTGTAATTTTTTTGACGTCTAAAGATATTAATTATAAATTCACAAACAAATTACATTTTAAGTTTTTTAGATTTCTAATAATAATTTTCCTACCTGGAATTTGGTTCTTAATTTCCATTTGCCAGAATTTTCTAATTACATATATTTGTGTGAATTTTAAATTATTTACTGATTTAATTAGATAAATCTAATTTTTGACAAATTTTTAGATTTCTAATCATAACTAGCCTCAAAATTAGTATGAATCCTAATTCTATTCAGTTTTTGTACATTGTAATTAAACATATCATTTCAGCTTTAAACTTCCTAATTTTCTAATTATTATTTTCAGGTCTGTACATGGCCACATTTAAATTATTAAAGTTTTAAATGTACAAATTACATTTTTCAGCTTTTGAAATAACATACTAAATTCCACGTTAGCAATTTCTTAAATTTCTAATTATAACTAACGTCTCTACACATCTAATTCAGATTTTAAACTAATTATAAGGAAAATTTATTGGATCAATTCTTGGTGTTGACAAATTATTAAAATTACAATTTTTTCCCAAACACCAAATTTTTACAAAAAATGCTGACGCGCGTTTCGATAGCAATGCTATCATCATCAGAGCGATGATTAAAACATGCAACAAAAATTTGGTGTTTGGGAAAAAATTGTAATTTTAATAATTATAAGGGTTCAACAAATTAATAATTATTAAATTAAGACTTGATTTATAGAAGCTAAATTAAAATTTTAATCAATATTAACTATTTACCGCCTTATTAAAGTAACAAGGGACGGTTTTTCCATCAATGAAATGTTAGCAAACATCTAATTAACCAAATTATTGTGTAAACCGGTCCAAAATTACAATTAATTGGAGTACATGTTACGGTCATTATAATTAAAACGTTTTCCTCAGATTTTTAAATGCGCGGTTTTTCCAATTTTGAATAACTAATTAATTGGTTGATTAATTAATTAATTAGGCACAATACCACTTTTTTTACCTGATATCGACACAGTTCACTTGTGTCACATTCTCATTCGGATAATAAATGGAATCTCCGTAATAAGCAGAATCGTCATACAGGGTGTTCTGCCGTTCTAAACTAGGTCTACGAGCTGAAAAAAAAAACTCAGTTAAAACCAAACTTTGCCATCTATTTCAATACTCACCTTTTGATCTAAGTTGTTGATTACTGTTGTAATATTGTGAATCTACCGAATATCCATCCATACTATCCACACTTTGATTGTAAAACGACGTCTCACAACTAGCCCACGTCTCTTGACTGAAAAACCACTTCCATGTTAGCCAACAGTAAAAACCAAAAAAAAAAGCAAAAAGCACATCGTGTCAGTGTAAATCAAGCTAATATGTGTCCACACATTGAAAAAACGGCGTCGACAGTCGGAGCTACCAACATAATTTAGATTCCAAAGCCTGCTTCGACGCCGCTTTACTATTCTATTCGTGTGCTTCACATTTATTACCTTTCTTCAGTATCCCATTCGAATTTTCGACGTCTGCTTTAAATATAACAACGAAATCAGTTTTTTTTATCAACGAATGAATATTCAGGGACGTGTTATCAGGTATTTAAATTAGGTGCATGTGTTTTATTTTTAAATCCGCGGGTATCCTGGGGATATTTGCAATTTTAACACGAACGAAAAAGAGGTCACGTTTAGGGGGTGGAGTACCTGGAATAGTCGGGTTTGTTCCTGGGCCGGCTGTTGTAGAACAGCGGGTCGAAGTCCCCGCTGTTATCCTGGTACTGCCTCGAATTCCCGGAAAAATTAAACTCGTCGTTCCCCGGCGAGCACCTCTGAAAACCCCCAATTAAGACTTTTTTCAGTGAGGAAATTACAGTACCTGGTGGTGCCTTCTGTGCGATCCTGGACTAAGATGATGTTGGTGCGTGGTCGGGGGCGGCAAATGGTGCTGGTGTCCCACCCCGTCGTCTCTCTCATACGAATTTTCACGGGATGTCTCTAAAGAACGTTGGGGGGTGTGCATTTGGTGCGCCGCCGACCTGAATTGAGACGCTGAAGAATTTGCGTGTTGACCAACAGGGTAGTTTAGGTCGGATGTGTAATCGCTATCTTCCGAATACCCCGCTGAAATTTCATTGTCAAAGTGATTACTATTGGCTGAAAAGAGGACGAAGACTGTAGAGATTCATCAAGAAAAAAAAGTGCTTAAAAATAGACGCCCCCGCAATTTCGTGCTAATAGACAACCAACAAAACGTCTTAAAACTTCAACGCGGCCTCGCTTTGACGTTCATTATCCTTTGTCGTTTTATTGAAGTGCTTCGAGTCTTAACTTCGGGATTTAGGTGTCCATTCAAAGTTGGGCTTATTATTTTAAAATCATTTTGTACAAAGTTGTTTCTTATTTGAATTCATTTTGCTGTAACAAGCAGTTTTGTTCTGGAACTTCTTTGTTGAGTTCGCGGGAGTTTAAGAGGTTTTTAGCACGAAAGTATATTAAGCGACGCCGAAGTTTCGAAGGCTATTGAATTGCCGGTTAACTTTCCGTTTTTCGGACAACCCCAAAATACGAAATTTTCAATTTGGGCAGTTTACTGAATTTTTTTACCCACCCTCGTCCGACTCGTTCGCAACTCTATTAACCCCCAACGACTACATTTCCTTTTCCTCCCATTTATTAGCGTTTTTGTCATCGCATCAATCAAAGTCAACACGTCCCCAGGTAAAAGAAAACGAATAAAATCGTCCGTGTCCACTTCATATAAGTCACAAAGTAAAATCTCGCAAAAAAACGACGCACGCAATTCTCCTCCGTTTCCTTCGCTATAAATTTTCACGTTTTTATCGACGCGGCAAGAAAATTGCGACGCTTCATATGATGTCTCTGAAAAATGTCGACACGTGTTTCCAGACGCCGAAAAAAACGGAATTGGAGTAAGCCGTGGCACCGCGAAAAATTGTGATCGGAGTAGACCCTGGAAGCAATACTTACAATGGCCGAAATACTAAATCTCGCAAAAAAATGACGTACGCAATTTTCCTCTACTTCCTTCGCAATAAATTTTCACGTTTTGTCTAATATTCTTCTCTTCAACAAAAATTTTGTTTGGATTACTTAATTTGATTTAATTAATGGAACAGTAAAATTAATTAGATTGGTTTAATTTTTTTTCCGTTGTAATCTAGTTTCGATCAAATTTAGTAAAAATTTGCCCTGATATGTTTATTTAAAAGTCTAATGTTTTTCAATTTAGAAAAATTTAGTCAGAATTAGTCAATTTAATTTAATAGTAAAAGTTAATCAAAATTAGTACAATTTAGACTTCCTTTCTTCTGTATCGGCTAATTTAAAAGTTGCGCCGTTTAATATTCTATTATTTAAGTAATATTTAGTCAAAATTAGTCAATTAAATTGATTCTAATTTGTTCTAATTAGTATAAATTTTGCCTTGAAATGGTTATTTAAAAGTCCAATGTTCTTCAATTTGAAATAATTTAGTCAAAATTATTCAATTTCAACAAATTTAATAGTAACAGTTGGGTAGATTTAATATAATTTAGTCTAATTTTGCTGTGAATCGGCTAATTTAAGAGTCGTTTTGTCTGATTTTTTTTCTATTGAACAAAAATTTTGTCTGAATAAGTCAATTTGATTTAATCAACCTGTAAAAATTGATCAGATATAATTTAATTTGGTCTAATTTTTTCTTTGTTGTAATCTAATTTAGGTTCAATTTAGTATAAATTTACCTGATATGGATATTTAGCAGTCTAATGTTTTTTGATTAAGTCAAATGTTCTTTAATTTAGAACAATTTAGTGAGAATTAGTCAATTCTATTTAATCAAACAGTCAAATTTAACTACATATATTTAATCTGATTTTGTCTATTTTTTTTTGTTGTGGTCTAATTTCTGTCCAATTTAGTTTAAATTTGTCCCGACTCGGCTATTTAAAAGACGAATGTTTTTCAATTTTGTATAATTTATTCTAAATTACTCAATTTAATTTAATTTAATTTAATAGTACAAATAGATCAAAATTAGTCCAATTTAGTATGTCTTTGTTCTGAATCGGCTAATTTAAAAGTTGCTACGTTTAATATTCTATTATTTAACAATATTTAGACAGAATTAGTCAATTAACTTGAATCTAATTTGTTATAATTAGTATAAATTTTGCCTTGAAATGGTTATTTAAAAGTCCAATGTTCTTCAATTTGAAATAATTTTGTCAAAATTAATCAATTTCAACAAATTTAATAGTAACAGTTGGGTAGATTTAGTATAATTTAGTCTAATTTTGCTGTGAATCAGCTAATTTAAGAGTCGTTTTGTCTGATTTTTTTTCTATTGAACAAAAATTTTGTCAGAATTAGTCAATTTGATTTAATCAACCTGTAAAAATTGATCAGATATAATTTAATTTGGTCTAATTTTTTCTTTGTTGTGGTCTAATTTAGGTTCAATTTAGTATAAATTTACCTGATATGTATGTTTAGCAGTCTAATGTTTTTTGATTAAGTCAAATGTTCTTTAATTTAAAACAATTTAGTCAGAATTAGTCAATTCTATTTAATCAAACAGTCAAATGTAACTACATATATTTAATCTAATTTTGTCTATTTTTTTTCTTTGTTGTGGTCAAATTTCTATCCAATTTAGTTTAAATTTGTCCCGACTCGGATATTTAAAAGACGAATGTTTTTCAATTTTGTATAATTTAGTCCAAATTACACAATTTAATTTAATTTAATTTAATAGTAAAAGTTGATTAAAATTAGTCCAATTTAGTCTTTCTTTGTTCTGAATCGGATAATTTAAAAGTTGCGTCGTTTAATATTCTATTATTTAACAATATTTAGACAGAATTAGTCAATTAAATTGAATCTAATTTGTTCTAATTAGTATAAATTTGCTTTGAAATGGTTATTTCAAAGTCTAATGTTCTTTAATTTAGAATAATTTAGTCAGAATTAATCAATTTCATCTAATTTTATAGTAACAGTTGAGCAGATTAAGTATAATTTAGTCTAACTTTGCTCTGAATCGGCTAATTTGAGAGTCGTTTTGTCTGGTATTTTTCTACTGAACAAAAATTATGTCAAAATTAGATAATTTAATTTAATTGAACAGTAAAAATTGACTTGATTTAATGTAATTTAGTCTAATTTTTTCTATGTTGTGGTCTAATGTAGGTTCAATTTAGTAGTATAAATTTGCCTTATATGGTTCTTTAGCAGAATAATGTCCTCTAATTAAGTCTAATGTTCTTTAATTTAGAATAACTTAGTCAATTTTATTTAATCAAACAGTCAAATTTAGCCACATTTAATCTAATTTTTTCTTTGTCGTGGTTTAATATCGGTCTAATTTAGTTTAAATTTGCCCTGATTCGGTTATTTAAAAGACTAATGTTCTTCAATTTTTAACAGATTTAGTCGAAATTAGTTTTACTTTACTATGAAATTATGAGTCAGGTCATTTAATATTCTTCTATTTAAAACAAATTGCAAATGTTTCTAAAAAATGTCAAAAAAAATCGAATTGGAGTAAGTCGTGCCACCGCGAAAAATTGTGATCGAAGTAGGCCCCTGAAACGATATTTACAATCTCACAAATAAAAAACGACGCACGTAATTTTCCTTCGCTAAAAATTTTCACGTTTTTATCGACGCGACGAGAAAATTGCGCCGCTTCACATGAGTTTCCAGACGCCGAAAAAAACGGAATTGGAGTAAGTCGTGGCGCCGGGAAAAATCGTGATCGGAGTTGGTCGCGGAAGCGATACTTACAATGCCCGAAGTACTGCATCTGTCTCCTCGCCTGCTCCATCCTCGCTTCCTGATCCATGATATTGTTGAGCATTTCGAGTTTCCTCTGCAAGTCTGAAGCCTCTATATTTTCCGGATCTGCAACATCACTTGTCTTAATAACCAATCAGAAGTTATATAAAAAGTGCACGTGTCGCCCTCCTCGCATCGTGTCTAAAAGTAAAAGTGAACGTTAGCAATAGCATAACCGCGTGCTCCAGCAGCAATAAGCGCCGAATTATGCTACAGCCAACTCGAAAGTGACAGTTTCTTCGAAGACTCTATTGCAAAGACAGGTTAGAGAGAAAGCAGTGGTTTGAGTCTGAGATTTGAGCTTCTTGAAGTGGTGGCGCGCATGCAGAAATGAATATTTCAGTTCACAAGCGTTCTTGCTTAGAGTAAGATGAAAGTGCATCCTTTAGTAGAATTGCAGAGCTTGCGGTTACCTATGGAAGCATACGGTTTTGTAGCATCGTTTCTGCAGACAGTGGAGCCACGTAAGATGCTCCGCCAACCAGTGGGAGGGTCGCAGCGGCCTGTACACCACCCAATATGCAAATGCTACTTTACTGCATACACTACTTAAGTCACTATGCATGACACTCGAAATTTTTTAAATGATATTGTTTTAAGTGCAAGAAGCTGGAATTCTAGTGGTTCCACTTTTTTCTAACGTTTCTATTTTTTTTTCATCGTATATTTTTTCGATATATTATTGCATTTATTTTGATTGAGAATAATTCAAACTCGAAGGCCAAAAACTACATTTGCTCTAACTGGACTAATTTAACAGTTGCGTCGGTATCTAATATTAAGCAATTTAACCACAGTCTAGGCAGAATTAGTCAATTTTATTTAATTAATTAGTAACAGAGTTGATTAGAATTAGTCCAATTTAGTCCTACTTTGTTCTGAACCGGCCAATTTAAGAGTAGCTTTGTCTAAATTTTTTTTCAACAAAAATGTTGTCAGAATTAATTTGATTTAATCGAACAGTAAAAATTGATCAGATTGGTGTAATTTTGTTTTTGTTGTAGTCTAATTTTGATCCAATTTAGTTAAAATCTGCCTTGATATGTTTATTCAAAAGTCTAATACTTTTTAATTAAGTCTAATGTTCTTCAATTTAGAATAATTTAGTCAGAACTAGTCATTTGAATTTAATCAAACTATCAAATTTGACCAAATTTAATCTAATTTGGTCTAATTTTTTCTTTGCCATGGTCTAATTTCGGTTCAATTTAGTTTAAATTTGCCCTGATTCGGTTATTTAAAAAACTAATGTTCTTCAATTTTGTATAATTTAGTCAGAATTACTCTATTTAATTTAATTCAATAGTAAAAGATTGATCAGAATTAATCGAATTTAGTCTTACTTTACCGTGAAATTAAAAGTCGCGTCGAATATTCTTCTATTTAAAAAAAATAGTCACAATTAGTCAATTTTATTTAATCAAACAGTAAAAATTGACTAAATTTAATTTACTTTGGTGTATTTTTTTTCATCATAGTTAATTTTTGTTCCAATTTAATATAAATTTGCTCTGATAAGATTATTTGAAAGTCTAATCTTTTTCAATTTAAAATAATTTAGTCAGAATTTAGTCAATTTCGTCTAATTGGATAGTAACTATTGAGCAGATTTATTCTAATTTAGTCTAACTTTACTCTAAAGCGGCTAATTTATAAATCTTTTCGGCTAATGTTCTTCTAATTAACAAAAATTAGTCAGAATTAGATTATTTGTTTTGATTGAAAAGTAAAAATTGATCAGATTTAATTTAATGTGGTCTAATTTTTCTTCGTCGTCGTAACTTCAATCCAATTAAGTCTAAATTTAAGTCTAAAAGTCTAATATTTTTAAATTTTAAATACTTTGGTTAGAATTAGTCAATATAACTTAATTCAACAGTAAAAGTTGATTGAAATAAGTCCAATTTAGTCTTACTTTGCACTAAATCGGCCAATTTAAGACTCGCGCCATTAAATATTCTTTTATTCAACAAAACTTTAGTTAGAATTAGTCAATTAATTAAAATTGAAGATAATAAGAATTGACCGAATTCATTCTAATGGGGTCTAATTTTATCCTCGTCGTGGTCTAATTACTGTCCAATTTAGTATAAAATTGCTTTTATATGGTTATTTAAAAGTCTAATGTTTTTCAATTTTGAATGGTACAGTCAGAATTAGTCAATTTTATGTAATTTAATAGTAACAGTTGAACATATTTAGTTTAATTTAGACTTATTTTGCTGTGAATCGGCTATTTTCAGAGTAACGCCATCTAATATTTTCTATTTAACAAAAATTCATAATTTTAGTCCAATTTAGTATTTATTTTACTTTGGTTTGATTTATTTAAAAAAATTTCAATTGAGAACAATTTAGTCAGAATTAGTCAATCTAATTTAATTCAATAGTATAAGTTGATCAAAATTAGTCGAATTTAGTCTAATTTTGTTCTGAACGGGCGAATTTAATCGATACGTCGTCTAATATTCTTCTATTTAACAAAATTTAGTCAGAATTAGTTAACTTGAGTTAATTCAATAGTAAAAGTTGATCAAATTTAATACAATTTAGTCTAACTTTGTTCTAAATCAGCAAAAATAGTCTTATTGCCTAATATTCGTCTATTTAAAATAAATTTAGTCACAATTAGTCAATATAATTTAATCGAATTGTAAAATTTTAACAGATTTAATCTAAATTTGGTCTAATTTTAACTTTGCCGTGGTCTAATTTTGATTCAATCTAGGACAAAATTCGTATGTTTCTAGGACTTTTCATATTAAAACTCATTTTTCTTAATTTTGTTTCTACTTAATTTTTTTCTTAGATTTGTATTTTCGAGTCTTAATTTTAGAATATCTAAAATTCTTTAGTTGTTTATTCTTCTGGAACATTTTTTTATCAGTACGCCCAACCACCCGAAAATAAACTCCCAATAAACATCACAGTTGTAAACAAAATGCCTGTAAACATCCAAACATGTAGACATCACTCCACTCTTACCAACATAAAAAAAATTTCGAGTGCCACGCACACCATCAAAGCCATCTACCAGTATACTTACTATCCTACAGCACTTAAACCTACTAGATTAGACAAACTTTAGACACAACACTACAAATCTACCGAAACTTCGTGCCAACATCAAAATCCTCTTTGAAATTTTTCCCGACCTTTGCCCGATTTATCGATTACTTGACATTTTCCCGGCCCCAAAAAGTTCAACTCTTCCTGTTACTTACCGAAAGGAAGCTCGAAACGACAGTCGACCAGCAAGGAATGTCCTGTTGGGCTCTTGGTACCCACCACCTCCCCGTCCCTCATCACCAGCTCGGCCTCCAGAGACAACCACTGCCCGCTCCCTTCCTGCAAGACGTGCTAAATGACTACTCTAAACACGGACTAGTGGGGCGGCTAACTTTCGGAGGCGGCATATACCCAGTGATCTAGCCAACTTTGGAAACAAAAGTCGTGTCGTGGTGGAGTTAGCAGCGACACGAGTTTTTCTCCATAGCCGACTGCGATCCAATTAAAATTCGATTTAAACGGATAGAAAATCGAAAATGAATGGCTACTCTAAACACGGACTAATGGGGGCGGCTGACTTTCGGAGGCGGCATACTCACAGTGATCTAGTCAACTTTGGAAACAAAAATCGTGTCGTGGTGGTGTTAGCAGCGACATGAGTTTTTCTCCACAGCCGACTGCGATCCAATTAAAATTCGATTAAAACGGATGGAAATTCATCGAAAATGCGCGAATTTCAACTTTCCACTACTCGTAATCCAATTAAACTATCGCTGTATTGTTGGTTGCCTGGCGGCGGCGGCGGCGCCGCCACCGCCATAATTCTAATGGAAACCCCAATTTGAAAGGCAGATTGTACGACGTCTTTCCTAGCTCTAATGACACGTTTTTTATTGTCCCCATGCAAATGACGCACTAAATCGTGTGTACAATTATACAGTGGCGTGCTTATCATTTCCACTCGCGCTTTATCTCCAGCATAAATCGTCAGATACGAGAAAAATTAATTAATAAAGTGATTTAGTTCGCACGAATTAATTGAGAAGTAAATATGCTTTTTGACCTTTTCCCGTGCGAATTTTCATAAGCTCTTTGCAATTAAGTCCGGAAACAGTGATGGAGCTTGAACGTTTCCGTCTCCGTGAAGATCCGGATATTTATACCGGAAACGTATTTTTATAAGCGTGGGGGAATACCGTGAAACCGAGCAAAAAGTCTGGGGATTTCGAATTACGGAGATTGGTAAGACTGAGCAACCCCAACCGCCCAGTGTTGCCAACGCAATTCACATTGCCTTCAGATCCGGCGCATCCACCACAATCGCATTAATTTTTCATTAACGGGGAAATGGTGTGTCGGAACACTTCAGTTGTAATGTCCCTTCTAATTTTCTTTTTTTTTTCAGATCAACAGTGGCGTGCTGGTAAGTCTCATCTATTTTTAGTGTGATAATGATCAGCGATTTTTCATGAAAGAGCGTCGATTAAATTGCTTTATTCTCTCACTTTCGTCCTGATGACAATTCGATTGAGATTTTCCACGGAGATAATCCGGGAAATCCCCGTATTCATTACCACGTTCCTTTGTGTATAAATTCGAAGGGAAATTTTCCAGCGCCGCCACTGTAAGGAAGCAATTACTGCACTAATCGATGTTCTTTTCTTTGCGTGTTTTCTTTACACGCAAGTCTTGTTTCTACCTGAAAGTGAGCAAAGATCGTAGAATTCGCGAAGATAACCGAAAAAATAAATTACGATCCTAGGGACGAAAGTGCGACTTTCCTGATCGAACCAGATTAAATAAATCGTTCTTTTATTAATCCGGACGTGGATTACATTATCCCTAATCGCATCAATGTTGCCAACTAATAAGTGGGATAACAGGATTACCAACCTCGTTTGAATACTGTACGGTTTGGAGCGGTAACCAATGGTAGCCCATAGCGCGGTCCCAGATCATCCCTTTGCTCCAGACTTCGATCAACAGTCCAGTGTTCAAATCGTTTGTTTCGCTGAAAACAAAAAATGATCAACAATTGGCAGTTGGTAGACTGGAATAACTCATACATATTTTAAGAGAAGATACGAAGTCTCTAAATCTAGGTGAAGCTGTTTCGAAGCTGTATTGATTGAATTTCGAGACGGCAGCGTCAGTTTAAACTAAATTTAGGATTTATTAGGGACGATGCAACAAATTCAAGGGTTTGGAATGATCGCGGGATGTGGAGGGTAAAGGTCGCCACTTTGACATTTCGTCGGTTTTGAACGAGACGAATTTTACGAGAAAAAACAAAAAGCGAGGATTTATGGGTTGGGGTTTGAGAATTGCGTTCGTGAATTGTTCCAATCATATTTCTTATCAAGTTATTATAAATTAAATTCACCGAAATAAGTGTCATTTTATACATGAATTGAAAAATTTTCAAATTCGAGAATTTGAGATTGCAATTGAGAATTGATAAATTTTTAATAGGTTTGGTAGACTTGACAATTTAATTTGAACCTTTCTAGTAGATTCTGTTGTAAATTCTAAATACGTCTAAAATTCCCTCATATTTAAGACATTGAATGGAATTTGATTTTTTGTAAGCGAATTCTCATAAAAAAAAATCGTGAATTTTGCTATTAGGTACGTGAATTGATAAATTTCCAAATCTGGGAGTTAAAATTGTGAGATCCTAAAAATGTAATAAATTAATAAAGTCGTAAGTTTTTATGACTAAAGTTTCCAAATTCAAGAAATAATAAGTAATTTTCAAAAGTAATTAAATATGTCAATTTAGTTGGACTTTAATTAATGTAAAATCACAGGAAATGACAGCTTTATGAATTGGTGAATTCTTAAATTATGCGAGAATTTAATTTTTACGCGTTTAATAAATTATTAAATATTTTCCACCTATTTATTTTGAGAATTGAGTTGAGTTGAGTTGAATTTAAATAAAATCTAGCAAGCAAATTCTTATCTAAAAATTCATGAATTTTGCTAATACGTAAATTGATAAATTTTCAAATAAGAATATTAAAAAAAGTGACACATTAAATATTAATATTAATAAAGTAATAAATTCGTGAATTTTTATAACTAAAATTTTTAAATTCGGGTATTTAAAAATTAATTTCAAAGGTACTTTAAAAATGTCAATTCAGGTCATGTGACGTCTGTGAATTCTTCTGTGAATTGGTGCATTTCCAAAAGCGAGAATTTAATTTCTACGCGTTTAATAAATTCTTATAAAATATCCGCATATTTAAATATTTTGAGAATTGAATTGAGTGGAATTGAATTTGTATCTATATTAGCAAGTAAATTCTCAAGGAATTCATGAATTTTGCTAGTACGTAATTTGATAAATTTTTAAATTCGGATGTTAAAAAAGTGAGATAAAAAATGTAATAATTTAACAAATTTGTGAACTTTTATAACTGAAATTTTCAAATTGGAAAATTTAGAAATTGATTTCAAAGATAATTAAAAACGTCCATTTAAAGAAATATAAAAACACAAAAATAACAACTTTTGTTAATTGGTGAATTTTCAAATGATGCGAGAACTTAATTTCTATGCGTTTATAAATTTTTATAAAATTTCTACATAATTTTAGAATTTTTAGAATTCAAGTTTAATTGAATTTGTATCTAATTTAGCTAATAAATTTTTATCAAAGAATTTGTGAATTTGTCTAATAGGTGAATTTATAACTTTTTAAATCCAGAAGTTAAAAAAACTAGACATTAAAAATGTAATAATTTAATAAATTTGTGAATTTTTATAATCCAAATTTTCAAATCCAGGGATTCAAAAACTGATTTCAAAAGTAATTAAAAATTACAACTTCTGTGAATTGGTGAATTTCTACATGATCCGCGAATTTAATTTCCATGCGTTTAAAAAATGTTTATGAAATTTCTATATATTTTAGAATTTCGAAAATTGAATCCAACTGAATAACATTTGTTTCTGTATAGTAAATTTTTATAAAAGCATTCGTGAATTTTAATAATATGTGAATTGATAAACTTTCAAATTTGGAAGTTGTGGAACCCTAAAAATGAAGTAATCTAATAATTTAAAAATGAATTCGTAAATTTACGAGTAAAATTTACAAATTCAGGAATTCAAAAGTTTGAAAAGCAATTAAAATTTTCTATTAATTCAGTTGAAATTAATCAAATATAATCACCAAAAATTTATGTTAATTTGTAAAATTGTGAAGTTTGGCATATTCGAGAATTTAAGTTTTTAGTAGATTCTGTTCTAAGTGAATTTTATTAACACGCAAATTTTTAAAATTCCGAATCCAAGAGTTAAAATTGTGACTCTCTAAAGATGCAATAATTTAATAAATTAGGGAAATTTTCTGAGTGAAAGTTCTAAATTCGGGAATCCAAAAGTTTTGAAATTTTCTATGAGTTCATTTAAAATTAATTAAATGTAAACCAAAAAATTAAGGTGAATTTCTAAAATTGCGAATTGATAAATTTTTAATAAGTTTAGCAGATTTGAGAATTTAATTTAGACGTTTTTAATAGATTCTGTTCTAATTACTAAATACGTCTAAAATTCCACATATTTGAGAATTGCATTGAATACTTTTTACAAGCAATTCTCATCAAGAAATTCGTGAATTTTGTTAATACGTGAATTGATAAAATTCCAAATCCGAAAGTTAAAACTGCAAGCCTTTAAAAATGTAATAATTTAATGAATTTGTGAATTTGTATGGGTAGAATTTTTAAATTCGAGAATTCAAAAGTTGGTTTCTATTAGCTCAGTTAAAAATCATTAAATTAAAACACATAAAAAATTAATGTGAATTTCTAAAATGGTGATTGTTAAATTTTTATTAAGTTTGGCAAATTAATAAATTAAATACGCCTAAAATTTCCTCATATTTGAGAATTGCATTAAATGATTTTGTAATACATGAATTGATCAGTTTGGTAAATATCTAAGTACATATAAATACTACATGTTGGAAGGGATTGGGGCAGGCCATGAAATATGCATTCTGTCAGTTCTACCAACATACGAAACATTCCACAGCCTCCCGTTTTCGCCTCAACTTACAAGAGAAAGTCCTGTTCCCAGCATGGTGTCGCTCCTTTCACAGTCACAGTGGTGGACTTGACGTTTTGCAGCTTAAGAGTAACGTACGTGTTAAACTGAGACGCTGGAAAATAAAAAACCTTCAGTCATGCCAACGCATCGAACAAATAACGAAAATCTGGGCCAGCAATAATAGTCTAGACCACGAGGCGTCCTGTTCATCCCCCGGAGAACAACGGAAGCAAAAACAGGATAATCGTATAAATCAAAGAACTTTTCCCAAAGTTATATCGGAAGTAAAAGCGTGCAGGTGACTGCAATAAAATTCTGAAGAAGTTGTCAAGTTTCCGATTTTTTATCGCCGTTCGATACAAACGAAATTTAGCTTGTCACTTCAACAGTCGTTGAATTAAAGGTCAACATTTTACCGATAATTAAATCGTCAACTAGGGAAAATGTTTCCACTTTGATTTCGGTAAATTGGCTCGGATCAAAATAACGTTTTCTCCAGTTACATGGAAACGAAGGGAATGAAGTTAGACGCGAGGAATTTTTTTGTGGCACCATTTTCCACCGAAATCACATTCTTCCTTCGCTTTTCCCCGTTCATTATTAAAACTGCAGCTGATGCGATAAAGATGAATTTATGCGGCACGAAAACGGGACGCCTCCAGCGGACTGGGTACAGTGACGGATAAAAAAAATGGGGTTTTGTCCCTCAATTTTCTCCCCGTCACTGTACAGAACCGTGCGTGATCACGAGGACTCACCTTGGGCTCCAACGTAACGAGCTTTTTTCACTGAAACAAAGAAACGAAATTAGTGAGACTGTCAATCGTTAAAACGACTAAATTCCACAATGCCAGCAAAAGCGCGATATAAATTAAAAATTTCTGAACTTTCAAGCACCATAAATCAGAGACATCAGCAACAGCTCGCGTGGGAAAAATTTCTCATAAATAATTTTGTATATTTTATTTGTGTTACTGTACAATTAAACGGAAATAAAGAGCGTTTTGTTCGGAGGAAATGTACGGTTCGTTTAAAGAGTGATGTTGGGATGCATTATGATAACGACGACGAGACTTAGAGCTGTATTACGGTTTTATGAAGGCATCAGGAGATGTTTTCAACGATTTTCTGTCCGGAGGGAAGAAAGAGGGCTGTGTTTACACATTGAATTCTGGGGTATTGTTGGGGAGTTTTAGTTGGGTTTAATTGTTCTTTCGTGGTGGGATTTTTTATTCAACGAGGAGGCTGTGTCTAGTTTGACATTTCGGAAATGTCATTAATTTTGATTTCGAATTTCCACGCCCACGTCGGTGCCGATTTTTAATTACGTTCTTTCTGTTGAAACGAAGTTTGACATTTCAAAATCAGTTTTGCTGGTGATTTTCCCCGGTCCATCCACGAGTCTCTGGTAGTCATTTTTCCGATTGTTTTGATGTAATATTTACAAAAATTACAGGTTTTGAATAAAATTTCGGCTAGTTTCTTTTGAATTACAATTTTGTTATTTTCCTAAATCAGTATTTCTCCAAGTTTGTACTGATCTAAAGTTAAAATTGTTAGAATTACAGGTTTTGAATTGATAATGAAATAGTGAAAAATTAAAATTGTCCCAAAAACATTTGTTTCTTTGGAGTTACAATTTTGTAATTTTCCCCCATTTGTACTCAGCTCTCTAGTAGTACTTTACCCAAACTGTACTCCTCTAATATAGAAATTACAAGAATTACAAGTCTTGGTATAAAACATTGAAACATTTTTTTTCACTCTTGAAATCTAGTTCTTTTGCTTGACAATTTTGTAATCTCCGCCCCTAGTCTATACGTAAGTTTCAAGTAGTAATTTCCCTAATTTTTATTACTCTAGAAATATAAATTGCCAGCATTACAGGTCTTGAAATAAATAATTGGAAAATTTTAATCGTCTCAAAAATATATTTTTTTTAAATTTGTCTCCTTTGCTCTACAATTTTGTAATTTCTCACAATTTGTACATAAGTTTTTATTAGAAATTTCCCCGAATTGTATTGGTCTAAGATAAAAATTACCGGAGTTACAGGTGTTAACATAAAATTAAATAAAAATTTTTTTGGAGTAAAAACAAAAATTTCTAAAATTTGACGTTTTGAGTTACAATTTTGTAATTTCCCCTAATCACTATCAAGGTTTCCAGTTTTTTTTTTCTAGTTTGTACTAATCTGAAGTAAACATTGTTAGAATTACAGGTCATGAATTAAAATAGTGGAAAATTTCGATAGTCGCAAAACCAAAAATTTCTAAAATTTGTTTCATTTATGTTACAATTTTGTAATTTTCCCCAAAATTTGAACTCAGGTCTCTAGTAGAATTTTACCCAAATTGTAATCCTCCAGTATAAAAATTACAAAATTTGCAATTTCGTGAAGTAAAATATTGGAAAGTCTTTATCGTCTCAAAATTTTCTTTTTTTAATTTGTCTCTTTTGCTATGCAGTTTTGTAACTTTCTATAGTTTATAAATAAGCTTTTAGCAGGAATTTCCCGATGATATACTAATCTAAGATAACAATTACCAGATGTGCAGGTGTTAATATGAAAGGTTTTTTTGGCCTAATAACTAAAATTCGTCTCTTTTAAGTTACAATTTTGTAATTTCCCCTAATTAGTTTTGAGGTTTCTAGTAATATTTTCCCCAAGTACTGCTCTGAAGTAAAAATTGTTAGAATTACAGGTCTTGAAGTAAAATATTGGAAAAATTTTATTGTACTAAAACAAAATTTTCTAGAATTTGTATCTTTTGAGTTGCAATTTTGTATTTTCCCCCAATTAGTCTTAAGTTTTTTTTTGTAGTGTTTTCCCCCAGTTTTATACTGCTCTAAAGTAAAAATTATAAGAATTACAGATCTTGTAGTAAATTAAAATAAAATTTGGTTCTTTAGATCTACAGTTTTGTAACTTTTCACAGTTTATACACGAGTTTATAGTAGTAATTTCCCCAAATTATATTACTCTGACATAAAAAATTACTAAAATTACAGATTTTAATATAAAAAATCGGAAAATTTCATGCGATCGAAAACAAAAATTTCTAAAATCCGTCTCTCTTGAGTTACAGTTTTGCAATTTTCCCCAATCTGTATCGAGGTTTTTAGTAGTACTTTCCCCAAATTGTATTGCGCTGATATAAAAATTAGAAGAATTACAGGTTTTGACATGCGACACTGAAATATTTTTTTGTGCTACAAACGAAAATGTTTCAAATTTGCTTCGGTTGCTCGATAATTTTGTAATTTCCCCCAGTTGATACGCAAGTTTCTAGAAGTAATTTTCCCGATTGGTGTAACTTCAATACCAAAATTACAAACTTTAAGTACAAAAATTATTTTTTTTTATCTGAAAAGCTAAAATTTCCAAAATTCAACTCTTTTAAATTACAATTTTGTAATTTCCCTCGACTTTATCCGGTAGTACTTCTCCTAAATAGTGTTGCTCAATATTAAAATTACAACAATTACAGAAAATTTATAAATTCCGTCTATTTTGTAACTTTGTAACTTCCCCCGATTTGTGTTAAAATCTTTATTTTCTTCAAATTGTACTGCTCTAATATAAAAATTACAAGAAATAAAATTAAAAAAAAAATTGACCTAAAATCAAAAATGTTTAAAATCTTTTTTTTTGTAACTGTAACTTTAACTGTCTTTAGTAGTACTTTCCCCAAATTGTACTGCTTTAATATGAAAATTACAAAAATTTTCTCAAGTTAAATTAGCTTAAAATAAAAATTGGCGAAATTGCAGGTCTTAAAATAAAGTATCGGAAAATTTTAATCGTCCTAAAACTTTCCTCTTCCGCTCTATAATTTCATAATTCGTCACATTTCATAATGGAGCCAAAAATAGTAACCTCCCTTGACAAAAATCATACTTTCCACCCCCGCACCACCAGAATTTCAAAACCACTCTCCGATTATATTCCAGTCCAATCGATTAATGATTAGTGATTGTTATCATCGAACTCAAACAAATTATTCCGTCACACTCAACACAAAAATATACAATAGGTATGTAATTCCCCACCCCTCCACAACACGCAACAGTCAGAGGGCGCTCAGTCCACCATAAAAACCATAAATCCCCCGGCGCCTCCACCATTTTTCAAGTGTCCTACTTTCCAAAATTCCCATTTTTACCATAATGGTACCGGGCGGTAACAACTCCAACCTGTCCGCGCTATAGTTAAATTTCAATGCCCATAGAAATCACAAACACGTGTTTGGTGAATGGCTGAAAGCGTCGCTTATAGTCTACGCTTTGAATAGAACCGTATTTACCTGATACACATATTTAGAGCTACATCTCGAAATTCAGACACAAAGAGCGATAACGGGGTTTTTCGGTCGAAATATCAAAGCAACAGGTTGCGGTCAAAACCGAATAATCCCACAAAAAAATCAAGCGAGCTGTAAATTCCATTGTTGAAAAATTGTGGAGGCGCCGGGTTTTTCTGACCACCGTGTATATGGACAAGTGCGCGCTATCGATTGCGTCCAGAGCAGTGTTGACAAATTCGAATTTCGTCCAGGACAATAGTTAATTAAGCGGTTATCCCACTGTAATTTAATTAGGGCTGATATTTAATTAATCCCTGAAACGAGGTTATTTCCATCCTCCAAGTCGCAAAATCTCGGAATTAGTGCTACAAATGCAGTCGGATTAAGAGATGCAGAAACGCTCGACTTTTTGAAAATATCCCCCGCTAATTATTCGTCTGTTTTCAAGTCGGAGCAACAGGTAGATCGATAATCCCCGAAATGAGTTTTCTTTGAAAAAATATCAGTCGTCGACGCGAAAATATTCATTACAGGATTCTGTTTTATCTTAATTAAAGCTGCAGGTGGCGGAATTACGTTCGGCATTAGCGCAGAAATTCAACGTTTCGAAACAATTAATTTAATGAAGAGCGTTTATGTCTTTGCGACCTATTTTTGTGGTATTGTGCTGCGACAACACTAGACGTGTTTAGCTCTTTTATCGGTGGATTGTAAAAGCTAATTTTGTAGTAAGAATAGACGGGGATGTTGAATTATTCATTGTGGAAGGAATTTTAAACTCCTACGCTGATTAAACGGTGGCTAATGCAGTTTTCTATGTGCATATGCAGTTTACAAAAGGGATTTCATAAAGGAAAACCCCGTGATTTATGTGCGTTTCCACAGCGAATTATAGTTAACATTACTTCAAATAAAAGGATTTGACCTCTGCAAGTGAGTTTTCTAAATGCGCTAACAAGAAATCTCATCTCCTGCTGCTCCCACACAAAAACTTAAATTAGTCTGAGTGTCTGCTCGACTTGATATGCTTAATTATACTGTCGTTACATTGATTTCAAATTCCCAAAATCCCATTCGCCCGAATAACGTACAAGCTTCAAAGCCGACATTCTTCGCGTTCTTCGCATTGTTTCTTCTGGCGTCTCGAGGTGAAAAACTAGATCTGGGGGAAAATTAACATAGCAGCGAGTTGGGGGAAAAGTTGGTAACACTGTAAACACAGGTAGTTAATTAGTTTATCACAATAATCATTGTAACTTAATTAGTTGACTTTCCCAGATCTCATTAAAGAAATCATTTCCCCCAAAATAAACTTCATCCCGTTTCCGTCAAAGCAAACACTTTTCCCGTACGTGGCTCATTACCCCAAAACCGCATGCATTGGACCAAATGAGATCGATTCGTGTCAAGACCGCAAAAGTTCGCATGGAAATTAGATAACGAAGCTACAAATTGAGATTAGAGGCTTCTAATTAAATGTTATGGACTGTGAACTTTCGGGAAAAAGAGATGGGGAATTTCTCGCACAATGCTGATTTATTGAGTTAGTGTTGCATTAGGGCTCAAAGGGGGCAACATGTGACCTTAATTGCGTGCGGGATCGATAGTTTGTAGTTTCGAAGGGAATCTGACAACGGCAGGGAGGGATTAAGGGCGGTGGAGGCCCTGGGCCTCTTAAAGAAAACAAATGGAAATCATATTCTTTTTTAGTTCTGTTTGATTTACTCTTATTTTCTGTTGATTTTTCTGGACTTTTTAAATTGTCCTAGTGTGATGTGGTTCGACTTCCTTGATGTGTTCCTTGTTCAAAATTTTGTAATTTAGCCCAACTGATAAACTAGTCAAAAGTAGCATAACTTGCAAATTTGACAGTTTTACCATTAAAACTGTCAAAGTTATGGGATTTTAATAAATGGGAGCAACTTTTGGTTCGTCTTCAAAATAAAATTTTCTAAAAATTGTGTTTCTACCTCGAATATTTTCCAATTTAGCCCAGTTAATAAACTAGTCAAATCTAGAAAAACCAATTCATTGTTTTACAATTAAATCTGTAAAAGTTGCGGTATTTAATGGAAAATTAGAGACATTTTTAGATTGACACCAAAATGAAAATTTGTAAAAATTGTGTTATTTGCTTGAAATTTTTTTAATTTACCTCAGTTAATAAACTAGTCAGAAGTAGTAAATCTTACAAATTTTACTGTTTTATAATTAACACTGTCAAAGTTACGCTGTTTAACATAAAATAGGAGACATTTTTGGTTCGCTTTCAAAATAAAAATTTCCAAAAAGTGTGGTTTTTACTCAAAAATTTTGTAATTAAGCCCGTTAATAACCTTATTAAAAATAGTCAAACCTGCAAAAATTTGACTGTTGTATGATTAAAATTGTCGAAGTTGCAACATTTAAGTGAAAATAGGAGAAACTTTTGATTTGACTTCAAAATGAAAATTTACAAAAATTGTGTTTCTTGCCCGAAAACTTTGTAATTTAACTCACTTGATAAACAAGTCAAAAGTTGTGAAATCTGCAAACTTGACTGTTTTATTATTTAAATAGACAAAGTTAGGTAACTAACAGAAAATCGGCAGAACTTTTGATTCGTCTTCAAAATAAAATTTTCTAAACATTGTGTTTCTAGCTCGAAAGTTTGCAATTTAGCCCAGTTAATAAACCAGACAAATCTAGAAAAACCTGCAAAATTCATTGTTTTACAATTAAATCGGTAAAAGTTACGGTATTTAATGGAAAATTAGCGACATTTTTAGATCGACACCAAAATGAAAATTTGTAAAAATTGTGTTTCTTGCTCGATTTTTTTTTTATTTTAGCTCAGTTAATAAACTGGTCAGAAGTAGTAAACCTTGCAAATTTTACTGTTTTATAATTAAAACTGTCGTAGTTACGCTGTTTAACATAATATAGGAGACATTTTTGGTTCGTTTTCAAAATAAAATTTTCCAAAAAATTTGGTTTTTACTCAAAAATCTTGTAATCAAGCCCGTTAATAACCTCCTTATTAAAAGTAATCAAACTTGCAAATTTTGACTGTTTTATGATTAAAATTGTCAAAGTTACAACATTTAAGAGAAAATAGGAGAAACTTTTGATTTGACTTCAAAATGAAAATTTCCAAAAATTGTGTTTCCTGTCCGAAAATTTTGTAATTTAACTCACTTGATAAACAAGTCAAAAGTTGTGAAATCTGCAAATTTGACTTTTTTATTATTTAAATCGACAAAGTTAGGTAACTAACAGAAAATCGACAGAACTTTTGATTCGTCTTCAAAATAATTTTTTTTAAATATTGTGTTTCTTGCTCAAAAATTTTATAATTTAGCCTAAATGATAAACTAGTTAAAAGTAATAATGTCAGAGTTTCGGTATTTAATTAAAAATTAAAGACATTTTTGGTTCGGCACCAAAATAATAATTTGTAAAAATTTTGTTGCTTGTTTGAAATTTTCGTAATTTAGCTCAGTGGATAAACTAATCAAAATTAGTAAAACCTGTAAATTTTCTGTTTTATGACTAAAAGTGTCAAAGTTTTGGTATTTAATAGAAAATTAGTGACATTTTTAGATCGACACCAAAATGAAAATTTGTAAAAATTGTGTTTCTTGCTGAATTTTTTTTATTTTAGCTCAGTTAATAAACTGGTCAAAAGTAGCAAACCTTGCAAATTTTACTGTTTTATAATTAAAACTGTCAAAGTTACGCTGTTTAACATAAAATAGGAGACATTTTTGGTTCGTTTTCAAAATAAAATTTTCCAAAAAGTGTGGTTTTTACTCAAAAATCTTGTAATCAAGCCCGTTAATAACCTCCTTATTAAAAGTAATCAAACTTGCAAATTTTGACTGTTTTATGATTAAAATTGTCAAAGTTACAACATTTAAGAGAAAATAGGAGAAACTTTTGATTTGACTTCAAAATGAAAATTTCCAAAAATTGTGTTTCTTGCCCGAAAATTTTGTAATTTAACTCACTTGATAAACACGTCAAAAGTTGTGAAATCTGCAAATTTGACTTTTTTATTATTTAAATCGACAAAGTTAGGTAACTAACAGAAAATCGGCAGAACTTTTGATTCGTCTTCAAAATAAAATTTTCTAAAAATTGTGTTTCTAGCTTGAAAATTTGCAATTTAGCCCAGTTAATAAACCAGACAAATCTAGAAAAACCTGCAAAATTCATTGTTTTACAATTAAATCGGTAAAAGTTACGGTATTTAATGGAAAATTAGCGACATTTTTAGATCGACACCAAAATAAAAATTTGTAAAAATTGTGTTTCTTGCTCGAATTTTTTTTATTTTAGCTCAGTTAATAAACTGGTCAAAAGTAGTAAACCTTGCAAATTTTACTGTTTTATAATTAAAACTGTCGTAGTTACGCTGTTTAACATAAAATAGGAGACATTTTTGGTTCGTTTTCAAAATAAAATTTTCCAAAAAGTGTGGTTTTTACTCAAAAATCTTGTAATCAAGCCCGTTAATAACCTCCTTATTAAAAGTAATCAAACTTGCAAATTTTGACTGTTTTATGATTAAAATTGTCAAACTTACAACATTTAAGAGAAAATAGGAGAAACTTTTGATTTGGCTTCAAAATGAAAATTTCCAAAAATTGTGTTTCCTGCCCGAAAATTTTGTAATTTAACTCACTTGATAAACACGTCAAAAGTTGTGAAATCTGCAAATTTGACTTTTTTGTTATTTAAATAGACAAAGTTAGGTAACTAACAGAAAATCGACAGAACTTTTGATTCGTCTTCAAAATAATTTTTTTTAAATATTGTGTTTCTTGCTCAAAAATTTTGTAATTTAGCCTAAATGATAAACTAGTTAAAAGTAATAATGTCAGAGTTTCGGTATTTAATAAAAAATTGAAGACATTTTTGGTTCGGCACCAAAATAATAATTTGTAAAAATTGTAAAAAATTTGTAAAAATTGGTTGAAATAAAGTGGATAAACTAATCAAAATTAGTAAAACCTGTAAATTTTCTGTTTTATGACTAAAAGTGTCAAAGTTATGGTATTTAATGGAAAATTAGAGACATTTTTAGATCGACACCAAAATGAAAATTAAAAATTGTGTTTCTTGCTCGATTTTTTGTTTTAGCTCAGTTAATAAACTAGTCAAAAGTAGTAAACCTTGCAAATTTTACTGTTTTATAATTAAAAAAAATATGTCCAAAATATGTCGTTTTTACTCAAAAATTTTGTAATTAAGCCCGTTAATAACCTATTAAAAGTAGTTAAACCTGCAAAATTTGACTGTTAAAATTGTCAAAATTACAACATTTAAGAGAAAATAGGAGGAACATTTGATTTGACTTCAAAATGAAAATTTCCAAAAATTGAGTTTCATTAGTAAATTAGTAAAACCTGTAAATTTTCTGTTTTATGACTAAAAGTGTCAAAGAAAATAGGAGAAATTTTTGGTTCGACACCAAAACGAAATTTGTAAAAATTATGTTTCTTGCTTAAAAATGTTGTATTTCAGTCCACTGAATAAATTAATAAAAAGTAGTCAAACCTGCAAATTTGACTGTTTTAATTGAAACTATAAAAGTTACGGTATTTAATAGAAAATATACAGGAGGAATTTTTGGTTTGTCTTGAAATAAAAAGTTGCCAAAAATTGTGTTTTTGCACGAAAATTTTGTGATTTAATTCACTTACTAAACTAGTCAAAAGTCTAGCCCAGTTGATAACCTAATTAAAAGTAATCAAACCTATAGGTTTGACCGTTTTGTGATTGAAACTGTCAAAGTTACGGTATTTAATAAAAAATAATAGAACCTGTTAATAAACTAGTCAAAAGTAATAGAAGCTGGAAATTTTACCGTTTTATTATTTAAACAGTCAAAGTTACGGTATTTAATAGAAAATCGGCGAAACTTTTGGTTCGTCTTTAAAATAAAATATTCAAAAAATTGGGTTTTTTGCTCAAAAAAAAAGGTAATTTAGCCTAGTAGATAAACTAGTCTAAAGTAGTAAAGCCTGCAAATTTTACTGTTTTATGACTAAAACTGCAAATGTTACAGACTTTAATAGAAAATGGGAAACTTTTTTCTTGCACAGTTTGAAGGCGCCCAATACCATCTCCTTTAAATCCGCCTCTGTCCACATCCTAATCGGAAAAATAATAACACAGACGAAAATAATCGGATATTTAATCCTCCATGTTAACACCCAAAGACGCTCATAAAAACCGAACGAGCGTCATATTAATCAAACCAGAGATCAATATGCGACATTGTCCGCCAGCCTTCCGAACTAATAAATAAAATGTTAATAAAACGTACCATTTCCAGAATTAGCTCCCAAACAAATAAATAACACATTAAGTGGAAAATCGAACTGTTTTATTTTAATATCGTTTTCAAAGCAAAACTTTTATTATTATACCCGGCGACGTTCTTCCGTACACTTAACGCAAGGTTGCCGTATTGATTTTCACTCAACGAGTTGTATGTAATATTTGAGGTTTATTAAAAGTTTCGTTCGAACAACACTTGTGGTAATTTGTTGTGTTGTGTACAAAAATTTTTCCGGTGATGGTATCGGGGTTGTTCAACTTTTTTAAGACACGCGATATTGGGGAATTGGGGATTGTTTTATGGTCTTCGGGGTAGGTCGGGGTAGAAGTTACTTTCGTGGCTAAATAATAGTTAAATTCGAGATCTGGGGGTAAGTTTTCCCCCGGCGTCATCGCTCTCATAAAATCGATTCAAAAATTCCCTTTTTACGACGATCAAGAATGAAAAATTCACTGTTCGTCGTGCGATAAAACAAGCTGGAGGCATTCCTCATCGCCGCCACTTTTTTTTCATCTTTATGAGACATTTTTTCGTGTCGCTTTTAACAAGATCACAAAAGATCCGTTTAGACGGCTATTCGAGCGCCATCGATTTATGAAAAGTTGATTGCACTTTCGTCGATAATTTTTCATAGGCGGAGTGTAACAATTCCGCGTTATCACCTCGTTCTCGAAATAGTTCATAATAAAACGCAGCAACACCAGGAAATAACGATAAGATAACTCTATCAAATCCTCCAACATGAAATTAGCGATTGGGAAAAACGAGTTTCGAGTTTTACGGTAAACAGGACAATCGGCTCGGAAACAAACTGCCACAATTAATCCTAGTAAGCCTCGAGTAAACCAGGATGGCTTTTAGCGGCGGAATCGCAGTAGGCTCGGTTTATAGTTAAATTATAGTTATAACTAAGTGAAAGTTAGTTAAAAAAAAATCCCCCGATCAATGCTTGTTAATTTGCAATTTATTTGCCAACGTATTTATTCCGGGACAAGATTGAGTCATCCATATCACATTATCTCATCTCATTTCGATGTGAAATTGCCGCTGTCCAAACTTATTGCGATCCATCAATCACACATCCCACGCTTTTTCTATTCTGTGATTTTTTCTTTCACTGATGGATGGAAGGGAAAAAATTTTTACCAAAAAAAAATTCGGTTGTGGGGTGTGAAGGAAATTATAATTTGTTCTCGTTATGACTAATAATTTAAGGAACAGAGAAAAGAGGTCATCAAGTTTAATTAAAAGAACGTTTTTGAGAATTTATATCTGTCTTGGGACGAAATGGAGATCTTATGGGGGGCTTGATTAGCACTTTGTTTCTTGTTGAAAGTGGAGAGGCGTTTTTCATTTTTTATACCTAACTATAATTTTAACTTTTAACTATAATGTTACTTTAATACAAAGGTACAGTAACTGTAAAATACAATGTTACAACTGGTAGAAATTTTTAGTTCGAATCATAATAAAAATTTCTAAAAGTTTTGTTTCTTCCTCTAAAATTTTGTAATTTACACGTTTAATTGGCTAGTTTTAAGAAGTAAAACCTCCAAATTTTACTCTTTTATGATTAAAACTGCCAATGTGAAGCAATGATGAAATGAAATTTTCTAAAATCTGTGTTTCTTCCTCTAAAATTTTGTAATTTAGAGCAGTTAAGAAACTAACCAAAACTAGTTAATTTGCCAAATTTGACCGTTTTATATCTAAAACTGTTAAAGTTACGGTATTTAATAGAAAATGGAAAACATTTTTGGTTCGACATCAAAATAAAAATTTGAAAAAATTGTGTTTCTTGCTCGAAATTTTGTAAATTAGCCCAGTTGATAAACTAGTCGAAAGTAGTAAAACCTGCAAATTTTACTGTTTAATGAATAAAACTGGCAAAGTTACGGTTATAAATAGAAAATGGGAGAAACTTATGGAACGTCTTCAAAACGAAAATTTCCAAAAATTGTGTTTCTTGCTCGAAACTTTTGTAATTTAGCCTATTTGATAAACTAGTCAAAAGTAATAAAACCTGCAAATTTTACAGTTTTGTGATTATAACTGTCAAAGTTACGGTATTTAAAGAAAATAGGAGGAAATTTTGGTTCGTCTTCAAAATGAAAATTTCCAAAAATTGTGTTTCTTGCTCGAAAATAATGTAATTTAGCCCTGATAAACTAGTCAACAATAGTAAAAACTGTTAATTTTACTGTTTGATATTTAAAACTGCTAAAGTTACGGTATTTGATAGAAAATGAGACATTTTTAGTTCCACACCAAAACGAAAATTTGTCAAACTTGTGTTTCTTGCTCGAAAATTTTCTAATTTAGCTCAGTTTATAAACTAATCAACAGAAATGAAACCTGCAAGATTCCACTGTTTTATTATAATTAAAACTGCCAAAGTTACGGTATTTTATAGAAAATGGGCGACATTTTTGGTTTGACACCAAAACGAAAATTTGTAAAAATTGTGTTTCTTGCTCAAAATTTTGTAAATTAGCCCAGTTGATAAACTAGTCGAAAGTAGTAAAACCTGCAAATTTTACTGTTTATTAAATAAAACTGGCAAAGTTGCGGTAATAAATAGAAAATGGGAGAAACTTATGGAACGTCTTCAAAACGAAAATTTCCAAAAATTGTGTTTCTTGCTCGAAACTTTTGTAATTTAGCCTAGTTGATAAACTAGTCAAAAGTAATAAAACCTGCAAATTTTACTGTTTTGTGATTATAACTGTCAAAGTTACGGTATTTAAAGAAAATAGGAGAAAATTTTGGTTCGTCTTCAAAATGAAAATTTCCAAAAATTGTGTTTCTTGCTCGAAAATGTTGTAATTTAGCCCAGTTGTTAAACTAGTCAACAATAGTAAAAACTGTTAATTTTACTGTTTTATATTTAAAACTGCTAAAGTTACGGTATGTGATAGAAAATGGGAGACATTTTTAGTTCGACACCAAAACGAAAATTTGTCAAACTTGTGTTTCTTGCTCGAAAATTTTCTAATTTAGCTCAGTTTATAAACTAATCAACAGAAATGAAACCTGCAAAATTCCACTGTTTTATTATAATTAAAACTGCCAAAGTTACGGTATTTTATAGAAAATGGCGACATTTTTGGTTTGACACCAAAACGAAAATTTGTAAAAATTGTGTTTCTTGCTCAAAATTTTGTAAATTAGCCCAGTTGATAAACTAGTCGAAAGTAGTAAAACCTGCAAATTTTACTGTTTAATGAATAAAACTGGCAAAGTTACGGTATTAAATAGAAAATGGAAGAAACTTATGGAACGTCTTCAAAACGAAAATTTCCAAAAATTGTGTTTCTTGCTCGAAACTTTTGTAATTTAGCCTAGTTGATAAACTAGTCAAAAGTAATAAAACCTGCAAATTTTACTGTTTTGTGATTATAACTGTCAAAGTTACGGTATTTAAAGAAAATAGGAGGAAATTTTGGTTCGTCTTCAAAATGAAAATTTCCAAAAATTGTGTTTCTTGCTCGAAAATAATGTAATTTAGCCCTGATAAACTAGTCAACAATAGTAAAAACTGTTAATTTTACTGTTTGATATTTAAAACTGCTAAAGTTACGGTATTTGATAGAAAATGAGACATTTTTAGTTCCACACCAAAACGAAAATTTGTCAAACTTGTGTTTCTTGCTCGAAAATTTTCTAATTTAGCTCAGTTTATAAACTAATCAACAGAAATGAAACCTGCAAAATTCCACTGTTTTATTATAATTAAAACTGCCAAAGTTACGGTATTTTATAGAAAATGGGCGACATTTTTGGTTTGACACCAAAACGAAAATTTGTAAAAATTGTGTTTCTTGCTCAAAATTTTGTAAATTAGCCCAGTTGATAAACTAGTCGAAAGTAGTAAAACCTGCAAATTTTACTGTTTAATGAATAAAACTGGCAAAGTTACGGTATTAAATAGAAAATGGAAGAAACTTATGGAACGTCTTCAAAACGAAAATTTCCAAAAATTGTGTTTCTTGCTCGAAACTTTTGTAATTTAGCCTAGTTGATAAACTAGTCAAAAGTAATAAAACCTGCAAATTTTACTGTTTTGTGATTATAACTGTCAAAGTTACGGTATTTAAAGAAAATAGGAGGAAATTTTGGTTCGTCTTCAAAATGAAAATTTCCAAAAATTGTGTTTCTTGCTCGAAAATGTTGTAATTTAGCCCAGTTGATAAACTAGTCAACAATAGTAAAAACTGTTAATTTTACTGTTTGATATTTAAAACTGCTAAAGTTACGGTATTTGATAGAAAATGGGAGACATTTTTAGTTCGACACCAAAACGAAAATTTGTCAAACTTGTGTTTCTTGCTCGAAAATTTTCTAATTTAGCTCAGTTTATAAACTAATCAACAGAAATGAAACCTGCAAAATTCCACTATTTTGTTATAATTAACACTGCCAAAGTTACGGTATTTTATAGAAAATGGGCGACATTTTTGGTTTGACACCAAAACGAAAATTTGTAAAAATTGTGTTTCTTGCTCAAAATTTTGTAAATTAGCCCAGTTGATAAACTAGTCGAAAGTAGTAAAACCTGCAAATTTTACTGTTCAATGAATAAAACTGGCAAAGTTACGGTATTAAATAGAAAATGGGAGACATTTTTGGTTTGACACCAAAATGAAAATTTGAAAAACTTGTGTTTCTTGCTCGGAAATTTTGTAATTAAGCCCAGTTAATAAACTAGTTAAAAGTAGTAAAACCTCCAAATTTTGATGTTTTTGAATTAAAACTGTCAAAGTTTGGAAATTTAAAATTGGCCCATAATTTTGGATCGTTCCAAAATAAACATTTTCAAAAATAGTGTTTCTTGGTCTAAAATTTTGTAATTTAGCATAGTTATTAATAAACTATCAAAAATAATAAATACTCCGAATTTTACTGTTTCATTATTAAAACTGTCAAAGTTACGAAATTTAATAGAAAATAGAAGACGTTTTTAGATGGTTCCAAAATGAAACTTCCTAATAATTCTGTTGCTTGTTCGAAAATTTTGTAATAAACAAGTCAAAGGTAGTAAAACCACCAATTTTTACAATTTTGTCATTAAAACTGCGAAACTTACAGAATTTAATAGAAAATGGTGTAAGTGAAAATAATTTTACCAAAAAAAAATCGGTTGTGACGTGCGAGAGAAATTATAATGTGTTCTCGTTATAGTAATAATAATAAAAGAGAAAAGAGGTCATCAAGTTTAATTAAAAGAACGTTTACGAAACGGAGGATTGGAATTTATATCCGTCTTGAGATGAAATGAAGATCTTATGAGGTCTTGATTAGCACATTTGTTTCTTGTTGAAAGTGAAGGAACACTTTTTCATTTTTTATCACTCTAATCTAGCTATAACACATTTATATACATGATATAATTTAACTATTATTGTAACTGTAATGCATAACTATCAAAATCTGAATAAACGATGAGTCAATCATGTATTAACTGTATTAACTATAATTGAAATAAATAGCTACCGCCGAAAATCCCCGTTTTTGCTTCCTCCGTTAAGAATATTAAACCCGCCTCCCTAGGGCTGAATAAGTTTAAATGTTTGCCGGTCCCAAACGGGACGCGAGCGTCGCGGCGCCTCGTCCTGCAAATTCATCAGACATGAAACATTAATCTTTATCGTGACCGTCACGAAGTCGAAATTTATCCGCGGTTCGGAACTCAACTAAATTATTCCCAAAGTATTTAAATTTTAACGTCAGTTATTGAAAGACTGAAAATTCTAAAAGAGAGCACTGAACTAAACGCGGAGATCGATCGAGTGCAGGGCCGGATTCTATAAAAACTTCATAACTAGGACAGTAGTTAGCTGCTAGTTAAGTTGAGGAGTTTTTGTGTTCCATCTCGGAAATCAATACTCTCTCATCTCGCCTAATCCATTTACCTTTGCCGAATTTTCGGGTAAAGAAAACGGTAATTAATTAGCGAGGAGTTTATTTGGAGACGTCTCAAATGGAGCTTTCATTAATTTTCTAAAGGGCCAGACGAGGGGAAAAATGTGGTTACGAGTTTATCCGGGAGATGCAAGGATTAGGAGTTTGACATTTTGGTCTGAAATCTCCACTATTTCAAAGCTAAGCTTGTTTAGCTGGAAGTTGCTTAATCTGGGGTGGGAAAGGGAGCAAGAAAATTTAAGGGAGATCGAGCCAAGTGGACGGAAAAAATGCTAATTTCATTTGTTGCCATTACCTCAACAAGTTGAAATAACTACGAATTATAGTTAAACGTTGACATTAACTAAATGATAGTTATAATTTTTCCGCCGAGTGACAGGTCTAGTCAAGCGCCATCAATGAAGGCTTCACAACCGGTCGATAAAGCTCACGTTAGATGTTATCGCCTTGACGTGAACATCCTTCCAATTCTCTTTGTATAAATAGAGTTCGGTTACTGTACTTTACACGAGTTCGCTTTCATGCCAAAATCAATCGAACTAAATGCCATTTGTTGTTAATAAGAGCAGCGGAGCACAGATCCCCCGAAAAACCAAACTGATTAACTATAATTTATAGTTAAACTCTACAAGTCGGAACACCGCACAATCGTTTTTTTTCGTCGCCAACTTGGACGTCACGATTCATTTTAATCCATCAGCTGAGTCCCGGCTCACTTTAACCATTTTAATTAAAGAAAATTAAGTTCTGATGCAATTACTGCCGCGTTGAAGTAATGGTAATTTATTGGAGGAGTTAGTTTCTTTTAATTTCGATGATCTGGGGAATTTTAATGGTGATTTTCATAGGTGATTAATCAAGACTTGTATTGAGTTTTCGTAATCTCAGAACCACATTCGGAGCGCTAATGATTTTTATTTCAAGCTTCGGTGATTTTATTATCCGATTTTTATTGTTAGACGAAATGGAATTTTTTTGTTGGGCGCTAAATATATTGCCATTTTATACTACTGTGATTTGTGGAAAGGCGACGTGCGGAGGATTAGAATTTTAATTTTTAAACTCGAGATGCAGCGAGAAAAGAGGTGTACCTATATTTAAGTCTTAAATTATAGTTAAGACTTGCAAAAGGCGCTTGAATTTGCTATTATCTGATTGATTTTATTTAACTCTTATTACTTCCAAGAGAAACAATAATTATATCCGAAAAGTAATAATTTTAGTAATAGCACAATTATTTATAGTTAAGTCTTTTATGACTAGAACTGCCAATGTTACAGAACTTAATAAAAACTAGAAATTTTTAGACGACTCCAAAATAAAAATTTCTGAAAACTGTTTCTGGCTTCAAAATTATGTAATTTAGCACAGTTAGTAAATTAGTCAAAAGTAATAGATTGTCCAAATTTAACTGTTTTATGACTAGAAGTGCCAAAGTTATGGAATTTAATCGAAAATGGGAGATAATTTTGACCGACTCCTAAATGAAAATTTCTAACAATTGTGTTTCTTGCTCTAAAATTTTATAATGTTTTTCGCTACATAAACTAGTCAAAAGCCATAAATTCCCCAAATTTGACTGTTTTATGACTAAATCTGCCAAAGTTACGGAATCTAATCAAAAATTGTGTTTATTGCTCTAAAATTTTGTATTTTTTTCACTACATAAACTGATCAAAAATAATAGATACCCCAATTTAGACTGTTTTATGACTAGAACTGCCAAAGTTACGGGATCTAATCGAAAATAGGAGACATTTTTGGTCGACTCCAAAATAAAAATTTCTAAACTTGTGTTTCTTTATTTAAAATTTTGTAAATTAACACAGTTAATAAACCTATTAAAAGTAATAAACTCCTTAAATTTGATCGATTAATGACTAGAACTGTCAAAGTTACGTAATTTAATCAAAAATGGGAGACGTTTCTGGTCGACTACAAAATGCAAATTTCTAAAAACTGTGTTTCTAGTTCTAAAATTTTGGATTTTATCACAGTTAGTAAACTTTTATAAAATAGTAAATTTTTCTAATTTGACCTTTTTATGACTACAACTGCGAAAGTTACAGCATTAAATAGAAAATGAGAGAAACTTTTGGTCGACTCTAAAATGAAAACGTCTAGTTGTGTTTTTGTGCTCTAAAATTTTGTAATTAAACACAGTTAATACACAGATTAAAAGTAATAAATTCTCTAAATTTGACAGTTTTATGATTAAAACTGCCAAAGTAATGAAATTTAATATAAAATATGGAACATGTTTAGACGACTCCAAAACAAAAATTTCTAAAAACTGTGTTTCTAGCTTTAAAATTATGTAATTTAGCACAGTTAGTAAATTAGTCAATAGTAATAAATTGTCCAAATTTAACTGTTTGATGACTAGAAGTGCCAAAGTTATGGAATTTAATCGAAAATGGCAGATGTTTTTGACCGACTCCTAAATGAAAATTTCTAACAATTGTGTTTCTTGCTCTAAAATTTTGTAATTTTTTCGCTACATAAACTAGTCAAAAGCCATAAATTCCCCAAATTTGACTGTTTTATGACTATCTGCCAAAGTTACGGAATCTAATCAAAAATTGTGTTTCTTGCTCTAAAATTTTGTATTTTTTTCACTACATAAACTGATCAAAAATAATAAATACCCCAATTTAGACTGTTTTATGACTAGAACTGCCAAAGTTACGGGATTTAATCGAAAATAGGAGACATTTTTGGTCGACTCCAAAATAAAAATTTCTAAACTTGTGTTTCTTTATTTAAAATTTTGTAAATTAACACAGTTAATAAAGTAATAAACTCCGTAAATTTGATCGATTAATGACTAGAACTGTCAAAGTTACGTAATTTAATCGAACAGGGGAGACGTTTCTGGTCGACTACAAAATGCAAATTTCTAAAAACTGTGTTTCTAGTTCTAAAATTTTAGATTTTACCACAGTTAGTAAACTTTTATAAAATAGTAAATTTTCCTAATTTGACCGTTTTATGACTACAACTGCCAAAGTTACAGCATTAAATCGAAAATGAGAGAAACTTTTGGTCGACTCAAAAATGAAAACGTCTAAAGTTGTGTTTTGTGCTCTAAAATTTTGTAATTAAGCACAGTTAATACACACATTAAAAGTAATAAATTCCCTAAATTTGACAGTTTTATGATTAAAACTGCCAAAGCAATGAAATTTAATCTAAAATATGTAACATGTTTAGACGACTCCAAAACAAAAATTTCTAAAAACTGTGTTTCTAGCTTTAAAATTATGTAATTTAGCACAGTTAGTAAATTAGTCAAAAGTAATAAATTGTCCAAATTTAACTGTTTTGTGACTAGAAGTGCCAAAGTTATGGAATTTAATCGAAAATGGGAGATATTTTTGACCGACTCCTAAATGAAAATTTCTAACAATTGTGTTTCTTGCTCTAAAATTTTGTAATTTTTTTCGATACATAAACTAATCAAAAGTCATAAATTCCCTAAATTTGACTGTTTTATGACTAAATCTGCCAAAGTTACGGAATCTAATCAAAAATTGTGTTTCTTGCTCTAAAATTTTGTATTTTTTTCACTACATAAACTGACCAAAAATAATAAATACCCCAATTTAGACTGTTTTATGACTAGAACTGCCAAAGTTGCGGGATCTAATCGAAAATAGGAGACATTTTTGGTCGACTCCAAAATAAAAATTTCTAAACTTGTGTTTCTTTATTTAAAATTTTGTAAATTAACACAGTTAATAAACCTATTAAAAGTAATAAACTCCGTAAATTTGATCGATTAATGACTAGAACTGTCAAAGTTACGTGAGACGTTTCTGGTCGACTACAAAATGCAAATTTCTAAAAACTGTGTTTCTAGTTCTAAAATTTTGGATTTTATCACAGTTAGTAAACTTTTATAAAATAGTAAATTTTCCTAATTTGACCGTTTTATGACTACAACTGCCAAAGTTACAGCATTAAATCAAAAATGAAAGAAACTTTTGGTCGAGTCTAAAATGAAAACGTCTAAAGTTGTGTTTTGTGCTCTAAAATTTTGTAATTAAGCACAGTTAATACACAGATTAAAAGTAATAAATTCCCTAAATTTGACAGTTTTATGATTAAAACTGCCAAAGTCATGCAATTTAATATAAAATATGGGACATTTTTAGACGACTCCAAAATAAAAATTTCTAAAAACTGTGTTTCTAGCTTTAAAATTGTCTAATTTAGCATAGTTAATAAACTAGTCAAATGTAACAAATTTCTTAAATTTGATCGTTTTTTGCCTAAAACTGCCAAAATTACGGAATTTAATAGAAAATGCGAGACATTTTGAGTCAACTGCAAAATAAAAATTTCTAAACACTATGTTTCTAGTTCTAAAATTTTGTCGTTTATCACATTTAATAAATTGGTCATAAGTAGTAAATTCTTTAAATTTGACTATTTTATGACTAATACTGCCAAAGTTACAGAATTAAATCGAAAATGGGAGAAACTTTTGGTCGATTCTAAAATAAAAACTTGTGTAATTGTGTAATTTAGCACAGTTAATAAACTAGTCAAAAGCAGTAAATTCTCTAAATTAGTTTTATGACTAAAATTGCTATAGTTGCAAAATTTAATAAAACTGAAAAACAATAAAGCTAAAGATAAAATTACTGTTACGATTATATTTTATGAAGTTACAGTAATTGCAAAAGCTATAAAACCCACCAGTCATCTGGCAGTTAATGACCGTTTTTCTTTGTCTTCGAACACACGAAATATCGTAGTTAAATTATAGTTAAACACCCAAGTCCATGTTCGATTTGACTGACAAATTGGCGCCGTGCGTGTGAATATTGGCAGAAACAAATTTGCTCTCCATTCAGCTCCGTGTTCGAATCAGTTTTAATTTTCGAAGCTGTCGGCGAAAATGATGGATGACGAAAAGACCGCCGTACATTCTTAAAGAAACAATAGCATCCAGACCATCCTGTATATTCCAGCAAATCGATAAAATTTCGGACTTGTCCCGGCGCCTCCACCATTTTTCCGATGCAAACTTACGATAACCCCAGCCGTGCATGCGATCGCGAATTCTCGTGCCACTGCTCGTTTCGTCGCAAACAAAGCATCTTCAAGCGGAATTCCTTTTGATTAAGCAACTTGGAACAAAACCGATCCATCCTGAAGTTGCGGAATTAAGTCCGATCGAACGAGGGATTGCTTTTAGACACTTGTGATTAATGTAAATATCGTTTTGGTGGATAAATGCCGCGGCGAGGATTCATAGGAGAAAAGAACTTCGATCGCCCGTGCGTGACCGCTTAAACAGTTGAAAGTATCCGCGTGATTTGACCTCGTCCGGTGCGAAATTCCCCCAATTCCCCCGTTGAATTGATCGATTTTGCGGTTTTTCGGATTAATATTTTATGGATGTAGACCCGCGAGGGTGATTAATTGGACGAGTTGCAACAACAGGTTCGGTGCATTAACGGCGCGGTTCGATAACGTTGCATGTCTACCAACCGAAATAACACGAGAACATTGTTATCGAAACCATGCAACGAATGCGATTTTCTCTTTTACAGCTAATAAATTCTTAATAGGATCAATGGCTACTCGCAATAAAATTCTTGGCGGGAGATAATTGCGTCTCGGCGGGGCACAGCGAGCGCAGCGAGCTGTGCCCCGCTCCAAGGCCAACCCATATAACGCGAGAAATCAATAGAAAAAAATGAGATTTAAGAATGTCGACATTCCGACGACGAGCTTAAATAACAAATTAGGCAAACGGAGCGGAAAAGACGGCAGTAGCAATAATCCCCGCGCGTTCTAATCATTTATATTAAACCACTGATAACCATATGCGACCGCTAAATTAATATTATCGTAATTGTAAAGATAAGCGTTTCCAATCGGGACGGAAAACCGCGAATTTCCCTTCCGACATTGAAAAATCGCCCGGGAAAGTGCACCAACTCCACCCTCTTTAAGGTCAATAATATCGGGGGATGAGAAATTAGCACCTCGGATGCAAACACTTTTTTTTTTCATTTGTTTGAATGGCTTGGGGCGGTGAAAAATGTCGAGACAAGCCTGCAACATCTAGGGCTCTTATTTCGGATGAAAAAATTGAGAGCTTTGAGGTGAGACACGTCGACGAGCTTCTGCTAATGTACAAGTGCTCCGTGTGAGGAATGTCGGGACAAAGGGATGTAATTGATTCGTTCTATTTTCAAAGGAGGTATTGAGATGGGGCTGAGTCTGAGCAGGCTGGGTTGGTTGTTTTAGTGCGTAGTCGTAGTAGGCACGTTGGGAACCTGTTTTCATAGTTACACCACTTTGCAAATTTTTGTAATCATTTTTGCAAAGTTTTGTAATCAATAAATCAACGAGGAAAACGTGAAAAATCACACGAAGATCGCGTGTTAAGTTGACAACTCATTGTGTAGGAACTGTAATTTTGCAAATTTTTGTAACCGAATTACACAGAGAAACAGGAAACAAAATTGAAGCAACAAATGATCTAGTGGTGACCATGCTAACCTACATTACACAGTTTTATAATTCAAGTAACAAAGTAAATTAGATTCTCTAGAAATGTGGATAAACATTTGCAAATTTTTGTAATTACAAAATTGACAATAAACAGGTAATAAATTTTTTCTTCAAATTAATATTTGCATCGTGTCACCATTTATGCAAATTTTGTAATAGTTTAAAACCACGTGCTCAAGAACAACACATTAGATGAAATTTTGTAATCAACTTTTTGTACGTGAAAATAGCAATTTATACAAGTTTGCAAATTTTTGTAATCAAACAAAAAATAGAAACGATGTTAAAATTCATTAAATTTTGATTTATAGTTCTATGCATTTTTTACGTTGCTTTCATAGTTACACTATCTTGCAAATTTTTGTAACCTTATTTACATAATCTTAGAAAGCGACAATAATCAACGACAAAAACGTGAATAATCACTAAGGTTACGTAAATTTGCAAATTTTTGTAATCGAATTACACAGAAAGAAAAGTTTGCAAATTTTTGTAACCAAGCGAAGTTAAAATTCATCAAATTTTTATTCGTAGAGTTTTTCCATTTTTTTAACGTTTCTTTCATAGTTACATTACTTTGTAAATTTTTGTAATAACATTTGCAAAGTTTTGTAATAAAAAAAATAATTTTTGTAACCAAGCGAAAAATAAAGGAGCAAGGTCAAAATTCATCAAATTTTAATTTGCAGTAAATTTTACATTTTTTACGATGCTTTCATGATTACACTACTTTGGAAATTTTTGTAATCATATTTGCAAAGTTATGTAATCAGAAAAAGTGACAATAATCAACAAGAAAAACGTGAAGAATCACACCAAGATCGCGGGTTAAAATGCCCACTCATTATCTAAGAACTATAAATTTACAAATTTTTGTAACCAAATTACACAGATAGACAGTAAACAAAATTGAAGCAACAAATGATCAAGTGGTGGCTACGTTAACCCACATTTTCTGTTAGTTTCTTTTCCACAAGATCGCAGTATTTGCAAAGTTTTGTAATTTAAGTAAACAAAGTAAACTGCCTCTAATTTAATTCTCTAGAAAATTTGGTTACAATATTTGCAAGTTATGTAATTAGGTTAATTGACAATAAACAGGTAATAAATCTTTTCTTTAAATTAATACATCCATCGTATCACTATTTATGCAAATTTTTGTAATGGTTTGAACAGCACGTACTTAAGAACAACACGTGAGGGAAAATTCGTGCAATTTATACAAGTTTACAAATTTTTGTAATTAAGCAAAAAATAAAAACGAAGTTAAAATTAGTCAAATTTTGATTCCTAGTAGTCTTTGCATTTTTTACGTTGTTTTCATAGTTACAATACTTTGCAAATTTTTGTAATAATATAGATTTGTAATCAAAAAAAAGGACAACAATCAACGAAAGAAATGCGAAGAATCACACCAAGATCGCGTGTTTAAACGGCCAGTCATTGTCAAGGAACTGTAATTTTGCAAATATTTGTAATTGAATTATACAGAAAGACAAGTTTGCAAATTTTTGTAATCAAGCGAAAACTAAAGACAGTTAAAATTTATCAAATTTTTATTTGTAATAGTTTTTGCACTTTTTAACATTGTGTTTATAGTTACACTATTTTGCACATTTTTGTATCATATTTGCAAAGTTTTGTACTCAAAAAAGCGACAATAATCAAGGAGAAAAACGTGAAGAATCGTACCAAGATCGCGTGTTTAGTTGATCTCTCATTGTGTAAGAACTATAAATTTGCAAATTTTTGTAATCCAATTACACAGAAAGACAGAAACAAACTTGAAGCTACAAATGATGGCTACGTTAACCCACATTTTCTGTTATTTTATTTAACGAGGTTGCAGTATTTGCAAAGTTTTATAATTTAAGTAACACAGTAAACTACCTTCAATTTAACTCTCTAGAAATGGGGTTACAACAATTTCAAATTTTTGTAATTAGAAAAACTGGCAATAGAGAGGTAATAAATCTTATCTTTAAATTAATACTTGCATCGTATCACCATTTATGCAAATTTTTGTAATCGTTTGAACAGCATGTACTCAAGAACAACACATGAGGTAAAATTCATGCAATTTATGCAAGTTTGCAAATTTTTGTAATCAAGCGAAAAATGAAGAAGCGAGGTCAAAATTTGATGAAATCTTGGTATAATTACTTTCTGCAGGAAACCTGGTTGTGGTTGTATGATTTGCAAAGTTTTGTAATCAGAAAAGTGACAATAACAGACGAGTGTTGAATACAGAATGAGAGGATAACGTCACGTTTGCTAAACAAATTGACAATAAATTGATGATTAGGTTCGGTTACGATTTATAGAAAGTCGCAAATTTTTGTAATCGGATCTATTGTACAATTTTGCAAATTTTTGTAATCAAACATTGGAAATTCAGGACAGATATAGATTAAAAACGAATGACGTGTTTGAGATAATGAACTGTAATTAACGCTGAGTTCGAAAAGGTCCAAATTTGAACCAAAAAAAAAAAATTGACGTCAATTTCATTATCATGTTCGGATTTGGAAAGTAATTTCGAACTTCGGAAATGATCGCCCATTATCTCCCAATTCCGACCATGTCAATTTTTATGTAAATGATCCACCCCCACGCCGCCTCCGTTCTAAAAATAGCTTTACGAGTCCGTCCGTTACATCACACTTAACGTGCACCACACGTTGACCCCCAAATTCGTCTCCCTTCCATGTGCAAGTCCCCGGAACCCGGAGGCTCCGGACGCGGGAAAGCTCCCAAACCAGCATCCGTAGCGACTCACCTGTGACACTCAGCAGCGACATCATGCGGTCGTCGCGATGGTGGTTCTTCGGTGCACTGGAGTATCCTCACTTTAGACACTCACTGTCACTGGCCCTAGAGGCCCCTTTTCATGGACGCGGCGGTTCATGACCGGTCGTAGCACAGCACATCACATGCCAATAGCCTGCGAGTAACTGCTGGAGTCGCCATCATGCTCTGAAGAAGCGCGCTGACGTCATCGCTATGGCAACACCCCGACGTCAGCGCGACCGCAGTATAGGCGCACCTGCGTAAAGAGGGCGCTCATCAATCATTCGACAATGCGGAGTGCGACCACGCATATGTGCCGAAGAACTACTCTCCAGTTCTTGTGCGAGATGATTAATCGAGATCGAGATGGCCAAGGAAATCATGACGGCATTGACGACCAACCGACGCTTCATTAACAGTCACGTGGTTGCGTTACCGTGGATACTCCAACAACACTGAGAAATGGGCGCGAGTTTCAAAAAAAAAATAACAAAATGGGATTTTCCGGGAAGCAATCACATTCCGAGACAAAATCGTAAATCGCCAGCCGCTACTCCGGGACGTCGGAAATCGATATTTGCCCCGAAACTCAACCCTCTCTTTATAAATAAAATCGGGAAGAATGCAGGGTTATCCTGGGCCACAGAAACTTGAATTTTTAAGTGATTGCCCAGCGCCTCCACTATTTTTTTCGATTGTGGTTCTTCGCCGGTTAAGGAGTTGCATTATTGATCCGGCCGCTGCAGTCCGGGTCATTGAACCATGACCTCTAAACCGATTCTGCACATGCACCCCCGAGAGCTACAGATATTAATTTTTCAACGGACTAAAAATAGTCGGGAAATACGTCCCTGGGAAAGTACAAAGGCAAAGATTGGCATCAAAAGGATTTTATTTTATTTTCGATAAACAGTGAAGCCATCCACGTAATTACCGTAATATTGATGTTTGTTATACAGAAAGGGGTAAATAATTAATGGTGGATGGGCCGGGTTAGGGTTGTTTTTTTTCTTTGATTTTTTCCTTGGCTGCATTGATCTTATCTTTTGTGACACTTATTTTAGGATAATTTATTTGAACTTAGACTGAAATTAAAATACAGTTGACTCTGCGACATCCATATGATACCTAAAAATGTCAAAACTAACAGTACTACTAACTTATACAAATTTAAAGCTTGCTCCCCCAGCGGTGATAAACCAATTCCCCCAAAAAACACACAACACACCCCATTAAAAACCCCCCAAGTGTCATCACATGCACCGAAAAAGACTCAAAATTGACAGTGGAATGCCTCCCCGAATGGTACGTTCTGTGAGCCCGAATTTTTGCGTCAAAGAGTGCCCTGTTGGTTAGAACTGAGTAAAGTCCCCCTAAAATCACACGTCATTTTTTTTTATTATAAACAAACGAATTCACCGTCGATTGCCCGTTTGATCTGTTTATTGAAAGCAGCGACAAAAGGAGCTCCTGTTTTGAACGGCCACGCCAATGGACTGATATGCGATTTGATGGTGGAAAGGTGGTGGAAAAGTTCGTCTTTTGGTGGAAAAACGTGCGCACAGTGGAGTCGACTGTGGTAGAAATATTTTGCGACCTCTCCGATTAATATGTTATTGTTGGTCTCCACTTGTAGCATTCGCTCGCAAATATTCGAAATTTCCAAAATTTTAGACCTGAAAATACTCGTAAAATTAAAACAAAAAAATTTTTTTTTGGTTTTTTTACTTGGGTAAAATTGCGTTTTCTTCCGGAGCGATCGTTTCTCGAAGCATTGGCGTCATTCCAACGTCCAATACCACGCATCTTCCTTCATTCAAAAGACTGATCAGTGTCACGTGGGATTTGGGGTGCTTGAGTACCATCGAAGTCAATTGTGACCTCAGTGCACTGTTGATAACTATACAGAATAGTGCCCATGACATCCATACCAAGCGGATGGAAAAAGTACCATGGTGTACCACCCTACGTAGTCTAGAAGGTTGTTCGCAAGTCAACTTACACAAAACCATGACGATTTTCGAAAAATCGACGGTACCACCGTGGTACTTGATGATCCAAGATATGATCATAGTCGTCACCATGGAAGTTATCACCACAACAAATGAAAACTCCGGAGTAAACCCATCGAAGATTGACGGTAATTTCGACATCTCGTGTTTGTAAATGACAGCGACTTCTCCGAACTTCAGAAGATCGCTAAACTGGAGGATCTTGCGTCTCTTGACGGTCATGGACACCCCACCAATCGCAAAGTCGTACTTTTCGTCAACAAGTCCTTGGATGAGAGAGTTGTACGAGGTCGTAACTTCATTTAAAATAAACTTGAAGTTGAGGGTACTACTCAAAATTTTTAACAATTCGTAGTCTGAACCAATCGCGTCGTGACAAACCGTCGCGTTCCTCCTAGTACAATACATGTAAGGAAAGTAGTTAATATAAGCAACTTTCAAGACGTGGCCATTGAAATCATCGAAAGTCTTCGGGTAGTACTGCTCCGTCACTTCCGGGAACTCGTCGTAGTGCAACCTGTCCAACAAGTGCACGCCACTGTCTTTCCCGTTGTAGAACGACACCTTGTATATCTCAATTTGAGTACCATACACCATCACCAATATCCTTCCGGCTTTGCTAAAATTTAACATCTTCTTGTAACGCGCCACGAGGCTACGAAATCCCGTTTGACCAGTTAGAAGCATAATCATGTCTTTGGCGAGGATATTTCCGTGTTTGAGGTACTGCGAAAACCGTACAGGGTTGTCAAAATAAACCACGTTGAGACACTTAACTCCATCAGGTCGTCGCATTGTGTGGTTGGTAGTATCGTAGTTGAAAATGGTACTCGGGGGTGCGTTTAACTGAAGAAAACTGTTGACGATGTCTTTGGTGATGTTGTCAAAATGTACGACCAAGTGGAAGTCGGAAAATTTCAGTAAAAGTCGGGCGTAGAGTGTAAGGTCGAAGGTGTGGTCAGGGAGTAAAGACCAGTGCGAAGTGGAAGAAGACACGTGAAGAAGAGCGAAGAAAGGGAAGAGGGACCAAACCGACATGGCGGTGGACAAAATGTCGTTTAATTTACTAAATAGATGTGGGACAATTTATTAAAAGTTCACTGAATTAAATTAGGTACAATCAGATAAGTAACTGACTGATAAAAACACGCTCAAATTAGTTGTCTTCCTCACTCAATAAAAGAAATAGAAGTGAATCCACAAAAACGCTTTGAAAGGTGATATGACGTCCCATTCACAGTATAACATAAAAAGGACAGACAATTATTACGTAAACACTGTTGATAAAGAGAGATGGAGTGCGCCACGTGATTTGGGTATTGACATTTCGAACATCTTATTGGTTACATTCCGGTTATCCTTGGTCACATATCACTACTTCGTTAAGACTGTCATTAATAAAATTAATATCGTTTTTGATTAAATGACCGAATGTAGATCATATCCTGTTCTATTAATAATTTGTTTCGTCAACATGAAAAATAAACAATCACTTAAAACAAACACAAACTCCTGGCGTCATGTCCGGGCGGTGTTTCTTCCTCTTCTTTATTGTTCTTCGTTTTTCTTCTTCCAGTTCAAACCTGTCTCTTCCTTCTGACCACATCTTTGATTTAACTTTTTGCAGAAAAACTTTTACCAAAATTTTCCCAATTCAATTTGGTTGTACATTTTGAGTAGAGTATAAAATGTTACTTCTGGGCCAGGGCATTTGGCGTCTCAAAAATCAAGGCAAAATTATACCAATTTAACTGTTTTTCCAAAATTCAACAACCGAGCAAGGCCTAAAAGCCTTCAAAAAGTAAACAACCAAAAAGGCCTGAAAACCTGTCAAAATCATTAATTTTTATTCACCCTAAAAGCTCCCAAATATGTGTAAACCGCCAAAAATTGGGCAGAAGAAAAAACCGTTAAAATCTCCCAAAATAACGGAAAATTACCTCAAGAACGCCCTAATAAACTATCAAAATACCTTGTTTTTACACACCCCAAAATGGTTTTCTACTTCTGGACCAGGACATTTGGCGTCTTAAAAATCAAGACAGAATCCTACAATTTTAGTGTTTTCCCAATAGCAAACATTCGAAAAGATCTAAAAAACTTACAAAATGTCTTGTTTTTGAACACCCCAAATGGCTTTTTATTTCTGGACCAAGACATTTGGCGACAGAATCTTACAAATTCAGCTGTTCTCCCAAAGGTAAACATCCGAAAAAGACCTAAAACCCTTCAGAAAGCATTCATTTTTATGCACCCCAAAATATTAAAATATCCGTAGACCACCAAAAATTGGGCATATTATTTCTGGACCAAACCAATTGGCGCATGCAAAAAACAGAGAAAAACCACACCAAATCAAAAAGATATATTTGGCGCCTTACAAACTAATGTTGTGAAATTCCTTCAAAAATCATAATTTTTTATGCTCCCAAAAATACTAGTTAGACCACCAGAAAAGAGCACATGGGAAAACTGTTGAAAATCATCTAAAATCAAACATAATTACATTTAAAGCATCCAAAAAACCTTACAGCATTCCTTTGTTTTGAAACACCCCAAAATGGATTTTTACTTCTGGAGAAAGCATTGGCACATGCATCAATTATTGGTGGCATATCACAGAAAAACGTTTTCAAAATTTGTTTGATTTTTGTATAATGGCAATAAAGCTAGGATTACATCGACCATAATACATAACAATTATTGTATCCAAATTTATTTCTTAAAGGTAAACAGCACGTAAGACGTTCGATCGCGCAGCGCTTAAATTTAATAACGAATAACGCATTTTGACTTTTGAACGTTTTTATTAAACAGAAGACGGTCGATGATTCAGCGTCGGTTAAAAAAACAAATTTACTATTAAAAACAATTTTTTTCTGTTATAGAAATTGTTCTTATTCTTATTGTAGTATTCAACGGTAGACAACCAACAATGTCATTATTGTTATCTAGTTGTCTTCATGAAAAACCATCTAGAATTATTTTTATTTTTTTATTAAACATTTTTTTAAACTCTAGTGTGAGTTTGTTATCAATGGCCGACTTACATTATTAACAATACATACTTTGAAATTTTTAGTTGATTCTTTTTTAGTTTGCAAATCTAATTGAATGCTACACGTAAAATTATCACAACCTCATTCACATCCTAATTGTTACGATTTTACATGATTTAAAAATATTATTAGCTAGGCCTAGGTTATTTTATTTATTCTATTCTTACAACGATTTAAAGTCACTAGATTAAAATTTCTGTTTTACAAAAGACAAATTTTCTATCTAGTGACCTTACAACGATTTTAAAATTTATTATATCAAATCGGAATTACAAGTGATCTTTTCTGAAATACAATTTACTAATCTGAACTACAATTGACGCTTTCTGAAATACACTTGGAAATGGTGTAGTTTGTCCACTTATGACTGAAAAGTTTCTAAAGATTTACTAATTATTTCATCTGCTTCTTCATCTAAACTTATATGACCCTCCAAAATAGAAGGATTTATCAGTCTGTTCACTTTTTCTTTAAGTTAGTAAACGGGTTTTCGGATTGTCCAAATATTTTGGCAGATCTAAAATTTCTGGTACCTGCGTACCATGTAAGATTGAATCGTTTGATAATGGTCAATTACGCTAGAACTGATTACTATGAAAATAGTCCTTTAATTCGAATGTTAAACAATGTTAACGCATGGCATGATAAAATCGAATTTTTTGGTATTTCAAAGGGTAAATTTAAAAAAAAACGCTTCTGCTGTCCTAATCTAGTTTGTACTTGTATTGTATTTGTATTTTCTTGTTGTATTATTTTTAATCTGTTTTTGTGTTACTGTTTGTATTATTTTATTTCATGTATAAGTTCTGCGTTAATAAACATTTATTATTATTGTTAATAAACATTTATTATTATTATATGTTTACGGCAACCTGCTTTATGTTCTACATTATCCAATATTTTTTTATTTTTTATTTTATTTTTTCTCTCTTTTGTTCTCTTTTGTTCCCAATTCCTATTTATTCTCGTTTTACATGCAATCTTAATTCCAACGGAATTTAGTCCCATATTTAGGGAATTTCTGAAAATACTTTTAGATTTGCAAATAGCTATTTGTGTACCAAGGCCAAAAAGTGGTTCTTTTTTGGCCGAGTCTTTTTTTAATGGCCGAGGCGCTAGCCGAGGCCAGAAAGAAGGCGAGGGCAAAATGCCACTTTTTGGCCGTGTTACACACAAGATTTTTTTAGGCGACATCATTAAATTTACAAGTTAATTAATTTTTATTTATGACTTATTGATTTAATCAATTATAACAACTGAATAATTGTAAATATTTATGAATCGTTCAGAAAAGTTCATATTTTCCTTATTTACATTTGCAGTTTCAGCACGTGTAGCTTCACAATTTGTATGAATTAGGTTTAATGGGTTTTTTAATGTTGTTGCAGGAGCACTGCTAGACATGTTCATTTTCAATAATTCAACACGTCTTTGTTGCACTTTACAGCAGTTTGTCGATTTGATTTTACCTAAATAATTATAAAATTGAGGGTAATATCGGTATCTTGACGTAATATGCAAACCTATGGATAGATGGCGCCACCATAGATCGGCCGAAAATGTTTGCGGCCAGAAAAGACTCACTTTTAGGCCGCTTTTAAGGCCTAAAAATTTCATTTTCAGTTTAAGTCGCCTAAAAAATCTGTTTTTGTTAGTTTTTTATTTACGGTCGATTTGAGATATTCAATAGCAAAATTGCGATTTCTCATTTGAGTTGTTGATATTTTTTGGTATATTTAGTTTTTTATCAAGAATAAAAGATTTGTAACTCTTTTTAAACTGTTGGGAGTTCAGATGGTTGTCTTGTTTTTCATGATGTATAATATTCCGCTACAATTTTGTTTTCTTTAGTATTGGTCATTTGTTTATTTATTGTAAAAATTGTATTCAGTCCATATTAGTTAATTTAAATGCTCCAGAAACAAAAATACATATTGTTTTGTTTCAAATCGAACGACTTCTTTATGAATTGGCACTGAGTTGAGCTTTGGTATTGGTAGTTTTAAAAAAACTACGATATGGTAAAGACGTTCATTAGAAATTGGGCTGACAATCCTAATGAACTGGTCAACATAGGTTTGATGTCTCCCAAAACACCCATGGAAGAAGCAAGGCTTGAAATGGACGAGGTATTCAACAATCTTCAAGAATTGCATTATCTCAAATATCCACCTGCAGTAGAAGTTTAATCAAATAGACCTTAAACTTAGTACATGGTGGAAAGGGTTGAAGTTTTTAGACCAAATTTTTAGACTTCCAAATTGGCTCAATTACTCTTAAAATATATCTTCAAGTTTTACTTTGTTTTAGTAAAGTAGCAGTAAATGAAAATATGCTTATCAAGAGCAAGTACTTTGATGAATGCATGCATTTGTAAATCTTGCTTTGAAGCCTTTGGAAATCTATTCTGTAATAGCAATAACAGAAATATCAGCAAAAGATGCCTCATTACTTAAAGACAAACTGTTTTCAAAGCCAATCATCCAACCAATACTGAATTAGGACTGTTGCAGCGCTTTTCATCCTCATTTTTAGGAATAGACATTATGCCAGAAAATTTATTGATATGTTAATTAAGTTAAGTGTAAGAGTGGTCAGCACAGTCGTTTATTGGTAATAAAATGTGGGTGTTAAAGAAAATGATATAGATAAGAAAAGTTGTTTTCATACTGAATGTTTTAAAATAAAAATTGCAGCACGAGGCGTTTTCATCAATAATTTTTTTCATCTTCTGGTGCATTTTTTTGAAGATGATTGTGTAATATTATATATTTGTTTATTATTATTAAATATATTGGAATGGAAGCGTAAAATGTAAAATGAAGATTAACCGTAACCTAAACTAAACTTTACTAAAGACTTTACGACAGGTAGTTATAGTTAAACTCGACTAGAATGAAATAATCGAGTTGTTTTGTTACTTTTAATATAAAATACACATACTTACATAATTAATTAACGGCTAATTGAGCTTCTGCAAACCGTTTAGGCCAAAAATGTTACTTTAAATTCATTTCACTTAAATATTTGATAGCGCGTTTAATTGCACTCAATGACGTTACGAAAACAAATTAACACGATGTTAAGGAGTTAATTTCAATCAAACATCTAATTCGCGTTCTATAATATAAACCGGCTGGCCCAATTTCAACTTTATTATTTACAAAATATCACAAAATAAAAAAACAATTTTAAGTAATTGTGTTACAAAAACAAATTTTACGTTGGCATTGTTACTTAGGTGTAACAATATTTTTTTATAAGCTTTATAAGGTTAAAAGATAACAAATAAATTGATTATTCTAATCAGTTCTTATTTTAATTGAATAATAATCTAATAACATAATTATATTATGAGTAACAACATTTTAATTAAATATAATTTATTTTTATTTATTTATTGATTCGCCAATAACACGCTGTCTTGCATTTTCAAGACATTACATACATTTGTGTAGTACAAGTACACGTGTATAAGATAAGCGTACTCATACACACCTTCGCACTGCGTCATCTTACACGACAGCATCTTCTAATACAAACAAATCTACTACTGCCATGTAGCGGTCATTCGCAGGATCATGCTCATGTACAACATAACCTCGATTAACCTGCATTCGAGAACAGTAATCATTTTATATGAAATACGTGACACTTTTGAGTTGTAATACTTTAAAAATGATGAAAATAAATAACAAACTTAAAAAAAACTTCAAACTTTCCTAACTTCTCCCTTTTACTTCACTTTTGATTTTTTTTTCGTGACGCACTCTTACACTTTTAGCCAGTCTAAACTCAACTGAAGTTAGCTTCAAGTATCAAACCGTACTGCGTACTCTTATCGCCCGCGTACTCTTAGAACATCTTACCCTATTGATGTTAATCAGAATAAGAACAATTTCTATAACGGAAAAAATTGTTTATATTGTTTAAGAAATTTTATAGACCATATCAACGCCCGACCATCAACCGTTTTCTGTTTAATAAAAACGCTCAAAATTAAAATTAAGGCGAGTGCCAAGACTCGTCGCTGGTCAGAATTCGAGCTGAGCTGTCACATCGGGAAGGTTGTCAAGCGGTACCTCTGTTTACAACACCCCTTACTGTGCTATCGTAAAGTGATTGTAAAATGATAAATGCTTATTTTGCCTCTGCCTGGCAGAAATACTTTTTCATGGGTAAAATAATATGAATCAAAAAATTTTATTTTAAAATTGTAAGTACATTAGTACGTTGTTCAAAAAATAATTTAACTAGTCAAATAATAAATAGATTAAAGTATTATTTAATATTAGAATGCCAAACAGCAATTTTCTAAAAAAAACTAAACTTATTTGTTTTATGTTTAATTTTATATGTATTTGGTATGAAGATACAAAATACATAGTATAATAATGTGTATAATATGTACATGTTAGTAAGTATTTATAAGAAATGTGGTATTTACATAATAGGTACTTATTTACAATATTGACAATTAACTAATACATAGGTAATACAAACTCAATGACGGCGGATCGGAATAGACAATCTTTGTTTCCTAGAGTCAATTAATTCCAGCAACATGTGATCAAAATAAAACTTAATCAATTTTTGTTCCATTTTTTTTTCCAAAAAGTTGTGTCTTCATAAATATATTCATATTTCATATCACTTTCTTGTCCAAAGCAAACACCCAGAATACACATTTTTTTTCGTGTTATTCTTAACTGCCCTTGGATTTGGTAATACTAATTATGATTTGAATTTACAATGTATGTTCCATTTTTTTCTAGTTACCAAAAGTCAACCTTTTTATTCTCCCAAAAAAAATTTATATTGTTCTCAAAGGAACAAGATTTAGTGGGTTTTTCAGTAAAAGTTGAACCGGCCGGCGGCAAAATGAAAGAAATTGTCATCACCTAGTAAAACTCCGGTCAGTTTCTTAGATAAACTCTAATCCAATATTGCAAACATCAGGTAAATTGCATCCGGTTAGGTCGCTCCATAGAGTCATACCATTCAAAACAATTTTGTTTCATTCAACATTTTTTATTCATTGATGAACTTTTAAATTCTAGTGAAATAAGAAAAAAATAAACATAAATAATAAAATATGTAATAAGAAAAATAATAATAAATTACTATTTTATTAAATTTCATTTTCTAAATTTTACGTCCAACACCGTGAAGTAGTCGAGAAATTAATTCGTGTGTCATTGAAAGACTTTAGTTGAAAACATGACTATAAATTAAATGACTTTTCATACTACATAGTTGTTTCTATAATTTCATACATCAAGCATTATGAAACTTCGATGTGCTTGTACTTATTAGCACTTTTAATAACGCTCTTCTAATTGTAACCATTTTATTATCCTCTGTGCGAAACAAGCAGGTAAAAATTTTAGAAGAAATCCCTTGATTTACAACTTCCAAAGCTGGTCAAGAAACCGCAAATGAGGGTACGCTTATAAATCAACCTAGTCGTAAATTATCTGCAAAGCTCAGAGCTTCGATTGAAAAATTTTTAGTTTATCTCACTCATAACTAGACCAATTTTAATGATATCGATTTAAATTTAACGGGAAAGTGATTTTGAAAGTATTCTTTACTAATTCTAAATTTAAAAATTCACAAAAATCGGACATAAACTTCTATTCGTAAAACTACCCCTAAATTATCGAATTTTCAAGTCCTTTAACTTTTAAATTAAATGTTTTTTCCAATGTTTGATTCTTAGTTTTAGAAGAAAATATGAATACAAGCAGTTGAGAATAAGAACGAAACTGATACATGAAAAAATAAGCGAAATATTTAGACGATACTTTACATGGGATTCTCCATAAGAAAAATGTCTTGGCACTCGCCTTAAGCGCTGCGCGATCACTTTTCTGAAAACAATAATAATTCACAAACTTGCCACTGGCCGTGGCCTAATGACAAGCCATAAAAAAAATGAGGAACGGTCATACGAAGACCTCAAAATAACAATAAAGAAGATAGGTTGAATAAGAGTTTGAATAGTACTATTCTCGCTTTACAATAGTTAACATATGGCAAAAGTATTACATAAGAAGTTAGAAGACAGAAAAAAATCTAAAGTATGACTTTGAAAAGTCACGTCAACAACATGCTGAATTAGAATAAGGTTATTTGACCCATAAGTCAAACAAGGTACCAATAATATTTTATAGCAAAAGGTTGTCTAAATTCAGCTTAGACGTTGTAACAACACATTCCACTTTATCACAAAAGATTTTGACGCAAATCGAAGCCAATAGTGGAATTATTAACACGTCGTCAAACGGCTCTACAAAGGATTCCTAACATACCGTGAAGGTAACGTAATAGACGTAAGGTAATGATAAGAGACGCGTGTTAATACGGAATGGTAAGAGGTAAACTTAGCTTAGTTAAGAGTCACGAAGAGGTGAGCCATTGGTGGTGTATCTTCAGTAAGTATCACGACTGTCGTACCGGCGACACAGCAAGAAAATCACTCTGGGTGAAAAGGCATGGCTTCTACGGCGTCTGACGAAACGGTGGAGATACTAAAATCCATGCTTCAGGTCGGAGGTAAAACTTCTGGCAGTTCAAAGCGTTGATTAACTCGATCGGAAGAAATGAAAGAAAATTGGTGTAAGTCACCTCATCGAAAAGAGGATGCCACCACATAAAACCCTGTTGATTAACAACGCGATTAGAAAGATCTCGATAGAAAAAAGAGGTACTTTACCTTGCAAGAAGGGTTGAGCGGTATCAGCACGTGGAGTACGGCAAATTGACAAAAATACGTCGGTCACAATTCATCTCCGGTTTGTTCACAGTTAATAAAGGTAGTACGACAAAATGGTACCGCGGATAGTACTTATCTTTTATCACATGGCACATTGGCTCTGCCGAACCGTTCGCCTCAAAGGCTTCACGGAAAAAGACAAGATGGAGGAGATTTTACTCCGCTCGTACTGCGCAGTTTTAAAGTCGCGTTCTGCAATACCGACTTGAAGCACGTTTGTTTACAACGCGAGTTAGATTATGATCCGAAACAAAAATAAAAGTTAAGTTAAAAGGTAAATTAGTTAACGTTATTAAAAGTACTATTCTAGAGATACGAAGAGAGGAAGGAAAAATAAGTAACAAAGTCTAGGCAAAGAGGGAAGAGAGAGATAACTTTGACGCTTTGGTTGTGAAGAAAAGAAGAAGATAGAAAGATAATTTAAACGGGAAATCGGTCCCAACCATGAAAACCTAGCTAAAATTGGTGCGAAACCAAATACTAGAAAAGAAGTAAAAATCCATTTTGGGGTGTTTCAAAACAAGGAATGCTGTAAGGTTTTTTTGGGTGCTTTGAATGTAATTATTTTTGATTTTGGATGATTTTCAACAGTATGTTGTAAGTTTTTTAGAGTGCTCAAGAGATAATTTTGCTTGATTTTGGGTGATTTTTCAACGGTTTTTTCATATGCTCAATTTTTGGTGGCCTACGGATATTTATACAGGGTCCGGCAACACTTGTGTCCATCCCCAAAATCATCTTTAATTTTAAAGATAAAACTTTCAAAATTTGCATACGCTCACAGTTAACAAAGCTCTAGAAGCTGACGCAAAAATTTGTTTTTTATCACTGATAGTTTTGGCGTCGCGACGCTTTGAAAATGTAATTTTTAGGTAATTGTGAGGGTTTGTGATATCAACCCCTAATTTAATTTTTTTTTAATATAAATATGTTTAAAATATCTCAGTTGATATTTTAGATTCAATGCAAATTGTCTTCAAAATTTGAGAAATAAATGCTGTTTTATCAAGTTAGTTTCCAATTTCATTACGTCAAAATTGGGAACTACGTTTACACCCATCTGTCAACATCTTGTGTCACAAATGACATCTATCCTTTGGCTCGCTTTAGATTGTAACAAAAGTCTTACTTGGTGAAATTGTCGCTTTGTCGATGTTAATTAACAATTTCTGGTGTCCATAAAGTGCAACATGCCCGTGTTAATCAAAATTAACCTTTATAAGAGTGAATGAAGTGACTTGTGAAATTTTGGTGTAAACGTAGTTTGCCACTGCGCCGTCATAATTTTGAAAACTAACTTGATAAAGCAGCGTTTTTTTCGCAAATTTTAAACACAATTTGTATTTGATTCAAAACAAAAATTCAAATATTTTTGTTACAGTTGTTGTTGTTTTGTACAGTCGAAAAAAATTTGAATTCGCGAATATTTCCGCAAAAACTCAAAAATCGCTAAAAATTAGACTTCTTGGGCGTCGCGACGCTAAACAAACCGTGATAATAAACAATTTTTTTGTCAGCTTCTAGAGCTTCGTCAACTGTGAGCGTATGCAAATTTTCAAAATTTTGTCTTTAAAATTAAGGACGATTTTGGGGGTGGACACAAGTGTTGCCGGACCCTGTATAATTTTGGGGTGCATAAAAATTAATGTATTCTTGAAGGGTTTTTGGTCTTTTCCGGATGTTTACCTTTGCAAGAACAGCTGAATTTGAAAGATTCTGCCTTGTTTTTTGAAGACGCCAAATGTTCTGGTCCAGAAATAAAAAGCCATTTTGGGGTGTTCAAGGTTGTTTACTTTTGGGAAAACACTATATTTGCTGAATTCTACCCTGTTTTTTTGTGTGCCCAATTGTTTGTGGTCTACAGATATTTGGGGTGGATAAAAATTAATGCTTTTTGAAGGGTTTTAGGCTTTTCTCGGTTGTCGAGTTTTGGGCAAACAGTTAAATTTGTAGAATTCTGCCTTGATTTTTTATACGCCAAATGCCCTGGCCCAGAAGTAACATTTTATACTCTACTCAAAATGTACAACCAAATTGAATTGGGAAAATTTTGGTAAAAATTTACTGCAAAAAGATAAATTAACGATGTGATCAGAAGGAAGACACAGGTTTGAACTGGAAGAAGAAAAACGAAGAACAATAAAGCAGAGGAAGAGACACCGCCCGGACATGACGCCAGGAATTTGTGTTGGTTTTAAGTGATTGTTTATTTTTCATGTTTCATATTAATTTTATTAATGACAGTCTTAACGAAGTAGTGATATGTGACCAAGGATAACCGGAATGTAACCAATAAGATGTTCGAAATGTCAATACCCAAATCACGTGGCGCACTCCATCTCTCTTTATCAACAGTGTTTACGTAATAATTGTCTGTCCTTTTTATGTTATACTGTGAATGGGACGTCATATCACCTATCAAAGCGTTTTTGTAGGTCCACTTCTGTTTCTTTTATTGAGTGAGGAAGACAATTAATTTGAGCGTGTTATAGGGTGGGATTTTGGTTCTACTACGATACGAAGACGATACGATGTTTCTATGGCAACACCAAAAATATCGTAATCGGTATTTTGGTTCTCGATTTTATCGTGGCTCAACGATACGAGCCACGATGTGAGCTACGAGTTTTTATCGTGTGCATTGCAGATGTCGAATTTCGCGGGCGCGCGAAATGTTTGGGGTTTTTAACCCCCATCTTGACAGAGCGCGGTCTTTTTAGCGTCGTTTGTGCATTGTGGGAGTTTCATCAACCAGTTTTGCCGCCACTTCGCCCACACAAAGACCCATCAAGGTAATTGTAATTAAAAACAAATATAGGTAAAAATCGTATAAAATTACAACATATCAACAATTCTACAATGTTTGTAATGTTAATTTAGATGGAAAAAGGTAAAGGAAAACAACGTGCCGGAAAGCCACTGCCTCAGCAAAAGAGCCTGATGGTAGATTTCATGCTTAAACATCTAGCTTTCGCTCGCCATCAGGACTCTGACCCCGTCAGAGTGTTCAACCTTTGGGAAGAACTCACCCAAAGCCTGAATGCGTCTGGCGGGGTCCGGAAGGACAAAAAGCAGTGGCAACGGGTTAGTATGGTCACCTCTTAAATCCATAATAATTTTGTATGAATTTTAGTGCTGGGGGGACTGGAAATCTTCAACAAAAGCAAAAGCCATGGCGTTGAGGAAAAAGCAGGGGCAAACAGGAGGTGCTGGCCCCAGTGAAGATCCAGATTTAGTCTTGCTAAATCAACTTGATCTGAAGATTTTGCAAATCCTGGGGCCAGACTATGCTGGCGATGAGACGGTAGAGCTTGGTTCTCAGGTAAGTCTTCACATGAAAGTTCCATTCTTGCAAACTCTACAAATGGACCAATTAACTATTATTCTATTTCAGTTTAAATAACATTTTAGGTTACTTAAATAGATTCATGTAATAATTAAGATGAGTTTAATTTTTGTTCACATTTACCTATGTATTATAGAACATCCTTGTTGAACCTGCCTCTGAACACTGTGCCCCCGCCCTTCCAAGTTGTGCCATCGAACATCCTACTGTAATAATTGTTTTATAGGAAATATTCCTTCCATCAATAACATTCGTGTCTTGTAGATTCCTCCAGAGCCGCTTCCAAACCCTCTCCCTCAATTACCTTCCACTAGTAGGGCAAGTCCTGAGGCCAGGAGAGCCCCCAAACGAAGACGGTCCCAAAAGTCCGAAGACACCGTGGGTGAAAAGCTGCTAAAAGCAGAAGATGAGGCGAACCGTCTTCGCAGCCTCCTGGTCAAAATAGGGGAGCGCCAAGCCGAAGCACTTGAAAGATTAGCGAATACTAGTGAAAAGTTTTTAGATATATTTACAAAATTTGTTGAAAAATAAAAACTTACCAACAATTTCGTTTTATTTCAACAAGCAACCTCACACGTGATGGATGGAATAATGATTTTTTATTGCGCTTGTGCAAGTTGCGAGAAATTGTATTAGTCTGAAGAAAGCAACCAACAATTCTTTTTTTGTACTGTATTTTTTAATGTTTTAATGTCATTTAAACTTAAATTCTGTTCAAAGAAATGCTTGCTTTTATAAGCAAAAAAAAGCAATTGAAAGTGATCTGATAAACCTTGAATTATTCAACATAATTCTATGTTCATCTGCAACACAAAAGACACACGAATGTTACGTGACGTCTGTGCTCTTTTTAAAAATCTGCATTTGCGCACAAAGTAAACGACATAATGAAAAATGGTAGAAATTGGTTGTGTGCATATGGTGATTGACGAAGGGGAAATCAGTAGTAGTGTTGCAGAAGTGAAATACAGTAGAGAAAATACGAACAGGTAAATAAGGAAGCGATATTAATTAAAATAATTGTTTATTATTCTGGCACGGGTTTGAAGTGCCAAATCGAGGTTCTCCACGCCGTCGTCGTTCAATTCTTCTTCATTTTCATCAGGATCTATCAATTGTTGAATTTGATCTTCATGTGGCAAGGGCAAATTGTGGCGGATCATAACATTATGCAATATGGCACAGGCATTGATAATCGTCCCAGCCTTTTCTGGGGAATACATCAGAATCCGTTCCCGTTGCAGACAACGAAAACGAGCCTTCAGGATTCCAATGCACCGCTCCACGGTGCATCTGGCTCTGCGATGCGCTACGTTGAACCTGCTCTCCGGAGAATTATCCGCTGGATTCCTTACCGGAGTTATTAAATACGGCATGAGCGGATATCCAGAATCACCTGTGAAAAATGGTTACAAGTGATATTTTTGGTAATGTCTACTTATTTTATACCCAGAAGCCAAGAAGTCGTGTCTCCTTCTTGAAATCGCTCTCTCAGGATTTCGCCGACATTGCTTGCGCGCCACACGAAAGCATCGTGACTGGCTCCACCAAATGCAGCATTGAGGGACAAAATGCGATAATCGCTATCACAAATCTATAGGATAATGTAAGTTACAAAAGAAGATATGTAATCTCATAATGGGTCTTACTATTTGTATATTCTTCGAAAAGAACCCTTTTCTGTTATAAAACTGATGGGCCCTTTCAGTTCCAGGGTTGTGAACTGCAATATGTGTTCCATCTACAAACCCAACCACCCCAGGAATGCGGAACAACTGCATGTGTCTACAAAATAAAAGTCAAAATTAAAAAAAAAAACGTAATGAGAACTCCTTAACAACTGTACCGATGTTTTAAGTCAAGATACTCCTCAGGCTCGGGAAAACTAACATAATGTCCAAGGTGTCTCACAATGCAGGTTGACACCTCGCTAATTGCCTCTGACATTTTTGCCTGTGAGAGATTAACAAAAACATCTTGTCCTACACATCTCTGGTAACTGCCACATGCAAAAAATCGGATAACTGCTAGGATTCGCAGCTTTGGGCTCACACCGTGACGTCGACTGGGTGCGGGCATATGAGGCTCAAGAACATTTATAATGTGTGCCATCACGTCCTTATTCAGGCGAAACATCTCAACAAAACTACAAAAAGTATTTATGAATTCATAAATTCAACTTTGTAAAATATTTTTAGGATTTATAATTACCGGATATCAGGCAACAAAAACGGATCATTTTCTTCTCTTTGCCATCTTTTTATTTCTCTCAGGTATTGACCATCACCTGCTTGTAAATATGGGAAAAAACGAGCCATTTTTCAACACTACAAATTTTCCAACGGTATTTTTTTAAATTCTTCTGTCAATCGTACGTCAAACATTAGAATTAAGTTAGCCACTTTCGGAGAAAAATAGGTGGCAACAGCGCATAATTTATCGTGGCTGGATGTAGTGTCATTCGTCACATCGTATCTGTTACGGCAGAGAAACAAAATACCGAATACGATAACGAACTACGAAATTATATCGTGCCACGATATATTTCGTAGGTAGAAACAAAATCCCACCCATAATGTCAATTCCTTATCTGATTGTGCTTAATTTAATTCAGTGAACTTTTAATAAATTATCCCACATCTATTTAGTAAATTAAACAACATTTTGTCCACCGCCATGTCGATTTGGTGCCTCTTACCTTTCTTCGCTCTTCTTTGCGTGTCTTCTTCCACTTCGCACTTGTCTTTACTCCCTGACCACACCTTCGACTTTACACTTTACGACCGACTTTTACTGAAATTTTCCGACTTCCACTTGGTGGTACATTTTGACAACACCACCAAAGACATCGTCAACAGTTTCCTTCTCTTGAACGCACCACCAAGTACCACTTTCAACTATGATAGTACCAACGCCGTTATACGAGCAGATAAAGTACCTTGTCTCCACGTGGTTTATTTTGACAACCCTATGAGATTTTCACAGTACTTAAATTACGCGAATGTTCTCGCAGAAGACGTGGTACTGTTCCTGACCGGTCAAACCAGATTTCAACGTCTTTCCGCACAATTCCAGAAGATGTTAAATTTGGAAAAAGCTGGCAGAGTACTGGTGATGGTGTATGGTTCTCAAATCGAAATATACAAAGTGTCGTTTTACAACGGGAAAGACAGTGGCGTGCACTTGTTGGACCGGTTGAACCACGACGAGTTTCCGGAAGTGACGGAGCAATACTATCCGAAGACTTTCCGGGATTTCAACGGTCATGTCTTGAGAGTTGCTTACGTTGACTACTTTCCTTTCGTGTACTGCAGGCGGAAGAACGCAACAGTTTGTGAGGACGCGATTGGTTCCGAGTACGAATTCCTGAAGATCTTGAGCTCTGTTCTCCACTTTAACTTCGTGCTCATGGAATTGCAAAACGCCACCCATAACAGTGTCATCGAAAGTCTCGCCCGCGAAGAGTACGACTTTGGTATTGGTGGAATCTGGATGAACAAACAGAGGCGAGAGGTCGTCCCCTTTAGCACGCTTCTTAAGTTCGAAGACGTCGCTATCATATACAAGCAAGAGAGTCCTAACTTACCGACGCTCTTCGATGGGTTCACCGCAGAGTTTCCGTTTTTGGTCGTACTAACGTTTATGGTGACGTCCATGGTCATATTTTGGATCATCAGGTACCACCGTGGAACCATCAGTTTACCCAAGATCTTCATAGTTTTGTTTTGCATTTCGTGCGAACAACCCTGTCGACTAAGTACTATTGTAAATCATGGTACTTTTTCCATCCGCTTAGTATGGTTGGCATGGGCACTATTTTGGACCGTCCTCAACAACTCAATGAGATCTGAGTTGACTTCCATGATTTTTGAGCAACCAAAATTGGACGAAACGCTCACAAGTTTTCTCAAGGAAGGAAGATTGTTGGTGAGGTACAATGAAATGACCCCAACATTTCTAGAAGCGCTCACAGAAGAACAAAAAAGGATTCTAACGAAGTAAACACCTCGAAGACGAATTCATGGTTTTACCTCTTCTTGTAGGTCGAAAATTCTTATAATCCCAAAATTTTGCGAGAGGGTCCTGCACGTCGCAACCAGTAGAGACATGCTAATCGGACACGTGTCCAAACACCTTTATCACAGTCGTTTTCATTGCGCCCACGTTTTTTCACCAAAAGACAGACTTTTCCACCATCTCGCCGCTGGGAAATATCATGTTAAGCCACTGGCATGGCCCTTCAAAAAGGGGGCTTCTTTCGTTGGTGCCTTTAATCAACAGATCGAGCGAGCAATCAATGGTAAGAGATTTTCTTTGGGGTGAAAACTGACGTGTGGTTCTAGGGGGGCTGCTGACAGTTTTGAGAAACAGCGCTCTTTTTAAAGCAGGGATGAAGATGAAGAGAAAGTATCGTTCCCAGAGAAGCTCCACTGTGAATTTTAAGTCTTTTTCGCTCCATTTGATGACACTGGGGGTGCTATTGATGGGGTGTTTCGGTTGTTTTTTGGGGGAGTTAGTTCATTACCATTTGTCAAAGGCGTAGAAAGAGTTAGGGTGCCGGGATTTATATTACAGTGTCTCACCAAATCAAGTGGTCATGGTCGAACGTTTAACTCCGTTTAATCATTCATGAAATAAAATCAATTTCTTAAAGTCGACGTAATTTGATTCAATTTAGTTGATCCATTCCGAATGTTTATTTTTAGATACTTCTAATAAATTGTTCGTTCTTTTAGAATCGATTTACTAAATTAAACGACAGTTGCCCAAAACTAACCGACTATGTTTGTAGAGAGTCTCTTCCCCTTCTTCTTTCTTCTTCAATTTTCTTCGTCTAGTTCGCTCTGGTCTCTACTGCCTGAACAAAATTTCCCTCTAACTCTCTACACGAAAATGTTGCCAAAATTTTCCAAGTTCCAATTGGTTGTACATTTTGACAACACCACCAAAGACGTCGTCGACAATTTTTTCTTCATCAACGCTCCACCAAGTACCATTTTTAACTACGATGCTACCAACCAAACAATGCAACGACCTAAAGGTCTCCCGAGTCTCAACGTGGTGTATTTTGACAACCCTGTAAGGTTTTCAGAGTACTCAAATAACAAAAATATCTACATCAAAGATATGGTACTGTTCCTCACTAAAAAAACGGGGTTTGATAATCTCGTGGCACATTACCAGACGATGCCGAATTTTGGCAAAGCCGGAAGAGTGCTGGTGATGGTGTTTGGTGCTCAAAATGAGATATACAAGGTGTCGTCGTACCACGGCCAACACAGTGGCGTGCGATTATTGGCCAGGTTGCACCAAGACGAGTTTCCGGAAGTGACGAATCAGTACTTTCCTAGACGATTTAATAATTTGTATGGCCACGTTTTGAAGGTCGCTTATATTGACTATTTCCCTTACATTTACTGTACTCGGAAAAACGCGACGGTTTGTCACGACGCGATTGGTTTAGACTTCGAACTCTTAAAAATCTTGAGCTCCGTTCTCAACTTCAAGTTCGTGCTCAATGAAGTGGCAAACTTCTCGTACGACTCTCTTATTCAAGGTCTCGTCGACGAAAAGTACGACTTTGCGATTGGTGGGGTGTCCATGACAATCCAAAGACGCAAATTGGTTCATTTTAGCAGTCTAATGAAGTTCGAAGATGTCGCTGTTATTTACAAACACGACAGTCCTAATTTACCGACGATCTTTGATGGATTCACCGCGGAATTTCTCTTTGTTATGGTGGTAACCTACATGGTTACTGCAATGGTCGTATTTTGGATCATCAGGTACCACCATGGAAACGTCGTTTTTTCCAAGATCTTCATGGTACTGTTTCGGATTGGTTGTGAACAGCCTGCTAAACTTGGTACGATTGTCGACCATGGTACCTTTTCCATCCGCTTGGTGTGGATGTCATGGGCATTGTTCTGTACCGTCTTCAACAATATTCTCAGATCTGAGTTGACTTCGATGGTCCTCGAGAACCCTAAATTAGACAAGACTTTGACGAGTCTTCTCCACGAAGGAAGACAGTTGGTGAGTGCTTCTGGAATCTACCCATTGCTTCTAGACACCCTCAGCCCTGAAGAAATCGGCATTTTATCCAAGTAAAAACCGAGAGAAAACTCCCTAGTCTTAAAATTGCTTGTAGATCCAAAATCCGTACAACCCCAAAATTTTGCGACAGGATTATCCAAGTCGCGACAGAACGCAACATAATCATCGGAGAAGTCTCCAATTATTTCTACCACAGCCGACTCCGATGTGCTCATGTTTTTCCACAAGGAGACAAACTATTTCACCACCTTTCCACCACGAACTTCCATGTTACGCCACTGGCATGGCCGTTCAAAATGTCCGCTCCTTTCGTCCCAGCTTTCAATAAGCGCATCAAGCAGGCTATTGATGGTACTAGAGTCTTTTGTTTGTGGGAGGAATAATAATCACGTGTGGTTTTAGGGGGGTTGACTTCAGTTCTGCAGAACAATGCGTTCCTCAAAGCCAACATACGCGTCGGACACCATCACATGCGCCGCTCCACTGTCAATTTCACGTCTTTTTCGGTGCACATGGTGACGCTCGGGGGGATGCTGATGGGATGTGTGGCGTGCTTTTTGGGGGAGTTGGTTCATTACCATTGGGGGGGGAAACATCAGAAGTAGTAGCTCTCAAGGCAATCTGACGTCATTTGTGTATTTTGCACGTGTTTTTGAATGGTTGTGATGGTAACGACATGTTTGGTGGACCACTGCTGCCAACTATAAACAAATTTGAGTCTAATTCTGACAATAATATCACGTGGTTTGTGTATCAGCGGATTTCATTGGTTCCTAGGAATGAGAATGTCAAATCAAAAGTGGGACAGCTGATCACGTGACTTATTACAATCATTAGTAGTCCGTACTTTTTTCGCCTTTGTCATTCATGAAATTAATTTCTTGTTTGTTTAGCGCTTTCACTTATAGATTCCATTAATCAATTTTTTATACTTCTATTTACGTATCTTATCTATTTACTAAATTGAACGACGCAACACAAACTCTTTTCATTTCGCCATGTTTGTTCAGTGTTTCATCCTCTTCTTCATTCTCCTTCATTCTTCTTCTCCCAGTTACCACCCTTTGTTACTCCCATCTGAAGACGCGTTTGATCTAACCTTCTACGCCAAACTCTTGCGAGCTTTTTCGGAGTACCATTTGGTCGTCCACTTTGAAAACACCACTAAGGAGATCATCAACAGCTTTTTTCTCTTCCATTTCCTCCCAACCACTCTGTTTAACTACGATACTGCCAGTCATACTATGCTGCGACCAGATGGAGTTCGCTGTTTTAACGTGATTTATTTTAACGACCCTGTAAGATTTTCGCAGTACTTGATTCATGGGAATATGGGCGCCACTGACATTGTCATGTTTGTGACGACGCAACCCCAATTTGAAGCTCTTGTGGCGCATTACCAAAAGATGTTAAATTTGAGCAAAGCTGGGAGGGTACTGATTGTAGTGTATAGTACTCAAATTCAGATATACCAGGTGGCGTTCTACACCGGAAGCGACAGTGGCGTGCATTTGTTAGACAGGTTGAACTACGACGAGTTTCCGAAGTTGACGGAACAGTACTATCCGAAGACTTCCCGGGATTTTAAAGGTCACGTTTTGAAGGTTGCTTATATTGACTATTTTCCTTACATGTACTGTACTCTGAAGAACGCGACAGTTTGTACTGACGCGATTGGTTCAGACTATGAACTCCTGAAGATGTTGAGTTCAGCTCTCAACTTCAACTTCGTGTTGGCTCAAGTTGCGAACTCCTCGTATAACTCACTTCTTCAAGGGTTGGTTGACGAAAAGTACCACTTTGCGATTGGTGGGGTGACCATGAGCAACAGCAGACGTAAGATTCTCCAATTTAGCAACCTCTTGAAGTTCGAAGACGTCGCGGTTATTTACAAACAAGACAGACCTAACTTACCGTCGATCTTCGATGGGTTTACTCCCGAATTTGCCTTTGCTATTATGACTACTTTCATGGTCATAGCGTTGGTCATATATTGGATCATCAGGTACCACCGTGGAACCATCGAGTTGTCCAAGATCTTCATGGTTTTGTTTCGGGTTGTTTGTGAGCAACCCTGTAGACTAAAAGAGGTGGTAAACCATGGAACTTTTTCCATCTGCTTGGTATGGATGGCATGGGCACTATTTTGTACCGTTATTAACAACATCTTAAGATCTGAGTTGACTTCCATGGTACTTGAGCATCGAGAAGTTGGTAAGACTCTAACGAGTCTTTTACAAGAAGGAAGAGTTTTAGTTAGGGAATCCGGGCTTACGCCAATGTTCCGGAACACCCTCACCCCGGAAGAAAACGCTCTCTTAGCCAAGTAAACACCACAAGAAAGTAGTACCAGTTTTAACCTTCTTCGTAGATCCAAAATTCGGAAAACCCCAAATTTTTGCGAGCGGATCATCCAAGTTGCTACAGAACGCAACATAATCATTGGAGAAGTCTCTAAGTATCTCTACCACAGTCGTCTTCACTGTGCTCACGTTTTCCCACAGAAAGACAAAATTTTTGACCATCTTCTCACCACAAACTCGCATGTTACAGCACTGGCGTGGCCCTTCAAGACGGGAGCACCCTTTGTTGGGGCTTTCAATAAAAGGATCATACAGACCACTGAAGGTAAATTTGTCTGTTTGTGGTAAGAGAAATGACGTGTGGTTTTAGGGGGGTTGTCTTCAGTTTTGCACCACAAGGCACTTTTTGATGCCAAAATGCTCTTTCGGAGGCGCCGTCATCATAGGCGTTCTACTGTCAATTTTGATTCGTTTTTGGTGCATATGATGACGTTGATGACGATGTTGGGGGCGTGCATTGTCTGCTTTTTGGGGGAGTTGGTTTATTATAGGTGGGGAAGAAAGGAGTAAGAGATTTTTTTGAGTTAAATAAAGTCGTCTTTGATACCTGCAACTTTATAGAATAAGTGACAGGTATTTTACATTTACAGTGTGATTAAAAAAATAAACAATTTATTGTGACATTTTGTAATACACCACTTCTATGACAAAACACACTGTAGCCACCACCAACACAGCACCATGTAGTACCAACTGATTTAAAATCACGTCAAAAGTCCCACCTGTTCCCCTTTTCTTTTCCACGTTCTCAAAAAACAAATCGTAAGTTTTGCCAACTCTAACTCTGTTACCCCACAAACTCAACAAACCAGCTGGAAAAAATCTGTTAGTACCCATCTGTATACTTCGTACTCACCATGCATGACCCGTTTGATATACACGTTAAACGAATCAACGAAAGAGGCGCTAAGTTTAAACGCCCACGCATGGGGCGTCTGTCGGAACCTAATAATCGAAAACTTTAATTTTTTCTTGAGTTTTCGGCACGTCAGCGTTGTATGAAGTGAAGTTCGTGCCAACTCACCCAAAATCATTGCTTTGTGGGTTTGGGCGTACGCCAAAGCATCGCATTTATTTTCAAATGTGATAGGAACGGACCTGGAAGAGAGGCATGAGGGACGCTTTTTTTTCTAAAAGTTTTACCTGTCGATAAGGGCGATTTCGTCGTTGCTCATTGAAGGTATGAGTGTACCAAACATGTAAGAGTCGAGTACCATGGTGTACCCATCGTCTATGAGAGTTTCAGGGGTAATAATGGGTCCTCTTGGGTGTATCATTGCTGCGGTCAAGCGACATTTATACATGACGTTCAGAGGCATGATGTACAGCGACCACACGGTGAAGAAGATGTAGAGACACCAATGGTACTTCTTCGAGATGATGGTGCGAAGATGTGGCAATGGTTGCTCGGAGAGAGTTTGACCGACGATCAACAACGCGTTTTGGAATGGAGTTTGAGTAAATGAATCGCAGTTGAAGCGGAAGAACAAGAAGATAACTGCGACGAACCACACGGCAAAGAGACTAATTGAAGTGTCGATGGATCTGTTGAAATCAGGAAGATGTGCCCACAGTGGTTTCTTGTAATGGTAAGTCAGGACGATGGGCTCTAGTTTGATGACATTGCTGAATTGGACGTCCGCTTTTCGAAATGAAGTTAAAGTCAGGCCACCGATGGCTAAATCAAACTTTTCTGAAGTTAGGCTTTGAAAAAGAGCCGCGTAGGAGTTGTTGGGGACTTCTATCAGTTGGTACGAGAAGTTAAGGGGTTTGCTGACCGTTTCCAAAAGCTTGTAGTCAATTCCAACTCCAAACTTACACAACGATTTGTTTCTGCGGTTTTTTCCCAAGCAGTAAATGTATGGGAAATAATTAATGAAACCAATTTTCAGTTGGTACCCTTGAAAGTCATGGATCTTCTTTGGAAGAAGTTCGTTTTCAGTTAACGAAAAGTGGTCAAAACGTGACTCTTTCAAGAGGTCCAACGTTCCGGTTTTTCCACAGTAAAAGCACAAAGAGTACACTTCAACTTTTGTCTTATGGTAGATGAAAATGAGCACCTTTCCAAACCTCCTCAAGTCTTGAATCTCCAGAAATCGCCTCTTCAGCGAAGGAAGATCTGTGAAGTCTCTCTCCTTGACCACAAATAAAATTACGTCTTTCTCATGAATGTTGTCGTGCCGTGACAAGTACCCGCCTATCTTCTCCGGCTCGTCAAAAGTCCCACGTTGACACATTTCAACCCTTTTGGTCTCCGAAGCTCCTGAGAGCTGTCGTGGTTATAGAGGGTGGTTACGACAGGGTTAGACGCCAGGACGCGTCCAGAGATTTCAAGAGAGGTGTTTTCGACGTGGATTACCAGGTCATGGCGTTGGTATTTTTGGAGGAGTTTGGAGGAAAAAATAAATTCTGTCGTGATTTTCGGATTAATGTTGAATGTTGATAAGTTAAGGGATGCTGAAAAAGAAATTAGGTTGAAGAGTACAGTTTTTAATAACATGGTGGTGCTGTGATCAATACTTGTATATTGACTGGGTTTGTTTGGTTAATATTTCAATTGGTAGTGGTGGATGAAAGTTAATAGGATAGATTATGGAAATGAGTTAAGTTTGATGAAAGAAAAACAGACGTTTTACCTGGCACATCCACCATTTCTAGTGTTGTTTTTGCGTCGTGGTTGGTATTCTCTTGCATTTTCGGCTTCTGTTTTGCTTGGAGCTGCACTCCACGAAAGATAAATCGAATGAGAATTCAAAGAAGAATCTATAAAAAAAAAACATCAAAAAAGTTTTCAATTATAAAAGTTACTCAAGAAATATCGAATAATGAAGAAAAAACTATATACAAGGTGTTTATAAATGTTTCTAGCAGCAAGGGTGGCTATGAAATGTCAAAAAAGTTTTGCCGGTTATTACAAATGTGGGTTTAGATTTTTCGACTGTCATTTGAAGGTAACCTCAATCACAGAGTTAACTTAATTTTGAACAAAAACTGTTCTAGTTATGGTTTTAAACTTGAAAATCAAAGACTTGGACACAAAACCGTAACTGAAACGTCGTTGACGTGAGTGACGTTTTAAATGTAGTTAAACATAGCCATATTCGTTATGAAAACAAGCGTCAAAATGGTGCATGGCAGAAATTTCAGAGCCACCCTTGATGCTAAAAACATTTATAAACACTCTGTAGAATTCAGTTGAGAAACCAGAAAACAGAGGAAACGTCTCGGCAAAAAAATATAGAAACAGTAATAAAAAAAACGTAGTTAAAGCTCCGGGAAAGTGCCAAATAAAATTGAAAAAAAGATTCAAAAAAAATACAGATATTTTACTATTTTATTTATTTTTAAACTAAATACACCAAATATGCTCTCATTTTACGCAGAATTTCAGGTAGAATTCAAATCTATTTTTAGATTTTATTTTTATTATGACAACAAATAACCATTGAAATTTTCGGGTAGTGTAATGTCAAATTATAAAAATGGGAATTTTATAAGTTTAAAAATTTTTTGAGCTTTGAATCTTTAGGACTAGAACATATAAAATAACTGTTTGCGCCGTCGATTTTCTCATGTCTTATTTGATTAAAATTTGGCCTTACGTTATTTTATTTTTTTAATAATCATTCATCAAGAGGTAAAAAATGTCAAATTTTCGTTTTTGCTTCTAATTTCTAAGATTCGTGAGCCATCGATGTCAGCTTTTGTTCATTTTTAGATTTCCACATACTCTTTCGATTGATATTAAACACAAAGAAATTAGATGAAGTTTTTGTTCCGAAAAAAAATCTTGAAGATGACCCCTACACTCAATTCTAAAATCTATTGATGTCAATATCTGTTTTATTTTTATAGTAAATATTACAAACATGCACTCATTTTACGCAGAATTTTACGTAAGAGTCAAATCTACTTTTGGATTTTTTCTAGGACAACAAATAACTGAATTAGAAACGGGTGAAATTTCCTGGTACTACCAAATTAAATGCGATTTTTTAAACAATTGAAATTTGTTGGGAATTTTTGAAGCTTTGTAATTTGAAACTAGAGCATGTAAAAGCAAACAGCTTCCTCACCCGTTTTTCTCTTATAAAATGTTCGCGTTTGCCAAACTGGAAACAGTTAAAAGTTTCATTTTAATGACAAATTTAATTGACCACTCTGTATAATTTGCCACGTTACTTACTGATTGTCAACATGATTCTATTGTTATTTATCTACCATTCATCGATGCATGACCTATTAAAATAATTAATAAACAACCCTACAAGCCACATCACTATCAAATTCAGTAGATAAACCACCAAACATGTTATTACCAACGACTCTCCTCCACCTAATCTCCCTCACCGCCTCCATCAACCTGACAACATTCGACATTGAAACCCAACTCCCTGACGTATTCACATTCTCCTTCAAATTACTAGAAAAATACCAACACCACGACCTAGTCGTCCACGTTGAAAACTCTTCAGTGGAGACCACAGGACAAATCTTACTCTCAAATCCCGTCGTGACCACCCTGTACAACCACGACACATCTAACGAGCTCAAGCGACCAAAAGGGATGAAATGTGTCAATGTCGTGACTTTCAACCCTGAAAAAATCGCGGAATATTTGTCCCGTCGTAACAACGTCCACGAGAAAGACGTGATTTTGTTTGTCATGAACGACAGAGATCTCACCGGTTCGCTGAAGAAGCGACTTTTGAGGATTCGAGCTTTGAGTCGGTTTAGCAATGTGTTGATTTTTTTGTACCACAAGACAAAAGTTGAGGTTTATAGTCTCTGTTATTACTGTGGTACCACCGGGCGAATGGAGAGGTTAAAAGCGACAGCTTATGAAGAGTTTTCGTTAAGTGACCACGAGCTGTTTCCGGAGAAGATCCATGATTTTCAGGGGTACCAATTGAAAGTTGCGTACATTAATTACTTCCCGTACGTTTTGTGCTCGAAGAAGAACGACAGAAATTCTTCGTTGTGCGAGGAAGCTCTTGGTTTAGAGTACAAACTTTTGGAGACACTCAGTACGAGTCTTAACTTCACGTACCAACTGGTGGAAGTACCCAGAAGGTCGTACTCGGCGCTGTTCCAAGGTCTAGTTTTGGAAGAGTTTGATTTGGCCATTGGTGGTTTGACCATCACTGAAAGACGGAAGATGCAGGTGCAGTTTAGTACCGTCATTGAGTTCGAACCATTGGTACTAACTTATATTTATAAGAAACGGTGGTTGGTTGATTTATCTCCACACCACGAGTTTTTGGGCACTTTTTCCCGCATTCTTTCGGTATGGTTCGTTGCACTTCTCTTCTTATTTCTTCGTTTTAAAAGTGATCCTCTTATTAAAACCCCGTTTTTCAACGCTTTTTCCACCGTCGCTCAAGCTCTCCTCGAGCAACCCATACCACGTCTTGGTACCATCTTCTCCAAGAAGTACCACTGGTGCCTCTACATTTTTTTTGCTACTTTTTGGATGTACATTATGATACTCAACGCTTTTTACAAGTCGTTCTTGACGGCCGCATTAATCCACCCAACTCCCCCCATGGTAACCCCACAGACCCTCGTGGAGGCTGGGTACGTCATGGTACTCGATTCCTTCATGTCTGATACTGTCATTCCCACTATGAGCGACGAGGAAATCCTTCTCGCCAACAGGTAAAATCGTTCAAAAAAAAAAACGTCCTTCAAGTCTCTCTTCCAGGTCTTCTACTCTTCTGGTTAACAACAAATGCGATGCTTTGGCCTACGCTCAAGACCATAAAGCGATGGTCATGGGGGAGTTTTCCAATGTTTTCCTCCACACGAGATTGACGTGTGAGAAGTTGAGGAACAGTTCAAAATTTTCGGTGATTGGATTCAAGAAAAATCCTCATTCGTGGGCGTTTAAATTTCGCGCGCCTTTCGTGGATTCGTTTAATTTGCACATCAAGCGGACCATGCATGGTGAGTACGATTTACATATACAGAGTGGTCTTGAAACGAGTGTTTTAGCCGGTTTGATTAATTTGTGGAGCAACAGCATTCGGTCGAAGAAAATCTTTAACGATTTGGAGAAGAAACACGAAAGTGGGAATTTCGAAGTGTTTTTCAGTCATTTGGTGCTTTATTCCATTCAGATAGGCATTGCTACAGGGTGTTTTATTATAGAGGTAGTTTATTACAGAGTGTCGACACAAAGGTTGATGTTTCTACTCTAACTTGTATATGCTGAGTCAGTTTTTTCGATCACACTATATATGAAAGTAAAATTGCAAAAAATTGTATACAACCCCCACTTTTTGGAGATTTTTAAACACGCCTCAAAGCGTCCCAGGGAGTTTTCATTAAATTGTTAATACCTGTTATTACAAATGAAACGAAGCGTTTTGGTGACACTAATTTGCAACAGAAGTGTTAGAAACGAACGCAAGTTTCAGTGAACGCATCATGGCGTCCGTGAAAGTTTCGGATTGGTTTGAATTGTTTGTTTGCTTTAATCTAATTGGATGAGTTAGCAAGTTTAACGTCATGGGAAGTAATGAGAGACAAAACAAAGATTTCATTCATTTTACTTTTGTTTTTTGTTCATTTATCAAATGTTTCGTGCTTTTCAAATTACCTGTTATTCGTCACAGTTGTCGCAATCAATAATTTCATGGTGGATTTCGAGAAACTGCTTAGAAAAGTGAAGGTCGGATTGTAGACCACGCAATTTTTTATTTCTGTCAAACTTCATTAATTTATATGTTACACTGCTCGCCAAAATGTAGGGAAGTTTACGTCACGATGTGTATTACACTGTTCGCCACAAATTAAGGATCGCGCATGCTTCTGTTTGATTTTTGAAGTCTATCTTTCTGACTAAAACTATGACAAAATTCTGATATCGATATTTGCTTAGTTTTAGAGTAAACTTAAGTTTTTATACATCAGTGTACGCAGAATTCTACGCAGATTCCAAATCTGGGATTTAAATTTAGATCCGACAACAGATAACTGAGTTATGGCCGATCAAAGTTTCGGAAAGTTGATTTTCATTTTTTCTCAATTTTAAAGTTAAATTTCTCGAAAACTATTTGAGATATTGAGATGCAGTTTGCGCCATTCTTTTTCTCGGCTCATTTTACGTTAGAAAATGTTATCAAAAGCCCAAAATTCGATAGTCGATTTTTTGCGAAAAAAAATTCCGACTCAAACGATGAAAATTTTTCATTTTTTTTATTTTTGGCCATAGCTTGTAAACTATTTATCCGAGAGATTTCAAATTCAGCCAGTAGATAGATTTCGAGCTCCTCTTTCGACTGATGTATAATTCAATGCTATTAAACGTCATTTTCATTTTGAAAACATTGATTGAAAATCACTCTAAAATGATGTTTCCAAAACAGTTTTTGGTCGATACCTCGTTTATTTATTAAGAAAACTCAACAAATTTGGGTCTCATTTTACGCAGAATTTCACGCTGAACTCAAAAGCATGATAATTTTTTAATTTTTGTCAATAAGTAACCGAGTTATGGCCGTTTGAAATTTCGGGTTGTCGCCAGAGGGCCAAATTTTTGACGGTTCAAAACAATTCGTGCTCGATATCTCGGAAACTATTTCAAATATTGAGTTGCGGTTTGCGCCATCGTTTTTCTCACAATTTTTTACCTAAGAAACAGTTCTCTGATTTTTCTACAGTCGAAATTTGCAAATTTTCGCGAAAATTTATGACCAAAACTATGGCCAAACTTCTCATATCGATATCTCGCTTAATTTTTAGAGTAAACTTGAGTTATTCTACATCAGTGAACGCAGAATTTTACGCAAATTCCAAATCTGGGATTTAAATTCAGATCCGACAACAAATAACTGAGTTGCGGCCGATCAAAGTTTCGGATAGTTGATTTTCATTTTTTCTCATTTTTCCCAATGTTCAAAGTTAAATATCTCGGAAACTATTTCAGATATTGAGATGCGGTTTGCGCCATCGATTTTCATGTAATTTTAATGAACGCAGCCCTCTTAATCGTAAACGTATGTCTCCAAAATATCTGCCATTTACTAAACTCTTCTAGTTAATGTAACGTTTTTGTGACAAGTTAAGACGCACGTTCTCAAGGTGTGGGCCAACTAGATAAATAATTAAATTGATCACTTTGTAACAAATAAAACAAATTTCTTAACTTGATAGCACTAAAAAGTGACACATGGAATACTTGGAATCTAGTCGCCTTTTATCATGGCCTGCTCCAATCGTAAAATCGAATGATCACGTTTTTCCTAAAAAACATGTTTACTAATCTTCCGCATTATTTTTCCTCTCTAAAATTAATTGAATATTTTTTTATTACACTTATCGATCGATGGCCACACTGTATATTAGTGTTGTCACTTCTTTAATGCGTTTCTTTGTGTAACTGTTTGAATTCCACTCCCCCAAAAATGACAGTAGAATAAGATTTCGGCAGTTCCTCCCCCACGCTCGTGTAATTACCCCCAAGACGAATCGATTGATGACATTGTCATGTTGTTAATTACAACCAGAACTAACCCGAGGCACGCAATTCCATCATCGGCCGTCATAATCATCCACCGCGTCTCTTTAACATGTCCGATTTTTTCTTCGTCTTCGTCCTTCTCCAAACTATCACTTCTTCATTGTCGAACTTGGAACCCGTCTCGGAAAGTGAACGACTAACCCGTCTGAGTCTCGCTCAGTGTGTTAAATACGCGGCGGATCGCTTCTTCAGCGAGGGAACTATGTTGTACATGCTCCCTGGGAAGGAAGTGGACTCCAAACTACCCTCGACGACGCTTCTTGACCGGTTACTCCTCTTCGATTTGATGAGGGAGTCTAAGTGGGCTCTCACCATCAAAAACCTGTCGAAAGAGACAGATGATGCGATCAAACCAAACTATTATATTCTTCAGCTGCGAAAACTTGAGGACTTCTTCGAGGAAATCAAAGTGTTGAAGGGGTACAAGAACTGGAATCCTCACGGAAAATTTTTGATAATTGCCTCCCGGATTGTGGATACTCCAAAAAACGTCGCGACGAAGATCATGCAGGAGTTGTGGAACTTCCATGTGGTCTATGGCGTGATTCTTCTTCCAAACCTTAAGAACACCACGACTTTCTTGGCGTACTCGTGGTTTCCTTACCATGGAGGAAACTGCGGCGACGACTTCGCCAGAGTCACTTATATTGACTCCTGCAGTTTTGGTCACAACACTGATTTTGTGGATTGGTATGAAAATCGGATTCCTGACAAGTTCAACAATTGTACTTTGAGAGTCAAGATGGTGGATCTGCCACCATACGTCATTAAAATTGGCAACAACAGTTGGAGCAACTTCACTTCCGGGGTTAGCAGAGGAACGGAAATTAATTTGTTGGATTTGATCGGAAATATTTGCAGCTTGAGGATGTTCTATTTCACGTCGGGGGTGGCAATGAACCATGGTAACGTTTCGTTGGTAGCACTGAAAACTTATCACAGCATGTGAGTCTTGTGGTTGGTAGCACTGGGCACTTTTCTTACTGCACATTGGAATTGGTTTGTAATGGGATTTCCCTTGCCCCAGGTGACGTCTTCGCCAACGGCACTGTCACCGGCAACCTCAAAGATCTTCAAGACGAATCGGCGGACGTCGTTATTGGTGCCTACGGAAAAACCCCCCAAATCTCTTTATCGTTCGACGACGCCTTCTACCACTACGAAGACCTAATCTTCTGCGTGCCCTCCTCCTTCAAACGGAAGAACTTCGATTCTATTACTACCATAATCCGCCCTCCAGCTCTCTTCCTTACCTTTATAGTCTACATAACTCTTTCCGTCTTGATGTGGTACTCCAGCAGCAAAGAAGTACCCGCATACAAAAACCTGGGTACTTGTGCCTTAGTGGCGTTTGGGGCTCTCCTAGCCTTTCCGGTTTTTCTCCCGAAAACCACAAGAGTTCGCTACTTTTTCGGCCTTCTTATCGTGTTTAGTTTCTGTATTATTACAGCGTACCAAACTTTACTCACCAGTGCTCTAAGCAATGTTACCAACGAGCAGAAAATCAGTACAATCGAGGAGTTGCTCGAGTCGAAGTTGAAGATCTACGCGATTAACTCAGTCGCTCGGTTTTTTCCAACCGATGGTACTAACGAAGATACGAATCGTATCAACGCCGCCATCTTGAAAAAATGGCGGTCGTGTACTAATTACGGGAGGTGTCTAGATCGCGTGGCGTTGGACAGAAACGCCGCCATCTGCTTCCCAAAAGGAGTGACGGACTACTTTGAAAATAGCTACAGGAGTTCGGAAAAGAAGCCTTTAATTTACTGTTTTAAAAAAGCGGCAGTTTCGTACCCTCTGACTATAATCATGCGAAAAGGGTTCCAACTTTTCAACCGTTTTGATGTGTTAATTTCGCGGATTTTAAGCGGCGGGTTCATGCAGAAGTGGGAAAGAGAGATTTTTAACACACGATTTGAAAACATCACGTCTATAAACGAAGAAATTTTGCTAAATGAAGAAGCGAAAGAGTCGAATTTGGGGTTTTCGAGTTTCGAGCCTATTTTCGGGATTTGGGTAGTTGGCTGTGGAACAGCCCTCGTGGTTTTTATCAGCGAAGTTTATTGGAAGTGGTTAAATAAAAAGACACGTAATTAATTGCGGGTTTAGTGTTAATTCGAAGATAAAGTCAACAAACATTGGCTGTGGAATAGTCGCTTGCGTGCCTGATGTGGAAAGATAAGAGAAATGTGATCTTCCTAATGTGGAAAATGTTTATTGATATTTTTTGTGGGGTTTTTCCTTCCACGTCTAGTCGGCCTTGCATTTATTACGTACCTAATTATAGTGCTGTTTAGTTTTTTTCCCAAGTTGGCAATAGATTTGGTTGTGTTGGCATCCCTGACTACACAATAAAAATCTGTTTTCCTCTCATAAAAGTGAATAAAAAGTAGACGACCTCCCCCACGAACACCACTCCCGCCGCCGCCAATCCCAGAAACAAAACACTGAAAGCACTGCTCAGTTTCTTCAAGTTCAAGAAGTTGTCGTCGGTTTTATTCACCGCCATCTCTTCATCTAGGTACTTCTGATTGTATATTTTCCCCAACCAAAACTCCACGAAGCCTCCTTCAGCTAGACGGATAATAATCTTGTCGAAGAGGGGGGCCAATGGGAACCCCCGCCTCATCAGCGCGATGACAGGGTACGACGCTGTGGTACTCGGAAAACAAAAACTCAGAGGTACATTTTCCGCGGTCACGAAAGATTTCTTCACGTATGAAGTATAGGAGGATGATAAGTAGAGGGCGCTGTTTCTTTCGGTTACCACCCGGGTGAAGCACTCCCTCATATCAGAGCATTCTTCTGAGCGTTTGACCACATGAGGTGGATAGGTAGAGGAGAAGAGTGCGGCATCCTCGGCGAAGATGTGGAGGTCGTTGTCGAGGATCTCTTCCAGGGTGGTGATCTGGGAACTATAAGTTGGTTTGGCGAGGTTGCTCACTAAGTTGGTTTGGTAGAAAAGGGAGAAGTTGAGGGAGAATAAGAGCCAGAAGGAGAAGATCCAACGAAGGATCTTTGTTTTGGGGCGGTGGGGGATGGAGATCCCCAAAAGTCCAGAGAAAGAAACTTGGAGGTTGTAGATATAACTCCTGAAGAGCGTCTCTTTGGTGTTGAGTTTGCTCAAACCGAACATGACGAGACTAACACTGAAGAAAGAGAAGAACAGAGCTATCCAAAGCCTGTAACTGATCGCGTCAACGATTTTCTTCCACGGTGATTGGACCTCGGCGTGGGGGACGCACCAATAGTAACTTTCCACGAAGTACGCATTGCTAGTTTCAAAAAACTTGAACTTTGCGGCAGATGGCGTGAAACAAGCGACTGTAATGTCGACTTTGTTGTTTCTCAGGAGTGCCAACAGACCAGTTCCGGTACCATTATCGTGCAAAACTCCCCAATCTTGAATCTTCTCCGACATGATGTAACTAACATTCAAGTGCAACTTTGCACCAATGGCTTCCATGATTTCGACTTCAAGGCCCTCCTTTATAATATATTGATCCGTATTGGCTACTCGAACTACCGGTTTCATTATGTACGGGGGCCACTCGGTGGTACCAACCTTGATTTTACACCAATTGAACATTTTGGGGATTTTCTCCGGGAACAATTGGGAGTTGTTGCGCATAGTACCATTGCTACACACGTCCAAGAGGCGGAGCTTGGTGTAGTCCACGCCTCTTTTGCAAGGGTACGGAAACCACGTCAGTACTCTAACCTGTGATTGGTTGTCGCCAGTTGCTAAGACAACGAAGTTGTAAATACCGTCAAACCAGAGCTTCTCAACCATGTCAGAGATTTGTTCGCTATCGTTGTGAATGTTGGCAACAATGACGAACTTCGCTTGGGAATTCCACGAGCTTAACTCCTTGAAACTCTGAATTGTTTTCTCAAGTTCGGTGGAGTTCGTTGCTTCAACGATGTAGTTTTTGGTACGTTGGTCGTACCCTAGGTCAATCAAATTTGAGGTTTTGATGGAAAAAGAGTGACCTCGGTGGGTTAAACTCCTGAAGAACTCTTCGTCGAAGAGATTAACAGAAGAGAAGCTGAGCCAAATACTCCCGTGGTCTAGAAACTTCGAGGAAATGCGGTGGAGACACATTTTGAGAGAGGCGTCACTGAAGGTCAAGACCAGGAGGGTGGCGAAGAGTTTTAACAACATAGTGCGGCGAGTTAGGGGGATCAATCTTTTTATAGGTGGTAACAATGGGGATTAATGAGGACTTTGTTTTACAATTAATTAATTAAGTTAAGTTGAGTGAATAATTAACGTGTTTTTATTTCATTAAACTTATTGAGGTGATGCTTAAAGGAGGCTTTGAAACGTGGATAATGGTGGTAGCACTGTCTTTGACAGTTTGAGGTTAAACAGTAATTAGTTCAGAGTCACCAACTAATTTTACCTAAAACAAATTCCCCTAGAAACACCAGTAAAGACATTAAAATTCCTGCAATATACAAAACAAAGTGAGGGTAATAAGTTTTCGCATTGATCGAGTACTGTTTGGTTGTTTGGAACCGCCCCAAATTACGGTACCTTCCGTTTTTGGCCCTCAGAAACTTTTCTTTCCAAATGTTCATAAAACCTGAAACAAGTCAAAATTTTTGGCATTAACACCATCACTAGATCACCTCTCATGATCATCGTCTTTATATCTTCGTCAATTGTTGAAAGAAACGGAGTTCCAACCTTAAAAGGGAGAGCATACAAAACTTTTCTCATCAAAATAGCCCCAACTGGTTTGGATACTGAAGAGATTTTCTGGTCTTGACCACAGAAGTACTCAGAATGGGCAAAAACGTCCATAAACGGTTTAATTACGATGTATTTATCCCGATTAAGGTACTGCATCGAGTGACAGAAATCAGAGGTTTTGACCAAACGTCTAGAAAACAATATAGTAGGTTCGACTTTGAGCTTCTTTAACTTACCCAGAAGTGGTCAGTTTTCTGATTTGCTCAGAAGTAAGAGAGTCTGTGAAGACATCTCCACTTGTTTCCACAACCTTGTAACCTCCATCAATGAGTTCGTCCAGAGTTGGAATATGTTGAGCCGGAGGATGGATCAACACCGAAACAAGTCGAGACTTGTAAACCACGTTGATCAAAAACGAAAAAAGTAACCAACTTGAGACGACCACTAAAAGAGTGGTTTTTGTAGAAATGAAGCGCATCTTCACTGGTTGTTCTACTGCGACTTTCAGAAAGCGCTGTGAAGGAACGTGTGTTAAAAGTACCACAACTGTTAGTCTTACCTGTAGGATCGTCACCAAATTAGTTTTGACTGGTTTCAACAGAATGTAGATGAAAATAGCAGTACCAAACATACAAAAACAAATCCCCAACCACATCCATGGAGGGAATGGAAGGACCACCACGAAAACCACCGAGGAAAAAGAGGGTTCATATGTGTAAACAGCAACCACGTCTTCCATCTCCGAAGTATAACTATATTGGATTAGGTCGTACCGTTGAGCTGTCATCGTTAAACCACCAAGAGCTAAATCAAATTTCCCGGAAACCACGTTTTGGAAAAGTCGCGTGTAATCTCCTCCATGTCTAAGAAACTGGCAAGTGAAGTTTAGTCTCTGACTTAACAGTCTGAGGGCTTCAACTTCAACACCATCCAGGTCTTGGCAAGTACCGTTGATCGGTTTTGTGAGACAAAAAACAAAAGGATAGTCATCAACGTATCCAATCTTCAGTTGGTGGCCGTGGTAGTTTGGTACCTTCTTTACAAAAAACAGTTGGTGTAAGTTGGTACTGTTATACCTTCCCAAGAACTCGAGATGTTGTCGATAAAAGAAGCACACTCTGTATATGTCGCCAGTGGTCAAAACCACTAAAGCGTCTCCGGCTCTCTCTAACTCATCAGGTCATCAGGGAGAAATGGTACCGAATCGGTGAAGAACATCACCACGTCTTTATCGACGACGTTACGGTGGTACTGGAGATACTTTCTGAAGAACGTTACGTTGTGTAGAACCACAAAGTGCGCGATTTTCTCGCCAGTTGGTCGTTTTAGTTGTGGTGGTGACGAGTGATTGTAGAGTACCACTGTGGTTCCTCCGGAGTTGAGAAACTCAGTGGTTTCCTCCAAGGTGTTGTTATCCACGTGGAAAACCGTCTGGTACTCGTGGTAAGTTTGAAGAAGAGTTTCGACGAGTTGTGGCTGTAAATCTCCTTCTTGGGGTAGGAGGAGGGAAAGTTCGACTGTTAAGAAGATTAAGAAGAGTGTTGACATTTCGGAGGCGTTCTTAAGACTGAATTGTACATCGTTAATTGCTTAAAGAGATTTGGACAAAGACCAAATGGAGGTTTTATTGTTTGGTATTGATCCGTTCTAAATCCAGTCGAATTGATTTATTGTCATTTGAGTTACGGGAAAACAAAGAAAAGAAACCTTTAGAAACGTTAAAAAGAATAAAAAAAACAAAAAAATATAAGAAAAGGCCACAAATAAACAATAATAAACAGGTCTACCAACACATTTTTGAATCCAAAACTTCGTGTACAAGGCTAAACACAAAGCTGACTGTAATATGACAGTCAGTGCTACCAACACAATTTAAAGTGTGATGAACTTCCTCCCTTCAATGAAGGATTTTTTCTCATCCAACATTCGCCCAAAAAGACAACAAACGACAACAAAACCCCGCAAATGTACACAGCGAAATGCACTTTGTAACTCCTTGCATCAATAACTTTCCTATTAGCTGCTTTAAAATCAGCAAGATCGCGATATTTTCCTCTTGCAGAATAAAAAGAGCGGCGAGTCCAGATATCTGTGAGACCTGCACCCAAAACGTATCAATTATTGGTACTACGGAGAAGTACTTTACCTGTCGACATCATCAATCGGAAGTTCCTATCAACTGTTGACATGAAAGGTACTCCAACTCTAAAAGCCAGAGCGTGTAACGTTTTTGATGCTGAAACAGCCCCCACTGGTTTGGTTCCCGAGAAAATTTTCTGGTCGTACCCGCAGAAGTACTCAGAATGTAGAAAAATAATACTGAAACTTTTAATTAGTATCGATTTGTGGTGATTGAAGTACTTTATCTCGCTGCAGAGGTAGGGCACCTCGATGAAACGTCTACAATTGTTCGTTTTAACACTATTTAAAGAACGAGAAGATTACCCAGAGCTGACAAGCTTCGAGTACTGCTCTGAACTTAGCCGCTCGTTGTAGACATCATCGGGCATTGCAACAACCGTGTAGTCATCCTCCAACAGCTCATCAAAACTTGGATTTCGTTGTGTCGGCGGACGAACCATCACAGAAACCAATTGGGTTTTGTAAGCCACATTTATCAAAAGCGAGAAAAGTAACCAACTGGACAGTACCACTTTCACAGTTGTGTTAAGATTGAAATTGAGGCGAGTTGGTTGTTCTACGGCGAGTTTAAGAAAGTTCTGAAATGTCACATTACCACCTTCCTTGCTCTCACGACTCTTACCTGAAGAACAATCTCGAAGTGCGTGTTAAATTTCAGTACCAAACATGTAAAGAAGGTGGTACCGAACAATACACCGGAAACACCCACCCACATCCACACCGGAAATGGTAAAAGCACCGTGAAGAAAACGGAAGAAAAGGACTCTTCGAACGTGTAGACAGCGACCGCGTCTTCGACAATCAAAGGGTAGGTGTACTGTATGTAATGGTACCACTTTGCCCTCATTGACAATCCGCCTAGAAACAAATCAAATTTCTGTGCCGCCATGTCTTGAGTAGCTTTCGCGTAATCTGGTTCCTGTCTGAAGAACTTCAACGTGAAGTTCATTCTGGTACTCAACAACTTGAGGGCTTCAACTTCAACTCCGGTCAAGTCACAGGGTTTTTTGGTTCGGGAGCAAAAGGTGTGCGGGTAGAACTCTATATAGGCGATCTTCATTTCGTAACTTTTGAAGTTCTTCGGTTTCTTTGGAAGAACTGTCTTTTTTGGGGTGGTTCTGTTGAACTGAAGCAAGAGCTGTCGGTGTTGTACAGAAGTAGCACAGTCTATACATCTGAGAAGAGGTGACGATCAAGCTATCACCAGCTCGCTCTAAATCCCGAAGAAAATCAACAGAGAAAGTCCGGAGACGTGGGAAAATCACGATGTCTTCTTCAACCACGTTCTGTGGGTACTGGAGGTACTTCCTGAATAAAGACACGTTTTGGAGCACCACGAAATGGGCAAATTTTCCATAGTTGGGTCTCTTGAAGCTTCGTCTGGTTGAGTGGTTGAAGATAACAGAAGTGGTCCTCGAGGTGGTGGTACCGTTCAAAGAATCGTCATCGACGTGGTAAAGGACGTGGTACTTTTCTAGAAGGTTTTTTATGATCTCGTCTCTAAAACTATCGTTTTGTAAGGATGACGAGATGGTCTTTAGGAAAGAAAGAAAATAAAGAGTCTTTGCCAACATTGTGAGGACACTGGTCGAAAATGGGCAGTTTAAGTCAATTCAGGTGGACTTAATTGTTTATTGATTTTGGAATTAATTAATACACGATAAATAATTCATAATTTATGAAGTCGTGTAATTGCACTGAATAATTTTTTGAAATTATGAAGTCAAAATCAATACGCGTTTGTTGTCGGCGAAAGGTGTTATTTTATCTCTAATCAGCGAGTTTTGTTTTCTCACCAACATCTAGTTTCTGACTGCTACTTTTGCCGCAGCAACTTCTCCTAAAAACACCAGAAAAGACACCAAAAACCCTATAAAAAACAAAACAAAATGTGGGTGATACGTCTTCGAATTGACCGAGTACTTCTTGGCAGCTTCAAAGTGTTTCAAACTGCTGTATTTGCCGTTTTTGACCCACAGAAACTTATCTTTCCAGATGTTGATAAAACCTGAAAGAAATTATAATTGTTAACACCAACAACACCACATGGCCACCTCGCATGACCATCGACATCAAGTGCTCATCAATGGTTGAAAAAAACGGAGTACCAAGCTTAAAAGGGAGACTATACAACTTTTTCCCTGTCAAAATAGCCCTAATTGGTTTAGTCACTGAAGAAATTTTCTGATTTTGACCACAGAAGTACTCAGAATGCGAAAAAATATCCGTAAACGGTTTAATAACGATGGTTTTGTCTTGATTCAAGTACTCAATGGAGTGACAAAGATCTGAAGTTTGGATCAAACGCCTAAAAACCAAAACTCGAGACCTTCAACTTCTTAGGTTGACTTACCCAGAAGTTGTTAGTTTTCTGAGTTGATCCGAACTAAGAGAGTCCATGAAGACATCACGGCTTAGTACCACAAGACTGTAACCACCATCTATAAGCTCGTCGAGAGTTGGAGTGTGATGTTCCGGAGGATGAATCAAAACCGAGACAAGTCGAGACTTGTACGCCACATTGATCAAAAAAGAGAAAAGTAACCAACTGGACACCACCAACAGAAGAGCAGGTTTCTTAGAAATGAAGCGCATCCTCACTGGTTGTTCCAGTACGACTTTCAGGAATCTCTGTAGAGGAGTATCGTTAAGTGGTACCATGATTAGTACTCTTACCTGAAGAATCGTCTTCACATTAGTGTCAGTTTGGTGTAGTTTCAACATAAGGAAGATGACGACGGTGGTACCGAGCATGGTTAAAACAATCCCAAACCACATCCACGGAGGGAACGGGAGGAACACCACAAGAACCACCGAAGAAAAAGACTCTTCGAATGTGTAAGCAGCTACCACATCCTCGATGGCAAAAGTGTGACTACATTGGGTCATGTCGTACCGTTGAGCTGTCATGGTCATACCACCCAGAGCCAAATCAAACTTCCCAGAAGACATCTTTTCGAAAAGCTCCGTGAAGTCTCCTTCGTGTTTAAAGAACTGGTAAGTGAAGTTTAGTCTCTGACTTAACAATCGGAGGGCTTCAACTTCAACACCATCCAGGTCTTGGCAAGTACCGTTGATCAGTTTCGTGGGACAGAAAACAAAAGGATAGTCATCGACGTACGTTATCTTCAGTTGGTGGCCGTGGTAGTTTGGTACCTTCTTTACAAAAGACAGTTGGTGTATGTTGGTACTATTGTACCTCCCCAAGAACTCGAGGTGTTGTCGACAAAAAAAGCACACTCTGTATATGTCACGAGTGGTCAAAACCACTAAAGCGTCTCCTGCTCTCTCTAACTCTCGAAGGAAATCGTCAGGGAGAAATGGTAACGAATCGGTGAAGAACATCACCACGTCTTTATCAACGACGTTACGGTGGTACCGGAGGTACTTTCTGAAGAATGTTACGTTGCGTAGAACCACAAAGTGCGCGATTTTCTCGCCAGTTGTTCGTCTTAGTTGTGGTGGTGACGAGTGATTGTAGAGTACCACTGTGGTTCCTCCGGAAGTGAGAAACTTGTTGGTTTCCTCCAAAGTGTTGTTATCCACGTGAAAAACCGTCTGGTACTCGTGGTAAGTTTGAAGAAGAGTTTGGACGAGTTGTGGTTGTAAATCTCCTTCTTGGGGTTGGAGGACGGAAAGTTTGACTGTTAAAAAGACTAAGAAAAGTGTCGACATTTCGGAGGTGTTCTTCAGACTGAATTAAACATCGTTAATTGCTTAAAGAGATTTGGACAAAGACCAAATGGAGGTTTTATTGTTTGGTATTGATTTAACCTAAATCCGGTCGAATTGAATAATTGTTATTCTAATTTCGAGTAAACACAAAAGAAGTAAATTCGTTCTAGACCTCTTCATGACAAAATGGAGAATCTGATTGAAATCGGACAAAACCATAAAACTCAAATCTCTATATTTCGATCAATATATCGCTTATTTGCAAAGCAAAATGAATGTTTTGGTACTCATTTTACGCAGAATTTCTCACAGAATCCAAAACGACAAAAAAGTTAAATTTTTGTTTTTTGAATGCCGCTCGTAAACCATTTGACCTACTGACTTGAAATTTGCCGTTTGATAGATCTCGAGCTGCTTTTTCGATTGATGCGTCACTTAAAGAATTTAAACGGCGAATTTGTCCCAAAAAACTTGTAATAAATGACCCTACTTAGATTTTCTGAAAACTTATTTCGGTTAACATCTCTTTTATTTGTAACCCAAAACACAAATAAAATTCGCACAGTTCTGAATTTTACGTGAAATTTTGCGTAAAATGTGCAACAATAATTTTAGCTTGCCCTGATTCTTATCCGTCCAAGGGCGAAAAAAAAACATTTTTATCATTTCCGAATTAAACATTCATAATCCTCAAATTTAATCGCTTCTAATTCGGTTATTTCTTGACGTATGTAAAAATTCGCACAGTTTTGGATTCTGCATAAAATTCTGCGTAAAATGAGCTTGAAGGATTAAAATTTGTTTGCAAACAACTAAGATATCGATCGAATTAGATTTAGAAACATATTTTTTTGAAAAAAATCTCAAAAATCTGTTTTGGCCAATATCTTACTTATTTTCGAAATAATAGATATTTATTATATGTATAAGAGTGTAAAGACGCAAATTATTCACGACAAAAATCAGTTAATCTCGAGATCGTAGATTAACTGAGGTGAATAATTTGTTCTTACACTCGAATATAATACTAGATTTTATCCAAAGCCTCTGTTGGTTGCAATTAAGGCATTAAAAGAATTGACAGAAGTGACAGCAGTGACAAATTTTTAGCGTTTAGAAAGCCAAGAATGGCATTGTTGTCATGGAAATGTGGCATAATTTTCTTTAAAGTGTTTAGAGAGTAAAAGAGTACTTTATTTGTCTAAAATGAGTGAATAAAGTACTACTTTATTAGTGCATTTTGGATAAACTTAAATTATTGGTGCTCATTTAACGCAGAATTTCCCGCAAAATCCAAAACTGTACTCCCATCTGTCGTACATTAACAAATGACTGAATTAGAAGCAATTGATACTTTAATAAGTTTAATGAAATATAAACACGTTAATTATTCACTATACTTAACATAATTAAATCTCACACAATGCCCCATTAAAATAAACTTCATTATTACCATATAAAAACATTAAAGCCCCTAAATCGCTCGCACTATGATGTTAAAAGTCTTCGCCACCCTCCTGGTCTTGTCCCTCATTGACGCCTCCCGCAAATTGTGTCTCCATCAAATTTCCTCGAAATTTCTAGACCACGGAAGTATTTGGCTCAGCGTCTCTTCTCATGATCTCTTTGATGAAGAGTTCTTCAGGAGTTTAGCCCAACAAGGTCACTCTTTCTCCGTCAAAACCTCAAATTTAATTGACCTAGGGTACGACCAACGTACCAAGAACTACATCGTTGAAGCCACGAACTCCACTGAACTTGAGAAGACAATTCAAAGTTTCAAGGATTTAAGCTCGTGGAATTCCCAGGCAAAGTTCGTCATTGTTACCAACATTCATAATAACAGTGAGGAAGTCCCTAGCATGGTCGAGAAGCTCTGGTTTGATGGTATCCACAATTTCGTCATTTTAACAACAGGCGAGGACCAATCACAGTTGAAAATACTCACGTGGTATCCGTACCGATGTAAAAGAGGCGTGGACTACACCAAGCTCCGCCTCTTGGATGTTTGTACCAGAGGTACCATGCGTAACAACTCTCAACTTTTTCCAGAGAAAATCCCCAAAATTTTCAATTGGTGTCAAGTCAAGGTTGGTACCACTGAGTGGCCTCCGTACGTGATGAAACCGGTAGCGCGAGTAGCCAATACGGACCAATACATTATAAAGGAGGGTCTGGAAGTCCGTATCGTCGAAGCCATTGGTGCGAAGTTGCACTTGAATGTTAGTTACATTATGTCGGAAAAGACACTAAACTGGGGAGATTTGTACGATAATGGTACCGGAACTGGGCTGATGGCACTCCTGAGAAACCACAAAGTCGACGTGGCTGTAGCGTCTTTCACGCCAAATCTTCCGAAGTTTAAATTCTTTGAGATAAGTCAGTCGTACTTCGTGGAAAGTTACTATTGGTGCGTTCCCCACGCCGAGGTCCAATCACCGTGGAAGAAAATCGTCCACGCCATCAGTTACAGGCTTTGGATCGCTCTGTTCTTCTCTTTCTTCACTGTTAGTCTCGTCATGTTCGGCTTGAGCAAACTCAACACCAAAGAGACACTCTTCAGGAGCTACATCTACAATCTCCAAGCCGCCTTCTCTGGTCTTTTGGGGATTTCAATCCCCCACCGCCCCAAAACAAAAATTCTTCGTTGGATCTTCTCCTTCTGGCTCATTTTCTCTCTTAATTTCTCCCTTTTCTATCAAACTAACCTGGTGAGCATCCTAGCCAAACCAACTTACGGTTTCCAAATCACCACTTTGGAAGAGATCCTCAGGAGCAACCTCGGCATCGTCGTTCCTCTTCACATCTCAAACAAAAATTCGACGTTTTCACCTGAAGTCCTCAAACGTTCTGAAGATTGCTCGAATATGAAAGACTGCTTCGCTCGCGTGGCGAAAAACAAAAACAGCGCCCTCTATCTAACATCCACGTACACATCGTACGTCAAGAAATCCTATGTTACCGACGAAAACGTTCCTCTGATTCATTGTTTTCCGAGTACCGTCGCATCGTACCCTGTCATCGCGTTGATGAAGCGGGGATTCCCATTGGCTCCGCTCTTTAACGAGATTATCACGAGGCTAGTAGAAGGCGGATTCGTGGATTTTTGGGAGAAGGAGATATACAATCAGAAGTATCTCAACGAGGAGATGTCACTGAACGCGACCGACGGCGACGACACATTTTTAGATTTGAAAAAATTGAGTAGTGCTTTTAGTTTTTTGTTCCTGGGGTTGGTAGCGGCGGGGATCGTCTTCGCAGGGGAACTCTCATACTTTTTATTTCATTTTCTGAAAGGAAAACGAATTTTTATTGTGTAGATTCCCAGCGCTGGTTACGCCACTGGAAAAAAATGCACGCCACCACTGGTAAAGAAACGTCACTCCAATTTCCACTAAACTTGTACGAAGGAATTGTTCGATTAGTGAAGACGACAGTCTAAACTAGTCGTTTTTTTTGTTCTATATTTTGATTGGTTGATTGCATTTTAAGTTTGAGAAGTTTAACGGCACCAAAAACAATAAAAACACGTTTTAGCCCACTTGAATCAAGTCGAGTGGAATTCGAACTGTCAGCAATGACGTAAACATAACCTTTGTATCCCAGCCTCCTAAAATCCGATTTTTCTCAGTATTAACCTACTTTTCCACCAAAATGTTGTACTCTTCGCCTGCAAGTCGCCGCATCCAAACTTTACTGCGAATCTTAACCAATGTCAACCCTTTCATCAACAATTTTCGAACCTACGTGTCTTCAGAAACTGTGGCTATTGGAGGCGTTAGTAAAGTGGTGATAGCCCCCAAACGCCCCCAATATGTCCCTCGGAACTACTGTAAGACCCCCTTTTAATCATTCATTGACTGTGACCCCAAAACCGCTCGTTTTCAGATAGAGAAGACTTGGGTCAAAGTACACTACACCACCTGCGTTGGATGATGCAGAAGGATGTTCTAGGACAAGATATTTTTCTTTTGGGGCCTCCGGGCCCCCAGAAACGCAACCTTGCGATGCAGTATCTCGAACTAACTAACCGAGAGCACGAATATGTGGCTTTGAGCAGGGACACCACTGAATCAGATTTAAAACAAAGAAGAGAAATAGTTAAAGGCACTGCTAAGTATTTTGATCAGGTTAGGGACTTTATCACTTGCTAGATTGGTCATCGTGTGGTTTTAGAGCGCCGTAAGGGCCGCAGTGGAAGGAAGAATTCTAGTTCTTGAAGGGATTGAAAAAGCAGAGAGGAACGTTCTACCAGTATTAAACAATTTGTTGGAAAATAGGGAAATGCATTTGGAGGATGGGAGGCTGCTAATTCCGGCGTCGCGATACGATAAACTTCTTCAAGTAATACCAACTTCCGTTTTTTTTAATTTGTAATGAGCGCTTTTAGGAGCACGGACAGGAAGAGTTGGATAAGTGGAAGCTGGTTCGAGTCGACGAAAACTTCAGAGTTATCGCGTTGGGATTACCAATTCCAAAGTATTTGTAAGAGTTTGTTGTAATTTTTGCTAATTTGAGTCTTTAGGTATCGGGGAAACCCCCTGGATCCGCCCCTGCGGTCGCGGTTTCAAGCCAGGGATGTCACGCCGAAAAGTTACCAGGTGAGTTGGAAAATTTTTCAAAACCACGTAGAAATAGTTTTGGTATAGACAACCCGTTATACACCGGTGTATTATGTGTTGCCTATATTATTATCCTTTTATTTTATTTTATACAATATGACGTGTTTGAATATGACTCTCTTCACAATGTGAGAAGGCTCTCATTTATTTAATTTAATTTTCAAACCAAAGAAAAGTCCCTAGATAACAGAGCTACCAACTTACATTTTTTATCACATTTTTACTTATTTTGCGTCACTTTGTTATAGAGTGATTCTTCTTCATATTAATCAAAGGTGGCTTTGCATTTTACAGCGTAGGTTTTAGCGAATTCCCTCACTGATTAAAGGATTGATACATGAGCGTATAGTAGAGTCGGGGGGCACAATTTAATTATTTGTGTGTTGGTAACACCGAACGAGTGCCTTTTACTTTTACATTGAAAACAAATTTGTTTAATGGCAAAGTGTTGCTACATGATACATCAATGCCTCTAAATGCATTTTTTTCCAAGTTGTGCAAAATCGTCTGGTGTAAGAACTAATAAACTCAATAATTTAAATGATCCGTTTCTTAATACGGTAAAATCAAACAAAACTTCGAATAGCGCTTTTTTATACAGGTGATTCTTTTTAATATAATCAAAGGCGGAGTTTAAATTTTAAACGCTTTTATAAAGTTTAAGTTTTGAAACCTAATAAGATTATTATTTATTACTTAAACCTGAAATTTGAAACCTGAATAATACATCAAAGAAATTTTAAGTCCGCAGTCTGAAACCTATTCGCAATTTGTAATTATAGTGTCGGAAAAGTATGAGACCTGAAGATCAAAACTTGGACAGTCTAGGTTGTTACAAAAACCTAGCAATTCCTGCTAAACTTAAACCTGAAGTTTGATAAGGTTCGGTATCGCACCTTTTGAGTACTGAAATTTAAGTTAAAAATATGAAAAATTGGGTATAAACCTGGGCATTCTAGGTTGCAATGATCAAAACCTGGCATTGTGTTGTTTAAATCTGCAAATTTAAAACTCGATCGATTAAAAAGTGAAGGAAAGCCTAGAGAGGCTAAGCTTTCTTTTTAAAACCTAGAACGATAGACAGTCTTTACGCTTAAACTCTAGTTTTGGAAAATTGAAGCCTGAAACCTGAAATTTACGATTTACCGATTCAACGTATTAGCGAAAGTGTTGAAACGTGAAACCTAAAGTGTCTAAACGGTTATAAAAGCGCGAAATTTATTGCAAATAACACGTGCAGTTGTATATTAGAAGGTTACAGCCTGAATAAGATTACTTGAAACTTGAAACCTGAAATTTTTAGTCTAGTAATGACAGGAGGCAAAATTGTATGGAAAATGCATTGAAAAACTTTGAAACCTGAAGCCTAGATTGCCTAGGTGTTTATAAAAACATAAAAGTTATTGTAAATAGCAAGTGAAAATTGAAAGTTTGAAGATTACAACCTGAAACGGATTTTCTTGAAACTTGAAGCCTGAACCCTGAAATTTAGAATTTAGATACAACCTAGCCGCGAAAATATTGACGCCTGAAACCTAAACTGGCTAGACCTAAAATCTAGTAATAACCAACAGAACGCAAAATTAGATGGAAAATCAGCGAAAACTTTGAAACCTGAAGCCTAAATTGCCTAGGTTGTTATAGAAATGTGAAATTTATTGCAGATAACACGTGTAATTGTTAGTTTTGTTAGTTCTGGAAGTTTGAAGGTTCTGAAACGGATTGCTTAAAATTTTAAGTCTGAAGCTTTAGGACTTACCGATACAACCTAGTAGTGAAAATATTGAAACCTGAAACCTAAACTGTCGGTTACAAAAACGCGAAATTTATTGCAAATAACACGTGCATTAGTAAGTTAGAAAATTATAGCCTGAAACGAATTATTTGAAACTTGAAAAGCCTGAAACCTGAAATTTGGGATTTACCGATATAACCTAGCAGCGGAAAGAATGAAACCTGAAACCTAAACTGTCTAGATCTATAACCTAGTAAAAACTAACAAGACGCAAAATTTGGTGGAAAATACAGCTAAAACTTTGAAACTTGAAGCCTGAATTGCCTAGGTTGTTATAGATATGTAAAATTTATTGCAAATAACACGTGTAGTTGAAAGGTTGAACGTTGCAACCTGAAACGGTTACTTGAAATTTGAAGCCTGAAACGTAAAATCTTGTATAACAGGACGCAAAATTAGATGGAAAATACAATGAAAACCTTAAAACTTAAAGTCTAAATTGCCTAGGTGGTTATAGAAATGTAAAATTTATTGCAAATAACACGTGTAGTTGGAAGTTGGAAGGTTACATCCTGAAACGGATTACTTGAAATTTGAAGCCTGAAACCTAAAATCTTGTATAACTAACAGGACCCAAGATTAGGTAATGAAAACCTTGAAGCCTGAACTGCCTAGGTGGTTACAGAAACGCGAAATTTATTGCAAATGGAGGTGGTACTGGAAATAATAAACAAACTTAACGCAAAGCCCGTTTATTCGCAATTGTTTCCAAATGTCAAAATCGGCTTTTCTGCCGTTTTCCATTTCTTTGTTGCAACGTCTCCACCGTCCTTGAACTGTATCCGATTGTTATTTTTTAATACTTTTATGGAAACTTGTTTGCTATTCATCGATTTATTGTCACAAAGCAAAATCGCGATTGTCTCACCTTCTTCATCGCTGTTAGCATGCTTCATTTTTTCTTTATTTACCAACAAAACAACTTTCTAGGACACTGTGCCAAACATCCCCAATAAAGTCAATATCATCCCCGTGTCGTGTTTCCATCACATATTCTCCCCATAGCGTGCATAAACCCCTTCGCATAGTTCACTCCACTTTGGGAACGTAAACAAGAAAATTCCTCCCATTAATAACCTTGAAAATGTTTATTGATTGCTACTGCTCTTTGTACTCAAGAAACTCCCACTGTCACTGCACTTCTTCGGAAGATTCGGAAGGAAAATATGAAGCTGTCGCTTCGCCGTCTCCGGACGAACTTTCCTCACCTCCATTTCCGGGACATCATCAAACTCCATTTGCGACGTCACTAAAGGAGTTTCGGTTTTGTACAACCGCACCGGGGGCGGCGGGTTCTGAGCCGGAGGCGGCGCGGTCATGACTCTCGTCTTCAAACTGGAGTTCTTCGTCACGGCCAAATCCAACCAAATCATGACTCGCTCACTTAAAGTCGTGTTGAAAGAGTCCACGCAGTAGTTCGTGTAGGAGAAAGGGGGCGGCGTTGCCGCCCCCGATCCTTGCTCCCACAGTTGTTGCACTTCCACGCTTCTCGCTTTTTTGAATTTCTTCTCGTTGGTAAACGACACCTGTCGATTTAGATCGTTCAACCGCACCGTGTCGCTGGGGATGACGTCCACTGTGACCGCACTCTTCACAAACTCTCTCTTCTCGGGGAACTTCTTCATCTTCGGGTCGGTTTTCCGCGTCCGTAGAGTCGCCAGCAGGAGTTTCACTGAAGGGACTTTGAACCCCGAACGGTCGGGGGCCGCCGGAGGCGGCATTATCCTACAAAAACAACTAAGGGGATCTCTTACTCTCATTTTTACCCATACCTGGAGGACGTCGTTCTCCTCCCTGAGCGTATCGTCTGCGCGACTTCTTCCTTCTGGAACAGGACGTGGTGGTGGCCGTCTTTCCACACCGTGCGGATGAAAAGGGAGTTGCTGGACTCCCAGCGTGTTCCGACCATGTTTGGGATCGAAGACTTGGGGACAGGCACGACCGTCTTCTACGACATTTCGAGCGGAAATGAAGAGAAACTGGGAAACCACACTTGAAATCTGGAACCGCATGGCACACGAATTTGCGCAGCGGTGGTTGGAGATGAACTGGGGGCGGAGGGGAATTTGTGGTCAGAAAACGGGAGGCGGGGACTGGGGGCGGTTAGTGACAATCGGAATTCGGATCACGGTGGCGAAATTTCGGGACGATTCTGTCAAAACTGAACGCGAAGTATATTGGAATCTTGATTTTTATCATTTTCGTGTCAGAGAAATTTTTTTGTTTTAATGATAGTTATAAGTAACAGATGTCACAACAAGTTAAGAATACTAACTCCTCTTAATTTTATTGTTTAAGCTTTACTAAGTACTAAAATTACAGATTTTAATAAAAATTCTATTAAAATTTTATTTTTTTTAATTTTCTCAAAATGGAAAATTAAAAAAAATGCTATGGATGTGTACGTTGGCACAGTTAAAAAATAGGTCTGGACTAACAACATTTTCATATTTCATGTCTCTACATTAATATTACGGAAATAACTGGCCTTAGGATGAAAATTTTTGCAGCCTTCGATATATATTTTTAAAACTCGTTTTTTTTTTTTGTTATCGCGAACTTTTAGTGATTTTCCGTAAATTATAGTTATTTATTATTAACTTTATCATAACTGTTATTCAAATAATCACAAATTGGTTATTTAACTAATACTCAAAGTATGAGTAAAACATGTAATTTTGGTACTTTTATCGCTAGAACAATGAAAAATTTCCAAATAGTAGTTGACGAATTATGGTTATAATCTGTACTATCATATAGTAATAAAATGATTAGTTATAGTTACACAATTATTATACCTAAGAATAAGAATTGATTGTTTAAAATAACTATAACTCAATAAATTTATCAGTGAAAACAAAAACTCAATAGTAGCTGATGAATAGGATAGTTAATTGATAGTTATAACATGTACTGAACTGTTATAAAAGTGATAAAATAACAATGAAAGTGTAAGAAAAGCAAATAACATTAAACGTTTTTATAGAATAAATAACTAAAAATAAGACGTGATTAAAATAAATAACTAATTGAGTTGGTTAGTTAAGGCGAAAAATCAGTAGAAGTTAATTTAAAAACGCAATTAAAAATAACAGGTAATTGATAGTTACGCTTTATACCTAGCTACTATAAACCCTAATAAAAGTGCACGATTATAGTTAATAAGTTTAGTGAAGTACTAGCTAAATTACAAACTGCGGTCGATTGAATTTTCTATCTTTTTGACAGAAATTCCAACGCAACGTAATTATAGTTAAACAGAAGTAGTGAATCAAACTTTTAAGAACAAAATCGTGCAAAACTCCACTTGGGTTAATTAAAAAAAAAGTCTTCAAAAACTTAATATAATAATATAATTAATTGAGATGTCACATCTAATTTTACTTCTTCGGCCAACAAACTTGGAACTTTGCGTGCGGAACTACACTGCGGAAAAATGTTTCCTCGTGCCAACTGTTAAAGATGCACAAGTTTCCAGTAATAAATTAATTATGACAACTTGCACGACAGCCAGAACGTGCACAAATTATCTTATTTTTCCGTTTCGCCACATAATATGCACGTTATTTAGATGGTTTTGTCGTACAGCAATGACGTTGTTTACAATTGCATGTCGGTTTTAAATGGAAACGGAACAATTGCATGTATACAATAGAAAAAAGAGGTCCTAAAAGGGAACTTTGCGGTACCCCGAAATCAATTTAGATCGTGAAGATTAGGACACGCATTGGTGATTAAAAATGGAAATTAAGAAAAGAATGAAGAAGCATTGTGTTAATTGTAATTAGGTGTTACAATGCGAGTAATATCGTTAAAACGCGGCCGGAAACTCCATTACTAAATTGAATTATCGCCCCCCAACCACTTTGGATTTTTCCCTTGAATTAAGACCAGCAGTTTTCGATTAAAGTAGCGATTATATCTCGACTTCCATCCAATCCAATCGGTTTTATAGAAAGCAATTCACACGAATCCTGAACTATTTCACGACAATTGCTTTCATCCATGCGAGTTCCATTCGGGGGAAATTATTTACTACTTTTGTGATATTTGCCATTAAAATGTACACTTTTCAGGCTTTCACGACGACAAATTGCAATTTCGCGTGAAAATTCGCCACACCACGACCTGGCTTAAAATAAAGTGCGTGCGTTGGTAATATTAATGCGTTGCTTTATTTACTTGTCAACGTGATGAATTTGCTAATGAGCCAGAAAGACTCGCTTTTGGGACAAGGTCGCGGGGCGGGAGGAGCGCTAAATTCCCTATTTTGAGGGACTTCTAAGATTGTTGAGTAATAAACTATACAGTTATTCCAATAGCTAATCTTAACTATCATTAGTTATTTAATCATTGTAAACCAGCACGGTTATCTGGTTTACTTAGGTACACTTTATCCACCCATTTTTTGACTGTAATTACAAAGAAAAGTCTCATAAATGAGATCATTTAACTATTTTTATCATTATTTAAATCGACATATAGTTAATTTGTACAATGTGCATACAAGGTGTGTATAAATGTTTCTAGCATCAAGGGTGGCTATGAAATGTCAAATAAATTTGCCGCTCTTTACAAATGTGAGTTTAGATTTTTCAACTGACATTTGTAGTTAACCTCAATCATTGAACAAAGTTAGTTTTGAAAACAAACTGTTCAAGTTGTGGTTTGAAGCCTGGAAAATCTAAAATTTTGACACAAAACCGTAACTGAAAAGTCGTAGACGTAAGTGACATTTGAAATAATTGTGAACATAGTTATATTCACTATGAAAACAAAGCGGCAAATTAGCGCATGACAGGAATTGCAAAGCCCCCCTTGATGCTAGAAACATTTATAAACACCTTGTAGTTTTTATGATAGTTAAAATTAATTTGCAACCATTTATGGCCAAATCTCAGATCGCTAGGTCAAATAATTTATGAGGGAGTCAAAAAAACAAAAATTCTAAGATTTTTATTGTTTGAATCGGATTTTTTTTAATAATGACTATCGAATTTTGAATATTTGAGAGCGAATTCTAAGCAAGAAAAGCACGAGAAAATCGATGGCGTAAACCGAATTTTTTTTTATCTGTCGTAGTTTCGGAGATATTGAGCATTAAAAATTTCAGAACTGAAAATTCACTATTTGAAACTTTGATCGCGTCTAATTCGCTTATTTGTGGACCTACATTAAAAATTCGTACTGTTTTGGATTTTGCTTGAAATTCTGCATAAAATGAGCAGCAAAAGTTTCAGTTTGCTCCTCAATGAAGCGAGATATCGACCGAATTGTACGCCGTGCTTCAAAATGATTTTTATCAAGTTATCTGTTTTATGTGCCGCTATGTCAATAGTATCACTTGTCAAACGTCAAAATTGCCAATAGGAAAACAATTTAAACAACAAACAGCAAAATTGAGCAGAGATTGGACTTTCAGCGATCTAATTGTCCTAGCTTAGTACCTAATTAGGAGTAATTTTTTTTTAAATGTATTTGAAAGTTTTGTGACTAAAGTTCCAATCACTATCTTCCTAAAGCGGCATTTTTTTCATTTGTACGGAAAATCATAGGCGCCTAGACAATTTTTTTTTTGAAACACGCTGTATTTAGATTTCTGTCTTAACTTTAACTTTTGTGTTTCTTTCGCAGGAATGCTACCAAGACCTGAAGAAGTTGGCTCCAACCGCCCCCAACGAAAAACTCGAAAGAATCATTTCCTGCGCCTTCGCGCTCGCCACCAAAGAAAGTGCCTCTTTAGGCTTCCCGGACTTCCCGCTGGACAACCTTCCCCAGGCTGCCAAACTCTTGGAAAAAAATCCCCAATTGTCTCCCTACAACGTCCTCTTCAGACTCTACCCATACAACGTCTTTCTCAAAGATGAAACGTCGCACTTGGAGTCACTGTTGGCCACTTTCAAAGTCGAACCCGACTCTCCCGGGTTCATATCGAATTTGTCGCAGAAGTTGCGCGCGTTTCTTCATTCTTCCGCTAACAGGGGGTATATAGAAACGGAGTACCAGAACAAGCTCATCGAGGAGATGCTCCAAAGCGAAGCTGTTGCTGACTTCTGTTTGGTGGGGCCCAAAGGGTGTGGGAAGAGCATGTTGGTGCACCAAGTGGCGGAGATGCTGGGGAAGCCGACGGAGAATATCGTTCTGTACCAAGATATGACAGCTAGAGATTTGATTCAGCAGAGGACGACTCTGGAGAATGGTGATACGGTGTGGATGTTATCGCCGTTGGTTCTTGCAGCTCTTGAAGGAAAAATCGCAGTGTTGGATGGGATCAACAGAATCCATCCGAGCACGCTGTCGGTCCTCCACCGGCTAGTGCAGAATCGGGAGCTCCAACTCCACGACGGCAAGAGGTTGATGAGCATCGAGCGGTACCAATTCATCAAAGACCATTTTGAATTGACCGATGACGAGATGGAGAAGAGTGGTATCTTGAGGATACACCCTGACTTTAGGATAGTGGCAATCGGGGAGCCCCCATCCCTCCAGGCGGCTGCTGGGAGTTGGATGACGCCGGAGTTGTTAAGTTTGTTTCTTTTCCACGAAGTGCGCACGCTGAGCAAGGCGGAGGAGATGCACATCATCACTTCCAAGGTAAAAGAACTGATAAAGAGTTTCAATTAACATTCTTTCCTAGTATGGACCGATCTCCAGGCCTTTGCACAAACTCATCGACCTTGCGCACGTCTTAAGAACGAGCACCGATCAAACCCTCCAAAGCCTTTCCGGGCATTTATCCACAAGACAACTCCTGAGGATCGCCGCAAGAATGAAGAAGTACCCGTTGAACTCGGCCTATGACACAGTCCAGACTACTTTCATGGTGAAGTTCCTTCCGACTTTGGCTCGGCAAGCTTTGGAGCGCACCATCCAACGCCTGGGGATTGTCCCCGAGGAGAGCTCCACGCCGCAGGTGTCGTACCAAGTCAAAGACCACCTCCTCACCATTGGCGGGTCTTCAATTCCAGTCTACCAAGCCACGAATGTGGCGAAAGTCCCAAAAGTGCTCTTCTATGACGTTCCTCAACATCTCCATCTCATGGAGGAGATGCTCCAGGACTTCCATCTCGGCAACCACATTCTTCTAGTGGGGAACCAAGGCGTCGGGAAGAACAAAATCATCGATCGGTTTTTGGAGCTCATGAATCGTCCGAGAGAGTATATTCAGTTGCACCGGGACACCACTGTGCAGACGTTGACCACGCAACCAACAGTCAAAGATGGCGTTTTGGTCCATGAGGACTCTCCTCTAGTCAAGGCGATCAAGCACGGGCACGTTTTAGTAGTCGACGAGGCTGATAAAGCCCCCACGCACGTCACCTGCATCCTGAAGACTCTGGTGGAGTCCGGACAGATGATCCTAAGTGACGGCCGCAGGATTGGTTCTTCTGGACCAAACTCCATTGAGATTCATCCAGACTTCCGGATTGTAGTCCTGGCGAATCGTCCTGGATTTCCGTTCCTCGGGAACGACTTCTTCGGGGCTTTAGGCGACTTGTTCAGCGCCCACGCCGTTGAAAATCCAACACCGGAAGCTGAAATCGACCTCTTGAGGAAGTACGGACCTGGAGTCCCCATCGACGTGCTGAAGAAGCTTGTCGCGGTCTTCGGGGATTTGAGACAGCTCGCGGACCAAGGACTGGTCAACTACCCCTACTCCACCAGAGAAGTGGTCAATATAGTTAAACATTTGGAGGAGTTCCCCGGGTCCGACTTGGAAGACGTCATCTTCAACGTGTTTGATTTCGACCGCTACAGCCCCGAGGTGGTGCAAACTCTAGGAGAAGTCCTCGACAAACACGGCTTCTCCGGGCAGAACGTCTTAACCTCCGAGTACGTCGCGGCGAAGCGAGCCAAAGAGAAGATTCAAGTGACCATCGATCGATTCAGCGGTCAAGATAACAAGGAGCCGAAGCACGGGAAAGAAGACCCGGAAAACGCGCCGCATGTTGGAGGTAACACTTGGGCTGGAGGAACGGGAGGGAGAGACACCGCCGGACTTGGAGGTAAAGGAGGTCCGTATCGCCTCGACAAAGGCCACGAGGTCCACCAACTCTCGGACGAGGAGAAGAACGCAGTTCCTGAACACATCCAGCGCGCGGCTCGGGAAATGGGGAAGAAGGCCTTCCAGGAGAAGCTCAAAGAGATCGGGATGAGCGGCTACGACGCCACTCTCTACAACCAGTTTTATAGCTCCGTGTCGCGGCAGATTCAGTCGCTGCGGATCATCTTAGGGAATCTCCAGGCGAAGAACAAGGAGAGGCACTGGTCGAGGCATCAGACCGCCGGGGAGCTGGACGACGTGAAGCTAGTTGATGGTAAGACCACCAGGACCTGGGGGAGATAACCGCAGAGTTGATTTCAGGGTTGTTGGGAGAGAAAACTATTTTTAGAAGACGAGCGGAGCAAGAGCCCGAGATTGGAGCCCCCCAGCTCAAACCAAAGATCTTCAGAGTCGTGGTCGACGTGTCCGGGAGTATGTACAGGTGCGCCATTTTGAATCTCGCCGCCATGTTTTACCGCCATTTTGTAGGTTCAATGGATACGACGGTCGCCTAGACCGGGAGCTCGAAGCCGCGGTTTTGGTCATGGAGTCGTTTCAAGGATTCGAGGATAAAATCCAATACGACATTGTTGGACACTCCGGGGAAGCCCCTAGTATCAAATTTGTCAACTTCAAAGAACCCCCCAAAGACAACAAAGAGAGACTCGACGTTCTGAGAGTAAGTCCATGTCGAGGCCCCCATTTTTTCTATCTCTGTTTTGTTCAGACCATGCATGCCCACTCCCAGTACTGCTGGCAAGGCGACCACACTCTAGAAGCCACCGAAGAAGCGATAAACTCTTTGGCGGAAGAAGACTGCGATGAAGCCATCGTCGTCGTGTTATCAGACGCGAATTTGGAGCGATACAGAATCCCACCCTCGAAACTGGCGGCGGCTTTGACCGCCAAAAGCAACGTTAGCGCCTACGTTATTTTCATAGGAGGCTTGGGGGATCAGGCCGAAAGGTAATCAGAGATTTGGGGATTTTAGTTGTACAGTTGGTATTGCAGGCTGACGGAGCGACTTCCTGCAGGCCGAGCTTTCATCTGCAAGGACGTCAACCACCTGCCGCAGATTATGAAGCAGATTTTTTCGTCGTCTGTCATTAATGTCTGAAAATGTATGTTTTATTAAGGAGCTTTGGCGGCCTAGTCCGATAAAGCTGTCATTGGATCGTGGCAAGGTGACTTTTTGGTTGAAAATCGGTTATACGGTTTTAGTTCGTTTTTTGTTGTCCTCGTTATACAAAATAGTTTTATTACAATGATATAGCAGGCTGTGATGACCCTTTACAGTCGTGGACCAATAAAACTGAGCAATAAGGTCTGAAGGGCCCAAACATTTTCAAGCCTGTCCTGTCGTATCGTATCCTCGGATTCAATTATTTGATTTCCTTGACTGAAGCCGCTCCTGTCGTTTCCTTATTACAGCCAAATAAAACCTTTTCCAGGTCTCGCCCCTGGAAATCTCCCGAAGCCGGTCCTGTCGCTCCACCCTAACCTCACTTTTGAAATTGGAGGGAAGATTATTAATCAAATCTAGTGTCCTTGGCGGATGTAAACAAGTCTGTTTATTTATATTCCGACCCCCGTTGCAAAAAAAGGTGGAGACGCCCATGGTTTTTCCCCCCAAATTTCGAAACCTGACGGTTCCGCTGGGGGATTTTCGCCCCGGAAATTGCGGATTTTTCCTCTCTGTGAAGGAAACTCGTCTGGAAAAGCTCCCTGAGTGCGTTTTTCCGGAAAAAACGCAATTTTCCGGGCCACAACGTGCATGATGGTGGGAGCAGGGTTGCCAACGTGACGGGTTACGGGAGTTGATGATTTCGCGTTTTTTTGGGGGTTTGTGGTGGTTTTTTTGAAAGGAAAGAGGGTTTTGAGGGGGTTTTGGAGGTGTTTTCGAGACCCTGTGTGGTTTTGGTGCAGGTGCGCGCGTTGGTTCCATTTTTTTCTTTGTTTGTTATGTTGGTGGTTTGACGACGCCAAGCCGCATGGCACCATGGGATAATCATGTACGTCTGTGACAAGTGAAACTATTCGCGTTTTGAAGGTAAAATAAACACACGCTAAAAGTGTCTTTTGCAGGGATTTTAGCCCCCATTGAGCCCCAGGCGGGTGCATGGTACGATTGTAGCCCCCATTACTGTGACAGGTGTACCCCAACAAGCTTTGTTTTTAGTGGAGTTCCTATTTATACAAATAATGGTGGCAGATTCCTGTAATGCCACAACAAACTTTTGAGAAAAATCGCATTTTCGTGAGAAAGATGTGTGATTCTAAGTGTTTTTTCCAGAAAAGTCGCGGTTTAATGTTCGGGACAAAATGAGTGAAGACGAGGGCCCGAGGTACAAAGACGGGGACATTGTTTGGGTGAAATTGGGGTCCTGCTGGTGGCCCGGCGAAGTCACCGAAAAGGGTCCCGAAGACTTCACAGCCAAGAAGCCCCCATTAGCTATAGTGAAGTTCTTCAACGAATCGACTTAGTAAGTTGATGCTTGGTCGGTGACATAACCCCACTTTCTCCATTTTAGCGAATTCGTCAAAAGCCCCAACCAGATTTACTTGTACAACTGTGAGAGGAAAAATGAGTTCATCCGCAAGGGAATGGGTAAGATTGCGAGCGATTTTCCACAAAATCTCACTCGAAAATTCCAGACTCGTTCCGGGGGAACAATACCCACATGGCGAAATTCCCTGGAGACGTGAGTTACGCGGAAATACGCACAGATGGCAACCCTAACATCCTCAGTGACCCCATTTTTGCCCCCCAGAAACGCAGCGCGATTATTGCTGAAGTTTTCGGGAGCCCGAGCCCCAAAAAGACGCCCAAAGACAATAAAAGCGCGCGGCGTTCAAGTAAGTCCTCTTTTTATCATTCTGAATCTCTACCGAGTTTTTTATAGAAGGCTCAAAGAAGCCGAAAATCAACATCACGCATCGCAGGTTCCTCGGCTGCGACGACTATGAAGCCCACATTCGGGTTCAATACCCTGGGAAAGACAAAGACGAAGAAGCGCTGAGTAGTGACGAAGAAGTCGTGCGTTTGAATGCCGAGCCCACTGAAACTTTAAATTGTTCGCAATGTACTTTCAATACAAAACGTTTAGAAGTGATGTTGTTCCACGTCCAGTGCCATATCAAAGGCATCGCGTCACCAATGCACGTGAAAAAGCGAACTTCGCCGAAGAAAAAGAAGAACGCTCGAGTTTTCAAGCACATTACTTCAGACGATGATAGGACTAACAGCATCGTGGAGACTACCGACAGCGAAGAAGAAAAACAAAAACCGAAAAGAAGGAAGAAATCCTCCACCCCGCGCAAACCCAAAACGAAGAAAGAAGAAGAGAAACCCACCACTGACATTAGGAGCAACCTCTTGGCTGAATGGAGCGACAGCGAGGAGAACGAAGGCGAAACAAGCAAAGCCGACTCCCCAGACCCCCCAAAGAAAGAAGAATCAAAAAAGGAGGATCTAAACAAATCCTGCTTCGATTTCGACGAAGACGAAGAAGAAGACAGCAGTATAGTCCACACAGCTGTTGGAAGAAAAATCCCCAGAGTCATCCCCACTAAGAGAAAGTCGACCGACCCCGACAACGAAGATGCGAGTCTCCCTATCGCTGAAGACGACGAAAATCGCATGGAAATCTTAAAAGGGACGGAACCTCTGAATGACAGCTCGAATTCCGTGCCCAACGACACAGAACTCGCGAAAGTCGAAGAGGATTTCAAAGATCTCATGGACGCGACGCTGGTTCCAGACCTCCCGGACGTCCCCGGAACGACGACGCCGCAGAAAAATTTTTCCGACAGCAAGGCGGTCAAAATTCCCGACAAGGAGGTCGCGACGAAGCTCACGAACCCCAAGAAGAGGTTCGTTAAGTCGTTCGAAGACTTCGAGTTGCTGCAGAACGAGCAGAGACGGGCGCAAGAGGAAAAAGAGGAGGAGTTGAGGAAGGAGAAAGCGGTGGTGGTGGAGCCCGTCGTCACAGAGGAAAGTCCACCGCCGCCACCACCACCTGAACCCGCAGTGGAGACTCCGGAGCCTAAAGTTGAGTCTCCGAAGCCCAAAGTTGAGTCTCCGCAGCCCAAAATTGAGTCTCCGAAACCTGAAGAGAAGAAGTCCGACCCCAACTTACAAATCTCAAAATTGAAGTGTCAAATCATGTCGAAACTTGGCGACGAAGAAGCAGAATCTCCGAGAACAAGGCGGTCCTCCCACAGGACTCCCAGGAGCAAAATCCTGGAGTCTTACCGCAACGACAAGAACAAAGAAAAGAGGAAGAGCGTCGACGACCAAGAAGACGACGAAGATAAAGAAAAACCGCAGAAACCTTCAACGAGGAAATCCAAACTAATGAAGTTCAACCAGGAAGAACCCGAAGAAGAGCCACCGAAAGAAGAGGAGAAATCCGATATTATTAAAGAGGTGGAAGCCATCCCGGAGAAGAACCCCGACGAAGAAATCGGGAAGATCAACAAAATCGACGAGTACTTCAATGATTTCCTTTTTAGTTTCCCCAAGAAGGATGAGACTCCGCCGAAGCCAACAGAAGAGGTCGAGAAGCCTCCTGAAGTCCCTCCGAACGAGGTGCACGTGGAGTGCGCCGGGGACCAAGACGGCGGAGTTGACATCGCCATCAAAACTAACGAAACGAACTTAAACAAACCGGAAGAACTCTCAGCTCTGAACACTTTGGCGATGGTGTCGCAACTCGAAACCGACAAAGAAGAAGAGCCCCAGCTCGTTCCGATAGATGGTAACCTCACCGTCGTCTCCGAAAAAGACCTCGCTGACGGTCAAGTGGAAATCACCGCGAGCACGTGCAAGAAACCAGTCACTCTGACCAACTTCTCCATGGACTTTTCGGAATGTAACAGTAACAGCAACAGTGACAGTGCTGCTAGTCTCGAGACGAAAGAACCAGAGAAGGCACCAGGTCCCGCTGAGGTGTTTGATATCGAAGAGCACATCCCGTCGCAGATCGTGGATAAGAAGAACGTGGTGGAGGCCACGACCGCCCCGCCGTCGAAGCTCTTGGAAAGACTGACGGAAGCGAAGCCGAAAACTATAAAAGTGCCTACCAAAGATAGTACAAAAATTACTAAAACCAAGTTCGTTATCAAGTCGCCGGTGAACAAGATCATCAAATCGCCTCCGTCGAACAAACCGATTATTTTGTCCGAGAAGATCATCAAACCGGTGAAGACGACGGAAGCTTCCGGTTCGGTTTCCGTGCAGAAGATCACTTCGAAGAGGAACCTTCACGACGCGGATGAAATCGACGCTTTCATCATCCAGAAAGGACAAAAAAGTGTTGAAGAAGAAGAAGAGGAAGAGAACGAGGACGAACTCCCGAGCAAGCGCTTGAAGAAGACACCAGAAGTGAAGAAACCGCCTCCGGTTGCCACCCCAGGAGTTAAGAAACGCGGCAAGGCGAAGATCCTTCAACAGACTATCATAACTCCAGCCGGGGAGATCATCCAGCCGAGCGTCACGACGGCATCGACGCCGGCAGTCTCTCAAGACGATAACGTGTTTGATATCAACTCGATGCCCATCGTCCTCTCTGATCAAATTCTCACCCCCGAAAGCATAGAAAATATGCCGATTTATCTCAGTGATGGCGTCCAATCATCCCCAGACACCACCCCTAAAGTCACCACAGTGGTTAAGAAAACCCAAACGAGCATCCCTCAGAGTCAGATGAGAGTCTTGAACAAGTCGATAGCGTCGCCGTTGCCGAAGCTGGTGAAGACGCCGAAGATCTTGAGCAGCGTCGGCTCGAAGTTGATAAAACAGAACTCTTTCACGTCGGGGAGTAGCAAGCATGGGAAGTACGTCATCGTGACGCAGGCGTCGGGGACTACGCCGACGAGCAAATACGCCATTGGGAAAAAACAGGCGATTATTAAAGGCGTCTCGACGGCGGGGACGCTGAGTAAAGTTCCGAATATTGTACCGGAGCCAACAGGGAATAAAATTATGATCTTGACCGACCAGCAAGGGCAGCAGCAGAGAGTCTTGCTAACACCAGCGCAACAGAAGCTGATGGGGTACCAGAGTCCGGGGGCAAAGATCGCCAAGACGGTTATGAAGGGTGAGTTACGAATTTGAATTTTTTGCCCTCACTTGCTACGCCATTGGGTTATGAGTTCTGAAATTGTTTGAGTTTGTTTACATGACCGTAGGAACAATTGGGGTCGCGGGGGCAAGTAGTTATCATTCGCGTTTCGATAGCGTGGTTTATGAAACAATTGCTGCTTGCTTCTCATCATTGATTAGCACGCAAAACATCCAATCAGAAAAGTCGATGCTCTATTTTACACGCTTAAAATTTGTTGTTTTTCGCGAAAAATCACCACTTGGTACGCCATTGGATTGCGAACTGTCAATTTGTACATTTTCCAGTAGAGTTGGTGTAGATGGGCGTAGGAACAAGTGAGGTCACGGGGGCAAGTTTTTATTTTATTTATTTCGATAAAGTGGAACGTTAAACAACCGCGAATTGCGTTTTATTATTGTTTGCCAATCAAAACGCTCCAATTAGACGTGTTATAGCCGAATTTTACCCATTTAGAACAAATTATTTGGCGCGAAAAGTCACCACTTGATACACCACTGGATCGCGAACTGTCAAATTGTTAACATGGGCGTAGAAATAGGGGGAATTATAGGAAAGTGAAATTAGGTCTAATTTTCTGTTTTTCCAGGCAACATCATTCAGAAGTCTAAAGACGGTCAGATGACGGCGATCGCCGGCTCCAGCGGCCTCGTCTCCAAAAGCGGCACCTCGCGCCTCAACTCGCAAATCATAACAAGCAGCGGCCAAGTCCTCAGCCCTATCCACCACCAGGCCAAAAACGTCCGCATCGAGAAGCCCACCCCTGGTCGTAAAATCCAAATTCAGAGTCAAAAGGTCCAAATTAAACCACCCCAGCAGAAGACGATTCTTATTAAGAACCAACACGGCCAAACCGTGCGTAAGATCCAAGGTACCGACGACGCTCTTCTTGATAAACAAGTCGCTGAGCAGCTCGAAGCGATCAAAAGCGGAGTCTTGCACCAAAAACAAGAGATTTTGAATTATAAGACGACGCCGAAGACGGCGTTCCGACGCTCGTACCCTAAGAAAGTCGAGACGCCCAAGGCGCCAGTGCCAAAGCCGAAAGAGACGGTGGTTCCACCGTTGGCGCCGATTTCCCCGAAGAAACCGGAAGTGGAGAAGCCGACCGAGGCGAAACAAGAAAGGGCTTTGCATCAGTTGGTAATACAGGATGCGATGGGCAATCAGACGACAATCACGGAAGGGCAGATTCTGGCGTTACCGAGTGAAACAATTGACGGGCAACCGCAATCCTACATGTTGGTCACGTTGGACGAGTCCGGGAATTTGACTCCTTTGAATAACGAGGCTCTGTTGTCGTTGGACCCCAATTTGGGGCTCGGAGGAGACCTGGGGAACACCGTCTTACAAATCGACCAGAGTGCTTTGAAAGAGGAGGTTGCGACTACTCAGTCTGAGCCTGTGGTGACTCAACCTGAGCCTGTAGTGACTGAACCTGAGCCAACGAAGCCTGAGACAGTGACGAAAGAGCCTGAGAAACCTGAGGTCACTCCTGAGCCGGTTACTGAGTCCAACGCAGTCTTACCGTCGATGGGCGATTCCGGGCAACAGTTGATTGTGACAGGGGACCCCATCGCCGCTCAGAAGTTCTTAGAGTCGCTAACTGAGGGTAATACGGACCTGGCGAACATCCTCGCGAGTGCCGAAGGGAGCAGCATCCTCATCCACGCTGATGGCCAACAGATCCTCATCAACACAGACTCGGATAACCAGATGCTCCTGTCAGTCAACACGGACAATTTGAACATGACGGAGAGCAGCGAAGGGGGCGGAAATCCAATCTTCGCGACGCAACCGGCGAAGAACCAGGATATCCTGGCAGCGGCGTTGGCCGACACCGACGTGTTCCAACAGGAACAGAACGGCTCGCAGGGAAAAGTTGCTCAGTTGAGCCCCAACAGTACTCTGTACCCCATGAATGTCAGTAACGTCCTCGAAACGAGTCTCACTTTGAACTCCCCGATCATGACCCCCCTTGAAGTCCCCAGCACCAACAGCAAGAAGATTAGTGACGAGACGGAGATCCTCAACCAAGTCCCTAAAAATGTTGATCTCCCCATCACCATCACCGACCCCAACATCTCCCAGACTGTGTCCCAACAGCAAGTCACCTCCCTCATGGTCAACGAGCTCCAGTCCAACCTCGAGCTGTCCCTCCCCATCTCGGACGCCGCCATCACAGCCCCGTCGTCCGAAATGAACAGTCCCTCCTTCGTCTACTCTCTGCCAAGTCTCGACGCCGCCGACATCAACCAGAAGCCGTTCAACAGCAGCATGCCCCTCCTCACCGAAGACTCCGAAGAGCCCCAAGTGAAAGACAAAGACAAGGAAAAAGCAACACCAGAGGGCTCGTTCTTGGACGAGAGCGAAGGGCTGTGTACGCTCGGCAGCGAAATGTGTAGTTCTCTAAGCGAGCCGCCTCCAGACATGTTCGATCTCTCGGCAGTGCTCTCGTCGCAGAACAAAGAAGAGAAGTTGATGATGGAAGAAAACGATTTGAAGATCGACGATAAGGAAGAATCGAGCGAGTCAGGGAACCCGGAAACGGCATCGGTAACGGAAACGAGTTCCCCGAACACCGTCAATGAGGACTCGTGCGAGATTCCCGTTCAACCGGAAATCGTGACGACGTTGGACGGGGTGGGGGCGGGGAAGAAAAGAGGTGAAGATGAAGAGATTGAAAATGATAATAAGAAGTGTAAATTTGACTGAGTAAGATGTACATATAATGTATGATATAGGTTTGAAGGCGCTGGTTGAGAGATCATTCATTTTTGTAAATACGTTGTTATTTATGTACGATGTGTACATAATAAGCTTCTTTTTTATTCATATCTTTAATATACGATTATGATTATAATAGGTATCATATATGCACACTAGATAATGTTATTGCTTATTACATTGTAGATGTATGTTTAGATTAGCTTCCATGTGTCATTGTGTGATGAAATTGGTACTGGATAGGATTTTCATCTTGTTTTAGACGAACTTTAAGTAAGCCTATAGAGATAATTTTCTTTAAATATTACGTTATGTATAATTTTATTGTAATAAAAAAATAATTATAACAAGGGGAGTTGCTGTCATCACAATTTTCAAATGACGCGATTTCCCACCATATACACATTTGTTTTCATACTAGTGTGAACTTAGCTTCATGTTGTATAGTACGGAAATTGGGATGTTTTGATGGTTGCGTTCAGTTTATTAATAAATTGATTTCCATTATAACGCCTTTTTTTTACTCACCCTGTATCAAAAGGTAAGCCTTCTATTATGATTAAAAAAAGCAGATCCACCCCCCAAAGCTTTGATAATGAGACAACATTTGTCTTTTATCTGGGTGAGCATTTTAGAAAAAATCAAGGAAGCCATGACTGTTACGTATGCAATGTCATTCTAGGTGTCATTTTTCAATTGTACAACAAAGTCATGGCCTGCTAGTTTTTAATTATCCCACGAATTTCTTTTTTGGTGCAAGCAACCAACAATACATCTGGCTATTTTAGCTAAAGGTTCAATTGACTTTAAAATTAGTCCCCGGTAAATAAGACAGTTATCCGCGTTTTAAAAATAAAGAAAAAACATTAAAAAAAATAATAAAAAAAAATTGTTACTTTTTTAATGGCGTGGTTTTCGGGGTAGTGATTTAAGCCGGGGGCCCCGATTCTGAATCTGTGGTTCGTTTTTCAAAATTCGCCTTAATAACGGAGACAGCATTTTTGAGAAAAATTTAAAAATGTTTGTCGAAAAAGTTCATTTTTCAGGATTTTTTCCGATTTTTCACAAAAATGCTATCTCCGTTATTAAGCCGAATTTTGAAAAACGGACCACAAATTTGGAATCTGGGCCCCCGGCTTAACCCACTGCCCCGAAAAACACGCTATTTAAATTTGGAAAAATTTTATTTTTTTTGATTTTTTTTTATCATTTTTTTGTGGATTTTTCGATTTTTTAAACGCGAATAACTCCTTTATTTACCGAGGGATTTGCTTGAGATTGGTACCAGCTCTTGCCCTAGAGGCCCTTCATCTTTTGGTGGCGATAGAATTGCTCTACAACGCTTAGTTTTCGAGTTATTCGCGTTTGAAAAATCCACAAAAAAAAAAATTTAAAAAAATAAAATTTTTACAAATTGAAATAGCGTGTTTTTCGGGGTAGTGGGTTAAGCCGGGGGCCCAGATTCCAAATTTGTGGTCCGTTTTTCAAAATTCGGCTTAATAACGGAGATAGCATTTTTGAGAAAAATCTGAAAAATGAACTTTTTCCTCGAAAAATTTGAAAGATTTCAATTTTTCTCAAAAATGCTATCTCCGTTATTAAGCCGAATTTTGAAAAACGGACCACAAATTTGGAATCTGGGCCCCCGGCTTAACCCACTACCCCGAAAAACACGCTATTTAAATTTGGAAAAATTTTATTTTTTTTGATTTTTTTTTATCATTTTTTTTGTGGATTTTTCGATTTTTCAAACGCGAATAACTCCTTTATTTACCGAGGGATTTGCTTGAGATTGGTACCAGCTCTTGCCCTAGAGGCCCTTCATCTTTTGGTGGCGATAGAATTGCTCTACAACGCTTAGTTTTCGAGTTATTCGCGTTTGAAAAATCCACAAAAAAAATGATAAAAAAAATAAAATTTTTCCAAATTGAAATAGCGTGTTTTTCGGGGTAGTGGGTTAAGCCGGGGGCCCAGATTCCAAATTTGTGGTCCGTTTTTCAAAATTCGGCTTAATAACGGAGATAGCATTTTTGAGAAAAATCTGAAAAATGAACTTTTTCCTCGAAAAATTTGAAAGATTTCAATTTTTCTCAAAAATGCTATCTCCGTTATTAAGCCGAATTTTGAAAAACGGACCACAAATTTGGAATCTGGGCCCCCGGCTTAACCCACTACCCCGAAAAACACGCTATTTAAATTTGGAAAAAATTTATTTTTTTTTGATTTTTTTTTATCATTTTTTTTGTGGATTTTTCGATTTTTCAAACGCGAATAACTCCTTTATTTACCGAGGGATTTGCTTGAGATTGGTACCAGCTCTTGCCCTAGAGGCCCTTCATCTTTTGGTGGCGATAGAATTGCTCTACAACGCTTAGTTTTCGAGTTATTCGCGTTTGAAAAATCCACAAAAAAATGATAAAAAAAATAAAATTTTTCCAAATTGAAATAGCGTGTTTTTCGGGGTAGTGGGTTAAGCCGGGGGCCCAGATTCCAAATTTGTGGTCCGTTTTTCAAAATTCGCCTTAATAACTGAGATAGCATTTTCGACGAAAAAGTTAATTTTTCAGAAATTTTACACCAAAACTTTTTTGACATTTTTTTTACCCCATTGACCCTAAAAACAACATTGAATATCTCAGTAACTAAAGGTCGTAGAGCAGTTCTGCCGCCGCCAATCGATAGAAAGGCCTTAAAGAACAGGATGAAACCAAATTCAACCACATCCCTTGGTAAATAAGGGAGTTATTCACGTTTTAAGGGTTGAATAAAAGTGAATATCTGGAGAATCACGTGGGCTAGAGTGATTCTGCCAACGCCAATCGGTAAAGGGGTAATTTTCAACAATTTGAAGAAATGTATTGTTGGTTGCCGAAATGTATTGTTGGTTGCCCACATTTGTATAAGAAAATCATCAAAATTGTATAAAAATTTTGCTCAGTATTATCAGAGAATCTAGAAGGCTCCACCCCAACACAACTCCAGTGGAAAATAAAACAACAAACCCTTTCAACGCCTTTATTTAGCTCCAAAAATTTACATTCTACCAAATCACAAATCCGATTCGACTCCCGCCCCCAGGAAGTCCCGCACGTACGCCTCCGCCCTCGTCGGCAGCAACCTGAAAGACACTTTATTTAACAATTCAACCCTCTCAAAACCACCCTCACCTCGTCCACTTGTTCACCGTGGCGTAGTACCAAGGCATCACCAGCACCCTCTCGTTCCTCCTCTGCGCCCTCATGATCTTCACCGCCGCGTCTTTCGCGCTCAACATAGGCATGAGGCTCTCGAAGCGCACTTTCGGTTTCTTGCACAGCCCCGTATCCACCATGTACGGACAGACCGTCGTCACCATAATGTTGAGATTCTCCGCTCTGAACTCTTCATAGAGAGACTCCATCATCCCGAAGACGGCGAACTTGCTGGCGGAGTACGCGGTTAAATTGGGGAGTCCAAACAGCCCCACGCAGGAGGAGAGCGCGACGATGTGGCCGTGATTCTTCCTCTTCATCGCGGGGAGGAACGCTTGAACAGTCTGGAAACAACTGTTAAAAATTGTCTGCAGAGGGTGGAGGACCCACCCAGACGTGCGCCAAGACGTTGACTCCGAAGACTGATTGCACCTCCTCGCGGGTGTGGTCGAGGATGGGATGCGACGGCATGACTCCCGCGTTGTTGATGAGGATGGTGACATCCCCGACGTCTTCACGGACCTTTTGCGCTGTGGCGAAGACGTCCTCTCTGTTAGACACGTCGCATTTATACGCGTACGCTGAGCGCCCCAAGTCGGTGATGGCGGCGATTGTCTCTTGATTGCGGTCTGCGTTGATGTCCCACGCGACCACTGTCGCCCCCTTGGAGGCGTAGAGGAGCGCCAGTTCTTTACCCATGCCGTGACCAGCACCGGTGATCTGTACCAAGAGATGAGCACCACGACGATGGTAACCATACCTACCAGAACGACTTCACCCTCAACTGGTTTTTCTTCAACCCCCAGAAGAGTCTGGTAGACTGTTAGAGCCACGCTGTAGAAGATCTTCACGAGGAGCCACCAAAACTCCACAAAGAATTGCAACAGTTCTTGTCCAGACATCACGACGTGGTGTTTTACACGAAATGAACGTGACAAATGCATAAAAACAATACATAATTTGAATATAAATCTCTTTTTATCACTTGACGGTGTTTTTACCACACAACAATGAGGTCGTGGTCGTACCAATCCACGCACTTTTTAAATTTCCCCGCCAACAAACCTAGTAACTTTCACGCCGCGCTGTTGGTACCACCTCGGCGCCATTTTCAAACCCCGTTGCCATAGTACCCAGATTCATTGATATTACGTCAAAAATGGCCGAGAGGATCATTCCCTTGACCACAACTCTTGTAAAATATGACAACCCCGTTCTGGTGACTAAACATGATGAAAAGAAGTTTGGCGCTCCTCTTAGGGTAGTACCATTCTTCGTTTTCTCTCCTCACGTGTTGAGTTTCAGGAGAAAGCTTGTGACGACATTCGGGCCAAATCCGCAGCCGCTCTTACTGATAATCGACAGGAAACGGAAGAGATCTTGAACACGATTCTTCCTCCGAAGGAATGGGAAGAGGACAATCAGTTGTGGCGTCAGAATGTGTCGACCACGCCGGCGACGCGTCTGGAGGTCATCAACTTGCAGGAGCAGCTGGATATGCGGTTGCAGCAGCAGCAGGTTTGTGTAAAAGTGCTCTAGAGCTACAAGTGGGAGCCTCTGCATGCTCAAAATTATCAACAGGAAGTTTAGAATGACTCTAGAAGTATAGCAACAGCAACAACAGCTTTGTGACAATACTCTATTAGTCAATTAAATTAAGATTTCTAGAGTTCTAGAGCAGCCGCAACGTTTCAAAAGTGCCCTAAAACCGCACAAGATTTCTTACTACAAATGGGAAAAGTCTTATGGTCCAACGACAGTAAAAACAGATCTATAATCTTGGGATTTCTAGAGCAAGTTTAACGAATATTTTAGTGATTTAAATCGCCATCATATATCTACAGCAGCTCTACAGCAACTTTAAAATAACATTATATAAATAACATGTTTAAAACTTCTCTAGATGATTAACACGAATTTTGAAAAGCCTCTAGAGTCCCAACAGCAATCCAAGAGCTTTAGAGGCATTAGTTTATATTGCCAGTGCAAAACTCAAGAGCACCAGCAACCTTTCTATAACATTAAGAAGAAGTTTAAAAGCCCTCTAGAATACCAACAGCAATTTAAGAGTTACTAAGGCTGTAGTGGACGTTGCAGGTGCTTTACATCAAAACCCAGCAACATCTCTGTATCATTAATAGGAAGTTTGAAATGCCTCTATATCCTCAACAGCAATCTAAGAGCTGGTGCTGGTGTTCTATATCAAGAGCACCAGCAACCTTTACAACATTAACAAAAAGTGTAAAAGGGCTCTAGATCACCAACAGCAATCTTAAAGCTGTAGAGAGTTCATCAACCTCTACAACATCAACGAAAAGTTTAGAGGCCTCTAGAGGCTGTAATAGAAGTTGCTAGTGCTTTACAGCAAATCTCAACAGCACCAGTAACATTTCTGTATCATTAAACAGAAAGTTTGAAAGGCCTCTAGAATACGACAGCAATTTAAGAGTTACCTCTAGAGGCTGTAGTGAACGTTGCAGGTGCTTCATCAAACCCCAGGAGCATCGACAACATCTCTGTATCATTTACAGAAAGTTTGAAAGGTCTCTATAACCTCAACAGCAGTCTAAGAGTTGTTGTCGATGTTTTATATCAAAACTCGAGAGCACCAGCAACCTCTCTACAACATTAACGGAAGGTTTAAGAGGCCTCTATCTTACCAACAGCAATTTAAGAGTTATAAAGGCTGTACTGGAAGTTGCTGGTGCTTTATAATAAACCTCAGGAGCACTAGCAACATCACTGTATCATTAACACAAAGTTTGAAAGGTCTCTAGATTTCCAACAGCAACGCAGGCTCTAGTTTATGTTGCTTGTGCCCCACAAAACTCCCCCAATGTCTTTATTTCCGCCCGCAGGCCCGCGAAACCGGCATCTGCCCCGTCCGCCGCGAGCTCTACACCCAATGCTTCGACGAAATCATCCGCCAAGTGACAATTAACTGCGCAGAACGCGGCCTCCTTCTCTTAAGAGTCCGCGACGAGATGCGCATGACCATCGAGGCCTATCAAGCGCTTTACTGCAGCAGTATTGCTTTCGGAATGCGCAAAGCTCTTCAAGCAGAGCAAGGAAAATCCGACTTACAACAAGACGTGGAAGAGCTGAAGAAGGAGAAACTGGAACTCGAACATCAAATTATAGATTTGAAGCAGAGGGCGGAGCAAGCGGATAGGCGGGCTGCTGAAACGCGATTGGCTGAAGAGAGGAAACATACTGAAGAAATCGCGTTTTTGATGAAGACGAACCAACAGTTGAAGGTGAGAAGGGGGCGGGGGTGACAAGGGACCAATGGCGTTCGTTTTGTTGCAGACGCAATTGGAAGGGATCATCGCGCCGAAGAAGTAGGCAGGGCGCTGTTTTTTATTAAAACTTTATTCGTTATTAAAATTTAAAATCCATTCCAAAGCACATTAGTACATACCTAGGTCATGGGACCTAGAGATAGCCACCACAAGAGATATTAAAATAAGCTCTGGAAATGATACATAATACTAAAATTAAATACTTTGTACAGTGATAACAATAATTTATAAACTATATAAAAAACCCATCCACCCTGTAAAAAAGTGATGTCACTAATTAATGTTTGCCGCCTTTTTTCGAACGTTTTCGCCTCTTCTTTTTGTTACCTGAAGAAAGGTCGTCAAAGGATTTCTCATCTCCTGTGGTTGGAGTAGGCGGCTCCGATTGGTCCAAGTCTTGGTTTGATTGGTCAAAGTCTTTGTTTACGCCGTTGAGCGGCGAATCAGGAATGAGGTCTTCAGATTGAGTTAGTTCTAATGATATAATTTTCTCCTGTAGTGTCTCTACCTGGATGTGGAACAAACGAATGAGACCATGGGCGTGGCTAAGATAAGCGAGTAACCACAGTGGGCGTGGCTTCTAACCTAGTTATGGGCGTGCTCTGACGGTCCACGCCCCCTATGGTTACGAAGTGAGACAGACTATATTCACCACAAGCAAGAAGTGCATGTCAAAAGAATCAGAAAGTAGATTTCAAGACAGAGATACGATACGTAGCTCCAAACTTATATCTTTGCGACACCAAGCGCGTGCTACAAGAAAAGTGTTAAACTAACCAGACGTGAGTGTATCATGCTGAAGTGGATGGTTGTGTTGTCGTTATACCTCTCTTTCAATGAGCTTCTCAACGTATTCAACGGTCCTGACCCGTTTCTCTCCCGTTACGTCATCGATATACTCTTCTGTTCGTTGCGTAACGGTCTCCCCCAGGACCTTCTCGCTTTCCCGGACGGTCGTATTTCCGGGTTTACTCCGCACAGCCAACTTGGGGAAATCGGCACTAGAGGGCCTCAGCTGAACACATGCAATGCTGTTAGTACCGTAGCCCTGGACATGTACCGAATCCAGTTGGGTTAGTCAGCGACGAAAGAAACGTAAAGAAGCCACAAACAAACAAATCTAGCAAAACTCACCTCTTCTTTCGTCGTCTCGGCGATTGGAGGCGGCGGCGGCGATAACTCTCCCGCCCCCACCATATCGGTCATGGATTTGATCACCATCTGCGCCTGGATGGCGTCCTGTTCGAGGGACTTGAGACGCGCGGCTCGCCAAGCGGCGCGTTTCTCCGCGCGGAGGGCGCGTTCTTCGGCTGGAGACAACGGGGCGTCATCCTCGTCAGTCAACAGACCTTCTTCGCGGAGTTTTTCTTTGAGGCGGCGCTCCGCTTTAGCCGTGCGGACGACACCAACCCCATGACTAGAATCTCAAAGTTAGTCGAAGTACCAACAGTGGTAAAGAACGTACCCAGTGAGTTGGGAGTCCACGGACTCGGAGTCCGAGTGGTCCATCATCGCCGCCGAGAGATTCGCGATCTTCTGCTCCTCCTCAGCTTTGAGATTTTCCAGTTCGTTGGAGCTGAGATAACTAAACACCTTCTCTGGTTTGGCCGGCTTCTGACTCTCCTCCATCGCGGTCTCGAAGAACTTCTTCTTGTCGCTGACGGAGGACTTGGGGGCGGAACTTTTCGGCGACTGCGGCGGCTACAAAATCACTGTGTTACTCACACAAGCGTGGTTCGATTAAGCACCTAAATTAACAGAGGGCGGGGCTTGGCCCCGCCCCGGACACGCCACAACACAAACTTTTTACCTGCATCCAGTCCCCATCTGAAAACCGCACGTGCTTATTGGTTAGAATAACAGACTGTGGTCTGGGGGGCGGTACATAACCATCGCTCAGAAACTCAAGCGATTGCGAATTGGTTTTGGCGAATTCGAGAGACGGTTTCGGCGTCGTTGGTAGCGTCGGTGGGATGTCGTCCGTTTCAGAGTAGGCGGCAGGAGGAGGAATGACGAGGTTCTCGATGCTATTAGACACCTCCTTTAGAGTCTCGCCCACGGGCGTGAACAGGCGGGGATTATCTAGAGTGGGCGTGGACGGAGGAGTGGGTGCGGGATTTTGATTGGACACGGGGGCGGAGTCGGGTTGGGTACGCGGCTTGTAGGTTTTAGGCAACGTCGCTGATTTGATGTCCTGTCGAAGGAGGGGCGATTAGTGGGAGGTGACTACAACGAACCAACCCAAGCGGACAGGAAAACAAAAGCACGTTATACCAAAAATATATTTGCCATTGAAAATCACATTAATAAATATTTTATGCTGTCAAAATGACATAAATAAATAGACATTGTACCAAGTCATAACAACAATATAAAATCTATTTAACTACTCTGGTTGGACAATCAACAACAACATAAAGTTGATACAGAAGTCGAGAGAAAATTAGTCACGACGATGAAAAGAGAGATGTTACTTACAGGCGGGTGACAAATGACAGTTGACAGTTGACAGCTACCGCAGCCCCCTACCTTACAGTAACATTCATTTTTAGTCTACGTAACAATCTGACACACAACATTCATGTAATACATTAATATTGAAGTAACATCATGAATATTGTTTTAACAGGTGTTTTGATCTAAATAAAAAAAAAAAAACGAGAGTGACAGACCTTTCCAAACCAAGAAAAATGCAGAAGGAATGTAGAAAAACTAAAAGTTTGTACTCAATTCAAACATGTCCTTCCGGTAGATTTTCGAGAAAACAATTTTGGCAGGGTTTCGCGTTTGGCGCCCAACGCGGGGCCGACCGACCGAGCTGTTCCCCACGCCTACTCTAAACACAGATATAGAAAAATACGAACGAATGAGTGACCGTGAAATAATTTCACAGCTTAAGCGCATAACATAGAAACAGATGAGGTTCGGGATGAACTTCAATAAGGCATTTTGACAACGAACACGCTTTCGAAAAGAACTCGAGGAACTTATTGGAACACCGCGCTTCTGGAACTCGAAAAATTTTGGGAAACCGTCGAGCTGCAGAAGGATGTTGCTCTCAAACGAATTGGTACATTTTGATATGACGAATTACAATCTCCGGGGCTCGGTGTTGAGCGAGTGTCGCCCAACGCGGGGCCCACAAAACAACGAAATAAGCGACTGAACACATACACCAAACTGTGTTGTTAAATTCGCTTATCATACGCTTAAAATGCTACTTATTATTATATGAGCACCACGTTTTTCTTTAATTACATTTTTTTTTACACCTAGTATATTTGACAACGAAAGTTTAGACGTTTAAATGCGGAATCGACCGAACGGAACCGACCAATGACGTCAGTTCGGGCGATCCTTATTGGTTTACGTACAGTTAAAGTAAAATCTCATTTGTGAGTTTTTGTTATGGCGAGCTCCTTTTCTGATTCTGGAAATAGAAAAACAGTGGTAGGTTTCCTGTTCTTTTTCAGAAAAAAAGAACATGCGACATGCTCACAACGACTAGGGACATGCTGCAGCCGACTATGTTAAAAAGGGAAGCGGTTTTAGTTCGCGCTCGATCGGTATCAGTGGTGACAGCTAAATTCCCTAAATGACTACCAACCATGCAGTGGAAAACTAACCATGATCTCTGTCAATTATCAAGAAAACCACGATGATCATGAGAAATGTCAAACACGTGAAAATGTACATGAAACAAATGACTGTAATCAAACTCGTGACTAGAATTAAAGGGGATTCACCAGAGAACAATAGCATCCAGACTGTGCCCGTCTCAGCCGCCTAACAAATAAATTCCATTTATAGTGACCTGGTTTATGTCAACATCGAAGCCAAGCGTTTTTAGTGACTTCACTAAATTCCCGTACAAAGCAGACACACTCACAAACTACGAGGCCCCACGCGTGGGCGCCAAAGCCACAATTCGGGCGCCAAACTACACAATACTTACTGTTGTTGCCTGCGGCGCCAGCGTGTGCTTGCTCATGACGATCGTCGTAGTCTTCAGTTCCGAATTCGGCCCCCCTGGCGACTTCGGAGGAACGGAATTCTCGGCCGGACTGTGAGCCAAAGTCTCTACTGCCCTAACCACGTCCAGGACTTTATCAGCGGGCGTGGTCGCCTTCGCCTCCACCAATCGCAACTCCTCGTCGGAATGCTCCGGTAGCTTCAACCTTTTCTCCGCCTCTTCTTTCTCGAATTGCACCAATTCAGACTTCATGTTTTGTTCCTGCGACGAAAACACGTCACTGTTAACCAATCAAAGGGAGAGACTCCACCCACCTGTTGGACATCCTCGTCGGGAATATCCAATGAGCTCACGCTTTGCGAACGACTGCTCACGGAACCGCCTCTTGTTAGCCGCCCTTCGGCGATGGCTTTGTCCACATCCGCGCGGTCGTAACCTTTACAAACCACCAAATGGATGGTGTCTCCACAACCTCTTAACGTGTTCACCGCCTCCTGGTGCGTCGCCCCCAGTAACGATTTCCCGTTGACTTCCAACAGCCGCATTCCGGCTCGTAAACGCCCGTCTCTACGCGCCGCCCCCACCGAGTTAATCTTCGAGATGAACACGCCCTCGTCCGATTTGTCCAATGGGTTGCCGCGCTGGCCTTGCAGCCCGCCCTTTATATGCATCCCCAATTTCTCGTTCTCGTTCTTCTCAATCACTAGTTCCTACAAAGAAAAACCAATCAAGGCGGGGCTTAAAAACCGGGCGGAGCCAAGACACTCACCTTCGTGTCTACGTATGAAATCATAAGTTGCTTGAAATGAAATAGGGCGTTATGTACTATGGGTTAGTAGTGCGTGAAATATGCGCGCCAGCTGCGGATTATCGCGGCCCCACGTTGGGCGCCGCTCCGCCGCAGCTCGCGGGTGTATGAGAAACAATGGAAAGAATGGGTCTACACACCCAGTGATGTAAAAATTCAAAACAAACCTGATATCCCTCCGGCAACGGGTCGTGGCGGACCGTTAGCGTGATTTTCTCGCCGGGTCGAAGCAATTCCATGACGGCTTCCTGGTGCGTGGCTTGGGTGACATCCGTTCCGTTAACTTTCAAGATTCTATCGCCGACGCGAAGTTTGCCGCAACTGGCGGCCGTCCCTCCCGGCACCATCTATAATTAAACTTTCAAGACTTCGCTTCACATCGCTGCCAACTTACGTGAGATATGAATATTCCGGGTTCTTTAACACCGAAGGGAATACTGGAATGGTCGGTTCCTCCGATGATGCTGAAGCCCAAAGAACCATGAGCCTTGCTCAGAGTGACATCCTAAAAGCAAAATTGTATTGTATCGTGGAAAAAATCTTGTACGCAACTAACTACAATCTAAGACAAGTGTGCTTAAACTAGAAAGAGTTCGACAGCTGGGGAAAAGTATGAAAGCTGGAAAAGGATAAAAGGAGAAGGGGGCGTGTTGTTGACTTTCGGCCATACGTGAAAATTGTGCCCAATTGTTTCGTTTGACATTTGAAAAAAAAAAGAAAGTCTGAAACTGTACAAAGCGTAATTTAACTACTCAATTTTCAAGCGAATAAACAGGAAATGGAGGCAGTGGCTGTGGTTACAAATCACGGTTAGTGAGAGACCGTGCCCTTTGTTAGTACGGATAAGGTTAGAGTGAGGTTCGACTGTACGATTGTAACTTCACAAGTTCCCATTGTTCTAAGGTAAGACGGTAATCTTTTTATTTAAAATTGCAGAATTGTACGATCAAAGGTTACGAGGTCCGACTGTAACTTTGTTATTATTTAATACCGAAAAATATGTCATTGTATTTAAAATATCTTAGAATTGAGGTTTGACTGTATTTTTCCATTACTTTGTTATTTAAAATTGAAAATCCAGTGATTCAAGTTTTCACCAATATGAAATTTGTCTGTAACTTGAACTAAAACGTATCGAAATGCATAAAATGCGACTATCATTTAAATTAAAGACTAGACTGTTATTTCGTATTTAAAACAAAAAACTGACGATCCAAGTTTCCCACAAGCATGAAATTCCACTGTAATTTAATGAGAGCCATAAAATTCGACTATAATTGATTTAATCAGCAAATCAAAATAGATGCACATGCGAGTTTTGACTGTATTTTTGTTACTTTACAAGTTCCCATTGTCCTAAGGTTAGACTGTAATCTTTTTATCTACAACTGCAGACTTTTACAATCAACGGTTCCGAGGTTCGACTGTAACTTTCTTGTTATTTAAAACCAAAAAACTAACGTTTCAAGTTTACTTTATTAAAAATATTTTAGAATTGAGGTTTGATTGTATTTTTCCATTACTTTTGTTATTTAAAATTTAAAATACGACGATCTAAAGTTCCACCTATATGAAATTCGAGGAACGTCATAAATCGAAATGCATGAAACTCAACTGTCATTTAAATTTAAAGCTTAACTGTAATTTTGTATTTAAAACAAAAAACTGACAATCCAAAGTTTCCACAAGCATGAAATTGCACTGTAATTTAATGAGAGCCATAAAATTCGACTATAACTGTTGTAATCAGCAAATCAACATAGAAGTTTGACTGTAATTCGTTGCTCTATGAAGTTCAAATTCAAGATAGGACTTATGTCCAATGTAACCAAACTTGACTGTATTATACTGTCAGTCCACTCATTAAAAAATAAAGTTGGCAGCACCTCTAAGCAATTTTTATCGGTGACGGTTGGCAATAAAAGCATTTGACCTTGACGCAACTGTGACATGCGTAGAAGCTAAGTCAAAGTTGGCCGAAACTTGTTAAATTCTTATTTAAATGTCTCTTATAATTTTTTTAATTAATTAATTGTTGATTAATGTGAGATTTTAACAAAGTGTTATAAATCGCTACATTCAATTTTCCCCTAATTTTCTCCAAAAAAAATTTAAGCCTGATTTACACCCAAAAATGTATATAGAAAACTGGACTAATAGCAATGAAGCCTATTTTAATTTGAGTTACAGTAAAACTTCGTGGAAGCTACAATCGCAATGTCCGCCACATCGAGATCCGACTGTAATCCTGAAAGAAACGAATCGATTTCTCCACATCCGTCTCTTCTGCCTTTTTCGGCCTAACTGTACCTTTCAAATCCCAGTCTAGCATTTACTTTCTCTGACCTTAACTGCACTAAAAATGCCTTGCAACTTAGATAATCATCTCCGATTAGATCGCCACAACGTGAAGTTGTACGAGTTCAACACTGTTACCAACCGAGGAAAACAATACAGTTATTCCCAAGCTGTGTAAAATTTTGTCGAATTCTTGAACTTTTTGACCTACTATTGCAACTACGCCTACACGTTACGCCTACGCCGGTAGATACATATTAATCTCGTTCAAAAACGGAATTGTAATAAATAAGCAGGCCGAGAACAATAAAGAAAGTGAGCTGCGTTCGGCATTTGTCATGACAAGTGAATGCGCGACGTGGAAATCGTAACTAATTGCCGTTTTGTAGGCATAAAAACATCGGAAATGTCAATAAAAAGGAGTTAATCACACAGAATTTCGGAAGATATTTACATAAGATAAGATAAAAAAAATAGACTATTAATACCACGGGAGTGGCACGGCGAAATTACCGGGTCGAGAAACTCGCTCCTAAATTTTTGTTAAAAACTGGAATTTTATCATTCATAGTTCAAATGCAAGGTCACGATCGTAAAATAAATGACAGCGTTCATTGTTCACGGATTCGTTATCGTAATGTTACGCTAAATTGGGCGAATTTAAACGGAAAGAAATGTAATTAAATATCTTTAATTTGCTGTGGTTTGTGTGACGTTTAATTTGGCACGATTTCACGGTTGACATACGTGACCTTGAAAATTCGTTTAGTAATCAGTGGATTTAAAGCCTCTAGAGACGTAAACTGAGAAATTGGTAAGAGGGTTGGCAACCCTGCTAGACAGTCGTTTTTGTACCCTCAAATAGAAAGTGTCAGAGTTGCCAACCTAATTCCAATTTCAAAGCCTCCTGTTGTTTTATCGCACTGTGGTAATTGACGGAAAAACCGAAATTATCTCCAGATCGTGCGTTGCTCATTCAAAATTATTTATTTATGCTAATGGCGTTCGCATTCTACTTTCACTCAATATTTATGACATTCTTCACGTCTATAAATAGCATATATTGTTTGTAGACCAACAAACGTTCATAAAACAAAATAATGTCCACAATAAAGTCAGAGCGAAACTTTAATAACACCGAATCAACCTTCGTGCATCAAAATGGGGTTTTACGCCCTCGTTGCACAAATAACTAAAATCAGTCTCCATAGTCTTGTTTCTTTGTTGGTAGAACTGTAGAACCTGTAGCAACGGATTTTCGCGTGGGAAAATGGGAACCTTGTTTTTCTTTATTTATATTTCTAGTTGTATCACATTCTACGTGTTTTTGTTTATCTTCTTTCTAAATATAATTACGTAATGACAGCGATGAGATAATTTCTCGTTTAAAGTCGCGTTACGTCACGTCGTAGAACTGTGTCGAGTGTACGATTGGTAGTTTCAGTGACTTAAATTCAAATGCGAATTGAAGCTATTGGTAGGAATTTTGAAAAAGAATAAGAAAAAGAAAGTAACTAGAAGTGAGAACCTCCGCGCCTAAACCCCCTAGATCTAACTTCTCTCCGATCTACGTGTCGTTAGTCGAGCATTACCAACTAAGAAAACAGAAATAAAACTAGTGATTAAAAGTAAGCAGACCTCAACCTTGATAGTAGGTGTCTTGTGCAAATAAAAAAAAAACAATCGAGCATCACTATCATCATCATCGGCCAGAGCATACCTCGATAATAACGGGCACAATCAGCTGATTATCGGTGATGCGAGTAACCACAGTCTCTGTGAAGGTACTCTTGGTGATGGTCTCAGTGACACGACCTGGCCCCGTTGGGGCGGGCGGCAATTCGATTGGATCAGGCTTCTTAATCGTAACGGTAACGGCGTTTACCGAATCGGGAGGATTTGTATTGTTTTGTGATTTGGTATTTTTGGAATCTTTGAGGAAATGGGCGGGGATCATAGCTTGGAACTCTTCGTTCGTGATCGGCTTCGGCAGTACCTGTGCGTCGTCTCCTTCGAGAGACGAGGTGGGCGTGGCTTTTGCGTGATTTGGGGCGGAGCCGGCGTCGCTCGTACTCGGGAGGCGGCGCGGCGCCGGCTTTGGCACTTCGCTCGCTTTCGGGGGGATGCCGTTCGTCTTCGGCGGCTCCGGAGGCGACTCGATCTGGAAATAACAAAATGATGTCATCACAAACAGGTGTTAACGATTACACAATTACTGCAAAATATTTATTTAGCCGGCGTTTGCTCAGCTATTTGACACTAGTCCTAAACAGTACCAACAGTACTTTCTACTATTAATTAATTATATGACATCATCGAACTTGAACTTTACGGTTACCAACATCATCTAATTTGCAAATATTTTTCATATCAAACAAAATATTGGAATAGTGCCAAGGTTGCCAACTGTACGTCTTTTTACAACGCCCATTTTTGTAAACTGCGATGACCTTCGGTGTAATAAGTACACTTCGTGTACAAACGAGACCACGACATTTGCAATTATAATGTATTTAAAGTTCGTGATTAGAATACGGAAATATCTGCCACGGACCGTTACAGTTTCCTTTTCTTTCTCTTGGGAATTTCTCCAAAGTCGCTTTTTACCAAAACGGGCGCCATTTTAGTGTCACGTGATCCGAAACCAGTCAGTTTGAGGTTAAATATTGACGTGTGATTTCGGATCCCATGCCACTTGATACAGGTGTTGGATGTCAGAAAATTCGATATTTACCTTTTTGTCGGCCTCCAGCGACCTGCGATATCCCGTGTAGCCGGGTCTGTTGGCCATGTAACTATTAGCCGAGTACAGCCCTGTGTAAGGTTTCGGAAGCCCAAAGACTTTGGGTGACTGCTGCGGCCCCGGTGAGGGCGAGGGTTCGTTGCTCCTCGCCACCGGCACCTCCCTCTCGACTGTCAATCTGACGAACCTCTCCAACCCCGTCAACATGCCGACGGCTTGGTCGTGTGTCGCCGCCGTCAGATCCACCCCATTGATAGACACCACCCGATCCCCAATGCTTAACTTCCCATCTTTGTGTGCAACCCCGCCTTCTGTGATCCGCGACACGTAAACGGCATCGGAGTCGGCTTTGAAAGGCTGCGAGCCCTTCCCGCCCGCTATGCTGAAGCCCAAACCCCTCGAGTCTCTTATGAGCGTCGTGTGCACTTGCACTTTATTCAAAACGACTTCTTCCGGTGGCGGCGGCGGCGGCGGATCGAGCGGTTTCGGACGCACCGCGACGCCGTCTTTGATGAACTTGGTGACTTCGCGAGACACTTCGAGTATCAGATTCGCACCGGATTGTTTGAGGACTTCGACGGCGTCGTAATGGCTGACGTCGATTACTGGGACGCCGTTGACGCTGAGGACTTTATCGCCGACGCGCAGACCCGCCAAGTCAGCGGGCCCGTTTTCCGTCACGCGAGATATAAAGATGCCTTCGTCGTCTCCTTTGAAAGGGGTGGAACCACGGCCCCCGGCGATGGACAGACCGAGGCCTGTATGGCTACGCTCTATGTGAATCTCATATTTCTCTTCACGCAATTCGACGGCGGCGTCGGGGTCACCTGCTGCAAGAAACATCGAAATGGTCAAACACTCCCCCGGCGCGGACGAGCCACCAAAGGGACTCTCGAGCAAAGCGGAGTACACTAGCACCCCGACCAACGGATCGCGGTACAGTAGAACCTCATCACTTTGCTCGAACTTCCCCGAATTCTAACCTGAATACTGGAGGACCCTCCTGACGCTGTTTCCTGTGGCCAACTGTCTCCGCCCGTTCACACTCAGATAAGTGACTCCCTTACCCCGGGGTAAGGATCCGGAAACAATGTCGATTTTGCTCCCTCCGGATTTCACCCGGATTTTTGGTAACGTGCTCATTTGAGTAGGAAAAACTCGTAAATGATTCTTTCACGTTATCTACAGATAAGCCGAACGCAACATGGCGCTTTTATCTCCGAGTAAAGTGTGACGAAACACATTCTATCGATGCACCGACCGAAAACGTAATGACGAACGCGAAACAGGTAAACAATACTGAGCGAAAACTCGCCTACGCGTACTTACCTTGACTGCTCGCGCTGCGTTCGGACTCTGGTGGAGTGGAACCGCTCATTCTGTCGCTGTCATCTTCGCGACGTTTCAGCGCCTAGAAAAAGACATCTTCAGAGGTGGACACGGGCACTTCAACACATGCAGATCAAGCGACAAAGAACAAAAACAACGTTACAAGGGGGTGTAGAGCATCACCCTGTATATAGGTAGTTTCAAGTGACGAACGTGTGGTATTTCCGGACGTGGGAGTGGCCCGCTCTAACAAGATCACACGGTATAAATTGAATTATCGCCGCCGCCACTGACCACATGGCGTTAATTCCCTCGATGACGTCCTGCGAGTCCCCTTTATTAGATTACAAAAGCGGTGCAACAATGTCCGCTGCAAATTGAATGTTATTAAACCGGTTTCGTGTCAATGAATTTTTAATCTCGCTGGCATTTTTTCCGAATGAATAATTCCGCCGATTGTTGGATTTTACTCGGAGGTGGATGACATTTTCAAAAAAAGAAACTATTTTCTCTGCACGCTTGATTAGTATGCAGATATGTAGCTCGGATTTTTATCCGACGACTTCCTGTGTTACATTTATCGAGTTGCGTGTGAAATCGAAAAAAAAACGTTATATAGTTCATTTTTTTTGAAAATCCCGCGCGTGTTCGGTTGGTATGGCAACGAAACAATGCAGCCCCGCCCCCGCCCACTTTGATTTCTCTATTGTGGTCCACACGTGCTGCGTTGCTCGTTTTAGGTCGAAAATACCGCCAGACCTCCTCCCCAGTAGTTCAAACGGAAATAACCCTAATTTACATCGTCAATCAACATCACCGATTTCAACATCACAACTGTTTACTCAATCTAGATTTAATGGGAAACGCGTCGAATTTTTCGAATTCTCTTGTCGTTATCATTCTGAATCACTTCCTAAATAAACGCGAATTATGTCGCACCTGCATTTGCGCGAACGGTGCAAAAATTCGAGAAATTGCAACAAGGTGTTCGGTCAACGGACGACTATAATTCCTTGGAAAAAAAGGCGTAAATAAACTACATCGCGTTCGCAACTGGTCTAGCATGCGATGCCGAGAATCTCGACGATTATGACCAACGGACAAAGGAACGAAAAAAGCGTGAAGAAGAGACGGAATCGGCGTTTCCGACGGAGATGGCCGTTCAAGAGGAAGAACAGATGGTATACAGAGTGATTGCGAGGGGAAATAGGGCGAAAACCCGTCCAGGGGCGAGCGAAGCGAGCATCAACACTATAGTCCAGGCAAAATAAACATGAATAATTCGCATATGGCTGATTTTTTGTGTGGACCTTCATTTTATTGTTCTTACGCGGTGGTAAATGTCAAAGAAAACAATTCTGTGTTCTGAAACACCCTGTATATTGCCTGGACAACTAACAAAACGCTCACTGACCGTCAGTTTGACGTCATTTCGTTGTTGTTTTTTTTACGTAGCGCAATATTGACAGTTTTGACAAATTTGACAATCACATACAACTTGACAAATGACAATGCACTTATGTAAACATGCACAAGTCAAGCTGAAGCATTCCACCCAACACTAAACTAAAAACGAAAAAAACCCAAAAACACTAAAAAATCAGAGACCTGTGCAATGATGGAAGCGACCTTATCTTTGTCTACAGTTGCCGTGATGCGCTTGTTCTTAAGATGGTGCGGCGTGTCGCGACGATGTAATCGACTCGGTCGTGCAACTGGATCGACATCGTCGGCGGCAGAAATACCACCAGTGAATCCCACACGTTTAGGGACCAATTCCTGCACACCAAGCGAGGAAAGTTTTGTATTCTCGCGCTCGGTGAGAAAGAACAACTTTTCCCACTTGATCCATAAAAGATCGCGCAATTGAGTGTTATACAGGGGATAGAAATTAAGTCAAAACCCTTCGATGGCACTCGATTGCGCGAAACCCTTCAATTTCCCCCATCACTCACGTCTATTGTTTCCTCCTCTGCGCTCGGCTCGCTGTTTTCCTCCCCATTTCCGATGACTTCCTCCTTGACTTCCGGTATCACCTGCACCGGTATTGGGGGCGGCGGCGGTTCCGTTTGCGGCCGTTGTATAACTGGATTAACCGCCTCCACGAGTGACTCAGTCTGCAAATCGCTGTCGTCCAATGAGTTCTGTCCTTTACTGAAGAGCTTGTGTGCCTTCGCCTTTAACTCCTTCGGATGTGGCGTGTTCTGCCTCACGAACGGTGTCTAACCACAGAAAAGAATAAACGTCAATAAAACTCGTAACAATGATAATTAAAGACCTGTTATTACAAAGTCAAAAGGTTAATCTACTTAAGAAAATTGTTTTACCTCTCTGTTATCTTGATCTTGAGGATCTGAGAACTTGACGGAGTGAATGCGACTCGCCTCTTTCTCTTCCCAATCTTCGTCGCTGGCGGCGTCATCGGTGGTTGCTACAGCACCATTAGATAAAGTCGATGTCACGTCACAACGGAACAAACGCCCATCAGAAGCTAACAAGTGCAACACAGACAAAACGGTGCTTAACAAAAAAAAAAGACGAAACAAAACAGGAAAGGAAGAAACAAAACAAAGCGTGCAGAAGTCTTGAATTAAAGAAAAACAAAAGAAAGAACAAAAGCGTGAATGAAGAGTTCTCAGGTTTGACAATTGTGAGATTGTTCGGTAGTTTACATAAATTAGAGGCGGTAAATGTTCCGGGCGTGATATGAGAGCAAATTAATTTATTGTTCCGGTCGCTGAAAAAGTAGGCGAAAAAGAGATATGTTGGTCGTACTGACGTGACAGAACAAAGCCCGCTTGGACCACGACAAACAAACCCGAGAAAATATTTGCACGGGCGTAAATGAGTATCCTTCCTCGTGTCAACATGAAAATATTTAACAGACCACCGATCGGCAAAATCAAACAATCAATTTCCCCACCGAACGAACGGAGAAAATCCCCAAATCCCCGAGTTATTGACCCTCAAAAATAGGCGCCGCTTACTCGTTTATTTTTAACTTGATTACTCATTTTAAATGCAACAGATAAATAAATGTAATCACCATCGTGACGTCCGCAAACCAATTAAAAATCGTTTTAAACAAATGTGAAACGTGTGGGCGGGTGTAATCCTCACTGTCGCCAACCTGAGAGCTTAAAATTTTTTGCTACTTACATATAGTCGGTAGGAACTCCTGTTGGGGTAGTAAAAAACAAGTGAGCACCGTTTTCCCCGTTTCGTCTTTGTCTTCTTGGAAAGTGAGCAATGGCTGCGCTTGGTTTTCGCTGAGCCAGACGGCTTTTAAGTCAAGTTGGAGGAGACTGTAGGGTAAATGGGGTAGGCGATTTCCTGAGACGTCCAAAACGTGTAAACGTTTGCAATCCCCCAAAGAGTCGGGGATTGAGGTCAGTCTATTGTCGCGCATACTCAGGACCCCTAATTCATGCAGATTCCCTAACTGCTCCGGGATTGAGGTCAGACTGTTCCTGTCGAGGTTTAAATTCGTGAGTTTGACTAAATTCCCTATTTCTTTGGGTAGTTCCGTGATGAAATTCTCCGTTAGAATGAGTTCTTGTAGATTACAACAATAGCCTATGTTAGAATTCAGCGTAGTGAGGCGATTTTGGTCCACTTTTAAAATCGTGAGTTTCTCGAGTTTCCCGATGCCGTCAGGAAGTGTCTCCAACACATTCTGAGACAAGTGAAGATCGGTCAAACTCTCCAAGCCTGCTATCTCATCAGGCAGCGACTCCAACCGATTCTCCGAAAGATCCAAACACGTCAAATTCCTCAAGTGCCCTATATCCGCCGGTAGACTCTGCAGCTGGTTATGGTCTAACCACAGCTCTTGTAAAGCCGGCAATTGACCAATATGAGGCGGCTGAAATCAACAATGAGCCCCAACCAACCAATTCGACAATCTTACCAGCTCTTCGATCTCATTGTCGCCTAGATCTAGTCGCTCGAGACGCGTCAAACGGGATAACGACGACGGCAGCTCTCTGAGCAAATTTTCTCTTAACTCTAAAGAGGTCAATGCGGTGAGCATGCCGAAATCGGCGGGGAGGGACGTTAAAGACATGTCATTTAACCCGAGGACTGTGAGGGACTTGAGCTGGCTGAAGGCCGGGGGGAGGCGGGGGATGGGGTTCGAGCTGAAATCTGCCACTTGGAGCGCCCGGAGGGCCCCGATGCTCTCGGGGATGTCGGGGATGTCTGCAAAACAAAACGATTGCTCGCAAATTTTTTGCTAATATCATTAAACCTTTAACTGTTATACAGGTGTCCCCAAACTCGTGACCAGAGAAAAATGGCTTATGAAGACAATTCAGAACTAAAATTTCGAAACGTAAATGTTTCAACTCAAAAAATAATCAAGTTAAGACGAAAAAACGGTAGCCAATCCCGAAGCTACCAGTCAGATGAACATTACACTCTACTTGCCTAAAACATTTTACTCTAGCTTTCTGGATTGGTTGTTAATTTTTTATCTTTCGTCGAATACTAATAAACTTGATCAATTTTTGTTTTAAAAGTTACCATCTGTATTGCTGTCGGCACCTCCCCTTGTTCTTTGAGTCGTGAGTTCTAGGACACCTGTATACGCTTTGCTATTTTTCTCAGAAAATATAAATAATAAGAATTTGAAATTTTGGGTACAAAAGTAAGCAGATAAGGCAAATAAATAGATCTACATTCACGTGACACTTCCGGTTATGCCTTATATTTATAAATGTTTCTAGCATCAAGAGTGTCTATGAAATGTCAAAGAAATTTGCCGCTCATTATAAATGTGGGTTTAGATTTTTCAACAGTAGTTAACCTCAATCATAGATCAAAGTAAGTTTTGAGAAGAAAACTGTTCTAAAGTCCGTTTTTTTTTTTTAAAACCACCAACACCGCAATTTTCCCCTGCATTCCAACCGGCAACGTTGCCTAGGGAGATTTTTGGTGAGAAAATAGTTGTCAAATTTTTGACATTTCTGAAAATTAGGCAGTGTTTCCGTTAAAAACGTTTCTTTTACAGCCTGTTGGATTGCAAATCAAATGATTTAATAGTGAAAAGACTCGGCACAGCCTGAAAGGCCGTTTTGTGTAATCAAAATGTCAATTAGGCAGCTAACCTATTTGATTTTATCACCAAAAAGTCACCATCGACGACGTTGTCGGTTGTAAAGTGGTGGGAGAGTGCGGTGTTGGTGGTTTTTTAATAAAAAAACGGACTTTAGTTGTAGTTTGAAAGCTGAAGATTAAAAATTTGGACACAAAATCATAACTGAAACGTCGTTCCCATAAGTAACATTATAAATAATTTTCAAGATAATTAATATTTACTATGAAAACAAACCGGCAAAATAGTGCATGACAGGAATTCCAAAGCCACCCTTGATGCTAGAAACATTTATAAACACTTTGTACATAAAGTCACCCTTAATTTGAATGTAGAATCAGAAAATGCAATAATATATAGGGTGTTTCATTTTAAATAAGCATGTTGACCACTTCTTCCGGCATAACCGTAAGTGTCACGAATACGTGAATATTGTCATTCGATTTATCTAATTCGCTTATTTTTGTTCACATTTCAAATTCTCATCCTTTGTAGTTTATGAGAAAAATGTTAAAACGTAAATATACATTTGCAATAGTTAAAGGGTTAAGCCGCACCAAAAACTCGTTGCGTCATTAGATTCAAGTACGGAACGGATTGGTAATTCTCTTATCAAGTTGGCTTGTCCCAAAACGGGACAATTAGGTTAATTCCAAACAATTGTTACCATTGTATTCATTTTTATGTCGGGACGATCGTAAACTTGATAAGTTGGCGAGTAAATTTTTAATACTAATTTATGGATTTATTTTGTTATCAATTGTTTTCGTTTTTTAAATTGCATCTAGGCAGGCTTTGAAATTCTGTTGGTAACGTGTGATTGTTACAAAATTAAGCAAGCCGTGACTGTTGGGTAATTCAAACAATTGTTTATTCAGTGTTGCCACAATCTTATTGGAAGTCACAGCCTGTTTGATTAGACAATACTTAGAGGTGCCAACAGGAAACAACTTGCAAGGCCTCCTAGATGTACCGGGGGGTTATAACTAGTCTTACCATTTCTCGAGACGTCCAATTCGACCAGATTCTCGAAATTCTGTATATCTGGCGGTAGCCTGTTAATCTCATTGTCGCTTAAACCGAGTTTCCTGAGACGATGCAGACGGAAGAAATTCTGGAAAGAGAGTCTGATTTGGTGTTTTTTTGAGGTTATGGGAGTACCTTTGGAAGATCCCGGATGTGGTTAGCATCAAGAAGGAGTTCTTCTAAGCTTCTTGAATACCGTAAAATATCCTCTGGGACATTGGGCAAAGAGCAGTGACTCTTGTCAACAAACTCCACTTGTCTGTTGCAACCTTTGAAGATTGGTATACAACGAAACATTTTCACTAAACACTAAAGGTACACATAATGTTAAAATCACCATACACAAAATGAAACACTCTAACTAAACGGAATTTAAATTAAAACGTTAACTTTTTGGATGTTCCATTACTACTCGCAACGGTGCCACCATAGATAAAAGAAATGCCACTCCCGCATTCCGCCAACCGAACAACTGGAAATGAACCAAGACGACAGCGGTGACGCGCAGGGGTGCCAACTAGAAAACACTAACTCTTACGAAAGCGAATTTTTTAAGCATGACTGATGCAATTATCGGTTTATTATTAATGGGTTCATGGTACGATAGCTGCATTAATGAATCGAGAGGAAGTTCCTGTATTGGGTGGGGGCGGACGCCCAGACGCGCTCCACTGAACCGCCCCCAAAAAAAACACCCAAACTCACTTTGAACTTTATTTTCATTTCTACACAATTATTTATAATTATAATTATTAAAAACAATTAGAAATGTTTTTGGTTGGATATCGCCAACCATAAAACCCCAAACTCCCCATTTTTAGTGACTTTTCTCCCCCAGGGAACAACACCCTCCATTGAATACGTTTAATTACCGCTTCATTAATTCCCACTTAAGTAAAATACAAGTCAGTGCATACAAAAAACTACATAAGCCGTCCCTTTCTACGACGGCGGTGGTGGTGGCGGCGTGGTCAACAAACTATTAACATCAATGCCTGGTGGTGGCGGCGGCGGGCAACTCCCCGGTGGCCACGTAAACGCCGCCGCTTGCCACGGCGCCATAGTTCCATTAGTCGTACTAGCCCCCGGTGGCGGCGGCTGATTGTTCCCCATCCACTGCATCATCTGAGGGGGACTCGACGCCCCTGGAGGCGGTGGTGGTGGCATGATTCCCGGCGGTCCCGGCTGCCATGTCATATTCTGAGTGACACTCCACGGAGGCGCCATACCATTCATACAAGAAATAGTAGGAGTGGGCATTGGGGGCGGCATCAAAGGCCGAGGGGTCATTTGGGCTTCGAACAAATTGAAGCTTGTTTTGCGAGTGGTGGTTGTGGTTTTCTTTTCATCGGCCTCGGGCGGGGGGCCCTCGCCCAGTTCCGCCATCAGAGACATGTACTCTTCGTCGATCTTAGCCTTGTCGCCTTGGGCTGGAGGGCCACCTTGGCCCGGGCGCTTTTGCCGACAATCGCGGGCTATATGCCCGGCAGCCCCACAACTCGAACAGACGATGTTGTTAGTCACATTGGGCTTATCAGGACACAACCACGACTTATGATCAGTTGCCCCACAATTGTTGCACCTCATCCCGTCATTCTCCCGTAAAGTCCCATTCAGTTGTGCCAACTCCCGTAACTGCATGCGTCTTAAATCATTCTGGTTCTCTGGAACTTCCACCCCTTGCCTAATCACCTCTTTAATCTAAAAAAAAAAAAATTAGTTTTCTGTATTATCGATCCAGTGACCTTACTCTCTCAACAGCCTTTTTCACGCACTCTGGATTCGTCGCGGTGATATAAGCATGTAAAGGCTCGTCTTCCCCAGGGAGGGGTTGCCCATCCTTCCTCCCAACTTTCCCTTCTTTCACGCTGCCTTTGCCCCTGATGATGATCTTAGCCCCCGTTTCCTTCTCCATGGCTACAAAAACAGTTAAAAACGCTTCACCGAACAAAACTAACTTACTTTTGAGAGTGTTCCCTCTGGGACCAATGAGCAAACCTACAAAATTAATTTCAGGATGCTCTTCCTGTGGGATCATTACTTTGTCACTTACTCGAACGACAGGGGGGCGACAACTGAAACAAAATACATGTAGCAGTGAAACTTACAATACTGTTGGTAGCTCTGAGGGAGTACCAACTGTTACGTACTTATAGTCCATGGGAGGCTTGAAATCGGGATTGATTTGTTGCATCTTTAGAACAAGCGCGTGTCGTTCTTCTTCGAGTTTTTTCCTGGTGCGAAAATCCCTAGTGTTCAGGCGTTTGCCGTCACTGCTGTAGATCGGCTCAGGCGATGGAGATCTGCACATACAAAGAATGAAACGAATTAGAATATCGTAAAACATGCCTCTGTTCAGTCCCGAAAATTTCCTTCAGTTGGTAACACTGAAAGAAATTTTGAGCGCTGAAACAGAAAGCTGTCTTATTTACGATAATAAAGAAATGTGGTTATGTCACTGATGGCGTAATTAAAAGAACTACGCCAAAAACTGTCTGTTTTTTTTTGTTTCAAGAGTACCAAAGTTAGGAAAAAAAACAAACAGTTGTGTATCCGTCCTACTACTGAATTTTTTTTGTGTGCAACTTTCGCAACCTAAAGAGAAAAATTAATTAGTTGCTGTAATAGTAAAAGTATTAATATCGCCTTCTTGTTTATGGCTGAAAGTAAATTGATTAATTATGCAGTAGTACCAACTGCTGAGCTTGGTGACAAATGCTCGTAAAATTTGAACCCAACGAATCCTGTAACAAATTCATTGGGGGAGGTCAAAACTGATTCTTATCCAATCCCTGCTAAATGGAGGAATGCTCTGACGTAACATGACAAGTACACAAAGATCAGAACAGTCACACCAAGTCAGGGTCAGTGACAGTTTATTTGAGGCTGATTATTTCTAGACGGGACAACAAACAGAACGTTAATAGAACGACCAATCAACGACGCGTTCGGAGGGTATCCTCCAATCGCGATAGAGACCACGCCTACGGATTCGCAGCGGTAAGTTTAAAATCGTGACGCTCTGTTTGGGTCGCGAGGATTTTGAATGATTAAAAAAACATTATAGTGACTGGTAATCGGTGCCAAACCGCTGCCGATGTTCTGATGTCGGTAATAAGGTTGGTAACACTTCACCTTTCCTCAGGATTGGCTGGAATCCCCAGGTCTCCGGAGCGCAGTTTTCTACTGACTTCCTCAATCTGGAGTTGAACTGTAATGAAACGGGTTAGAGGAGGGCAAAAGCCCTAGAGTTAGATTTTGTTCAACAAATTACGATCTATGTGAGCTAAATGTAAAATTATTTCTGAAAAAATTTTGCTTGATCTCTGAAACATCTAAATTACGATTATATCAATACAGTTGACACTTTCAGGGTAACTAAAACCCAACATATACTTACAAGATGTATTGATACTATCCTCGAATTAGTGCTGGCACACTACTTACCGACCGATTTAACTAACTTAGTTATAGTCATGACTAACTAAGACACTTACGTAAATAAGCGGCCTCCTGGTTCTTATCCAGACCGGATGGGAGGATCGTGGGCATCCCGGGAATGAAGATTTTGTCGTGCTCACCGCCGGCCCAACGAGAGCGCTTCTTTCGCTTCCTCGAGTTCTCATCATCCTGAGTACCTAAAGACAAACGATCACAATCCGGCTCCAAGGACCAAAACGTAGAACCACAAACGATCACAATGCGGCTCAAAACAGTGAAATCCCCAACTCACCGTTATTTTGGTTGGCGCTGGTGTCCACCTCCTTGGGGGCTATCAAAGACGCGAAGTTCCTTGTCGCCGCGATGGTGGCAAGCGTGTCGGCAATGAGCTTCTCCCCATCAGGCTCTGGGGGCGTCTTTTCCCGTCTCTTGTCTCTGCTCCTGCTTCGATCCCTGTCTCTCCTGTCGCGATCCCGATCCCGATCGCGGTCCCGATCTCGGTGCCTGTCGCGATCGCGACTTTTCCTCCTGTCCCTCCTGTCTCTATCCCGATCACGATCACGGTCTCTTCGGTCGCGGTCACGGCTGCGATCCCGGTGTCTCGAGGACCCCATTCTAACCTCACCACTGTTGAAAACAGGCACAAAATCTGCAGTAAACGACGCAGCGAACGAACAAAATGGCTGAATAATTGATGTTGCCGTACCAACCTGGCGGGGAAAATCGACAAAGTCACTGTTTTAGAGAGGCGGAAATGGTGTGATAGGGGCACAGGGACGACTCAGGGGCTCGAAGTCGTCAAATTGTGGCCCCAATTGCATTCATTTTGAATAACTGCAGGGTGATAATGTGATAACGCGTGGCCCAATTTCGGGTGATTGCTTATCGCAGTTGGCAGCCATGCGCACCGACTCCAGGCGCTTCCGTCAATAATTAAATTCGTATCTATCGATAATCAATAAATAATGAGCCCCTTTTATAATCGACATTGAATTTATCAAAGAAACCGACAAAACAAGAATAAAACTGGTGACATGTGATACCAACCTATCGTCAAATGTCATAAATGACAAGAATGTCAACAAACAATCTTATCAAGTGTACAATTACAAAATACCATTAAATTACTGTAAATACGATAATATGGTTTCTACCAGAGGTATCAAAGTGAAGTTCAGTGAAAACGAAAGAGTGCTATGCTACGAGCCAGACCCGACAAAAGCTAAAGTTCTCTACGATTCAAAAGTAAGCGAACATAACCTCAATAATCAATACGATTTGTTGTTATTGTGCGATAGGTTTTAGACGTTGTCGTCACGAAGGACCACAGGGGACGCAAATCCGTCGAATATCTAATCCACTTCCAGGTAATTTTTTCCGAATTTTTTCACGCAGTTTTTAACGCGTTTTTTCAAGGGATGGAACTCGTCTTGGGATAGATACGTGAGCGAAGAATACGTCCTGAAAGACACTCCAGAAAACCGACAATTACAGAAAGACCTCGCCGATAAATCTCAATTACAATTGTAAGTCGTACTGTTAGAGTCCCCCCCATCTTCACTTTGTCTTCTAGAGGGGCTTACTTATACCGCCGCGACCGCAAGAAACACAACCGCAAAACCAGCACAGCCCCCTCGTCTGATGACGGTAGCTCCAGCAGCCCCCCGAGAATGGACACGGATGATGGACAAGAAGTCACCAGTAGCTCTGAAGAAGACTCTTCTATTGAAGAAGACACGCTCCCCATTGAACTGACCCCGGAACTCCGCGCTTGTCTTGAACAAGACTACTGTCTTATCACCACGAAAAATAAGTTGCTGAAGCTTCCAGCGGAGCCCAACGTTGTTAATATTTTAGAGGGCTACTGGCGACACTACGCCACCACGCAAATTTCTGATTTGAGCGAGAAAACCAGCGCGAGGCATCGGTACCCTTTCAGTTCCCAGAAGCGACGACCTGAAGATGTGCAACGGAAGTACGAAACCTCGTGGGTTTTTAGTACCTTCTAGTAACTTTTGTTTTTGTAGCTTGTCGGTTTGTAGTGAGGTTTTGGACGGATTAAGGATATATTTCGACTACACAGTCAATGAATTGTTGTTGTACAAACCAGAACAGGATCAAATTGAGACAAAACAAGCAGCGTACACCTCCGCGGTCAGTTTCAATCAGGACGAATTAAGGTTGGTAACACTGCTCCAATTTCCCTCTAACTAAATTACAGTAGTACCAACAGTTACATGGACTACATCACATACTCGAATAATTTAAACGAAGAAGACTACCAGAACGACAATCAGCAGGCCATACAACGGAAAAGAAGTCTTAGATCTAGCAAAAGTGAAGGCGTTGTCAACGGAAACTCTCACCAAGAAGGAGCGAAGACAAAACCCAGTTCTAGGTAACATCCGTAGGTTGGTAACATTGTATTTTAATTGTTTTGGTAGTACTGACAACGAAAATCCCCTAATTCGGTCACCGTCGTGTCGCCTCTTACCTGAGCACGTTTACACGCAGCAGCCGCCGCCCCCTTGTTTAGTGTACGGCGCTGTTCATTTGACTCGTCTTTTTGTGAAGTTGCCGGAACTGTTAACCGCCGCCAACATAGAGGAGAATAAATGGAAGACGATATTGCAGCACGTGGATTCTCTTGTTGAGTAAGTTTTTTTTTGTAAAGTTGGCAGTGTACAGGGAACTGTTTTAGCTACTTAAATGAGCATCGGGAGTGGTACGGGGAGAAATTTTACATAGAAAAATAAAAAAAGGTTTAATAAAAGATGTATTACCTACAAGTAAATATTTGGTAACAAATAAATATGTCATTAGTGATTAGTTCAATTATAAAAATATAAGATGTCTCCACTAAGTTTCGATGCTGCAATGTTGGTACCTAATTAAGTGAGTTAAGTTAGTCTTTTATTGTGATTTGGCATAATACTGCGTGAAAATGAGACTGTCAAAACGTAGATAAGATGAATAAAATATTTTTTTATTTGCGTGTTTTACTGGGCACTGGTTACCACGCGTGCCAACCTAAACTCTCACTTATCCTATAATGCACTTTTGACTAGTGATAATGAAATGATTGCCAACTTGACGGCCTATTTTGTTCTAAAGTACGTACCAGTCTTTGGCACCGGAGTGCTGGAATGTATTTTGGTCGAGCTAGACGTCGTTGGTTTCATAAAAGACATCGGTCTTGGAGGTTTCGTCCCTGTGGTGATCCCCGTCGAGGGGCTGCGCTTCACGGTCTTATTCCCCGCAATCGGAGTCTTCACGGTACTCTTCACTGGTGCTTTCTTTACAGTACTCGTCGACGCTGAACTGTTGATCGAGCTCCGGGAGCTCACTATACTATTCCTCGAGTTCGATCTTTGAACGTTCGACTGTGGCTCTACTTTCCGGAAACTCTCGCTTCTGCGAGGAATCACACTTTTCTTCGGCGGTTCTTGCACGGTGCGTCTTGTCACCGCCCCTCGTTCCAAGCTCCGCCCGTATTTGGGTGGAGCTTTCCTCACAGTCTTGTTCGTGGGAGGAGCTTCACTACTAGTTGTCGAATCAACGCTTTTGTTTTCAAGAGAGGGGATTCTCATTGGTTTGGATTTACTAAAATCCGTGATGAGGATGTGGGTGGAGTCTTCGGGCTCGTAGTTACCTCCAGAGGACGCCCCTTGACTGGGCGACTCCGACATCAAACTCTGACTCTCTTCAAAGCCTTCGTCATTGTCATGTTCTTTGCTCTTCCTTGGAATGTCGATCTTCGTGCTTTCGTTCAACAGCGCCATTTTTACGTCGTCTTGGTTCACTCCAGTTTGGTGGCGGTACCTTCTGTGACTCCGCCCATCGTCAGTAGGATTGGCTTTCAATTTGTCTTGCCACGCCTTGAGGCGTGCCTCTGGATCTTCGTCTTTCGTCTCTTGCTTAACCTCGGCTTCTGATTCGTTGTTGTCCGTGCTGCGTTTATAACGACGGGTTCGTCGCGCTGCTGAGAACCTATCAAATTGTCCGTCGCCTAGCACGGGGGTGGGTTCAGGCTCATCCGGGCTGGGCACGGAGTCGCGGGGGCGGCCCATGAGGCGGCGACACGGACTGGGTTGAGTCGGCTCCCTTTTCTCAGTAGGAGTAGGAATGAAAACTTTACGAGTCGCAGGAGGAGTTTCGATGTTGTCTTGATCAATCTCGACTTTATTACTGATGGGTTGGTCCTCGGGGGCGTCGCGGAGGCGGCGCGGAACATAACCCAACGTAGTCTTAGGGGTGTCCCCCGGTTTTACGATATAGAGAGTGAGTTTGTCGGTGGGGCTTCGTTCACCTAGAGAGCTTATAAGATTCTTGCGGTCGTTGGTGTCTTCCGGTAGTGTTAACAGTCTTCGGGCGTCATCCTTGGCTTCTTCAGTGCTGTTGGCGACATTCAGCGTGGATTTTCTCCACGCAGACTTGTCTTTGATTTGTGGTTGGGCGTCTTCAACGGCCTCCATGGCGCTTACCACGTCCGTACTGTCGATGGTCTTCGATGGTTCCCACGCTGGGTACACCTTCCGGTAACTCGACTGACTCCCGCTGTAGACCTGTTTACCTTCCGGTAAGGTGTCCAAAGTGCTGCTTCTTTCACTCTCCGAGTCCATCTCAAGCGACCTCCGATTGGTGAGCCTCCTCGTTTGTCGCCTGTTCTCTTCATTCTGGTCGCTTTCACTCGCCTGCAGCCACGACTCGATCTTCTGCCGCAGCTCCTTCGGTTTTGTCTCTTCTTCGACGACAATCGGCTTGGATTCGCTTAGTGGCGACGGCGATGACGGCCGTTCTCTGTCGGAGGTGAAATCCGCCCCCAGGAGAGCCGGGCGCTTTCTTTGGCTGCCACCTCTGGATTTGCGCGACCACGACCTGTCGAGGCTTCCCCAAAGTCGCCTTTCGCGGTTGCTATCTTGACCGGAAGCTCGTAGGAAGTCCATGAGGTTACCTTCGTCTTCTTCGGACAAGACGCGGCTGCGACGTCTTCGGAGACTTCCGTTGGGGGTAATATCAGGGGAGCGCTCATCTCTGATGGAGTCCCCGTTGCCGTTGAACGAGCCCAGGCGACGGCGTGACAGCGAGGGGGAACCCGTCACCGAAGACAACTCGTCTTCGGAGGTTCCGTTGGTGGTTTTCCACCCCTGAAGCAAAGTTAAAGTCTCTGGAGAAGAGTTGCGATCTTACCTTTTTCATTGGAAAACCAGGTCTGCTGTCATAGATCTGGAGGTCGATAAAAGGGGTCTCGTTGTCGGCGGCGCCGCTCAAACTCTCCACTACAAAAAAAAAGCAGTCACGGGAAGAACACGAGGACCACACTTACTTTGTCTGCGTTTGGTGGCGAGGAGCTCTTCTCGTTGGCGTCGCCGGGCGTTCGCTTGTTCCTCTTGGATCCTCCGTCGTTCGTTGTCTCCAACCGCTTGTCTAAACTTGCAGTAGAACCCGTGGAAGATCCTGAAGCATTCCTCGAGTTTGAAGGAGTTGGTGTCTTCACAGAAGAACTCGCAGAGCTGTGTGCGCACCCGCTCCAGCTCTTCCACACTCTGCTGGAGATTCGACACCTCTCGCTCCGCCATCTTGAAACAAAGAACCATATATAGACAAAGTTAGAAGCAGTGGTACCAACCTGCAGGAACTCGGTCATCTGGTTCTTAATCTCGGACTCGGTGCTTGGCATCTCAATCTGTTTCTTGATTTTTTTGATTCTGGTGTCGAGGACGTTGATTTCGTTCTGGAGCTGCTCCACTGTCGTCCTGGAAAAGTAACAGTCAAAGGGTGTTAACCAAGACGAAGAACTTACTTGGCGGCGTCCTCCAGCACGCTGATGTTCTCCGTGAAGGTTAGCAGCTTCGGGTTCTTCTTCTCTGCTTGCTGAAAGTCTCTGTAGTGTCTTTCTGGGAGGTGGTGCAACTTACCAGAGCCACGAAGTGGATGAGGTTCATATTGGGTTTGTTGGCGCGGATGTCCGTCAGCTTCTGCAGAGATGTTAGTTTGACTCCCGCGGCGTCTCCTGCGTACCCGCCCGCGTTGAGGAAGTTCCCAGCGACGAGGATCATGTACAGGACCTCTTGGAGAGGCTTGTTGGTCATCAGATCTAAAACACAGACTCAGAACAAGAAGTTTTTTCTTCAGAGATGGTACCTTGGGCGGCTAGAATCATGGACCTGATGCTGGGCTCGAGGTAGCTCATGTTGCACGCGAACTCTTCCTTCAGAAGCATGCTTTCAATCCTCAACTTGTAGCTAGAAGAAGAAGAGTTAAGTCAAGATTAAGAAGATCTAGAGGAGTACTTAGAGAGCGCCGTGAGCTGAATCAAGAATTTTTCAGCGTTTCCAAGCTTGTTGAACTCTCCGTTGAAGGACTTCAGCATGTCGAGTTCATCAACTTCTGGTAGAATCTTCAGAAGGCCTTTGAGCTTCTCGGCGCCGATGTCGTCGTGCTCACCATCTTTAATCAACTGGACGATATCCTCATTGGAGCTCCGAAACTGCTTCAAGAAGATGTTAACATTCAAACTTCTCTTCCCATCCAACAGCGTGATCTCGCAGTTTTCTTTCCTCAGCCTCCGATCGAGAGTATCACCAGACCCCGCCTCCCGTCCTCTACTATTGGTGCTCTGTGTGGGCGGAGCCTGCTGACAGAACAGCCCTTCCATCTCTAACCAATCCATGTCCGCCATTGGCGAATGTTGATGACTACACGCCACCTGCGTCCAAATGTTGTTCTTCCCCACAACTTTATTATTCGGGATTTTATTCCAATTGAACGTCTTCATCTTAATCTTCGGCGCCGGGATCTCCTGTTGCGGTAACTTCACTATCACAGTATCACTTTCTGGCGGCGGTTTGGGCGTGGTTGCCTTCGGCGGCGCAGGCACGGGAGGCGGGATACAAGGCGGAGCTGGAATATTCGGCGGAGGAGGTGGAGGCGGAGGTAAAGGTTGCGGACTTTGGGGCGTGTTCAACGACTGTCTTCTCGTCAGACTAGATTCAGAGCGAAGATGGCAATGACAGAAGAATTTCGATTGCGCGCTGGGGGCCCTCAAGAGACGAGCGGCATCTTCGCGGTTTTCTAAAAGAGTCGCGCGGTGGATAAGCCGCTCTGCAGTGTCCCAAATAATATCGCTGATGGCGTCTTTGGGGTCGATGCGAAGCAAGTGCTGAAGGATACTCAAAAAGGGGATTTCTTGCGGGGTCTCGGCGACTTGCTTGAGGATGGCGTAGAAGACATCGAGGGGCGAGTTGAGGTCCACGCCGTGGGGGCCCTGGAGGCTCTGCGCGTCGTCGCTCTCGCGCTGCTCGTCGAAGACGTCCAGCTGCACCGCGAGCTCCGGCTCCGCCTCCGCGCATTTTCTTACAAAAAAAATTGAGATTGTACAGGGTGTTTCAAAATGATTTTCATCTCTTTTGTGCCGCTCGCATTGTGCTAGTCCTGTCACTTCTGTCAATAGTGTCACTTGTTAAACGTTAAAATCGCCAATAGGGACAGAAGTTAAACAACAAACAGCAAAATTAAGCAAAGCCTGAGTCAGTTTTATCCCCTAGATAATAATTTTTTTTAAGTATTTGAAGGTTATGTAACTAACACTCCAATCATTATCTTCGTAAAGCGGCATTTTTTAATTTTTACGAGAAATCACAGGTGTGTAGATAAAAATCTTTTTGAAACACGGCGTATTATTGGTTGCATCAAATATCAAAATGGCCGGAAAGTGTGTCAAACTGTCCTTTTCGGCAGTTCCGGCAACCTAAACCGGTAAAACCCCCCAGAAAAGTACAGTTCGTTAAACCAATAATGGAAACGTCAGTTTTATCCCCTAGATAATATTTTTTTTGAAGTATTTGAAGGTTATGCAACTAACACTCCAATCATTATCTTCGTAAAGCGGCATTTTTTAATTTTTACGAGAAATCACAGGTGTATAGATAAAAATCTTTTTGAAACACGGCGTATTATTGGTTGCATCAAATATCAAAATGGCCGGAAAGTGTGTCAAACTGTCCTTTTCGGCAGTTCCGGCAACCTAAACCGGTAAAACCCCCCAGAAAAGTACAGTTCGTTAAACCAATAATGGAAACGTGACTCAAAATTGACGAACATCCACATACCTTAAGTTGTTGAGCACCGGAAGCAGATGACATCCTGGAAAAAACATTCTCATGAATACAAATATTTGACGAAAGCCGAAATTCCCAGAACTCCGACATTACAATGCAGCGAAGGGCCGTCATAAAATAAAAGAATCAGAGAAGCTGTGGAATTCGAAATGACGTTTGAATTTCAATTCGGAGTATCAGTGCTGCCAACAGACCTTAATTACCATCAACTTTTGCTTGTCGATGACTCAACTAATTGCGCATTAAACGTGATAACCATCATCAAATAAACGAACGAGAGCATGGTCACCAAACATTTGGTCTAAAAAACAAAATTATCATAACATGAAACGACAATGTTGGCGAATAAATTATAAATCGTGTTAACTACATTTGTAAGTGACACTCAGACGATAGAAAAATTTAGTGAGTCTGTTAGCATATTAATTTAATAATCGTGTCGTATTAATATTTATTAAAAAATAAATTTGTAATATGAGATTTCTAAGAGCTGGGACTTTGATGTTATCTTTCTATTTGTGAGACCGCGCCTCGTTTGGATAAATTATTTTGGTTTTATGCAAATGGGGTCAAATTATGGCCACAAGACAGATCCGAGATATGATTTTCTTAAATAAATTAGACAGTTATGAGTGAGTCACGGAGAAAAAATGAGTTTTTTCGTCCACCTGTGGTACTGTTATTTCGGACCAGCCTATATCTATGTATATTAATCGCGTTTTTGTAGCCGCAGACTAATCGTTTTATTATAATTAATTCAAAGTCTCAGATTACCATTTAATCGATTAGGGAAGCCATAAACAAGCGTCACTATTAATATTTTGTTGAAGTCTGTCAAACTTTGGCAAGCAGGGCTGCCACTAGATTTCGAAAATCGAAGACGCGGTGTCAACAAATTGCGTAAATTCCCCAGCCGGGAAGCATTTCCCAACCATTTAAGGAAACGAACGTCACTGAATGTTTAAGTACAAACCATTAAATATGTTTATTTGATCTAATCATCCGAAGAATGTCCGCCGGGAGCGCAAAAAAACGGAGAAATCTCAAGACAAGACTATTCAATTAGAATTTTTCGGTGTTTACACGTACCGATAAATTCGTTTCTTCTTCGGATTCTGTCCGTGAGCCTCGGCGTGGAGATGATGAGGCAGTTGATGAAGGCGACGAGGGCCGTCTGGTAGTCCACAGCCGTGGCTCGGTCTAGTTCTTGGACGATGACGCTCAGTCTGTATCTCTCACCTTTGAGTTTCTGCAAAAGGAGGCTTTGAAATTAGAGTTATGTTGGTAGTACTGACAGTTTGAGGTTAAGAAAGAGCAAGGTCTAGAATTCTCTCATTAACACCACCGCGCCTGGGTTTCGTAACTCCAAAATCCACGCTTTCCCTCAAACAAACGCCAAAACGCGCGTTCCTTCTAAATGTTACTCAAACAAACGCCCACTTCTCCTCAAACACACTCTTTGGAGTGTCGTAAAGTCGTTTCGACAGCACTTAACAGCGGATTTTGGAGAGAAAATCGGGCAGATGGCGGCGTTGGGGGTCAATTATCTGTAATGCAACAATGTGACTCATATGGACCTTGTAATGCTCCAAAGTGTCAAGGGCGCGAGCATGACCCTCTTCGTTGTGCACACATAGCGCCGACAGCAGCTCGAAGACTTGCTTCTTGACGGTGATGTTGGGGGTGTCGAGAGCTGCAGCCAACTTCCTGATGTATTCGGGATTCTCCACGATGAAGTCCAAGCCGATCCGGGAGTCCATGGCTGGATAGCTGCAAGAACGCAATAACTCAAGTGGACGAGAATTGAAGATGGCGCAAGAAGAAATGTTGACCTGAATATTCAAGTCGTTAGCGCAATTAAGCTGGTTTTCTTCAGTTACCAAGAGCAATAAGAAAAACGCGTTGAATAGAAGAGGTCCAGAAGCGGCTCCTTGCGGTGCACCTCTTCCTTCGCGGCTCGAATGCTAATTCGGTTGCGTCACTCGCGCAATTCATATGCAAGCGCGTTTATGGCATTCATGTGCACATTTTTAGAAAGCGTAAACGCTTAGATGAAATTTATAGTTGTGCATTGATTCTCTGCAGACCCTTTTAGCCGTCTCTGGTTGTGTAAAAAAGACTTGAGTTTGATGCTGTGCATGTGTGCACCCTCTTCCAGAGAGGCCAAATCCGGTCAAGGCCGCACCCGAGCTAAATCCGGCCGACGCGGCGTCACAGAAGTCCAAGGTGAGGACTCGGAACTTTGATACGAACATTGCGCCTTTGATAGTGATGAAATAACTGTGCAAAATAATACCAAATTTGGACAACCAGTCCAAGGCGATTTGGAGTAAGGTTGGCGCCGCGGAGCCCATCTCGTGGAGGCCGGGGCGCCACCGTCGAATTCCCGCAAGGCCCCGCTTCGGACCCCATGTTGACCGACGCGTCATTTTCCACGTATGCAGCGTTTACACCTGTCTATTTCGAGAAAAATGGTGATACGTGAATGAGCTGGTTTTATCTGTTCGCGACTTGTCTCATTCCAGTTCGCCTACATAATGACTATATTTGCAGGAGTTGATCGAAATTTGTTGAGCGCGAACTGGATTTTCTAGAAGCTGGCGATTTGGTCTTTGTTTTGACGACGCTGGCATTAAACCCGTAAATCCTTTTAGGCGTCGAGACATAAATCGAACTCAAAGTCAACAAAACTCAAATAAAAGAGGACCCGAAGTGGAGCCTTGTGGCGCACGCAAAAACAAAGACGGTTTGTTGACCCAGCGCCTACTTGGATGAGTTTCTTACCGTCAACGGCTCCCTCTACGACGTCCGTGCAGGATGGCCAACCTGAAAAAGAAAGATTTTATGCCTGCTAGTTTCGCAATTTTTAATAATTGTAAGTTCCCACGTGATCTTCCCACTTAAGTACAAGTTGTACAGTTGGGACTTGTCTAGTACTCGCGTAATTTATGGGACAACTGTCGGATAATTTCGCTTCGTGATTGTTTTTGGCGTGTGGTTTTCTGGGCATAATTAGTAATAATTATTGGGAGTTAGGCAAGTTTTGGTTGCTTAACAGTTATTTATTGGATTTGAGATTAGATCGTAAATTGTGGATACGAGTTATGATTATTTTTTGTTTCTTTTCCGGGGTCTTAGTTTTATGGAAGTTGGAGTGATTTTTAAGAGGTGCTAATAAAATAAAACTGTCATTTTTTAAATTTATAGCGAGTGGGAAAAAATGAAAGTTATGGAGCGCGTTTTGTGGGAATTTTGAGAAGCTAGGAGTGGGACGAAAATTTAGGAAAAATCTGGGTTCTAGACGACTTTATTGGCTTTAAAACGACACCAAATGTACTAAACTTCTAGAGCAAAGAGACAAAATTTAGCAATTTTCATTTGGGGGGACGAACTCTAAACTTATTATTGCTCTAATTTTGTAAATTTTTGCTCTAAAACGGTAAAATTTCTAAAATTTGTATTATGCAATCTAAACTTTTGTAATTTCGCACAATTAATAAGTCAATTAAGAAAAGAAACCTCCACAAATTTTATTGTTCTAGAGCAAAAATTAAGAAAATTAGAGCATTGAATACAAAATTTTTGAAATATCTAGTTTATCCCTCAAAAAAAAATTCTAAAATTCATAATTTAAAATTTTGTAATTGTGTACAAATCATAAGTCAATTAAGAAAAGTAACATCCACAAATTTCATTGTTCTAAAGTAAGCTTAAGGAAAATAAGAGCCATAAATACAAAATTTTTGAAATATCTAGTTTATCCCTCAAAAAAAATTCTAAAATTCGTATCATGCAATCTAAAATTTTGTAATTTCGTGCAATTAAAGTCAGAAGAGTAACGTCCACAAGTTTCATTGTTCTGAAGCAAAAACTCAGAAAATTAGAGCACTAAATACAAAATTTTCGAAATTTCTAGTTTGTCCCTTAAATAAAAATTTCTAAAATTTGTATCATTCAATTTAAATTTTTGTAATTGTGTACAAATCATAAGTCAATTAAGAAAAGTAACATCCACAAATTTCATTGTTCTAAAGTAAGCTTAAGGAAAATTAGAGCAATAAATACAAAATTTTTGAAATATCTAGTTTATCCCTCAAAAAAATTCTAAAATTCGTATCATGCAATCTAAAATTTTGTAATTTCGAGCAATTAAAGTCAGTTAAGAAGAGTAACGTCTACGAGTTTCATTGTTCTGAAGCAAAAACTCAGAAAATTAGAGCACTAAATACAAAATTTTAGAAATTTCTAGTTTGTCCCTCAAATGAAAATTTCTAAAGTTTGTATCATTCAATTTAAAATTTTGTAATTGTGTACAAATCATAAGTCAATTAAGAAAAGTAACATCCACAAATTTCATTGTTCTAAAGGAAAATTAGAGCAATAAATACAAAATTGGCAAAATTTCTACATAGTTTGTCCCTCAAATGAAAATTTCTAACATTTGTATTAAGCAATCTAAAATTTTGTAATTTCACACAATTAATAAGTCAATTAATCAAAATAACCTCCACAAATTTTATTGTTCTAGAGCAAAAATTTAGAAAAATAGAGCATTAAATACAAAACTTTCGAAATATCTAGTTTATACCTCAAAAAAAAATCTAAAATTTTTATCATGTATTTATAAATTTTGTAATTTCGTACAATTAATCGGTCAGTTAAAAAAAGTAACGTCCACAAATTTCATTATTCTAAAACAAAAATTAAAAAAATAGAGCAATAAATACAAAATTTTCGATATTTCTACTTCGTACTCCGAATAAAAATTTCTAAAATTTGTATCATGCTATCTAGACTTTTGTAATTTCGCACAATTAATAAGTCAATTAAAAAGAGTAACGTCCACAAATTTCCTTGTTTTAGAGCAAAAATTAACAAAATTAGAGCAATTATTACAAATTTTATATACATATATATATTTTTATTTGTCTGGCTACTTTAAAATTTTGAAATTTAGCACAATTAATAAGTCATTTGAGAAAAGTAACACCAAAAAATTTTATTGTTCTAGAACGAAGATTAACAAAATTAGAGAAATAAATACAACATTTTCTAAACTTCTAATTTGTTCCTCAAACGAAAATTTCTAAAAATTGTATCATGCAATCTACAATTTTGTAATTTCGTACAATTAAATAGCCAATTATGAAAAGTAACGCCCAAAAATTTCATAGTTCTAGAGCTAAACATAAGAGAAGTAGAGCAATAATTACATTTTTTTTTTAATTTTTAGTTCATTCCTAAAATTAAAAATTTCAAAAATTTGTCTCTTACGTTTTAGAAATTTGCACAGTTAATAAGTGACTTAAGAAGAGTGATATTCACAAATATGACTGCTATGGGATTAAAACTTAGGAATTACAGCAATGAAAATAAAATACGAAAAATATTTTTTTCTGCTCTAATTTTGTAAATATGCGCATCTAATAAGTAAAATAATTTCCACGACCAATGCTCCAAAACCAAACTTTCTTCTTTAAAATGAAACGAAACTTCCAGAATGGCATGCCGCCACGACTTTTCAAAAAAAAAGTATTATCTAAGCCCAAATTGTATAACAAATTTGCAACATTAATTAGCACCACGGAAGTACCAATTCCCGTTAACCCCCTTTCCAAATCTCCGCACGAAATTTTTAATCAAAACAACTTTCAGTAAAGTGTGAAAAGCTTATAATTTCGACTAGTTTAGTTATTCAACGGCGTTATAACCGACAAATTGAAACGAGCTAATTAGCATTTCAGATGAAGAGACGAAAGAAATTCTTCCCCGGATCGCAATTATCGCGCCTTGACCTTAATTCAGCGCCATTCCCGAGCCCACGAATTGCATTCTCATCCAAACAAACCACTTGGAATGCACCGAAATTAATTGCAATAAAATCGCGATTAATTTCCATGCGCTTTGTGTCGATGGAAAATTTCGCGTCGTTAATCCAAACATGGGAAAGAGATTTTTTCGTGCTTTTATGGAGAATCAGAGCTCGAGACCTTTGTTGCAATGTGTGCTAATTGGAAAGAACAGATGTCGAATGACTCCTACAATACTCAGAAACGTTAATTTCAATTAAATAATTAATTACAGAGGAATTAACATAATTATGGGAATTCATTTGAAATTTGATACGATATGTAAATCCTGAAGAATTTTTCCTCCATCGCTGTCGTTTAATCGATATTTTTCGATAGGGTCAAGGCGAAATTTCCATAAAAACGACGTGTTCTCTCTCTTTCCATACGTCGCCGCCAATCTGCCCCCAAGCGGCTATTTAACGGCATTTATATTCTATACTTCTTCCTGACAACATAATCCTCGTACTTTCAGTTTCAGATCACACCTGTTATAAATTACAAGATTACGAGATGTTAAAACGTGTTATTTCACTTAAACTCATTTTTTAACTTTTTTTTTCTAAAAACCACTTCCGTTACCAGTTTTTCTTAATATGGAAACCTCTAAATCGCGATGATTTAATATGTTATAGTTCAGCCAAGTTAGTCTGAGCCACCATAAAATCATAAAAATTAGACGGCAACCGCAACCGGACAGTTTGCGGTATTTTGTCATTTATGACGAGACATCTGGCCTGTTTAGGGATGCTGTTCTTATCGCAGGGTGCAAACTTGAGCAAATAAACCCTCATTATGTGCACTTGAGAATCTTTTGAAGCTGTCCCGTTGCGGTAGCCCGCAAATTTTTATGCTTTTATGGTAGCTCAGACCAACTTGGCTGAACTATAAACACATACACGCCTACGAGCGTTTTTTGTGGCGATTTTTCTGAAAAAGTGGAGTCACGAAGTCGATGAAAAACGCTGAAAGTGCCAACAATTATATTCAAATACCAAGCTATTGTTGCAATATCAACAACTATCTATTAACAGCAGGTGGTTCTGATATTTCACGATATTTATAAGGCTGAAAGATTCGGCAAGATTTCAGGGAATTATGAGTTTGGGTTTATTACGTCTTGGAAGAGAGGTTTTATTGGGCTCAATACAAAGTTTTTCGCCATGTCGAAACGAACGCCTTTCTATTATTGTTTTGACGGTACATTTTCGAAATTTTGATTCAAGAAACCCCTAAAAATTTAAATGTTTTAAATTAACAAAATTAGAACAATAAATACAAAATTTACGAAATTTCTTGCGCTCTAAAATCTTACAATTTTGCACAGTTAGGAAGTCAGTTAAGAAGAGTAACCTCAATAAACTTTATTGTTCTAGATCAAAAATTAACATAACTAGAGCAATAACTACAAGATTTTCGAACTTTCCGATTCATTCCTCAAACAAAAATTTCTAAAATTTGTCTCTTGCGTTCTAAAATTTTGTAATTTGGCACACTTAAAAAGTAGCTTAAGAAAAGGAACATCTACAAATTTTATTGTTATAAAACAAAAATTAACAAAATTGGAGCAAAAAATTCGAAATTTTCAAATTTTCTGATTCATCTATCAAACAAAAATTTCTTCATTTTTTCCCTGACGTTCTAAAATTTTGTAATTTGACACAGGTAATAAGTTATTTAAGAAGAATAACCTCCATCAATTTTTTTGTTCTAGAGCAAAAATTAACAAAATTAGGACAATAAATACAACATTCTAATTTTTGGTTTGTTTTAAAAATTAGGGACAAAGTATTTATTATTCAAATTTTGTTAATTTTCGCTTTAGAAAAATAAAAGTTGTGGAGGTTACTCTTCTTAACTGACTTATTAACTGTACCAAAGTACAAAATTCTAGAGCAAACAAAAACAAATTTTAAAAAATGTTATTAAAAAGACATTTGAAAAAAAAATCTATTCGTCTAACTTTAGTAGTTTTCACGGTAAAACAATATAATTTATAGAAGTTACTCCTTTTGACTGACTTATTAAATGTGCCAAATTACAAAGTTTGCTTTAGAAAAAGAGAGAAATTGTGCTAAATTTCAAAATTTTAAAGTATCCAGACAAATAAAAATATATACATATATATTTTCAGGGATGAACTAAAATTTCTAAAAATTTTTAATAATTGCTCTAATTTTGTTAATTTTTGCTCTAGAACAAGGAAATTTGTGGACGTTACTCTTTTTAATTGACTTATTAATTGTGCGAAATTACAAAAGTCTAGATAGCATGATACAAATTTTAGAAATTTTTATTCGGGGTACGAAGTATCGAAAATTTTGTATTTATTGCTCTATTTTTTTTAATTTTTGATTTAGAATAATGAAATTTGTGGAGGTTACCTTTTTTAACTGACTTATTAATTGTACGAAATTACAAAATTTTTAAATACATGATACAAATTTTAGAATTTTTTTTTCGAGGTATAAACTAGATATTTCGAAAATTTTGTATTTAATGCTCTAATTTTCTTAATTTTTGATCTAGAACAATAAAATTTGTGGAGGTTATTTTTATTAATTGACTTATTAATTGTGTGAGATTACAAAATTTTAGATTGCTTAATACAAATGTTAGAAATTTTCATTTGAGGGACAAACTATGTAGAACTTTTGCCAATTTTGTATTTATTGCTCTAATTTTCCTTAAGTTTGTTTTAGAACAATGAAATTTGTGTATGTTACTTTTCTTAATTGACTTATGATTTGTACACAATTACAAAATTTCAAATTAATTGATACAAATTTTAGAAATTTTCATTTTAGAGATAAACTTGAAATTTCGATTTTTTTTATTTATTGCTTTAATTTTCTTAATTAAACTAAACTAAAATTAAACAATTATCTGTGTCCAATTACGAAATTGTAGAGCATAGAAGACAAATTTTAGAAATTTTTCATTATAGTGAACTTAGAATTTTGAAAATTTTATACATTCCTAGAAAATGTTTCCTTCTTCTTCTCAACATATTTTTCATTATCCACTCTCTTCTCTCTCATCCATGGCACGAAAAAGCAATTTGTTAAACCAAGGCCTGTCACACATTCGCGAACGCTGCTGGAGACGCAGATTTTATCAAGAAATGCGATATGGATGCTGTCGTATCAAATAAACAGCTGAGCAAACTTTTGTGTTTATAACCAGCCGTAAACACTCATTTACATTCAAATAACGCGTGCCAATATTTTAATAAAAAAAACTAAGAATATTTGATCAATTGTTTCACCAAGGCCGCCTTAGAAAACCGCGGTACCTAATTAGCAATTACCTGAGCACATCCTGAATGCCACCTACAAAAAATGTAGTCCCCACTCTCCCCTAGATAATTTTTCCATTGTTGTCATGTCACCAAAAATTATCACAAAGTCGCTTATTGATCTTGAACACGTTTGAACTTCCCATCAATCATAATTTTTTTCTTGTGCAAAACGTCAATATTTTGTTTGAATTCACAGTTAGCATTATTCCGATGTTTGCTCAAGCAGAAAAAAAGATTTATTGTTTAATTGTTTGCTAATAATGTTCTCCTGTGTTTGCGCACATTGCCGCATTATCATAAGATTAAGAAACGATCAAGTGGGTTGGGCACAACTTCAAATTATTCGGACAAATATAGTTTTTTCTTCAGATTTATGACAGCACTTTGTGTAAATAACTGGAATTTTAACGAATTTTTACGGTTATTGATGTCGAAATTAAAAGCGAACTAACGTTTATTCAAATTAGGATGTACAGGCGGTCGAAAAAACTCTCCTCCAGTGGTGCCAACTTGAAACAACGCCTTTCGTGCCCACTTTGATTTATATTGCGAAATTCGCATTCATTCAATTGTTATCTTTAATCAGATCGATAATGGACAAAGTGACCTATATATACAGGCTGTACTTAAAGTGTCATTTTTAGACGGAAGTTAATGGTGTAGCCGTCAGGGATTTTGTTTCATGCGTGTGGTAACAAATGATTGTTTGTTTCTACAATAGTGATTAGACGAATTTGCATACCGGTAATATTGAAAAGCGTGTGGTATTTAGAGGAGATATTAAGTCATAGCTCACGGTTAGGCATGTAGGCGGTTGTAATTAAGTGCGCGGAAAGGTGATATGCTTCTGGAGAAAATGGGAAATTGGTAATTATAGAAATCTTCGGGAGGATGGCGGCTTTAAGGACATGCTAAATCGTTGTTTTATTTTCTATTTCTATTCCTCATTCTGACAATTTTCCTTGTCAAGCGATCAAATTTGGGGAAATTACTACTTTTGAGCTGTTTTTTGTTTGTAGCAAATTTCAAAATTGTAGACCAAAAGACACAACTTTTAGAAATTTTTATCTTCAACAGGAACCAAAATCTACAATTTTTTTTAATAAAATTCCTAATTCTGCCAATTTTTGATTGAGAGCAACGAAATTTTGAAAGTTTACTACCTTTAAGCTGTTTATTAACTGCTCCAAATTTTAAAATAGAAGAGCAACAGACACAAATTTTATTTTCAACAAGAGCCATAATCTAGAAATATTTTTAAAGAAAATTCTTTATTTCGCCAATTTTCGTTGTAAACCAATCAAATTTAGTGAGATTACTACTTCTGAGTTGTTTATTAACTGCATTAAATTTCAAAATTGTTGTCCAAAAAACACAAATTTTTATTTACAACAAGACAAAAAATCTACAATTTTTTTAAATAAAAATTCCTAATTCTACCAATTTTCGTTCGAAAACAACGAAATTTGGGAAGGTTACTACTTTTGAGTTGCTTATTAACTGCACCAAATTTCAAAATTAAAAACCAGCAGAAAAAATTTTAGAAATTTTTATCTTCAATGGAAGCCTAAATCTACAACTTTTTTTGAATAAAATTCTTAATTCTTGCAATTTTCGTTCTTGAGCAACGGAATTTGTGGAGATCACTACTATTGAGTTGGTTATTAACTGCGCAAAATTTTAAAATTATAGAGCAACAGACACAAATTTTAGAAATTTTTATGTTCAACAGAAGCCAAAATCTACATTTTTTTTGAAGAAAATTCCAAATTCTGCCAATTTTCGTTCTAGAGCAACATTTGTAGAGGTTATTACGTTTAAAGTGTTTATAAACTACACCAAATTTCATAATTGTAGATCAAAAGACACAAGTTTTACAATTTTTTATCTTCAACAGGAACCAAAATCTAAAATTGTATTGGAAAAATTTCCTAGTTCTACCAATTTTCGTTTGAGAGCCTCAACATTTAAAGAAGCTACTATTTTTGACTTGCTTATTAACTGCACCGAATTTCGAAATTGAAGAGCAATAAACACAAATTTAGAAATTTTTATTTTCAAAGGAGCCAAAATATTCATTTTTTTTTTAAGAAAATTTCTGATTCAGTCAATTTTCGTTCTAAAGCTACGAAAATTTGGACAGGTTAAAACGTTTGAGGTGTTTATTAACTGCACCAAATTTCAAAAATGTAAAACAACAGACACAAATTTTAGAAACTTCTATCTTCAACAAGAACCAAAATTTACAATGTTTTTTGAAGAAAATTCCTAATTCTAGCAATTTTCGTTCTAGAGCAACGAAATTTGGGAAAGTTCCTACTTTTGAGCTGCTTATTAACTGCAGCATATTTCATAATTGTAGAGCAACAAACACAATTTTTACAAATTTTTATTTTCAACAGGAGACAAAATCCACAATTATTTGGAAGAAAATTTCTAATTTTGCCAATATTCGTTCTAAAGCAACGAAATTTGCGGAGGTTACTATGTTTAATCTGTTTATTAACTGCACTAAATTTTAAAATTGTAAATCCACAAATTTTAGACATTTTTATCTTCAACAGGAGCCAAAATGTAAATTTTTTTTGAAGAAACAATCCTAATTCTATCAATTTTCACTCGAGAGCAACAAAATTTGGGCAGGTCACTACTTTAAAGCTGTTTATTAACTGCACGAAATTTCAAAATTGGAAAGCGACAGACATAAATTTTAGAAATTTTTATCTTCAACAGGAACCAAAATTGACTATTACTTTTTGAATAAAACTCCTAATTCTGCCAATTTTCTTTCGGAAGCAACGAAATTTGGGAAGGTTACTACTTTTAAACAGTTTATTAACTGCACCAAATTTCACAATTGAAAACACAAATATTAGAATTTTTTATCTTCAGAAATAGCTAAAATCTACAATTTAAAAAAAACAAAATTCGTAATTCTGTCAATTTTTGTTGTAGAGCAATCAAATTTGGTAAAGTTACTACTTTTAAATTGCTTATTAACTCCACCAAATTTCAAAATGGTAGAGCTACAGACGTAATTTTTAAAAAATGTTATTTTCAACAGGAGTCAAAATACTTTTTTTGAAGGATCCTAATTCTGTTAATTTTCATTCTCGAGCAACTTTATTAAAAACTAAATATTTTAACCCCTAGTTAACTAGATTTGGACTCATTTTCAAGCTAAAATAAAAAACTGTCATTCGCAAACAGCGCGAATCATCAAAACAATGACTAATCTGCTTCCAACATCTCAAAACAGTCCACTTTTCCAAAAACCGCCAAATGACTCAACTCAAATCCCACTCTCAATTTCCTCCGAAGGCCCCGAAAATCTCACCACCCACTCCCTCCACTTCCACACTTCACCCTCAAACCCCTGCACCACCAAAACCCTGACACGCAACACGTGAATAATTTGCAAATACTTACATCACCGTCCGCACATGCACCTTTGAACACCGTTTCCGCGCGAACCGTGAACACCACTAGCCCGCGTCGGAGGCGGCGGACGCGGCGTCGGTTAAATAACACCCCTTTCACTTTTCGTCGCAGCTCTTGGCGGCGTTTCGAAGTGGTGTCGGTTTAAAGTGCGGCGCCGCGATCAGCTGTGGAACTCAAGACGGACCTCGGCGAGCTAGGCCTTCGCGCCGGTAACACTTTCACTTAACTCTTCGGCCTCTTCCACTTACCTGTGTGGGACGGACAGGTTCTATTATGCGATATCATAGACGGTTAGTCGCTAACTAGCTGCTCCTGGTACAAAAGCGATCCATAGTTGCGGCGGGGACGTGGGGGGGAGAACAATTTGCTTCAAATTGGAAAAACAATGACAAAAGGATGGGCATCGAAGACGTTTACCCGCTCTTGCTTCGGTTTTGTTGCATTTAGACAGACAGTTAATGAGAGTCCTGGAAGGTCCCTAAGGAATTTGGGGGCCATAAATGGGACGTTCATGGATCGACGAAAAGTGCGAGTTTCAGTCTCATTTGCCCGCGATTCTGCGACTTTGGATTCGCTAGAAAAGGAGTTAGAAGGTCAGAATCCAACGATTTTCTAGGTTTCAGTATCTCAGTTCTTTACGATTCTCTAAGATCTCCAAGCTTCTAGAAATTTTTGGGTTTCTTAGAATGCTGAGTTTAGAATCACCGATTTTCCGAGGTTTTTTAAGCCTCCCAAAAATTCTATGCGATCTTCTAGGTATCTCAAGACGTTTCAAAGATTTTTCCGAGACTTTTTAGGTTTCCCAAGACTTATCAGATCTATTTTCTGGATTTCTTAAGTTTTCCCAAATTTCTAAAAATTCTATAGTATTTTCTAAGTTTGTCTAATATTTTTTAGGTTTCTCAAAATTCCATTTTCTTGGCGTTAAATTGTTTAGTCAACATATTCGCTCTAGGTTTGGCAGATTCATGAAGGATCGAGATTTTACGAGGTTTTTCTAGGTTTCTCTAGGGTCCCAAAAATTTTCAATATCCTATGCAATCTTCTAGAAATTTCTAGGCGTCTCAAAGATCTTCCGGGATTTCTAAGCTTTTCAAGAATAATACTATGGTATTCCATTTGATCTTCTAGGTTTGTCTAGGGTTGTCAGGTGTATTATCTAGGTTTCTCAAGTGTGTTCTCTATGTTTCTCAAATGTATTATTTACGATTTTCAGGCTCTCCCAAATTCACAAAAAATCTGTGAAATTTTTTAGGGTTTCTCAACGATTTTCTAGGTTGAGGTATCTAATATTTTTTAGATTTCTCAAAATTTCTTTTTTTTCACGTTAAATTGTTTAGTCTTCATATTCGCACTAAATTTAGGAGGTTCCTAAAGGATCGAGATTTTACGAGGTTTTTCTAGGTTGTTCAAAAGGTTTTTCTGGGTGTCCCAAAAATTTACCTGAATTTTCTAGGCTTCTTAAAGATATTATATTAGTATTCCATTCGATCTTCTAGGTTTTTACAAGCTTGTCCGGTGTATTATTCAGGTTTCTAAAGTTCTCCTAAACTCCCAACATTTTTAGGGTGTTTTCTAGGTTTCTCAACAATTTTCTAAGCTTGTCGATTTTTTTTAGGTTTGAGAAAGCTCACTTTTTTTCACGTTAAATTACTTACAGGGCATATTCGCTCTAGGTTTGGCAGGTTGCTGAGGATCGAGGTTTTTCAAAGTTTTTCTAGGCTTCTGAAAAGGTTTCTCTATGTCAGAAAAAAGTCTTTTAGGTATCTCCAGGCGTCCCAAAGATTTTCAGGGATTTTCTAAAAATTCCAAAAATTCTATGACATTCTATTCGATCTTTTAGGTTTCTTTAGGCTTGTCAGCCTATTATCCTGGCCTATTAGGATATCCCAAATTCTAAAAAAGTCTGTGATATTTTCTAGACGTCTTAAAAATTTTTCGAGGTATTCTAGGCTTCTCAAAAATTTAAAAAATGTTAGGTATCTCTAGGCATCTCAAAAATTTTCCGAAATCTTTTAGGCTTCTCAAAGATGCTACGGTATTCTATTCGATCTTCTAGCTTTCTCTAGACTTCTCCCGAATTCCCAAAAATTGTGGTATTTTCTAGGTTTCTCAGCGTTTTTCTAGGCTTCTCAAAAGTCTCTCTCCTTTATGTTACATTGCTTATAGTCTACATATTCGCTCTAGCTTTAGTAGGTTCATAAAGCATCGACATTTTCCGTTTTTTCTAGGCTTCTATAGGCGTCTCAAAAATTTTCAAGATCCTATGGAATCTTCTAGGTATCTCTAGACGTCCCAAAAATTTTCCAGCACTTTCTAGGCTGCTCAGTGATACTGTGGCATTGCATTCGACCTTCGAGATTTCTCAAGACTTGTCGAGTCTATTATCCAGGTTTCGGTGGTGTTTTCTAGGTTTCTCGATTTTCTAATCTTGTTCAATATATTTTAGGTTTCTCAAAATTACTTCTTTACGTTTATTTGCTTACAGCCTACATATTCGTTCTAGCTTAAGCAGGTTACTAAAGAATCGAGATTTTTCGAGATTCTTTTAGGCTTCTCAAAAAGTTTAAAAAAAAATAAGATTCTATGTAATCTTCTAGGTATCTCTAGGCGTTCCAAAGATTTTCCAGGACGTTTTAGACTTCTCAATGATACTGTGGCATTCCATTCGATCTTCTAGGTTTCTCCTTTAAACTTGTAAAAATATTATGTCATTTTCTAGGTTTCTCAAAACTACTCTTTCTTTACGATTATCTGCTTACAGCCTACGTATTAATTTTAGGTTTGACAGGTTCCTTAAAATCGAGATTTTCCGAGGTTTTCCTAGGCTTATCAAAAGGTTTCTTTAGGCGTCCCTAAGATTTTCAAGATTCTATCTTTTTTTCAAAGATTTTTTGGGACTTTCTAGGCTTCCATTCGATCTCTATAGTCTTGTCAGGTTCTCCCGAATTCCCACAAATTCTGTAGTATTCTCTAGGTTTCAGAACTTGTCTAATATGTTTTAGGTATTCGGTCTAGGTTTGGGAAGTTCCTGAAGGATCGAAATTTTCCAGGCAATTCCTTTTTTCTACAGTAAATTGATTTTTTCCAAGTCATTATTTTTGTAATTATTCATTTTCAAGGCGTTCTTGGTCAATTGCAGCCTCTCATTTTTTATTACCCTTCTTTCTGTTTACACCATGTACACATTAGCATTACAAACAAGGTAACCAAATATTGAAAGTTGATTACCAATCTTGAAGAGCAGCGGCAAAATCTCTGCATAATCGCAGGAATTGCAGGTGTTGTGATGAATGAATTCCTGCTACCACCTGCTACTGTGTATGCGTCCGCATTGCGGCGGAGCAATAATGTATTCAATGTATACTTGGTTGCCTAACCGAGGCTCTAAAATCTCAAACAAGGTTGGTACCACTGGATGACAAAAAATAAACTCGGAGGTTATGTTCATCATTTTAATTCCCTTACAATTCATACATATTCATATTGTCTCTCTATGACATCATTACTCAATAAAATTAATTAAAACTACAATAGCGCATGATCACAGGATCAATAACGAATAAAATTACAAAATCCCCTCAATTTATGCTAGTTATATTTGAAACTTGGAACGTGGGTCTGTCGTGACACCGGTCTGCTCTCACTGCTGAGCCAACTAAAAAAAAAAACAACGAAATTGGTGACTTTTTATTCGCATCGCAGGAGGCCATGCAGCGCCCCCTATGATGATCAAAGACGACAAGTAGGCCTTGCATTTTCTATAAGTTGGTGATACTGTAAAATTCCAAAGCCTGCTTTGCGCGTGGTTGCCTACTATGATACTTACATGGTGAAAACAAAAAATGTGATGTGAAGCAAGCGTCAAAAAAAGCTATCTGCGAGGATTTGGTTTGCGCATTGTATAGGACTGAACCTCCCTCGAAAGTGAACTAGCCGAACTCCATCTAGACATCTACCATAACCACACATAAACCACACCACCAAAACCAATCAGAAATTATTATACAGAAAAAAAAGGCGCGGAATTCAAAGCAATGTGCACACTTATGTATATACAGCGTGATGCACCATGCTTTTTCATGCAACCATGCTAAAACCACAAATCTCTTACGTCTTTCAACTTTTGTTAACTCTCCCCCGCTACGAATCAAATTAACCAATGAGAAGCCGCCGTGACTACACTAATCCCTCACCTGTGAGTTTTCATCGAAGTTCATTGGTGGCGCTGGAGTCAAAAAATCGGTGGGGGCGTTCGGATCGTTCACCGGTTGCGGTATGAAGAAATTCATTGGTTGGTTTGACGGCGCCACGCCCAAGGGGGCGGAAACCGGCGCCGAACCTCCTTGACCAGGTTTCGCGTTCGGGTTAAACACGTCGATGTACGACTTTTTCAGGTCTGAAAACACCAATCAGAGAGAGATGGAGATTGTTACTGGGACGTACTTCGGTTTCTTTGTAGTTTGAACATGTTGGGGGCGTTCATAGGGGCGGGGCCATTCTCTTGATGCTCGGTGGGGGCGGGAATTTGCGGCTTGGGAATGACACTGGGCATTTTTGGGGGCGGTTTGAAGTCAGCGGCGCCCTCAGCGCTGTCCGCGTCCGTGTTCACCCAGCGCTTCTTCTCCGGGTCCCATAAAATCTAACATGTGAAGATAAATGTGTACTTATAGCGCACTATACAGGGTGTTGTACTCACAGTCGGGTTTTTGTCATCGGGTAGTTTCATCTGGTTCTTGGGCTTCAGCGAGAGTTTGTTGAAGATTCCTCCAAACCACCCGTTGCCGCTGGTCTTGTCCGGTGCAGGTTCCGCCGGTTTGGCCTTGATCGGGTCCTTTTTCGGTTCACTCTGTATATGATCGTCGGCGGCGACATCTTTCCGTTCTCGTTGATTGGGCAAACTAATTTGTGGTTGAGGAATGTCCTGTGTGAAAAGCACAGAGCGACAACTTATTATATTTAAAGGTCGTGCGTCGGGAGACATGGGTCAGGTCAAAATATACAGAGTGTTTGGTAAAAAAAATAGCAACCACCAACAATAAAAACCGCATGAACATTTAACCATCTTTATTCAAAATAAAAATTGCAGTACATCCTAAAAAATAGTAAAGCATGCTTTAGTATGTCTTTACAAAACTACATCAGTGGCGTACTATGTAACAATTACAAACACAACAACTATGATTTAGGCCTTTTTTTTAACCAACAATATCTACAGAGTGATCACAAAATTAGCATGGTCTGGCAACAAAAAACAATCAACACGACCAGGAATGTGTACTACGAACAATCAACAATTAAATCGGTCTGTCGATATCGAAAGTTTTGGCAGGGCCGTACTCCCGGAATTTCGGGGGGCAATTTTTGCTGTCTTTCGCCCGATTCGAATCGTTCTCTCGTTCGCTTTTATGGAAAGGCGCGTCGATTGGATACGTTCCGCCAAAAACGAGCGGTTTATAAACCACATCTTTCGCGTTTTTATTACTTTTAAAAATCGAGTTTTTCAGGTTAGAAAACACGCTCTTTTTCGCCCACGCGTCCACCGTATCCGTGATAATATCTTTATGTCTTCTCTTATCAAATTTGGACATTTTAAAGTCTGAGCCGAAATCCTGAGCGGCGATCGCGACGTTGCTCTGCGAATCGTAATATTTGACCAGAGTCTCAGGGGCGTCCAACGACCGGTACTTGACTATTGTCCCTTTTTTGTCGTTGAATTTCATATCGAACGTGTTATATTTCGTTAGTTTCGAGTCGTTTTTAATCGCGATGATTTTCGTGTTGTCTTTGTAACAAATCAATTGAGATTTTTCCTCGTTTTTGTAGAAAACTTTTTTTTTCCGGATTCCCGTTTCGAAATCCACGTCGGAGCTGTCACGTGACGAGGTACGATCACGTGACAGCACATCCTCGGCGCTACGATTTTTCACGATGTTTTTCGGTCTCGTTTCGTTCACACTATCTAGGGATTTTAGTTTTTCGTTTTTGTTCAAGGTAAGTCGTTTGCGCAACGTTGTCGGCTTGGCGGTAGTCTCGCAGGTACTTACTTCAGAGGTTTGTTTCTCGACTTGGTCTGGCTGCGTCCCGACAGGCACAGAGAACAAGAAACCTCAGTTAAACATGTTTGGGGATTTTAGAGTTTTAATGTTGCAACAAGGAAACCTACTAACGAAACAAACTAGTTTCCTACCTCTGGTTGAGCCACAGCACCGTAGTAACTTTGCTGTTGTTGTTGTTGAGGCTGTTCAACCGGCTCTTGGTGGTACGCCACCGCTGATTGGTCGCCCCATTGCTGTTGCCCCGCCCAGTACTGCTGTTGCACCTCTTGGTAGCCTACAAAACCTACGCCATCGTCATGACTACTTAACAGAGGCGGTACTAACCTTCCGGTTGTTGCGGCTGACTCTCGATTGGTTGGGGTTCTAACGTCTGATCGGCACCCCATTGCTGTTGCGGGTACTGCTCGTACTGCTGTTGTTGCCATGCCTCTTGCGTTTGCACAGGCGCCACCTCACCGACAACTAGGCCCATCTTTAATACAAAATTTTAGCCACGAACTTCACAAAAAATAATTTTATACATTCACGTCATTCTGCACCCTCCGCAGTTCCTTGAGCCATGAATTTTCAACTCTACTTGAATCAAAATCGACTTCAACCTCTCCGTCACCCACAGGGTCGTAATATTTTAACCGATCGGCCAAAAGCGCCACTTCGTTGATTAAACTACCCTCCACAGCCCCCGGTTGCTTCACAATACAATTCGCGATTTTCTCCAAGTACGACAACGCCTTCTCCAACAGCCCCACATCCGCCAGACGTGTAGACAACAAATACTTGTATCGCTAAAAAGTACTAATAAAACTCCGCCTCAGTCCCCGCCCAACTCACCTGGAAACTCCCCAAACTGAACTCTGCATCATTCAAACTTCGTGCGTACTCGTAAATCTCCGTCATATGTATCGCCTCATTGGTCGCAAAGTGAAGGAACGACTTGTTATGATTGGCTCCCAACAGCACCAACTTCGCGTCCGTGTTTCCGTATTGGCCGAATCCCACCTCAGCCATGAGGTAGCAAAACTGGGCGGCGTACAAACTGCCACGCCCCATTAACGTATCACCCAATACCGTGATAGCTTTGCAGTTTAGCTCCGGACGTTGGGTGGAGTTTGACAGGATCATGGCCAAGTGAGGACGCCAGTCGCCCCATTTCTCGTCGGCGACACACTAAAAACACTTTTAGGAGGCGGGGCTTGGAAAAAGGTGTCTTTACCGTAACAGCGGCTGGAGTTCGCCCCGACAACAATTGGTAGAGAGTTTGGAGAGGGTCGTTCATGGTAAGACCGTTGGCGAATCGCATCATGACGTTAGCGTACGTGCGCTTATCTAATTTGCTAGCGAGGAAGAGGGCGTGTCCCCAGAGGCCGTGTTTCATCGCCCACTCCAGCGCTTCTTTCCCCGAGCCGTAAAGCAAGTACTCTCTGAAGCGACTGGTAATTTCTTCTTCTTTTAAGGTGGTACTAGTTTCGCTTTCGGGAGTTTCCGCGACGTTGCTGCCCACACTAGACACAACACTCGGGGGGCGGTCTTGGGGGCGGTTTTTAAGGAGGAGTTCCGCGATGTCGGCGCCCACCACCATCCCGTTTTGACGGATGAGGAGGATGAGTAGTTCCCACATGAGGATGTAGGAGTCTCTGTCTGTGACGTCCACGCGCATGGACTCTTTGATTTTGTTTTCGCAGTACTCGATGATGGTTTTCTTGTGGGTGGTACCCTTGACCAGAGGCCCAGGAAAACGTTTCAGTTCTTGGTACTCTTCGTCGTTGTACAACAGGGTTTCTAGGTTGCACAGTTCGACGGTTGCCGCTTGGCCGTCGAGGGGGTAATGCGGTAAGATTTTCACCAGCTTACCAGAAGAAATGGACGCTTTGATGTGCGCTGTGGCGAATTTCGCCGGAGTTAGACGTTGGGCCGTCAGATTAGGGTCCTCGTAGTTGAGGGAGTTATCAGTCTGATCAAGAGTGCGCGCAAAACTAGAAGTAGATGGAAGTTAGTACCGGGAAATGGACATATTGAGATGACGAAAGCTTGAATTTTATTAAGGAGTTAGATGAATTTACACATGCAAGCAAACAAAGAGAAGCACAAAAAACTACCCTCGCCCCTTGGTACTACCCCGAAAGTTTACGATTTAGACCGCCTTTACCCGATTAGATAGATGCACTACAAGATAGAGGTTACAAGAACTGTCTTAACGTTTTTTGATCTCACCTAGCGTCATCCAGGCCATAATGACCTGATATACTATGCGTTTGAGATCCTCTGTAGTAACCTCCAACGTGGGGCAAACTCGTTTGACTATAATAGCTCTGACGTGTATACCTGTATGGGATTTAAATTCCATTTTGAAATCGTCAAAGCAAAGAAATAGTGTGCGCACTGTCAGTTACAAAATGCTGATGACTGATGAGTGTGTACAAATCGCAGCTGTCGTGGAAGCACAAACAAGTGACTATAGAAAAAAAGCAGTACCTGTCTTTAGCCAGCTCGTCATTGGCTGAGCTACGGCCGGAATGAACCGAAGCTCGATCTTCGGGACCGAACGACGCCTCCCCTGACGCCTCCTGGTAGTATTTGCGATAAAGTTGCGCGTAGGCTTGAGGGTTCGTTTTCCTCAAATTCTCGTAGTACTGATATTGTTGGTAGTACTGGTTGTACATATCGTAGCCGAAGCCCTAAGAAAAACGTTACAACTCCGTGGGTGAAGTGGTACTAATTATTTTACCTGCATGTATGGATTATTGAAAGGATCCCGGTGCCTCCGGTGCCGATCCTTCTCCCTGTGCCTCCTGTCTCGCCTGTCCCTTTCGTGCCCCCTTTCCCTGTACGAATCGTGGATAGAGTCCGACCTGCTCGAAGCTCTCGATCGCGGCTCGTTTTCGTACTCGTCTTCGTACCGAGGGTAGTACCTCCCGTAGTCCCGCCTATCATCCCGCCTCCTCCTGTCTTTATCCTTGTCTTTCCTTAGACTGTTGTATTTGCGATCTTGTTCGCGGTCTTCGCGATGTTTTCTTTCTCTCTCTTTATCACTGTAGTAGTCAGTGTCTTCGTCGTACCGCCTATCTTTATACCTCCTCCTATCGTATTTTTTATCTCGGTAGTCTTCAGGGGAGTACCGCCCTCTGTTTCGCTCCTCCTTCTCGCGGTATCTTCGTTCTTTTCTATCTCCCGGCGATTTCGCTCTTGCGTCTCTCTCACTCTCCGAACTCTCTTGTCGACTATGTCTCCTCCCACTTCCCTCACCACTATTCCCCTCGTCTTTATCCCCAACCGTTAAACTCCTAACTGAATTAACCAACCCACTAACTTCCTCCTGTATCTGTCCCTCCACCGAATCCCTCCTCCCTTTACTAGCAACTTCTGGAGACATATCCGCCCCGATGGTCTCCGATCTGTTAACACCCGTCGGTAAATCAGCGCCGATCGTCGCCGAACGTTCATTGAACTCCGGTTCAGATTGTGGGCGGAGACTAATTTCAGGTGAACTGGATTCCCCAGGAATCATCCGACGTAAACCTTCAGGTGGTTCGATAGTCTCAACCCCGCCCACTGTCTGACCGGGAACCATTCGCCGGAGACCAGGGGGTGGTAACGTATCGTTGTCTTGAGGCGTGGGCTCTGGAATTTGGTTGTAATCAACGTCGGACAACTGAGCGGTTTCTAAATATTGGTTGCGGTCGTTGATTGGGGCTTCGTTATTCTCCGCCCAGGAGGAGGAGCTCGTGGTGGTGGGAGGAGTCAGCTTGCGAGCGGGCGGGATCGGATCCGGCTGCTCGGAGTTATCCGGCAGGGTTTCTGGAAAAACACTGTTACCAACATGCCGAAAATAAATACAATTGTACCTAAATTCACGCTTTGCCCGTGGAACGGCGGCTGGAAGACCCCATGCGGGGGCGTGGCATTACTGGTCCTAAACTTATTAGCCGCTTTGTGAGACAACCCCGTGTTTCGCTTATAAGGATTCCCTTTATCATCCAAGACAGCCCCTAAAGGCGGCGCCGTTTCCAGCCCCAGCGATAAAATCTCTTTATTTTCAAAATGCGCCCCTTCGTTGACTTCTTGTTTAACTTGAGGAACCTCCCCTTGTCCCCCAGGCGGGGGCTCCTGTCCGGAAATCGGCGAATGACTGATCGTCGAACTCCGCGACAACATCCGACTCTTATCGCTCTCAGAAGTTTGTAAAATGTCATCAGAAGATTCCTGAGATAACTGAGACTCTACTGACCACTGTGGGGTCTCTAATTTATTGCGTTTTCCCGTTTTGGCCGCATCCGGTTCAGTTTCAGGGATTTTGTTTGGGTTGGCATCATCCGCACCCCAGTTCCACGCTTCATCGTTGGTAAAACTGTCAGTAACATTAGTGGGGTTGGTAGTACTGGGAGTTTGAATGTTAGAGTTGTCTTCGTCGCCCCAGCCCCAATTTGAGGTCCAACCATCGCTTTCTGTCTGTGGGGGCTGTGTGCTGTAGTTATTTTGAGTGTTGTAGTGTTGGTTGTACTGAAGATTACCATAGGGTTGTTGGTAAGTTGTGTTATTTTGGTAATATTCTGGATGTTGCCCAAACTGGGCGTTTTGAGTATAAGGTTGTTGGTATGGTTGTTGCCAATAGTTCTTTTCTTGTTTCTGGGGTTGGTTGTACCAGTTATCCTGCGGTTGTTGCCACTGGCCCTGCAACATTTTTTTTAGAGCGAAAAACCCTAAAAATGGGGACACTCACTTCTTGGCTGGAATGCTGATTAGGGTTGTACATTTGGACAGGGGGCTGTGTGGGTGGAGGCGCTGGAGCCCCTCGTTTCTTTACCCACGACATACTTTAACTACAAAAGAACCACAAGGTTTCAACAAAACAACTTTCTCTTGACAGATTTGCATGACATAACCTTACTTTTTAAAATCGGCTCAAACACAAAGTAATCAATAAAACGAGCCGAAATTCGGTACGATTTCACTTTAGATCATTGATTTCGACAATATGAATACAAAACACGGGAGAATAAGTAAAAAAAAAACCAACATACGGTATAATAAAAATCTGACAGATGTCAAAAAATTTTAGCCAGTTGGCAAAGGATAAAAAACCATAAAAATTCGGTTTTATCGTAGCCGGAGATAAGCCCAATTAAAAATCATCACAACTTACTTGATTTTGGCAAGAACAGCTGTTTTGGAGGTTACGAAATCACTTCCTTCATCTTTGGAAAACAACAAATTTACACAAATTTCTCTATGAACGCGAACATTTCACTGATAAATTAAACGAATTTTATGGAAAACAACAAATAACAGCTATAATAACATGAAAATAAGTCAAGAGGGCACGAAGAGGTGCAAATCTATTTTCTATTTAACAAGACATTTTGCGTTTTTCTGTCACAACAATCATATCTTTATCCTTGTTTACTTTACCACCACGCGTGTGTCAAAGTGGGACAAACTATCACAACGTGTCAATACAACACCTTATTTTCTCTCCTTGTCAGACATTAAGAAATGACATGTGTCTGTTTCTTACTACCTGAAACGTCAGACGTGGGTTAACGACGTGGCGAAGTTTTGTACCAACCCACTCACGTGAAAGTCTCTACGCAGTGGCGGCTCGTGAAAACGCAGGGGCGTCTCAATAAAGTCTCCGTAATTAAAAAACGAACGCAACATTAAAACTATATTTAAAATAATATGTACATTTCCACTTTTTACCTCAACTATCAAAAAAATGGCAGTGTCTGTAAGATATTTACATTCTTTCTTACAACTAAAATGGCGCTGTGACGTCAACATAACCTATAAATACACAATTAAAACTATTTAAGACACACGGGCCCCACTGAGAACCCGAAAGCTTGATTAGGCAACCCGTAATCCACCGGGAAAAAATCTACAATAGGAAGACGTTCCATCTTCTTCGTTCTAACTTCAAAAACAGTCTCGCTGGTACTTTTTCTACTTTGACACCCATCGGTGATGACGCTTGGTCGGTTTTTATGGTACGAAAACTCGTGGTCGTCCTCTCCCAAGAGCTTGATGGACATGTCATAAGAATGGGTCTTCGTGTTGTACCACGCGGCACTGTTCATACACGTATAGGTGAAGTTTTGGTGGGCTTCTTGGGATAAAAGTCTTAAGAAGGTCATTTGGACAACTCCCACAGTTTCGTAGGTGATCTACAAGAAAAGTTTAGTTTTGCATGTTGGTTAGAGCGGTCGTACCTTGAAGCCTCCTCGAAGATGGGAGTACCAGTCGTTTTTGGTACTTTCTTTGCGCCAGGGGATGTTGGGCATGTTGGCGCTGTGGATGTCGGGAAACACGCAGGTTTCGCCTCCTGCTGTCATGTTGCAGAAGACGTAGATTGCGTCGTCGATCATTCCCGAGTTGGGGTCGATCCAGTACCAACCTGAAGAACAAAACTTTTAGTCCTAGTGGAAAAAATCATTGTCTTACCATTGGGGAATTTAGGGTGTCCGAAGAATAAGTCTTTGCAGGAGCGAGATGGGTTTTCTCTGGTGCCGACAGGTTTGCGGACTTTCTCCAGGTCTTGGCGCATTCCGTAGATGGTGCTGTACATGTCCAGGAACTTGGTGCTGACGCTGTTTTCTTCGTTTTTCTGGTGTTGAACGTCGTCTTCATACTCAACACTAGAAGAAATTAATAGTTGGTGGAATTTTTGACCTGGGGCTTACATGATGTCTTCGAGATCTCGTTTGGTTCTTTCCAACTCGCGCTCGAATAACATTTCCGGTGGTAGGAGCGGCATTTCTGCAGGGGGTCCTGGGGGACCTGGAGGCCCTGGCGGTCCAAGTTCGCCTTTCATTCCTGTTTGACCATCGGAGCCTTTCGGGCCGGTGGGTCCTTCAAGTCCAGGCAATCCTGGGGGACCGTCGTTACCCTTCATTCCGATCGGACCTGGGGGTCCCTGCAACTCTTTTTTGGAAATTGTCGATAAAAAATTGTTTTTACCGTGTCTCCTTTGCGTCCTTCAGGACCTGGAGGTCCTTTTGGTCCTCTTTCGCCTTTTTCGCCCATATCTCCTTTGATACCAGCAAGGCCCATTTCCCCGCGGTGTCCTTTGGGTCCTCTTCGTCCTCGATCACCTTTGGGACCTTTTGGACCGACTTCACCAACTTTTCCGGGAAGTCCTGGCGTGCCTGCGGGACCCGCAGGTCCGTTTTCACCTGCAGGGCCGGGAGTGCCACGTAATCCCGGTGGTCCTTGAGTTCCAGGGACACCTTGAGGACCTGGTGATCCTTGGGGTCCTAAGAGTCCTGGTGGACCTATGTCGCCTTTTTCACCCGGAAGACCGGTGTTTCCTTGTAATCCTGCAGGTCCTTCTGGACCCTGTAAAAAGTGTTAGAATTGTAACAGACACAAAGTTGGTCTTACTGGTTTTCCCGGAGATCCTGGAGTTCCTATAGGGCCTTGTGGTCCAGGACTTCCTGGCGCTCCAGAGTCTCCTTGGCGACCGTCTTCTCCATCTTTTCCTGGTTCACCTTTAGCGCCAACTAAACCTGGTTCTCCTGGTGGCCCTGGGAATCCTTCAGGTCCTACAGCACCTCTCGGTCCTTCGAATCCTGGAGGACCTCGAGGACCTGCTGCTCCTGCCACTCCTTGTTTTCCTTCGTCACCTTTTTGCCCTTGAGGGCCAAGATCTCCTGGTTTTCCTTCAATTCCTGGAGGGCCTGGCAACCCAGCTGGTCCGGCATCGCCTTTAGCACCTGGAGGTCCTTCAGGTCCCGGTAATCCAGGGAAGCCATCAGCACCTTTTGATCCTCTTGGTCCAGGTTCTCCTGGAATTCCTGCAGGACCCAATGGCCCTTTCTGTCCAATATCTCCAATTTCCCCTTTCATTCCTGGAGGTCCAGGTAAACCTTGTTGTCCTGCAGGACCTGGAGGACCAGGTAATCCGGTTGGTCCATCTTCGCCTTTTGATCCCTGTCGTCCAATTTCACCAGGGGGTCCTTTTTCTCCAAGAGGTCCAAGAGCACCGGGCTCTCCACGTGGACCTGGAGGTCCGGAACTGCCTGCAAGACCCTTCCGCCAAAATTAAATAATTGCAAAAAAAATGAGAACTTACTGCTTCGCCTTGACTTCCTTTGAAACCTTTTTCTCCTGGAGGTCCAGCGTCGCCTTTGTCACCATCTTCGCCAGGAGAACCTATTGGTCCTGATGCTCCTGGAAGACCTCGAGATCCAGGCAAACCATCTCTACCTGCAGGTCCTGATGGACCAAAATCACCACGCTCTCCTTTAGCGCCACCAGGCCCTGGTGAACCTGTGGGTCCTACTCGTCCTTCAGGACCTTGAGGTCCATCTTTTCCTGGCTCTCCTTGTTGTCCTTTATCACCGGATACTCCAGGAGGTCCTGGAGGACCAGCGTCTCCTTTCAGTCCAGGCATTCCCTGTAAAAATTTGCTATTGATTCTTTTAATTTTGGTAATAAAATGTGTTTACCGGTAATCCCGGTGTTCCTCGTTCTCCTGGAAATCCTGGCAATCCCGTGGAACCCGGTAAACCGGGTTTTCCTTCAGGTCCTATCGCTCCAGGACTTCCTTCTTTCCCTGCTTCGCCCGGTAACCCAGGTTCTCCAGGATGCCCGGGTGTTCCAGGAGGTCCCGTTTCTCCAATCGGACCAACTTCCCCCATAGGTCCCGGAGGACCAATAACTCCAGGTGTTCCAACAGATCCCGGTGATCCTGGTTCACCCTATTTTACATTATTTTTTTCGGAGAAAGATTAAGGAACTTACAGGAGGTCCTCGTTCTCCAGGGGGTCCTATAATTCCATCTTTGCCGTTAGGACCTGGAGGACCCGGTTGTCCCGTAAATCCGCGAGCTCCTTCGGGCCCTGGAAGCCCAATCTCGCCCTGAGGACCTGGGGATCCAGGTTGACCAGTGTCGCCTTTAGATCCTTGTAAGCCTTCTCGGCCTCTTCGGCCACGAGCACCTCGGAATCCTCGAGGACCCGTTTCGCCGCGTTCGCCAGGAGTTCCTGTGTTTCCCTTTAATTATTTAGAGGTTAGAAATTGGAGATGATGGCGCGAAACTTACTCTTTCGCCTTTTTCTCCGGGTTCTCCGAAGCGTCCAGTTGCGCCCTTGTCGCCTTTCTCTCCAGGAGATCCAGGATAACCCGGGAGGCCAACGAGGCCATCTTTACCTTTTTCTCCAGGAGGTCCAATGTTTCCAGTTTCTCCTCTAGCACCATCAAAGCCCTAAAAGAATCAAGAGATGAATGAAAAGAGACGAGTGGAATTGTTACTTTTGGTCCTTCTGGTCCTTCGAGTCCTGGAATTCCCGGTAAACCCACAGGACCTGTTTCTCCTTTTGGTCCAGGTTCTCCCTTTTCTCCCTCTAAACCTTTGTCGCCTTTATCCCCTTTGTCTCCAGGGACTCCTCGTTTTCCCTCGTCGCCTTTTATTCCTCGTGCTCCTGGGAATCCTACAGGTCCTTGGTGGCCGATGGAACCTTGATCTCCTTTCGTTCCGGGAAGACCTGGATTTCCTGGAGTACCTGGTAAACCTTCGGATCCTGGAAGACCAGGAAAACCTGGTTTTCCATGGGGACCCTACCGTCGTTTAAGATGGTTCAATTAAATTTGCAAGAAGAGTTACCATTGGTCCTGGTGGTCCCAGAGGACCTTGTGGTCCAGGTGGTCCAACAGCACCTTGAGGTCCCGGTTGTCCGGGCGATCCTGGCTGCCCCAGAGGCCCCGCTTGTCCCTTACTTCCCGCAGGACCTTCCAATCCTGGAATTCCCGGAGATCCTGGTACTCCCGGGATCCCTCTAGGACCGGAAAACCCTCTAGGTCCCATTTCTCCAGGCATTCCCGGTAATCCAGGAGGACCATCGTCTCCTTGCATTCCGTCATGACCTCGTAACCCGGTTTCGCCAATTGCTCCAGGCGATCCTCTTTCTCCTTTGTCTCCGGGAAGCCCCGGTAAACCAATCAATCCCTGCTCTCCTTTGGGACCTGGAGGACCTGTCCCGCCGCGTTCTCCGTCATTTCCCGCACGGCCACGGCGCCCCTCACGACCTTGACTACCTGGAGTACCTCGAGGACCTAAAAGTCCAGGTTCTCCCACATCTCCAGGTTCTCCTTTCGTTCCTTCAGGACCTGGAGGACCTTGAACACCCGGAACTCCTGTCAAACCCATGGGACCTTCGATCCCACGCATGGACATCTTTAACATTGTTTCAAATAACTGTCAGGATTAGATAGGGAAGCTGGGGGAGTTACCATGTGCTGGGACAGCATCTGGCGGAAGTTCTCGGCGTGAGAGTCAGGACCCTTTTCGTTGCCTTGCATGTTCAGCGGAATTAAGAAGACGTGGCCTGGGGAACCAGGGCGTCCCATAACACCACCGAGGCCGTCTCTGCCGGAGTCTCCTTTAGGACCCGGAAGACCTGGGGGACCTGGCGGTCCTGGATATCCGCGAGGACCTGCAGGACCTCGAGGAGTGTAATAATAAACGTTAGCTTCCGAGGAGGTCTCATTGTCGAAATCGTAACCATAAGTGGTAACTGAAAGGGAGTCTTCGTACTCATCGATGTCTCCTCGACGGTGGTACGATTCGTTTCTTGGGAGAATCACAGATCTTTGTCCCAAGAGCGCGTCGCAGTCAGGGGCTTCGTTCTCACACACCTGGTAAGCTTCTTCAGGAGTCGGCGTAATTTTCAACACCTGGAGATCCCCATTGAAAAACTCCTCGTTGGTGAACTCGTGCCCGATTATAGCAACCCCCGTGGTACTCAACACTATCCCGTCCTCCCTCTTCAGCGCTTTGGTGATGGTCTCATTACAATCATGAATGAGCGTCACGGAGTCCCCTTTAACACTAAACCCCAGCCGATGCCACCTGCAGAAAACCGTCAATAATCGGCAATCAAAGCCCGCGCGTCTTCACCTACTCGCCGTCATCCACAGCAAGTCCAAACTCCACCAAGTCCTCATCATCGAAACAATAAAACGTGACGTCGCTCCCAACTGAAATCGCCAGTTGTTCTTGGCCGTCATCTCCATAGATCGTCAGAAGGGGATAAATATGACCTGGTGTCACCCTCACGACTGTTACCACCGAGAAATCTCTTGGAAAACCTCCTGGGAAGAGCTCGCTGGTACTTAGAGAAACTTTATTTTCGTTAAAACGATAAGCCCAATCGCTTCTTAACGGATTAACGTCAACAGTCGTGTTAAAACAGCGACCCAGGATACGCATGATCCCGAGGGACTCGTCCCATAAATCAGCTCGAGTGATGAAATCCACGGCTTGAAATAAAAATGAAATCAACAATTAAAGCATGAATGCACAATTTAAACGTTCATTTAAGTTTTAATTACGTTTTTAAATTGGACGACGAATGCGTCTTAATTTTATTTGGGCTAATTCTTACCATTTTGCGAAGAGGTGAAAGAGACGGCTAGGAAAAAAGCGAGGAAATTTGGTGTCCAGGTGGGCCGAAAAAACATGGTGGGGAGATGATGGGGTCACTGAAAGAAAAATTGTAATGATCACATTGAAGCCACTAACATTTTCTTGATTTTTTGCAACTAATTTTTATAACTTTGACACTTTTGATACTAAAATAGTGGAATTTGGTGTGGTTACTTTAGACCTGTTTATCTATTGTACTAAATTACACAATTTTTGAACAAAAATGTGAATTTTTAGAAATTTTTATTTTTAATTAGACGAAAAAAAATTCAAAATTTGTCCACTAAATTTCGTAACTTTGGACAATTTTGACTCAAAAGCAATAATATTTGGTGGCTTTACTACTTTAGATCTGTTTATCTATTGGGGTGTGTTCATAAAGTGAGACGTCTGTTGGAGTGTGTGACGTCAGAGTGAGATTCGCTATAACCAAACTTCTGATATCGACATCTCGCTTATTTTTTTCGAGTAAACTTAAGTTATTAAACATCAGTGTACGCAGAATTTTCCGCAGATTCCAAATCTGGAATTTAAATTCAGATTCGACAACAAATAACTGAGTTATGGCCGATCAAAGTTTCGGAAAGTTGATTTTCATTTTTTCTCATTTTTCGTAATTTTTAAAGTTAAATATCTCGGAAACTATTTGAGATATTGAGATGCGGTTTGCGCCATTCTTTTTCTCGGCTCATTTTACGTTAGAAAATGTTCTCAAAAGCCCAAAATTCGATAGTCGATTTTTTGAGAAAAAAAAATCCGACTCAAACGATAAAAAAGTTTCAATTTTTTTATTTTTAATCATAACTCGTAAACCATTTGTCTGATCGATCTCAAATTTTGCCAGTAGATAGACCTCAAGCTCCTCTTTCTATTGATATATAATACAAAGGTATTAAACGTCGTTTTTACATTGAAAACAGTAATTGAAAATCACCCTAAAATGACCACTTCCAAACAGTTTTTGGTCAATGCCTTGTTTATTTCTTAAGCAAACTCAACAAATTTTGATTATTTTTACGCAGAATGTCACGCTGAATCCAAATATAGAATTTAAATTCAAATCCGACAACAAATAACTGAGTTATGACTGTTTGAATTTTTGGGTTGTCGCCAGAGGGCCAAATTTTTGAAGGTTCAAAACAATTCGTGCTCGATATCTAGAAAACTATTTCAGATATTGGAATGCGGTTGGCGGCATCGTTTTTCTCGCGACTTTTTACATAAGAAATAGTTTTTAAATTTTCCAATAGTCGAAATTTGCAGTTTTTTGCGAAAATTCATGATTAAAACTATGCCAAAATTCTCATATCGATATCTCGCTTATTTTTTAGAGTAAACTTGAGTTATTCTACATCAGTGTACGCAGAATTTTTCGCAGATTCCAAATCTGGGATTTAAATTCAGATCCGACTACAAATAACCGAGTTATGGCTGATTAATGTTTTGAAAAATTGATTTTCAATTTTTTCATTTTTCCCAATTTTTAAAGTTAAATATCTGGGAAACTATTAGAGATATTGAGATGCGGTTTGCGCCAACGTTTTTCTCGGCTCATTTTACGTTAGAAAATGTTCTCAAAAGCCCAAAATTCGATAGTCGATTTTTCGCGAAAAAAAATTACGACTCAAACGATAAAAATTTTTCATTTTTTTTATTTTTGGCCATAACTCGTAAACTATTTGTCTGATCGATCTCAAATTTTGCCAGTAGATAGACCTCAAGCTCCTCTTTCGAATGATATATATTACAAAGGTATTAAACATCGTTTTTACATTGAAAACAGTAATTGAAAATTATCCCAATATGACCACTTCCAAACAGTTTTTGGTCAATGCCTTGTTTATTTCTTAGGCAAACTCAACAAATTTCGACTCATTTTACGCAGAATGTCACGCTAAATCCAAATCTGGAATTTAAATTCAAATCCGACAACAAATAACAGAGTTATGGCTGTTTGAATTTTTGGGTTGTCGCCAGAGGGCCAAATTTTTGAAGGTTCAAAACAATTCGTGCTCGATATCTCGAAAACTATTCCATATATTGGAATGCGGTTTGCGGCATCGTTTTTCTCGCGATTTTTTACATAAGAAATAGTTTTTAAATTTTCCAATAGTCGAAATTTGCAGTTTTTTGCGAAAATTCATGATTAAAACTATGCCAAAATTCTCATATCGATATCTCGCTTATTTTTTAGAGTAAACTGAGTTATTCTACATCAGTGTACGCAGAATTTTTCGCAGATTCCAAATCTGGGATTTAAATTCAGATCCGACTACAAATAACCGAGTTATGGCTGATTAAAGTTTTGAAAAATTGATTTTCAATTTTTTCATTTTTCCCAATTTTTAAAGTTAAATATCTGGGAAACTATTAGAGATATTGAGATGCGGTTTGCGCCAACGTTTTTCTCGGCTCATTTTACGTTAGAAAATGTTCTCAAAAGCCCAAAATTCGATAGTCGATTTTTCGCGAAAAAAAATTACGACTCAAACGATAAAAATTTTTCATTTTTTTTATTTTTGGCCATAACTCGTAAACTATTTGTCTGATCGATCTCAAATTTTGCCAGTAGATAGACCTCAAGCTCCTCTTTCGATTGATATATATTACAAAGGTACTAAACGTCGTTTTTACATTGAAAACAGTAATTGAAAATTATCCCAATATGACCACTTCCAAACAGTTTTTGGTCAATGCCTTGTTTATTTCTTAGGCAAACTCAACAAATTTCGACTCATTTTACGCAGAATGACACGCTGAATCCAAATCTGGAATTTAAATTCAAATCCGACAACAAATAACTGAGTTATGACTGTTTGAATTTTTGGGTTGTCGCCAGAGGGCCAAATTTTTGAAGGTTCAAAACAATTCGTGCTCGATATCTCGAAAACTATTCCATATATTGGAATGCGGTTGGCGGCATCGTTTTTCTCGCGATTTTTTACATAAGAAATAGTTTTTAAATTTTCCAATAGTCGAAATTTGCAGTTTTTTTCGAAAATTCATGATTAAAACTATGCCAAAATTCTCATATCGATATCTCGCTTATTTTTTAGAGTAAACTTGAGTTATTCTACATCAGTGTACGCAGAATTTTTCGCAGATTCCAAATCTGGGATTTAAATTCAGATCCGACTACAAATAACCGAGTTATGGCTGATTAAAGTTTTAAAAAATTGATTTTCAATTTTTTCATTTTTCCCAATTTTTAAAGTTAAATATCTGGGAAACTATTAGAGATATTGAGATGCGGTTTGCGCCAACGTTTTTCTCGGCTCATTTTACGTTAGAAAATGTTCTCAAAAGCCCAAAATTCGATGGTCGATTTTTCGCGAAAAAAAATTACGATTCAAACGATAAAAATTTTTCATTTTTTTTATTTTTGGCCATAACTCGTAAACTATTTGTCCGATAGATCTCAAATTTGGCCACTAAATAGATTTTGAGCTCCTCTTTCGACTGATGTATAATTCAATGCTATTAGACGTCGTTTTTATTTTGAAAACATTGATTGAAAATCACCTTAAAATGATGTTTCCAAAACAGTTTTTGGCCAATATCCCGTTTATTTATTAAGCAAACTCAACAAATTTAGGTCTCATTTTACGCAGAATTTTACGCTGAATTCAAAAACATGATAATTTTTTAATATTTGTCTACAAATAACTGAGTTATGGCCGTTTGAAATTTTGGGTTGTCGCCAGAGGGCCAAATTTTTGAAGGTTCGAAACAATTCATGCTCGATATCTCGAAAACTATTTTAGATATTGAGATGCGGTTTACGCCATCGTTTTTCTCGCGATTTTTTACATAAGAAATAGTTCTTTGATTTTTCTACATTCACAATTTGCAAATTCTAGAAAAATCAAAAAAAAATTTCGCCTCGCGCATCCACCATTTTTCAAAAACATTAAAAATTCAAAATTTATTGAATGTTATGAATGCTATTTGTTGCCACTTGTTATGAAGTACCAATTTAAGCGTTCGCCCAAAAATCCTCTATTTTCAAAATATTAAGCAAATTCGAAATGTTTAAAAAGGGTTTTTAATTTATAAGAGAAATCTAGAAACTAAAAATTGGAATCGACTTTACTTTTCCGAAAATAAAATATCCAAAATTCATAAACGCGTATTATAAACGAGATAATCCATTTTTTATAGTCTCTTATCTTGAAATTTTGTGTTTTTAGCTCCCGTTCGTAAACAAACTAAAAAACCATCATAATCCAATTTGATCCCGAAGCCCAAGTTTATTGAATCCTCTTCCAAATCAATACTAATTAAACTCTTGAAATATAGATCAGGAAGCAATAAACTCTCATTGCTCTCAATAAAAATTCAGCCACGAATTGACCCAAGCACCATCCCAACTCAGATTTATTCTTCTCATCAATTTCAATATCAATACTAATTAGACTTTTCCTTGAAATGGAACGTCACCACTTGCGGTCTTCTGCATTTCATCTAAGAAGCGAAGATCAAAGATTCTCTCTGAAAGCTTTTAACTAATCAACGACGCAACAATTAAACATTTTTGACCGTTGCCCCTTTCATATTTTTCATCAAGAAAATTCAATTTAATCATGCAACATTGTGCCACGAAGCGCGTAATTAAATCGTATTGTAAGACTGGAAATATTTTCAGCATTCCAGTCGGTAATGCTTGAGCGAGCTACACTTTTGGCGTTTTATCGCGAACTTCCGATTGTTTTTACGGACGGGAAAAAACGTTGATGGGATATGACACCGACAGGAAATAAAATAAAATAATAGAAAGACGATGCGGTGGGATTTTATTTCGTGTGTGGCGGTGGCAGGTGGCAATCAAACTGAATTATATTGAAGTTTTATCCAAATATTTGATAAGTTGTGACAGCAGTGGTCACGTTAGAGCCACTTACCTGTTTCTCTTTTGAAATTTTTTATCTTCAGGAACCCGCCATCTTACACTCGCGTGGCACGCACGCACGCACTTCAACTGCTCTCTTTGGAATGGACGCGTCTTCATCAATATATTCTTGATTTTTACATTTGTAATGAATAATGATAGAAACATGCAAGGCTCCATGTGGTAAAGTGTGCATTACGTAATGCTTTAATAAGAGTTTGTTGACATCTGCGAGTTGATAATTATGACAGATGATCTATGAATAAACTGTCTTGATTGAAGGCAAAAAATAAGAAAATCTAGGAGGCTTCTAACATTTGGTATGTTGGCAGGACTGCTTTCACACCTGTCACTTGTCAACGTTTAACCGCAAAAACGTAATTTCCGCCACCGAAGTCTCGATTTTTCTCACCCCTGTTTATTTAAACATTCCACATTCTCATTTCTCACCCGACGCGCTTTCATCCCTTATTTGCCTTCTTTCTACCCGAAATATCAAAGCGACGTTCAAAAACGTTCAAAAAATCACAATGACATTAACGCCATCTGCTTTGCCTGTTTTTGTAATTAACATTTTTCAATGCTATGCATGCTAATGTCGTTAAATTGGTTATAATTATTATTACCCATAAAGCTGTCACATTAATAGAGATATACAGAGTGATCAATTGAATTCTTCGCGTCTTAACTTGATGCGGAAACATGAACAGGTTGAGAGATTTCGTATTGATTTGATGTTTTTCTGTCAAGTTGAGACGTACGTGGTGTCTTAAGCAATATCTATGGAAAAATGTTGAAGCTTTGTGGTTAAAAGCCTAACTACTGATTTTAGAAATTGCGATTAACGATTGGAAAGTTTGATAAGATTCGCATTCTCATTGCTGAAATCTTACGATTTTGAATTTGGAACCTACGTAAAATTCTGCGTAAAATGAGTCTCAATAATGCAAGTTTGCCCCAAAAATAAGCAAGAAATCGTCCGAAAAATGATAGTTTTAGTAATATTTTTTTTAATAAATCTAATTTTTAACAGCCGAAAAATTTAAGAACGAAATATTAGCAAACAAAATGCGAGAAAAACGATGGCAAAAACTACATCTTTCTATCTGTCATAGTTTCAAAGATATTCATGAAAAATTTCGAAATTGAAATTTTTTTACCCGAAACTTCAATGGGCTTCAATGGCTTGTCGCACGTAGATTTTGAGTTCTGATTTGGAATCTCCGTAAAATTCTGCGTAAAATGAGCTTCAATTATGCAAGTTTCTTCCAAAAATAAGCGAGAAATTAACTGAAAAGTGTTTACATGTTAGTAGTTTTTCATTAATCTTTTTTAAAAAAAAATCAAATTTTTGATTTTCAAAAAAAGTAAAAATGAGTTACTAGCAAACAAAATGCGAAAAAAACGATGGCACAAACCTTTTTTTTTTATCTGTCGTAGTTTCGAAGATACTAAGCATTAAAATTTTCGAAATTGAAAATTCACTATCTGAAACTTTAATGAACCATAACTCAGTTTTTTGTTGTCGTACGTAGATTTAGAGCTCTGATTTGGAATCTGCCTGAAATTCTGCGTAAATTGAGCTTTAATAATAAATGTTTGCATCAAAAATAAGCAAGAAATTGACTGAAGAAAATTTACATACGAGTAGTTTATCATAAATAAACATATTTTTTTTTAATAAATTTTTAACTTTTGGAAAGATTAAGGACGATTTATGAGCAAACAAAATGCGAGAAAAACGAAGGCAATAACCGCAGCTTTCTATCTGTCGTGGTTTCAAAGATATTGATAATTAAAAAGTTCGGAATTGAATATTCACTATCCGAATTTTTAATCGGTCATAACTCAGTTTTTTATTGTCGTACGTAGATTTTAAGCTTGGATTTGAAATCTGCGTTAAATTCTGCGCAAAATGAGCTTTAATAACGCAAGTTTGTTAAAAAATTAGCGAGAAATTGACCAAAAAAGGTTTACATAGAAGTAGTTTGTTTAGATTTTTTTTTAAAAATCAAATTTTTGACTTTTGTAAAATTTAACGATTTCTTTGCAAACAAAATGGAAGAAAAACCATGAAAAAAACTAGATTTCTCTGTCTAGCGTAGTTTTCGAGATCTGGAGCAAAAATATATTAATCGAATCTTCAAAAATTTGGTTTTCAGGCGACTACCTAAAATTTCAATCGGCTATAACTCAGTTATTAAAAAAAATTAATACAGTTTTAGATTCAGCATAAAATTCTGCGTAAAATAGACATCAATAACTTGAGTTTTATTCACAAATAAACGAAACATTGATCAAAAACTGTTTTCAAAAGCTCTTTTGTGCTGATTTTTAAAGAATTTTTTAGGGCAAAAACGACGTTATACATCAATTGAAAGAGCAGCTTGAGATCTATCCACTGGCCAAATTTCAGATTGGTAGGTCAAATAGTTTACAAGTGGCGGTCAAAAAACCAAAAATTCAAAAAAAATATCGATTGAGTCAATTTTTTTTGCAAAAAGGCGTCTATCGAATTTTACATATTTGACAGCGGATTCTGAAGAAAAGCAACTCCAGAAAACCGATGACGCAAACAGTTTATTCTGTTGTAGTTTCGAAGATATTGAGCAATAAAAATTTCGAAATTGAAAATTTACCATCCGACACTTTAATGAACCACAACTTAGTTATTTGTTGTCCCACGTAGATTTTGAACTCTGATTTGCAATCTGTGTGAAATTCTGCGTAAAATGAGCTTTAATAACGCAAGTTTGTCCCAAAAATAAGCTGGAACTCGTCTAAAAAATGTTCGTATAGTATTTTTTTTTGTAAAAAATCGAATTTTTGACTTCTGGAAAATCTTAAAACGCCTTCTTAGCAAACAAAGTGCGAGAAAAACGATGACAAATACCACATTTTTCTATGGTTAGTTTAAGAGTGGCAATCAAAAATCGAAAAATTCAAAAATTTTCATCAAATGGGTCAGAATTTTTTTTTGCACAGAAATTAATTATTGAATGTTGCATATTTGAGAGCAAATTTTTAAGAAGGAAAACTCGAGAGAAATGATGGCGCAGACCGTTTCTTTCTACCTGTCGTAGTTTCGAAGATATTGAAAATTTACTATTCAAATCTTTCACCGGTCATAACTTAGTTATTTGTTGTTCTACGTCAATTTTAAGCCCGGATTTGGAATCTACGTGAAATTCTGCTTTAATAATGTATGTTTGTTCCAAAAAAGCGAGAAATCGATCGAAGAAAATTTGCATAGTTTTTGTTGTGGAATTCTTGTTCAAAACAATCTAATTTTTTAATTCTATAAAATTTAAAAACAACTTTTTAGTCTACAAAATGCGAGAATAACGTTGGCGAAAACGACATTTTTCTATCTGTTGTAGTTTCTAAGTTATAAAACATCGATAATTTTCGATAATTAAATAATTGGGTTTTTCAAAATTCATGATAACTGTCACATCTGACATTTGTAAATTTCATCATCTGTCAATTCTGTCAATTTTGTAGTTGGTACACAAAAAGTACACAAGATGGCGCTGTATAAAAAACGTTTTAATATTACTTTAAAAATAGAAATATTGTCTTAATTAAGATAAGAATTTAGGTAGATTCCATTTTGGTGATCAATCTTCATTATGGTAAAGTGATTTTAATTTATAAACGCACCTGAAGAGCGGACGATTTGGGCAATTTTTACCGCACGGCGTGTGTAAACGTCCAGGGCGCTTATAAATCTAGTGTCAATTGAATGTTAATTTGACATTTACAATTCATGAGGCCAAAAAATATATTTTTTGACTGTTTTCATTATTTTGTGACTTTTTTACATTAGTTCATTATAAAGAAATCGTGAGAATTCAGCAATTAAAAGTGCGACTGTTATCAAACTTGGCACGGCCATGTAAAAAACATAGTGCGCATTTACAAATTACCGTAAAACAACATTAAAAACCTCACAAACATCACTAGTTTGGTTTATAACAACAAACCTTTTTTTCCGTCTCTGCAAATTAGTTTTATAAGGGTGCAGATTGTATTATTATCGACACCACCCGCTGAAAGTTTCCTAAACCTAGTTTCAAGCCATCCCGCCCAAGAGCTCACTTCTTTGCACCTGACTGTACATTCGCAGGCAATTACCTGGATGAGAATTCAAAGTTTTCGAAATAAATTTTGATTAATCGTTGAATCGAATAATATTTTAGTCTCATGCGGAAGCTCATCACGCTCAACCACACACTTCCGTTTGAGTGGTTTTACAAAGAATAATTCGTTTATCCCTTGAAGGTGAGTTTCCACTAGATGTGTAAGTGTATGTGCATGTATTAACTACGCCTTATGTGACATCGATCGCAGAGTATTGAACTAAATAGTTCATATCTCCACCTTCTGACACCTTTCTTCAATGAACAATAGAGCTTTATGTACTCAGGTCCGAAAGAGGGTACATTATTGCGAGAGACGTCACTCCTTTAATTAAACGAGAGGTGATGAATACTGTCGTTAACATTGTTAAGCTACGACTACACGCTACAGGGGAAGATCTTCACATAAATCATCCGGTGCGTGAAGCAGCCGAAACTAAAATATTCCAGGAAAATCCTTTGTTATCCTGGCGAGCGTGGGATAAAGCCAACATCAAATATTAAAATAACAGGACAAATTGGTGCAAATCCAGTTTATAGAACGCAATATTGAAGCTTCTTTTGGATAAACGCGGGGGATATTTGCTTTGGGTTGGTACCACTGAAAGTTGAGTTTATTAAAGCGTAGTTGTTTTGGGTATGTAAATATGGGCGATGCAGGTGTGGGTTGTGGGAATTTAGGGATTTCTGGATGTAATCAAAGTAAAAGGGGATGTTTAAAAGGGTTTTCATTGTGTTGACATTAAAAAAATCAACAAATAAATGATGCGCTTTTTTTGTTTTTAGGTGCACGTGCTACTAGATTTGCAAAAAAATCGGTGAGTTTTTCAGTGCCTACTTTACATTTATTCTCAGATCTGAGCATTTTTTACTTTCTATGACTTTGGCGTTGTCATAGTTGAAATTAATAGATCTAAATGAATAAGTTCTGTCAATTTTAGCCTTCTATTAATTTATTTTTGAATTGACAGATATTCAAAAAATTATCAGAAAATTTTGTAAAAATGGGAATTGACAGACGTAAAAAAGTAAACTGACAGTCCTATTTATGATCTTTTTTTATTTGACGTTCTATGACTTTGACGTTGTCATAATTAAAATTAGAATAGTCCTAAGTAAGTCCTGTCAGTTTCAGATTTTTATTTTACTCATATTTATAAATTGACAAATATCCAAAAAATCATCAAAGAATTTCGTGAAACGTTAATTGTCTGTCCTAATTACGATTTTATTAATGGCCATTCTATGACTTTGGCGTTGTCATAATTGCAATAAGAAGATCAAAATGAGTATGTCCTGTTAATTTCAACTTTTTTTTAGTCGTATTTATGATTGACAGATATCCAAAGAATTATCGAAAAATTTCGTAAAAATGTAAATTGGCAGTCTCATTTATGATTTTTTTTTATTTGACTTTTTATGAATTTGGTGCTCCTATAATTAAAATCTGAAGATCAAAATAAGTAATTTCTGTTAATTTCTGCCTTCAATTAATTGTATTTATGATTTAACAGATGTCCAAAGAATGATCAAAAAATTTTGTAAAAAAAAGTAAATCTTATTTAGAAGTTTTTTTATTTGACGTTTTATGACTTTTTGCGTTGTCATAATTAAAATCAGAAGATCAAAATTAGTAAATTCTGTCAATTTCAGTTTTTTATTAGTCGTATTTATAAATTGACAGATCCAAAGATTCATCGAAAAATTTCGTAAAAATGTAATTTAGCAATCTCATTGGCATTTTTTTTGTATTTGACTTTCTATGACTTTGCCATTGTCTTAACTAAAATAAGAAGATCAAAATTTTTAAGTCCTGTCAATTTCTGTCTTTTATTAGTAGTATTTATAAATTGATAGATATCCAAAGATTTATAAAAAAAATCGTAAAAATGTAAATTGGCATTTTTTTTATTTGACACTATGATTTTGGATTAAAATTCAAGATCAAAATGAGTAAGTTCTGTCAATTTCAGCTTTTTGTTAGTCGTATTTATGAATTGACAGTCAGCCAAAAAATCATCGAAAAATTTCTCAAAAAGTTCATTTAGGTACGTTTTTTTTTTATTTGACTATTTATAACTTTGGAGTTGTTATAATTGATCAGAAGATTAAAGTTAGTAAGTTCTGTGAATTTTAGCTTATATTGGTCGTATTTATAAATTGACTGATATTTAAATAATTATCGAAAAGTTCCGTAAAAATGTAAATTGGCAATCTCATTTATAATTTTTTTTATTTGACTTTTTATGAATTTGGTGCTCGTATGACTAAAATCAGAAGATCAAAATAAGTAATTTCTGTTAATTTCAGCCTTCAACTAATTGTATTTATGATTTAACAGATGTCCAAAGAATGATCAAAAATTTTTGTAAAAAAAGTAAATTGGCAGTCTTATTTAGAATTTTTTTTTATTTAAGGTTTTATGACTATGGCGATCTTATAATTAAAATTAGAACATGAAAATGAGTAAGTTTTGTCAATTTCAGCTTTTTATTAGTCGTATTTATGAATTGACAGATATTTAAAGAATCATTGAAAAATTTTGTAAAAGTGTAAATTGACAGTTCCATTTACGATTTTTTTTGTTTGACTTTTTATGACTTTGGCGTTGTCATAATTGAAATCAGAGGATTAAAGTGAGTCTTGTCAATTTCAGCTTTCAATTAATTGTATTTATGAATTGACATATCTAAAAATAGATCTAAAAATTTCGTAAAAATGTAAATTGGCAGTCGCACTTATAATTTTTTTTTATTAGATTTTCTATGACTTTGACATTGCCATAACTAAAATAAAAAGATCAAAATAAGTAAATCCGATCAATTTCAGTCTTTAATTAGTCGTATTTATGAATGACAGATATCTAAATATTCATCAAAAAATGTAAATTAGCATCCCATTTATTTTTTTTTAATTTGAGTTTTTATGATTTTAGCGTTGTCATAATTGAAATCTGATGTTTGAAATAAGTAAATCCTATCGATTTCAATCCTTAATTAGTTATAATTATGAATTGACAGATATTTAAAGATTTAAAAAAAGTAAATTAGCAGTCTTATTTACAATTTTTTTTACTTCTTATAACTTTGGCGTTGTAAAAGCGTGTTGCGCACAATCGTGTTTCGACGAAAGGTTGAACCGAAAAAAAATAGAATTAGTCAATGCTGAACATTCTTCAAACTTTCTATTCATGACATAACAATACATAGCAACTCAAATAATTACAAACACCCAGTAAACAGTAAATGTGTACACAGTAAATAACCAAAAACATGCATTTAACACTCCATTGATCTTATTGCATAATTTAAACAATAAATAAGAACATTCCAACTAAAAGTAATTACTGCAGTCTTGTAGTATAGCTTGACAGATTACCATTACCAAAAACGAACAAACCATGGTCCAGTAGGGCCGTTGTGGGCAATACTGGGCTTGAGGTATTGCACATAGGCCATGACCGATTTTTTGGGCTCTTTACAATAATTGTCTTTGATAATGGTAATTGTCGATGATGCGTTTAACGTTTTAACCCCATCGAAGTGGCTGGCCATGTTGTCGTTCCTTGTTTAGGTTGGTATTACTGCGTATGGGCGTTCTTTGTTTCCCGATGTTTCCAAGGGGACTCCAACGGGATAACATGGTCAGAGCGCGTTTTTGGGAGAATTGGGGGATGAGAAGGTCGTAGTCAGCGTCTGGAAAAAATTGCGAACATTTTTAGTGGTTTCAATGTGATCATTGCGGTCGGTCTCTAATTTTATAATGAATTGGAAGGGTCATTAGCATAACTGGCTGGCGGCGAGAAATGTTACATTTGTCTGATGTTCTTAAGTATTCATTGCTGTATTACTAAAATTAACAGAATTAGAGGGGAAAATAAAACGTTGTGAAAAGTTTTTGGGGATTCTGAAAGTGAAAATTTCTTAAATTTAACATTGTTGCTCTATGAATTCGAAATTTCCTACGCTTAACAATCGTCATGCGACTGTTAAGTTCTCCAAATTTTATTGCGCTGCTGGTAAAACTACTAAAATTAAAAGTTAAAATAAAAAAAAAAATTAAAAAATTTATTCGTTCTATAATGAAAATTTCTAAAATTTGACAACGTTGCTCTATAATTTTGAAATTATTTGTGTCTACCAATCACATCATGAATAGTAAATTCCTACAATTTCATTGTTATGGCTCTAAAACTTCTACAGTTGGAGGTCTAAATAAAAAAAGTGAAAATTTTCCATACACACTAAAGTAAAAATTTCTACAATGTGACGGCATTGCACTAGAATTTTGAAATTTGGTACTTTTAATGACCATACTATGACTAGTAACACCTTTAAATTCCATTGTTTTACGGCCAAAACTACTAGGATTAAAGGTCTAAATTCAAAATTTTGAAAACTTCTTGTGTACTCTGAAAATAAAAATTTCTAAAATTTGACATTGTTGCTCAATAAATTTGAAATTTTCTACGCTCAACTATTCTCATATGAGTAATAATTTCTCTAAATTTTATTACTCCAGTGCTTAAACTACTAAAATTACAAGTCCAAATAAAAAAAATCGAAAAAATTTAGTTCGATTTAAAATAAAAAAATTTAAAATTTGACAATGTTGTTCTATAATTTTAAAATTATTTGTGGTTAGCAATCACATCATGAATATTAACTTCCCGAAATTCCATAGTTCTAGCACTTAAACTTCTGGAGTTAGAGGTCTAAATAACAAAAATTAAAAATGGTTCATTCACTCGAACTTAAAAATTTCTAAAATTTGACGTCATTGCACTAGAATTTTGAAATTTGATAATTTTGATGATCAAACCATGACTAGTAACACCTACAAATTCTATTGTTTAACAGCCAAAACTACTAGTCCTTGAGGTCTAAAATAAAAATTTTGAAAACTTTTTGTGTATTCTGAAAGAAAAAATTTCTTAAATTTGACATTGTTGCTCTATAAATTTAAAAATTTCTACACTTAACAATCCTATCATGAGTGACAATTTTCCAAAATTTCATTGTTCTGGTGCTAAAACTACTAAAGTTAGCTGTTTAAACAAAAAAATTAAAAAAAAATCCTTTTAAAATAAAAATTTCCAACATTTTACAACGTTGCTCTATAATTTTGAAATTACTTGTGTTCAGCAATCACATCATGAATAGTAACTTCCAGAAATTCTATTGTTCTGGCACTAAAACTTCTAGAGATAGAGGTCTATGTAAAAAAAATAAAAATTTCCATTTACTCTAATGTAAAAATTTCTAAAATTTGACGCCATTGCACTAGAATTTTGAAATTTGGTACTTTTAATAACCAAACCAACAATAGTAATACCCCAACATTCTACTGCTATTCGGGCAAAAATACTAGAATTAGAGGTCTAAATTAAAAATTTTGAAAACTTTTTGTGTATTCTGAAAGTAAAAATTTCTTAAATTTGACATTGTGGCTCTATAAATTTTAAAATTTCTACACTTAACAATCCTATCATGAGTGACAATTTTCCAAAATTTCATTGTTCTGGTGCTAAAACTACTAAAGTTAGCTGTTTAAACAAAAAAATTCAAAAAAAATCCTTTTAAAATAAAAATTTCCAACATTTTACAACGTTGCTCTATAATTTTGAAATTACTTGTGTTCAGCAATCACATCATGAATAGTAACTTCCAGAAATTCTATTGTTCTGGCACTAAAACTTCTAGAGATAGAGGTCTATGTAAAAAAATAAAAATTTCCATTTACTCTAATGTAAAAATTTCTAAAATTTGACGCCATTGCACTAGAATTTTGAAATTTGGTACTTTTAATAACCAAACCAACAATAGTAATACCCCAAAATTCTACTGCTATTCGGGCAAAAATACTAGAATTAGAGGTCTAAATTAAAAATTTTGAAAACTTTTTGTGTATTCTGAAAGTAAAAATTTCTAAAATTTGACATTGTTGCTCTATAAATTTAAAAATTTCTACACTTAACAATCCTATCATGAGTGACAATTTTCCAAAATTTTAATGTTCTGGTGCTAAAACTACTAAAGTTAGCTGTTTAAACAAAAAAATTCAAAAAAAAATCCTTTTAAAATAAAAATTTCCAACATTTTACAACGTTGCTCTATAATTTTGAAATTACTTGTGTTCAGCAATCACATCATGAATAGTAACTTCCAGAAATTCTATTGTTCTGGCACTAAAACTTCTAGAGATAGAGGTCTATGTAAAAAAAATAAAAATTTCCATTTACTCTAATGTAAAAATTTCTAAAATTTGACGCCATTGCACTACAATTTTGAAATTTGGTACTTTTACTGAACAAACCATGATTAGTAACATCTCCAAATTCCATTGTTATACGGCCAAAACTACTAGAGTTAAAGATCTAATAAAAAAAATTAAAATTTTTCATTTACTCTAATGTATGAATTTTTAAAATTTGACGGCATTGAACTAGAATTTTGAAATTTGGTACTTTTAATAACCAAACCAACAATAGTAATACCCCAAAATTCTACTGCTATTCGGGCAAAAATACTAGAATTGGAGGTCTAAATTAAAAATTTTGAAAACTTTTTGTGTATTCTGAAAATAAAAATTTCTAAAATTTATCATTGTTGCTCTATAAATTAAATAAATATGACTGGTGACACTTTCAAATTCCATTGCTTGACGGCCAAAACTATTACAATTAAAGGTTTAAATTAAAAAAATTGAATTTTTTCTGAAAAAAAAAATTAAAATTTGGCACCATCGCTCTATAATTTTGAAATTTCTTACGTTTAATGACCAAACATATTTACAATTTGATATAATGGTTATATAATTTTTAAATTTAGTACATTAGTAAAAATAGTAAAAAATAACAAAAATGTTTATTAAAAAGAATTGCAGACTCTAGTGAAAAACTAGTTTTCATTGCAATATTGAATTTTATTTCCACATTTGTACTCATTGCGCTGAAAATGAATTCAAACTCTTACGCTTAATATGAAAATTGTAGCCTTTGATAAAACCGTGAAACATGCTAATTACTCAAAGCATTAAATTGCGAAAATAGAAAAATATCCCGCTAAAATTGTGATCTCATTTTCATTGCGCACGTTTTAATTATGATCTTATTGAAACCACTGGAATTTCAACTCTTTGACAGTTCGGGATTAAAGAACAGGTCTACCAACCCATTTACAATTTCATCGCCTCTCCGAGAAATCCCCAGCTTGAAATCTTTTAATTCCTCCATAAATGCATCTCAGTGTTCGTCCTGACATTCGCAAGCTCCTTTGTATTAACTTATTAAGTCAACGTCTGCAATTAAGCTTATTCAACGCTGACAAAACGTGCTAATTGCCAACACAATACAAATTGTTTATTTTTCCAACAAAAGCTCGCAGGTAAAGCGGCAATTTTCCTGCAATTTCCGCGACGAAATTGTCGCGATTTTTGATGGAAGCGCTAGATTTTAAATGAAATCTTTACCAGGATTGTATAAATTCTGGTGGAAACTCCTTCGGGAAACTCTCTGTGGGAACAACTGTTGGGCTGGAATGGAGATGTCCCAGTACGGCCCATCGATGGGTTCCATGGGTCTGGTCTCGACCATGACGATGTAGAACAGAGTCGTGACTATGATGCGCCACATCTGAAAAAATTTCAGGGCTCATTAGTGTCAAATTGAATCGAGCTTCAGGTGCGAAAGCTTGATTACATAATCCAAATTGGAAGCGTGGCTTTTTGATGTATAATATAGCTTATCCGCTATAGCAGCTAATTTCGCCTTAAAAGCTCTTAACAGATACTAAATGTCGTTAAATTTCTAGATATTTTAACAGTAATTGGAACGAATCTCTTTCAACTCAACAAGTTAATTTAAACGATGGAAAAGGTGAAAGGTCCAACTATTAACGATATCGATTATGGTCTGGTCGTGCTCATAATGCGAGGACTTATTGGGCATTGACAGCATAAAGGGTCTTTGTGTTTGACAGATTGGTTCTTTATTGTTTCCGACCGCGGAAGGACTTTGGGGTTATTTATGTTTTGTTGTTGGCACGAATTACCGACTTGACTCCTAGAATCAAATAAATAATTAAAGGAAGTCGTTAGCTGAGCGAAAACAACAAGAGATTTTACGCCAAGAATGTCGATTTCAGATGTTCAGTCTTTTAAAGTTGGAGAGTCAATATTAAAGTACGAGGTATTGGATTTCACGTTCTAGCTCTAGTTTTATTTGATTTGTTACTGTGATGGTGAGAAGCTAATAAAACACACATTTTATTACTTTGTTTTGAAAAATGAAAGGAAAATGGTGGATGCGCCGGGTGAGTGTGACGTCATAAGCAATTCGAAAAATTATAGCTGCATGGAATGACGTAGATCGTCTTTTAAAGTCAAACCAGGACCGGCTTCTTGCCTTTAAGGCCTATTTTACCAGACTTTTCTTCATTTCTGAGACTGATAGAAGCTGTTAAAACTTGATAATAAATTCAAAATTTCTTTTTTGAACTTCAATCGCGGATATTTTTGGATTTGAATAACGTACAATAGAAATAAAGACACCGTTGGATTTCTGAGAAGATTTTACGTACAATACAAAAAACTGTATGCAGATAAGAAAAATATTCCACGAGTTACAGCCCAAAACCTGTGTGTCCTTTAACTTTTCTGAGCTGCATAAATTAACTTTTTGCTACAAAAGAGTGACCTCTGGATTAATACCAGGACCGTATTCTTACATTCTGAGACCCAAACAAAACACTTCACTTTACCGTTGTGCGATGTCCGTCCACATTGCAGAGTTAGAGCGCGTTCAAAAATAACAATTAATCAACTAAGTCAAAATTATTTTTGCGTTCAATTGCAGATATCTTTGGAATGGAACAGCGTACAGTCAAAGTAAAGTCACCGTTGAATTTCTGAGACAGCTTTACGTAGAATTCGAAAAACTGTATGAAGATAAGAAGAAAATTCCATGAGTTACAGCCCAAAATAAGTGTGTTGATCAAATTTCCTGAGCTCCATAAATTAATTTTTTGCTACAAAAGAGTGACCTTTGGATTAATACCAGGACCGTATTCTTACATTCTGAGACCCAAACAAAACACTTCACTTTACCGTTGTGCGATGTCCGTCCACATTGCAGAGTTAGAGCGCGTTCAAAAATAACAATTAATCAACTGAGTCAAAAATTGTTTTTGCGTTCAATCGCAAATATTTTTGCAATGGAACAGCGTACAAGTAAAGTAAAGTCTCCGTTGGATTTATGAGACAGTTTTACGTAGAATTCAAAAAACTGTATGAAGATAAGAAGAAAATTCTATGAGTTACAGCCCAAAATCAGTGTTGAGCAAATTTTCTGAGCTCCATAAATTAATTTTTTGCTACAAAAGAGTGACCTTTGGATTTATACCAGGACCGTATTCTTACATTCTTAGACCCAAAAAAGACACTTCACTTTACCGTTCTGCGATATCCGTTCTCATTGCAGAGTTAGAGCGCGTTCAAAACTAACAATTAATCAACTGAGTCAAAAGTTGTTTTAGCCGTTCAATCGCAGATATCTTTGGAATGTTTTAGCAAACAATAAAAATAAAAATTCCGTTGGATTTCTGAGACGATTTTACGTAAAATACAGAAAACTGTATAAAGATAAGGAGAAAATTTCACGACCTACAGCCCAAAATCTGTATATCTACCAAATTTTCTGAGCTCCATGAATTAATTTTTTTGGCTGCAAGAGTGATCTTGGGTTTAATGTCAGATCTGGATTTTACATTTTGAGACCTAAAAAAACACTTCACTTTACCGTTTTGCTATATTCGTCTACATTCCGAAATTAAAGCTCGTTCAAACCTAACTACCTAAATCAACTGAGTCAAAAATTGTTTTTGATGTTCATTCGCAAATATCTTTGGAATAAAACAACGTACAATTAAAATAAAGACACTGTTAGATTCCTGAGACAATTTTACGTAAAATACCGAAAGCTGTATGAAAATAAGAAGAAAATTCCACGAGCTACAGCCTAAAATCCGTGTCCACGAAAATTTGTAAGCTGTATGAGATATTTTTTTTTGCTACAAAAGAATGATCTCTGTATTAATGCCAGAGGTAGATTCTACATTTTGAGATCTAAAAATGACACTTTTCTTGATCGCTTTGCAAAATCCAAAGTTAGAGTGCGTTCAAAACTATCAATAAATTTTACCACGCCTAGAAAAATCTTAACAGAAAAGAAAAAACGACAGTGTTAAAATCCTGAGACAATTCTGCGTAAAATGAAGCAAACCTCATGAAGATAGGCGCAGAATTGAAAGAGTTACATTGTAAAGTGTGTGTTCACATTAAATTTTCTGAGAAGAATGAACTCTCTCCGACCGCACTTTGCTTTGAGCAGAACGCTGAAATTATTCCAATTGCTGAAATCCAAACAGTGCAAACAACCGCGACTGTTGAAAATCCCCATTTCTATGCACATCGTAATAGTCGCCGTTGTCAAGTTCCTCCCACTAACTTAAATCTTAATCAGAAAACTTCCCAATATAGACCTCAATTTTCAGTGCGAGTATGAACACCATAAACTGTGTTTTTACGTGCCAGAAATTGGGTTTTCTCAATTAAACGACCGCGCAAATATTAGCTCCGATTATAATAATAAAAAGTCGTAAAAACGAGATAAGATTTTGAATTCTGATGGAGCAATAGCACAGCTCCAGTATTGAGAAGTTTATTGGAAGGAAAGCTATAGAAATCGTTCGTAGGTAAATAAATAATGGAAAATGGGAAATTTTATTTTGCAAGAAGGCGTACAGCTATAAAATACAATGTTTTCGTTTATTATAAAATTCTCATCGATCAACGTTCAATGATTCCGTGTCACACTAAGCCGACAAGTCTCGAAATATTCAATTTGCTCGGATTTCGAAACTGAAGCGTCGAACTTCCTTAATGTGATCAATTACACATCAAAGGGAGGGAAATTTTCTAAATCGATAGGGAAAATTGGGACAAATTGGTGAGAGAAAAAACACACTCCTCCTTGGCACCTTAACTTGTTTCCCGATCCAATTCTAATTAATTATGTTAATTAGAAATTTATTATTCATAGTTCGACACGGCGGTGCGGTTATTGTAATTAATTACGACGCTACAAAATTTATAGATTGCGATTCATTAACTAATTATTGTAATTAAAATCACTACACTTTTTCGTACAAACTTGTGAATTGCTCGTAAAATTCTGCGTTTGAGTTTGTTGAAAGTGTGCGGACCAAAAATAGCAAGTAAATACGCGGATAATCCCTGAAAATCCACGTTTTATTATTCCACCAAACAAAACAGTGAAAGCAATTATAAATAACAATAAATCCAATACTGAGTAAATACGAAACGTCATGGAATGAGCTCTGTGTGTCTTATTAATGCACTTGCAAGTTTTTAGGAGATAAATTATGAATTTCCGCTCGATCTAAATTGATTAAGAAAAAACAAACCGATTCTTCAAGTTGCCACGAGTAATTAACCAGAGTAATGACTTTTTCACGTGACTCATTACACTTGGAAGCTTTATACTCTAATAAAATATATAATACATCAAAATACGTTTATCTCTCGTTTTATTGGAACGGTTTGACTGATCACTCTCATTACCATGTTTGTGTTGGTATCAATAAAAGACTACTATTTAATACACATCAAATCCTTTATTACGCTCTACTCAATCAAACTAATTACAAGAGTACTTGTCGAAACTAATTTACTATTGAAATTGGGGATAAACATGGAAATTGGGTTTTTGTTTGGACGTGTAAAGAATTATTTCGAATGGACGCCCACGCGGGGAAGTTCGAGACAAAAGTTTAAATTCTTTAAGAGGCAAAACAATATTTTTATTGACTTTTTTGCTGCTGGGCAGGGAAATTGCGCACAAATTTGGCTAATTCTAGAAGCGGTTTTTAGATAGTAAATTATTATTTATGGCCGCTTCAAGAGCACACATTTTCATTGATTTAGTTCCGAAGACATATAAAATATTCAAACTGGATAAAGTTAAAGACGCGACATTTCAGTTTTCGCAATTGTAGGTAGAATATTTCATAGACAGTGGCGATGTTTGCTCTAAAGGAGATCGTTTACTAACTTTTATGAAATTCTTACACACTCCGACAGTATCTTTGCTGGTGGCTTTAATTTTTTTATTTGTTTTTTTTTGTAAATGTCTTGATACAAAAAGAATTTAAAACATTTTCGGACCGAAACTATGGTGATATCTCGGTAGTTTTTAAAACCAAATTAAATTAAAAAGTGAAGTATCTTTTTCGGGTCTCAAAATGTAAGAATTCGGTCCTGTCTTTAATCACTCGTTTGTACTAGAAAATTGTATTAAGCTCAGAAAATTGGAGGAAACAGATTTTGTGAACTTTTTATGTTTTTTTCAAACTCGTAGTAGTTTTGATTTCGCAGCACTCAAATTTGGCAGTTTTATTATTTCTAATACTCTGCAGCAATTTAGAACAAACAAGAGAAATTTTAGGAATTTTTATTTCAAAAACGAACTAGAAATGTCTATAAGTTTTTATGAAAACTCGTAAGTGAAGTAATTTTAATGTTACGACATTCAAATTTGGCAGTTTTACTATCTTTAGGACTCTACTCAATTGTGTCAATTTACAGAATTTTAAAACAAGAAGAAAACAAAACAGAAATGTCCAAAAAAATCTTCTAATCCTCGTAACTGTGACAGTTTTAATGTTAGATCGTTCAAATTTCTGTTTTAATGTTTTTGTTATTTTTCTGTGCCAAATTGCAGGTTTTTAGGTCAAGACACTGAATATTAAGAAAATTTTATTTGAAGAACGAACTAGAAATGTTCAAAAATTTCTGTTAAAACTCGTAACTCGTGTAGATTTGATGGTACAACATTCAAATTTGGACATTTTACTGCCTGTTAACATTCCTATTAGCTGTGCCAAATTGCAAAATTTTTGTACAAAAATGAGAGTTTAGAAATTTTTAACAGTAATAAATACCTACTAAAATTATTTTTTGTAATTTGTTGGCACTGGTGATTTTAATCTTAAAACACTCAACACTGGGGTTTTACTGTTTCTAGCACGTTTACTAGTTAGAGACAAATCTAAAGGAAAAATTAAGAAAATGTAGGACTAATTTAGACTAAAGAATCTAGAGCTTTTTCTAATAAAAAAAACGAAAAATTGAAAAATTTATTTAAAAAAAATGTATTTCGGTCATATCTCGTTTTATTTTTAACGCAAACTTGCAAAGTGCGCTCTTAACTCAGAATTTCACGCAGAATCCAAAACTGTACTAATTTTTTATATACGTCCACCAAAAACTAAACTTTTTGCTAAAAATCCAGACTTCTTGATTTGAAAATTAATTTTTTATTTGTCTGAGAATTGTCTCAGGATTTTAACAATGCCGTTATTCCAATTCTTCTAAGTCTAAATTTTTTACTCGATAGATTTATTATTAATTTTACAAGCTCTAACTCTGGAATGTGAACAGATAACGCAAAATGGTGAAGCGAAATGTCTTTTTCAGGTCTAAAATTACATATAAGAATACGGTTCTTATTTTAAGCCAGAAGTCACTCGTATGTATCAAAAAAAAACTCATTAAGCTCAGGAATTTTGGCGGAAACAGATTTTGTGGACAATTTTTAATTTGTACCTCGAGTAGTTTTGATTTCACATTACTTAAATTTGGCAGTTTTACTATTTCTAATACTCTTATTAACTGTACTAAATTTCAAAAGTTTTGAACAAGGAAGAGAAATTTTAGAAATTTTTATTTCAAGAACAAAGTTTCTATGAAAACTCGTAACTCTAGTAATCTTAATGTTACAGCATTCAAATTTGGCAGTTTTACAACTTTTAAGATTCTAATCAATTGTGTTAATTTACAGGATTTTAGAATAAGAAGGAAAAATTTTAGAATTTTTTTTCAATGACGAACCAGCAATGTCCAAAAAATTATTCTAAATCTCGAAACTTCGCCAATTTTATTGTTATTGCGTTCAAATTTGGCAGTTTTATTACTTTCGTTATTCTTCTTAATTGTGCCAAATTGCAGAATTCTAGAACAAGAAACTGAATATTTAGAAATTTTTATTTGAAGAACGAACTAGAAATGTTCAAAAACTTCTGTAAAAACTCGTGTAGTTTTGATGCTACAACATTCAAATTTTTAGGTTTTAGTGTCTGTTAAACTTCTATTAGCGGTGTCAAATTGCAGAATTTTCGTTCACAACTATGAGAGTTTAGAAATTTTTAACGACTAAACCACAAATACTAAAAAGGTTCTTTTAGAAGGTTTTCTGGTGATTTTAATCTTAAAACATTCAAGTTCTGGGGTTTTACTGATTTTAGCACGTTTACTAGTAAGAGACAAATCTAAAGGAAAATTAAGATTAAACAATCTTGCGCTTTCTCTATTAAGAAAGCGTGTTTGAAAATTTATTGTTTTCAAAAAATTCGGTATTTCGGTCAATATCTCGTTTATTTGTCCGGAGTTTGTGCTCATTTAACGCAGAATTTCACGCAGAATCCAAAACTGTGCTAATTTTTCATATAGGTCAACAAATAACTGAATTACGTCCGATTAATTCCGGGTTGTTGCCAGAACGAGATATTTTTATAAAAATATTGATAGAAAAATAAATAAATAAAATCCCGACCGAAACTACGTAAATCTACTTCGGTCGATATCTCGCTTATTTTTAGAGCAAACTTAAATTATAGAATTATTAGTTTACGCGGAATATCACGCAGATTCCAAATCCGTGCTCAAAGTCCACGTACGACGAGAAATAACTGAGTTATGAGCGATTAAAGTTTGGGATAATCTGTTTTTATTTTCGATTTTTTTCTGTTTAGCTAGTCTATTAACTGCGCCAAATTACCGCCTGTTTGGGTAAAAAAATTACAAAAGCACAAATGAAGTTTATCGTCAATTAATTAAATTAATTGTAAATTAACACAAAGGACCGAGTTTAGAAATTTATTAGTTCAATTAATTTAATTAATATTGGAAAATTGGGAGATTCAGTGTGATGCCTGTTAATTAAAAATTTGAATAAAAAGTCTGTCAACTTTTAATTAATTCCAATTAGAAAAACGTTCGATTTGATTATATTAAAAAACATTGAACCCGAAACATTTAAGTGAAATCCAGCACACAATAAATTCACGCACGACCAATTATAATTACCCGTCTAATTACCCTCAGACTCTTAAAAAACCTTTTTTCTCCCCCGCCTCCAAAAGTTAATAAACAACCCTGAAAACCGATTTTCCCGACATTTCGTGATCCACCCTTTTAAAAAATTCACCACCGATATCGAGAACTGAATTTTTCAAAACTTACAATCAATTTTTGAATGCTTCTTTCACCACAAAACCGTCGCTACAACCACTACAGTCGAACACCGGAATGTCACTACCAGCAAGGTACGAAAGCACCTAAATTTCAAAACTTTCGTGATGCTGTGGAATCTAGTTTTGATATAAAAGCACGTTATTTCGTACTTGTTGCATTTCGGAATGTTATCGAAACCGCTTTCCGACACCTGTAGAATGCATCCCCCACACTGAAAGGAAAAGCTCACTTTTTACGTAATTTATTTGGAAAGTTTGGATGATAGGAAATTTGTTTGAATTTAGGGGTTTTGTTTAATAGGGGTTTAAGACCTGCCAATTTCATTCCAGTCGTACCAACTTAAAGAGGTATAAATAGCTTGATGGGTGCGTGCACGACATTTCTCTTTCTTGTCCTTTATGAATACGTAATTTCCTCTTAAGGTTGGCGGAAAAGTTCTTGTGGTGTTTAATATTCCTTTGAAATTACCCGCATCGTTCCAAGAGCCCTCATGAGCTTCAAGCTCAATTAGACGCGGTTTTGTTGCGGTGTGTTGGTACCCCTGCTCTCAAACGTCAAAAAAACAACGCCAACTTCTCTCTTATTTTTAATTAAACAAATCTACAATTATAAGAAACACGAAATTGACGACGATTTTCTGGAAATTTGACATCGCCGCCGATGTGAACCAATCTAAGACGTTCCAGTTGTCTAAAATTGCCACTTCTGTCACTGTTAGGTTATCCCAGCCTACTACTTCTTGGATCCACGATTGGTAGTACCGCACGTCTGTGTAAACCCCCGGGAAGCTCTTATTAGCACATCCTTTGCCATTTGAGACGACTCCGACGAGGCAGTCCTGACAAACGAGGGGTCCTCCAGAATCTCCCTAAAATAGTAACTAGAGTCCACGCTGCTATGTAAATTTTCGAAAATTTTTGGTGTAGAAGACAAATATTACATTTTTTTTCCTTAAGACCAACGAAAAATTGCCAAAATTTTGTACAAAACGCTCCAATTCTTGTACTTCAATACAATCGTGGAAAACTATTTTATTTAACTCGTCGATTAATTGTGCAAAATTACAAATTTGTAGGGCGAAAGGGACAAATTTTATCATTTTTTCCTAAGGACGAACCAAAAATTGCTACAATAACAATTCTGGTAATATCATCTTGGAAAATTATTCTCTTTGACTCGCCTATTAACCATGTCAAATTACACAATAATAGAGCGGAAGGGACAAATTTTACAATTTTTTTCTTAGAGCGAATTAAAAATTGACGAAATTTGGTATAGAAACGTCAATTCTGGTATTTCATCTACATCAATATAATTTTGAAACATTATTTTCTTTAACTTGTCTATTAACTGTGCCAAATTATAGAATTATAGGTCAAAAGGAACAATTTTTTTTTTCTTGGGACGAACCAAAAAGTGACAAAATTTGGTTTAAAAAGCTCTAATTGTGGTACTTTAAAACTTTAGAACATTGTTTTCTTTAACTCGTCTATTTATTGTGCCAAATTACAAATTTATAGAGCGAAAGAGACAAATTTTACAATTTTTTTTCTGGCCATATACCAAAAATTGCCAAAATTTGACGTGAAAAGCTCTAATTCTAATAATTTTAGGGCTACATCAATATAATCTTGGAAAATTACTTTCTTTAGTCCGTTTATTAATTGTGCCAAATTACAAATTTATAGGGCGGATAAGACAAATGTTACAATTTTTTTTCTGGCCACAAACCAAAAATTGCCAAAATTTGACGTCAAATGCTCTAATTCTAGTAATTTTAGGACTACAACATAATCTTGGAAAATCACTTTCTTTAGCTCGTCCATTATTTGTACCAAATTATAAATTTATAGGGCGAAAAAGACAAATTTTACAACTTTTTTTCTTAGAACGAACCAAAAATTGCTACAATTTTATCTAAAAAACTCCAATTCTGGTAATTTTAGAGCTACATCGATATAATCTTGAAAAATTATTCTTTTTAAATTGCCTATTAACTGTGTCTAATTACAGAATTATAGGGCAAAAGGGACATATTTTACATTTGTTTTTCTTGGGACGAACTAAAAAGTGACAAAAGGTTTAAAAAGCTTTAATTCTGGTACTTTAAGAGCTACAACAATATAATTTTGGAAATTTGTTTTCTTTAACTCGACTATTTATCGTGCCAAATTACAAATTCATAGGGCGGATAAGACAAATTTTACAATTTTTTTTTCTGGCCACAAACCAAAAATTGCCAAAATTTGACGTAAAATGCTCCAATTCTAGTAATTTTAGGACTACATCAACAGCTCGTCTATTATTTGTACCAAATTATAAATTTATAGGGCGAAAAAGACAAATTTTACAATTTTTTTTCTTAGAACGAACCAAAAATTGCTACAATTTTATCTAAAAAAACTCCAATTCTGGTAATTTTAGGGCTACATCGATATAATCTTAAAAAATTATTCTTTTTAACTTACCTATTAACCGTGTCAAATTACAGAATTATAGGGCAAAAGAGACATATTTTACATTTGTTTTTCTTGGGACGAACTAAAAAGTGACAAAAGGTTTAAAAAGCTCTAATTCTGGTACTTTAAGGGCTACAACAATATAATTTTGGAAATTTGTTCTCTTTAACTCGGCTATTTATTGTGCCAAAGTACAAATTTATAGGGTAAAAGGGACGGATTTAAAAAAAAAAAATTATCAGGACAAACTAAAAATTGCCAAAATTTGGTTTAAAAAATTCCAATTCTGGTATTTTAAGGGCTACAGCAATATAATTTTGGGAATTTGTTCTCTTTAACTCATCTATTTATTGTGCCAAATTACAAATTTATAAGACAAAAGAGACAAATTTTACATTTTTATTTTTTCTGGACGAACTAAAAATTGCCAAAATTTGAAATTCCAATTCTGGTATTTTAAGGGCTACAGCAATATCATTTTGGGAATTTGTTCTATTTAACTCGTCTATTTATTGTGCCAAATTACAAATTTATAGGGCAAAAGGAACAAATTTTACAATTTTTTTTCTCAGGACGAACTAAAAATTGCCAAAATTTGATCTAAAAAGTTCCAATTCTGGTAATTTAAGGGCTACATCAATATAATTTTATAGAATTATTCTCTTTAACTCGCCTATTAACTGTGCCATATTACCGAATTATAAGACAGAAGAGATAAATTTTACAATTTTTTTTCTTGAAGCGAACCAAAAATTGTCAAAATTTGGTTTTAAAATATCTAATTCTGGTACTTTTAGGGCCATATCAATATATTTTTAAAAAATTATTTCTTTTAACTCGTCTATTAATTGTGCCAAACTATAAATTTATAATTTAACAATTTTACAATTTTTTTTAGGACGGACCAGAAATTACCAAAACTTGGTCTAAAAAGCTCTAATTCTGGTACTTTTAGGACTACATTAATAGAATCTTGGAAAATTATTCTCTTTTTCTCGGCTATTAATTGTGCCAAATTGCAAATTTATTGGGCGGAAGGGACAAATTTTACAAATTTTTCCTTAGAACGAACCAAAAATTGTCAAGATTTGGTCTAAAAAGCTCTAATTCTGAAGCATTTAGGGCTACATCAATATAATTTTCGAAAATTATTCTTTTTAACCCTCCTATTAACTGTGCCAAATTACAAATTTAAAGGGCGGAAGAGACAAATTTTACAATTTTTGTTCTTGGAATAAAATAAATCCATCTAACAAACTTCAAAGTACCGTCCTATGGCTAATTCGATTCTAGCAGAATGAACAGATAATAGCTTCTGCGCATGTCACAGTTGCGTCAAGGTCAAGCGCATCACCTGCCAACTGTTACTAATAAAAATTAGAAGCAACTGCTGCCAACTTTACTTTTTAAAGAGCGGACCGACAGCAATGAGCTCTCGTATAGTCACAAAACTAAACTCCCTAGTAGTACCAACCTGACAGGAATCCGCCGGGCGATAGTCGTTCACCGCACACACGACTCCATCTGCCAACGTGTAATCGATGACGTCATATCGTCTTTGACATTCCTCTCGAGACACCGTGAAGACACTCGTTGTCAAAAGATCACGGCTCACTTGACCTGAATTCTACTCGCAAATCACGCGATCTCACAGTCGTACCAACTTACATAACTCAGTACTCCCCACCCTGAGACGGTACACGAAGTATTGGTTGGTACCACCCCTCCAATTAGGGGAATCCGTCGAATTGTCGCCTCGGTCGGTAAATCAGATTCCAGTTCGATAACGGCAATGTCGTTCGCTAAGTTACCATCGTCGTACTCCGGATGGATGATGATTTTACTCGCGTTTCTGCTGATGGTACTCGGGGTGAGGGCCAGGGGGATTTGCCCGGCGACGATTTTTATAATAAAAGGAGGCCGAACGCCGCCCCAGTTGTAGTAGCAGCAATGGGCGGCGGTTAAAATGTGGCGAGGGGTGATGATGGTACCACCACAGTAATGAGCGTTGCTGTAGGAGAGTCTCAGCGACACCTGAAAGTTAAGAGTTAGGGGGAGTTTTAGGGAGTTTTGGTTACCTGGTACGGGAATTCCCCGGGGTTGGCAATACGGCCGCCTACGATTCTCGGATCTGTGGCGAATGACAGAGGTACCAACAAAGAAAAAATAAGAACGGACATGTTGACGGTGAGAAAAGAAGATAAAAAGTGGTGACCTGTCAGGTGTTAAGTGATAAGGTTTTACAGACTTCATGTCAGAAGTTTAGCACTGATAAGTTATCATCTTTGTTTCTACAATAAAAAGTAAATAAACATTTTATGTTACAGTTTTGACATGTGCAAAGAAATTTTTCTCGTCAGAAAAACCGGCGCCAAACAAATCCAATACGTGAATAAACTAATAAACAAACTTCATTATTTTTTCTCCTCGTTTAATCAGACGTAATTTCAAGCTCCATGTGTCAACAAAATGAAACACGTGAAATATCATTGTCTGCAAATAACATCACATCACATTTCTCGTTCTTCTTTAATTATAATCGAAGCTTTGGAGTTTGAAATGGGTTGGTACTCCTGACACCTTCGCGAAACAATTAACTGCAAAACAAGCCGCAGTGCTACCAACATGATTCAGATTATTCAAGCCTATTGTTGTGAGGGCGTCGTTTAAATTAGTCAAACGAAAGGGGACAAGCTTTATTCATTTCTTCATTCTGGAAAGCTTTTAGGTGATTAGTTTGGGTAAAAATAGGATAATTTGAGAGAAATTAATTGAAATGCGTAAAGTTAATTAATCGGCAGGGGCAGTTTGGGTCTATTGCTGATGATAGATTAAATGGTAATTTAAATTGAGAGTTTTAATTATGGAGGTGGATACCTGGAACTGTTTCATCGAGTTTTATTTTTAGGAAAAACTAAAATTTATTTTTAGGGTTTGGGCTGGTTGCTAAAGTTAGCACTTTAGTTATTAATTAAGGAAAATTGTAAAGCCTAAAAATAGAATACATTTTTAAAAATATTATTTTTGGGACTAAGCAAAATCCTCTAATTCTGCGATTTTCAAAGTGACGGGAATAAATTTTTGCAAGATTAGTCTCTTATATGTATAAGTTTAACAACTGTGCCAAATTACAGAAATATAGGGCAAAAGAGACAAATTACAGTTTTTTTTGTTTGGGACAACCAAAAATTACCAAAATTTGATATTGAAAGCTCTATTTTTGGTACTTTAAGGTCGACAATATTGTATTTCTATAAAATTATTCTCTTTAACTAGTCTACCAACTGGACCAAATTATAGAATTATAGGGCGAAAAGGACAAATATTACAAAATTTTTTTTAGGACGAAACAAGAATTGTCAAAATTTAGTTTTATAAATCCAATTTTAAGAGTTTTAGGACTACATTCTTTTAAACTCGTCTATTAACTGCGCCAAATTACACAATTATGGGGCCAAATGGACAAATTTCACAATTTTTTTTCTTAGGACAATCCAAAAATTACCAAAATTTGATATTAAAAGCTCTATTTTTGGTATTTTAAGGACTGCTTCATTGTATTCCTATAAAATTATCCTCTTTAACTAACCTATCAACTGAGTCAAATTATAGAGTTATAAAGCGAAAGAGACAAATTTTACAATTTTTTTCCAAAAACGAACCAAAAATTGACAAAATTTGGTTTTAAAAGCTTCCATTTTTGTAGTTTTAGGGCTGTATCAATATAGTCTTGGAAAGATATTCTTTTTAACTCGCCTATTAACTCTGTCAAATTACACAATAATAGGACCAAAGGGACAAATTTCACAATTTTTTTTAGGACAATCCAAAAATTACTAAAATTTGATATTGAAAGCTTTATTTTTGTTTTTTTAACGGCTAGATCATTGTATTTCTATAAAATTATTCTATTTAACTAACCTACCAACTGTGCCAAATTATAAAATTTTAGGCCAAAAGAGATACAAGTGTTTTTCCAAAAACAAACAAAAAATAGTCTAAATTTGGTTTAAAAAGCTCCAATTTTAGTCGTTTTTGGGCTAAATTAATATAATTTTAGAAAAATGTTCTTTATAACTCGCCTATTATAGGGCCAAAGGGACAAATTTTACAATTTTTTTTTTCAAGGACGAACCAAAAATTGTAAAAATTTGGTTTTAAAAGCTCCAATTTTAGAAGTTTTAGGGCTACATCAATTTAATCTTGGAAAAACATTTTTTAACTCGCTTATTAATTGTATTAAGTTATACAATTGTAGGGCCAAAGGGGCAAATTTTTTTATTTTTTTTTAGGACGAACCAAAAATTGCCAAAATTTGGTTTTAAAAGTTCCAACTTTAATAGTTTTAAGGCTATAGAGATACAATTTTAGAAAATTACTCTTTTTAACTCGTCTATTCACTATGCCAAATTACACATTTTTAGGGCCGAAGGGCCAAATTTTACAAAAAATTTCTTAGGATCAATAAAAAACTTTGGTATTAAAAGCTTTAAGTTTCGAATTATTGAAGCGAGAGGACTGTCATTTTGGGAGACAATTTTCCATAATTGGTCTATAAACTGTGTTAAATTACCAAATTATAGGACAGAAGGGACTAATTTAAAAAGTTTTTTTTCCTTAAGGCAAACCAAAAATTCCCAAAAGATGATATTAAAAGCTCCAAATCTCGTATTTTTAGGACTAACAATATAATTTTGAAAAATTATTATCTTCAACTATGCCAAATTACACAATTATAAAGCCAAAGAGACGAATTTTACAAAAAAAAAATCTAGGATCAATCAAAAATTGTAAAACTTTGGCATTGAAAGCTCTAATCGTATTTTTGGAGCGATAGGATTGTAATTTTGGGAGATAATTTTCCATAGCTGGGCTATGAACTGTGGCAAATTACAAAATTGTAGGGCAGAAGGGACAAATTCTACGAATTTTTTTTCTTAGGACAAACCAAAAATTGACAAAATTTCGTATTGAAAGCCTTAACAATGTAATTTTGAAAAAAAGATTCTTTTTAACTCGCCTATTAACTGTGCCAAGTTACACAATTTTCGGGCGGAAGGGCCAACTTTTACCATTTTTGTATTTCGTAAAACCAAAAATTGCTCAAATTTGACTTTCAAATCTCTAATTCTGGTACTTTAAGAGTCAACTATGTAATTTTGAAAAATTATTTTCTTTAATTATTCTATAAAGTCTGCCAAATTATAAAATTATAAGACGGTTTTTTCTTAAAACGTATCAAAAATTGCCAAAATTTTTAATTAAAGTCTGTAATTTTGCTATTTTTTAGAGCTACAGCGGTAAAATTTTGACACATTATTTCTTTAACTGGTCTGTCAATTGTGCCAAATTACACAATCGTAGTTTGATAATTTTTTGAGGCAAATAAAAATAATTCAAAGCCTTTGACCGACAAAAAAACCGCAGTGCATCATCAAAACTGCAGGATCGGATTAGGAAAAATAAAGCCCGAAATCTTCTAATGTGATTGTTCCCTCCAATCAGAGCCGTTGCGCTCGCGCGTCATTCTAAAACCCACCCAAGCCCCAAACCCATATCGCCACCCAGTTCCTGCTGAAACCATGACGTCATTCCTGCTCATGCACCCAAATAAAATTCAAGATGAAATCAATTATCAATCACACTTTACCATTCAAAAACAAGTTCTATTAGCAGGAACGACTTTACCCGACCAATTTAATCAATACAATTCGGCGAAATTCGTAGCAGGAAATGTCAGCAGGAAAATCGTTGTGAGCGCGCAGTAAAACAGCCAAACAATAACAACAATCGCGTAATTAAATAACAAATTCGGTGAGGTTATGGATTTGTTAAAAGAACTGATAATCGTCTCGGAAAAAGCAGCGAATGTCGCGAGATTATGCAGACAGAACGAGCACTTATTTCAACTACTGATCCAGAAAAAAAGTGATGATGCTAATCCAAGATTTGTTGAAGATTTCAAGACTTTGGCTGATGTCTTAATCCAGGAATTAGTCAAACATGACGTGGGAAAAAAAGTGAGTTTGATCCCTCTAAAGAGTGAGTTAGAACATTTCTTAGTTTCCAGAACTGGAGGATTCCATCTTCGGCGAAGAAAACAACACTTTCAGTAACCGCTTAGGTGAAACCATCACAGTGGAAGTGAAAAAAACTCGCCAGGAGACGGCGCAACTTCTTCAGATTGTTCTGAACGAGGACACTCGCGCCGCGGAATTGTTAGCCGAAGAAGTTCATCGCGAGGTATTTTTAGACTCCGTTAAGACAACGACACCGACTCAGCATTGCAGTGTTAAATTAGAAGATTTGGGGATTTGGATTGACCCCATCGGTGCGTTTTTACCCTCAACCCCCATTTTTTTACCCTTGGAATTTTAGATTCAACAGCCGAATACATTAACGGAATTGAAGAAATTGATCGCTCTGGAATTAGCATAAGTGGATTAAAATGTGTGACGGTGCTTATCGGAGCTTATGATAAAAAGACAGGGCTTCCGGTTATGGGGGTGGTAAACCAACCCTTCGTCGATTTTAGTGGAGGAAAGTGAGTATTTTGGGACGGCTGTATATGAGGCAACGCTTATAAATAGACGCGGTGGTAATTATAGGATTTGAGATGAACGGAAATAAGTTGTTATTGAAATAATTTTGTTGTGTTTGCGTTGGAGTGTCAAGGTAAACAAGAAAAAAAGTTTGACAGTCAAAGTCAGGGACGGTGCGCAAAAAATGTTATCAACAAAATGGAGCGCCGACAAATCCGTAATTTTGGATCTTTGGCTTTGATATTTGGCGCACTTAATAAGCATGTCATAATTAGTGGTCGGATGAAATTTCAAAAATGTAGATCTTCGAATACCAAAGTTATGGCACTTGGACCGAAATTGAACGAATTTTTAGCTTATTCATTTTTCATGCGTTCTAAAATCTGTCGCTCCGACTTTACAGTTATGAAATTTGGCACACCTCTTAAGCATGTCATAGTTGATAAGCGTGCCAAATCTTGTACATCTGCGACTGTTGGCACCAGAATTATGGCACTCGGACTAAAATGACGGATTTTCCGGTCTAACTAATATAGAGCGCTGCAAAATTTGTAATTTTAGATGTTAAGTTTTGAGATTTGGCATACATAATAAGCATGTCACAGTAAATAGAAGTGTTGAATTTCAAACATTTTGGCTTATCAACACTAAACTTATGGCACTTTGACTAAAATGCTGACAAATGTTTCGCTTAGTTATTCCTTCTAAAGTTTCACTCATTCTAAAATCTTTCGCTTTGGATTTACAGTTAGGAAATTTGGCACACTTGTTAAGCATGTCATAGTTTGTAATCGTGCCAAATCTTGTGGGTGTGAGCTTATTACAACTAAAATTATGGCACTCGGATGCTATTTTTTTCAACTTATTTATTCCTCCTAAGTTTTATGCATTCAAAAATCTGTCGTGTTGGCTTCACAGTCTTGGAATTTGGCACACTGATTAAGCATTTCATATTTAGTAAGCGTGCCCAATTTTGTCGGTCTGCGTCTTTTAACACCAGAATTATGGCACTAGGACAAAAATGACGGAATTTTCGGTATAATAAAAATTAGAATGCTGCAAAATCTGTAATTTTAAATGATTGGTTTTGATATTTGGCATACTAAATAAGCATAATAACCGACGTGCTGAATTTCAAATATGTAGACCCACGAATACCAACGTTATAGCACTTGGACCGAAATAAAACTAATTTTTAGCTTATTCATTCCTTCTTAAAGTTTCATGCATTCTAAAATCGGTCGCTGTGACTTCACAGTCTCGGAATTTGGCACACTGAATAGGCATGTCATATTTAGGAAACGTGCCAAATCTTGTTGATCTGCGTATTTTAATGCCAGAATTATGGCACTCGGACTAAAATGACGGATTTTTTGGTCTAACTAGAAATAAAATGCCGCAAAATGTGTAATTTTAGATCGTCAGATTTGATATTTAGCACACTTAATAATTATATTGTAGTTAAGAAACGTGCCAAATTTCAAAGATCTATGAATACCAAAGTTATAGCACCTGGACCAAATTACTGATTTTTTTTCTTAATAATTTTCTAGCTCTACAGTTGTGAAATTTGGCACACTTATTAAGGCTGTCATAGTTGGTAAACTTGTCAAATTTTGTGGGTCTACGTGTTTTGGCACCAAAATTATGGCACTCGGACTAAAATGACGAATTATTCAGTATAACTAAAAATTAAGCGCCGTGAAATGTGCAATTTTACAGATTTGGTGTTGAAATTTGGCACACTTAATAACCATTTCACAGTTAATAGACGTGCTAAATTTAAAAAATGTAGACTTATGACTACCAAAGTTATAGCAGTTAGACCAAAGTGCTGGCGAATTTTTACCTTATTAATTCCTTCTAAAGTTCCGTGAGTTCTGGAATCTGTCGCTTTAACTTTACTCTTACGAAATTTGGCACCCTTCTTAAACATGTCATAGTTAATAAACGTACCAAATTTTGTCGATCTGCGTCTGTTGGCACCGCAATTATGGCACTTGGACCAAAATGACGCATTTTTTAGTCTAACTAAAAATAAAGCACTGCGAAATCTGTAATTTTAGATCGTCAGTTTTGATATTTGGCACGCTTATTAAATATGCCACAGTTGATTGACGTGTCAAAATTCAAAGATGTAAATCTATGAATACCAAAGTTATGGCACTAAAAGTAAAACACCTAAGATTCTTCTTCATACTAGAAATGTAGCTTAGTAAAACCGTCTTCTTCGTGTTTTTCAAGCTGGTCAGGGGCGTGCTTCTGGGCGCACCCTCAGCAATCGTCCCTCCCCCCGAAAACTCCCCAAACCCGCTGCATCTGTGTCAGCAGCAGCGAAAACCAAGAAGTCATCACCAAACTCAAAGAAGCCGACTTTCATATAGTCGAAGCTTCAGGAGCCGGTTACAAGATCCTCACTGTTATAACAGGTCTAGCCGACGCCTATGTCCTCACCAAAGACTCTACTTTTAAATGGGACACGTGTGGTCCTCAAGCCATCTTAAGAGCCCAAGGAGGAGACCTCGTGATTTACACTTCCGCCACTGCTAACGATATCAGAAGTGTTAACTATAAAGAAAACCGATGTAACCGTGGAGGAATCATCGCCTTCAAGGATGAAGAAGTGTTAAAAGACATCATCAATTGTTTATCTTAACTTTATTATAAATTATTGAGGCCAAACGATTTGTTCGATCCACGGGACGTAGTAAGAGACTCTGGTATACACAGCGGGGCTGTTGGCGACACCGCAGGCCTTCCCGAAGGATGTGATACCGACTAAGTACAAAACGTCGTCACGGATCTGAAGGGGGCCCCCAGAATCCCCCTAAAAAAAAAAAAAAGTTTAGGCAACCCAACATACACACTGTATTGTGTGTTGTATAACTAATAAAAATTCGTACCTGGCATGTGTCTTTCTCTTCCTGGTAACTCCCAGCGCAGATCTGGGACTCGTCGATGATCCCTCGAGATAACGACTCCGCAGCCACATCCTGATAATTCCTCTGACACGCATCATTAGGGAAATACTCCAAGTCGACTTTCATGAGAATGTCGCTCTGGGAACCCCCGAGCTCTGTCCTCCCCCAACCCGTAGCTATAAAATCAGTGTTAGGGAGGTTCCTGTTGACCTCCACGCAAATCGGGGCGATGTAGTCACTGAACTGAACGGGGCGCTCAAGGCGAAGAAGAGCAATGTCGTTGTATTGAGACGGGGGGCGGTACTGGGGGTGGACGTAGCGTTGCGCAATTGCGAAGTCTTGGGGGTTGGCGTCGTCGGAGACGCTTTGCAGGTCGAGCTCCCCCAGGCGGACGCGGATTAAGTCGCCCCTGTGAAAATCTACCGTTTATTGGAACCGCCCCCGGTGAAAACTTACAGGTTTGAAGTGATGAGGCAATGCGCCGCCGTCACCACGAACTGCTCGCTGATGAGGCTGCCGCCGCACAACCACTCGACTTTCTCCGGTCTTCCGTAGCCGAGAATTGCCATATGGGGGAACTCCTTCCCTGCAGACGCCGTCCCTCCGAAGACGTACGTCATGATGGTGGATCTCTTGTTGACGATGTGCTTGTACTCTTCACATTCTGCAAAAATGGTAAGAAATGGCGGGATGAGTTTCATGGTACTCACTTCCTGCGGCTCCTCCTGTGGACACCGGCGCCGGAGTGGGTATGGGCACTGGCACTAAAAAAAACATTAGAAGGTAACTACGTGCAGAAAAACCTTCTTACAGATGGTGATGGGTGGTACGATGGGTGGACTGGTTGGAAACGGTACCGGGGGAACCACCGGTCGCGGGGTTGCATTCGGCGTCACGATTCTCTGGAGCATGGGACAACAAACGGACCCATCGCCACACTGGCTGGTTGATGATGGGCAAAAATGTGGTTGTAAACACTTCCCCGGGTCTCCTTCACTGGTGGTACAGAAACTCGCCCCATTTATTTGTGTAACGAGGGTGAAAAGTGCAGATAGAACGACCCAGACTGTCGGTACCATGGCTGGAGCTTGAATGAAAAATTCGCTGGAGGTTTTTAAGAGCACTAAGCGTGGAGAACGGAAATATTTATTTATAACGATGGAATTTTGTGCAGAAAATTAGATTTAATTTGTATATCCGATGATTTTGTTAGCGCTGGGTCATTTTATTGTAAATGTTGAGAATTATGGGCGTCCTTATTTAGGTTCGAGTTAATGGTAATTGTGGGGATTTACGATGAGTGTTGAAATTTTGGGTCAACAAGAGATAAATGTTTTGTGGGAAATTATTATGGGCAAATTCGCGTTGTTCGGGGAAATGGGTCAGTTTTATTTAATTTTGGGGGAATTTGATGACTCTTTTGATGTCACTATTGCGCAACTTTATTCGGAGGCTCTGAAATTGCGATGAGTGGCAGCCCTGAATGCACCTCTCGGCGTTTTTGACAGATCGCTCGTTTTGGAGGCAGTTGGTAGCCCTGACTATTTTTCAGTTTTCCCATGTAGAAGTTAGCTGTCTTTAAGTCTCTAATTTAGACCTGGTCGCTATCTTGCTTATTTTTTAAAATATTATTAAAAAAAAAGATTATAACGTATTGGTGCTCATTTTCCGCAGAATTTCGCGTAGAACCCAAACTTTATTTCCTCACACAAACCGCATAATATAAAAACTCCAAAAATAAATAATATTTTATTTCTTCTCCGGCGTTTTGGACCACGACCGCCCTTTATTTCCGCCCTTCGGCATTGACCACGACCTAGACCTGGACCTCGAGCGCGCTTTCCTCAAACTCTTCGGAGAGACAAATTTCGAACTATCCACACTCCTTGATCTTGTGCGCGTCCTCGACCTCTTCCGGGACCTCCTAGACCTGGACCTCTTCGGAGTGTACGACCTCGACCTCCTCGCACTATACGATCTCGATCTCGAGCGACTATAGCTCCTCCTGGACCTGGAGCGACTCCTCGACCTCCGATCATGCTCGGAAAAGAACTTCGAAAAGTACTTCATATACTCCTCTTCAACCTCCGGAGAGTAATGACTATAGCCGCCTCTGAACCCGCCTCGGTACCGCGGCCGGAATCCGCGCCCCCTGGAGAATTTTCGACCACGAGAAGGACCTGGAAATGGGGCCCGGAGGCGGCCGCGCGGCGGATAGACACGGAGGGGCGGCGCGTAGACCGGGTACGCGTAGGGGTACCATGCGGGGTCGTACATGACGTCGGGGGCGGCGGGTGGAACATCTAAAATCGCAATTAAAAAACGAAGACAAGTCGATGGTACAAACCTTTGCGGTCATCCAGAGACAAGGAAGAATCCGAACTGGAAGAGTTCCGCCGCTTCTTTTTCCCAGACAGAATATTCTTGAGGACGACGCGACCTTCGATAGCGTGGTGGAGCTTCTGGCGACGCGTCAACACCTCCAGCTCGCTCATGTCTTTAAACCGCTTCAACTGAAAGTGAGAGAATTCAGTGCTGCTCGGTACGAGTTGGGGGTTTACCTCTTCGCCTCCTCCTCCTTTTGTTTTGCTGTACGCGCTCAACTCGTCTTTCTTGTCCTGAAATTTGGAGTGTCTTTAGAAGTTTGAGGGGGTGTTGTTACCTTGATCCGCCGGAAGAGCTCCTCCACGAGACGTATCGCTTCTAACTTCCTCTGTGCCTTCAACAACTTCTTCTCTTCTTTCGCGATTTTGTCGTTGAGATCGTCGCATCCGTTGACTTTTAGTTTCTCCAGGAGTTTTGCTTTTCGCTTCGCTTCTCGTTCTCTTCTTCGTTTTTCTTTCTCGGACTTGAGATCGATTTCTTTTTGCCTGAAATACACACCTGCAGCCTCATCTCCGTGACTGTGGTAAACTCAACACCAAGAAAAACTAGCATAAACAACAACCTTTCAGTGTGTTCCTTCTTCTTCTTCGCTTCTAGTTCGTTCTTTTCCTTTTCTTCTTTTTCCTTCTGTTTTCTTACCAACCTGTCTCTTAGTATCTCCCGGCGTCTTAAAGAGGCGTCGCTGAGATGTTTCGACCGGTCGAAATCGACTTTGATGTTAATGCAAAGAGCTTCGTCCTCTTCTTTCCTCAGGAGTTTCATGCCTTTGAAGGCGTCCATGGTCTTGGTGAATCCGATGTAGTCTTTGAATTGGACGTACCCTTCGAAGACGTCTTTTTCGTCGTGCGGGTGCGCCTTGAACCCCGAAATGTGCTCCTTCATCTTCCTCCTATACGGGTCGCATACCGGGATGTCCACATACCGGATTTGTCCAAATTTCTCAAACACCCTGTAAAAGATCTTCTCCGAGGGGGTGACATCCTCGTCCTCCGTCCTGTACGCCACGAACCACTTCGTCGGTAAGTTCGACAGGTGGACAGTATCGGGCCTCTGCCCCGGTTTCATCTCATCCATGTCTTTCGCCTCGTGGAAAAACGCGTCCCATTTCTGCCGGTTCGGATAATCCGACTTCATTTCCCCGGCTTTCAACCGCAGCAAATCGGGGATTTCCTTCAGTTTGATCGAATTGTTGTCGAGTTTGGAGACGACCCTGTCGAGGCGCGTCCGGTTTTCGATCTCCGCCTCAAACCGCACGATCTCCAGGGTGGTTTTCACCACCTTCAGCACGCTGAACTCGTCGGGTTTGATCGCCGCACGCAGCTTCTCCATGATCTCCCAGTGGGAGATGCTCTTCTCGATCTTTTTCACGTTGGGGAGTTGGATGGAGATGGTGAGACGAGCCGCCGGCTTCAAGTAGAGCTGTTGGGGGAGGTAAAGGGGCACCGCGTCCGCCGTGTTGCGACATGACTGAAAAGCATTCATATTTAGAGGACGCGGGGCCTAAAGGGCCGTCCTCTAAATAAATAAATGCTTTTCTTTGCACCGTTTACTGCTTGGAAGCTACCGAAAACACGGGGGCACTGACACTGACAGACGTCAAACTGACACTTGACAGCTGTCAAAACAAAAAAATGACAGCTGGGGGAAAGGATAGAGAAAAATCATGTTACTACTAAAATTTGGGGTAGAAATGGGGAGAAACGGGATTGGAGAACCGAACAGGGGCACTTCCGGGGGTGCCAACTTAATTTTGAGTTATTTTAAGGGTGTAGCAACCTAACCTCAAAACGGAATGCGGGCACTACCGCCTGTAAAGTATGCAACCTCCCACTCTGGTGGATCAACAAACCGTGCTGGGTCCCAGTGACATGTTATGAATGAACAAAAGACGATTTAAATTTAACCAATTAAAAGACATGAACAAAAGACGATTTAAATTTGACCAATCAAAGAGGGATCTTGTTTGACATTCTAATTTTTGTGAAAAATCTTCAAAAAAATGATTTGACGAAATCTTTGTTTAGACTAATGAAATTTATGGTTCATGGGATTATCTATGAAAACTATTTTTTTCTACGACCCCATATAAAAGTGGCATTTTCCACACGGTTAAATGATTCGGAAAGTTGATGTTTTCGTACATCCATTTCCGAAAGTAAAAGACCTATCAAAATTGACAGTTATTTTGAAAAACAAAAATGTACTTCTTGAATTTTTGTCTTAAATATCTAGACGATTCACTGTAAAACAACATGCATAATGGTAAAAATGAATTGGTTAGGTCGTTTCTGACAAGACAATTTTGACAGGTCTGTGCGGATATATTCATATCACACTAGTGACTTTTACTTTCGTAAATTGATGTACGAAAACATCAACCATCTAACTATGTGGAATACGTCACTTTTATTCATATAAAACCTCATGGTCGTAAAAAATGATATTTAGAATAGATAAGAAATGAACTATTGTCAAGCCTTATGGTTTCTTCCTGATGATGGAAAGTCGTAGGAAAAATAGTGTACACAACTCGTCGGAAAGTGTTTTTCTTGCACTCGTGTAACATCTGCACTCGGCTGGCGCCTCGTGCATCTACATTTACACTCGTGCGAAATTGGTCACTTTCCGCACTTGTTATGTAAATATCTATTTCTTGTTTAATGGTTGGTATCACACTGTCACGTTCAAACAGATACAAGGTGTTTATAAATATTTCTAGGATCAAGGGTGGCTATGAAATGGCAAAGAAATTTGCCGCTCTTTAAAAATGCGGGTTTCCATTTGTCAACTGACATTTGCAGTTAACGTCAAACATGAAGCAAAGTAAGTTTTGAGAAATAAACTGTTCTAGTTGTAGTTTACAACCTGAAAATCAAATACTTGGACACAAAACTGTAACTAAAACGTTATTGAAGTAACTAACATTATAAATAATTTTCAATATAGTTATATTCACTATGAAAACAAAGCGGCAAAATAATGTACGACAGGAATTCCAAAGCCACGCTTGATGCTAGAAACATTTATAAACACCTTGTATAAAGTAAACTCTCGATAATTTGAAATTCAAGGGATCTTGCAAAAAGTTCAAATTATCGAGAGTTCAAAATATAGTGTGATTCAAATAATTGAAAACGAGAGTTTAAAGGCAACCAGACAATAGTCAGAATAAACAAACCAATCAGAGAAGAGGACGTAAAATTCACTAACTCCACTTTCACCACTTTTGAAACAATTAAAGCAAACGCCAAAATTTGTCAGTGCTGCCTCTGGCACTGTAAAGAAGATAATTTCTCTAAAATTGTCGCAGCAAAGTAGATATTATAATTCATTTATTTGCGATTTAATAATAGTTCATTTTATAGACGTTCTGAAATAAAATTAAGAAACGCAAAAATCATTAATCGAAAAACAACTACTAATCAAACGTTTTATTTCCAACCTAGTCACTAATCGAACAACTTTGAAAACTAAATGTCACTAAATCAGAAAAAAAGTATTTTTGACTTATTAAATCAGTGTTGATGACACATCTAAAATGCTTTTGAAAATCTTCGCAATTTCACTCAGACTTCCAAAAAGCATTTTCCGGTTTGGGATTCAAATTACCATTTTCTTTAAAATTCTGCTATTGGTTGGTAGAGTGAGATTAGACAATTGACATAACAACAGAACTACCAACATCAAAATTACAGAGCCTACTGATCTTCTCAAAAATTTATGATGTCATGCAAATGCTCTCTCGATTGTGTGAACTGGATGACTTTGGTTTTTTCCATGAAAATCATCAAGAGCTCTTCAAATAAACACTTGAAAAACCGACGAGAACTAAACAATAATAACGTTCTACTTATTGTTTTGTAAACTCACTAAATCTCTATAAACTTTGACAAAACTTGAACCAAAAATAGACTGTTGCTAACCCTCCATATCTCATCTAGCTCATATAAAGGAAAGATTTTAAGTATTCTAACTATTGATTGAAAAATGTCGATCAAGTGAGTACCGAACACTCTCCTACAATAGTACTTAATCTCTAGTTCTAGTTTCTTCCTGTTTGTTTCCGTGGTGACGCTCATCGGTACTGCCGAGTCGTACTACACTTGCGCAACAGTGGACTTCTGCACGTACTATTCGCCCTAGTACCGTTTACAAGAACTACAATTCTAGTTTTAGCAACCTGAGAGGTCGTTCTCCTTCCGATGACTACAGCGTCGATTCTAGTACCATTCGATACGACTTCAACGCCGCTTCTTTTGAGCTAGAATCCAACGATGGTCCACGTCTTGTTGTCACTGTGACGGGGTTGCAACAGAACACCTTCCGGTTGCAAATCAAAGAAGTAGATTTCTCAAGATACGAGCTGCAGGATGTTCTTGATGGAGAGCCACAAGGAGCAAAGTACGACTTTTTTCGTACTAACGACAATTTCAATTTTTTTCTCTAGATTTGTTGCTCAGGGGGGTGACGACAATTCTTTCGCTATGTACACCGATGAGGGCAACTCTGCAACTGTTGATTTCTCACCCTTCCGAATGACTTTCGCTAAAAATGACACCACTGAGATCATCTTCGAGGGTAATCGCTTGTTTTTTTCCCAAGTAAGTTCATGACGGTACGACTTGAAGTACTACGATTGTTGTAGAATGACGTGAACGCTCCCTTTACCTTTGGAGTGACGTTCTCTGAGAGTGTGCAACTCTTCGGACTCCACGAGCACTCCGACAGTCTAGCTTTGGAAACTACAGGTCCTGATGGTCCTGATCCGTACCGTCTTAAGAACTTAGATGTTCCTGGCTACGCGATTAACTCAACAGAGTCTTTGTACGGAGCCGTCCCTGTCCTCTATGGTCACAGGTGAGTTCTCCACGCTCTTGGTGAGATTTCTGACTGTGCCTCCAGTCCTTCAAGCACTTCTGGTGTCTTTTTACACAACGCGGCTCAGCAGTGGATCGAAACGACGAACGGAGACAGTAGTTCTGCGTACTTCATGGTCGAAACTGGTTCTTTAGATCTGTTTGTCCTCCTGGGACCGACTCCAGGGGACGTGGTGCGTCAATACACGACTCTTACAGGAGTTGCACACATGCCGCAGCTCTGGACGCTTGGGTACCACCAGTCTCGCTGGAGCTACGATACTCAAGAAGACGTCGAAGGAGTTGCTGCAGGTTTCGACGACAATAACTACCCGTTGGATGCAATTTGGCTGGATATCGACTACACAGATGGTTTCAAGTACTTCACGTGGAATCCAGAGACGTTCCCTGACCCCATTGGTTTGCAGAAAACTCTCGCGAGTACCAACAAGAAGTTGGTGACTATTATAGATCCTCACATTAAAGTAGAAACTGGGTATAAAGTCTACGATGAGGCTCTAGCCAAGGATCTTTTCGTGAAGAACGCCGATGGTTCGGTCTTCCAAGGTACCACCACACCACAAGTACCGCATCTTCTAACTGTATTTCTAGGAGATTGTTGGCCTGGTTTGAGCAGCTACATGGACTTCTTGAACCCGGCAGCTAGAGAATTCTATGGAAGCATGTTTTCTTATGATAACTTTGAGTCAGCGACGGAGACAATTGGGGGGATTTGGAACGACATGAACGAACCTTCTGTTTTTGACAGTTCCACCGAAGGTACCCTCCCACAGGACAGTCTCCATATGGGCAACATCACCCATAAAGAAATCCACAACATCTACGGACTTCTTCATGTAAGTACCAAACGATACACGGACGATACTTAATGGTACTTTCAGACCATGGCCACTCATCAAGGCCTTCTTGCTCGAGACAACGGCGAGCGCCGCCCCTTCGTCCTCACCCGCTCCCATTTCGCTGGTTCTCAAAGATACACCGCTTTCTGGGGTGGAGATAATAAAAGTGAATGGCCGTACCTCCTCGCCTCTTTCCAAGTTTGCCTCAATTCTAACATCCTGGGGATTGTCTTCTGTGGTGCCGATGTCGGAGGGTTTATTTCGAACCCAGATGATGCTCTCTTCGAGCGGTGGTACCTCGCAGGTGCTTGGTTACCTTTCTATCGAGCTCACTCCACGAAAGGTTCTGAAAGACGTGAACCGTATCTTCGTCCAGAGGACACTCAAGCTATCATTCACGATGCTATTCAGACCCGGTACCAACACATTCCAGTGTGGTACACATTGTTTTACGAACACACAAGCACGGGGGCGCCTGTCATCAGACCCATTTTCTACCAGTACCCTAAGGAAACCGATGGGTACAAAATCGACAATCAGCTTTTAGTTGGTGAGGCAACAATGGGAGTTGTAGCTTGGTACTACTTTCAATTCCAGGAAGCGACATTTTGGTTCGTGCTATCACGGAACCTGATGTTGATAACGCGGATGTTTATTTCCCAGGAGGTGATAATGAGAATTGGATTGGGTTTAACAACGACGAAGTGCATGCAGGAAGTGGTTTCGTCAACGTTCCTCTCACTAGAGAAAAGGTACGACTTTCTAGTACCGTCAGATCTTCACCAAAGATTGTTACAGATTCCAGTGTACTACAGACAAGGTGCCATCATAATCCGGAAGGATACGGTACGATTGAACACCGCGGAAATGGCTGAGGATCCTTACACTCTCCACTACACTCCTTATGAGGTAACTTGTCTTATTTAGAACCCTTGTGATCTTTCTTTTAGAACGGTACTGCCCATGGTATGGTCTATCTTGATGATGGTCAGAGTTTCAAGTACCGTGACGATTCAGATTACAACTACATTACTGTGGATGTCAATGGTGATATTATAACGTGGAGGTAAGTACCATGATTGGTTTTAGTACCAAAAGTATACAATTTTTCTAGTACCATCGATGGAAATGGGGATTATCAGCTAGTCGTTGAAAAAGTCGTTCGCAGAGACATTGTCAAGCAACCTGAAGGTGGTAGACCTGGTACTTTCAAAGAGACGATCTTTACGACTGATGCTAATGGGGTACCACTGAAGGATCTTAGAATTGGGGCCAAGGAAAAGGCGATTTTGAGATTAAAATAAAGAAAATGAAATAAAGATTTAGACTATAAAACTGTTTTTCTTTCTTCTTTCTGTCAACGCAGGTACCAACTTAAAAAAATTCCAAACCAGGTGGACATTGATATACATATCTAAAGCCTCCACTTATAAAGACATGTGTCTAATCCTAATCCTTTAAAAGTACCGAACTAAGACCATAGCAACACCAATCTTGAGTACCTGTTTTTAACAAACAAGATAAGAATCATCAATTAAAATCCATCATCGGCGTACGAAATCACTCCGAAATGACGCTCCTCAGGTGTAGTTCACTGTACACCCTCTTCTGGGTGTTGGTACTAAACCATGCTGCCGACCACGACACCTTCAAAAACTGCTCCAGAGTACCATTCTGCAGGTAACTTTATCAAATCAACAACACGTTTCTCCAACAGTTCTTGTAGCGACCTAAGAACACGACCACCGGCGGATGACTACTATCTCGATGAAGACTTTATGGAAATTTCGCCAGACTATCAAACAATAACATTACATGCCATATCATCAATCAACGAAGACAAAGAACTAACGGTCATTATGACATCATACTCAAACGACATATTTAGGTTGAAGATAACAGAAACCAACAGCTCGCGCTATGAACTTGAAGACGTCATTCTTCCTAAAACCGAGTCAGTGAGGTACCGACAAGAATGGATTCTTATCGTTTTGTCTTAAACTCAGTTTGTAGTGTTGAAGGCATCATGCCCATACAGATTCTCTCCGACAAAATAGTGGCGTCTTTTGCATCTAACATGGTAGTCTTCCACTACTCACCTTTCACTGTTGAGTTCCAGAAAGGCGACTTCACTGAAGTTCTCTTTAATGGTAGCCGCTTATCTGTAGCTCAGGTAACTCTAAGAACTATATAGTTCGGTACTAACTCAATCTTCCAGAATGACGACACAGCTCCTTTTAGTTTTGGCATCCAATTTCCAGAAGCCCAACAGCTCTACGGTCTGCACGAACACTGTGAAACTCTCGCTTTGAAAACTACATCACCTGGTGGTACCGATCCGTACCGTTTAAAAAACTCCGATGTTGGAGGATACGAAATTGAGTCACCCATGGCTCTCTATGGTTCCATTCCACTCTTGTATGGTCATGGGTAAGACTACCTTGATGGAAACCGACTAACCATTGATCAGAGTTAACGCTACAGCTGGTGTCTTCTTACACAACGCCGCGGAGCAGTGGATAGAAACCACCAATGGTGACGACACCCAGGCGTACTACATGGTTGAAACTGGTACTTTAGATCTGTTTGTTTTAATGGGACCGACACCAAAGAACGTGGTTCAACAGTATACAAGACTTACTGGTACAGCTCCGGTACCACCACTATGGTCATTAGGGTACCACCAGTCACGGTTTACTTACGAAAATCAAGAGGATGTGAAGTTCGTCGCTAAGAGCTTCGACGAGAATAATTTCCCCCTGGATGCGATTTGGTTGGATATTGACTACACCGACGGGTTCCGGTACTTCACGTGGAACCCGGACACGTTCAGTGATCCTATTGATCTTCAGGAGACTCTAGCGAGTACCAATAAGAAGTTGGTTGCTATTATTGATCCTCACGTCAAAGCGGAACCTGGTTACAGTTTCTACGATGATGCTGTTAAGAACGATCTGTTTCTGAAGAACGCTGATGGTACCGTCTACCAAGGAAATGCATGGCCTGGGAGCAGTGCGTACTTAGACTTCTTGAATCCGGAAGCTCGACAGTACTACAGTAAGATGTTTATGTATGAGAACTTCCCGAAGACGACCTCCACCATTGCTGGGATTTGGAACGACATGAATGAGCCATCAGTGTTTGACAGTAGTACGGAGATGACGGTACCACCAAACGCTCTCCATACTGGTAATGTCACTCATAGAGAAGTCCACAACATCTATGGGTTTCTCCAAGTAAGTACAGATCATGAAGAGGTGGTACCACGTTCTTTTTTAGACCATGGCGACGTACCAAGGCTTGATCGACCGAGACAACGGGAAAATCCGCCCCTTCATCCTCAGCCGCTCGCACTTTGCTGGTAGTCAGAGGTACAGCGCTACATGGACAGGAGATAACTTTGCCGACTGGCCGTTCCTCCTCGCCGCTTTCCAAGAGTGTCTTAACGCCAACATCGTTGGTCTTGTGTTCTGCGGTTCGGACGTCGGTGGTTTTTTTAACGATCCAAGCAATGAGCTTCTGGAACGGTGGTACTTGGCTGGTGCTTGGTTACCATTCTACAGAGCGCACTCTGAAAAGAGCACCACAAGACGCGAGCCGTATCTTCTTCCTGAAGATTCCCAAGCGGTGATTCGTGGCGCCATCCAGACTCGGTACCAACATCTACCAGTGTGGTACACTTTGTTCTACGAACACGCAAGAATTGGAGATCCAGTCATCAGACCACTCTTCTTTGAGTATCCTGAAGATGTTGATACTTATCGCATTGACAATCAGGTTTTAGTTGGTGAGGCGACAATTTAACTTGTAGCTTTTGGTACTACTTCTTTCCCAGGTAGCGACATCTTGGTACGTGCAATCACAGAACCTGATGTTGATAGTGTGGACGTTTACTTCCCTGAAGGTTTGTGGATTTCCGTCGCCAGTGGAGATGTGATACTCGGAGGCGGCGTGACACCAGTACCTGTCACCAGAGACACGGTACTATTTTCTAACTTTGTTATTCCATCACCAACAGTTGTTACAGATTCCGGTGTTCTACAGAAGTGGTGCTGTCATCGTCAGGAAAGACACAATTCGGTCAAACACCGTGGAAATGACAACGGACCCCCACACTCTTTACTACACTCAAGATGAGGTAACAGTACTTCTGCTTATCTTTCTCTTATTGTTTTTTTAGAACGGAGAAGCTCATGGTACTGTTTACCTCGACGATGGGACAAGCTTCAAGTACCGAGATGCGTCTGATTATAATTACATTCAGATTGACGTGGCGGGTGATAATATCACGTGGAGGTAAGTACCATGATGAGTGTGAGTACCAAAAAACAAAAAAATTTTTCTTATTGTTAGTACCATTGATGGAGATGGCGATTACGAATTTGTCGTTGAGAAAGTCGTCCGCAGAGACATTATCAAGCGTCCTGAAGGTGGTAGACCTGGTACTTTCCAAGAAACTGTTTTTACCACCGATGCTAGTGGAGTTCCACTGAAGGATCTTACATATGAGACCACGAAAAAAACAATTTTGAAACTAAAATAGAAATAAACCTTGATTTTAAAATGCTACGGTAGTTTTGCTCTCTGGTACCCCTGCTTTTATCCGGTACTTCCCAAGAGAATGAGTACTGTGAAAACCATTTAAACTTGGCGCCAAAACACTTATTTTAAAATTGAGAAAACGTACACTCTGGGAGAACACTTTGTGTTTATCTTTGAAAATGGGTTTATAAGATGATGGTATCGTAATTTTTTTGTTTGAATTTGCCCTTTTTGGGCCCCCCTGATTGTGACTTTAGCCACATCCCTTACATAACTCGACAAGGTCACGTTGGTGTGAATTTAACCACTTCCTTTCGATCACTCCAAATCGGTCAATGCCGAAATGCTCGAATTTCTCGTGAAATAACAAGTCTAGCACGAAATGGCGCATTGTTTCCGACATTTTGCAACCAAATTTGCATCTTTAAGTGCGATTATCACCCCACGAAACCATGTCATCAAGTGTGAAAAACCTAACCTCTTTTGCAAGAATAATAGCTCGGAACAGGTGAGTTTGAGACTCCTCTTGGACCTTTTTTTCAAATTCTGTACCTCCTAACTTAGATTTATAGATAGATACTCGAAATTCTTGTTGAAATGCTTTATTTGGTGCTTTTGGTGAACATAACCTCAAATTTTCTTTCCAGTATTCCACTCAAATTAAGTGTAAAGCGCTGGTAACAACGGACCACGACTTCATCCCGGACAAAACCTCCGATAATCGCGAATGCAGTAGTGATGTCGTCACGAAACAATACATTTTTCACGTTGAAAACGCTGACAGTCTAAAGGGGCCCTTGTCAGGCCGTGAGACAGCCCCACCAGTCTCAGAACTCTATTTTCACAGTTGTAGGTTCTCGACGCAGCCTGAAGTAAAATTCAGCGAGTCCCCAGAGTCTAACAAACCATCTCCTGAGGGTTTGAGCCGCGTTTATGACGTCCTCATGAACACACTACCGAATTTCTTCACCCAACCGTTGGACTACTCAGTTTACCACCCTGAAGTGGTCTTTGAGAACAACATCCGCGGGACCACCACTGTGTATAGCCGCCATTTTGAAGGCAGTCCACCATTTTGATTTTTTTGATTGCAGAGGGCTGTATAATTACATCAAACAGTTGGCACTCCTGAGGACAGTAGCGCACTTGAAATTCGCTTATGTCAACTTCGAGGTGCTGAAAATCACTAAACACCCCGAAGACTCCACGGTGAAAGTCAGGTGGCGCATCCGCGGCGTCACTGCGTTGAGAGTTATGCTAAATTTCTGGAAGTACAAGCTGTGGAATGTCAGGGAGATATTCGAAAGGGCCGATACGTACGTCCACACTTTCTTAATTCTTTCATTTTTTTGTTTTTTTTTTTTATAGTTGGTACGACGGTTTTTCGACGTTCCATGTCAACGCGCAGGGGGAAATCTACAAACATGTGGCTGATAAGGTTGGCCAACCTGGAATTAATTGGTGTTATTATTATTATTATTATTGTTGCAGATGATGCCTGACTCTGACGCCGCACCAGTTAAAGCTTCTGTCACACCGCTAGATGCAGCAAAGTTGGCTTTGATCACCGGCTTGATACCAAAATGTAGTGATATTTATTCCATAACTTAAGACTAGTTGGACAATATTTATTTATAATTTAATTTAAGTTTTATTGTCATCAAGGCGTTCGTCAATTTTCTATTAAATCGTAACAGTTTTGCTGTCTCTAGAATGTTATGTGTTAATAAAAATTTTATTTCTTAAAACGTCTTTTAAAGACAAGTTGGCTGTCTATATTAAACAAGTGAACGTCGCTAATTATATAAATATAGACTAGCCACCAAACAAACGTAAAAATCCCCACCAATGACCATGAAAGAGTAGTCATTACCAACATCTGCCGACTTCCACTCATTATAAATTCACCTGGGGGAATTTAGTTCAATTACGTTGCATAATTGATTCCCGTAACCGCATAATTAAAATGAACCCAACATTAAGCAAATTACGTCAAATCTATATAACTTCCACTTCCGTTGAGTTGGTACCTCCACAATGTCGAGTTTCGCGGAAAGATTTTACTTCCTTGTGGGTTACCACCCTGACTGTCACGTGGTCTTTAGAAAAACGGCCTTCTTGATTGGGATTTTTCTATTTGGACTTCCCGTGGTTTTGGGAATAAAAGGCGTTTTTTATTACAACGATCTAGTGCTCACTATTGAGTGTCTTCAAGCGACTTTCTTGTTTTGTGACGTCACTCTAAGACACGTTTTGATTCATTTCAATAATGGAACCCTGAAGACGGTCCTGGAGATGCTCAAGAAAATGCCGAAACCGGTCCTGGAAAAAAACAAAAAGTTTTTGAGTTTTGGGGAACGAACGGGGCGATATTATTTAATCACCGGTCTCGTAATTTTTTCAGTTTTTTTGGTCCAGCCTGTATTTGGGAAACTCCCGGTAACCACGTATATTCCCGAGGGACACTTCTGGACTCTTTTCTTCGTGTACTGCTTCTGCGGACTTGGCCCTTTCGTCACTGTTTTGGTAACAGACGCTCTGTTTTCTTCGCTGTGTACGAAAGGAATCGTACAATTTCGAGAACTGCAAAACACACTAAAAAATTTGGAAAAAAGCGATAAAATTTCGAAAAAAATCCAAAATTGTGTGGACCACCACAATCTCCTCAGTCGCTACTGCAGCCTCCTACAGAAATTTTACCACAAAATTCTTCTAATATTCTTCGTGTCCTCAACGGGGGCCATCTGCCTCCAAATCTACGTCTCCACAAACGAGTAAATATACAGGGTGTTTATAAATGTTTCTAGTATCAAGGTGGCTATGAAATGTCAAAGAAATTTGCCGCTTATTACATATGTAAGTTTAGAGTTTTCAACTGACATTGGCAGTTAACTTCAATCATAGAGCAAAGTTAATTTTGAAAAAAAAAAATTGCTCTTCTTATGATTTGAAATCTGAAAATCAAAGACTTGGACACAAAATCGTAACTGAAACGTCGGTGACGTGAGAGACATTTTAAGTGTAGTTAAACATAGTCATGTTCGCTGTGAAAACTAAGCGGCAAATAGTGCATGGCAGAAATTCCAGAGCCACCCTTGATGCTAGAAACATTTATAAACACCTTGTATAATAATAATAACCACGAAATTTTTCAGTACCATCCCGTTGGGAAGTAGAATGAAAAATTGGATGTACGGGTGTGAACAAATAGCCCAATCATTCTTATACTGCGTTTTTGCGGAATTAACAACCGAAGCTGTAAGTCAAATTTACTATACAGAGTGATCCAAAATTTGTTGTAGGCTTCTTATATCGGCGACGCTGTGTATGCTTCGAAATGGAACGAAATTCACGACGAACAGTACAAAAAAAGTTTGATTTTGATCATGGTAAAGGCGCAGGAAAAAATTGTTTTCAGTGGCGGCGGGTTGGTCAACATCAACTTTTCGACGTTTGTCACGGTACGCCACTGGTGGGTTTAATCACCTTTTCACTTTTTTTGTAGATTCTAAAAACGGCCGTGTCGTTTTTCACTTATCTTAACTCATTCTAGAAAAAAAACCCAAATTCTGTACAAAATTTTATCGTTCTTTGGCTACATATTTACAACTTTAATAAATACTTATCTAAAAACTTATTATTCTACAAGTTGGTATCATTGGCAACTTCATTGTTGTTAGCATTCAAATTTTTCTTAGTGTGCCGAGCAACATCTGAAACATTTTATTAACACACAGTCAAAGAGGCATTAGAATTTGATTTATGTTGGTACTACTGCTTGTGTTACTCACCTTTTGTTAAGATCATCTTCTCCAGTCCGTGAATCGGCGACTCGAAGAAAATACACAAAACAAAACCACAGAAGAAAGTCAGAACAACGTGCGACAGCGACTTGTTAGCCTATGAAAAAAATTAGTCCCAACTCAAAAATCCCCACTTCTTACCAATTCATATTTGCTCATGTAAATCCCCTCTCGCAGTGTTGCCAAACTGTACATTTCAATCATCCCGTTGACTAAATACGCGCAGTAAGTCAGACGACTCAGTGGAATAAAAGGTTTCCAGCACAAGAAACTGTTGACAAAACGCGCGTTTTTCGTCACGCACACTATTATGATCCACCCTATACATATACACCATGCGACGCGGTGAAGGGCGGCGTACATCGCCGCCTCCAGCGCATTGTACTCATGATAAGGATCGTAAAAAATGACGATGGAAAATAAGGAAACTAGACCACAAACTGCGGAGAAGATCCATCCGGACCACAGTACCACTCTGGGGATTTTCGTTCTAAAAACGTTAAGTTGGTACGTCTGGGAATTAATAAGTTGGTGCTCACCCTTTGGTTTGAAGTTTATATAGAATATAGCCGAGAAACACACCGATAAAGTAGGAACCTCCTCGCATGTGCGTTTTTATGTACGCTGTCTGGAAATAGACGTTTTGAGACACATCGGTGACTTCTCTACAATAAAAAAGTCAAAAAGACGCGCGAACAGTGGCGGTACTCACGGGGCGTAGATCATCAAAGTTGGATCCAACTTCTCCGTCAGAGTTATGACAAACGGAGTGACGACGCTTATGATCATCGCCGCCCCCAAGACGCTTTTACCGATTTTCTCCCATTTCCACAGTACCGCGATGACGACAGAGGCGATAATGAAGAGGTGGTAGTCGGCGGCGAGGTACCACGACTGGAACATACACTAAAGAGGCTTTAGATTTTTGTGGGGTTGGTACGACTGTAGTACCATTTTATCCGTGTTCACGTAGTTGTTGACGTAAAGTAAATTAGTCCACCATGATTGGAGGCATCTTTTTTGCTCTGTTTTGATTTTGGAGGCCCACAGGGGGCCGCTGCCAACTCTTAAGAAGAAAGTGCAGTAGAATCCGAGCACCACGAGGTACGACGGAGTGAGCCTACAAAAAAGTTAGAATTGGGTTTTTCAGGGAGTGAGGTTGGTACCTGATGTAGCGCGCTATGTAAAGTACCAAAACGTTCAATCTTCCGCGCTTTTTATCCAACTCTAAAAGAAGCAAGTAGCAGAGAAGAAACCCGCTGACGAGGAGGAACGTGTCCACGAGAAGAGGATTATTGATGAAGATGGCATTGAGGAAGTTCCTACTTTCCTGAAATCAGATTAAGCAGTGCTACCAACACATTTCAAACTTCAAAGCCTACTTGTTCGTAAAATTCGGTGTTTTTCACCGGTCCGCCAATCAGAAACAAGAACGTGTGCCCCGTGACTATAAACAACATTGATAGGAATTTAATCCCGCAGATGCAATTAAGATTGAGTCCTGATGATGTCGTCGCTAGAAACTTCCCCACGGTTCGTATCATCGAAAAACACAAAATCGCGTCCTTCAGAATGGAGTGTCCTTGAGATTCTTGCTGGAGGACGTAATAGTGGAAAACTGTCGCCAAAATCGTGAAAACCCCAAAAACCCCAATCACCACCCTAGAAAAATAAAAATCCCCAAATTGTTTTAAACTAACAAGTATCTTAATTTTACCCATAAACCACTTCTAGTGCTGTCCACGGTTGAGTTTTAACCACGTGACACCTATCGGGGGGCAAAAACACATCGACGTTCTTCTGCACTGTTGCCAACATGAAAATTTTTTTCACCACAACTTCGACTTCTTGAGTTTGGCAAGATGACGGCACGCAGATGCTCCAGAAGATCGTGTTGTTGAAAGTATGGCGAGATTTCTCCTGTATTTCAACGGTTTAGTTAAAGAAATGGAATTCGGGGAAGTACCTGGTGAGACCGCGCAACTCTTCCGGTGTTTCCGGTGAGTTTGACATCGGCAAGGCAGTACTGCCCTTTTATGGGTTTTATGGGATTTGAGGGCTGTTTTGAGGTGATGCACTCATCAAAGTTGCCCATTTGGTAAAAGTTTCCAGAGAGGAGTCCCACAGGGAATTTAGCAGATGAGTCGAACACTGGGAAAAAGAGTGTTGGTATCATTGGAATTTAAAGTATCAAATGTTCAAGGTTGCCAACCTCTTAAATTCGCACTGGTTGTGAATAATACAAATTATACCAGAGCTCATTAGCTCATTACTATCGGTCCACTCATTAAAAAGTTAAGTTGGCAGCTGCGATTTTTATCGGTAACGATTGGCAGCAAAAGTGTTTGACCTTGACGCAACTGTGGCATGCGTAGAAGCTAATTGTCTTTTACAACATTGCCAAAACTTGTTAAATCTCTATTAAAATCATTCTTTTACAACAAATTTTTAATTAGTTATTGAATAACTTGTGTGAATAAGACAACGTGTTAACCTCAAAAATCGCTACATTCAATTTTCCCCTAATTTTCTCCCTAAGGAATTAAAAGTCTGATTTACACCCAAAAATTTTCGAAAATTTACACAGGAGAGTGGACTTAGAGCAATGAGCTAGACTTTATAATAAATTAAATTTGTTTTTGGCAATAAAATTCTTTGTTTGTCGGAGATGGTCGCAATTAAGTTTCGTTGTAAACAATAAATTAGCAAGTTGGAGCTTAAAAAGACAAAAAATTTAGACAAACAAACGTTTATCTAAGACCTTGTCTTAGATCGTGAACTTTAGATTTCAATAAACGTCGCGTTAGAAAACAACGCCTCTTCTTTACCTTAACCTTGAGACCTTACCACTGCCGCATTTCCCAAAAACCGAAATTTACAATAAAACAATTGATCCCAAGGTCGCTAAATTACAGTAATCTTTAATGTGCAATTAAAATTAAAAGAAATTTAAGCAAATAGCGACCTTAAAAAACCCAAACGATCTACCTTGAAATAGATTTCTATCAATTTCATTTTTATATGACTTCTGTTCGGAACTCGGCGTCTTAAGGTCGCCAGATTTATTGTTGTATGGAAGCCGCATTATAAACAATCATTACAATTCTGCCTACATCTTCCGCACCAGCGAAGGTACCAATGTCAGCCCATGAGAATTACCATAAAAAAACGTTTTAACCGGTCGTTTATGGCTTTTGTTCTTTCCTGGTATTTGCACAGCGTTGCAATTAACCACCGCAAAAACTAGTGACATTTTTAGAACAGTCCGAGAAAAGTCAATATTTATTCAAATGCAGTCTTGCATAACACATAATTACCATCCATTTCTAAAGTCGTAAAATTCTCGCTCTAAAAAACTAAATTCAATGATTTCTTGATGAAGTTCGTATGTTAACCTCGACCAGAAAAAATCCTTGATATTGACTGGAATATTCTGAATGCTGCAAGCATTTACGAATAATAAAAGCGCATAAATTATTGGGCGATCATGTCTTTATAGGAAAATTACAGAGCCGGACGTAGTACTGGTTTGGTGTAAATAAATACTTTGTAAAGCCCAGCGCTGTCTCTGAGAGAGGGCTTCGAGGACTGTTAGGGCGTCTCTTCCGCACTGGGTGTGGTTGAGCTCATTTACAGCCTCGAGGAGGATCTCTAGGTCGTAGGAGATGTAGTCTTCGTCTGTGCTGTTCTTCTGAGCTGAAAAAAAAATTGTTTTGACATTTTGTTGCATTTTTAATTTGTTTACATTTTTTTCATCATTCATTTATCTCATTATATCCTTTTGAATTATTTATTTTATTATATTTTTCAATTTCTCATTTTTTCGTAATTTCATTAGCATTTTCTCATTTATTTTTTACATGTTGGAAGCTCTATTGACATTTCAATGCAAGGCTGCCAACAGAATTCTGCATTTCACAACCGCCTTCCTTCGACAAGTTTTTTAATAACCCGAACGTAACTTATTTCCACCCCCCAAGTCACCCCCACTTACCGTTTTCGTATTTGTACCCCCCCAGCGCCTTGGGATGCCGCACATCCCCTTCGAAGATCCGCATGACGTTCGAGTTGGTCTCACACCCCCCGAAAAGCACCACCAACCCCCACATGGCCACCCACACTTTTTTCCACATTTTCACTGCACTCACTGAAACTTAACAACTGAGAGCGGCGCCTCCAAAGCTTGGATTTTGTCCATGACTTTATAAAGTGGGGGACCGTTCAAAATTTCAGTTCGATCATGACAAGTACCCCACAGCAATTAAAAGTTTAATGTGTTGTCATTACTAGTCATTATTGATTGACGGAAATTGGGTTTTCCGTACAAAATAAAGAGTCCGGTACTGGAAACGACGTCAAGTGAAATGGATTTTTTTTATCACCTTTTCCAAGAATTTGGTCGTTTGAAAATCGTGGGAAAGTGGTGATATGGTTCTGGTAAATGGTAATGAGAATTCAGTGAAGCAACGCGCAATTAAGCAATCAAAAGATGATTTCATTACCAATAAAACGTGTTTTTTCGTAAACACAACAGTGATTTGTGGACCAAGCGCGCAAACTTGTTTTTTACCCCCTAGAAGAAACACATTCGCTTTCAAAAAACTTTATTTCGATACGCAACTATACAAACATTTTCGAGTGAGACCTCGCTACCAACATAATAGTGCAAATGACACTGGAACTTTAAACTCTGTAAAAACTGTAAGCGTCCCCAATTCAACAAAGTTTTGCATTTTTTCCCAACTTCCTCCTTCTGTGCTCGGTTGAGCCCAATCTCCCTATCTCTATCGTTCATCACGTCTTTCTCTTCGTTTCTCTCTCTACTGAACCCAGTGCCGCACGTCGCCCAACTGCTCATCCCACACATCATCTCAAAGTCTTTCTGAGTGAGGCCGACGCTCTTAAAAAAATCTTTTCCGGTGTACGACGCCCAGCGACATCTGTGGTGGCAACAAAACGTCATTATACATCCAGCGACTTTGGTTTGTTCGGCGACGTTCGCGAGACATCGCAGAGCTAAATCTGTGGGAAATACCGATTTTAGTTCAGTTTCAAACCGTGTGCTACCCACCAGTGGCGTCCCCACATAAATGTTTCGTGACACCAACAATCGCTGCAGATTTCGTTACCGACTCAACCTTGTCGAGGACCAAATCTGCAATATCGGCTCGGATGCGCTGGACTTTGTCTTCGGTTTTGTCTAATTTATTGTCACGTTTGTGTTTCGGCGACGATCTTTCAACCAATAGAAACGTGGAGTCTGAGGCGGTTTGAGCCAACCAGTAGCTGAGGTGGCCTTAAATACAGAAACCTGTAATAAGAAACGCGGGAAAATTGAAAAAATTACCACGGCCGGCTCCGAACTCGATGAAACAAGTCTTGGGGTTGATTAGTCCGTACTCTTCAAGGAGCCCCAAAATCGCCGAGGCTTGTTTCAGGTGCTTCTTGCTCTTATCGCCGTGCTCGGGCTTCGCAATCTCTTCCTCGACAATCTCGTGTGATCTCATCTTATCCGTGATTTTCCCACTCAGTCGTTCTAAAAATCACACTTTACGCGCTTGATCCACAAACGGCACACGCACCTTCAAAAATCTGTGAAACTTTCTTTACTACAGCTGTGATGTCTTCAGTTGCGAAATCAAAAAGTTTCGGGGCTTCGCTGGCGCCATCCCCGGAGTTCACCCCTTTTTCTATGTACGGTAAGGCAGCCCCCGGCCTGGCGTTACAGATTTTCAGGTGCTTCTTCAAGTTGTGGGCGAAACAAGTACTAAAATGAAAGAATTAGAATGAGAATTGGATGACGTGGAAACTACTGTTTGCGGTCGAGGGGGCACACTACTCTGAGTTTCTTGTCGGGGGCTCCATCGGTACTATCGGAAGGGGGCTGATGCTCGCCACAGTACTTTTCGCCGGGTTTCACAGACATGCGGCAGAAGCGCTTCTTGCGAGTCACAAAGTGGTTGCAGTGGTCGTAGGGGAGCGCGGCTTGCTCCGGTCCTGCCATCGTGGGGGCCCAACTGAGGTTATGTCACGTTATGTTTTCACCAAGATTATAATAATATTTACAATCGCACCGTTAAAATACAATTGGGGGAATTTTCTTTCTGTTCTTGCCACATTTATTTTTTAAAGTGAGGTTATGTGAACTGTCAAAGCGAAGCTATCAGCTGATTGGACAAATTTTCATCATCCCAAACTTCAATCGCTTCTAATTTAGTTATTTGTTGTAGTACGGGAAAAATGAGCACAGTTTTGGCTTCTGCGTGAAATTCTGCGTCTAATGAGTGGCAACAAATTGCATTTGCTTCACAAATAAGCGAGGTATTGACCAAAAAGCGGTAATTTTGGGTGATTTTCAAGAATTTTTTCGGGGCGACAACAGCGTTTAGTACCTTTGAGTTAAATACCAATCGAAAGAGCAGCTCACAATCTATCAACTGGCAAAATTTCAGCTCGATAGGATAAGTAGTTTACGAGAGGCAATCAAAAAACAAAAAAGATGCATTTTGAATTTGATCATGCTGATTATGTCATGTGGTCCACGCTGTATTGTGGTGCTAAATTGAGGTTATGTCTACTGTCAAAGTCGAAATTTCAAGCGCTTAAATATCGTTATTGGGAGCCGCCAATGATCAAACAAAATAGTTCTTTCTCGAATTCTGCCCCTGAGACTCTCCAACTCTCTTTTTTTACCGTTTTACACTCGCTCGGGAAAGTTTGAGGTTACGTTTCCCCCATGGCCCTTAAACGCGGAAAATTCACCGAACTCCCCACTGACGCGATCGTCCTAACCGAGGAGCAAGCCTTCAAGTACCAAACGAAGATCCTCAACGGGTGGAAGCACCCCGCCGACGTGTAAGTACCCCTTTTACGTCATTCTTGAGCCCCCTTGTTCTTCCAGGTTCGGCTACAAGTACGGCCCGTACATCTTAAGCGGCGCTAGTTTCTTCACCGGCTTCTTCATCAACAGTTTCTACAGGAAGAAGTTCAAACTGTTGCACTACGGCCGAGCCTCCACTTTCCTCCCTGTAACTTTACTGCCCGCTGCATTTTCCGCCATAACCCACATGGAGTTCGTTTTAAAAGACGTGGTGTTACAAAAAAGGGATGTTTGCCCCGTTTGTTTAGAAATGAGGGCGTCGGCGCTGCAGGCAACGGTTGGATGCGTGTTTCCGTTGATTTTAGCCCCGTTCGCGAACTTATCGGTGAGTTTGTCGCGAAAGGGGGCGAATTTAAGGGTTGGTTTGTAGATGGTGCATAAATATGGGACTTATAACATCCCTGATATTACGACCGAGCCGAAGAAAGTTTTCAATTTGGTGAAGGTGAAGACCGGACCGATTTTGAACGTGCTTTTGGTGCTTTTCCTGGGGCAGGCGCTCATGGGTTCTGCAGTGACGTATTTGGAGTCTTCTTCGATCACGACTGTGAACACAAAACTAGCGATTTTGGAAAGAGAACTGGAGAATAGCTAGGATTGGTTTGTAATGTAGGATGTAGGTAGTTTGCGAATAAATGGTCACCGTTCCGAAGTTTTACTGTATTTTAAAACGTGTCAGCCAATCAGAGAGGGAAGATGGCCGGGGTTGGCCAATCAGAGATTAGATGTGTTAACTATAAAAAGTAATTTTATTAAACCTTTGAACCCCACTACAATACACGCAATATTGTTAAACACTAATATATCATTAAATTACAGAAAAGAATGTAGTGTCTCAAATAAATGGCTCACCAGAGTGAAGTTCGAAATGTCCAGCTTTAGGCACATTTTTTCTGATGTTTGCAGATTTTTGACAAAGAACGGATATGGCGAAAGTAAAGGAGTCGGTGACAATTAAATTACCCAAAATCCTGAGTTGAGACACTAAGTTGGGGCACGTGAGTTTCGTTGCAAGAACCGAGCGAAAAAGCAGAGGGGCTCGCGGACGTAAATTGGAATTTTGATCGAGATGAAAAGACTCTCTTCTTGTTCGCCGGTGTGAGTTCGGAATTTCCAACAGTCCGAAGCGCAGTGTGCCCAACTTTGATCTTATTGGCTTGGTTGCTACGCACATCTAAATCACAGGTAGCAATGATACTGATTTTGATCAATCCCAAATACGATCAGTTCAGATGTGGTAGCAACGAGATCACACTAGAATGATGTCCATAGCGCGTAAACAGCTAATTGAGCATCACCATGAATGATTGTAAACTATTTAACATGACAAAATGGCAGTGATGATTAAGTTATATACCATCGCGTTGTTTCAAGATGGCGGTATGGTTGTAACACTACCCTACGACTATACCAACGTTAACATAGCTTAGGTTAATATGAAGTCACTCACACAAATAAAAACATTAATCGTTAATTATAAGTTTTTTGCTTATTGCAGTGACACCCCCTTACGGATTTCGGACGATTGTAGAGTAATGTAAAAATATATTCCTTTACATGCTGTGAAAGTCTTCAAGGGAAATTAACATGGAAAACAATGCAATCTACTTTGAATTCTATTAGACACGCGACGCGGGGCTTTCATTTTCGAGTTTTTTTTTTTAAATTAGCAATTTTACAAGCTACCGTTTAATACGATTATTACATAAAAATCGATAAGTTTTTCGATTCGAGTTTTTTGGTTCGACTCTTGCCAAGGGACATTTTTTTATTTTCTTTTTTTTTAATTTTATATTATCGTGAGTTAAATAAATTAAATATGTAGGTATGTATCACGTTAGTAGTTAATTAAGATGCAAGTTTAAAAAGTTTTTCTTTACAGCATGCGAGTTTGCGAATGTTTTAAAAAACAAAAACGTTATTGAAAAACTTTTTAAATGTAACCTTATAACATTATCTACGATTATTTTTAATTTCCAATTTAAAAAAAGATGAGAAATCATTAAATCAAATGTCAAAATTTGTGCAATAATCATATAGTTCATTGAATGGTTACTTTTTGAACCAAAGTCGACCATTATTTGAACGTTAGTAGATAATAGCTATTTTTGGGACAAGTTGCGAAATGGTAGTGTTTTACGCACAAGACGTAGTTTGGACAACGCGTCGTGTGCGTAACATCTACTTCGCACGAGTACAAAACAAGATTTTTTCTACAATTACAAAATTTAAAGATAAGTTTGTCAAATATTTTAAGCTTGACACCTCACTGGACAGAATTTTCGCACCGTTTTGAGTTTATACACAGATTCAGCGGTTCAAATTTGAAAAATCCGCGCGAATACGAGTAAAAATTAACAAAAGTCGATATATTATCTATACATGGGGATTCAAAAAGATTGTTAACTTACAATCTAAATTCCTGTCAGTGACATATTTTTACGCACTCGTTAGATCACTTTTAAGCATTTGGGTCCAAAAGAATGTCATTTCAAAAATAAAATAACATGAGAATGTCAACGTACATCATATAGGGAAATGACACTTATAACTCACTGATGTGCTATAACTAGCAACCACGCCAATTACGTTATAAAATCTCACTTCATATTTGTTATCATTGTTTTTAGGTGAAGATTGCAAAACATTGGATAAAATGTTGTATAGAACTGTTGGATTATTAAATATGTATTGAATACTCGAGAAATTTAACCTAGTGGCTAAAATAATATGAACTTGTGCTTAAATAAATGTTAACTGTATAGTGGCAAACGAAAATTAAAATTAAGTACATGATTTCTTAATTTTTTTCTGCAATTTCAACTTTAATTGTATTGGGGCTGATGTACGGATTTGACGAATGCTCACTTATGTGCAAAGTTTTTAGTTTAGGAAAAAAATTAAATCAACAGTATGGAAAACAAAATGTCTCTCAGCAAGAAACTCGGATCGAAAAGCGGAGGGATTTTCACAGGGCCGCTATGGGTTGACAACTGAAAAAGTTCAAATCGTATTAAACAGGTACAGTGTAAAATTGCCAATTTTCAAAAAAATTTCTCTAGAAAATAGAAGCCCCACCACAAAAAAGCCGCGACACGTGTCTAATAGAATTGAAAGTAGATTGCATACAGAAATTTTCACGCCTTTCCCTTGTTAGTCTAATGGAAAATGGATGTATAGTTCAGCCAAGTTGGTCTGAGCTACCATGAAAGCATAAAAATTTGTGGGCTACCGCAACGGAACAGCTTCAAAAGATTCTCAAGTGCACATAATGAGGGTTTATTTGCTCAAGTTTGCACCCTGCGATAAGAACAGCATCCCTAAACAGGCCAGATGTTTCGTCATAAATGACGAAATACCGCAAACTGTCCGGTTGCGGTTGCCGTCTAATTTTTATGATTTTATGGTGGCTCAGACCAACTTGGCTGAACTATACCGATGATTTACCTAGAACCGGAAGCAGTGTGAAGCAATACGAGACAGTGGCCAACGCTATAGGCACGGTAGTGACATTCTGAATACTTTTGGTGTTAAGAGTCACTCCGAGGGTCAAATTTCAGAACTTCATGCAATAACAAATCGACCCTATAAAGATGCTCAAGGGTCACTTCCTCTTCCTAAACGGTGAAGGTTGATGGTAGGCATTTTCTCCAAGATAGTCTTGCTGGTAAGACGGCCCCGGGAAGTGGTCCCACCAGACAGGCGTCGGCGCCGGTAACGGTTGTAACATGTACGGTGGCGCGTATGGTGGCAGAGGGAACGTCGGTTGTACCATGACCAGAGCGGGCGGGCGACAAGGGGGCGGCACTGTGTGAGGATAGGTGGACACGGGAGTACTATGTGGAGGCGTCGTCGGCGGACGCCCCCACATTATCTGCTAGCAGCGTTGGCTGTTCCAGTGATTCATATAATCTTGATAAGTCACTGTTATTTTCTCACTTTGGTAACGAGTCAGTTTTATGCTACGACGCACTTCGTTCGAAATCACCGATTTGTAACCGCCCTTACGCAGCAGCGAGTCGATGGTCTGCAGCTGATCCCAACCTAAGGCAAAGAACAGCATTAGCACACTCCACCAATCAAACGAGCAATCGGGACGAATCAGGAAAGAGAACACGCCCACAGAGATACGTCACGAATCAACATGTCGAGGTTTTACTGTATTCGAATTTCGGAGGTTTTACGCTGTCATCGTGGAAAACGTTTAAATATCCATGCATTTGTGCAACATTTAATAAATCAATGAAAGCTGTTTGAAACAAAGGGAAACCACTTCCTGTCAGTCAATAAATCACCTCTGAACTATAACGAAATGAAAATCCCTATAAATAATGGAACCAAAGTGGGTGATTAGAGGAATAATCAAGTAGTTGTCATTGAACAAAAATAGGTCAGCGTTCAGTGCTGCCAATCCAACATTGAAAATCCCTGTTGCTTACCTGCCACTAAAAAGGTCCCTCTTTTAGCCTGTAGTGGCTTGAATTATTAAAATTGGTGTCTTTTTCCATTTTAATAAGGTCTCACCTTGCTCAGAGGCGACTTCAGGTAAGTACGTCGCTGTCCTCTTATTCCCCTTTTCGTTGATAAATTCAATCCGAATGCCATGGACCCCCACTTCCCAGTCCAGATAATCATCCCCGTCTTCAAAATGTCTCAAAATCGACACCGAAACACTCAACTTCGGGAACTCTTCTCTGGTCACTGGACTGAATCTGGAATCCTTAAAGGCGCTGGTAACCGCATATTCCCGCAGCCCCGATTGAAGGTTCATCGCGTTAAAAGTGCCGATGCAGCCCCTCAAACGCTTATCTTTCCCAATTTTCCACGTGACGAACAAAGGACTGAAAAAGAACGAGGTCACTGTCACGCAAACAAAGGAGGCTGAGAAGACAACAGTTGAATGACCTTTACAATTGAAAAAGACAGTACGAGTGCGGGGGCGGAAAACACAACTTACTATGCATCGTTGCTGAACGAAGGAGTCTTCGGTGGTGCCAGGTTATACAAATGACAGTACAACACGTCAAAACAAAAGAAGCACATCTCAGGCAGAGCCACCATTCCGGTTGAGTTGTTGCTTATGCCGTTCGCCACGACTGAAGTACCATTGCAGGATGGAACACTTGAAGAATTGTTCAATTTCTGCTTCTTCGTACCACAACACCCAGCAGCCATCGTATTTCCAATTCGCAAACAGCTGACTGAGCCAGATGGCTGCGGAACACCGACAAAGACAAATGAAGAACTTGCTGTCTCGGTCGGACACGTTGCGGCGCATCGATTGACGTCAGAGGGGACGTTGGCAGGACTGCCGGCAGAGGCGCACCGTGACCTCGACAGCTGATTCTTGTTTTAAACTCAAATCTTCGGTATTTGGACGAAATCCGCCACATTCTGAATAAATGACTGAAATCAAACCGTATTTTTTGATAACCCTACCGAGGTTGGTACCCCTGAAGAAATTTCCCTGAGATGACAAAAAGTTACCGAAAAAAACAGTTCTTTTTCACAACCCCACAGAAAACGACTTCAATACGATCAGGCCGAAGTTTTATTAGCGAAAATCTCAGTTTTTTCAACAAACACATTCAAATTCGACTCAGAATTGGGACTTTTAGTTCCGAAGTTGGCACCTCCACATCCCCGATGTGCCATTGTTTGAACTTGTGTCGGGTGCTCAAACAGTTCAGTTTTTCTCAAAAATTCGTGAAAATTGGCCCAACAGAGACCACAACGAGGTTAAGTAAGAGATTATTCGACTTTTCTAGTGAATTTAACACAAAGTGATCGCAGTGTTTGAGACTTTTTACCCCAATTTGGGCACCGCTGTGGTGCTTGTTTAATGGCGACCGAGCGTCTTCAAGCAGTTCAGTTGATCCTTAAAAAGCATGGAAATTGGCCGGAAATGGACCACGGATAAGTCGCGTCGAATAAAACGGAGGAACATTGAGTTTTGAGTTGGTACTATTGCAGAGAGCGCGTGTTGAAAATTACAGAAAAGGATCAAAAAATCTGTTCTTCCTCAAAAAACGGTAAACAATGACTTCAATAAGATCACATTGAAGTCCCTTCAGAAAAAATCTCAGTTTTTTTAATAAAAAAAGTCGAATTAAACTCAGGATTGGGACTTTTGGTTCCAAAGTTGGCACCCCTCCTCGATGTGCCATTGTGCCAGGTTGCCGTTGTGACAGGTGCCCAAACAGTTCAGTCGACTTTTCTAGTGAATTAAAGCAAAGTGAACGCAGTGTTTGAGACTTTTTACCTCAATTTTGGCACCGCTGTGGTTTTCGATGCGCACTTGTTTAATGGCGACCGCGCGTCTTCAAACAGTTCAATTGATCCCCAAAAAGCGCGGAAATTGGCCGGAAATGGACCACGGATAAGTCGCGTCGAAGTAAAATTGAGATTATTGAGTTGGTACTACTGCAGAGAGCGCGTGGTGAAAATTCGTCGCATATTGGAGGTAAGTCACCTTCATTTTTATAATTTTTATATGATCATTATCAGTTTTTAACATCGGGTGATCTACCTATAGTAAATTTCCATTCTAGTTAGCTTTGAGGAAAAAATCGTGTCGTAGCTGACATCATCGCAGCAGTTTTGACCAATGTAAACTAAATATTTGAGAAATTTGACAGTTTTCGAACAAGAAGCTGACATACGTTCAAAAGTAGAAATTTAGTGGATCACCCGATACATTCTAAAATTCGTCTTGGATTCTAATGAGACTCACAACTTTTTGTGAATTCTTCGGAACTCGTCTTGATTTTATGTATTTAATTCTTTAAGACTTTAAAGTCTAAAAACAAATGGGAGAGACCAAACGTGGTCACTTGATGTATATTCAATTTCCAATTTGGCTTGTCTCTTACCCCCAGTTTTTCTACAATTTAGGTACTTAATGAATTGTAAATATTGAACTGACCTTTAACCTTCTAAAGTTATCGATTCACTTACGCTTTCACGTTGTTGCAGTCGGAGATGTATTTGATCATTTTTCCCTATTTTTCACTTCAGAATGCTTTCACTCGTAGAGATCAGAAATAGCGACAGCTGTGGATGAGTGTCTTTTGTTTAAACATATACATATGGCGCCCGGCGCCATGTTTCAACAGTAATAATCGCTTAGAATAAGTCTTTCTTTTGTCCATTGCGAAACGACTTTCCATTTCGCAACAGTCACGGACGCGTAAACCCTCTCAAATCCACAAAGCGGTACGAAAAATTGTAATCCTCATCGATTCTTTTGTTATTATTAACGAATTAGAGGTGTCCCCGATTAGATTAGTTTTTCGCAAACTTTTGTGTACCGTTTTATCATGCGACGGGGATTTACGAGACCATACTCTTCCCTAGGGTCACTTTATCGGAAAGTGGCTACGCAAACAGTTAAGGGTGCGCTAAAGTTTAAATTCCATCGTGGTGTGAAAAGTTGCAAGATAACGATCTTTTCCAATTTAGTCCCAGACCTCGGTCGATAACATTGTTGCGATAAGACCGGCCCTACAGTAGCTCCTTGTGGCACCCGCACGCCTATTTTCGCGCGATTAGAAAGTCATTTGTTCACCTTGGCAGCTCGTCTATTTCCATTCTTTCATGGAATAACCGATCGAGCAAGTGCGCGATCCGTTAGCCAATATGCAACTTCACTTTTGATTCCCAACCGGTGCTAAAACTCCCACTATTTCACTTGCCCGTAAACACTTGTTACATCTTCACCGTAATGTAATGAAATCGCGACGTGTGAACGCGCCGGTGTTCTTTTTCGTGGTAAGTGATGCGGGAGCGCGTGTGCGTTTGTGACCAAAGGATAAAAAGAATCGTTTTACAGGTGGGTTTTTTCCGACTCGTTAGAGCAAAGGGCTTTAGACGGTCGCGTAACTCGATTAGATACTTTCGTCAGGGCGACTATATTAGCTTTTCTCGATGCGTGTTTGTTTTTCGGGGAAGTGGCAAGTTTCAACGAGGGAGACGTCTTCTCGGTTAATATCTATAAATATTTATCGACGACATATTGAAAGGAAATTAGTGGAGGAAGTTTTATCAGGTATTACGGGCAGGAATCGAGGGCGAAGGTGCGAGGGTTTAAATCCAGTTTTACTCCTTGTAGACTTGACAGGTGGAAAGTTTTGTCGTCCGCGAAGGAAAATACGGATATTGTGTAGCCATACAAATAATTATGCAAATTGCGGTGAATCAGTTTGTGATGTAATGGATCAGTCACGTTGGGTACACATTATAATCACGACCACAAATATAATCACTTTTAATTCGTTTCTTATGGCGCCAATAGTTCTTCCAATAATAATTAGATCTATAGTGTATTCATCGAGACGAGTCAACCCGTCAAAACAACTTCACATAACTTCAATTTGCGTAAACTTTTTTTATTATTCCGCAACCTGCACTCTGTTGAAGAATACTGAAGCATCCAATAGGAATGCAGCAAAATGAGGTCAGGGCAGAATTGTTTGACCCGTCTCCATGAATATAGGGGAAAAGCAGCAAATATTAGATACTTTTTGAAAAAAATATATTAAAAACACTTTTAAATTGAATCAATTAAATTGTTATTTATATTGAGTTTGAAATGTTTACTTGATGATTTACATATACGATTAAATTACAAAAAATACACTTTTTTTATCGGCAAATATGTATTTTGTCATAAATTTGATGCTCTAAAAAAGGTTTCCTAATACTAGATATCCAATAATATCAAAGATCCGAAAATGGGATGTTTTATAATAGGATCCAAAAATAAAAATGTTGGTTTCATTTATTTATTTCAAACGTTTAATTGTATTTTAATGAACAAGTAATTGAAAATTAGTCGTAAAAATTAATAAAAATCTAGTCAACGACGTCCTTCAATACAAAGTGTTTCTAGCATCAAGGTTGGTTCTGGAATTCCTGTCGTGCACTACTTTGCCGCTTTGTTTTCATAGTGAATATAACTATCTTAAAAATTATTTATAATGTTACTGTTACTTATATCAACAACGTTTTTTTGTTCAAATTTTTGATTTTCAGGTTTCAAATCACAACTAGAACAGTTTTCTTCTTAAAAATTACTTTGTTCTATGCTCTAAACCCACATTTATAATGTGCGGCAAATTTTTTTGACATTTCATGGCTACCCTTAGAAACATTTAGTTAGAAACATTTATAAAAACTTGGTATAACATTTAATTACATGGTTACTTAATGTTAGATATCTAATATTAAAGGCACCAAAGTATCCAATATTAGGAATTTAGCATACTTTGTTTCGGAGAGAAAAATTCGGTATTCGGATTTTTACTATAAAACAAACATAAAACAAACATAAAAAACTTACTCTATAACTGAAATTTTATAATAAATAAACGTATTTAACCCGTGCAAAGAAAATATTTAAATTAGCACAAAAGACTTTTGTGTTGTTATTTTCGCCATATTGAAAAACTGACACGTGCGAGAAGTCTATGACCTGAAATCTAACTAATGACTTGATTTTCCAAACTGGGTTAGGGTGGTATCCAATATTAGGCAACCGTCCAATATTCGCTGCTCTTTCCCTACTATGAAATTTTACACGTGTAAAAACGGCCTATTATGCTTTGAACTACACCGAAACGTTTGATCTACGTGTATTGTTTCGTTCCGTGCTGTAACCACTCGGTATTATATCACACAGAAGCGTATTAGCTTAAACAATTGAGATAATTCGTAACTGTATAAACGGGGCTAAGAGCATTAAACTTAGCTTCCAACGTTCTACCTACTTCTGCTTTTTTTCATTTTTAGTACCTTAGTTTAAAACACGCAACAAAATGAGAATTCTCTATTACGGCAGACAAGCAAGACAAATATCCCCATTATGCACTTACTCTAGCGAAAATAATAGCAATCCATAAATTGCAGTAGTAGCTTCAAACTATTAGCAAACTCATCATCCAGAACGACAGGCATTGGTGAAAATCCATTTTGTGTTTCCATGGATGACCTACATAAATCAGTGATCGCGTTGGGTTTAATGGTAAAACCATTAAAGAGTGGATTTATCCAAGACCTATGTAAACTTGGACGGATAATAAAATAAACGTTATGTCTCTTGTAAGTGGTAAAAATAAATTGGTTTTGTGTGTACGACGTACGGTAAAACTTGTTGCGCAACTTGACCTATATGAAATTTTTGATCCGGCTCGAAGGACCACGTTTTGATCACCGTCTTTTTCCCAATTTAAATAATTCATGTGGAAAGCGCCGATAATTTTGTTAATGAGGGAAAGTCATTTCGTTAATGCATACTAACGAACCCGCCGTTTCACATTCACTGATTATCTGGTAGTATTGCGAAACTCGCACCGCCGCCATGACTGTGACCGAGGATATTAATATCGGCAATTTGAAGCAACGGAGACATCTGAATCTTAATTACTTAAAACCCGAATAAACAGTTTGCGTTTAAGCTTAGTCGAACACATCTCGCATACATTAAACATTTCGGCGCCTTAAAACAACAACAGGTAAAGAGCTTTCCGGAATACTAATGCTAATCCACTTGCAACGAAAACAGTTGGTTTTCTTTTGATTGGGAACTTCCGGAGATTACTTAATAGTTAATGCTCCGGTGAAGGTGGACAAAGGTCAGAGAGCGCCGTCACGGAAATTCTAGGGTCTCTAGGGCAACCAGGACATGAACAGTATTGTGGTTTATACTCGGCGAGACTTATTGTCCGTGTAAAACAAGCACAACGTTGCTTTGTTCTAAACTCGCTGCGCCAGCCTCAACCGATTGTTTATCCACACGTGACACACATTCCTACCCCCAAAAAAGTTCCGCCAACCAAATTACTTCCAATCTCTTTGATCGAAGCGACCCGTCAAATCGAATTGTTTCAAATCGTGAAAAAATTGTTTCATATTTAATTACATTTCGCATCGATTCTGTTACCTCCCAAATACCTCATTTCCATTCGGTTTCCAGTAACTAATCGATGAATAATTGATCTCGGGAATTATGTTACACCCGTGGGTGTGTTTTTTCTCCCGGGATGACACGTCACGATGCTAAAAACAGTTACAGAAACAAGGAATTAATTTTTGTCATTTGAAAAAAAACACTCCCTCGTCTACGTTACGGCGGAATCGAAAATACAACGAGCGTAAACAGTTTTAGGGGTGCGAGAGGGTTGCAAGTGCACCATTATTATTATAAGGCGAAGTTTGCGAATTCATTAGAGAAATCTTAAGTGAAAATAGACTTGTCTTTCTGCCGGTTGATAGCAAAAACATCGAAAAGCAATTGTGGTTTTACCGTTAAGTTAATTAAGAAAGAACACAAAAGCTGGAAGTGGAGCAACATTGTAAAAACTTCACGTTTCCGGTAAGGTATACATCTCGATTTCTTTTTTTCTTTGTTTATTTCGAAAGAGGCGGACTTCGAATCTAGTGGGCTATATTTCCACATTTCCGAACTGTCAAAACAATTTTGACGATCAAATTGACCCGGCGCCTCCACCAATTTTAAAACTCCCTTTCACTCTTCATGGAACGAATATATTTGTTCTGAACATATACAGGGTGTCTCGATGACTTTAACATGTATTTTTTCACATTTTATCTGAAATCAACGCTTTGTTGTCAGCTAATCAATAAAATCAAAATCTGTACTCGAAAATCGCCTACCCCAGCAATATCCGCCGAAAATTGAAAGCTGAACGCTTATCCAATTATGCACGAAACAAGATCAGAATACTAAGCAAACATCTGTAAAGAATCGATAAGACGGCACAAAGAAGTCGTACATTTTCGTATAAACTAGTTTCAAGTGGTGTTGGTTACGAGAGTACAACGTTCAACTGTTCGTTTGAAAATCAAGAAGGCGTTGGTTTGACGAAGGTATAATTAGTCTAATTTCATTATTAAATCAATTAAAACGTACTTAACGCAGTGGCTATGAAATTACAGATATTAGACAAGATGGCGGCTCTCGCGTCACTCAACCAATGAATGCGTTCCGCGTGTAACCTGTCAACCAATCACCGACCTTTTTCAGAAAACTTGTTGATTTATTTGAAAAAGCGCTCAAGCTGTCACTTTTATTAATTAATCTTGATAAGAATGACGTCATTGTTGTTTCACTTCCTTGTTCTTCTGTCATTATACACATTCTCTTTAATAAAGTTCTGATTGGTTGTGGGAGACGTTTCGCCGGTAAATTGTCTGATATCGGAGTGAATGATGGAAGCACGCATTGGAATGTTGAAGATAAACGTTTCACGGTCCGGAAATTGTTTCACACTATGGACTAGCACGGACGATGTTTCCTTTAGAGATACAAATAGTTGGCGTTGGCAGCCAACAATTGTATCAGAATATTCGTTCAGCTCGGACCAGGAAAAAACAACTATTATTAATATTACTAGGTGGCCCTCGGAATTTTGTGGATCTCGCATTTTTCGTGGACCTCGCTTGTACACGTTTTATATAACAGGTGTAAAAAATAATTATAATTGATGTAGGCTCTGGATTTTTGAACTAGCGTTGCTAATAACTGTGTAGTTGTCATTTATCTGCCTTTGTGTTTTATTTGCTTAGTGTGCCAGTTTTTACTAATTCACTTAATGTGGCCAGTGCAATGAGTGAGTAGTCTTCCTTTGCTTCGCTTTTTCTTGCTCTCGTTAAATGTCATATTCAACAATCCGTCAATTTTTGACATTTCCTTTCTACACTATAAAAAAATCGCAAAATTTGAATCTTCACCGCCTACCTCAAATATATTTTTATTTGTGCGCACGTTATACAGGGTCCGGCAACACTTGTGTCCACCCCTAAAATCGTCTTTAATTTTAAAGAGAAAATTTTGAAAATTTGCATACGCTCGCAGTTGACAAAGCTCTAGAAGCTGACGCAAAAATCTGTTTTTTATCACTGATAAATTTGCCGTCGCGACGCCTTAAAGATGTAATTTTTAGTTAATTGTGAGGGTTTGTGATATCAACCCCTAATGTAATTTTTTATAAATGTGTTAAAAATATCTCAGTGCAAATTGTCTGCAAAATTTGAGAAAAAAAATGCTGTTTTATCAAGTTAGTTTCCAATTTCATTACGTCAAAATTGAGAACTACGTTTACACCCATCTGTCAGCATCTTGTGTCACAAATAACATCTATCCTTTGGCTCACTTAAAATTGTAACAAAAGTCTTACTTGGTGAAATTGCAGCTTTGTCGATGTTAATTAACGATTTCTGGTGTCCATAAAGTGCAACATGCCCGTGTTAATAAAAAATTAACCTTTATAAGAGTGGATGAAGTGACTTGGGAAATTTTGGTGTAAACGTAGTTTGTCGCTGCGCTGTCATAATTTTGAAAACTAACTTGATAAAACAACGTTTTTTTCGCAAATTTTAAACACAATTTGCATTAGATTTAAAATAAAAACTCAGATATTTGTATCACAGTTATGTTGAAGAAAAATTGAATTCGCGATCGCTAAAAATTATACTTCTTAGGCGTCGCGACGCCAACCAAACCGTGGTAACAAACAAATTTGTGCGTCAGCCTCTAGATCTTTGTCAACTATAAGCGTATGCAAATTTTCAAAATTGTAACTTTAAAATTTAAGACGATTTTGGGGGTGGACACAAGAGTTGCCGGACCCTGTATAGTATTATAGAGCCATCACTCTGTATATGTTTGGTTGTATTTTATTCTCAAGCCACAAAACGGTCACATTTGAATGTCCAGACGAGTTTTTATCGGTTTGAAGTCGAAGACACCATTTGAGGTTTCTTTTTTAACTTTTATGTTCAATATCTTCTTGCGACGATTCCAGGAAACATCTGAATCGTGTTGTTCTAAAAATATTTTGTTTCGTAAAGCAATTAATTATTGCAAGGAGTGCCGACGCCACGGAAATAGCCCGACAGAGGTCAGTGAGAAAATAATATACAGAATGGCGCAATTAACTCAGTTCTGAACGGGGTTGAAGCCATATACAGAGTGGCCCAACGACTGGAAGAGTTGATAACCCACCATGCCCGTCAGTCACTGCAAAGATGGGGTATAATGAAGTGATTTATCCCGTCCGATCCCGAATTCGGGTTTCCCGTTCGCGTTACCGTTCCCGTCCTAATTCGGTGATCTCCCATTCGGCTGCATAATTCATATTTCGCTGACGTCGTTTTATGATCGTCTGGATGCAAGTGTTCCAAATGCGCGCGCTCCTTCGAGCGTCGGGACGGAAGGACAACAGAACATCGGAGGGACGCCAGTGGGTTGGCGGCAGCAGACTGAGTGGCGTCCCGTTGTACGAGCTGCCGCCGCACGTGTAATTTCAATCCCACAGAAAAAACGCAGCAACGCACAAATCGGAATCAATCATATCTGTAGTTTTAACGGACGAAGAATCAACACGTGTTGTGGTAGTGGGTGCGATGGTGGTGTTAAGGAGGTGTGATTTCATTAAGGGTGGTTTGAGGGTAAGATGAATGATGTGTTCCGGTGGTTGAAGGGAGGCAATTAAAAGAATTGTGATGTTGCGGTGGGTGTGACGCGGATATTTTTTAGTTCATTTTTTCAATTATTACGTGTATACTTTTGGTATTGGGTTTGGGGTTTTGTTGGTTTTTCTTGTTCATGTGGGTGAAGAAAATATCACTGTTATGAGAAGAAAGGGAGGGGGAGGAGACGCTTTTTTTGGGGTGAAGGCGTGGCTGTGTTGACGTGCTTTTTACGATACTAAATTATTTAAATTTACGCTTCATCATCCGTTATTTCATTCCTTCTCTAGTTTCTTTCTGATAGTGAAAGTGTTTTATTTCACACCGCTTCTGTATAATCCTCTTTGGTTTTAACAGACTTTGTGTTTTCTCAAACAAAGACGTTCTTTTCTTTGCCGCATTCAAAACAGTCCCACGTTCCTTTTGATCCAACTTTCCATTAAAATGATGAAGAGACCCAACCTATCAATAATTCGTAATCAATTCAGTACACACACATTGGCGCCTTTGCCATTTTCTCCAGTTACCTTTTGACCTACTTTTCCAAATTCGACTGTCATTAGGACGAGTCATTTTCCAAACAGTTGACAAATTTTGCAACGAGAGACGTAATCTACTTATCATTTCTTGACACGTATTAAAGTTGAATGCAAACGTATGAATTCCTGCTGAAATCGTGAGGCAGGAAGCGAAAACGCAGAGAGAAGGTGATGAAAAGAATTGCTAATCGATGCGCTGTAATGTTTTCAGTTTCCAACTTTGACAACACTACTGCTGCAACTAAATTCCTGCTCAGCGCTTTTTGATTTTTCGCATTTCTAATTGATATTATCCAAACATTAATAACGAGCTTCGTCAAAGGAAAATGTGTAAATTCCTGCTGAATCTGCCTTACACAACGAAAATCGAACCAGAGCTCATTAATTAGACAAAATAAACGGTCTTTCAAAATTCCTGCTGGCTCATGTATAGTTGGAATTTCTTTGAGACCACATTAAAAGAATTCCTGCTAATTCGAGATAAAGTGGAGTTTTTAGTCGTGTTGTACTCAAATTTTACCACAATAGCTAAACAATGGAGCATTTCTGCAGAACTTGCATAGCAGGAATGGAAAACTGATATCATGGAGTAAATTTCGTTCTTGTTTATCATGAAGCTGGAATTTTCCCAGAGGGAACTGCGAACTGTTTCTACAGGAAACGGAAAGGGGATACTTTTCTTTTGTCGTCAAAAATTTCAAATTTTGTGTCTCAAAATCGACAGATGACAGTGCTGCCAACATCACTGAACTTTAAAACCAATGTTTTTGAATCAGTTAAAGCTTTTACGTAACGAAATTCCTGAAGTTTTCGCAGGAATTGCAGGAACGCTGCTCCTGCTAGTGCATTAAGAAATAAGAATTTTCCCTACGGAACTACAAATTCCCAGCAGGAAAAAGTACTTAATTATGACACTCTCTTTCTTAGAATGTTTTTCTTAATAATAACGAGGAGATAAAAGGATTCTTTGACCCGTCTGACGCAACAAAATTTGAACGAAATAAGCAAAAGAACCTCTTAAAAGGAAACCTAATTTCATTGAAAACTCTCTGGATTTTCTGTGTATTTTTTACCCGAATCGATTCTATTTATCTTAGAAATTTAACCACTGAGAAAAGCTCACTTATAACAGTCGTAGGATATTTTCAACATGTTATAAAAACAATTTTCAATAAGTGAAAAATTGTGATTTTGATCGGAGTGTGTTGTTTTTAATGATTTGGATTCACGTGCGAGGATCGTCCTTTTCTGTATTTATTTCTCGATTATCCTGCAGGATAAATCCTGCATTTGTATTCCGGAATGACGGCACACAACAAAAGCTTTTCCTGAAACTATAATTTTCCGAGGTTTAGGTGAATGTTCTCGGCGATTTAATGGATTCGTTTTGGCTATCGCTGGATGAACATTGTAGAATATTTTAAATAAAAACAGATTATTAGATAATATTCTAGAACTTTCAAACTCCATATTGTATTCACAAGCGTATTTTTTTTATTCCGCGTCGAAACATTCTATACATTTGAGTGAACGTTTTAGAACATTTTAACTAATAGACAGACAATTAGATAATATTCTAGAATATTTCAAACTTCATTTTGTCTTCTCGAACGTATTTTCTTTAATCCGCATTGAAAAATTCAAGAATCATCTGAATGAATGTTTTAAAATATTTTAAATATCAGACAAATCATTAGAAAATAATCTAGAATCTTTCAAACTGCATATTGTTCTCTAGATCGGATTTTCTTTAACCCGCGTTAAAATATTTTGGACATTTTCTAAGTTAACGTTTTAGAATATTTTAAATAGCAGACAGATTATTAGAAAATATTTTAGAATCTTTCAAACTGCATATTGTTCTTTAGATCGGATTTTCTTTAATCCGCGTTAAAATATTCTGGGCATCTTCTAAGTTAACGTTTTAGAATATTTTAACTAATAGACGAAGAATTAGATAATATTCTAGAATATTTCAAACTGCATTTTGTCCTCTCGAACGTATTTTCTTCAATCCGCGTTTTTAAGAATTTTAGGCATCATCAGAATGAACGTTTTACAATATTTTAAATAGTAAACAGGTTATTAGATAATATTCTAGAATCTTTCAAACTGCATATTGTTTTTTAGATCGGATTTTTTTTTAAACCGCGTTAAATTATTTTAGGTATCTTCTAAGTTAACGTTTTAGAATATTTTAAATAATAGACAGATAATTAGATAATATTCTAGAATATTTAAAACAGCATTTTGTCGTCTCGAACGTATTTTCTTCAATCCGCGTGTTGAAACATTCTAGGTATCATCGGAATGAACGTTTCAGAATATTTTAAATAGTAGACAGATTATTAGATAATATTCTAGAATTTTTCAAACTGCATATTGTTCTCTAGATCGGAATTTCTTTCAACCGCGTTAAATTATTTTAGGTATCTTCTAAGTTAACGTTTTAAAATATTTTAAATAATAGACAGATTATTAAATAATATTCTAGAATATTCAAACTGCATAACCAACAAACAAACTGCAAACAAGCGTAATTTTTTTAACTCGTGTCGAAACATTTTAGACATTTGAGTGAACGTTTTAGAATATTTTAAAAAACAGACAGATTATTAGATAATATTCTAGAATATTTAAAGTAGCATTTTGTCCTCTCGAACATATTTTCTTCAATCCGCGTGTTGAAACATTCTAGGTATCATCGGAATGAACGTTTCAGAATATTTTACATAATAGACAGATTATTAGATAATATTCTAAAATCTTTCAAGTTGCATAGTGTTCTCTAGATCGCATATCTTAAATCCGGGTTGAAATATTCTGGGCATTTTCTAAGTGAACGTTTCAAAAACTTTTAAATAATAGGCAGATTATTAGATAATATTCTAGAATATTTCAAACTGCATATTGTATTCTCATTTTAGACATTTGAGAAAACGTTTTAGAATATTTTAAATAACAGACAGATTATTAGATGATTTTCTAGAATATTTCAAACTTTATTTTGTCTTCTCAATCGTATTATCTTAAATCCGTGATGAAACATTCGCCGCATTGTCTGAATGAACGTTTTAGAATATTTTAATCGGCGATTAGACAATATTCTGGAATATTTCAAACTGTCGTGCCAAATCTTTTAGAAATTGCTGGAAAATAGTTTGAAAACCGCCCCTCGCTCCCAAAATGGTGACTTTTGGTGGCACCTTACCTATTAACGTCGCTCCACGTCAAAAATCTGTTTCTAGCTTGATTAATTTTCCAACTTAACCGAAGCCACTGCTCAGTTTTGGAATAAACACATAATGAGCCTGCGGTGCGAGCGTTCTGTGTATTATTTGTAAACGGGTAATGAACACTCACTGTCAATTAAATTCGTAGGTTTATTGTTCGCCTTGGAGCGTTTAACTCGAAATTAAGCTCTTGATAAACACCAAAGAAAACTTTGCCTTCAACAATTCCCTCTTTTTGTATTTTGCTCATAGTTTTCAAGTATGATGAACTCAGACATTGCTTTGTTTATTTAAAGAAAATGCGATGCAATTCCCTCGAGGATTGTTGAGCTTTTATGACAACTGTCACTGTTATAAACATGGCGCAGTTTTATGTAACATACATACAGAACGGGGAATATCACTCATTTGTCTTTTTTGTTTGTTTGAACGGAAATGTAAGGAGAAACATGTGTTGGAACAACCTTGTCGAATTATGTGTATCCATAAATTTCGGCATGTGACGCGCGGTTTTGGGGTGATGAGCGAATAATTGTTTGATTTGCTGCAAAGCGCATCCGCTATTTTTATAGAATATTGTAGTGTTTGTATCGAGCATATTTCAAGTTTCTTCGTATCGTCTCTATTTTATTTTTATACTAGAGAAAACACGCGATCAGCACCAAACTTTGTAATTATATTTTTCGTCTTATTTGAACTGGAACTTCGTTCCTCTCGAGATGTTGGAAAAAAATTGACACTTCGAGGAGATGCTGCTTCCGTTACTGTTAATAATTAAGAGGACAGTGAGAAAAAGAACCGACAAATTAAGTTCAACTTTAAGATCGCAGTTTTTTATCAAAACCGTTGCGCGCGTTGAAATTTCGACTTCTTCTTCTTTTAACATAAGTTGAGTTGATTTATCTTCAGCATGTTGAGAATACAAATTAAGTCATTTGTAAGACAGAGCGATAACCGCAGTTGTGGAAAGATTAGAGAATTAATAGTGGTGGAGGCGCCGGGGGAGTTGCAAAGTTGATTCACTAAACAACGATTAGACTACACCTATTAGAGCTTTTTCACGCTTTTTCTCCATCGATTATGAAGTTGGGGGATAAATTCTCCCAACTTCGGTTTGTTTCGACTGTAGACTCTCCCAAGTTGGAGGTGGGTCGATAACGCTACTATGGAGCTTACTACCAGACCCGTACCTCCTCATAATCATCCGAGCTCTGTATCAGAATCTCCTTAAAGCTCTAACACTGCACATAATTCCAAATATGAGGATTACTCCAATTATCGTTCGCCCGGCGCATCCACCAAAATTGAGAGTATTGAAAAAGCGGTCCAGCAGATCGATTGTTGGCTCTTTTTGCGGCAGACAGTTCAAACCACATTCCAGAGAAGTTCAGTCAGATTCCGATGAACATCCCCCAATTCCAAGACGACAGATTTGACCACAGCTGCGTCATCGAACTTTGATTGGTTCATTATTGCGACCATGATTGTTTCACCTAGAAACCATTGTTCCAACTTCTCCATGTTTCGCTTAAAACGTGAAGTTGCAAACTCCGTCTGGTTGATGTGGCGGTTTAGGGATAAAAGCCGCCCTCGGTGTAGCTCCCGGCTAATGATCCTTTATACCTTTTGTAAATTTTAGTTAAAACGTAATAATTTATCTTCGCTCGAAACCGAACCGCATGTACAATTCCGATTATTTGTAGTCTCTGTCAAAAATTTATGGGGCAATCTGAGAAACTCAGCGCGACTTGTTGGCAATACTCCTAATGAAAACCCTCCATTGCGATCAATATTAATACTGTTTCACTTTTTGCGTATTGTACTCAAGAAATTGGCGCAGTCGGTTGGATCAAATCGAATTTCTCGCGTACATGTCAAATTTCAAGTCACTTAACGAAATTGTTGCCGAGGCAATTTTTTTCTTTTTCGTGCCATACGTTTTATGTTGACAGCTCTACGAAACCATATTAGACACGTCCTAGGAAATCTCGCTTTCGACATAAATTATCTAATCATTTTATTGTTTCGAGATTTCGGACGTGACTGCACTTTTTGTTCTTTCGCATCGTCAATTTATCTTGTCTGGAACAATTTTAAATATATCTTTGGAAAATTGCTCTAGTTGGATGACACTTGTACGCTGCACTCGAATCATATTTTCATCTGAAGAGACGTTCGCAGGAGATTACAACGTTGACGACGGCGAAATGCAACGTGAAATTTATATTGCGCGGAGATAAAAATGACGGGGTTGGTGGTTTATTGCAAAATTGAGCAATTGATGGCTCAATGTGAGCAGCAGATTTTTCTGAGCTTGGGAAAACAAACATTTTTAAAATCTGAGCAACTTAATCTTGAGACTTTGAGAATGAGAACTTCTGAGCGATTAAGACTCTGTAAACCTAAAAATTTGAGAAGGTCTAAATTCTGAGAATTTGAGCACGTGAGAGGAGAATTTGAGAATGTGGAAACTGAGATTACAACGCTTACGACTGCGAAATTTGGAAATTTGAAAATGTGAAAAATTCTGAGAATTTGAGAACCTAAGCATGTGAAAATTTAAGAACTCAAGAATTTGAGAGTTTGAGAGTGAGACCTGAGATTACAACGCTGACAACGACGAAATGCCAAATAGTTGGTGGTTTCTTGCAAAATTGAGCAATTGATGGCTCAAAGTAAGCAGCGGATTTTACTAAAATACTAAAACATTAAGAATCCAAGCAACTTAATCTTGAGACTTCTTAATGAATCTGAGCAAGTCCGAGAGCTTTGAAAGTTGAGATTGTGAGAAATCCTGAGAATTCGAGGCCATGAATCTGAGCATGTGGGACTTTAAGAACACAAGAATTTGAGAATTTGAGAGTCGAAATTGTGAGCAAAACTAAAAATTGAGATCTGAGAACCTGGAAATTTGATACAACTTTTTAGAATTTGACGCTTACAATTAGAATTGGAGCAATTAAGAGCTTAAGAACATAAAAAATTTAGAACATTAATGAATTAACTTGAATTAATTTGAGAGGAGAACACACGATCTAAACAACTAAGTCTTGAGACTTTGAGAATTAGAACGTCTGGGCGATTGAGACTCGATAAAATCCGTGAGGCTGGAAATTTGAGAAGCGAAAAATCCTGAGAATTTAAGATCCGGAATCTGAGCATGTGCGAGTTTGAGAACACAGAATTTGAGAGTCTGAAAGTGTGAGAACTGAGAGTCAGGATTGTGAGCAAAACTCAAAACTGAGATCTGAGAGCCTGTAAATTTGATAAAATTTTAAAAATTTCAGAATTTGAGGCTTAGAATCTGGCAATTGAGGCTTGAGAACATAGAAAAATTGATGGCTCAAAATGAGCGGCAGATTTTGCTGAACTTGAGAGGACAACACACAATTTGAATAAGTCAATTTTAAGACTTTGAGGATTAGAACATCTGAGCGATTGAGACTCGACAAAATCCATGAGCTTAGAAATTTGAGAATGTGAGAAATTCTGAGAATTTAAAGGCCAGAATCTGAGCACGTGAAAATTTGAGTCTCAGAGTGTGAGAACTGAGAGTCGGAATTGTAAAGAAAACTCACAACTGAGATCTCAAAGCCTGGAAATTTGATAAAATTTTAAAAATTTGAGAATTTGACGCTTAGAAGCTAAGGGTATAGAAAATTTAGAAAATTTATGGCTTAAAGTGAGCGGCAGCTTTTCCTAAACTTAAGAGAACAACATACAATCTAAGCAAGTAAATTTTGAGACTTTGAGAATTAGAACGTCTGAGCGATTGAGACTCGACAAAATCGGTGAGCTTGGAAATTTGAGATTGTGTCAAATTCTGAGAATTTGATGCCCACAATCTGAGCACGTGAAAGTTTGAGAACATAAAAATTTGCGAGTGTAAGAATTGGGAGTCAGGACTGTTAGCAAAACTCAAAACTGAGATCTAAGAGCTTGGAAATTTGATAAAACTTTAAAAATTTGAGAGATTGCCGCTTAGAATCTGGGCTATTGAGAGAACATAGAAAATTCAGAAATTTGAACGCAAAAATAAAAAACGCGCAATTTTCCCTCATGATTTTCATTATTTTTGCTATTCAAAACCGCAAATTGGAATTTCGATCTGATAGTACCCTTGAGTTCATTGTCCGTATTTAATTGAAAATATAACAGGAATTTTTGTAAAATAAAAATAGAAAAGTGTATTATTGATTGTGTGTTCCACTATTCAATCTCCGACAAACCCATAAATTCTTAAAATCGCTTTTATTTGCCGTAAAAAGTAAACACAACGTTGAAAAAATTTAGAGCAAATGAATTAAAAACCACCTCCGCGCTTCCACCATTTTTCCTGTTACTTAAATCTCCTTTTTTTCACATAAATACTCACATTCTTGAACATTAATCACCCCTTTTAACTCCTACGTAATCCACAGCACCCTTAAACAAGACATTAAGGGATGCATTCATACCAACCTCGAATTATTCTCCCATTTCGTGTCTTCCAGAATCGCTATAGTCACGCCACCGCCGGCAGTTTTCATCCCTCAAAGGTCACTTTGGTGTATTTTTAATGTAAAAGGGGAGAATCGTTCGACTTTTCACCCCTTGCCTTCGAGAAGACAAATGGTGGTGATGCAATTTTTACAGTGATGGATCGGCGTGTGGACAGTTTAATTTAATTAAAAATAAACAAGTTCGTTCTAAGGGTTGGGTGATCGATTTTATTGCAGTTTTTGGTAACATTTCCTTATTTTTCCAAAGAAAACTTTTTTTACTGTGCAAACTTCCGAGAACTCTCTAGAAATTCACGCGCGTCTTGTGCTATGATTTTTGCACAAAGCTAACATGTCTCTTCAAGGGCTGATTTATTACAAAACTTAATTAAAATCTCATCGTACGTGAATATACTTCTTGATGAATATGCAGATGAAGAACGAGGTGTAATCAAGCGAAGAAAAGCTCTTTTATTTTAAATATTTGGAAATGCGAGCCGGGAGAAAAAGTTAAACTGAACGAACCGAAAGCAAACACCTGTTAGAAAATTTCCAATCTCCATAACTGTAATTTTAATGAGCTTCGCAAATATAACTTTGAATCAATTTGGGTAAAAAGCATGTAAATTAGTCACGGGGTCGATCCATTCGAATAATTGGAAATTTAACAAAGGCGAAATTCATTCTTAATAATTAGTCACATTTCTATGGCACCTTTGTCATCGCTGAACAAAAGTCGATAAAAAATTGTATTAAATTTCTGCAAGTAACCATTCCGCATATCCGCCGCCCCATCAAACAATTGCCCAAACAAGTGTCTGGGGTTTTTTTTCGTGACGTACTAATTAAGCCGCCCCCAAGCTGCTTTTAGCGAGATAATTACACGATTCGTTTTTGCGCCTAGTTTCTCCGATGTTTACTTTCCAAATGACCGCCATTTTCAGAATGAAGTAATTTTATTAATTAACGCAGCGCGTCGAACTTTCTATTCTTTTGTTGTGTTGTTGTTCAATTTATTTTATTGCAATTATGATGGAAGTATGAAAATTTTATGAATTCGAGCTCGTTGGACTAATTAGAATGATAAAGTTCCTGACCGACATTTCTAGGTTTAAAAACGCGCAATTTTAGCGAAATTAGAACTGGATTTGTAATGATATTAATTTAGAGTTGGAATTGTTATAATTAGAATTACTTATTTGGTAAAATTAGTCCGGCGCATCCACCATTTCTATGTCGAATTTAGTAATTAATTTTTAATTTGTAATTGTTCAGAAAACTTTGTGCCGGTAATTGGTAATTGGAGCTCCTTGAAAATTAGTAAAATTTAAAATTAAGTTAAGACGCTTTTTGTAATCACGCCAAAAGCTCTCCTTCGCCCCCCTCGCAGCCGTAATCCCTTTTAAACGCCAATAAATAACAATCTATTCCACTCCCCCGTCTTAAAATGTAAATTCTCTATTCAAATCGTGCAAACGTAAATCCACCCCTAAATTGAATTTAATTTCGCAGATGTCTGACGAGGTCGATCCCGAAAAACACGCCATAAAATAAGGTCAAGATGAGCCGAGACGAAGTGCACATCCGCGATCGCCTTCTTTTCCTCGCAGAATGTTCCAACCCCCACAAACCATTCAACGTCAAACGAAAATCCACCCTAACGAAACAAGGTTCGAAAAGTGGTCCAAAATTGAGCGTCCAGGATTTTGTCAGGATGGATCCTGGGTATACACCGGATATCGAACATCTGGTGTTTCCCGCGAGGAAGAGGAATCCTCAACAGGTGGCGCCGATCAATCCCACGCCGGGGAAGACCAGGTCGAGGTTGGCGGAGATGTTTGCGTTAAGTAGGCATCTGCAGCAGCGGTCGGCCGACAGGGACTCCAAGACCAGGCATCCCACAGTCAATGTAAGCGAAGTCACTGCTTTCATTTAAAGTAATTAATTATTTATTAGGAAATTCAAAGCAAATTAGAACTACTTTATTAATTATAAACTAGAACCGGCGCATCCACCATTTTTATCGGATTTTTCTTCATTGGATCTCGTTAAATTCGCACAGAGTGTAGTTTCCATACTTTCAAAAATAAAAATGAGGCCAATTCAAAGTTTTTTTTGCAAAATTGGTCCTGTAAAGTTTCCCCGAATCGAAACTCGTCGAACTACCCTCAACCCGACCCAAACTTACAAAATGAATTTCGATTAGCTTTTAATCTGCAAAATCTGCTATTGAATAATCCACTAAAACTACATCCGTAAACCTCCACTCCTTTTAATCGCATCTATTTATAGAAAATCTATACGATTTTTTTTCACAAGCTTTCATACCGAAAATAAAATCCCGACTGTTAAACTCCACCGGCATTCTTTGTCGAAAAAGTCAAAAGCACGAGCTTTCGTTTGAATTCAATTACGCGAAACAATACGAGAAACTTTCTTTTTGTTGTTTAAATGAAACTACAGAATTTATTACATGTTCGCTCGAGCATTGTTAACTAAATGTTGATTTCGTTGTTGTAAACTTGTCTGTTTTGAGCTCATAAAAAGAGGGTTTTAAAGAAAAAATATTGCTATTAATGGGATTCAATTCTTTAAAGTAGATGACTTCTGGAAATGGAGCAGAACAAATCATTGAAAGAGAAAAAAGGATTTATTATCCTTTTGATTGTATTGATTTTTGATGTCCTTGGAATGATGAAATACATCCAATTTAGAGGAATTTAATAATTTAAAAAGATGCGAGGGCCGTAATAAATAATATTTTAAAACGGGCTTTTTGAAATTCAGATCTTATAAATATTGAGCGGGCTTGTTTAGACGTTCAAGTCTTCTATATTTTGCCGTTTTGTGGGCAGAATTTTTATTTTTTATTTTTAAAACGTATTCTGAAGTAAGTTTCAGATTAAACTAAACTAAAAGGCGGATTGGCCCCCTTAAAAATATCTTCACATTACTTTTACTTTTCATTCTTTTTAAATTCTCCTGAAATTCTTTATTAATTCTCTTCGGATGTTTCAAATTATCCGTATTTTTTTTAGATTCTCCTTAGTTTCTTTAGAATCTCTAGTTTGGTCTAATTCTTCTAACGTGCTCAATATTTTCTTCAGCTTTGTTTAAATTTTATATAAATAGATATTTATTACACAGGGTGTTCTTGAAACGCATGTACAAAAGAGTGTGTAATTCCTGGTCACAGATTGAGCCTATTAAAAAAAAGTTTTAATAGAAGTCACTAATAGAATTACTTAAAAATTTCAATAAATTTTCTTGTGCGCCACTGATTTAAAAGTGAACAAAAATCAAGTTGCTGGTTGCTTAGGAAACAAGTCATTTCAGGTGCGATTTTTGCCAGTGGTGTAGAAAGTCCGTGGATTAGGGTTAATTTTACCTTCTCAGTTTTTAAACTAAAAATTGATTTTTCATACAGGGTGTTAGGTAACGTTACGGCCATAGGAAAAGGGGTGATGGAGGCAGCCGTGAAAAGTAATGTTTCGAAGTTTTTTTCGGGTTTTCTTGAACTGTTTAAGAGCTGGAAGGCTTTTAATGTGACCAATCCGGGAACAATTTGCATAAGGTTACAAAAATTTGCATCAGAGTTACTGAAGGAAATTTTTTGTTTGACGTCTAACTGACAGTTCTTATTTTTTATCAGTGGCGTACCTTTTCCATTTTTGTGGACATCACAAATCAAGTTCGTCAAAACGAAAATGTGTTGGGTACAATAAAGGAAACATTGTTGCGTCGTTTACAATTATGTGTTCAACAAGATGGTGGCCATTTTGAACATCTATGGTAATGTTGCTTTATTGTCTGTTTTTTGAATAAAATTGCGTTGTTTTTCCCTTTTATTGACGCCACTGATTTAAAACTTCAAATGTGACGGGAAAGTGACAAATTATTCGTTTGGTCCGAAAGCTACTTGGATTTCTGTAAAATTGAAAAATTATTTGCCATTCTCTTGGTCAATTTTAAAGCCTTGTAGCTTTTTAACTAAAAAGTTTGCCTTCCTTAATTACCCATTAATCTATGGCCGTAACGTTACCTAACACCCTGTATTTCATGCTCCTTCTACACTGCGTTTCAAAAAGATTTTCATCTAGTCGCTCATGAATTTCCGTACAAATTAAAAAATTCCGCTGTACAATTATAATGATTGGAACGTTTGTTAGATAACTTCACAATAATTTTTAAAAATCATTAAATAGACACTGATCTAGGCCAACTGAATCGCTGAAAAGACAAAACAGACTCAAATTTTGGTTAATTTTTGTGTTTGTTGTTTAAATTCTTTCCTTATTGGCGATTTTGACGTTTGACAAGTGTCAAGTTCAAAGTGGCAGAACTAGTTCAAACACTGTACAATGCGAGCGGCACAAAAGGAATTACGTTCCAAAGGTAATCGAAAATCATTTTGAAACACGGTGTAGAATGGCGCAAAACTGTTTTGTATAAACATTTCAAAAACACCCTGTATAACAGTGTTAGAAAGCAAATTATTTACGACAATTCTTGAGATCGTAGACCGAGTAAATAATTTGTTCTAACACTTGAATGTAATACTAGATTTTAGCCAAAGCCTCTGTTGGTTGCAATTAAGACAATAAAAAAAAATCACAGAAGTGACAGCAGTGACAAATTTTTAACATTTAGAGTTATGCCTGCGTTGTTGTCATGGAATTGTAAAATAATTTTCTTTATGGTTTCTAGAGAGTAATAGAGTACTTTATCTGACTCAAATGAGTGAATAAAGATCACTTTATTAATGCATTTTGAATAAAATAAATTTATTTTTCTTGATTTCACTGCAAGATATCGCCACTTTGTAATTAAAATTACTAAAGCCACAATCAAACCGATATTTTTTTGACAGAAATCCAATTCTAATATTCCAATTCCCGGGGCGTTTCCATTTTAAGTCCCACAAATTACAAATCGTGTAATTTCCTCTAAAAAAATTGTATCCGGCGAGTTTTCCAGCTTCTTAACGAAGAAAACTTTTTTTAGTGTTTTCATTTCTAGTTTAAATATGATTTATTACGGTCGGTATTTGGATACCTCAAACGAGATTAATGAGCTGTAATTAATTACAGTGCAGTGAAAAGAAATGATCAGAAATTCGAGGGTTGAAATGCCAGTCTAAAAATAATCTGATTTGACCTTTACTTTTTCTGTCGTCATTTTGGACCAATGAGCACAATCAATACCCCAAGGTCATTACGTCAGTTGAGGGTACTATTCCCGCGTTTCTAAAAAGATTTCTGACTTCCTGCAACTTCGTAACTTTTTAATTCTACTTCTTCTTTAATTTCCTTTGTAATTTTCGTAGATCCATCAAGGTGTCAGAAACATTCTCAAAATGTTTTTTTACAGCGAAGTGTCGACAGCGTGATGGGTCCAAGTACCAACGCCGCGTTGGGCGCTCGCACTGCGGAGACTGTTCGAAGGTGGGTGACTGGAGCCGAAGAACCGGTCCGTCAGAGCACCAACACGAGAATCAGTCCCGTCGCGGAGTCCGACATGGCCACAGCCAGGTGAGTAGTCGCTTCGTGTTTGTGGGGTTGTTTTCTGGGTCTAAGGGTTGTTTCACGGAAACGTGGGCAGATTTTACGTAACGCGGCGGTGTTATGTGTGTGTTAATTGTACAGGAAATGATTTATTGCGTAAATGTGGCGAATTTCTCTTTTATATTTCCTTAGTTTAAGTATGTTTTCGTTATGGAATGTCCTATATTTTGGTTTCCGCGCGAACGGGTGAGTGGTCGCGCTCCTATGGAATGTCCTTTTTATCTTCGATCTTCGCGCTTTTTGTGTAAACCCATCAAATCGCAATTGCTTATCAATTAAGTCTCTGGTTCTTCGGCCTCCATCAAACCGGTCGCCTTGGTAAAAACAAATTCCATTACCGTCGAAACCGCCTAAGAAATGACCCATCGTTGGGTAACTGTAATATTTTCGCAAGGTGACCAGTCGTGTAGGCTGGTAAATTCAAGGATTATGCGAATATGGTAACGCCAACCAAGTTCATTGTCCATGGAGCAATCCGTGGGTGAACTAACCGTACCCCCAATAATCTCGCTTTGGTTTCCAGAGGCCCCAACGTCTCCGTGCTGCATCTCCGTAGCACAACGGAGCCTTGGGAACCCCAAACTTCCACCAGTCGGACGTACCCGACGAAAACGGTGCCGACATTGACCAAACATCAATCTCTTAGCGGTCCGTACAAATGGACCAACTCCTCGAATTTTCATTCAATCAGCGAAGTAAACAACTCGGAGTTGTTCGTTGGCGGTAACGTCAACAGAGAGTTGTCGCCGGTGCGTTGGTGCGACCGCGAAGTCGATGGGGTTTACCTCGGCCGCTCGGGGTGGGTGCAAGTCCAACAGCGGTCGCTGGACGACAACCGAAGGACGATTTATACGCCGCTGCGACGCACGGGGATGAAGTTGGCTCACTATAACAGCGAGCCGGGAAAGTGTCCTGAAGGACTCTCGTTACCCGAGAAGGAAACCGCTCCGAGACCCGCGCACTTGACTCTGCAAACGCAGGAGTTGGAGAGGAGGAAGACGCCGTCCCCGCAACCGGAGACGTTTTCTCCTCCGCCCATCACGCCGATCATATCGCCGCCGCCGGCGTTCCAGGATAAGAACAAGAAGACGCTCACCAAGACGAAGACGTTTTTTGGGAAGACGCCGTTTTTACCGAGGTCGAATGCGATTGATAGTGATGAAATTACGCCTCCGGCGTCGCCAAAGACCTCGAAATGGAAGTCGATGTCGATGCCCACGCAGATGAGGAGGATCCAACCACCGCCTCCACCACCTGTTAGTATTCCCGAGAGGAGGATTCCTCAGACCAAATCGTTGGAAGATACCACAGCCATTCGGAGGTCACTTTTTGTACAACGCCACGGAGAATCCTCTTCGTCTTCGTCTTCTTCGATGGGCTTCCGAAGTTTAGATAGTTGCGTCAATCGCCCCGTTATGCCACGTTTATCCGAAAATACCGACTCTTCGATCGACGTCTACGAAGACGCCGACGAAGAAGACAACAACAGTTCTTCCATTAACATTAGCATGGTCAATATGAACGTTTTTAGTGATTTCAACAAACCGAAAGAGAAGATCTCGCCTTCGAATAGACCGAATAGATTGCAGTATTATCGGGGGCAGTTGCGGAAAGCCCCCACGGTAACAGAAGGGAGTAAACCTCCAAATTGCGCTTCCCCGGGATCTTCATCGAGTAGTAGTAACGAGTTTCCTTCGAGATCTCCCATGGGGTCGACCCAACAAATCAGAAGAGTGACGCCTCGTCCTTACCAACCCATGAAAGTGCCGCCGCCTCCTGAAGATCCGTTACAGCGCGTGCGACGCTCTCGTAGTCTCCAATTACCGGATAAGAAAGCTCCTCCGAATTACCCTCTGAGGGTGTCTCCCCAACACCCCGACCTCCATCGACCGGTTATTAAAATGGGCACGCAACTCGACCGCACCAAGCGCTTGACCAAAATCGAGAGCACCCTCACCGAGGAGGATCTCCTCCGTGAAGCTGAAGTCGTCACCAACTATCTGTACGGCACTCGCACCCGCGCCGCCGCTCAAGCCCTCCTCATGCAGCGCTACGCCAACCTGGCTAAAGAAGAGAAAAAAGAACCCCCGAAACCCACCAACAACGGTCTAACAGTCTACTTCGTCCCCAACCCCAAAAAAGAACGCCCGAAAGTCCTCCACCGCGGCTCAACCACCCCCAACCTCCCTCTCGCTAAACACGTCTTCGGCCCCCAAGTCGAGCCTCCCGCCCCCAAAAACCCATGCAATTCCGACACGTGCGACTTCTGGCCCCACTGCGCCCACCGCGAGTCTCTCAACCGCGAATTCATCATGCGCTCTTCCCAGAGTTATCCAACCCATCAAAGATCTTTAGATTCCACGAGCAAACCTCGGAGGGTCAGTCCCAACAAACCGCCGCTTTCCCAAAAAGAGTACGAAAAGAAGACATCGCCGGTCTCGGGGCCGTTTGGCACTGTGAGTAGTTCGTCGAGTAGCAGTGACGTGTGGTTAACAACGTCCGATCGGACGATTGGTAAAAACGCGAAGAGTTCCGGTGGTTCGACACCGTTAGAAGAGTTACCACCGCTGTCGGATAAAGGGCGCGAAATGATTTTAACGAGACCGGGAAGTGCGCCGACGGAGGATCGCAGTGCCGGCTTCTTGGAGTCGCAGCAGAGATCGATGTCCTTGCCGAAGAGTTTTCTTTCTGGCAGCCATCAGCAAGGGTACGTGGACTTGGTGTGCAAGCATGTGATTTTTTTCGTTGTTTAGTCTTATTGGCACCACTGTTAAACTAGTTGACATTCAAATTCCAAGGCCCGCTTCGACACATTTGCGAAAACATGAAAGTGGCATTCCACGAAAATTAGAAAGTGGGCGAAGTAAAGTACGAAAATGCGAGAAAAACGAGCTCAGCAGCGAAAGTTATCAATAAAAATGTGAAAGATGCGCTCACATTCTTACAATTTTTCTGTAGAAACGTAAAAAGTAATTACTTGTTGTACTAAAATTGTTGCTATTTTTCCTCTGGGATTGAAATTCAAAGCAGACGGAGCGAAAAAACAAATTACAAAACAAAAACTAATTTCCTTTCATACGAGGCTACCAAAAGAAATTTATAATGAAGTTTGTCCGTTTCTTGAATATTTTCGCCAAACTCTGTCATGTTGACTATTTTAGGCAGCGGGTCACGACCTGGAGCCACCCCTGGCCACAATTAATAAAGAAAATTGCCCCATTGTTTGGTTATTAATAATCACGGCGCCCATTTGTTAAACAATTTACGCATGAAACCGCCTGTGGTAAAATTGTGCTTTTTAAAAAATCACCCAAACTTTACAGGCAATTAATTACAAAAACACGATTCGATTAAGCGTCTGTCAAAAAATAATTGATGCATCGTCTAATTGCGCTTTTAATTAAAATTGGACAAAAATCCAAGTACGAACCTGTTACGCCTAAGAGCTACTGGAGTGTTATAAAATAAATCAACCGCATATTTCCATAATTAATTTGAGCGAAATGTCAAAGGACGTGTGTTTTCAAGTTTATTTTACTCGATGTGGAGATATTGCGTTCATTTGTCATGGGTGTAAATTGTACGGTTGGTAACTAGGCAGAGCCGCCAACAGAATTCCGATCCTAAAGCCTGTTTAGAACATGTGGTTCCTTCGCGTTCTTTATAAACTTGCAAACATCATAGGAAATTTCAAAGAGATTTATATTCATATCCTTGAATTTACTTTATTCAGCGTCCACCGACTTGACATCTCTCTATAAAACACACAAAAGCTTTTCATTCGAAATTAACTCAACTGTAAAAATTGTGTATTCGCAAGCACTAAACAATATTTTTGATAACAACGCGTATTTATTTCTTTCATTTGCACTGAGGTTCTTTGAAATGGAAATTGTAAAGGAAATCTCGCTACAAGGATTTTTCACTACTTTTACTTTTTATCTTTATTGTTTACTTATAATTTATAATTCCCGTTATAACGGTGTTAACATTGTGAATATTAATAAATAGTTGAGATAGTGAAAGTCTGCTATGTTATGAATGGCAATGATGGGTTTGTTTTTTTCGGACCTTGGATTGAAATATGTACCATATGGTCTGCGTTACATAAAGAAATTCGTTGATTTGCAATGAGGTTTTGTGTTGCGAAATCATCAAGACAGCTGTGATTATACAGGGTGATTTTTTTAAATCACATTTGGTCACGCTTAATGGGAAGTTTTTTGAGCACTGGGTGTGTTAAGATGTTTCGTAATCCAGGTCTTTAAACTAGGTCGTCTGGTATAATTAATTTGGTACCGTTTTGAAGCTTAGGAATCGAGTTATGACTGATTTTTCTTTTTTTTTTGAGCACTCGTCATGTAACCATCGGTGGTCAAAAGAAACACATTGATAAAAAGTCATAACAAATAGGAATAATCACATTTTTAACTGGGTCACTCAGTATATAGAATTGGCTACTACGTTGAAGTTTAAGATTCACACTGTGTTTTTTGAGCACCAGTTTTGTAATCACAGGTGTTCAAAAAATGACACGTCAGTAAATGTTGTAATGAAGTTTGGGAGTCCACACTACTTTAAATGGGTCGCACAGTATAACAAATTCGATACCAATTTAAAGCTTAAGACGGACACTGTATCTCCAAATTTTTTAATTTTTTTTTTGAGCACTCGTTTTGTAATCGCAGGTGTTCAAAAAATGATGACAAAAACTATAAAAAACTTCTGATATCGACATCTCGCTTATTTTTTTGAGTAAACTTAAGTTATTAATTATACATCAGTGTACGCAGAATTTTCCGCAGATTCCAAATCTGGAATTGAAATTCAGTTTCCACAACAAATAACTGAGGTATGGCCGATCAAAGTTTCGGAAAGTTGATTGTCATTTTTCCTCATTTTTCGTAATTTTTAAAGTTAAATATCTCGGAAACTATTTGAGATATTGAGATGCGGTTTGCACCATTCTTTTTCTCGGCTCATTTTACGTTAGAAAATGTTCTCAAAAGCCCAAAATTCGATAGTCGATTTTTCGCGAAAAAAAATTCTAACTCAAACGATGAAAATTTTTCATTTTTTTTATTTTTGGCCATAACTCGTAAACTATTTGTGCGATTGATCTCAAATTTGGCCAGTAGATAGATTTCGAGCTCCTTTTTCGACTGATGTATAATTCAAAGCTATTAAACGTCGTTTTCATTTTTAAAACATTGATTGAAAATCACCCTAAAATGACGTCTTCAAAACCGTTTTTGGCCAATGCCTCGTTTATTTATTAAGAAAACTCAACAAATATGGGCTCATTTTACGCAAAATGTCACGCTGGATCCAAAAACATGAGAATTTTCAATTTTCGTCAACAAATAAGTGACTTATGGCCGTTTGAATTTTTGGGTTGTCGCCAGAGGGCCAAATTTTTGAAGGTTCGAAACAATTAATGCTCGATATCTCAGAAACTATTTCAGATATTGAGATGCGGTTTACGCCATCGTTTTTCTCGCGATTTTTTACATAAGAAATAGTTCTTTAATTTTCCACAGTCGAAATTTGCAAATTTTCGCAAAAATTTATGACTAAAACTATGCCAAAATTCTGAAATCGATATCTCGCTTGTTTTTTAGAGTAAACTTGAGTTATTATACATCAGTGAACGCAGAATTTTACGCAGATTTCAAATCTGGGATTTAAATTCAGATACGACAACAAATAACTGAGTTATGGCCGATTAAAGTTTCGGATAGTTGATTTTCATTTTTTCTCATTTTTCCCAATTTTCAAAGTTAAATATCTCGGAAACTATTAGAGATATTGAGATGCGGTTTGCGCCATCGTTTTTCTCGGCTCATTTTACGTTAGAAAATGTGCTTAAAAGCCCAAAATTCGATAGTCGATTTTTCGCAAAAAAAAATTGCGACTCAAACGATGAAAATTTTTCATTTTTTTTTAATTTTTGGCATAACTCGCAAACTATTTGTCCTATAGATCTCAAATTTGGCCAGTAGATAGATTTTAAGCTCCTCTTTCGACTGATATATAATTCAATGCTATTAAACGTCATTTTCATTTGGAAAACATTGATTGAAAATCACCCTAAAATGATGTTTTCAAAACAGTTTTTGGCCAATACCTCGTTTATTTATTAAGCAAACTCAACAAATTTGGTCTCATTTTACGCAGAATTTCACGCTGAATCCAAAAATATGATATTTTTTTAAAATTTGTCAATAAATAACCGAGTTATGGCCGTTTGAAATTTTGGGTTGTCGCCAGATGGCCAAATTTTTGAAGGTTCCAAACAATTCATGCTCGATATCTCGAAAACTATTTGAGATATTGGAATGCGGTTTGCGGCATCGTTTTTCTCGCGATTTTTTACATCAGAAATAGTTTTTAGATTTGCCAATAGTCGAAAGTTGCAAATTTTCGCAAAAATTCATGACTAAAACTATGGCCAAACTTCTCATATCGATATCTCGCTTATTTTTTAGAGTAAACTTGAGTTATTATACATCAGTGTACGCAGAATTTTTCGCAGATTTCAAATCTGGAATTTAAATTCAGATTCGACAACAAATAACTGAGTTATGACCGATCAAAATTTCGGAAAGTTGATTTTCATTTTTCCTCATTTTTCGTAATTTTTAAAGTTAAATATCTCGGAAACTATTTGAGATATTGAGATGCGGTTTGCGCCATTCTTTTTCTCGGCTCATTCTACGTTAGAAAAAGTGTTCAAAAGCCCAAAATTCGATAGTCGATTTTTCGCGAAAAAAAAATTCCGACTCAAACGATGAAAATTTTTCATTTTTTTTATTTTTGGTTATAACTCGTAAACTGTTTGTCCGATTGATCTCAAATTTGGCCAGGAGATAGATTTCGAGCTCCTTTTTCGACTGATGTATAATTCAAAGCTATTAAACGTCGTTTTCATTTTGAAAACATTGATTGAAAATCACCCTAAAATGACGTCTTCAAAACCGTTTTTGGCCAATGCCTCGTTTATTTATTAAGAAAACTCAACAAATCTGGGCTCATTTTACGCAAAATGTCACGCTGGATCCAAAAACATGAGAATTTTTAATTTTCGTCAACAAATAACTGAGTTTTGGTCGTTTGAATTTTTGGGTTGTCGCCAGAGGGCCAAATTTTTGAAGGTTTAAAACAATTCGTGCTCGATATCTCGGAAACTATTTCAGATATTGAGATGCGGTTTGCGCCATCGTTTTTCTCGCAATTTTTTACATAAGAAATAGTTCCTTGATTTTTTACAGTCGAAATTTGCAAATTGCCAAATTTCTGATGTCAACGTCTCATCTCATCATTTCTAGCTAATTTTTTAGAGTAAACTTAAGTTTTTATAAATACTGGGTCACCCAGTACAACAAATTTGAGACTACAATAAAGCTTAAGATTCACCCTGTATATTTATTTTTTTGTCAAAATTTTTTGAGCGCTCGTTTTGTAATTACAGCTGTCAAAAAATGACAAAACAGTTGAAACTTGTAACGAATGTACAACTTTATGAGATTCAAAATTTTTGGCCCCATAAAGGTGCACGAATCTTGCTCCGGGCATCCCTAAAAACTTCCCTAATCTCCCCATCTAATTAAATTTCCTTATCACCTCCCTTTTCACCCTTTGACTCGCACATCTTCCATCTCTTTGTAGGTACCAAAAAACATCTCCATTATAATCCACTTGTTTTTAAAGTGATCACAGCCCTCCTTTCCATTACAAGTAGGATTACAAATTACAATCATTGCCGATCTTTTGTCAAAAGCCCTCTTATTTTGTATTCTTCTCCGAGAGCTTTCAGTTGAAGTGTATCGATTTTACCACACAAATACACAAGTGATTGATGTGTTGCCTATATAAACCGATTTCAAATTTATAGCTTTAAAGAGATTTAATTAAAACAACAAAGAGCGAAGAATTACTCTCATTAAACCCGATAATTACCTTCACAGACACTTTTTTTATTCCACACGAACTTTAAGTTGCTAATTTTATTAACTCGGTCGAGTTAAAATAAGCGTTCTTTTAATAAAACTCAATTTTATTTATTCGTACTGTAATATTTTTAGATTAAATGCGGAAGTCCCAGCGAATTTCCCAATTGTCTCATTAAAGTGCAGGGCCGGGCTCAAGATCTGCGTTTAACCACAAGCCATTTTACCTCAGATAACTTAATTTAAGCGGGCTCTTTGTTTTCGTAACAAACGGAAGAAAGCCCACAATGCCACGCTCGCTATTGTAACACAATCAATAAATCACAAGTACAAGAATTTGGAGCAGGGGCGTATTCAGAGTAAAAGCAGCAGCTTTGAATTTTTCATACAGTTGGTAGCACTGTCGCATATCGATTTCACGCGTCAATCTTATCCGGCTTCAAAGGAGCTATGAGCTCTACTCGTGGATTATTTACGTAGCTTCAAGCAAACACGTAACTTTTGCATTAAACTAAGGTAATTATTTTAGTCAATGAACCTGAATTATTATCACGTTAATTTCCACATGGAAAATCAAAGAGGAGGAATTAGATAAGAAACTAAATCTAGGGGAATTAGTTTTTTGCGCATTCTCAAAGAGCACCTTTGTAGCCTCTATGGTATTCCGATCCCCCTGAATAATTCAGGTCAAATTTAGCTAAATTACACCAAGAAGCACTGCTCAGTCTTGATATAGTGTTATTATTAACACAGTGTGAGCACTGGGAGAAAACGGGATTAAACTTTGAAACTAGAAAAACCCCGTCTGGATTACTAACACCTTTTTTTGTTACAGGTGAGTTGCGTTGGCTACACTGAGTGGACACTTTCCGAACGCTCCATTATGGTAATGTAATGTTAGTTTAGTATGATAGAGTTGGCAACGCCTCCGGTAAATCTACCGGAAACTTTACATGACTGATTACCAACTTACGAACTTGAAAGTTCCTTCGCATTTTTCATTTAAAATTCCAACAGATCTCCCATTTATAATTTAATTGGTGTTGGAAAAATGTTTCGGCTGCATTTTATTATGCACATTTTGAAGTCTCGAGGTTGTCAAAAATGGGGATGGAATTTTTAATTGTGGGAGATGCGGCTGCATTATCGTCAAACGGATTTTGACAGTTGGTAGCTTTGTTATAAAACTCACAATGGCGACTTGTAGATCCAAGCCGAGATTTTGGGATTTTTACATTTTGGGGAAGTGTAGTTCCACCCCCTGACCAATTTCACCCTTTCAATTCCACCCCTAAACGAAGCGTAGAACGGATTCGCATCAAACCAATTCAAATCCAAACGATAACAAACCATCAATAATGCACAAACGAAAATCAATACGAACATTACTATGCAGCGCCCGTTTCCAACCCCCATCCCTTGTACAGTTACACGGCTACCTGTCTTTCTTTACATTTCCTGTTCAATCTCGACGAAACAGCTGTTTTCTATTACTTCGTGCGACGAAGCACGTCTTCCGCTATCTGATCTGAAAAGAATTATAGGGACGTAAAAGCGACAGATTTCGCTGGATAATTAACAGACCTAATTTGTAAGTTCAAATTAATTAAAGGGTCAATTACTTAATTCGATTGGTGAATTAATTGTTTCACTTTCACTGACCGGTTGCACGTAATTTCTGATGTGACAATAATTATTAATTATTTATAGCGGCAATTTGTTAATTACTTTTTCATTTTCTAGAGTTGTTTATTTTGTTCTGGATGATCGGTTTTGGGGAATTAATTAACTTTCATGTTATTTACAGCGGAAGCTGATTTAATAACAAATAAAATTTTAGTTATGGATAAAGTGACCTACATATTGGCAAATTTTGGAATATCAAATGTGAATAATTAACATTAAAATTCAATTAGAGATAAAATTTGTAATTGAAAATTAGTTCTTCTTTCTGCTCTTGTGGTCTGACTTTTTTCCTCTTTTGTTTCTTCAACTCTATGTCATGTTCACTTTTATTTTATTCTCCAGTGTCCTACCGGTGGTCGGTGAAGTAAGCGAAGAAGAGTTGTCTCCACACATTGGGTAAAGTTTTTCCAAAAATTTGAATGTTTTGATTCTAACTGTTCCATGTCCACCATCATCGCATCAAAACGAGCACAAAGGGTTGATTTACCCCCGCCCCTCTGCCCTCTGTAGATTACCCTGTGGTGTCATTTCGTTCATGGGTCATTTTGGTGTTGCATGTGACCCCTCCATGGGCGCGAAATTCGAATCCCGAAGGTCACCTCCGAGTTCAAGGCGAAATCTTTACGTAATCGTCGCGATTCACTTTCCTGCCGTCAAACAGGTGTTTCCGAAGCTTGCCGAGGTCGTGGCGCGCACGAGATTGACCCTTAAATCAGAGGGCGCTACGGTTGAACCATCCCCTACCACGGCGACGGCGGAGATTGGCCACCGCGTGCGCTGAGCTTTCGGTTCTTCAGTAGACGGCGTGTTTGCGTTGTTGCGAGCATGCACCGGTGCATGTATGGGAGAGTGGGTAAAAGTTGAGTGCGCGATGGCGACGTCCCTTAAGGGTGGCAGACACAGCTGGCACTTTTCATCTGTTGATTGTTTAGTTTCAAGTGGTTGTGAACCCTCCAGGAATTGGCGTCCGGAGCGACGACGCGCCACAATGTAAGATCCTAAGGAATGACCCGTAGATCCCGGAAAATTAACACGTGGAATGCAGCCACATTAAACTCGCGCACGATTTTTTATTTTATTTTCGTGTTGGTAGGACCGCTTCTTTTGAATATTTTAGCGGCGCGCAGATGGGCGGAGTTGAATCAAGGATGGAAATTTGCAAATCGATTTTCATCTCGTTTTTTTAAGCTGAGCGTAATTGGCGATTTTTTTTAATTGAATTTTTTCCTCGATCGATCGGATAAATAATGGTTCGCCCGTACTTTGGGGTTTGTTCGGTTACAAAAACAAAATTTCCGAAGATGTGGCGGGGGTGGTGGTTGAAGAGGGATCGAGTCGCCTCTGGTGGCTGTCAAATTGAGTTTCTGCCCGCTGGTTTCCAAGTTTTTAGAATGACGAGGGTTTTACTTTATGACGTCAATGGAAAGAGGCAAATGAGCAAAGAAGCAAATGAGAGATTAATTTAACACAATGAGCAATGCGATGTGAAGGAGTGAATGAGCACATTAAAGAGGCGACGGAATAATTGCGTTTGCAACGAAGTAAATGAGAATCAATAAAGAGCAAAGAGCGGAATGAGCATAGTAAACGAGCAATGGACTCAAATTAATGAGGAAAATGAGCAAACAAAAGGATATTGAAATGAGCCCAAATGAGCAATGTCATATGAACGAGCGAACTAGCAATTCACCGATGACAACGTAGCAAATGAGCAGATTGACAAAGAGCAAAATGAGCACAGAACAACGAGCAATATACTCAAATAAATGAGGAAAAGGAGGAAACAAAGAGAAATGAGCAGATCAGCAAAAGTCAAATGAGCACAGATCAACGAGCAATATATCTACTCAAGGGAGCCCAAATGAGCAGTGTCATTTGAACGAGCGAACGAGCAAATGACTGACGACGACGTAGCAGTTGAGCGAATCAGCAACGATCAAAATTAGTGCAGACCAACGAGCAATATACTCAAATAAATGAGGAAAATGAGCAAACAAAGGGAAATAAGCATATCAGCGAAGGGTCAAATGAGCACAGATCAACGAGCAATATACTCAAATATATGAGGAAAATGAGTAAACAAAGAGAAATGAGCAGGCCAACGGGCAATATACCTACTCAATGGAACCCAAATGAGCATTGCTATTTGAACAAGCGAACGAGCAAATGACCGACGACAACGTAGCAAGTGAGCAGATCAGCTAAAAGCAAATTGAGCACAAACCAACGGGCAATAAATGAGGAAAATGAGCAAACGAAAGTAAATCGAGTTGAGCTAAAATGAGCACTGCCATATAATTGAGCAAACGAGTAAATGAGCACATCAGCAGAAAGCAAAATGAGCACAGACCAACAAGCAATATACTCAAATAAATGAGAAACATGAACAAACAAAGGGAAATGGACAGATCAGCAAAGGGTCAAATGAGCACAGATCACCGAGCCATCGAGCAATTGACCGTCGCACAAACCAGCAAACGAGCAGATCATCAATGACGAAAAAAATTAGAAAACTGAGCAAACGAGTGCGCCACTCCTAACTGAAATAACGAATGATCAAAGGGGCCCGGTCAGAGCGCTGGGGCGCCCCATTTTTCAAAAATTCCTGCGTCTGCTCCAACACAACTTTACGTAATCGCCAAGTGCGGAACCGGTCTAAACAATTCCAAAGTGCAAATTCGTCTAAAACTCGGATGATATCACCGATCGCAAGATAAATGACTCTTTTTTTTGATTCGACCTCCAATTCCGCCAAAAAATGACGTTTGATAATTGTACCTGCATTCCATCCGCCCCGGCTTTCACTTTTCTTCGTTCTAATGATCCAAAGGTCTTGCAAATGCCAAAGAAAATTCTTTAGTCGCGTTGCCAGCCCGTTCTGTTTTCGCAACCGTTAATGACTGCTTCCTTAATTGTTGGAATTCGTTAATTAGTCATTCAGTGATCTAATAATAGTTTTAACGTGTTTGGAGTTGCGGAATTGAACTTTGTTGTGTTTACGCGGTTTGAGGTCGGGGATCCTGAAATTAGAGAAATTCGGTCGATATTTCATCGATTTTGGAGAGAAAACGGATTTTCCCGGCGGAAATAAAGGTCCTCGCATTTAACGGAATTATATGCTCCGGGCTTATCTTTTTAAAATCGCTAAAGTTGCTGAAATTTATTTCAGGAAACTGTGGGCGTTTACTTATTAAAAAGTTGCGTACACGGCAAAGTGGCTTTGAATCCAGAATAAATTCCGTCGTTAATTTTAATAAATGCGTTAAATATTTGCAGCGGGATAAATATTTAGTTCATAAAAGTCTCATTATTGATTCACCTGTTTTGTCCTCTTGACACACTGCGTTTTTATAAAATCTTCTTTAATTGGTGATTTGCATAAAATCGTTAGCGCTAATTCCCGTTAAGAACTAAAAAAACAGAGTTGACTTTTATGTGCAAATGTTTGATCATGGGCGTCGGCGTCGTGTTCTCAATTTATAAATTATGATTTGTTTCTCGATCGATACTAATTACTGACAAAACTTTGTTAACTGTCAAATGAAGCGCACTTTATTGGCTTCCTGTCCATCAAAAGGAAGATTAAGTTGTTTATTTACCAATCAGAAGAGTGCAAACTTGGGGTCCCAAGTTTCGTGTTAATTATTAGCGATCCTTTCTTCAGTTTGACGTTTCTAATTTCATTGGGGGCGGAAAAAATTACTTGGGTTACATAGGGGGTCTTCGAACGGATCGAAACTAGTGCGGTTGTACGGCAGCTTCCAATCGGATAGACCTGAATGTTCGTTTTAAAACAAACTAAATTCCCTTGAATTTAGATAGAATCTAATCCAAACTAACTCCATTTTCCCTGAATGGAAATAGTTCGTATTTTCCTACTTTTCCCGCAATAAAAAGGGAATTCCCGGCGGAAAACTCGGCTCTTCCTCGTTAAAATTCCAGCGCATTATCCCAATGAAACTTGAACACCTTTGGAATTTATTAATACATTTCAGTGGCCACTGTTTCAAACTCAAATGCGAACAGTAATCTACACATCATGAGTGCAAAGTGTGTGTTACACGACCGAGCTTGAATTTCCCTGAGCGGATAAACAGTAATCGGATTATCTCGCTTCGCTGTCTTCAGGTCATTTTTATTCAAAACTGCGATTAGTCGCCGTTTTCTAACACCTGAGGAACTACAAAAAACGCATCCATCGTAAAATTCGATTCTATTGTGGAAAATCGAGCATGTCCTGCGGAAATCGGTTCAATTGTTCGTTTTGTTACGACACGAGGGTTATAATAAAAAACAAGTGTTTGTATGGACGCGGCTTAACTTCTAGTTAATTTTAGCCGGAAAACAAATTAGGATGGCACAACGCCAGTGCTAAATAATTTCTTGCTCTTTTAAATCTCGACTGAAAATATGACGCGAATTTCCAGATCAACACGTTTTTATAATGGAAATTACTTTTTCTCGTCTGCTATTGAGTTTGAGCTGATGAATTGTAATGAAAAGTAATTTGGAAAATTGATTGGATCGTAATTAAGAGCGAACTCAAAGATGCAGTGTCAGAAACACACTCGTTCAAAGGGAAATTTTAATAAAACCGGCCAAAAATCGTGCTTAGCGTCGGCTGTGGGTAATGAAGGCACGTCTGAGCCGATTTTTTCCTCGCCGCTGCATACGTACGCGTTTTTAACGAGCTTATCGAATTTTCCAAGTGAAGAAACCAATTGCTTCCACTCGAAAATGCACTCTAAAGCGCAGAAGTGCTCCTCGAGGTTAGTGCCCGTTTCAACATTGATTCAATTCGCGTCTGGATGCTCTGTGCAAACTGCAGCATCTTCGCTAAATTTGTGGTCATGTGAAAATGTCTTTGTTTGGTATGACACGCTCGATCAATCAGACACGTACGTCTTTTTTTCTTGGGCCATTCCGATTCCAATTTTCCCCGGACTTCGGAGCGTTATTAGTCCGTCGTTGTGTTTTACAATCCAATTTGAGCGAGTCCTTTGACTGCATTTCTTGTTGTAAACCACGCCTAACAATTTAATAATTATCCTTTATATTCCTGTTCCTCGCAGGACTGCATTCATTGAATACAAGCAGCTCATTTTCAGTCCCGTTTTTGTGCTGCACCACTTTAGAATTCTCTTGTGGTCATTTTGGAGGTTTTTCAGCTCGTGACGGGCTGTCATAAACTCTACTCTTCGGTAATAACCGAAATAAAAATCCTCTTTTTTCCAATGAAAGTATCACGCAATCTGTCCAATTACTTCTCGGTTTAATTCGATTTTTACGTGCCACAGTTCTTTATTGCATTAATCGACGAATGAAAATGTAATTTAACTCGATTACGTCGATAACAAGGAGAACTTGATTTTTGCAAAGCTCTCTTTATGCGACGCAATTCTCCCTTTTTTATTATTTAAACGATTGTAAACACGTCGTGATGAAACGTCCCAATGTGAGTATTTACTTTGAGTTGAAACTAATTGAAAACTCGACTACGCCATCGGCGTCATCGCTCAATTATCGTAAAACTACTCATAATTGATGAAGGAAAATTGATCATCCTTTATATATAATTAACGCTAGTTTTAATGTATTGATTCATCCTGAGGGAATTTTTTCGATTCCCCTTTTTCTTTGATAGGTAAGTTCAAGTTTTTCTGGGAGAGGGTTTTCGATGAAGGTAAACGCTTTGATGTTTTTGGCTTGAGTAGCGGAAAGTTTTAAAGGAGTTGCAGTCATTGTGGATTAATTTAATTTGAGAAGGATAAATATACTGAATTGGGCGAAAAGGTGAGATCAAAGAAATTTAATTCTAACTCAAAGTACACTTTTTTGGCAAAAAATTGACTTTGGGTATCCTTAATTCAACAATTATACTACTTTTATTCGTTTTTTGGGGTTCATAAGAAAACTGCAAGCTTTGAATAAATATTTTGAGAAATACTTGGACAATTATCGTCAAAATTTAAGAAATACAGACGTTATTAGAGGTCAAACGTTTATTTCTGGCTTTATTTAAGAAATACTACTATTTTGATCTGTTGTCAGATTGTATTAGAAAATTCACTACTTCTGGATAGATATTTTGAGAGATACACATTTGAGAAATACAAATTAAATTTCTGACATTATTTGCGAGATTCGACTATTCTGTTTATATTTGAATAGAAGACTTTCAAGTTCTGGGTCGATATTTTGAGAGATGCGTCGAAGTTGTTACCAAAAGTTGAGCAATACAGACGTTTTTAGAGATGAAAAATAAAATTTTCGACTTTATTTTTTGCTCAGTTTAAGAAATATCACTGCTTTTATTTTTTAACGGATTTTAGTAGATTTTTTTTAACGTCTTGGTAATTATTTTTAAAGATATATGAACAAGCGTCTCAACAATTTGAGAAATACAAACATTTTTGAAAATCCAACTCAATTTTCGGCTTTAGGTGTCCTTAATTTAAGAAATACTATTACTTTTATTCGATTTTTGCAAACATTGCAGGCTTTGGATAAATATTTTAAAGAATACATGAATGAGTATTGTCACAATTTAAGAAATACAGATGTTCTTAAAAGTAAAAATTAAATTTCCGGTTTTATTTTTATTGAATTTAGGAAATACTACTATTTTTTGTTACTTTTGTATTGTGAAAATTTACAAGTTCTGAATAGATATTTTGAGAGAAACATAAACAAGCATCGTGAAAATTTGAGAAAAACAGAAGTTTCTAGAAATATAAACTGAATTTCCGATTTTATTTAAGGAAGTCTAGTATTTTAAACGTGTTTTTCATTTCAATACCAGACTTCCAAGCCCTGGATCTATATTTTGAGAAATACGTGAAAGTCCTTGCCAAAGGATGAGCAATTCAGGCCATTTAAGGATCAAAAGTTGAATATCCGATTTTATTTTTGCCTGAATTTAAGCAATACAACTGTTGTTGAATTTAAGAAATTACCACTTTTTTTTGTCTGTTGTTTGCTTTTGAATAGAAATTTTTTAACTATTTTGAGAGATACGAGTAAGTTGTTGCGATAAGTTAATCAATAGTGACGATTTAGCGTTCAAAAACGGAATTTCCGGCTTTATTTTCGGCTAAATTTAAGAAATATAATTGTTTCTAGCATTTAATAAAAACTTTGCAATTGCTGAATAAATATTTTGGGAGATACGTGGAAGTTGTTGCCAAAAGTTGAGCAATAGAGACGATTTAGCAATAAAAAATGGAATTTCCGGCTTCATTTTCGGCTGAGTTTAAGAAATACAACTATTTCTAGCATTTACTACAAACTTCTCAATTGTTTGATAGATATTTTGAGAGATACGTAGAAGTAATTGTCTAAAGTTGGGCAATACAGACGATTAAGAGATAAAAAATGGAATTTTCGATTTTATATTTGGCTGAATTTAAGAAATACCACTTTATTTATTTGTTGTTTGCATTTTAATATAAAATTTTCAACTATTTTGAGAGATACGTGGAAGTTGTTGCCAAAAGTTGAACAATAAAGACGATTTAGCAATCTAAAATGGAATTTCCGGCTTAATTTTTGGCTGAGTTTAAGAAATACAACTGTTTCTAGCATTTACTACAAACTTGTTAGTTGTTGGATAGATATGTTGAGAGATACGTGGAAGTTATTGTCTAAAGTTGAGCAATACAGACGATTTAGAAATAAAAAATGGAATTTTCGGTTTTATTTATTCAATTTTTGGATAGAAAATTTAAAAGATACGTGGAAGTTATTGCCAAAAGTTGAGCAAAACAGACGATTTAGACATTAAAAATGGACTTTCCGATTTTTTTCTGGGCTGAATTAAAAAAATTCATCAATTTCTCGCATTTTATTGAAAATTTTCAGTTTCTGGATGCATATTTTGAGAGATACGTGAAAGTTATTGCCTAAAATTGAGCAATACAAACCTTTTTGGAGATCAAAATTAAGTTTCCGAAATTATTTTGGCTGAATTTAAGAAATATCACTGTTTTTATCTATTTTTGACATTTTAATGAAAACTTTTCAACTTCTGGATAGATATTTTGAGAGATACATGGCCAAGCATCTCAAAAATTTGAGAAATATGGAATTTCCGGTTTCAGTTTCTTCTTAATTTTTATGACTTTTTGACTCTTGATAGATATTTTGAGAGATACACAGACAAAATTTATTGCAATGACAAGGTATCACAGCAGTTTGAGAATTGGAAAAATTTCTTAAAAATGTAATAATCATAAAATATAACTCGGAAATCTCCTTCTTCAAGAAGTCTTTGTGTTTCTCAAGCACACGCAAGTCGCCCAATTAAATGCCCCGACCTCGATGCACGTCCAATTACTCGAAAACACTGAAACTAATTCATATTTCCATCTCGCACGTGAACATCTTGTTTGCCTCGCATTTATTTATTCACTCCCATGGGAAAAAAACCTAATCAAACCATCTCCCACATCTGCAAATTCCCCCTTTCCACCTCATTTGCATCAGTTAGCACAACACTGAAGATTACGCAATGTAATTAGACTCCTGATGACCCCACAAGCTCATTCAACTTTGAGCTGATTCCGTCATTCATCGATATTGGAATTCAATAGAGTGAAAAGATGGGAAGCAAAATGGAAATCTGTCTTGTTATGCGCAGATGAAATCCCGACTTGCACCTAATCCTTATATACACATCGTGGAGATCCTCAGGGTAAATGGTAATCTACTTGAATTTCAATTTCTTGGGTAAACAGACAAGAGTCTTTTGTTGGAGGAGCGTGGAAATATCACACCAATCAAACTCGAGCGGTGTCAGATCTGGACGTCTCCGCGGCCTCGGGAATGAATGTGTGACGGAAGTCAGGAAACAGAACGTCTTTTGTTTCGTGCTCCCTCATCGTTCCATTAAAGTTGGGCGCCATTTAAGGAACCAAAACAAAGAGATAAGCACGCTATTAATAGGAACCGTCTTTACCACGGTGGCGGCCATATTGGAACCGGATGTCAAGTTTTTCCCCGAAATATGTGTTTAGAAAAGCGGCGGTGTTTGCGTAAGGCAGAAATCTCAACAGAAATATTTAGAATCTTAATAAGCAAGACTTAGTTGTGCACTTCTTTCCGGGTAATTCCGGTTCCAACCTCTAATTAAAATAAACTGTGCGATTCCTCCGAGAGATATTAATTAACCGCGACAAAGAGAACAAACAAAAGTCGCTCCCGGAAAATTCCGGGATCGATTACGCAATTTCTAAACCTCATTCTGCGTTTATACCGCAATCTTAAAAAGAAAAATGAATTTATAGTGGAATCACTAATTGGCAATAACTCAGAACGGCCTGTTTCAACACAGACCCTTCTATAAATTTCATGTCGGTTTTATAGTCTCGAGAAGATTTCAAATTGCCTGTAAAATCCACGATAGTCTTGTTACGCTGATCAGTTTAATAATAGAATTCGGGGATTTCCCTGCCAATTTCGCGCGTTCGTACATAACCTCAATTACCCGCACGGTTGCCAACACCATAAAAACGGCGCGATTTATCAAACCGCGACCCTCTCAACGGAAATGCACGTGCTTCCCAGATTTCATTTCCGCTTGCAGCGTCATCAACATAAATCAGTTGCGTCATAAACAGAAAAAAACATGGCGGACTTCTATCTTTCGATCGCCATGTTTATTTTGCACAGGGCCGCACTCGCCCACATCCCCGGGGAATAATTGTGCAATGTGTGGACTGGTGCATTACCGACTCTCGGAATTAGTTGTGTCGAGTTGCGTCATAAACAGAAAAAAACATGGCGGACTTCTATCTTTCGATCGCCATGTTTATTTTGCACAGGGCCGCACTCGCCCACATCCCCGGGGAATAATTGTGCAATGTGTGGACTGGTGCATTACCGACTCTCGGAATTAGTTGTGTCGAGTTGCGTCATAAACAGAAGAAAAGATGGCAGACTTCTATCTAAGAAATACCACTGTTTTTATATTTTTTAATTTTTAATTTTAGTAGATTTTTTTAACATTTGGGTAAATATTTTTAATGATATATGGACATTTTTGTAAATCCAAGTCAATTTTCGGTTCTGAATAGATATTTTGAGTGAAACATAGACAAGCATCGTGAGAATTTGAGAAATACAGAAATTTCTAAAAATACAAACTGAATTTCCGGTTTTCTTTAAGAAAGTCTACTATTTTAAACGTGTTTTTCATTTTAATACGAGACTCCCAAGCCCTGCATCGATATTTTAGGAAATACGGAAAGTCCTTGTCAAAAGAATGAACAATACAGACCATTTAAGGATCTAAAATTGAATATCCGATTTTATGTTTGCCTGAATTTAAGCAATTCAACTGTTGCTGAACTTAGGAAATTAGCACTTTTTTGTCTGTTGTTTGCTTTTGAATAGAAAATTTTCAACTAGTTTGGGAAATACGTGAAAGTTGTTGCGAAAAGTTGAGCTATACGACGATTTAAAGATAAAAAATGGAATTTCCGATTTAATTTTTGGCTGAATTTAAAAAATACTCCTTTATTTGTCTGTTGTTTTTCAACTATTTTAGAGATACGTGGAAGTTGTTACCAAAAGTTGAGCAATACAGACGATTTAGCGATCAAAATAGAATTTCCGGCTTCATTTTTGGTTGAGTTTAATAAATACAACTGTTTCTAGCATTTAATAGAAAATTTTCAATTGGTGAATAGATGATTTGAAAGATACATTAAAGTTATTGTTAAAAGTTGAGCAATACAGGCGATTTAGGGATAAAAAATGGAATTTTCGATTTTATTTTTGTCTGAATTTAAGAAAAACCGTTTTGTTTGTCTTTTGTTCGCATTTTAGTAGAAAACTTTCAACTATTTTAAGAGATACGTGAAAGTTGTTGCCAAAAGTTGAACAATAGAGACAATTTAGCGATCAAAAACAAAATTTCCGCCTTTATTTTTGGTTGAATTTAAGAAATACAACTGTTTCTTGCATTTAATAGAAAATTATTAATTGTTGAATAGATATTTTAAGAGATACGTGGAAGTTATTGCCAAAAGTTGAGGAATTCAGACGATTTAGAGATAAAAATGGAATTTTTGGTTTTATTTATTCAATTTTTAGATATAAATTTTGAGAGATACGTGGAAGGTTATTGCCAAAAGTTGAGCAATAATCTCGGAATTAGTTGTGTTGAGTTGCGTCATAAACAGAAGAAAAGATGGCGGATTTTTAAATATCTTTCGATCGCCATGTTTATTTTGCACAGGGCCGCACTCGCCCACGTCGCCGGGGCTGGGGGATAATTGTGCAATGTGTAGGCTGGTGCAATACCGACTCTCGGAATTAATTGTGTTCAGTTGCGTCATAAGCAGAAGAAAAGATGGCGGACTTCTATCTTTCGATCGCCATTTTATTTTGCACAGGGCCACACTCGCCCACGTCGCCGGGGCCCCGAGATTAATCGTGCAATGTGTGGGCTGGTGCATTAGCGACTCGGAATTAGTTGTGTTGTGGCTCTCGAAATCGATACATTGCCATTGTTCGGGGTGCACCAGAGGGAGAGCTGCAGGTATTTTTACGACCTCCCTCATCATGCGACTCCAGAAACCTTCAATCTCGTCACGGATTTTGTTTTATTGATTTCATCCCCTGGAACTGTTAATTCTCAACATAAAAAGGGTGTGACCCACATGACATAATTCAGCGAAACATGCAGGACAATTTAATACTTTACATTCCATCCCTTGTGGAAATATTTCGCTTGCTTTCAAAGTGTTTATTTTTATTAAGGGGTGAAGTGACCCTCCACGGGGTGGTTCTGACGTCACTTAATTTCCGTGCTGACAGACGTCAGTTTGAAGACGAGAATTTAAATACGGCGCTTTTTATCAACTTCATTTCCGCAGGTACAGTGGCGGTTTCGTTAGTTTGAGGGTATCAGCAGCTAATTATTGGGGGCGGAAATTTTCAACAAAATATTCCTGGGATATTTGTAATATTCGCCAGAGCGTCTGGAGATTTTTGAGCGTTACCTTAAAGTTTAGTTTGAGCAGAATTCTCATTCTCTTTCCCCGACGGCGCCGGCATGTCCATCATCCACCTGTTCCCCCAATTATAAAACTCAGGTAAACCTCCTATCTCCAAGAACAATGGGCGAGATCTCAACACCGCCTTTGTACCCTCTCGAAAACGCCCTTTCAGTATAATTTAACACGCTGATTATAATATCACCGCAAATGGATTTATGACGGTTTCTGACAGTTTCCCGTGTTGAGTAGAACCAGGAGGTTGCGCGAATCCCTGGAGGCAGCAACTGAAGAAGTTCCATAAATCCAAACTTGATGTTGACTAATTCCTCCTTTTTTTCCAGTGGTCAGTTTCCGTGGCGGCGCCGAGGCACGGAAAGTCTAGGCTCGTCTCCCGGACTCCCCCGGAAGATTATCACCCAAAGTAGCGAAACGTCGCATACCGCCCCCGTCACGGTAAGTGTAACCACATCAAAGATTTTTGGTGACTTTGATTTATTATGTTGGTAAAAACGTTCTTTGAGGGTTTGTGATTGTGACAGCGGAAAGGCGACACCTTCTTTTGGGGATGGATTTTTATTAAGGGTGCGGAAGTGGGCCAATATCTTGAGATTTTTACCTGTTTGACCTCTTTTCATTACCGCGCCCTTGCGATAAATTTTTCATACAAAACGCACTACCCCTCAGGTTTATGAGCTATAAAGATACGAAAATTAAAGAACGACCTGAGCGGAATGGATACATTTATATTGGGACACTTGCTCTAAATAGAATTTATATGAACGTATAAAAAGGGATGGACGTGTCTATAATTTACCCCCCGTGAAGGGAGAAAAGTCTTTGTTCCGTTAAAAAAAAAAGGAGTAATGAGAGCGACGCCGACACCGTCGCCGGTAAATTTAAAAATAGTGGCAATATATGTTCTAAATAAAGTAGAGACTATAATTCACCCCTATCGTACACTCGATTTACGTAAGCGCGCTTGGGGGTATCAAGAGTTTATTTCGCCGTTCAATAATGTAGGAAATTGCTGTTTTTTTTTTCTTGCGACACAAATAATTATTACTCTTTTAGACCGTCGCGTCACAGACAGACGTGATAATTTACGGCGTTTGCAACTGACAGTGGTCGCAAGACTGACCTATAAATATGTCCATAACAGGAGTATGGAAATTGTGTTGATCCAGGGCCGAATTTAGAAAAATGCGGGGGATAAAGCGCGTCAGCAGATTTGAGTTTATCGGAAAACAACGCATTGATCACATTGAAGCCACTTTTTCGAAAAATCTCAAATGGATCCTGGATATCCTGGGTGGTCTCAAATATTTTAAATGATTCTGGAGGAGTCTCAAAAATCCTGAATAAAGCGAAAATTGATGGAGAGAGTCTTAATTAGTCCTGGGGGACCATAGAGAAGGCGGGAGTCTCTCAGTAGTATAAAGTACAGACAACCACTTGGGGCACCGGAGAAAATTTTTCCGAGATAATTCTAAGAAATTCTAAAAATCTTGGAGAATCCTGAAAGAATGTTTGAAAAAATTTTAGGAAACCTAAAAACTGAAGAGGGCATTGGAAGGATTAAAAAAATTAAGAGAATCCTAGATATCCTAAAAAATTCTGGATACATCTGCAAAATGCTGAAAAAGGAATAAAAACCTGAAAATTCCCGAAATATTAGACAATTTTGTAAAAGACCCTGAAATTTATTAAAAAATTATAGAATTACAAACAATTCTAGTAAATCTCAATATTTCTTCGAGGATTTTTCAAAATCCTAAGAAACTCCAAAAAAAAATCCAGGGAATCCCATAGAAAACAAAACCCAAAAAAATGTCCCAAAAAAAGAAAAATTTCGATTTTTTTTGTCGCCACTCATAAAGGATTTGACCTATCCACCTGACTGATCCATAAATATGTCCATGACAAGAGTATGGAAAATGTGTTCATCCAGGGCCGAATTTAAAAATCGCGGAGGATAAAGCGCGTCAGAAAATTTGAATTTAGCGGAAACTAACGCACTGATCACATTGAAGCCAATTTTTCGAAAAATCTCAAATGGAAATCTTTGCCTTAGTTTACCCTGGATATCCAGGATCGTCTTAAATATTTTAAATGATCCTGGAGGGGTCTAAAAAAGCCTAAATAAAGAAAAATATTCCTGGAGAATCCTAGAGGAATTTAAAGCTTCTGGATGATCCTAGAGTCTTAACTAATCCTAGGGAACAAGGCGGGAGTCTCTCAGAACACTAGAGGATCTTTAAAACTCAACAATTCTACAGACAACCCCTCGGGACACCGGAGAATTTCAAATTTTCCGAGATAATTCTAAGAAATACTAAAAAATTTTAGAGAATCATGAAAAAATCTGAGGAAACCTAAAATTTGGAAGGATACATAAAATGAGGAGAATCCTAGAGATCCTTAAGAATTCTGGATAATCTGACCTGACCTGGACCTATAAATATGTCTATAACAGAAGTATGGAAATTGTGTTGATCCAGGGCCGAATTTAGAAAAATTCTGGGGATAAAGCGCGTCAGAAGATTTGAATTTATCGGAAAATTACCCACTGATCACATTGAAGCCACTTTTTCTAAAAATTTCAAATGGAGCTCAATCTTTGTCGTAGTTTATCCTGGATATCTCGGGTAGTCTCAGATATTTTAAATGTTCTTGGAGAGAGTCTTAATTAGTCCTGGGGAACCATAGAAGGCGGGAGTCCCTCAGAACACCAGAGAAAACTCAACAATTCGCAAAAGTAATTTCAGAAAAGCGAGGTTTCCTGAATAATCCCAAAAAGTAATATAAAACTAAAGAGAATCCCTCGGGACACCGGAGAATTTCAAATTTTCCGAAATAATTCTAAGAAATTCAAAAAAATCTTAGAGAATTATGAAAAAATGTTTGAGAAAATCTGAGGAAACCTAAAAACTCAACGGAAGAATTCAAAGAGATCCTGAAGAATTCTGGATAATGCTGCGAATTGCTAAAAAAAGAAATAAAAACCTGAAGATTACAGAATTTTGGAAAATACTTGAACATTTACAAAAAAATTATAGAATTACAAAGAATTCGATAAAATCTCAATATTTCTTAGAGAATTTTCGAAAAAAAAGTATGTAGGGGAGAGGGGGGCATAGTGGGGAACTTAACAATCAATTAGCCACACAACTTAAAATAATAGAAATTAACAATTAAATCCTATGGGGAAATCAAATTTTTGAATAACTGTGTACCTACTTAGAAAAAGTAGCATTTTAAAATTACTTAGGCATCAATGCATATTATACATAAATAAGCAGGTTCATCATATTTAGCTACTACATTTGTATGACTAGATTTGAAAAAAACTTGCTCCCTAACTTCGCGAATTTTTTAACGAAAACACTAAATTTCACATTTTGTTTTATAAAACATATAGGTTTTCACACTTTGTTTTATAAAACACACATGGTTAACTGTCAACTGACAACCAATCAAAACACGCTATTCGACATTTTTCACAGGGTTTGATTTGAGCAGTAGGAGTGTTGCCCCGGTACCCCACTATAGCCCCCTCTCCCCTACGTACGTTTAATTCGCTTATTTACGAAGCTAATTTAAATTATTCGTGAATCCAAAACTGTGCGAATTTTTAACGTACGTCTACAAATAATTGTATTAGAAGCGATTAAAATTTCGGATAGTGAATTTTGAGAGAACTAAAAATTCAAAATTTTGGGAACTGAGAACACAAAACAAAAAACCTGAGAAAATAAAACTATGAAAATCAAAAAACTGGAGAATCTGATACTATGGGAACTGTCTTATGAGAAAACTAACTAACATCCAGCAGCACGCAAAAACCGATTTAAAATTCCGTTCCCACTCCCACTTCCGCCGCCTCCACCTGTCGAAAATTCCACGTTATCCAACTTCGATGTCATTGCGAAGTCGTCCTCAATCTAACAATGACTCTAAAAGTTTTTTATTGTATTGTTCAAAGATGCACGTATTCGCCACTTACCTCAATGCATAATTTAATCGGTCTACTACGATCCGTTATCGCGTGTACGAACAGTAGCACACTAGATTCACAACTCGAATCGCGAAAAATTGTTAATCTCTGCGAAATGATCATCTATTATTGTGTAAGTTATTCCACGGGGTGAGTTATTTATTTGAGTACCAACTTGAAGTTAGTTGCATTTATGAGTGACGTTTATCCAATTAGATATATGCGGTTTTAATGTCAAGTCAAATTTCACAACGCTTGATAAACGGACATAAAGGATCTCGAGTTAATTGTGTTAAATTGTTAGGGAGGGTAGTTGGCTGTTTTCTCGGTGCTAACTCGGTTTGCTTTTATCTTAATTTAACGGCAGTTATGAGGTTAAATTTTAATTAATAGGGGGATGATCGATATTCGAGAAAAGTGCAACGATCAGTGTTCATTGTAGAACAACCCTCTATAAACATCGAAATGTCAGCACCCTTCAACGGGAGTTAATTGAATCTTATGGAAAGCCATCACCGCTCCGGCAATGATAACAGATTACACGTATTCGTTCCGGTTCGAACGACCCTTTCCCAATTACAAATTTATTATCAGAGCGATATTGATTCAACAGGGTGTCAGTATACTTTACAATTACAACCCCCTCTTTGGCTCACTTCCGCAAACCGCTAGATGTAGCGACCGATTGATAAGTTTGATACTTTTAGGTCGTGCCTGCACGACGTGGACCGCCTGTTTTTCGAAAGTATCGAAGGTGTGAAATTATTTAATAACACCCTCTTACACCCCAGTGGCTTCTTCGGCTTTTTCCTCCCTCCCGCTTCTAGTCGGCGTCACAAAACACCACGTCTGCGTTCATTTGTAGTTTGATGCGTCCCACCTTGTCTCATAACCCGATCTGTTTCATTTTCGATCGCTTCCAATCTAATTGGTTAATCGTGTGTCACAGCCTCTACATGAAGGAAGCCGCAGGAGATCCCCCTTGGGTGGCGGCGTCCGGCGCGCGAAAGCGTCATCAACTCCACAACTATTAGAAGCTCCCATCTCGGAAAACAGGTGATTATTTAATTACTGTCAATTAGAACGAATGTTTGCTTTTGTTACACGATGATAATCAAACAAACGATATTGACAACTTCATGGTGGTAAACATGAGACGTTTGGGGAATTTACGAACGCTGGGTTGCAGGAAGTGGACCGAAAACACCGAACAGGCGAACGAAGCGAGAATTAGTCCACCTACCAAGGAAGCAGTCACGCGCAGGAATCTGCCTGGTGAGTGTAAACCCGGCTTTACCACATATACAGAGTGAATCAATTTTTTTTTGTTTATTTCGCCGGATCAAGGGGCACACTGTTAATATTTTATGTCTTTGGGGGATTTATAACTGACGGCACCGTAGCCACATAAATTTTTAACGAGAAACGTTAAATATTGCTCTCTTTACTTTCGAAACAAGATGGCGGCGATCGCCATTTTCTATTACCTAATGGTACTGGCACACCCATTTTCTTGTCTCAAAACAAAAATAGTCATCAATAAACTAAAAATCAACAAAATCTATTATCTTTTTTATTGAAGTACCCAGATTAGGATTGATTTTCCGCGAAGTTGCAACACTAATTTTTCTATGATTCACTTCAATGTTCATCTGTGTAGCCCTCCGCCCACACCCCTCGATAACCTTCATTCAGGTGAAAAATCAGCATCGTAAACAACCGTCACTGTCATTACACACCGCTTTGGCCTTTATTATTTTTGCGCGAGAAATAATCGCCAGCGATAAGATTCCACGCTTTTTACTCACCACGCCGAGTTTTATTACAGTGAACGTCGTGAAAAATGAACGAGTGCATCCTTGGTGGTGGCGAAAAAGGTGTCGAAACGTTGCGTGGATGCTTCTGTTTTTATGGTTAATATTTCGTTGAGTATTCTGGGGTGGTTTTTTAGATACGTGCGTCAATTTCTGATTGTGTAGTCATTTTTATTGTGTGAGTGATGAATGGGGGTTGTGGTGTAGGGTGAAATATCACATTGATAATCCGTTTTTAAATCAACTTGGTGAGATGCATAATTCAGGAGTTTCTGACAAAATAATACAAAAATTATTTTAAAATTGAATTATTCATGGGGATATTAAAGTCAGTCTTGCAGATAAAGCAGTGATACCAACCGGAAATGATGCTTAAATCAGTTTATATGCATTTTTTTAAATTTACTACCCTCTTTATTCCCGAGACTCTCCTAAGACCCGGATTACTCCCTTAATCATTCATCTAGAAGCATACGAATGTAAAACCCCGAATGGGATCTATATTCACACGCGTGCATAAAACACACCTTTCTTCGTATCGTTGGGGATTTTACGGCGTGTTTTGGTAGCCCTGATTAATGTCCCTGATCCGGCTCCAAAGACCAGACTTGGTTTATGTGATCCGGCTCCAAGGACCATTTTATAGCACCCTTTACATTTCAGCCACGGAAAGCGTCCTGCAAAAGTTCAGAAAAACTTTCTCCCTTCGCTTCCACCAAAAGAAAGCGAGCAGAGACAGTTGCACTTCCGACCTCGGCGAAGCCCTCTCTGAAATACTGGGCGAACCCTCTGAAGAAGACTCACCACGTCACGCTCCGTCGGCGTCCGAACCGAAAGACGAACAACACGAACAAAAAAGCAGGTAATTTTTGGGAGTTTTAGTTATATTAGTTTTATCTGTTTTTTTTTAGTCGATTTGGCCCCCTGATATGGCGCTCGAGCAAGGAGCGCAAAAAGCTGAACAAAGCGGCTCGCAACGCGAAATGCAACAGCGGCGACAGTGGAATCCAAATCGAGGTTGGTATCACTGCGTGTCACTTAACTAGCATCCCTGAGCACCATTCTTGTTATATCAAGCACATCGTAAAGTCGTTTTAAAATGTTTTTGAGGGAAGGAAAGTCGTTTTTCTTCCCTGTTTCTGCACCGCAAGGGTAGGTAGGACCATGCCAACACTTTTTTTACAATATGATATAACAGCACACTAATTTTGAATTTTTATTAGGCTGCGGCTAGAATAGCTTGGTAAGATATTTGTATACCGCATAATTTTACAGTTTGTTTATTTCCATCGTGATCACACATCTACATGGAAAGGAGGCGTTTTCATCGACCACCCTGTATATGAAGGCGCTGGTCGATGGATATCGTCTCGTTACCTCTCATGTAGTTATTAGAGCGACTGTGTATATATCTGGCGTCATTTTATATGCAAGTGCGAAAAGACAGGATCGTACCCTAAATAATTCAGTCAACGGGAAATTGATTGCGCTGCGAGCGAAAATCAAAATGGAAACAGTTTGCGCGTTGTAAATCAACAGAGAAAATCGACTAAATCAACTTCATGTGATTAACATTTTCAAATACGAGCCGCACGTGAATGAAAATATCGCGTTTTCCACGAATTGTATTGATTGTGATCCGGCTCCACGGACCATTTTTCTTACCCACCAGCCAACTAGTCTAAATCCGCTCGCATGGAGCTAATTACCACGAAGCTTTACGACTCAATGCACTAAGCTAATAAAATGTTATCTCGCCAGCTCAGACACCCATTTCCACAACACCCCGTATTTCACTCGGTGGAAAATTAGCGCCCTTTCCTAAAGGACACGTTTTTTCCACCACGCACAACGAACCCTGGATGGACTTGTCACCTCTGTAATTTAAGGTCATTGGTAGTTTCTCATGAGCGGCTCGACAGGGGTGGATTCACGGGTTGGGAATATAACTTTGTCGGTTACAGATGATGCCAGGCTGTGGGGGAACTGGAGACAGCTCGGAATCGCACGACACTGATCCACCTGGTGATGATACGGACAGTCCTCCGTCGGTCAGACGAAGGACTCCGCACGGGAAGGCTTCCAGACCCCACTCCGATCTGCTCAATCAAATTCTTATCGATAAGTTTAAGGTGAGTGCGCGATCCGGCTCCAAGGACCAAGGTTCACTTGATAAAAGTCGGCTCTAATTTCCGCGTGCGGTTAGGAAAGTGGTGACGGATATTACAGTACAGTAGAACCTCGATTATCTGTACCTATATTATTACTATAATTTTTTTCTATATAGGTCGTGTTCTATTATCCGGATTTTCAATTATCCAGATGACCTCTGCAACAATTAGTCCGGATAATCGAGGTTCTACTGTATTGATTAGAACGCTTCGGTGGCCAAGTTAGCACATGCCGGTGCCCCAAGGCAAGATCCGGCTCCAGGGACCGTCATTTTCATCCCGGCGCCACTGGTGCATCGGGGCCTATTTAGTAACGACGTGCATAAGAGTCGCGCCGCAGCGATTCGGAACTCTCCTCTCGAGACACTTTTAACGACAATTAGTTATCGACGGAAATAAAACCGCCGAAATTGCTCTCGGAAGCCGTGTAAAGCATCCGCGTGGGGTTAACGAATTTTTCCAATTTCCACTCCGCCTGTGTTTTATTCTGCGACTGTACAACGTACGAAATATCGACCGAACGTCGCATTCACTCCAATTTTAAACGAACAGTGGCGGTGCACATTTTCCCGATCGGATCAAGTCTGTCTGTTGAAATTTTGGTCCTTCGAGCCGGATTTCGTCAGCGGCGCTTCCTGTGCGTCCCCGCCCCTGCCGGCGGAATGCACGTCGTGTTGATATCGAGCAAGGATTCCCACTCGTTTCAGCGGCGAACGACCGGGAAGTCGATTTCAGGATGTCGTGAACGAACGCACAATGTTGATACGGTGGTAGTGGCATTTAGCGGCGCAAGGGCAGGTGGTTCGGGTATTGTTGCCAGTGCGAAAACACACATCTGCTCTTACCTGAGTGCGGCCGAAAAAGTGTGTTTTAGCAGACTTGGGCGTGTGTGAAAAGTGATTAGAAAACGCGTTTTTGTGACTCATGTGGATCGAACGGTGAAGTGAAAAGACGGAATTTTGGGCTCTTGGCAATGAAAAGGAAAACGTTCTAAGAATAGAGGCGTTTGGAGAAGAGCCACACGGCCAAAATAAACAGAAAAGTAGATTTGAATCGAATGTTTTTACGTTTTATAACGTCACTTTGTGTCAATGTCAATGTTTGCACGGTTATTAGAGCACAATCGCGATTTTGAGGATGTCGACTGTTTATTTTTCTTCGCATTCCGCGGTTATCGGCTTTACTGCCCACTTACATTATCATGGAATTGGCTTTAATAGGTGTACTTTAAATCACGTGCTTTAATGAGCCTTAAATTGCTCGTGGCGTCGAAGGAGGCTGTGGAATTTCTAGTGGGTTGGCAGCCCTGTTGGTCACCCGACAAAACTGTCAACTTCTGTTTTTTTAACGAATTGTGGTGATACAGAACAGACCTGATACAGCATAGCCCTGACTTTAAGGGAGCTGTGATTCTCGAATTACGTTGGTAGGCCTGAACGAACTGTCAAATTCCAAAGCCGTCTCTTTAATCCACTTTAATCGCGCGCGCTATCTTTATTGCTGTCACCTGTAAACACAATTAAAGCACTTTTTATTCGCTGAGTCTTTCTTTCTCCCCTCTCGTCCTCCTCCTGTTTTTTTGCGCGTTCGTTTCTTCCACATCTCGTCACTTCTTTCATTCGTTTTTCTCTTTCACAGTCTGATCTAAAACAACGTACCCATCGCCATAACCAAGTTCGAAGAACTCGTTCCGATCTCGGAGGTCAGCGACTCCTTCACTGGGACGCTCGATCTTCGTACAAACGCCTGATGTCCACACCGAGCCCGTTGCGGGGGCGGCCGCAAAGCCCCCGCAGGAAACCCCCGGATATCCCCGGGGGTGTGCAGCTGAGGATGAACCATCGAAGGGGGCAACTGCGGAGATCGCTGAGTCAACCGTTGGATATCGATAAGTTGTCGCCGTTGATGAGGACTAAGACAGCTGGTGAGATCGCGATTCGCGTGTTTCCTTAAGTAATGTCTGTGTAGGGTTGCGCCTAGGGGGCGCCCACGTCAGCGAAGACGAGCACGACATCCGCTCCGACGACGAGATGATGTCGGACTCGGAGTCATCCATCGCGTCGTTAACCGAACGAAAGAAGTCGCTGGAGCTGGCGATGGACGAAGAAATGGTCATCCTCGCGGAGGCCGTTTTCGACCACGTCGCCTTCGAGTCGGAAGAACTTGCTTTCCGAGCTGGAGACCTCATCGAGGTGCTGGAGACGGCGAACAGAGAGTGGTGGTGGGGTTCCACTGGTGGTAAATCCGGCTGGTTCCCCGCGCAGTTTGTCCGGTTGAGAGTGAGCCAGGAGGACACCGTGGAGGATTGCCTGGCGGCGATGGCGTCGGGGAAAGCCGTCCCGTCGCAAATCCGAAGAAGAACCAGCATCTCGCTGTTATCGAACGACCAAGTTCGGACGAGCGTCGTGAGAGAGCTCGTGAAGACCGAGCGGGACTTTGTCAAGGTGGGTGGCATCGTCAGAGAGGTGTAGTTAAGTTGGTTTTCTAGGTTCTGCAGGACGTCGCCGAGGGGTATATCGCGGAGTGTCGCAAACGCACGGATATGTTCACCGACGAGCAAATCTCGACCATCTTCATTAACCTGGAGGAGATCCTCAAGTTCCAGTCGTGTTTCGTCCGGGATTTGGAGGCTCAGATTGATTTTGATGCTCCTTATAAGAGCTGTGTTGGGAGTTGCTTCCTCAAACACAAATCCGGGTTTAAAATGTACTCGGAGTATTGCAACAGCCACCCTACAGCCACCGCCACGTTACAAGAACTCTACCAGTTTAACAATTACAGCAAGTTCTTCGAAGCTTGTCGTTTAATGCGAGGACTTATCGAAATTCCTTTGGATGGGTACTTACTGACGCCTGTGCAGAGGATCTGCAAGTATCCTCTGCAGCTGGCGGAATTGCTCAAATACACGAAACCCGACCATAAAGACTTTAATGACATAAAAGAAGCGCTGGAAGTGATGAGGGGAGTCGCCGTTTTGATTAACGAGAGGAAGAGGAGGATGGAAAGCTTGGAGAAGTTGGTTGCCTGGCAGCAAAGAGTTGAAGGGTGGGAGGTAAGTTTTCCCCAAATCTCAACAGATCCGATGAAATTCCGTTATTTAAGGGCGAAGACCTCATTGACGTCAGCACCCAACTCATCTACCAGGGAGAAGTGGTAAAAGTGACGACGGGGATGTGGACCAACAACATCACGCTGTTCCTTTTCGACCACCAAATCGTCTATTGTAAAAAGGTACGACTCAGCCACCCCTAACAGGTTTTCACCCCTTGGTTTCAGGACATTTTAAAGAGGAGCACGTACGTCTACAAGGGCCGCATTTGCTTGGACACGAGCGAAGTCATCGACGTCGCCGACGGCAAAGACAACCACTTGGGCGTCAGCGTGAGACACGCCATCAGGATCTACAGCTGCGTGCGCGACAAATGGTTGCTCTTCTGCTGTCGCTCCTCGTCGGACAAGCAGCGGTGGCTGCAGGCTTTCCAGGAAGAGCGCCGCTTGGTGGCGCAAGACAAAGACGACGGATTGGAGTTTCCGTCGTCTGCGAAACAACTGGCGAAGGTGGCGGCGCGGTGTCAGCGGCGGCCTCCCCGGAAACCACGAGGTAAACTCCTATTAACGGAAGTACGATTAAATACAATACTTTTTCTAGCTGGTAAGAACTATAAGCACAGTCCGACGTACATGGGCTCGGCGCTGCAACTCAACACGAATTCAAACTCTCTGGGCCGCAAAGTGGGGACGTGGTTCACTTTCGGCGGTCACAAGAAGTCTCGCCATCGCGACGTTTCCTGAGACAAGACAACGTTGCTGTAACCGCAGACACATCGTTGAAATCGGCAGTCAGTGCCAAAATTCCGACCGATTTCGACGATGTGTGGCGGTCAGTAATTCGGAGTTGTGTGTATATATCTACTGTAATAACCCCCCCTAGTGATACAAGGCTACTGCCGAACGTGCTGTGCTAAATGACGTGAACTTAAGTAAGGCCTAAATGTACATATATATCAAGGTCTCGTTTTCCTATCTCTTTCGACTGACGCAATTTCGACTTGGAAACTACGCACAACGGTGGGCGCCGACGAACGAGCGATTCGCTCGTCGGCGCTCGTCTTCAATCGCACAGGGTATTAGCGAAGGCGATTTTACTCACAATCACATTGTCTATGGACCAATCACTGTACGTTTTTAATTTGTAATAAACTCGTTTTTTTACTTTTTTTTTATTTTACCCATGCATGCTTTACTTGGTCGAGACAATGTACTGACGATGACTTGCCCAAAGATGGCGCTGTATAGCTTCCAATATGGCCGCCATGGCCGACTTGTTGTAACTTTTCACTTTAATACCTTCTTCTACGACCAGAAATTTTTATATCTGAATTATTTTTGTAGAATAGATTCGACTCGATTCATGTTATGTAGACTGTGAGATATAGAGTAGATATATGTATAGTGTTGACAGTTTTTTGTTTGACTAGTTACACATATTTTTATAAAGCTTCCCACGCAGTTGAGTTGATGTATATGAAAACCGCACACCCGTGCATTGTTACGAATTTGTTAGTTAGAACTTACACGTTATTGTTAAACATATGTTTTTCATATGTATGTTTGAATTTGATGTAATAAAATATTTTATATCATTCCTGGCTTCTCTCCTATGGAATGTCCCATACTATTTCAGTAGTATGTAAAATGTTACTTTTCAGCGTCTTAAAAATCAAGCTTGAATCTTACAAATTTAGCTGTTTTCCCAAAAGTCAACAACCAAAAAAGGCCTAAAACTCTTCAAAAATCATTAATTTTAATTAACTCCAAAAGTATCCAAATATCTGTAGACTACCAACACACATGAAAAAACAAGGGAGAGTCCTACAAATTTTGTGTATTCCCAAAAGTAAACATCAGAAAAATATCTAAAAAACTCACAAAATGCCTTCTTTTTAAGCACCCCAAAATGGCTTTTTTTTTCCGGACATTTGGCGTTTTCAAAAAACAAGACAGAACCCTAAAAATTTAGCTGTTTTCCCAAAAGTAAACGACCAAAAAAGGCCTAAAATCCTTCAGAAAGAAATTCAACTACGTACCAACATTGAAAGAAAAAAAAGGCTATTATATACTCCTAATTAATTTTATTAAATTAACCCATATTATTAGCAGTGTCTATCAGGAGTGTTTTTATTTGATTATGTATCAGCTGGGATAGATTTCTTTGCAAAACATTTTCAAATTCAGCAATAAGCCCCGTTTTGAGTTGATCCATGTTGGTATTTAACTCTGTTCTTAGCTGTTCCATTTCGGACTTCATTTGGGACTTCTTTTCAAACTCAGCAATAAGCCCCGTTTTGAGTTGATCCATGTTGGTATTTAACTCTGTTCTTAGCTGTTCCATTTCGGACTTCATTTGGGACTTCTTTTCAAACTCAGCAATAAGCCCCGTTTTGAGTTGATCCATGTTGGTATTTAACTCTGTTCTTAGCTGTTCCATTTCGGACTTCATTTGTTCCTTCAATTCTATTTGATTATTTATTAACAGATCATCTAATTTAGAAAACACAGTAAGTAATGTTTGTTTTTTTTTTCTTTCATTGAGTTGAAATGTATCATCCCACTGTTGCTCGAAATAAGATGATAAAATCTGTAAAAATAAGCTTGTAACATACAGACACGTAATAGCCCGATTTAACCAAATCTAGATTGACATGCGGTTAGGAAACATGTTAAAAACAGTGTCCTAGAACGCTCGCACTTCCTTTTAATGGGAAATTCTCCATCAAAGTCTGCGTGTTCAGGCCCTTACAGTTTTTGAGTTACAAGCACTTTAAGTTGGCCAATCACAGCCCATAAATCGCCAAATACTACGCTGTTACTGTGCTGTGAATGGTCAACTTTAAATGCTTGTAACTTGAATACTATAAACTCAGATTTTGATGGAGAACTTCCCATTAAAAGAAAGTGCGAGAGTTCTGAGACACCTGTATAACATAGGGTACCGTTACCTTTTTGCCAAGAGACACGGATACAATCATGTACTTAACATAAAGTTAACAATCTTTTTTCTTTACATTAAAATAACTCGCATTTTACTTTGGAGTTAGAGACAACATGGTTTTAAAAGATTACTCCAATCAACCGTATGTTATAGATATTTAACAATGTTTTGGAACAACCAGACACAGAGGGATAGACGCAGACAGACAGCTAGGCTAATAGAATACCGGGAAGTAACAATGATTTACATTAGTATCGGAGTTCGCTATCGTCTCGGTCGGTTCAGCTGGTTCACTAGGTTCTCTACGTTCTGAAAGACTCCTTCGCCTCACCTCATCATGTTGTTTGTTTCTTGTCGATCTTCTCGTGTTTGACATTTTGTCTTGACACCTGAATCAAAATGAAGATACAATTACAAATCTTAACCAAAAATTATCGCAGATACACTGAATAATAAGTTCTGAAGATAAAGTATAGATAGAGTTAGCCTTGGTTTTAGCATGCTAAATGGAAATTTATATGTTTCTAATTTATAGGTTTCTATTGAACAGTTTTTATCTTTTTGTGTTATACAGGTGATTTTTAAAAAACGGCAGGCGTTGTAGAATTTTTATTTATGAACCGATTTCAAAAATTTAAAAAACAAATTAAATAGTTTTTAATTTACTATAAAATGATGATTTTAGAAATTTTCTGAATGTCTTAGTATCTTTTGGGCGATACTCAACTTTATTTTAAATTGGCACCCATATTTTTTTTTCATAATTTGGAAGATATTAATTTTCTTGATTCAGAAATGTTTAATATGTTCTACTTTTACAAAAAAATATTTTTAAAAAAATTATCAAAATTGGAAAAAAAAGCAATAAAAGTTAATAAAATCTAGGTGCATGGTGTCAAATAAAAGAATGCCGTTATTGTAATGTCAAAAAGCAACAAATAATAGAAAGGATTGGCAATTTTTTTTAATTAATAATAACAAAATACAATAATAATTACAAATCAGAAAAAACATCTACCTAATTTAATTAAAATACTGTTAAAACGCCATCCCGTTTTTTTCATTGCACAATTGACACCTACGAGAAATGCATTGTGCATTGTAAGGTGTAGCCCCATCTTGTTGAAAGAAAACTTGTTCTTTCTGTTATTTGCTGCTTTTTGACATTACAATTCATTTTTGATATTTTTTTTTTAATATTTTTTGTAAAAGTAGAACATATTACACATTTCTGAATCAAGAAAATTAATATCTTCCAAATTATGAAAAAAAAATATGGGTGCCAATTTAAAATAAGAAAGTTGAGTATCGCCCAAAAGATACTAAGACATTTAGAAAATTTTTAGAATCATCAGTTTAGAGTAAATTAAAAACCATTTAATTTGTTTTTTAAATTTTTGAAATCGGTTCATAAATAAAAATTCTACAACGCCTGCCGATTTTTAAAAATCACCCTGTATGCAAACAATTTTGAAAAATCAAAAATTTCAGAAAATTTATAAAATACTACACTCAAATTAATCATACAATTCGCCCAAGTTGTTAATTTTAAAAAAGTACCATCCTTTCACCGCATGTTTGAATTCTTCTTGAGTAATTCCTTCTTTAGTGAGCGAAGAATGTTAAGTTATGTATTGATGGCAGTTTTGTTTCACAATAAATGAGAACAAAATTGTAGCAGAATATTATACACCATTAAAAACAAGACAAAAGAATAAATATACCAAAAAATATCAATGAAATAACTCAAATGAGGAATCGCAATTTTGCCATTGAATATCTCAATTCGACCGTAAATCAAAAACTAACAAAAACATCAGATTTTAGCAAATCTAAAACTATTTCCAAAAATTCCCTAAATATGGGACTAAATTCAGATGTAATTAAGATTGCAACTAAAACGAGAACAAATAAGGACAAAGGAGAACAAATCGAAAATATTGGGAACAAAAGAGAGAGAAAATAAAATAAAAAATAAAAATTCGATAATGTTAGAACATAAAGCAGGTAGTCGTAAAAATATAAGTTTAGATGAAGAAGCAGATAAATTAATTAGTAAATCTTTAGAAACTTTTTAGTCATAAATGGACAAACTAGTTTCATACATTCCCAACGATGAGAAAAAATTTAAAACCTATTATTGCTGAAACAGACAGATTGGAGTAAAAATACTTGGTTTCAAACAAGAAGTTGTAGATAAATATATTGCAAGAAAAGCAGCTCTGTTTCTTTGGTTTAGCAAATAACTCATCATCAAATGGAAATATTTCTGAGTTCGTTTCGCTCATGAGGACTTTGTCCGAATTCCGTAAAGATATAATTGATTTTTTTCCGTTTTTTATGTCCTGTTTTGTTTTTCTTTACTCTTCAGCGTTAATAGTAGCTTTTATTTGAGTCTGCTTTAATATATTTCGGGGTGAGAGCAGTAAAAACTACCTGTATCAGGTAGTTTTTGTCGGGTACTGCAAAACTATTTATTGCGATATAAATTAAGTAAGCAATTAGTATTAAACGCTGAGCGACACGTAAAACTGTTGGGTTCTTTTTATCCGACTTATAACATTTAATAATATAAATATCAAGAAATTTGCTTACCACGTTAAAACTTCCAGAAATAAACAGAAATGAACGCAACTGGAAGCGACCACGCGAGGTTTGTCAGGTAAATGTCGGAAGTGCTGCGCATGCGCTTCAAAAGTTTAGTTTAATCAGATTGTGACGTTATTTTAACCGCCAAATTTAAAATATTGCAGATTTTGGCCAATGGGAAAATGCTTAGTACTGAAATTGCCCTTAAAACACTATTACAGTAAAGAACAATATATTCGCAGATTCATTTCCTAAATTTCCAATATTATAAAATTAATGTCTGAGATTAACCATTGGAGTTCTGATCTATACAACTACGGCACAGTTAAGAACACGAATTTTTCTGACATTTAAGAAAATTTACTATAGTCTATGTACATAAGGGCAACAAATTTCCACTTTTATTTTGATAAGCCAAAGCTTCAAATTAGGCGCTCCTGCTGACGTCATAGTATTTGCCTTTATTCTGGGAATTACAAACCAGTAACCAAAGTTAAATTGGCGCCAATATAAGCATAAAGACTGCCTGAAAAAATCAAGTCAAGTTTATTGTGTATTGTTTATTGATTTATTGTTGCTTATAGTTATAATAAAAATGCCTAGGTAAAGTTATATTATTGTTTTACACTAAATAACATGTGTAATTAATTCTAGTAATTGCCATCATTGCGAAAAAACCTTTCAAACTGTATCTTCCAGAAACAGGCATTTAAGGAAGGTTCATAATGATAACTCAATAAGTTCTCTTCATTCATCTCAAATCATCTGCCCTCTGTGTAATACCATCTCATTTGGGTCCTTCAATCTTCTGAAAATACATCTTCTGTACCATCATGAGATTAATTGCTGTTCTAAAAATATTACCTTTAATTCAAAAGAAGAATTTAATATCTGGAAGGAACAGACTGAAAAAGAAACCAAATCGTTTTATGCCCTAGCTTCAACAGCAGCTAGTACTTCAGGTACAAGACTGTACTTTGAATGTCATCGAAGCAACATGGCTTGTTTTCAAAGCAAGTGCAAAGTACGAGCTCCTAAAGTTAGTGGATCCATCAAAATGAATGGAGTGTGTCCATCACGAATCAAAGCTGAGATTCACAATGATTCTGGTAAGGTCTCTGCTACATTTGATGCAACCCATGTGGGGCATAAAGATGAACTAAAATGTCAGCCTCTATCTGAAACAGAAAAAAATTCTATAATAGAACAGCTTAAATTAGGAGTGTCATATGAGCACTGGGCCTCACTTTCCTAAGGGCTTGACCTGACCTGAGGTAATGTCTGTGTAGGGCTGCGCCTAGGGGGCTCCCGTCGGGGAAGACGAAAGCAACTTCGAATACCAGAAAAACAATGCGAAAAATTTCATTTCTTTATGTTAATAGCTATTGTGGCATTCGTGGCTTGTTTCCTATGGAATGCTCCTTATAATTTCACCCCCAAGATTGTGGTTTCTTTGCTATGGAATGTCCTATACGTTTGGACGGGTCAATAAAAAGCACTTTACAGAACCATAATCGTGTACTGTTAAGTTTTACAAACAATAAACAATTTTTAGAAAATCTGATAAATAGCTACTCATAAGAAACAACAAACTAAAATTCGCATTTTATTCTTTTAAAGTGCTTTACATTTAAATTAAACTCTTACACTTTGAACTAAACTCATGTTCTGAATCTTGAAAAATTCTTTAGCAAGCTAAATCTCTGAAATAATAAGCTTTTAGGTAAAAATGCACAGTTTCTTGTATACACTATGTAAGGAATATACACATCACATTAAAAACACCCATTCTGTATATCATAGTAATACTAGCGTTATTGAATTGTCTAGTAGTTGTATTTTATATACAAATATTTACACATCTATTTGTTATTAATATAAAAATTAGAACTAATTTCTGTACATTATAAATATAATTTAATTCTTAAATCGAAAAAAAATGATATAAAATCCCCACTAATTCCACAGTAGGTACCAATAACGTTATACAAATCTCAATAATTTAAACAAAATGGCTGCACACACGTCACTCCGTCCTTATGACTCCAAGTCATCCTCTCGTTGACTCGAAAAATACGAAACCAACCCTCCAAACTCACCCCCGGACTCTTCCTCAAACGATTTACTATTACTATTCTCTGAAGGGTTGACCTGCCCTTCGAACGGTTCCGAATAGGGCGAGTTTTGATACATCGTGGGAGGTAATGCGTCCTCTTGACCGAACGGCCCGTAGTGGTACTGGGGCGGCATCCCCGGATGATACGGCGACAAATTCGGCCTTGGCTGTAGATGCGGGGGCGGTACCATCTGTAAATGTCTCGGTCCCGCCGCCAGAGGAAACCGACCGACCGGTGGGCGCGTGTACGGTGGAGGCGGCGTCTCGTTTTTGTTACTCCCGGGACTACTCGCAGCTGGAGAGACCACCCGACCGGGGGAGTGCTCGATACCGCCACCGGAAGGAGAGGGATCGAGGGGGCGGTGCGAGTGGTAGATGTGGGGGCGGATCTGAGGCGGCGCTGCGGGGCGAGGGTAGTGGTTGAGGCCCGGGGCCATTGGGCGGAAGGGTGGGCGCAGACCTGCAGCTCCTAAAACAAACGACAGTTAACGGGGGTGGTAACTCAACCGGAAGTTACCTGGGAGGTATTGTCCAGTCGCCGCCGCCGCCGCCATGGCGTGGTGGACATCCTCCTCCCTTTCGGGCATCGCGGCGAATTGTTTCGGTCTGATGGTGCCCACGGGGTACCCAGGTTGGCCAGGCTTGCTCTGCAACATCCTGGTGATCACAGATGGGGTTGGTTGACTCTGAGAAAACGGCTGCGGAGGGGCGGCGATCTCGATGTTACTCTCTGGAGGTACAGACAAATCCGTCGGATGGAGTTTGTTTGTCAACATGAAGGGGGCGGCGGCGTCGTGCTGGCGCGCCGACCCCAAATTCGCCACGGCTTCTTCAAGACTCTTCTTGTTCTTCACCGCTACAAAAACACCATCAGTAACAAAAAGAGTCGTTTTGAGAGTCTCACCACGCCGCTTCTTCGCTGAATCCTCCAAAGAGTCTCCAACTCCCAACTCCCCAAACAAGGGTAAAGATACACCTGGGGGCTCCGACAACTCATCGTTGTTCTCGGAGTTGATGATCAAACTATCCACGTTACCAACGAGCGGTTCTTGCATGGAACCGGTGAATTGAAACTCCTTCTTCCGTGGTCTATTCTTAGGGTCTAGAGGCGACTCTTGCTTCTTCGCCTCGCGTTCTTTCCTTCTCTTCTCCTTCTCCAATTGTAACGCCACCATCTGTAACTGTTTATTCGCGTACTCTTCTTCCTCCATCATTTTCTCCATTTCGTTCTCATCCATCATCTCCACATTCCGGTTAATTTGATCGATGGGGTTCAACTCGTCACCGTCTTCATGAAGGTTCTTCGGCTCGGGTAAAACCTGCACAAACCTCTCATCCGTGTACGACTGTATCTGAATCTTCGCTCCCTTGGCCTCATCCCCAGAATCCGCCTCTTCTTCGCTGACTTTCTCGTCTTCATTCGCCACGTACTCTTCGTCGCTTTCAATCCGTGGCGGCGGCCTCTTCACGCGGTCATCATCACTATCCGAACCCAAAGCATCCACGTAGTTAATTTTCTTCCCACGGGTGCGTCGTACGGGACCATCATCATCTCCATCCATCCCAAATTTGATCTTCGGCTTCTTCTTTTTGTACACTTCTTCATCGGAATCTTGTTGTTTCTTCTTTTTCTTCGACTTTTTCTTCTTGGAGCTGTTAGGAGTTGTGGGGGTCATCTTCTTCGATCGGTTGGCGGGTTTTCGCTTGCGTCGCCCCCACGACCGATCGCTTTCTTCCGACTCACTTTCGTCCCAAATTGAGCGCTTTTTCTTGCGTCGGGGGGCGTCGTCCTCGCTCTCGCTCTCACCATCATCAACTAAAAATGACAATTAGAAGAAGGTCTGTTTTCTTCTGGGTACTCACTGAAATCGGCGTCGTATCGAGAGGTCCTCGCTCTGGTGGATCGCCTTATCGGATCCGAGCCTTTCTTCCTCCTTCCGCTGTCGAGGTCGTCACTGTATTCACTTCCTAGATCGTCGTCAAAGTCGTCATCCGACTCCGAACTCGTTCCTTTGAAGTCTTCATCGGAGTCTTCATCCTCATCCGCGCTGCTGATGTCCAACGCGTTCAACCTCCGATGCTTCTTTCTCCCGACGATCTTCTTCTTGATGTGGAAGTCGTCGTCGTCATCGAAGACCGGACGCGCCTCTTTATCCCTGTCGTTGACGGGGACAACTGGAGGAAGCGGTTCGACCTCTACAGTTTCCCCTTGTTCCGCTTCTTCCTTTTTCTTCTCTTCTTCCTTCTCCGCGTTGACGATGGTGGCGATGTCTTTACCTCGCCCTTGATTCCCCGCTCCTTTCACCGCCTCCATTTCGTCTTGTATCGCGGAATTGATCAAATCGTCGTAGTCATTGAAGCGGTAGCTGTGCGCTTGCCGCCGCTGTCGCAACTGGTAGATCGGTTCATCCGAGTCGCTTCCTGTCTCCGACGCCGTCGGAGACCCCGACTCGGACTCTTCACTGCTAGCGTCGTCGCCTTCAACATCGGCGTCATCGTCGTCCTCTTCTCCATCATCGTCGTCGTCGTCCTCCAAGACGTGGTCGTCTCGAATGACGCGTCGTTTCTTAATATTCTCTGTGTCTTTGGTTGGTAGGACACTATTAAGACTAATACCGACGTAAGCCAATCGTTCTTTCCGGCGGTCTTCGATTTCTTTTTTGTTGAGTTTCTTGTCGTACTCCGTGAGTTTGTCTTGGAGCTGCTTGAGGAGACTCGCGTGTTGGCATGGAGGACAGAACCAGTCACCTTCGGGGATGACCAGAAGAGGCGGCCGCAAGCAGGAGCAGTGCCAACCGTTGTCGCAGCTGTCGCAAAGGAGGATCCACTCCGGATGGTCGGATTTGCCGCACTTTTGACAGGGGCAGTCATCGACTTCTTCGACGTCGGATTCTAGAAAAAGGAGTTAAAAGAGTAAAATGTTTGAGGGTGGTTACCTTTCCGGGCCGTGCGGGCGCGTTTTAAAGGCAGCGCCTCCCCGTCCGCTTCCATGTCACTTTCCGGGGAGAATTCGTGGTCGGAGACGTACTGGAGGACGTCATCGTCTTCTTCTTCCTCTTCTTCGCCGATTTCTTCCTCCTCGTTGGAACTGCTAGAGTCGCTGCTTGACCGCCACGGGTTGTACTCATCAAATTTCATTTGTTCTTTCTTCTTCTTTTTCTTTTTCTTCTTTCGTTTCTTGGAGTCGTTGCTGTCATCATCACCCTCGTCCTCCTCTTCGTCTTTGTCCTTCTTCTTCTTTTCGACCTTGTAATCCTGTCGGACTTTAGAACGGTTCTTATCAACGAGTCGTACTCACCTTATCTTCGTTCTTTTTGGATTTCTTCTTCTTCTGGGCTTCGTGCACTAGTTCTTCCTCCAGCTTCCGTCTCTCCGCTTCTTCTTTGATTTTCAACTGGGCGATCCTCCTCGACTGGCGGACACCGATCGATTGATCCTGTCCAAAATTCAAGATCTGACTGGGATCGATCCCCAAATTCGACAACAAACGCTCTAAAACAGAAGAAACAGAATGAAAATAAACGGGAGAGTCCCAAACTCACGATTCTTATTCTTCCTGTTCTTCTTCTTCTTCGGCTGGTGTTCTTTTTCAGCATCGCTCACAACAACCGCTTCATCATTCTTCTCTTCCGTCTTCTTCCGCTCTTCGGCCTTGCTGTCATCGTCGCTACTGATCAACTCTTTCTTCTTCTGTTCTTCGACACTCTTCCTCAGTTTAACATCAACTGGGCGCTTCGCCTTCATCTTCGGTCGCTTCCCGGCGGTTTCCTCCGTTTCTTCGTGAGGACTCTCGCGTCCTCTCTTCCTTAAACCGCTCCTGGTGATTGGAGGCGCGGGACTGGGGGCTTCTGTGAAATCTAGCGAGAATGTCGCTAGCGACATCGGTTTAGCTTTGACCTCTTCTCCAGCAAGAGGGTCTTTATCGGTGACTTCTTGCACGTCGTTGCTGCTGCTACTGTCCACAATAACAGCAGACGGTGAAGCTCCGTCGGATTCCTCCGGTTCTTCGTCTTTGCTGTCAATCTTCGGAGGACCTTCCGATTCTTCCGGTTCTTCATTCTTAAAATCGATTTTCTCTTCAGGTTCGTCTTTAGACTTACGTAACGTCGTTTTCACATCAACAGTTTCCTCAGGTTTCGTTTCTGCCGGTGCTTCCTTAGCTTCTTCGCTTTTCATTGCCTTCGTTTCCTCCAACTTTATCTTTTTAGAGTCGCCTTCGGAAGGTTCCTCTTTAACTTTTTGATTGGCCCGCGGCCGCCCCCGCCGCATCGGCGGCGGCACCTCCACAACCTTCTCTTCAACTTCTTCGTTTTTTGAAGCACGCGTGGACCTCCGCGTGGAGACGCGAGGCTTCTTCTCATCCTCCACAGCGTCTGAAGAGTTATTTTTTCGCCCGCGCTTCGCCGGGACGCCCGGCGTCTCTTTTTCGTCGTCTTTGTTAGATTTATCGTCGGCTTTCAATTTATCTTCGAGTTTTAAGTAGACGACGGCTTCTTTGGTCGGGAGTTCGGATTTTTTGGCCTCGGCGTTTCTTGGCGCTTCTGTGTCCAGAGTTGGTGGTTCTGCGTCTGAAGAAAGTCTTGTTTCTGTGGATGATCTTGTGTCTAAAAGTGGTGGCGGTTCTGGTTCCGATTCTGGAGGCGGCGTCTCCTCGAGCTGTTGAAGCTCCGGCGCGGTTTCTTCTGATTCTTTGAGTTCAGGCTCTGGAGCACCTTGCGCGACAAGACTGTCGGATTTCTGATCATTTTCTATAAGAGTATCAGAAACTTGATCAATTTCTCTGACTTTAGGAGGTGTTGGTTCTTCTACTTTTGGTTCTGGTGCACTTTGAATGACAGATTTCTGATCATTGTCTAGAGTAGCATCGGAAATTCGATCAATTTCCGATGTGCTTGAAGACTTCTGATCGTTTTCTTCAGCTACGACGATCAAAGGCTCTTCTTTCTGATCATCTGCCAGTTTAGTATCTTCCAAACTGTCGAGAGTTTCCTTCTGATCAATTTCTGTCGTGATCAAAGCTTCTGATTTAGCGTCACTCTCCACTTTTTCTTCTGATTCTTCTAATTTCTGATCTTTTTCGAGCTCTTTGTTCTCGATTACCAATTCTGACTTTTGGTCATCTTCAATCAGTTTCTCCTCCTTCTGATCGTCTTCAACCAGTTTATCCTTATTTTGGTCATTTTCAAACAGTTTCTCCTCCAGTTGATCACCTTCAATCAATTTCTCCTCCTTTTGATCATCGTTTTCTTCAACCAAACTTTCTGGTTTCTGAACGCTCGGTTCGTTTTTTTCTTCCCTGATCATATGATGAACAGAATCGATACTGACACTGCGAGCACTCTCTTCTTTCTGATTACTATCTTCTGATTTCTGATCACTTTCAAGTATCGCTTCGTCTTTCTGATCAGAGTCATGATCATTTACCACGATCACGTTCTCTAGTTCGAATTTCGGCGCACTTTCAACTAGATTATGCTCACTTTCTTCTGATTTCTGATCAGTATCGATGGTTACTTCTGATTTCTGATCAGCGTCTATGGCTACTTCTGATTTTTTATCACTGCCGATGGTTACTTCTGATTTCTGATCACTTTCGATGACAACTTCTGATTTCTCATCACGGTCGATGGCCACTTCTGATTTCTGATCACTGTCGATTGCGATTTCTGATTTCTGATCGCTTTCAATGACAACTTCTGATTTCTGATCACTGTCGACGGCTTCTTCTGATTTTTGATCACTCCCAATGGCTACTTCTGATTTCTGATCAGTTTCGACGCTTGGCGACTCATCGTGATCATTATCGGTCGATTTCTGATCATTTCCAGGGTCTAATTCCTGATCATTTTTGTCTTGATCGTCTTGATCACATTCAATTTGAGCATTGATTTCGGGAAAGCTGCCTGCCTTGTGATCATCGGCAATGATTAGGGGCGAGCTTTCTGATGCTTCAACTTTCTGATCAGTTGACGTGACGGAAGCTTCTGATTTCTGTTCTCTCCGTTCGGTCTCGCTATGTTTGTTCTCGTTTTCGTCAGTTTTCGCCAGTTCTGCGTGGTTTTCCACAGTTTCTCCGCCAAGAATGTAGGCGTGTTTTTTGACACAAACGATTTCCGTTTCCGGTGCGAGTTCTTCCTGCGCGGGCACTTTAAAGCCGATCAGAGCCGCCGTGACTTCCGGTAACCTTCCGCCGTCTGTTTCGTCTTTTTCGAGATGTTCCTTGATGGTGTTTTCCGTTGGTCGCTCGTCTTCGCCTTTGGTTTTTCCTAGATTATCGTCTACTTCTTCGTCTAACTTATCTATTCTAGTTTCTATTGGTGTTGGATGATCATCATTAACTACAGGTCCCGTTTCGGACTGAACACATTCGCTGGTTTCCCCTTTGTTTTCCTCCCCTATTCTATATCCTACATCCCCTTTAGCTTTGTCCGGTAGGACTTCGAGACTGTCGTTTTTTTCAGGAGGCACTTTTTGTCCGAAAGCCATCGCAGCCGGACTAAATTGCAAACACCCCGGACCAAAGAAGAACATGGCTTTCTTCGGCGCTTCTTCCTCGTTCTCCCACTTCTTCTCGGGCGCATCTTTCGCAATTATCGTTTCGACGTCCCATCGAGACTTCTTCGTGGGACTTTTAACCGCACTAAAAAATTTATTGTCAGTCTTCGTGTCGATAATCGTACCTAATTTGTATGGACTTTTTACAGGAGAAGTAGGAACTTCGTCGTTGACGCAATTCTTCGAATCACTAATACTGACTACTTTAGCGTCTCTCGCGCCGTCACCGCTTGCCGACTGTTTCGAATCGGAGGATTTCTCCTCATTTCCGGTCTCACAGTCCGCACCGTTTCCGTCACCGTAAAACACCATTAGATCCTCTTCGATTTCTTCACCGACGATGGGATTCTCGCAGTTGTTGGCTTCGCCCTCTCCGTCACCTTTGACCAGCATCAGGGGCTCTTCGATCGCTTCGCTCACAATCTTCGGTTTCTTCTCTTCCGGTGCTTCGTCGTCACTCTCGCGGACACGTTTCGAGCTTTCTTCGTCAGGTGATATGTTTTCTTTTTTGAGCGACTCCTTCGACTCGTTGGAGTTCTCCGAATCGCCGGACTTCTTCGTTGAATCGGAAGAAGAGTCGACTTGCCCGGTGTCAATGATCGGGCGCTCCGCCAAACTGTTACTGTCGTCTTCGTTAATCGCCGATTCCGTGCTGATTTTGGAGTCGCCGTCGCTGAGCTCGCTGATCAACGACGCTAGACCCTCTCTGTCCCTGCAAACCGAAACGTAAACGTGTCTTTCAAACCGCGGCTACGAATCTACAACTTACTTCGCGACCAAAGTCCACGTCTCTTCGTCGGGATCCTCTTTGTACACCCGAATCTGACAGTTATTGTCGTTCTGGAACCAGTAAGCGTGGCCTTGTTTGTCTTTTCCCAGCGGTTGCGAACGCAGCTCGTCCGCAGACATCTTGTTGATCTCCGCCTTGAAACGCGCGTTGAAATCAAACTGCATCTCCAAAAGCTCCTGCGAAGAAAAAAACTCAGAAAAAGCGCAACGAAGCGACAACACTCACTTTAAGCACGCGGAGCTTTGATGAAAGACGAGCTTTCTTGTATCCGAAACGTTCGATCTCCCATGCATCTTGGACACAAAAAGTGTGGCAAAACTTAATTATTGCTTTCTCCCAGCGCTCGTTGGAGACGGTTTTTCGAGACTTGCGGAGGAGTTTGATGTGGAGGTCGATTAGTTCCTGGGGGACTAAAAAAAGAGTCAGAAAAACGCAAAATTTGAAATTGGGGGTTTCCCGCGTTGGGAAAAAAATCTAGTGGGTTGAGTCAAATTGACATTTGACAGGTGTCTTTCAGTCTAAAGTAAACATTGCAGCGTCTTTCGTTAAATTTTCGGTTTTTTCAACAAAATAGCGACTTTAGACGAAGGTAAGTCGCATTTTATAGTTTTTTAAGGTTAAAATAGAGCACTTGAAGTTGGCTGTGAAAAAATGACAGAAATGTGTAATATCGAGATTTTACGACGATCACGTCCAATTTTGAGCGTAAAACTGTAATTTTACATCAATTTTAATCAAAGAAGTTAATCAGCAGCAAAAAACAACGATTTGTGAGTAATTTTAATCAAATTTGAAATTAAAAAAATGATTTGAGTGGGCTGTGAGTAAATGACATTTATAAAAATTCGGACGTTTGTGCTATTTGCAATGAAATGCCACAAATTCCAAGTAAATCTGTTCGGAAAATTTCATTTTCTTCATCCCAATTTGCTAAAAAAAAACAAGTCAAGTAGCCGCGTAATGTTGATTTTTGACAATTGTCATTTGGATTTTTAAGTATTTATAGAAATTTAAGCTTTTTACGATAAAATACTGCAAATTCCAAGTAAATCTGTCAGGAAATTTCATTTTCTTGACCCCAAAATGATGAAACTTCAAAAATCAAGTAGTTGTGTAATATTAAATTTTGACAATTGCCAATTCGATTTTTTAGTATAAAGGAAACGAAATTCAAGAGTTGTGAGTAATTTTATCCAAATTTCCTCTAAAAAACACTAGAAATATGACTTTTAATAGTTTTTACTTGTGTTCTTGATACTTTTAATTGTTTTTTTTTACCATTTCTTGTACTAATTAAAAGAAATAAAACAAACAGAAAAATCAAGTGAGTGTAATATTGACATTTGCCAACTGTCATTTCAATTTTTAAGTAAACAAGTGTCATTTATAGAAATTCGTCTTTTTACTGCAAATTCCACGTCAATCAGCCAGCAAATTTCATTAGCTTGATTCCAAACTCGAAAATCAAGTAGGTGTGTAATATTTACTTTTGATAACTGTCATGTCTATTTTTTAGTGTGAAGGTGTCATTTCAGAGCCACCTTAATTGTTGAAGAAAAACAGAAACGGAATTCACAAGTGGTGAGTAATTTTATTCAAATTTCTTATAAAAAACGAGAAATATGACTTTTGACAGTTGTTATTTATGTTCCTGATGATTTCAATTGTTTTTTAGAATCGTTTTTCAACATTTCTTGTCCTAATTAAAGGAAATAAAACAAACAGAAAAATCAAGTGACTGTAATGTTGACATTTGCCGACTGTCATTTGTGCGAGTAGGCTATGGAAGAATGTGATTTGACAGCAGTCAAAAAAACATAAACAATTGATTGTTTTGAAAACAAATACATCTGGTTGCCTACATGAAAATAGTCCCAATAAAAACAATTGTATACAAATTCGGTGCGCGAATGCATAAACATGAATCTTCCCGTTAGTAATTTTTCGTCGCCTTTTGTGCCCCCGTCGCCGCGAATGTTCGTTGTGTGACGTTGACAGCTGTCACAGCAGCTGAATTTTGGGGTTATAAAAGCCACTCAGAAACGCCAACATAACTGTAAACCACTTAACGGTACCGGAGAAGTGCCCCCCGGCCCCCACTCGTTTCCTTTAGCCGTTCGTGGCGGTGCAGAGTGCACGCTGCATTTTCCCGCCCCCCTGTCTGCCCCCATCCGAACAACAACAAACCAACAACAATCAAGTTCAGGGCCATTGTGTGCAGTTTTCACGCTGCGTTCGTTTACCTTCTTGTGTGTTTTCGAGCATTTCTTGCAGCTCCAAGAAGTCGATGCTTTGTAAGCCGCATGTCGTTCCGAATTTCTCCATAAAGGCGCAGATAACGGCGAAATTCGGATCACTTTCACAAGAAGCTTCATTATCCGACGCCATTTGCAGCCGCTACGTTTGACAGAAGGCGTTAAAGTGACCGCTAAAATGCACTAAATGTCCGCCATCGGAGCGAAATCGCATATTTTCGTCGAGTTTGACGACACTAGAACACCATGAAAGCGCGGAAAGGGTTCATTGGGGCCACGACGCCGACATGGGCGATTTTTTGCTTTGAACGGCACACAACATACCAAGCAAGCGCTTTGCGTGCTGGAAACTGTTGGGGGAGTTTGGCACGGGTGGCAGCACTGCACAAAACCCGCGCAAGCAAATACAAATTCAAATTACAGCACCAATTTTTTATTCGTTTCTTTATTACAGCACTCATTTGTTAACCACTTGTATCGTGCGACACGTTATCAATCTCAATCTCACTAAAACACAGGAAAGTTAGTTTTTGACAGCACTTCCGGCACTCACCTTGGCGGTTTTTTAATTTCTACGAAGACATTCCATCTCTGGATCTCTGTGGCACCAAAAATAACAAACAGAAGAGTGGTACCCGCACATATCGCCAGGATGACCCATAGCAGGCAGCGGTACTCCAACAGAGTGTCCTAAAACTCACTAAAACTCTACCCAAAATCATATTTTTCTTACATTTGGAGCTAATTTTTCTTTGGCATAGTACATGCCGCTTGAGAACATCGAAGCGAGTGTCTCCCCAAGACCTGCAACACTCCCTGAATAGTTCGGGGAGAGATCCATCGCCAACAATCTAAACCCACAAAAATTGACTCCATTTAAACACATCGCGATGACGAGACAGCCGAAGACAAGACTTTTGTTACAACTTGAGAAAGACGCCGCTAGCATGAAAATAGGGGGGCCTATGGACCCCACGTTGCAGCAGTGTCTCCTTAGATTATCCTGCGTAAATAATTTCTCATTCACAGCGTGTTGCGAGAGGAAAGAAATCAGAAGAACAAGAATAATCATAGTGGAGAAAGCTAAAACGCTCCAGTTACTCGCTTCTTCGGTGCTAACATTGAAGATGTTCTTCATGTACTGTTTTAACAGCACTGTGAACAAGTCCCAGAGGAAGATGTTTCCGGCGTAGGCCACCATGGAGGACCAGACTTCGATGGAGAGGAGGATGGACCCCACGGGAACGCCATGTCGTTTCGGGCTGACGGTATTCTCTAAGAAAATTTTTAATATCCCGGCGCCTCCACCAAAACTCACTCAATATGAAGGAGAGGTAGTACGACTCATCTTGGTTGATCCTCTTGCAGTGGAAAGGGTCGGAGGCTCCAAACCACCACCACGCCAAAGAAATGATCACCGCAGCACCCGCGTAGACGTAATACGGTCCATACACGTACTTCCAAGTCTTCATTAAATTTTCCGTCACAATGGAGTTGATGATGCCGGCGACAGCAATCCCACAGAACGCCAAAGGAGCCCCGAAAGTCTTCTCGTTCTTCGGCAGCCAACGCGATAATATTGAAGTCACCACGGGGGTTCGAAATCCGTGACTCATCCCAAATAAACCCGCCGCGACTATTAACATTTTGGGATTGTCAGTCATGTGCCACAGAACTGGAGTCAGAATCCCGATAATTGCAGAAGACAATATTGACACGAGGATGAAGTTTTTGGCTTCATGGCGGTCTCCTAGGAAGCCCCCTATAATGCTGGTAACCGCGCTGCCGAAGTAGTAGTATTTGGTTATTCTCGCGCGAATTGGTTTTATGTCAATATTTTGAGAAATGGGGGCCCAATTTGAGGATGTACTACTTGCCGTGTAACACACGAGAGTGTAGTTTTTAGGGGGACCCTTCTGGCTGTGGCGGATCAAATTGGAGACCACGAGAGAAGTTTGGCGGCTCACGTGCTGCTCACACAGAAGGAAGAAGCAGAGAAGCACCATCAGGAATCTTTGGGGCACACTGGAAACTATAAACGCCACGTTGAGGAATTTTGGCTGTAGTTTACTCACGCTTTTGTAAGAATTTGCTCATTTTAACTATTTCTTAACTGTCATTTTGACTCACCGGCGCGAATTTTCAAACTTAATTCCAAGTTTTGACCAATAGCGTCACAGTTTTTCACAACTCGCGTGGAATTCAAAGTGTGGTTATGCAACCGACAAAACAATTTTTATTATTTTAAATTAATTAATTTTGTAACCACATTAAAATAGTTCTACGGTTAATTAGTCAAATAATTACGGTTTTTTTGTGCAATTGTTTATATAATTGCAACGACTTTTTTAAAACAAGTCTTGTGGAATCTGGAAGTCCTTCGCGCATGTTTGCGTCATCTGTCAAAAATTTGAATAGAAAAAAACGTTTGTTTACATACAGAACCGTCTCTCCGTGCCTTTTTCTACGCTCTATTGTGCCCAAAACCGGTGATTATGTAACCAAAGCCTCTCTTCTTTTGGTGCTGAGACTGCAGTTTCAAAGTGTTGATGTTGGGCCCCCTTGTGTCAACCTAACCTCAAACTCTCAGTTGCAACCGCTCCACCATGTGTGATTCAAATCTGAGCGACGAAAATCTGACTGAAAAGTTCAAAAGGGAGTTTAACGAACAGTTCCATATTTTAGTTCGAATGCATTTGTCGTTTTTACTGGACCAAGCAACAGAAGAGTAAGTTGAAATTCTCAATTTTTAGTTGTAATTTTAATGAAAGTAGGAATGAGAGTGTCCCCGACAAAAATAAAGTCAAGAAGTGGTCGTTGGTGCCTTTTAACAAGAAGTCGAAGTCGCGGGGGGCGACAGAAGGGGCTCCTTTGACCCAAGAGGGCATCTGCCAAGTCTACCAACTCATTGAATTCCTGAGAAAAGAACAAAGTAACGCTCGAATCAGTGGGGAATTTTGCTAACTGAAGTTTTCAGACGTGAAAGTCGAGGGGGTTTTCCGGAGGACTGGCTCTCTGGTGCGACAACAAGAACTGAGAAGTCTGTTGAGTCGCGGAACTACTCTGGAGTTAGATGGGGGCCCTTACAGCGTCCACGACTGTGCCTCAGTCTTAAAGGGCTTCCTGGCGGAGCTCCCTGATCCGTTGCTAACCGAAGCTCATTACCCCGCGTACTGTCAGATTGCAGGTACTTTCCCGGTCCTTCGAGCCGGATGCCACTAACTGTATTTTCCAGAATTGTTCGCGAAGGGTGAAACTGTCAACGAAGAGAAGCTCCTCATCGCCTTACAACTCCTTTTCTTGTTGCTCCCCACTGAAAACAAAGTCCTCCTGAGAGACATCCTCGATTTGCTCAACTTCACCGCGAGTCACGAAGCCTCCAATCGAATGTCTGCCGAGAACTTAGCAACGCTTTTCACCCCACATCTTCTGTGTCCTCGGAAATTATCCCCGGAACAGCTCCACGTTATTTCTCAGACTGTTTCGAGGATCGTCGCGTTTATGATTACAACAAACTCGGAACTTTTCAAAGTGCCTCAGAATCTTATCTTGGAGTTTCGCGCTCGGTACGAAAAACGCAAACTTAACGAGTCGATGAGTGACCAGTTTGCGGCGAACACAGTTTTCACGTTTGTGGATCAAGAGCGGACAGCGAAAGAGAATGAGACTAATACGACAGAGACGGCTTTGGCTCAACTGTACGCGCATATTCAGAGTCTGCCAGAGTCGTCGAAGAAGAGGAAGTTGGTCAAACAGTTTAACAAGGAGAATGGGCACGGGACGCCACTGCAAGTGCTGAGGAGTGGCGTGCAGAAGAATAAGAGTCTCGGGGATTCCATTAAGAAACATATTTTTCATAGGAATGTCGTGAAGAGTCTGAAGAAGGCGCATCTGAGGGTAAGCGGCGAGGACAACGTCAATGTGAGTAGGAGGCTTCGTTTGTTGCTTGTTGCTATGTGTTGTCCAGATCTGAATCCTAAGCCTAGGAGCTTTAAGGTTGTAAGAATTGGAAACCTGAAGTCTCCTAGGTTTGTGGGGTCTAAAGTCCAAGGAATATTGAAGCCTAAATTTAATACAGTAGAACCTCGAGTATCGGGATGCTGGATTTAAAAAAAAAACACGTAAAATATGGGTCTCAGTTTAAAATAAGAAAGTTGAATACCGCCCAAAATATACTGACATTCAGAAATTTTTTAAAATCGGTTCATAAATAAAAATCCCCCTGTATAGTATTTGTATTTACATGTTTAACTTTTATAATAATCCAAGTTTTGCATTATTATTTGTGTTTTTCCATATATTCTATTATCCGGATGACCTCTGCAACAATTAGTCCGGATAGTCGAGGTTCTACTGTAATAATAATGAGAATGTTCGTTTCATCAACTTCGTTAACATTTCTGGTTCATTTGTCTGTGTTAACCATGTGCTGTATGTTTCTACATCTCCCTGTATATATTCTCTTCTGATCTCCGCATCGTGTCGCATGCATTTTCCAGACGCCCCCTCACCAAACGGCCTTAACCCGCACGAAACTGTTCTGTGCGAACTGCGATTCGAGCACAGACAAAAGTACGAACGACGACGAGCCCGATCCGAAAAAACTCCGACGAATATCGGACGACGTCGTCGCGACGTCGCACGATACAAACACAGGTCCGTGTGTGACGAGTACGCCAGCGTGCGTCGCTCTTCACTTCACACCGGAAGAAAACGATCGGAAGTCGATGTCGCCGATCACCAGGTCCACGCAACGCATGACGAGGGCCATGCAGGTACGGGGGACGTCCGTCTTTGCTTTTCTCGCTTTTGTGGCTCATACTGTATACTGTGGTGACAATTCGTATTCGATCGAATGCGAATTGGCATTGAGTGGGTGCTGGGGGAGGAGTTCGCTAGTGTTTTGGTGTTGTAGGAGACGATGATGACTCCCAGGAGCAGGAAGCCGGTCTTGTTGGTTTCTGGAACCAATATTAACACGTTGGCGAAGATGGAGACGGTTGAGGGGACCATGGACAGGTTGCCTGAGGAAGAAAAGGACGAGACGTCGGACAGTTCGTTGACGGAGACGTTCCGGGAGTACCTGGAGCACCGGAGTATGTTGACGACGTCGTCTCCAGCGGTGGATTCGAGTTTTTCGAGCCGAGCGGACGATTTCAACTCCGATGAGATGAACGACATGAGTCCCAGTAAAATGACAGATTCCCTGTTGAAGTGTCTGGATGGAAACGAGCCTGATGTCAGCGACACCGGGAAGAAACTAGTGTTAAAACCAAAGAAGTTCGATGAAAACGGACAACCAATCGTGTTCGAAACTTCCTTCTAAGTATTGTACATATATTTATTGACGTTTAAAAAAGGAGATACAATAAATTAGAAAAAAATTAAAACATATCATCGTGGGTGAGATCCTGCATCAAGTGGAGCCCCCTTTCTTTCAACGCTTTTGAAACTAATTTCTGTTGCTCCTGCTTCAATTCCTGCTCCTGTCTTTGCGCGTCGAGGATCTCGTCCACGGACACCTCAGTTAATGGTAGTTCAGCCTCCTTGTCAGCGTCCTACAATTGAGTTAACAAGGGGGCTGCCGAAAATAGTTGTAACTTACGATTTCTCCAAGCAGGACTACGTTTTCGCCTCGCACGATGAAGACTCCACGTGGAATATCCCCGTATTCTTTTCCCACGTGTATTCGTTCGATGGTTCTGTGTAAAACTAGGTTGGCGAATTGGTCGACACTGCGGAGATAACCTATGAGAGTCCGGCCGTCACGGAGCAAAACCATCAGTTTTTCTAAGGGGGTACATTAGTGGAGCACATGGGGGTTGCATTACTCACTATCTAGTTCATCCAGTAGGTGGGCGGTGCCTTCCAGTTCGATTTTATTCATGGTTTTGGTCGGGTTCGGATTGTTGACAAGTGATTGAGGTTATGAACGGGACACATAACCTTAAAAAGTGACAGGTAAAAAATTTTTGGAGGTTGTTATTATCAATAGTTTTCTCGCTTTCAGTCGTACGAAGTAAAAAAACAATGTAAGTAAAACTGTGGTTACTCGTCTTCTTGTTTGTTGCAGGCAACCAACAATGCATTGGGATCAAGGAGCTAGTTTCACACTGGATTTAATATTCAAGAAAAGTGCGGTATTTGCGCTTTGGATGCTATGGATCTAGTGCTGTTTTAACTGGATGTGTAAAAAGGTAGTAGATTTAAGAATTGATAGTTTTGTTTCAAATTTAAATTGTGGCACATTTTGTTCGATTTCCACTACACTTAAGATGGGCACAAACTCTTGCTTCTGATTGGTTGACCGGATAGCGTACAAATAACCAACCTAAGAAATAAACCAACCCTAGAAAACAAAAATAACTACAAAATCTTCAAATGTATAATTGGTTGCCTACATTGTAAAAAGTAAGGCGTAATTTTGTTTTTCATTAGTTGTTTTTTCAGACCAGAAATCATGGAAAATAGTGCTACGTGGCCAGACACCAATGCAATTTATCACTTTTGACTTCTACGCTGGTCTGGTAATGGTACAACAGTAATAATCTTAATTGTTAACAACAGTCTTACAGATTAACTTCATTGAAGGCTGCTTGAAGTTGATGCCAGTAAAATCGTTTCAAATTGGCTTCAGTTCGGCAAATTTATGGGTCCTTTCAGTTAAAATTTAAGGAACATTGTGCTCAACCAATTCTTAATCTTCTGAGTTGATGGAAGCATTTTGGATCATCTATTAATGGCAAATTTGGACACTTGACACCATCATCCCTGGTTGTACAAGAAATGAAGAAGAAATCGAGTTTATCTACCCAGTCTTTTCAACATCTTTGGATAGGAATGTCATCGCTTTTTAATGGGTAATTTGCAGTTTTGGTAGTGCATGTTTATTGATTTTGAAGGAAGATTTAATAGTAGTATATTTGAATTTCCCTCCATTTTGTTCAATTTCCACTAAACTTAGAAACGGCAAGAAAATGCTTCCTTTTGATTGGTTGATACGAGGTCGCCGAGATTTTGTATTCTTGGTTGCCTAAATTTCAAATGTTAGGGGCTTTATTAATTTTAAAATGTGAATTCACCTAACTTTTCTTCATTTTTGCAAGGAAAAGATGTAATTGATTTATGAAAAACTCTCTTTCTAGGAGAAACACAGATGCATTTGGTTACGAAAAATTAAGAAGCACCTCGTGGTATAAAAGAGGAAAATCGCTACGGAGAAGAAGAAAGAACACTTGTGGTGCGCCAGGCTGAATTTGAACTCAAGTGGACTTCACAGATGTTGGATAATTACAAGAGTATGAAGAAATTTAAGAACATGGGACGTGGAGGTGGAAAATCAACTCTGGGGCGCAATGGTGCGGTTAACATACTTGTTGGGGGCGTATATTTAGTATAATTTGTAGAGAGTTCTAAATCGAGTAGAATTGGTGATAATTTTACAATGTGAACTGTTTTGTAGCTAAATAAATGTTTTTTGCGAACTTTGTTGTTTCATTTTTGCTGGAGTTGTCTTGCCTCTAGGATCATCAAAGTCACAATCCCATTTTGATTTGGGTGAAACTTACCCCACATCAGCTTCAAATTCATACAACACTACCGCCTGGAGATCCTCTATCGATCGGCGTTTTCAAAGTCGCTCTAGCTTCTCTGGTTCTCAAGATATTCACGTTTATGTACCTTATAGGGTAATTTTGGGGTAAATCGCTAATAACTCCTTTATTACCTCGAATTTTGCGACCTGATTCGAGATTTGTGATCTACATGGAAAGGCCGATCTTTTGAGCCCAAAAAAACAAAAAAAGACCATAAAATGTTTTGGACCAAAAATATATAGTGTAGTATGGGTTTTTCAACCCTTAAAAAGTGAATAACTTTCTTATTTTCCGAGGGATGTGGTTGAATTTGGTTACACCCTGCTAACTAGGGCCCTTCTATTGATTAGCGGCAGCAGAATTGCTCTACAATGTCCAGTTCCCGAGATATTCAATATTGTTTTTGGTGTAAAATTTCTGAAAAATGAACTTTTTCGACAAAAATTCTTAAATTTTTCCCATTTTTTCTCCAAAAATGCTATCTCCGTTATTAAGCCGAATTTTAAAAAACGGACCACAGATTCGGAATCGAAAACACGCTATTTCAATTTGGAAAAATTTAAGAATTTCAATAGCGTGTTTTTCGGGGTGTTTTTCGGGGTGTTTTTCGGGGTAGTGGGTTAAGCCGGGGGGCCCGATTCCGAATCTGTGGTCCGTTTTTCAAAATTCGGCTTAATAACGGAGATAGCATTTTTGAGAAAAATTGAAATATTTCAAACTTTTCGATTAAAAAGTTCATTTTTCAGATTTTTCTCAAAAATGCTATCTCCGTTATTAAGCCGAATTTTGAAAAACGGACCACAAATTTGGAATCTGGGCCCCCGGCTTAACCCACTACCCCGAAAAACACGCTATTTCAATTTGGAAAAATTTTATTTTTTTTTATTTTTTTTTTATTTTTTTTTATGAATTTTTCTATTTTTCAAACGCGAATAACTCCTTTATTTACCGAGAGATTTGCTTGAGATTGGTACCAGCTCTTGCCCTAGAGGCCCTCCATCTTTTGGTGGCGATAGAATTGCTCTACAACGCTTAGTTTTCGAGTTATTCGCGTTTGAAAAATCCAAAAATCTCTAAAAAAATGATAAAAAAAATAAAATTTTTTCCATATTTTAACAGCGTGTTTTTCGGGGCTGGGGGTTAAGCCGGGGGCCCAGATTCCGAATCTGTGGTCCGTTTTTCAAAATTCGGCCTAATAACGGAGATAGCATTTTTGAGAAAAATTCTGAAAAATGAACTTTTTCGACAAAAATTTTTAAATTTTTCTCATTTTTCACAAAAATGCTATCTCCGTTATTAAGGCGAATTTTGAAAAACGGACCACAAATTTGGAATCTGGGCCCCCGGCTTAACCCACTACCCCGAAAAACACGCCATTTCAATTTAGAAAAATTTTATTTTTTTTAATTTTTTGTATCATTTTTTTTGTGGATTTTTCGATTTTTCAAACGCGAATAACTCGTTTATTTACCGAGGGATTTGCTTGAGATTGGTACCAGCTCTTGCCCTAGAGGCCCTCCATCTTTTGGTGGCGAAAGAATTGCTCTACAACGCTTAGTTTTCGAGTTATTCACGTTTGAAAAATCAAAAAATCCACAAAAAAAATTAATTTTTTCCAAATTTTAATAGCGTGTTTTTCGGGGTAGTGGGTTAAGCCGGGGGCCTCGATTCCGAATCTGTGGTCCGTTTTTCAAAATTCGGCTTAATAACGGAGATAGCATTTTTGGAGAGAAAATGGGAAAAATTTAAGAATTTTTGTCGAAAAAGTTCATTTTTCAGAATTTTTCCCGATTTTTCTCGAAAATGCTATCTCCGTTATTAAGCCGAATTTTGAAAAACGGACCACAAATTTGGAATCTGGGCCCCCGGCTTAACCCACTACCCCGAAAAACACGCTATTTCAATTTGGAAAAATTTTATTTTTTTTATCATTTTTTTAATGGATTTTTCGATTTTTCAAACGCGAATAACTCGAAAACTAAGCGTTGTAGAGCAATTCTATCGCCACCAAAAGATAGAGGGCCTCTAGGGCAAGAGCTGGTACCAATCTCAAGCAAATCCCTCGGTAAATAAAGGAGTTATTCGCGTTTGAAAAATAGAAAAATTCATAAAAAAAATAAAAAAAAAATAAGATTTTTCCAAATTTTAATAGCGTGTTTTTCGAGGTAGTGGGTTGAGCCGAGGGCCCCGATTTCGAATCTGTGGTCCGTTTTTCAAAATTCGGCTTAATAACGGAGATAGCATTTTTGAGAAAAAATGAGATAATTTTTAAATTGTTCAGGTAAATTTTCGATGGTGTACCTAAAAATTATTTTTTGGCAGGATATCGAACAAAAACAAAAATTGCCACATTATTAGAGCCTTTACTTTTTAATTGGGTAATTACAAATAAATTTACAAAAAATAAATGACAACCAAACAAAGCCAATTTTTATACACTCATATTCCTTAAACTGTGCTGTACATTTATAATTCAACTGAAACTAAACAAGGAGTGTTTAACAAAAATGTGAAATCAACTAATCAATAACTAACAACTATCAGATGTCATGATCAAAAAAACATAATGAAACAACCGTAAATTTGAGCTTAAACTACTTCCCTCCAAAATTACATTCTTCTTTCTTAAATCTTGAGAAACATGATGAAGCCACAACAAAATCCTCCATCATCAATCGTGAGAATCTGCTTTCGTCCTTCATGTGCCATTCAAAACATCTCTTCTGCCTGAAAATATTCAAAAATTAACGAAAAGTTAGTTAAAATTCAAATTTAAAATTGATAACTGCGCCTTATATTTAAAAATGTAGGCAACCAAATATACAGAGCGGCAGTGACCTCGAATCAACCAATCAGAAGGAAGTATTTTTTGGCCAACTCTAAGTTTAGTGGAAATTGCACAAAATGGAGGTAAATTCAAATTGTCTAGTGACGCAAAATCTACAAATCGTCCTCCCAATTAGATAAACATGCACTAATATAACTGCAAATTACCCTCATTAAAAACGATGGCATTCCTATCCAAAGATGTTAAAAGAACTGGCGTGGATAAACGCAAATTCTTCTTCATTTCTTGCCCAAGCGGTAATGATGGTGTCAAGTGTCCAAATTTGCCATTAATCAATCGATGATCCAAAATGCTTCCAACAAGCAGAAAGACGTTGCAACTTGACGAAAGCGAAAATTTTCATAGCATCATTCTCCAGATCCTAACTGAGAAGATAAAGCAGTTGGTTGAACACAAAGCTCCTTAAATTTTAACTGAAAGGACCCATCAATTTGCCGAATTGAAGCCAATTTGAAACGATTTTAACTTTAGCAGCCCTCAATGAAGTTAATCTGTAAGACTGTTCTTAACAAATGAGATTATTACTGTTGTACCATTACCAGACAGCTTAGAAGTCAAAAGTGATAAACTGCGTTGGGTTCTGGCCAGGTAGCAACATTTTCCATGATTGCTGGTCTGAAAAAACAAGTAATGAAATAAGATACAATTATGCCTTATTCTTTGCAATGTAGGCAACCAATTATACAGTGATTTTTCAATTCGCCAAACATGATAAATAAAAATGCCAATACCCACTAAAAGATGACATTTCCAATCTAAAGATGTTACAAGAACTGGCGTGGACCAACTCAAAGAATTTTTCTGTATTTCTTGCACAGTAAGCTCCTCCAAACATAACCTAAAAATGAAGTCAAATTTTCCATTCGAAACAAAGTAAGTACTCACCTGCAGACGCTACAAAGTTACAAACACAGCAAAATACAAGCATTTTAGTCGAAATAGCTCTCTAAAACGTGTTTTTCCTCAAAAAATAACGAAATTTTTGAACTGTCATAACTGTCAATCGCGTGAAGATACCTGTATTACCAACAAAATTACATCAGTGTATTATTGGTTGCCTACCGTCAAACGAAATCCAATTAATTCTAAAATAAATTTATTTCTTCAAACTCAGTTAACATTTAATCCCAATACTTGAGCAGCCCATCCCAGCCCGCAGTCACCAGTTTACTGGGCTCGTGGGGGTGCCACAACACGCTTATACAAACATTATCATGCGCCTTCCACTTCTTGTACAACTTTGTCGTTTTCCAGTCCCAAATGTAACACTTCCCGTCCGCATCTCCAGACACCAGATAACTAAAACACTCTTATTATACCCCCAAGAAAACCACCCAGGACTCTCACCTTAAATCCGGGGAGAAATCAAGCGTACACGCATAACCCGCCACCATGTGTCCAGTGAAAGTCTTCTTCCTGTTAATCTTGAAGCGATTTAACGCCGAGAAAATAACGATTTTGTTGTCCATGCTCTGGCACGCCAACCACTTTCCATTGGGGGCGGGAGTCACCGCCGGCATACTGTGCATGGTGGGGTCGGCGATGTACTTCATGTCGACGGGGATGTCCCACTCCCAGACACGCAGACTCTTGTCGTCGGACGTGGTGACGAAGCGTCGGTTGTCGTCGACGAAGGTGATGGAGTTGACCGCCCCCAAGTGGCGGTCGTACTCTTGGACGACGTCGCCAGAGCGCGTGTCCCAACAAATAATCTTCTTATCGGACGTCCCCGCAACAAACAAATGCTGCTTATTCTTATCAGGATTGAATTTGACACAGTATGGAATCTTCCGACTGGAAAACCTCTTCACGACTTGACCCGTTTCCGTGTCCCAGAGTTTAATATACCGGTCGTAGGCGGCCGACAAGAAAAACTTCCCTGAATTATTAAAACAAATGTCTCTGACGGCTTGTTTGTGTCCATAGTAAGTCCTGACACATCGCCGCTCGTTGTACACTTCCCATAACTAAAAAAACGGAGTTGTAGAAAAAGTATTGTGCGCAACTCGTACTCACTTTAATGCGACAGTCCATGCTGGCTGAAAGCAACAAGTGGGCGGTTCGCGGGAACCACCGAATCGCCGCAATGCCTTTAGAATGTCCTGACCAAGTGTGGATGTGGGCTTTGGGCAAAAAGCAGCGCTCCGGGGGGCTGTCGCTCTTTAAATTAACCCCAACATCTTGAGGCGGGTGGAGGAAACTTCGCCCTTGATAGTCGACAGCGTCTGAAACTAAAAACCACGTAGTAAAGGTGTGGAGGCCCCCTTAAAATCTTACTATGAAGGATGGATTTCTCCTCAATTGGCTTGTCTTCTGACGGCTTCCCTTTCTTGTTCTTCTTGTTGGCGAGCTCCTCCAGCTCCGCCGCTTCTTCATCCGACGGTTTCATGACTCGTTTCTCGTCCACAAAGCCCCCCCAGGGCCCCAAAAACCCTTCAATATCACTAGGATCATTATTTTTCTTCCGTTTTCTCTTATCCAGGGGTCTTAGTTTCGTACTCTCAAACACCGTCTTCGCGTCAACGTCAACATCCTCGCTCGCTCCAGTCGTCGTCACAACTTTCGTAGGCGCTTCGCCCCCCACAGTGGGGTCCAACGCGTACCCAAAACTATTAAAAGTCCTCCTTTGATTCTCAAACTGAAACTCACTGAGGTACGCCGGTTCGACGTAACCCGACAACATGTTCCGAGATGATTGCTGCTGTTGCGTCTTAAAGGGGTTTTCAGGCCCCACTATGGGAGAAAACAGCTCTTCGTAAGTCGGGTTGAAAGTCACTTCTTTGGCTGTGGGGTCAATGTGTTGCACGCACTCCTCGGAGCCCTAAAAAAATGTCAGTTAATTAAAGAAAGAGCAGAAAGGGGGCTTACAGTAGGGAGAACCACAGGGGCCGCGCAAACTTGCAGAGTGCTCTTGACGGAAAACTGAGGATCCACAGATGGGGGCTCCACGGGGGGCTTCGCTTTGAGCTCCTCGTCGCTGTCGCCGTAGTCTACCAGAGCCTGCATGGTGCTGGAATTACGAACGTTGTAAACAAAACATAACCTCTCAACTCAAACTTCGAAAACGTTGTAAAAATAAAGTCACTAAAAACACCGTAGTGAGCAGTGATTGACAGGTTTGAGGTGGCGCGAGATTTGAATTTCCCAGGAAATCGTGTCACGTTCGTCACGTTTTTTTTTCTTCACTGTAACTTACGATCCACGCATCTTCTGTCTTAACACCTCGACAAGATTATTCCGTGAGTTTGTCACATAATAGAAAGCTCGCTTTTATTTCGAGTTTCCTTTATTTGGTTCGTATTACGAAAATCCGTGTTTTACTCTTTTCAAGCAATAATCATAGTGCAATGACGGATGTGAAGAGTATAATTTGTATAAACGCTGTGTCCCAACAAGTTCCTTGGTCAGAAGTCACGACCTGAAGAAGTCGCTTTTATCACCTATTAATTGACCATTAATCGTTTCTTTCTGCGAGCGAGTTATTTGAAATTAATTGGTTTAGCATTTCCGCGGCTATAAAAAGGGCATTGATGGACGGTGTTGCTTCTGAGGGGGATTTTTAATAGAGGAAATGTCAAAGAACGAATTTGCGCAAATATCAGACAATGTGATGGAAACAATGGGATTTTTATCATGTGTGATGCGCGGAAAGGTGATCAATTGGGTTCAGCTTAGGTTGTTAAAGTGCTATTAGGACTTGGAAATGATTGGTTTTGTGTTTTTTTACGCAAATTGAAGTTTTGGAAAAGCGAACATAATTTCATTTTTTGGCGACGTTTCAATCGCATCTACTTCGGTTATTTGTTGACGTAGAAATTTTTGAAAGCCAGTTGTGGGTTGTACGTGAAATTCTGCGTAAAACGAGTGCTCATTTTTAAAGTTTACTCTAAAAAAAAAGAAATTAATCAAAGTTGATTTTGTGGGGAAAATTTGGTGGTCATTTTCAAAAAGCTTTCTCGGGACCAAATCGACGTCGAATACTTTTGTTTGTTATAGTAATCAAAAAAGCAGCTCGAGATCTATAAGCTGGACAAATCTGTGGTCAATAGGTCAAATAGTTTACAAGGGACAGTCAAAAAACAAACATTTTTTCCTTGAGATTGAGTCAAAAAACAAAATTTTCGAAAATAAGGCCAAATTCTTACAATATCAGACAAGAGAAAAACATTGGTGCAAACCCCATCTTTCTACTTTCCCTAGATCCGGAGATATCGGCCCGGAAAATTCCGGAATTTCACAATTTTTGGCTATTTGGCGACTACCCGAAATTTCAATCGATCCTAACTCAGTTATTTTTTGATACAGAAAGATTTCGAGCACACTTTTAAATTAAGCGTGACAATTTGCGTAAGAAGAGACCAACCTAAACTTTTTAGAAAATCAAAACTAGAAATTATTGCACTTGAAATGTAAAAAATTTAAGAAATGGCACTTCTCTTTAGTAAATCCGTTAATTTTTGTAGATTTTTTTTTAATTTTTTATTTAGCTCCAAAACGATGAAAGGATCATAAAACAATCAACTGAGACCAATTTTAACTTTCTAGAAAGTTTAAACTAGAAATTGTGGCACTTGAAATGTAAAAAAAATCGAGAAATCGTGTCTCTCTTTAAAAAACTCGGTAATTTTTGTAAATAATTTTTCTAATTTTGTATTTTGGCCTAATAAGTTAAAAATAGTAGAAGTTATGGCGCTTGAAATGTAAAAAGATCGAGAAAATGTGAATCTCTTTAATAAATTTTCAAAATTCCACTAGAAAATTTTCCATTTTTTTTTGCCTCTAATCGAATGAAAGGACCTTAAAACAATTAATTGAAGCCAATTTCAACATTCTAAAAAGTCCAAACTAGAAATTAACGCACTTGAAATGTAAAAAAATTAAGAAATGGCACTTCTCTTTAGTAAATCCGTTAATTTTAGTAGATTTTTTTTCTAATTTTTTATTTAGCTCTAGAACAATGAAAGGATCATTAAACAGTCAACTGAGCTCAGTTTTAACTTTCTACAAAGTTTAAACTAGAAATTGTGGTACTTGAAATGTAAGAAAATCGAGAAATCGCGTCTCTCTTTGAAAAACTCGGTAATTTTTGTAAATAATTTTTCTAATTTTGTCTTTTGCCCTAATAAAATCAAAAAAATCTAAAATAGATATTTGGAATTAATTTCAACTTTCTAATGAGTCTAAAGTAGAAATTATGGCGCTTGAAATGTAAAAAGATCGAGAAAATGTGAATCTCTTTAATAAATTTTCAAAATTCCACTAGATAATTTTCCTATTTTTTTTTTTTGGCTCTAATCGAATAAAAGGACCTTAAAACAATTCATTGAAGCCAATTTCAACTTTCTAAAAAGTCCAAACTAGAAATTAACGCACTTGAAATGTAAAAAATTAAGAAATGGCACTTCTCTTTAGTAAATCTGTTAATTTTAGTAGATTTTTTTTCTAATTTTTTATTTAGCTCTAGAACAATGAAAGGATCATTAAACAGTCAACTGAGCTCAGTTTTAACTTTCTACAAAGTTTAAACTAGAAATTGTGGTACTTGAAATGTAAGAAAATCGAGAAATCGCGTCTCTCTTTGAAAAACTCGGTAATTTTTGTAAATAATTTTTCTAATTCTGTATTTTGCCCTAATAAAATAAAAAAAATCTAAAATAGATATTTGGAATTAATTTCAACTTTCTAATGAGTCTAAAGTAGAAATTATGGCGCTTGAAATGAAAAAGATTGAGAAAATGTGAATCTCTTTAATAAATTTTCAAAATTCCACTAGAAAATTTTCCAAATTTTTTTTTGCCTCTAATCGAATGAAAGGACCTTAAAACAATTAATTGAAGCCAATTTCAACATTCTAAAAAGTCCAAACTAGAAATTAACGCACTTGAAATATAAAAAATTAAGAAATGGCACTTCTCTTTAGTAATTCCGTTAATTTTAGTAGATTTTTTTTCTAATTTTTTATTCAGCTCTAGAACAATGAAAGGATCATTAAACAGTCAACTGAGCTCAGTTTTAACTTTCTACAAAGTTTAAACTAGAAATTGTGGTACTTGAAATGTAAAAAAATCGAGAAATCGCGTCTCTCTTTGAAAAACTCGGTAATTTTTGTAAATAATTTTTCTAATTTTGTCTTTTGCTCTAATAAGATAAAAAAATGTAAAATAGATATTTGGAATTAATTTCAACTTTCTAAAAAGTCTAAAGTAGAAATTATGACGCTTGAAATGTAAAAAGATCGAGAAAATGTGAATCTCTTTAATACATTTTCTAAATTCCACTAGATAATTTTCCAAATTTTGTTTTGGCTCTAATCGAATGAAAGGACCTTAAAACAATTAATTGAAGCCAATTTCAAGTTTCTAGAAAGTCCAAACTAGAAATTATGGCACTAGAAATGTAAAAAAAAACGGAGAAATGCCGCCTCTCTTTAGAAAATTCGTTAATTGATGTGGATTTTTTTTCTAATTGTTTATTTAGATCTAAAACCTTGAAAAGATCATAAAACAGTCAACTAAGCTCAATCTCAACTTTCTAGAAAGTTTATATTAGAAATTATGGCATTTGTAACGTAAAAAAATCAAGAAATCGCGTCTCTCTTTGAAAAGCTCGGTAATTTTTGTAAATAATTTTTCTAATTTTGTCTATTGCCCTAATAAGATAAAAAAATCTAAAATAGATATTTGAAGCTAATTTTAACTTTCTAAAAAGTCTAAAGTAGAAATTATGGCACTTGAAATGTAAAAAGATCAAGAATCTGTGAATCTCTTTAATAAATTTTCTAAATTCCAGTAGCTAAGTTTTCTATTTTTTTCTTCGGCCCTAATAAAATAAAAGAACCCTAAAATAATTAATTAAAACCAATCCCAACTTCTTAGAAAGTCCAAACTAGAAATTATATGGCACATGAAATGTTAAAAAATGGAGAAAACGCGCCTTTCTTTAATAAATGCGTTAATTTTTGTCGATATTTTTTCTAATTTTTTATTTAGCTCTAAAACAATGAAATGTCATAAAACAATCAACTGAAACCAACCCCAACTTTCTAGAAAGTCTAAACTAGAAATTACGGCACTTGAAATTTAAAAAAATCCGTAATTTTTGTAGACAATTTTCTTTTGCTCTAATAGTTTAAAAAAAGTCTAAAACAGATATTTAAAGTCAATCTCAACTGTCTAGAAAGTCTGAAGTAGAAATTATGGCACTTGAAATAAAAAAAAAACACGAGAAAAATTGAGTCTCTTTAATAAATTTCTAAATTCCAGTAGATAATTTTTCTAATTTTTTTTTTGGCCCTAATTGTATGAAAAGACCGTAAAACAATTAATTGAAGCCCATCCCAACTTTCTAGAAAATCCAAACTAAAAATTTTCGCACTTGGAATGTAAAAATGAAAAGAAAACGCACCTTTCTTTAATAAATCCGTTAATTTTGTCGAAATTTTTTCCAATTTTTTATTTAGTTCCAATACGATAAAAAGGCCCTAAAACAGTCAACTGAGACCAATCTTAACTTTTTAGAAAATTGAAACTAGAAATTATGGCACTTGAATAAAAAAAAATCGAGAAAATCTTTAAAAATTTCGGTAATTTTGTAGACATTTTTTATATTTATAAAGTAAATACTGGCCAAAATATATTTTCTGAGAAGACGAAGCAAAAAATCTAAATAATATAAAATAAAATAGAAGACAATTATAGCACAGAAAATCCTAGATCCATAAAAGTGTATTGTAACAACTAATTGCATTTATTACCCGAGAAAGGCATTGAAACCCAATAAAACACGCAATTTCGTCTCGTGGGAATAAAAATCCATAAATTCGATAACTCATCATAAAAGCGACTTCCTAAGACAAGCACTCTCCGTTTTCCTCTTACGAAAGTACAGGAAATTGAAATGCTGATAACTGACAAGTTGTCTTAAAGAAAAAAAAGATTGCGAGGTGAAGAACAATACCTTAAAGCTGACACTGTTGGAATCATTTGCGCGATGTTGTAATGTCATAAAGCGCACTTTATGGCGAGATGGAAATTTAACCAAACTAATGAAAGAAATAATGCAATAACGATGAAAAGGTCTTAAATATTTGTCCAAGCCTTGCCAAAACCGCGAGTTTTCCCAACGATTTGTCGTAATAAGATAGCATCAAATCCGCGGTATCGGTGCTCCCATAATTGTGCTCCACTGTAAGATGACTCGATAATAAGTCACGCTTATTTGTAAATCGGAGGCATTTTTCCTTAAAACGCTTTCACTTTCCTTGACTGCAATCTCCGATACTCGAGATTTTTGTCGTTTAGAAAAATGCCAGAACAACTCATCGTTTCGATGACGTAAACTCGTAATTAAATCTTCCAATTTCTTGACGGATGAATATTAGTTATTAACGGCGAAATGGTCATCATCTTTGTACCGTGAACAAATAAACGTTTTATGGTGTGTTGGCAAAATCGACGAGGGTAATTAGTCGTGGTTTGACGATGATGACTTGCTTCATTAGTAAGTGGAATTTGGATTTGAGCTGCGATGACGATTTTATGGGATTTGCGTAAGATGGAGAGATAATTGAGTGGAGGCGTCATAAAGTTTTTTTTTGGGAAATTATTGTAATTTTTGTAAATTGGATCTTTGCCATTATTTTTTAAATGATGTCGTTACGTATTTTGACTTTCTTGGGCCCAAATTTGTTGGGTCTACAAAAAAAGAAAGATAAAGCGATTAACTGGGGCTAATCTTCACTTTATAGAAAGTCTAATCTAGAAATTATGGCACTTGAAATATAAAAATGTCGAGAAAATGTGAATCTCTTTAATAAATTTTCTAAATTCCAGTACACAATTTTTCTATTTTTTTCTTCGGCCCTAATAGAATAAAAATACCCTAAAAGAATTAATTAAAGCCAATCTCAACTTTCTAGAAAGTCCAAACTAAAAATTATGGCACTTGAAATGTAGAAAAATGGAGAAATGGCGCTTCTCTTCAGTAAAATCGTTAATTTTTGTAGAATTTCTTTCTAATTTTATATTTAGCTCTAAAACGATGAAAAGACCTTAAAACAATAAATTGAAACCAACCTCAACTTTCTAGAAAGTTTAATATAGAAATTATGGCACTTAAAATGTAAAAACTCGAGAAATCTTGGCTCATTTTAAAAAAATCGGTATTTTTTGTTAACAATTTTTCTAATCTTTTCTTCGACCCTAATAAAATAAAAGAGTCCTAAAACAATTAATTAAAGCCAATCTCAACCTTCTAGAAAGTCCAAACTAGAAGTTATGGCACTTGAAATGTAAAAAAATGGAGAAAATGCGTCTCTATTTCATAAATTCGGTAAGTTTTGTAGATATTTTTTCTAATTTTGTATTCAGCTCTAATACAATGAAAGAACTCTAAAACATTCAACTGAGACCAACCTCAACTTTCTAGAAAATTTAAACTAGAAATTATAGCACTTGAAATATAAAAAGATCGAGAAAATGTGAATCTCTTTAAATAAATTTTCTAAATTCGAGTAGACAATTTTTCTATTTTTTTCTTCGACCCTAATAGAATAAAAATACCCTAAAAAGTTAATTAAAGCCAATCTCAACTTTCTAGAAAGTCCAAACTAAAAATTATGGCACTTCAAATGTAAAAAATCGAGAAAACTTGGCTCTTTTTAAAAAAAATCGGTATTTTTTGTAAATTATTTTCTTAATCTTTTCTTCGACCCTAATAAAATAAAAGAGCCCTAAAACAATTAATTAAAGCCAATCTCAACCTTCTAGAAAGTCCAAACTAGAAATTATGGCACTTGAAATGTAAAAAAATGGAGAAAACGCGTCTCTATTTAATAAATTTGGTAAGTTTTGTAGATATTTTTTCTAATTTTGTATTCAGCTCTAATACAATGAAAGAACCCTAAAACAGTCAACTGAGACCAACCTCAACTTTCTAGAAAGTTTAAACTAGAAATTATAGCACTTGAAATATAAAAAGATCGAGAAAATGTGAATCTCTTTAATAAATTTTCTAAATTCGAGTAGACAATTTTTCTATTTTTTTCTTCGACCCTAATAGAATAAAAATACCCTAAAAAATTAATTAAAGCCAATCTCAACTTTCTAGAAAGTTCAAACTAAAAATTATGGCACTTGAAATATAAAAAAATGGAGAAATGGCGCTTCTCTTCAGTAAAATCGTTAATTTTTGTAGATTTTTTTTCTAATTTTATATTTAGCTCTAAAACGATGAAAAGACCTTAAAACAATAAATTGAAACCAACCTCAACTTTCTAGAAAGTTTAATATAGAAATTATGGCACTTGAAATGTAAAAAATCGGGAAATCTTGGCTCATTTTAAAAAAATCGGTATTTTTTGTTAACAATTTTGTTAATCTTTTCTTCGACCCTAATAAAATAAAAAAACCCTAAAAAATTAATTAGAGCAAATCTCAACTTTTTAGAAAGTCTAAACTAGAAATTATAGCACTTGAAATGTAAAAAAATAGAGAAAACGCGCTCTCATTAATTAATTAAAGCCGTTAACTTCTGTACAATTTTTTTCTAATTTTTTATTTACCTCTAATACGATAAAAAGACCATAAAACAGTCAACTGAAACCAACCTTAACTTTCTAGAAAGTATAACTACAAATTGTGGCACTTGAAATTCAAAAAAATCGAGAAATCGCGCGTCTCTTAAAAAAAATCGGTAATTTTTGTAGAAATTTTTTCTAATTTTGTCTTTCGCTCTAATAAAATAAAGGGAATTTAAAACAAATACTTGTAGCCAATCTCAACTTCCCAAAAAATCTAAAGTAGAAATTATGGCACTTGAAATGTAAAAAGATCGAAAAATCGCGCCCCTCTTTAAAAAATTCGGTAATTTTTGTAGATAATTTTGTCTTTTTGCTCTAATAAAATAAAAGATCCTTAAACAATTGATTTTAGCCAATCTCAACTTTCTTGAAAATCCAAATTAGAAATTATGGCAATTGAAGTATAAAAAAATTGAAAAAAAATCGGTCATTTTTGAAGATAATTTTTCTAATTTTTTCTTTTGCTCTAAAAGAATAAAAAAAAATCTAAAACAGTTATTAAAAGCCAATCTCAACTTTCTAGAATATCTAAAGCTGAAATTATCGCACTTGAAATGTAAAAACGTCGAAAAAATGCGAATCTCTTTAATAAATTTTCTAAATTTCAGTAGACAAATTTTCTAATTTTTTCTTCGGCCCTAGTAAAATAAAAAGACCCTAAAACAATTAATTGAAGCCAATCTCAACTTTCTAGAAAGTCCAAACTAAAAACTATGTTACTTGAAATGTAAAAAAATGGAGAAATGCCGACTTGTAGATTTCGATGCGTTCTTTGCAAAAAATTGTAAAAAAAAACAAAAAGTGGCTTCAATGTGATCATGCCTATCAATTTTTTCCCCGCTGAACCAATGACCTTTGAAATCGTGAATTTTGAGCACCCAACTACCGGAACAAAAGATCCATTTGTCGACCTTTTCACTCTTCCATCCCTGACATTCCTCCATAAAAATCCAGATTCCGCAGCATCCAATTTGCAAGCACTTAACCCCAACAAAGTGTGGATTACCATAATGGTCTTAAGGTCGTAAAAAGCGTTGACAAGCTCAATTATCCGTATTAAAAACGAATTAAGTCGCTCAAAAAACGCCACCTTCACGCATTTAATCTAATTTTCCGGCCGCTTCCCATTCTGGCAAATAAATTGTCTTTCTGGAACTGTTGATGAACTGTGTCGAAACGAAGTCATTAAACATCCGTAATTTACATGAGCGTAAGCACACATACATTTTGAATATCATGTTATTAAAAGATACGTGAGTTTAGAGTTGAGCTGATTAGGCTCATGACTTAAGCACGATTTGTACTTACGTGCTGAGATTATGAAAGAAATTACTCTTCATCGGTTGGAGATTAACCCCATAAATCCGTTTGCGTCATTACGACCTTCAGGTTCATCTCTTCGTGTGACTTAATATACTTTTATTTTATTTTACCTTTAATTACAGCTATTAAAATTATGGTGAGTTTAATTACACGCTTTTTGCGATGAGCGTATTGTGCTCTTGGCCTTAAATCGTTTCTAATTAATATTCTGCGGATTCCAAGGACGGAAAGTGTCAACGGACCACACTGAGAAACAATGCTCTTTCAAAAACTTCATTTAATTCATTAATTTAATTAAAGCGGTTTTTGTCAAAGGCGGCTGGGTGTATGCTTTGATTAGTGTGAAGGGGGCTTTCCCGTGTGAAGCGAGCGAGACGGGTCGCGGGCGCGGTGATCACATTCAAGCCACTTTTTCTAAAATTCGGTCGGAGGGGCAGCAGTTTTAGCTTTAACTTTCTAGAAAGTTATCTGTTTTAGCTTCTTCTCTTTGTCTTAAGGCGAAGAAAATATTTGAAAAAATATCCACAAAAATTACCGAATTTTTTAAAGAGACGCGCGATTTCTCAATTTTTTTACATTTCAAGTGTCATAATTTCTAGTTTTTTAATAATCAAAATCTGAAATCTAAAGAACATTGCTTGATGCTTAAAGAAAGAAACTCAATTTCCTTAAAAAACCTAAACAAGTTCGGCATTTTTAACCTGAAGCCTGTGCTATTTTAAAGCCTAAAATTTCAAGAATGTTAATAAAAAACTAAAAAGTTTTGAAAATTCGTATGCAGAAATCTAAATTAGCAACGCAAAATTAAATAGCGTTATCTAAACCTTAAAACAAGAAACTTAATTTTCCTAAAAAAACCTAAAACAATATTCAAATCTTTAACCTAAAGCCCAAGCAGTTTTAAACCTAAAAACCCAAAAAGTTTTATTCGAAACCTTAGACATTTAAACCTTGTAAATCGAAAAAAAACAACCTAAATTTACGTTGCTGAAACCTAAAACATACGTGACCGTTCGTAACAAAGTCTGAATGATTTTAAAGCCTGCTACCTGAACAATTTCAATAAAAACCTGAGATTTTTAAACCTGAAAAGTAATCCTAAAAAACGTAAAACAATCTCTAGATCCTTGACTTGAAGCCTGAGCAGTTTTAACCTTAGAAATCCGAAAACAAACTTTGTAAATTGACAATATAGACGTGAAACCTGAACCCTAAAAAAGAAACTTATTAATTTCCCTAAAAAACCTAAGATTCTGAAACCTGAAAATAGGGTTTTCCTAAAAAAAGTAAAACCAACCTGAAACCTGAGTATTTTTAAATCTAGCAATCCGAAAAAAACCTTGTAAATTGTCAACCTAAACATGCAACATAGCTTTGTTTAATCTGCAAGCTGAAGCCTTGAAACTGCAAATCGTGCGTGAACCCTAAAATCTATTTTTTGAAAATTTAGTGGTTTCAATGTGATCACCTCGAAAAAGTGGCTAGAATGTGGTCAACGCGACTGTTCAGAAATTCAGTGGCTTGAATGTGATCATGATTCCGAAATTTGCGAAAAGTGGCTGAAACGTGATCATCGCGACAATGATTGAATGAAATAATTTTTTGCGCACAAAATCCTGATGACATCACCATCCATCATTTCTAATTACCCACGACTGATATTTAACTAAAAGGAAAAAAGTCGTCCTTCCAAATCAAAAAATGGAGAGAACGTCTATCACCTTCAGAGCCGTCAAACATTTGTCGAAAAACCAACACTTCTGTCTTCCACAATTCCATTCTCGCAAAAACGTGCACTTTCACTCGAGGACTATTTATTGCGGGTGGATGTTATATCACCGATTTTTCATCTTCGATCTAAAAATCCTGACATACTTCCAATGACCATGAAAAAATTATTACCGAGAACGTCATAATTTTCGGTAATTGTCATTAACAATTATAAACGTATCAAAGCGAGGTAAAGTAACAATTCGGGGAAAAATTACACTCCATTTCCTTCTACCTAAAGAAGACACGATGCATGCAAACGATTGGTGCTTGAAAAGTTCCCCTCTATGTGTGGATTATCTAACGTGCACTTTTTGGAGGTGGTGAACAAAGGATGATATTATACGGGGTTGATCACTATAAATACAGACGAGAAGAAGACACCAAGCAGTTTGTTCTTGAGGCCACAACAGGAAGAAAGGTGGGGAAAGACGTGTGTGGTGTGATTTTCACGATTTTTTATTTACAGGACACTCAGTATGAGCTGGATAACTTTGAGCGTGGGTAAGTCACCCTGTATATGCCGCCAAAAAGGCCGTGCGCCGATTCTCACAGTGCCAGTGTGTGCTAATAACAGAATTATGTAAAAAAATTATGTAAAGTTAATTTCTCACATTTCTTCATTCACGCAATTGTCGGTAATAAAACAATAAAATTAATTGTATTGATTGACTGTTTTCTTTTTTTTTTCAGTTTTTTTCGCCTGTTTGGCTCACGTTTTGGTAAGTATGTTTAGCACCCGCCATTTTGGGTCGCCATTTTTCGTTTTTTAGGCACAACAGGGATACTCTTATGAGCGCCCTGAAAAACCCTTCGAGGCGCCGACGCGACCTGGAGGAACCACTCCTTCGGGACCATCCACTGGAGCTGGAGGATACCCATCGCCTCAACCCTCTCGACCTGGTGGAGGGTTTCCCACGACTCAGCCGTCAAGACCGTTTCCTGGAGGTCCAACATCCGGAACAGGAGGATACCCCGCGCAACCTGGTGGTGGATACCCGACGACTCAACCAGGAGGAGCTCCTTCTGGTGAAGGGTATCCTTCCACAAAACCATCTAGACCATTTTCAACGCCGCCGCGGCCTGGAGCCCCCAGTGGACCAGGAGGATACCCTACAACGCAACCGGGTGGATCATCAGCGCCTGGAGAATATCCAACATCGCAATCAGGAGGCGGATACCCATCAGCTCCTGGAGGATTTCCAACAACACAACCAGGACCTGGGGCCGGATACCCATCGACGCAGGGGGGATATCCAGGAGCAGGTTACCCCTCAACTCAGGCGCCGAAACCTGGAGGTCCAGCGGGATATCCTTCGCAGCCATCGAGACCTGGAACTCCGTCAGGACCTGGAGGTTACCCAGCAGCGCCCGGAGGATACCCAACGACACAAACGGGACCTAGAGGTGGTTACCCATCTACTCAACCACCAAGACCTGGAGGTTATCCGTCAGCGCCCGGAGGATACCCAACTACACAAACGGGACCAGGAACTGGTTATCCATCAACTCAACCTGGAGGACCTGGAGCTGGTTATCCATCAACTCAACCACCAAGACCAGGAGGACCTGGAGCTGGTTACCCTTCAACGCAGCCACCAAGACCTGGAACTCCATCAGGACCTGGAGGTTATCCCTCAGCGCCGGGAGGATACCCAACTACACAAACGGGACCTGGAGCTGGTTATCCATCAACTCAACCTGGAGGACCTGGAGCTGGTTACCCATCAACTCAACCACCAAGACCTGGAGGGCCTGGAGCTGGTTACCCCTCAACTCAGCCACCAAGACCTGGAGGATACCCAACAACACAGCCAGGGCCTGGAGCTGGTTTTCCATCAACTCAGCCACAGTTCCCAGAAACTGCTCCCTCTTTTCCTGGAGCGCGTCCTGGTGAAGAATACCCTGGAGGCAAAGCTCCTGGACAAATTCCTTCAGTTACTTTTCCAGGAGCTGGTGGTGAATTGGATCAAGGTCAATACACTGGACAAATCGAAGATGAAGGTGACTATTCCGCGATTCCTGGGGAGCCGGGTCAGGACTATCCTATTTATTCTGAAATTCCTGAGACTTCGTTCTCGTGCGATCAGCAGCAATTTCCTGGATATTACGCTGATGTTGATACTAGGTGTCAAGTCTTCCATATCTGTGCTAACAACAAAACTTACGACTTCCTTTGTCCCAATGGTACCATCTTCCACCAGGAGTACCTGGTTTGCGTTTGGTGGAACCAATTTGATTGTAATTCAGCTCCTTCTTTATATGGTATCAATGAAAATATTTACGATTATTCGATCACGGGAGCACCCCCAGGAGGAGCTGGTTTTCCAGGAGCTCCAGGTAACTATCAACAATAAGTTTGCAAATAACTGTATTTAATTCCAGGAGGCGGCTATCCCGGCGCTCCAGGAGGCCCAGGGCAGCAACAACCTGGTGGTTATCCTCAAGGACCCGGTAGACCCCAAGCTCCTGGCGGTTATCCTCAAGCACCCAGCGGTCCCGCAGGATATCCTGGACCACAAGCCCCAGGCGGTTATCCCCAAGGACCTAGTGGTCCCGGACAACAACCAGGGTATCCCCAGCGACCTACAACCCCAGGCGAGCAACCACAAAGTCCAGGAGGTTATCCCCAAACTCCTAGCGGTCCCGGTGGTTATCCTCAGCGACCTACAGGCCCAGGCAAGCAACCACAAGGCCCGGGAGGATATCCCCAAACTCCTAGCGCTCCAGGTGGAAGACCTGGTGGGTATCCTCAGCGACCCACGGGACCAGGCGAGCAACCGCAAGGTCCTGGTGGATATCCTCAGCGACCTACAGGCCCAGGCGAGCAACCGCAAGGTCCTGGAGGGTATCCCCAGCGGCCTACAGCCCCAGGGGAGCAACCCCAAACTCCAAGTGGAAGACCCGGAGAAGGCTACCCCGGCGGCAGACCAACAGTTCCGTTCCCCGGCCCCAGCAAACCCCAACAGCCAACTCGAGAATATTTACCGCCAGACAATGGGAAATGACCAGCTACAGAAGTACCTCAACCACGGGAGTATTCTAATTTAATGTAAATAAGAAGTGATAATGTTTTATACTTTTATAAAACACCAGCAAAAGAAAATGTGTACATATCTATTGGAACAAAATAAATAGATTTCACAAGACCTGAAGTTTCATTCTGTCAAATGTCAATATGTCGATAAAACCCTCAAAAATCTCCAACTTGGTTCAGAGATCCTCTTTCTCGACTTACGAGATCCCCGAGCGATATAAAAACACTTTTTACCTCGCCAACGCCGCTCTCTTCGACCAAGTAAACTGGTACCTCCATAGAGCCTACGAAATCTCCTTCCCACGCCTAGTTTCCATCCTCAAAGACCTAGAGAACCTCTCCGACACAGCCGCCGACAGCAAAGTCCGCAACACCATCGAGATCTTAGACCAATGCAACTCCATCATCGACGTAAGATTCCCCATCCTACGAGAAAACGGCAAAAAAGACATCATCAGAGGCTTCCGAGCCCAGTACGGCCTCTTCTCCGGATTCAACACATCTCTAGGAGGTCTGCGGATGCAAAAAGACATCACGAGAGACCAAATGAAGGCTCTCGCTGCGTTAGCAAACTACAAGCACGCGTGCATGGGAATCCGCCTCGCCGGAAGCCACGGAGGAATTAAAATCGACCCTAAAGACTACACCACTGGGGAGTTGGAAAGAATCATAAAGAAGTACACCGAGGAGATGTACCTTAAAGGTTACTGTGGTAAGGAGTGAAGCTCGTACTTTAGTGTGGTAAAAACTTCTGCAGATGGTCGTAGCGACATCGTCGAACCTGATATTAACCTAGAGGAGCGCGAGATAAACTGGATCTCGGAAGTCCTCCCTAAAGACCGCGTGGTTTCCGGTAAAGACAGAGACTACTTCAAAATGACCAGTCAAGGAGTGTTCTTCGCAATCGACCACTTCATCAACAACGACAGCATCGTCGAAGCAATCAATCTGAACTCCGGAGGTCTGGATCAAAAAACCTTCATCCTCCAGGTGAGCTTCATCTTGTTAAAACAGTAATAATTCGTCTGCAGGGTCTCGGCAAACTAGGAAGCGACGTCGCCAAGTTTTTGCAGACTAGTGGTGCGGTGTGCGTCGGTGTCAAAGAGCACGACGCCTACATCCACGACCCCATAGGAATCAATCTTCAGGCGCTGTTAGAACACAAAGTCCAAACCGGTTCAATCCGAACCTTCTTCAACGCCAAACCCAAAACCACCGACGAACTCTTGAAAGAAAACTGCGATATTCTTATTTTGGCAGCGCAACAAAGAACTGTCTCCTGCCATACTGCGGATAAAATCCAAGCTAAGATCATCGTGGAGGCGGCGAACGGCGCTCTAACACCCACAGCGCATCGGATTTTGGTAGCGCGCTCGAAATTAGTTCTTCCAGAGATTTACGTCTCTTCAGGACACGCTATAGCTTCGTATTTAGAGTATTTGATGGCTTTGAGGAATACAGGGTGTGAAGTTCCGGTGATCCGGAAGTTGTACGCGAGTATTTTAGATATTTCGCAGAGCTGTCAAGTGGTGTCTTCGGCTACAACTCAGAAGATCGTTGAGTGTGAGATGGTACCCGATGTGGTTACGTATGCTATTGACCACGTTATGAAGAAGACCGGTGAGGTAAGAAAGTTAAGATTTTGGAACTCTTGGTGATGTTTTTTTTAGGAGTTGATGGATATAAGTAAAGATTTTGGGCTGAAGATGGATCTTCGGATTGCCGGGTACATCAAAGCGGTGCTGGCTATACATGAGAGTATATACCAAATGAAGAAGTGATGTTTTGGGAAAATATAATCACGTCACGCCACTGGTCTTAATAATGCTTTGTGGGTACGCCGTTGGCTAAGTTGCGTTTTAGAAACAGTATGTTGGTAGCAATGTAAACTACAAATTTTCGTATTCTGAGAGTGTTTTAAAGTGTTTTTAGTATTTAGCTTGCGACACAAAAACTGCTCAAAATGTAATCTGCCCGTGCAAAAACAACAGCCCGCATAACATGTTTTTTTATGGGTTATGAATAAGAATTTGAATTAAAAAGACTTACCGCATATTCTGCAACAAAAAACACGCAAATTTGTGAATTAGTTCATCATTTTCTGTCTCTGAACACTCACCAAAACACTTCACAACATTAATTTTTTGTAACATAGTAGACTATGAATTTTGACATTTCAAAATAGACATTGGCGTATCATCGAGTTGTTGGGTATACATATGTTGGTAGCACTGTAAACTACTAAATTTTCGTATTCTGAGATTACAAGTGTCTTAACGTATTTAGCTTTCTACACAAAAACTGCTCAAAATGTCGCAAACTGTCTGTGTAAAAACAACAGTCCACGTAATATGTTTCTTATGAGTTATGAATAAGAATTAATTAAAAAGACTTAATCTGCGACAAAAAAAACACGCAAATTTGTAAATTAGTTCATTATTTTCTGTCTCTGAACATTTCAAAACATACATTTTTTGTAACATAGCAAGCTATGAATTTTGACATTTCGAATTAGGCAGTGGCGTATCATCGAGTTGTTAGGTAGGTACATCTATAAAGGGCACATCGAAGCTTCTATTGATACCAACCTAGGCATTTTTAATCACGTTGGTAGCACCGTTAACGACATTTCATTGGTCATTCCAAAGCCAATTTGACGATGATAACAGAATTTTATTGAGAGAATTCAATAACAAAGTATCGTTAAGTATTTATGTACATAAAATACGAGTGAGTGATCGAAATACTGGTAAATAAAACTGTCGGAAAATTTAGAAAGTAAGGCCAGCTTCTGAGTAAGTGGTGAAGATCTTCTCAACTGAGTTGATGTAAGCAGCTGATCTCAAATCCAAGCCAAGATTGAACTTCATTGCGGTCCTCATGATGGCCTGAAAAAAAAGACAATCAATTTTATGTCATAGTGGTGGGGACACCTGTCTCCTGGTCACCGCGCCAGTAGCTCCATCTGTAAAAACAATTGTATCAGTACAAAGAAGTGGGAAATTTGACCATGGACTCTAAAAAACTGTAAAGACAGCATTGGTAACTGCGTTATCTTCTCTGGCAGTCCTGCCAACCGTTATTTCATACCTTGGCGGATCTCTCCATGGTGTAATCCAATCCAGAATGCACAATATCTTTCTCAGAGGCGCCCGCAATCTTCTTGCTGAACGACTCAGAAGGGGTCACTGGAATCTTGCCGCCGACACTTCCAAAGCGCCGCTCCAGAGATTCCTGGACCGATTCTGCAACGGACTTTAGTCTCCAGAAGTCGCTTCTTCCGGTACTTACGCAAAAGATGGTAATTGGAGTCTCTTTCGTACTTGAAGGTGAGTCTTCCGTACGAGACGTGGTTGATATTCTTCAACCATTCGAAGAAGGAAACAGTGACACCTCCAGCATTGATGTACAAGTCAGGGATGACAAGAATGTTCTTTTCGAGTAGAATCTGATCGGCGGCGGGGGTGGTGGGGCCGTTGGCGGCCTCCGCGATGATCTGTGGAAAGTTAACTTAAGACTAGGAGAGGTGGGGTTGGGGTGGTTACTTTAGCTCTAATTTTGTGGGCGTTTTCTTTGTTGATGACCTTCTCGGTGGCGGCGGGTACTAGAATATCGCATTCTTCGTAAAGAAGACTGTCGCCTTCCATGGGTTTAGATCCAGGGTAGCCCACGATGGTACCGTTGGTCATCCTGTACTCCTCCAACTCCTTGGGATCCAACCCATCGGCGTTGTAAATAGACCCATCGTGCTCCAAAATCCCAATACACCTCGCCCCAGCTCTGTGCAGGTACCTCATGGTATGCAACCCGACATTACCAAACCCTTGGACGATGAAAGTTTTCCCACCCCATCCAGGGGTTGTTCCACACAAGCTCATATACGCCGCCTCATTAATGAAGTTATCCAGCCCGTGGAAAACCCCACGTCCAGTGGCGGAGACGCGCCCATGGATTCCTCCTTGGTTGATGGGTTTTCCAGTCACACACGCATGGCTGTTGATATCCTGATAACCGATGGTTTTGGAGTAGGTATCAGCGATCCACGACATCTCACGTTCACCCGTCCCCATATCGGGGGCGGGGACGTCAATACTGGGCCCAATAAACCCTTTTTTGGCAAGCTCAAGCGCGAAACGACGAGTGATTTTTTCGAGCTCGTGTTCAGAGTACTCTTTCGGGTTGATTTTAATGCCGGCCTTGCCGCCGCCGAAGGGGACGTCCACGCAAGCGCACTTGAAGGTCATCAGGGCCGATAGGGCCTTCACTTCGTCGCGGGTGACGTCCAGCGAGTAACGGATACCTGAAAAAAAAAAAGTTTGGTCTCGGGGGTAAAACACCAATTCACACGCTTGAGCCATAAATCAGCACCATTGTTGTCAGGCGAACTGAATTTGACCCAATATTTTATTGCCGGCAATTGTGTAATTAAACTGATAGAATACTCATTGGGAAAGTATTTGCAATGATTAAAAGAAAAATAAAACAACAACAAGAGTGTAATTATGTAAGATTGCGGTAATCAATTTTACTGTTCTTTACGATCCCATAAATTTTATCAAGTAATCAATCTGGAAACATTGAGAAATTAAATCTCGGTGAAGTGAGCCAGTGTTGCCAGGTCAAAATTTCAATGATCCCTAGATTCCAACTAAAAAATCTCTAGACGCCATGAATTTTATTTGGCAGACTCTAAACTTCATTTTTTCTGCAGATAATTTTCTACAATTAGTTAAGGTTGCAAATGTCCACCCAAGGTCACAAAAAATGTTGAAATTTTCTTTGGGTATTTCGTTCCTGGTAAATTAATGTCAAAATTCAATTTGTTGCCGTTTTTAAGAGGCACAACCACTGTGACCCCCGCGTTTAAAGATAACTTTATTATAGTTAATAGCCGAGTTAATAGCTGTAATAGTTTATTATACTAATAGCTATAACTCAAAAACTATTAAAAATATTTATTTGAAATTTTTGTATCTTATTTTTAAAGGTATAGACTATCGAAATATGCAAAAGAAACAAAACGATTTTTTCCAAATCACTAAAAAACTTGTCATTTGCTTGTGGAGCTGTCTATTATATCTAATATTTTCTCAGAATCTATAAATATTTTGTAAAACAGCTTTGAAAATTACAGTGAAAGAATTAAATTTCTAGATTCCTCTTTTTCCTTCCAATACTTCAAAATTCCTTAGATTCGGGAAAAATCCCTAGATCTGGCAACACTGAAGTGGGCTATGGAAATTAAAATGTCAATTTTTTACGCGCAATCAGCTTGTAAAAACCACGCCTACTAGATCATCCCATTAAATATATAAAAATAAACAAGTAATTACTCATAATTGCATTAATAAAACACGCTTCCGCCCGCTAATGCACTCGCATTTTTTCCCAAGTTCACGGTCATTAACATGAAGAGAGTTATTTCAACGTCACACCAAACCCGACGTTGTTATTGCCAACAATTAACACATGAAAAATATTGACATGACAATTCGCCAGGATTTCACAATCAATAAATAACTTCTAATACAGCATAATTATAGTTTATCGGTACAACGCAGCGCTTGATACTCAATAACACAAACAATTAGCAGCGGATTGAATGTACCTAATCAGTTATGAAGCGAGTATTTTCGTGGTTTTCATTATCGAATTTGTGATAATAAACGAGGTACTGATTGAGTGCTTGGAAACAGAGACATCCTTAATTTATGTCGCCCAGTTTAACACGCGAAAGCCCTTAATTTAAGGCGCCCGGTTTAGTTGAATATTGGATACGACTAAATTATGCAATTAAATTCTCAAGGATGCAGACTAAATATAACTCGGGGCGAATTTTTGTAATTCGTCGCATCTTGTTTGTGACGGAAGTTGCTTATCTCCACACCTAACAAAATGCAAATATTGGGTCCGCAGCCCCACGAGTATCAATGGGATCCACTTGATTCAACACCGCCATGAACCTGTGCTCTGTTATCTAACGCAAATATTTGCGTACTTGTCCTCTTCAGAAATATGTAATTGAAAGTGTTCACTCCTGAAAGTGTTTTAGATTGAATTACAGGTGTCTTAGCGTGGGATTATTGTCCCCTCAGTTATAAATTTAGCTTGAGCTGTAAAGATCTATTTTTAACATGAATCTTACCGCCTTTGCATGGAGTTCTGTGGGTGCTATGCTGGGCCCTGTACCCCTTGATAATCTGGTATTCCCCATTGTCTCTCCTAATCGGAAAAGCAACTTCCAGAATCTGATCACACTGCTCCATCAACGTCAGGATTCCCTTAACTTTCGCTTTTCTCTGGTCCAAGTTTAACCTACTCCCTTTAACCTTCGCCAAGTCCTCCACCAGCTTATCCTCCACTAAGACACAAGCCCTGTGGAAAAAGTACTCCACCATATCGAAGAAGCGTGGATTGGGATTGGTGGGCATGTCCTTAAGCCTCTCGGGGATGACATGGTCGGCGTAGCTGCGGGATTGGGACACCGCAGGCACCAACTTCACCAACGTGTCGAGATTTGAGCATTTGATTTTTGACAATGATTTTAAGGTTAACATTTTCGAGTCTTAAGCACACTTGATGAAACACGGAATTGACAGAGGAATTAAGCACTGAAGTATTTATACATTTCACGCGGCGACGTACAGAAAATGCACACTTTCTTACGTAATATCCAATGCGGCAGAGCCCCGAGCCGCAGAATCAGAAATGACAGACAGATGACAGAAAGTGGCGGTACCAACCTTGCACGAACAAAATTACTACCGCTTTTTGCGGATAGAACGACCTCCACAGACACGAATTTCCAATCAAGCGGAAAGAAACTCGTGGTTTTTCTTTTTATAGTTCTTTTTAACTCGAAATCGAATTATCCAAGGTCGTACAGCAAAAAGGCGTGGTTCCGGATTCCACGCCAGTTGTAATTTCTTCCATCAGCCTCCACCACGTTTCTCTCGAATTCCCGACAATTTCACCAATAATTCAACGCTTTGTATTTAATATCTTGTCGGATTAGGCAGGATTCGTCTTCATTCCCGGAAAAGCTTCAAACTTTGCGCCGGTTTTTGAACCAATGACGTGGTTCGGCGCTCCAACTTTAGTGGAATACGTCTCAAAACAAATACAAAGTAATCCTTGCAATTTCGTGGCTCCCAAGCAACATTTCGCCAGTAAAAGTGTCGATTCTGCCCGCAAAGGCAACGAATTAAGCCCACACCCAGTGAAAATCTCCAAAACTTGAATTTGACAGATCTGTCAAGTTGACACCTGACATAACCTCAAAGCTCCGATGCTAAATTCCCAACTATGAACGACCAAGAAGTCCGCACGCTCTGGTGCGGGAACCTCTCCGATAAGGTTACTGAGGAAATCCTTTATGAGCTGTTCCTCCAAGCAGCTCCCTTGGAAGAAGTTAGGATTCCGACTGACAAAAGTGGGCGCAAGGCGAATTACGGCTTCGTGGTGGTCAAACATGAGGTATCCGTGGACTACGTGGTGCAGCTCCTTGATGGAACGTCATTGTATGATCGTTGTATCACTATCAAGCCCAGGAAGCACAACCAGAGGGTGCAGCAGCAGGAGTCAGGTTTGGACGAGCTGGAGGAGTTGGGGGCGCTGTTGAACGCGCCGTTTAATGCCAAGGCGTCGCATCATCGCAATGACAGACCACACTACAATAAGCCTTATCACAGACATGACAATTACTCCGGGAGACATAACAATTGGAATAACAGGAGTCATGACAGGAACCGGCGGCGGTACTATTAACACTTCTTTTGTAAATTTATTTTTTAATAAAATATGGTAAAAAAGGGGGCTTTAGATGAGGAAGACAATCCCGTCTGCCATCATCACTTGATTCTCTTCCGTCATTTGGTCAATCGCTGCTGTGATCTCTCCTTGACTGAACGGCTCCGCGTTGTCGCTATTAACACCGTCTCTGACTTTCGTGAGACTCAAAGACTGCGCTCTGTTGTCTCTGAACGTTTTGTGAAGCCCCGTCCTGAATTTCGACAATCTTTCGCCGGTGATGCTAGCATCCACCTCCATAGTCTCGTCAGTGGAGGTGGCTTGACTCGGGATAATCTCATCCTCAGTGTCTTCAGCTACAGTTCTCTGTAATACCGGTTTGTGAATAAAATCCCAGCAATCACGATCTTACCACTTGGCGCGCCCTCTTCGTCCTCTGGGTGTTGCTCGACATTTCCTCCTCCTCAGAGCCGCTCTGGCTTCGCCGACGGCGCTTCTTCTCCTTCTCCAACACCTTCTTGAAATACGCGTATTGTACCAACTCTATGGCGGCGTCAGCGTCCTCTGCGGTAACAGTACGAGACATGCGAGCCTTGGCGTGGGCAGTTGAAAGACGAATCATGGTCTCAAGAGTACGAGCAGTCACCGGCTGGGTCTAAGACTCAAAAGTCAATCAACAGCACCGAGATTCAATCGAATTTACCCTCGCCACGTCGTTGTCGAGGACGTCTTCAGATCTCAACTTGGAGTACTCGTTGGCGATGATCTCCGACGCTTCTTCGGTTAAAACAGGCTTCAGGATCTTCACGAAGTGGATGTATTTGCGCATGAAATCGACGCTGAGGATTTTGTCGGTGCGCTTCCGGCTCGAGCCGTGTAAAAGAGCGTCGTATTTCTCGTACATGGGGACTTCTTTGTCTTCGTCTTCGTCGGGGCGCATGGTGCTGAGCATGTCGACGGTGGAGCCCATAGGAAGCACCTCGCCGTCTTGCTCGTTGGGGTTCCTGTGACAAAAAAAAAAAAAAAACAAAAGTTACTAAAATAATGACAGATTCAGAGTTACCAACTTAAACGCGAATTTCAGGCTTACCTGTACCGGTGCATCCTGACCACGTGGTCTGAAATCATCAAATCGTGATCCTCATTCACGCTGTCCAACATAACGAACAGCAAATCGAAACGCGACAAGAGGGAATCCTGCAGCCCGATGTTCTCCATGGGTGTCTTATACTGGTCGTACTAGAAAACCACGTAATGGTTTAGGCAAAATAAACATGAATCTCAGAATAATTCGCATAAGGCGTGGGCCTTCATTTTATTGTTCTAAACAAATTGTCAAAAGTCCCCATCCCCAATTTCTGTGTCTATTTTTACTGAACTAGTAAAGCCCTGTTCACGCTCGAATTAGACTCGTACCTTTCCATAGACGGGATTGGCGGCGGCTAGAACCGAGCACCTCGCATTGAGACTCGCGTGAATCCCCGCTTTAGCAATAGTGACGCGCCCCTGCTCCATGACTTCGTGAATCGCAGTCCTATCCATATCCGACATTTTATCGAATTCGTCGATGCAAACGACGCCTCGATCTGCGAGAACCATTGCGCCGGCTTCGAGACGACGCTCGCCTGTTTCTTGGTCGGTGGTGACGGCGGCGGTGAGACCCACGCCGGAGGAGCCTCGACCGGTTGTGGCAATGGCGCGCGGTGCCGTGCAGAGAACATACCTATTATCATAAATAAATGAATGATTATAGCGCCCCCCTGAGCTGGAGGTTTACCGTAGCAACTGAGATTTGGCGACGCTGGGGTCCCCGATCAGCAACACGTTGATGTCCCCCCTGAGCCTCGTTCCGTTGGGGAGCACCTTCTCGACACCACCCAATAAGAGGCACAAGATCGCGCGTTTTATGTACTCGTGACCGTGGATGGAAGGCGCCAACGACTTCGCCAACAAGTTGAAGACGTTCTTGCTGGAGCGCGCCAGGTTCTTGCATCGGGCGACATCCTCGCGAGAAATTGAAGGATTCGCTTCTTTGCTCAATTGTGAGATGTTATTAGCGATGACAATAGTCCTAGAAAAAGTCTGTTAGTTCCGGCAGCACTCAAAGAGATGAGTACCTGAAGGTACCAGAAGTAAAACTCCCTTGTTTGTGGGGAAGGCAACGATAATTCCCAACGACTTGGATGCGGTCCCCGGGCTTACACCGATCAACCAAATCGTTATCGCAGATGATGTCAACGGAGCGGGGGAGCTGCCCCGCGGGGGCTTTTTCCGGCATTTCTTGAATCGAAATAGTCTGGTGGTCTTTGTACACTGAAAGTCCAAACTCCGTCTCTAAGATATTCCCATCCTCGTCCTTAGTGGGGTAAACTGCAGAGCTGGGAAACGCATCCAGCGACGTCAAATCCGTGTATTTCCTCTCAACGATTTTCTTCGTTGCGGGGCAGTAATGCACGCTCCTCACGATCTTCGGATGCACCAAAGAACCTAAAATCACCCCAATAAAACCGTGAAAATACAACAGCCCCCTTACATTTCGTGACGATCCCTTCCACGCAGATCAAGTTTCCTAAATACCGCGACGTGAGACTCCTGGGGGTGACGTGCTTGTTTCCAAAGCTCCCCTCAAAGGCAATGAAGAACTCGTCGTGTTCTTTAGCAAACTCGTGAGCCACAGTAAAAACGTACTCTTTGAGAGCCTTTTGGAAGGCGAACTGCTCCTCAAATGCGCTGTTAAGAAGAGCCTGCGCCCTCGCGGGATTCTTGCGACGGAGGTCATTCACATTGACTGTGAGTCTGAGATTCTTGTCGTCGATCATGTTTTTGACCAACTGCGAGTACTTTCCTTGGTCCTCCTGGGGGCAACGGGTCAAGACGGTGTTTAAAAAAAATGAGGACTTACCGCGTCGTCCAAGAAGTCGAGGTACTCGCGCTGCATGTCGCGGAGGCGTTGGTCCACATCTTGAGTATCCATCATTGTAAAATTGGAAAACAAACCACAAATAAGTTAAGAGGAAGTAAACAAGCGGAGATGCGGAGTTTTGGCGCGAAATGGTGTCTAGGGATTTTTACGTCTATTGAAATGTCAACCAACAATAGAGTCGGCAACTAACAATACACTTGTCTATTATTCAAGTTATAGTCGAATTTCGATTCGTCGTCTCACATTAATCCTTTTATAGTTCGTACAGTGAGAGTTTAAATGACAGAAAAGTCACTAAATCTACGCAATAAAAAGTGATCCATACGCGCGAAATCTAAAATAACAAAGTAACCCTAGTTACTGACAACCCTGTCAACCCATTTCGCGTAGGAATTTAGTGTTTTTAGTGTGTTTTGTAGCATAATTTGCTGCCAACCTATATGTCAACTGTCGAAATTTCCTAATCTCTCACCGGATATACTATACAAGGTGTTTATAAATGTTTCTAGCATCAAGCGTGGCTTTGGAATTCGTGTCGTACACTATTTTGCCGCTTTGTTTTTATAGAGAATATTACTATCATTAAAATTATTTATAATGTTACTTACTTCAATGATGTTTTAGTTACGGTTTTGTGTCAAAGTTTTTGATTTTTTGGTTTTAAACCACAAGTAGAACCTCTATGATTGAGTTTAGCAACAACTGTCAGTTGACAAATCCAAAGCCACATTTGTAATGAGCGGCAAAATTCTTTGACATTTCATAGCCACCCTTGATGCTAGAAACATTTATAAACACCTTGTACAAGTAAAAATTTGTTATTTTGCACATTTATTTAAATTTTTGCGCGCAAATAATAACAACATAATGGCGGTCTTAATCGACCGACGAATAAAAGCAAAGGGCAGTTTTTACCGAGGTTTCGTAATGACTTTATTCCTTCATTTAATCAGTTGAGCGCTGCGACTTGAAGAAGACGGAAGTGTTTGTGCATATGAAGTGAAATAGTGCCGTTTTTGGATTTGAATTAAAAGGTAGGTGCTAAATAAATGAAAACAACTCGCAGGACTTTTCTTTCAATACGCAGCTTTCAACATCTTAGCTTCTCTAGTGGAAATATACAGTAATGTACATAAAATTTTGGGTTTGTGTCCTGTTAAGTCTCTTAACTTTGTGATTTAGAAATGTTTCTTTTTGAGCTTGTATTAAATTACCTCCGACGCGCTTTTGGAATTGAATAGTTGCAGGGTAGACACTAGAAGATAGTTTACTTAGAGCCGTTTTAGTTTAGACACAAATCGCTTTAGTTTCTTGGGACTTTTCGTTTATTAGTTTAAACAATTTTGCTTTTATTTAAAGTTAGTCGTTGAAATTTGCCGGAAACATTCGTTCTCTTTCCATTTAATTTTTACCGGCTTTGAAGTGCAGTGCCTTTGTTAGCGAACAATTTTTTGCGCAGTTAGATAATAACTATTTAATTAGTTGGCGGCTCTCGTTCGGGTTTTTGTCTACAACAATGATTTTTTTTTGGAAATGACGAATTAGAGTTAGATAATCACGTAATCGTATTAATTAGTCGGTCGGAAGGGCAGTTGCATAAATCAAACACTTTAGATGAGTAAGTACGGTGTAGTAGGCGGAATGAAAACACTAGCGCCAAAGTGTTTGTGGGGAGAATTAAAATTGAATTACGATTAGTATTACTATTATTTTTATTGTAGTTTCACTTAAGATCAAATAACCCAAAAATCGCTGTTGTAATTTTTATTTCTTAGTAGTACGTACACTGCACTTTAACTGATGTTCTTGAATAGTTTTATGTATGTTGGGAACAGCCAATCTTGCAAACGATTAGTTTTCCCCCGGTGTGATCCATTCACAGATAACATTTTTCAGTTTCTTCCTGTTGATTGATTATCGGTTTCGTTATTCATTCTTCTTGGCGATTTTTCGCTAGAACTCTGGTCTATCCATCTATGTATAAGTCCACATCTCAAAACTTTACATTGTCCTTTATTTTGAGCGTTCATCCTTCCATTTTGTGCCTGTTCATCTGGACAAGAGAATCTCTTGTTTATTCCTAGATAATTGAATGTGTTAACTCGGTTTAGGGAATCATTATTTTAGTATACCTTTCTTTCCTGGCATATTATCTTCGATATTTTGTTAATGGAGAACTTGTTCATTCCTGAAAACAGTTCAGTTTGTTTATTCTTTATAGCTGATGATGGTACCTGGGCCTGATGTACGTAATGTAGAAAATTGATGTCCTCTGGCTTCAATTAGTGTTAAATCAATTCTTGGGCTCGGATTTACAACTGATTTGAACGTTTTGGAGAATGATAATGTGACAACACCACACATTTGTCTGCGCAGTTTGTAAGTTTGTAACAACCATAACGACTCAATGCTCTTAGCAACCAGTTCGGCCAATCAGAATCATTAGAATCATTCACGTGGCATTTGCAGCGACCGCAGCGGTATCTCACAATTGTGGGGGAAAGTTTTAGCAAAGTTTCAAACCTTCCAAATTTAATCCCGGCCCTTTTAGGGGAACTTTCTCATCTAAAGTGTTTGATTAATGGGCAGTTGTGCGGTGGCTCTCGTCGAAGACAGACGTGTTAACTTAGCGTTTGTGAAAATAGTGTGATTTTGGAATTTAATCGATGCAGGGTGAGTACTAGTGCTGGTTTATTTAGGGACGTTTCGCGTTTGTTTCTCGTGACTTTTCGATTATTAGTGTAAACAATTTTGCTTTTGTTTAAAGTTAGTTGTGTTAAAGTTGATCGGATTCTTTCCTTTTAATTTTCTTCGCTTCGGGATTTTGAAATAGATTTTCGTGTTCGCTCACCGTATTTGCTTGATTATCGGACCGCGCTTTTGAAATTAAATAGTTGCAAGGTGGGTTACTAGTGGATAATTTACTTAGAGCCGTTTCCATTTAGACATTTCGCATTCGTTCCTCGGGATTTTAGTTTATTAGTTTAAACAATTTACCTATATAGAACATTCCGTTTATTTTAATTTTCATAGTTTCGGAAGTGCCTTTGTTAGCGAACTATTTTTTGTGCAATAAGAAAAACAGTTAGGTAATCACATAATCCTATCTAATTAGTTGGTCGGGGTGTAAATCAATTAGCGCCTCTAGTCCGGACCTTTGTCTGCTTCAACATTTTTTTGAGCAATGACGAAAAAGAGTTGGGTAATCACTTCGTAATCGTCTTTAATTAGTCGGTCGGAAGGGTAGTTGTGCAGTGGCTCTCGTCGAAGACAGACGTGTTGACAATGCGTTTGTGAGAAATAAAGTGATTTTGAAATTGAATCGATGCAGGTTGGGTAGCAGTGATAAGACGTTTCGGTTTAGTTTCTCGGAACTTTTCGTTTAGTAGTTTAAACAATTTTGCTTTTGTTTAAAATTAAATGTTATTCAGTTCGCGGCTCATTTGATTTTTAACTCCGCCTGCAGCGTCCTGGAGTGTGTTAAGTAGACACTAAGGACGCTGCTGCCGGTCCCAAGCCCGGATAAAAGGAGGAGGGTTTGTGGACACGGTTTGCTAGCGACCTGTCCACTGTAAAAAAATATGAGAAGCTTCTCAGGACTCATTCCTGTTGGCTCTCTCCACGGAAATCTTCAGATGGGTTGATGGGAACAAATGTTGCACTCTTTTCTTAGTCATTAAGCGTAGAAGCGATTGCTCAAGTGTGTGTTATTATTAATTTTTTTTTGATATTTCTAGGTCGCATAGGATGGAAGAAGAGGAAGCAAGAGACCCTAGTGGGATCTTCAAAGGTTTTACTGACTTGTTTACCAATTTTTAATCATGTTTTAATTATTTTCATTAATTATAAATAAAAATGTTGTATTTCTTCATTTCAGAGCTCGCCTGTACTTAGTATAGTTAGTTAAGTTAGCAAGTAGGTTAGCAATTAAGTTAGAAAGTAAGTTATGACATAAGTTAAGTTAACTCCATAACGAACAAAACATAACTGAAATATTTAACTCTCGGGAAACATTTTGGGGTATTAATACGGGACTAACTCAAACATGGATTGTAATATGTTTTAGGTCTCAAATTTATGGAGTTCTTCTGGAACATCTTCGTGGATGGTAACCTCCAACATCGCTGTCCGGACGCAAGTTACAGTTCATTTTTATTTCTTTCTTTTCAGGGATTGTTTAGAAGTTTTTAATGTCCTGAATGTTACAGATTCCAGCAGCCATCATCGGAGTGGAGGACATGAAGTCGACTTCCAGGAGGATTTTCAGGCTGCGAGAAGACAACGCCCCGGCCAGCACGCAAGTCCCATTTCATTACTACTTTTCTTTTCAGGGATTGTCTAGAAGTTTTTAATGTTCTGAGTGTTACAGATTCCAGCAGCCATCATCGGAGTGAAGGACATGAAGTCGACTTCCAGGAGGATCTTCAGGATGCGGGAAGACAACGCCCCGGCCAGCACGCAAGTCCCATTTCATTACTACTTTCCTTTTCAGGGATTGTCTAGAAGTTTTTAATGTTCTGAGTGTTACAGATTCCAGCAGCCATCATCGGAGTGGAGGACATGAAGTCGACTTCCAGGAGGATCTTCAGGATGCGGGATGACAACGCCTCGGCCAGCACGCAAGTTCCATTTTATTACTACTTTCCTTTTCAGGGATTGTCTAGAAGTTTTTAATGTTGTGAATGTCACAGATTCCAGCAGCCATCATCGGAGTGGAGGACATGAAGTCGACTTCCAGGAGGATCTTCAGGATGCGGGAAGACAACGCCCCGGCCAGCACGCAAGTCCCATTTCATTACTACTTTCCTTTTCAGGGATTGTCTAGAAGTTTTTAATGTTCTGAATGTTACAGATTCCAGCAGCCATCATCGGAGTGGAGGACATGAAGTCGACTTCCAGAAGGATCTTCAGGATGCGGGAAGACAACGCCCCGGCCAGCACGCAAGTCCCATTTCATTACTACTTTCCTTTTCAGGGATTGTCTAGAAGTTTTTAATGTTCTGAATGTTACAGATTCCAGCAGCCATCATCGGAGTGGAGGACATGAAGTCGACTTCCAGGAGGATCTTCAGGATGCGGGAAGACAACGCCCCGGCCAGCACGCAAGTCCCATTTCATTACTACTTTCCTTTTCAGGGATTGTCTAGAAGTTTTTAATGTTCTGAATGTTACAGATTCCAGCAGCCATCATCGGAGTGGAGGACATGAAGTCGACTTCCAGAAGGATCTTCAGGATGCGGGAAGACAACGCCCCGGCCAGCACGCAAGTCCCATTTCATTACTACTTTCCTTTTCAGGGATTGTCTAGAAGTTTTTAATGTTCTGAATGTTACAGATTCCAGCAGCCATCATCGGAGTGGAGGACATGAAGTCGACTTCCAGGAGGATCTTCAGGCTGCGAGAAGACAACGCCCCGGCCAGCACGCAAGTCCCATTTCATTACTACTTTCCTTTTCAGGGATTGTCTAGAAGTTTTTAATGTTCTGAATGTTACAGATTCCAGCAGCCATCATCGGAGTGGAGGACATGAAGTCGACTTCCAGGAGGATCTTCAGGATGCGGGAAGACAACGCCCCGGCCAGCACGCAAGTCCCATTTCATTACTACTTTCCTTTTCAGGGATTGTCTAGAAGTTTTTAATGTTCTGAATGTTACAGATTCCAGCAGCCATCATCGGAGTGGAGGACATGAAGTCGACTTCCAGAAGGATCTTCAGGATGCGGGAAGACAACGCCCCGGCCAGCACGCAAGTCCCATTTCATTACTACTTTCCTTTTCAGGGATTGTCTAGAAGTTTTTAATGTTCTGAATGTTACAGATTCCAGCAGCCATCATCGGAGTGGAGGACATGAAGTCGACTTCCAGAAGGTTCTTCAGGATGCGAGAAGACAACGCCCCGGCCAGCACGCAAGTCCCATTTCATTACTACTTTCCTTTTCAGGGATTGTCTAGAAGTTTTTAATGTTCTGAATGTTACAGATTCCAGCAGCCATCATCGGAGTGGAGGACATGAAGTCGACTTCCAGAAGGATCTTCAGGATGCGGGAAGACAACGCCCCGGCCAGCACGCAAGTCCCATTTCATTACTACTTTCCTTTTCAGGGATTGTCTAGAAGTTTTTAATGTTCTGAATGTTACAGATTCCAGCAGCCATCATCGGAGTGGAGGACATGAAGTCGACTTCCAGGAGGATCTTCAGGATGCGGGAAGACAACGCCCCGGCCAGCACGCAAGTCCCATTTCATTACTACTTTCCTTTTCAGGGATTGTCTAGAAGTTTTTAATGTTCTGAGTGTTACAGATTCCAGCAGCCATCATCGGAGTGGAGGACATGAAGTCGACTTCCAGGAGGATCTTCAGGATGCGGGAAGACAACGCCCCGGCCAGCACGCAAGTCCCATTTTATTACTACTTTCCTTTTCAGGGATTGTCTAGAAGTTTTTAATGTTCTGAATGTTACAGATTCCAGCAGCCATCATCGGAGTGGAGGACATGAAGTCGACTTCCAGGAGGATCTTCAGGATGCGGGAAGACAACGCCCCGGCCAGCACGCAAGTCCCATTTCATTACTACTTTCCTTTTCAGGGATTGTCTAGAAGTTTTTAATGTTCTGAGTGTTACAGATTCCAGCAGCCATCATCGGAGTGGAGGACATGAAGTCGACTTCCAGGAGGATCTTCAGGATGCGGGAAGACAACGCCCCGGCCAGCACGCAAGTCCCATTTCATTACTACTTTCCTTTTCAGGGATTGTCTAGAAGTTTTTAATGTTCTGAATGTTACAGATTCCAGCAGCCATCATCGGAGTGGAGGACATGAAGTCGACTTCCAGGAGGATCTTCAGGATGCGGGAAGACAACGCCCCGGCCAGCACGCAAGTCCCATTTTATTACTACTTTCCTTTTCAGAGATTGTCTAGAAGTTTTTAATGTTCTGAATGTTACAGATTCCAGCAGCCATCATCGGAGTGGAGGACATGAAGTCGACTTCCAGGAGGATCTTCAGGATGCGGGAAGACAACGCCCCGGCCAGCACGCAAGTCCCATTTCATTACTACTTTCCTTTTCAGGGATTGTCTAGAAGTTTTTAATGTTCTGAGTGTTACAGATTCCAGCAGCCATCATCGGAGTGGAGGACATGAAGTCGACTTCCAGGAGGATCTTCAGGATGCGGGAAGACAACGCCCCGGCCAGCACGCAAGTCCCATTTTATTACTACTTTCCTTTTCAGGGATTGTCTAGAAGTTTTTAATGTTCTGAATGTTACAGATTCCAGCAGCCATCATCGGAGTGGAGGACATGAAGTCGACTTCCAGGAGGATCTTCAGGATGCGGGAAGACAACGCCCCGGCCAGCACGCAAGTCCCATTTCATTACTACTTTCCTTTTCAGGGATTGTCTAGAAGTTTTTAATGTTCTGAGTGTTACAGATTCCAGCAGCCATCATCGGAGTGGAGGACATGAAGTCGACTTCCAGGAGGATCTTCAGGATGCGGGAAGACAACGCCCCGGCCAGCACGCAAGTCCCATTTTATTACTACTTTCCTTTTCAGGGATTGTCTAGAAGTTTTTAATGTTCTGAATGTTACAGATTCCAGCAGCCATCATCGGAGTGGAGGACATGAAGTCGACTTCCAGGAGGATCTTCAGGATGCGGGAAGACAACGCCCCGGCCAGCACGCAAGTTCCATTTTATTACTACTTTCCTTTTCAGGGATTGTCTAGAAGTTTTTAATGTTCTGAATGTTACAGATTCCAGCAGCCATCATCGGAGTGGAGGACATGAAGTCGACTTCCAGGAGGATCTTCAGGATGCGGGAAGACAACGCCCCGGCCAGCACGCAAGTCCCATTTCATTACTACTTTCCTTTTCAGGGATTGTCTAGAAGTTTTTAATGTTCTGAGTGTTACAGATTCCAGCAGCCATCATCGGAGTGGAGGACATGAAGTCGACTTTCAGGAGGATCTTCAGGATGCGGGAAGACAACGCCCCGGCCAGCACGCAAGTCCCATTTCATTACTACTTTCCTTTTCAGGGATTGTCTAGAAGTTTTTAATGTTCTGAGTGTTACAGATTCCAGCAGCCATCATCGGAGTGGAGGACATGAAGTCGACTTCCAGGAGGATCTTCAGGATGCGAGAAGACAACGCCCCGGCCAGCACGCAAGTTCATTTTATTTTATTACGTTTCTTTTCAGATCTTGTCTAGAACTGACTTCTTGATTCTTTTCATTAATTTATGTTTGTTTCAGATGTATTCGAGAGAAAATGAGAACTTCAAGAAAATTCCAATTTCATTTTTTTCAATTATTGTTCTTTGTGTGTCTTTATTTCAGAGCTCTCCTGTACCTAGTATAGTTAGTTAAGTTAGCAATTAAGTTAGCAAGTAAGTTGAAAAAGTATGTTATGAAATAAGTTTTAGAATTAAGTGCGCAAATAACAAAACGGAATAAGAAAATAATATTTGGTAACATTTGGGATTTAACCATATCTAACTATTGGGAAACTAACATCTTGGGATACTAATACGGGACTAACACAAATATGTAATATAATATGTTTCAGATTTTAGAATTGTGCAGGATTTCATTGCACACAACGTCAGATCCACCAGGTCGAGCTGTCAACGCAGAAGATGTCGACAACAGGTGTCTAACCGTTTCTCTTTTAGGTTTGGAAATGGTGCCGGCACCCACTTGTATTCTTTTTTAATTTTTGTTGATTTGTTTTGTGTTGTGTTATTTTGTTTCAGATAGCAGAGTTCTGCAGAGTTCCCTTGGTCACTTGTGGAGCGCTTGCGCCCACTACACCAGGGTCGGCCGGCCTTCGGGCCGGCCGGTCTCACCAAAAGACGTTATTTCCAGAGCAGAAGCTGCAGGAGTCCGAGGATCTCTCAGGCGGTTCTGCCGGCACCCACTTGTATCCTTTTTTTAATTTTTGTTGATTTGTTTTGTGTTGTGTCATTTTGTTTCAGATAGCAGAGTTCTGCAGAGTTCCCTTGGTCACTTGTGGAGCGCTTGCGCCCACTACACCAGGGTCGGCCGGCCTTCGGGCCGGCCGGTCTCACCAAAAGACGTTATTTCCAGAGCAGAAGCTGCAGGAGTCCGAGGATCTCTCAGGCGGTTCTGCCGGCACCCACTTGTATCCTTTTTTTTAATTTTTGTTGATTTGTTTTGTGTTGTGTCATTTTGTTTCAGATAGCAGAGTTCTGCAGAGTTCCCTTGGTCACTTGTGGAGCGCTTGCGCCCACTACACCAGGGTCGGCCGGCCTTCGGGCCGGCCGGTCTCACCAAAAGACGTTATTTCCAGAGCAGAAGCTGCAGGAGTCCGAGGATCTCTCAGGCGGTTCTGCCGGCACCCACTTGTATCCTTTTTTTTAATTTTTGTTAATTTGTTTTGTGTTGTGTCATTTTGTTTCAGATAGCAGAGTTCTGCAGAGTTCCCTTGGTCACTTGTGGAGCGCTTGCGCCCACTACACCAGGGTCGGCCGGCCTTCGGGCCGGCCGGTCTCACCAAAAGACGTTATTTCCAGAGCAGAAGCTGCAGGAGTCCGAGGATCTCTCAGGCGGTTCTGCCGGCACCCAATTGTATCCTTTTTTTAATTTTTGTTGATTTGTTTTGTGTTGTGTCATTTTGTTTCAGATAGCAGAGTTCTGCAGAGTTCCCTTGGTCACTTGTGGAGCGCTTGCGCCCACTACACCAGGGTCGGCCGGCCTTCGGGCCGGCCGGTCTCACCAAAAGACGTTATTTCCAGAGCAGAAACTGCAGGAGTCCGAGGATCTCTCAGGCACTTCCGGGATTCCGAAGTTCCCCGAGATGTTCCCACAAAAGCGATAAGTTTCTATTGAACCAAAAGTGTTTCCAGAGCAGAAATGGTTCTCACCAGACCGATTTGCCTTCGGAGAAGATGTGTACAACAGTTCTAGCCTCTCATTGTCTACAGCTAGGGGGTGGAGACCCCTGGTGAGTGTACATGTGCTTTCTTTACATTCACAGATAAAACAGGTGTTTCTCTCTTTTGTTTGGAGTCAATCATTCTAGAGGGTCCGGTCCTGATACGCTCTGAATGTTCGCATATTTAAAACGGAAATACAGATTAGATGATTCTTCTTCTTACTCTTCGATTTGGAAGTTCGTTCGAGGACGAAAGTGTTTAACATTTAAAGCTGAGAATTTTAAAATGTAATAACCTTAATTAATACTGTATTTTTGAATTATATTGTACTAGGAATGAACTGTGTCTAATTAATAAAATTTGAACAAAAATAAACAGATTTTGTTTTATTTCTCTCACATTAAAATTACATTTGAACTTCGAAACAGAAAATACGAATTAACAAATTTTCACAAATATTCGAGCTATGCGTATATTGTCTTCTCTCAAAAATTATACGTATATAAATTACGTCTAACCGTTCTTTACGGTGGTAGTTTTACCCCAAATGCCCCAAATGTATGCAGCCAACAATACAAAATTAGACAGCTGTCAACGCGTTGAGGTTATGTGGCACCATTTCAAATGCGCTGATAAGACCCCAGGAAAACAATAATCAGCAATGGGTGGCAAGCACAAGCAAGCCCAACGAATCAAGAACAACGCTCGGGTGAGTCCCTCTTTGTCCTCTACTGTTATAACCCCCTTTTGTAGCCTTCCAGCAGTGGCCGCAGCGCTGAGCTCCTCGCGTCAACCTCCCAAGCCCCCCAATTCTCCAAAGAAATCCGGTTTGTCCCCCCGACTCTCTCTTTGATGAAAACGGAGGAGTTTGACACCTCAGTGTCGCCCGCCTTCCAAATAGTCTTCAAGAAGATGAATAAGAAGGACTGCACAACGAAGATAAAGGTGCGTGTGGCCAGTTTTGGGGTTAAACTAAGATTTGTTATAGGCGTTGCAGGAGTTCTCTGATTTGATCGCGAGTTCTGAAGCTGAGGCGGTGAAGACGATTTTAGCCTTCTGGGCCACTTTGTTTAGTATTTTGGTTACTGATGCGGATCATAGGGTGCGGGAGGCGGTGCATAACGCCCACCACCAGATTATACTGAAGGATAAGAAGATGATTGCGCCGTTTTTGAAGCAGTTGGTGGGGCCGTGGTTCACGTCGCAGTATGATAGTTACCCGCCGGCGGCGTCCGCCGCCACCAAAGCCTTCAATGTAAGAATCTTTCCTTAGTTTCTCACTTTTGAATGTTCTTGTAGGCGGCGTTCCCACCAAACAAAGTCCAGGACTGCGTCATCTTCTGCCAGAAGGAGATCCTGACGTACATCCACGATAATCTCACTTCCAAGCAAGAAACTGGTCCAAAAGGTGCCTCCAACGAAGAAACCGAAGCGAAATTCGAAAGGATTATCATCTCGAGTCTCCAAGGATATTGTCTGTATCTCGACACATTGACTGACGAGCAAATTGAGAAGTGTTCAGAGCTCAACAAGCAAATTATTTGCAATCAGCGGTTTTTGAAGTTGGCGGGGCATAAAACTGCAGTAATTAGGGCCACCTGGTTCCGGGTGTTGGCAACACTGTACCACAAAGCGCCGTTTTTGTTGAGTGACGAGCACAGTCATGTTGTTCCGGCTATTTTTAACAATTTGGATGAGAGCGAGCCCACCGTCGTGGGGTTCGTTTGGGAGGCGGCGCTACTCATCATGGACTCGGGACAGGTAAGATTTAACTTAACATTCTACGTTAATAAAATGACGTCATGGTTCTCTCACATGATTTGTCGACGCGATGAATCCCGCCCCCTTTCATGTCGTTTAGTGTAGTTTTCACATATCAAGACGTCATCGTTCCTTCACATGATTCGTCGAGGTGATCAACCACGCCCCCTTTCATGCCGTTTAGTGAGGTTTTCACATATCATGACATCATGTTTCCCTCATATGATTCGTTGAGGCGATGAATCACGCCCCGTTTCATGTCATTTGGTGAGGTTTTCACATATCATGACGTCATGGTTCCCTTACATGATTCGTCGACGCGATGAACCCCGCCCCCTTTCATGCCGTTTGGTGAGGTTTTCACCTAACATGACGTCATGGGCCTCAAACATAATTCGTCGACCCCCTTTCAAACCGCTTGTTGCAGGAGTGGTGGAAACACAACAACATCGACAAAACCTACGTAACCAAGTTGAAGAAAGTCTTGAGAGAAGGCGGTCAGGGCAACGCCAGCGCCATCTACCCCAATCTCCTGTCATTTCTGCACAAACTGCCTCCGTCGTTGCGCGCGGAGCAATTCTACGACTCTTTTTTCGAAAGTCTTCGCTTTGGGTACTTTTAGAAACGTTCTGGGGTTTTTCATTTTGTATTTTTTTTAGGTTGAAGCGCCGCAGTGTCTTGAACAGTAAATCCGAGGCCACTTCGGTGGTCACGGCCCTCGTCGAGTGCCTCCAATACGTCATTTTAGTGAACCAAGAAAACGTCGATCTTTGCGAGAAACTGATAAAATCGCACCTCCTCCCATTGGTTGATTGGAGTCTCAAGGTCGAACAAGTGTGTTACCGCACTGTGTTCCACCAAGTCACGGCTCTAGTCCAGTATTGGACCAGAAACAAAAATATTGCCAACTATCCGCGATATTTGGAGTTTTTTTGGACGAATCTCGTGACGACTTTTGAGTCGGTCTTCAGTGAAGACACCGCGGATTTGGCAGATCGCCAAGTCACCTTCATCCAGAGCCTCAAAACAATCGCCAAACCTAAAGAACAAATGAAAGTTAAGTTCTCCGCTGAACCTGAGGTTGGCACCACGTGTCTGGTAACTCCAACTGGAATCGACCAATCGTATTACGAGAATCTGACACAAGTAGCCAACTCCATCATCCAGTCATACGTTCGGGAAATTACCGAGAAACAATCGCCGGTGCTGCTCCAGAATCTGTTCTCATTGGTGCGCTTGTTCGAAAGTCGCGAGTTTCTCCAGAATCTGCGACCGGAATCCCAACTCTTGGATATTTACAAGGAGTTGTTGTATAATTGGATGAAGAGCTCTGCACTATCGACCGAAATCGTCGTCGATTTGGTGTTTGTTTTGATGAAATATCTCAACGATGCAGAAAAAGACGTCATTTTAACGTCATTTTTGGAGTTTTTTGACACCGAGGCCTTCAGTTGGTGTGTTAAAAACGCGTTTTCGCACCCCTACAACCAAGATGGCGTGGTTCAAAGATGGCTGCGGAACGAGCGAGTTGGGGAGTTTTTGGTTGGCACCACTGACGCGAACTTGGCGGATGACTGTTCCGCCAACTTGAAAACTTTGTTTAAATTGGCGTTCACAGACAACCAAGATGGAGGTAGGAACTTACAACCGTAAAATTAATAATAATTACAACAATTTTTAGAACTGCTGATCGACAACGAGACTGTTTCCCGAATTATTGCAAAGTTGCGCTCCCCGCTTTTACACCCCGAAAACTACGCCACTGCCATCGACTCGTGCGCTCATCTAGCGTCCTATGTTGCCGACATGATCTACACGGAATCGTCACTTTTGAAATGCGGCGACCAGTTGCTCCTGGCGCTCTTTCAGTTTTCTTGCGTTGACCACACTGATTTGGAATTTCTAACCGAGGATACCCAATTCGAAATCAACACGTCGTGGCAAGACGTTGTTACACTTCTCTCTAAAAACCTACCAAAGGAAGATCTTCTTGGGTTAGTCGCAAAGTTTGCGCAGTTGGTAGAACTGCAATTTCTGGGGACTTTTCCCACGGACAGTAATACCAACTCAATTACCGAAGCCATCGTTAGTTTGATCAAGTCGGTGTTTAACGGACAACCGACGGTCATATCTGTCGTTTTTCGGATGTTTACGGAGCGTGCAGTGCTGCCAACGTGGAGACTTCGAATCGAAGAACTGTGTTTATTGGCTGAATACATCACCGGAAGTTTTACAAACCCTCAAGGACCCGTCAAATTGACGGAGAAGATATCACAGGAAGATATTTTGAGGTATTTCGTTTGGAGCGGGCTAAAGGTCTCTGTTTTATCATCCCCTTTGGAGGAGGAGGAAGAAGACGAAGACGAAGATAACGAACCAATGGAGATCGTTTCTTCAGTCCATGACAGCAAATCGCTGATTTGTCATTTGTTGTACGATTTAGCTCTGGTCCAATCATATCTCAGGAATTACAAGATGGTAAGATTTTCCATCATGACCGCCTGCGATTCATGCTAAAATTTCAGAGTAAGTTCTTCGGCGCTGTGGAACAATACCGTGACGTCATTCGGACAAAAACGAAGCGTTTGATCGAGAAATTGGGCGTCGCGAACGAAATCCGGGAAGCTCTCATTGCCAACTGCAATGACAAATCGTTTTTATGGTGCAGCGCCTTCTACATATTCGAAGAAATACTCTCAAGGCCGCCCCATCAGTCCTACCAACAAAATTCAAAGTTGGTGACGAACGCCTTGAGCAAACTTCACTTTAGTCAGTTGTTCGGACCCCACATAAGTTTCGACGATATTGAGTTCTCATCTTCAGTATTTGACAGTGTTGTCACGTTGCGCAGTCTCGCCCACTGCGATGAGATCGACGTGCAGATCGCCGAGGTTTTCGAGAAGATTAAAAAATTGCGCAGCCAAGATGCCCCCAAGTTTCTCCTAGACAAGTATGTGCAGATTCCTCCTTTACCGACTCTATTTTTGTGATTCTAGCAAAGACGTGTCGTGGGCTCAAATGGAAACAATTATAGAAATCATTCGTTTGTTTTCCGAGCTCGTGAAGCAGAAGTTCGATTGTTTGAGTCGGCAACACTGGGATCTCGCTGTCATTTGTTTGTCCTCCTGGGCGTCGAATTGTACCAAACTTCGCGCCGGTTACAGAAACCCGCAGATTCAAGCTTTTATAGTCGCTGTGAGTGATTTTTACATCACTTTAAACGATAAAATGGTGGAATTGAAAAAAAAAGAAGTGAAGAACGTGTTTGTGGAGGAGTGGGATGACTTGTTTTTGCCCGAAATTCACTCCGAGTTGCTGCAGTTGTGGTTATTTTTAGCAGGTTTGTAGTGAAGGTGAAGGGAACTGTTTTACCGACTTTGGGGTTTTCACAGATCAGTTTCTGGCGGAACCACCCGAGGAATTGTCGAGTGTTTTCGGTTGCTTCGTTCAGGAGTTTGGTCGGATTTGTGACTATTTCGTTGTTATTTTCAATCACGCGACGTTGCCGAATTGGACGAAAATCCTCAAACGATGCGTACAACTCTTGGTGAATTCGTCGTCGATTTTGCAACTATGGGGTTACAAGATGTTGGTAGTACTGGTTCCGGGCTTGATCGATATTGATCTGCAGTCCGACAGCAGCAGTACTCCCAACACAAAAGGCTTCACGATTGAACAGTTTAAGGAGATTTTACAGAAAACTGACGCTGTGGTCGATGGAGTACTCGCCGGATTCAAGTAAGTTGAGTTTCTTGGGGATTTTTTTTATAATTTTCTGTAGGTTGGGTGAAGATAGTTGTCAAGTCACGCCATTCACGGACTCGTATACTTACGTCTATGCCTACTTGCTCCTGTGGGGAGTTTTATTAAATCTGTGCGAGAAATCGCCACCGGAGCTACGCTACCAGTACGCTGATTGGTTACGGTGAGTGGTACCAACCATGCCGGTAAAAATCCCTAACTCGAGGTTACAGGAATGAGAACTACTTTAAAAATCTCCTGACGAACCTCTTCAAGTTGATGCCGACTGAGATCCTGCACTATAGCGAAGGGAAAGCGAAAGCTTTCATGAAGTTGTTTCAAAAAGCACCGACGCTCAGTTTCAAAGGTACAAACCTCAAACAAAAAAATCACTGATTATCGTGGGATTTACAGAACCCTGTACGAGCGAGCGTCTCGAACACATCGTCTGTTGGGTCTACGCGTTTTGTTTATCACAGTTGCCAGCCCTGGTCCGTCAGTGGTGGTCAGAAACTGAAACTAAAGTTAGTCAGATCGTCGAAAGAGTCACTGCTTTTTACGTTTCGCCCCAGTTGTGTAACCAAGAGCTCCAAGATGTCGCCAAGCGCGAAAATAACTTCAAAAACATGACGGTAAGGTGTGAATTAAACTAACTTGAATTTAGCGCGTTTTTGTAGATTAAAATCATCCCCACTGTGCGTGAAGTCATCGCTATTTACACAGTCGACGAAGCGCAAATGGAGCTGGTGATCACTTTGCCCCAGAACTACCCCTTAGGGGGGCCCGACGTGCGCTGTAGCCGCCAAATTGGGGGTCCATTGCACAAACAATGGCTCATGCAACTGAAGAAGTATTTGTTGCATCAGGTTGGTACGAATGTTTGTGTTCGGGGAATTACAGATTTCTTTTAGAACGGTCGCATTTGGGACGGTTTGGCGCTTTGGAACGGTAGTTTGGATAAGAAGTTCGATGGCGTGGAGGAGTGCTATATTTGTTTCGCTGTTTTACATCCGGGGACTTACCAGTTACCGAAGTTGTCGTGTCAGACGTGCAAAAAGAAGTTTCATTCAGGGTGTCTGGTGAGTATTTTTAAGTTGGTAACAATGTTTAATTGTACTTTTTAGTACAAATGGTTCAGTACGAGCAACAAGAGCTCTTGTCCGATTTGCAGGAATCTATTTTGATCCAAGATATCATGTTAGAGTATTTTAATAAAGTTTTGTTGATTTGGTTTGAGTCCATGCTAGACCATCTCCTTGGGTTCCAAAAAACACCAGTAAGCTGTATTCAGATTTTATTCAAATAAAAACAGGACTGGATTCGTACCTTGAGCGCAGGTTCTTACAAAAAAAATGCATGGATCGGTCATGGGACCAATCCAAGTACAACGAACGACGTCCAAACACATTCATTTTTTTTATTTATATTAAGTTATTCAAACAAAATACAACTTTTGTTAGTAAACAACTCAAAATCGTATTTTCTATCGAGAGGGGGGAAAATATTCACAAGCAAAATCAATTTACAACATGCCGAAACCTTTTGAATAACTAATGGCTTTGATCAACCGATCTTTGAGTTTCTCTTTCGATGAATATTCCGGCAAAAGTAAAACATTAAAACATGTGTGTGCTGTGGGAAGTCTGTCACAATCCGGTCCGTTTCTTGCTACGACCAGTTTGAGCCGGCTCAAACCGCCGATGGGGACTCGATCGGAGCCGGTGGTAAACTGTAGTAACTTTCTTTTGTCTTCTAGAGAGAGAGCGTGCACTGTTGACCAGAAGTCTTTGATTATTTGGCTGTCGCTCGTGTAACCGCCGTCGTACTCGGTCGAACTCTCCAACTCGTCGAAGTCGAAGTTCTGCAGGCACGAAAAGTTTTACGGACTATGAGCTTTTACGTATTCAAAAAAACAAACTTTTACTGACTCGTACACTATTTTTGCTGACGAGTACGGAAAAACAACTTTTGCGGACATGGACGCGAAAATCTTTACCTGACTCCCGCAGATGAGCATCTCGATCTCTTCGGGACGGAAAAGTAGTTCGAGTGGCGACTCGTCGACGACCATTTGGAACCCTTTGTAGAAGGCACGAAATTGTTTCTCTACCGATTTGTTTAGTAAGAAGTCCGCGTATAAATCGACGAATTCCTGGAAGCGGTACTGTTAGTTTGGTTCCCGAGGGATTTTTTTCCTTACGTATTTGTTCTCTTGGGTGACTGGGACTTCGTCACCGTGCTCCTTTAAATCGTAGTTGATAATAGAGCCGAACACATCCTGGTAGCTAATGCGGAACGTCTGCATGAACACCTCCTCGACGTCGGGTTCGTTATATTCCAGTAATTGTTTTAAACTATTATATAAAGTCTGAAAAAAGTTGTTATAGTTCGCAGTGTTCGTTACGTCAAACTTACAGGATTCCAGTCTTGTAGGTCTTCGAACGACCCGCGTTTTCCCAATAGTTTCCTGTAAAGGACCATTGGAAAGTTGACAGCTAAAATGACGGTATTGTATATAGCGAGTCCTAAAACTATCCCGATCAGAGTAAACTGTGCGTCGCTTTCAAAACTCGTCGTATTAAACCAAACCATGCCGTTTTCGCTTTGGTACGCAAACATGGCATAATCGGGATTGAAAATCTCCTCCACCACCAACTGAAAGAACTCTTTCGAGACGCCGCCCTCATCAATCCCCTGCTCGCCTTCGAACTCCACCACCAATTGTTTCTTCAGATCGTTGGGATTCTCCATCGAAATCATCTCCAACTAAACAAAAATCACAACTTCTCCAAGCAGTGCCACCAACTCACCTCGACTAGAGCGTCATCTATGATATGGTCTCTCCTGACCTTGAGCCGTAAGTACGGATTGGAGGGCTGCCCTGTAACCGACTGAAGAATACTAATGCGCCGCTCTGAGTACATCCGTATCCGGTTATCGAAATATAGCCCCATCATTTTGGTGGCCGGGGTCAAAATAAACGGATAATTCATAAAACTAAATTTCCCTAGTTCGCTTTTGAAGCTGGCGAAATCTTTGTCCATTTCCACCCCGTCGCTGAGGGGCTCATTGTAGAACTCCGAGAACGGTAGATATGGCTTCCGACAGTCCAAAACGTGTACCCCCAACTCCGCGGCTATCATCAAACTATTTAGGGGAATTCCAACAGTTGGCAACACTCACCTAGGGGATCCACCGGAGGGGTCGATTTGTTGAGTTTGATCGCGAGGTACGAGTCGTCCATCGACACCGACAACTCCTCGTTTCGGAGATCTGGCGACTCCAACACGCCTGCCAACATGTTGGCGTAAAACAGGATCTACAACGAAAAATTAGTCCGGCTAACTTCACAACACAGCGCTACCAACCTTCATGAGCTTCGTGGCGGACGTGATAACATTCTCGTCTTGAACGTAAAAGTCCCTATGGAACTGCGTCACAATCACTCTTAGTGTTATCAACTGTTGCAAGTTTTCCAGGATGTTGCGCAGGCTGGAGCGCCCGGGCCCCGACCATATCCGCGCTAACTTCGCCTGGACTTCCACAGGGAGCCACTCCGATGCCCTACAGATCGCCGGGAGCGCCGTCTCGAGAAAGTCCCCAGAACCTACTCAAATAACTCACTGGGCTAACTTCACCACGTACTCACCTAGAGCGGGGATTTCGAACACTATCAACAGGACGTTGACGACGTCGTCTTGGTTCCCGCTTTCTTTCCTAGTTGGAAGCTCCATCTGCAGGTTCCCCGCCAGTGTGACTAGAGCGTTCACTAAAGAATGCTCGAAGATTGAAGTTTTTAGCTTGAAGAGGGCGGTGTAAGCGCGACGCACGGAAGGGAGATCCACCGGGAGAATCGCCGAGTCGCTGGTTTCGGCGCAGGAGTCCTCGTCTTTGTCTTTCTCGCCTTCCAGAGAACGCACGTCCTCTTTCTTCAAGCCTGAAATTTCTACAGGAGTGTCAAGGTGTTACTACAGCCCCCTCACCTTTACTACTATCGAGTTTACTCTCAGTGGGGCTCTTGTCGGTCTGTGGGAAGCTCCTGGAAAGGTTCTCGATGCTGCTAAAGACCTCCCCCAACTTCCTGATGAGAGTCAAGTAACAATCACTAGACTCACACTCATCAATAATATCATACAACATCTGCTCAGTCAAAAACGAAGTCGAGTTGCCTGTGAAAAAAATCAAATAAACAGAGATTGGGGACGTGGGGGCGCTACGCTACTTGTATTCAACTTGGGAAACGTGGGGTTGTTCCCTAGAATCACATCGTTGGTCGGCATGACGTCTTTCCTTATCGAGTTCTCACTGTCGGAGTCCGACGATAGCATTTTATGCGTTCGTGGGATTTTATTGGGGTGTCTTTCGCACAAAATCGCTTCTTGTGAAAACAGTTGGATGGCCTGAGCAGCCGCCTCGTCAGGGGTGAGTGGCTTCAACTGCGACAAACATGACATGACAAAATCAATGCGTGGGGGCCCGTACTTGTCCACTTGAAGCGCAGAACTTATTACTGCACGCGGGGTTGCCACAGCCGTCAGTTAACTGGTAGAAGTACCGCTCAATGAGTTTGCGAGCGGCAGCACGTTTCATTTCGTCCTCTTTATTGTCAGGAGAGGTTTCGTTGTCCGTGTTACTAGACGAAGCCTCTTGGTTTAGCCTGAAAGAGAAATTCCAGAATTGTCTCATGACATTCAAATTTGACATTTCAACATAACCTAGAAATCTTGTGGGGGGTTAAAAGGGAAGTTTGGGGTGTCTCAAGGGGAGCTTACGAACCTTGAAGCGTCGTCTTGGTCCGCACTTTGGTCTGATGCGCTCATAGAATGTCCTTATATAAATAAATAAACACTAAATGGCTAAGAAAATAAAGGATACAAAGTGGACCTGAAAAGACTTAACACATGGAGCGCGACATTTGGAACAGTCGGCGAAACCTTAAAAATGACTTTGCTTTTCTTGTTATTTATTTAAGGCAAATATCTCGTTTGTTTTTACTGCATTAACTTTACGACTTTTACGACATTGCTGCTGAGTGCTCTGTCATTTCGTATAGGGATTTTTGACGCGCGGTTGGCAATGAATACAAAGTCTAATTTAAATACGATAATAACAAGTAAAATTAGGAAATTGCGCATTTTTGGCAAGTTCACCATACCAAATGCTTTTCTAAATCAACTCGTATTTTTTCACAGTTCCAAAATGATCCTGCGAAATTTCTCCACCAAATCACAGTTGGTACCTCTGATTTCAGCCAACTGAGTTTGTTCAAAGTGATGTAAAGCCGGTGCAAAATGAGGATTTCGGGCTAGAATTTCTTCCTTTTACGTGATTTGTGCTGCATTGCGCCCCCACGTAGCCCTAAATGAAAGTGCGTAGAGTAGTTGGGACGTGGTTTCATCGCAGAGGCTGGAATTATAAGGTACTTTCAGTTTGTAACTAAAGTTCAATGAGTGGAGTTTTTATCACCCGCTTACCTCCCTGCGAGCCCTGCTTGTCTGTTTTGATAGTCTATAAAGTCATTTGGACGCGAATTTTACTTATCAAAGTGAAAATCTGGTGTAAAATGGTGGGTTGGTGGTTGTGATTGGTAGTACTGTCTAACTTACCTGCGATTGTTTTTGAAATGACGCATTTACGAAAATTGCGTTTTTTGTCGGAAAAAACTATTTTTAATGGTGTTTTTGTGTCCTAGAGGTGCAGTACACTATCAGGACTCCGAACATATCAAAATGAACAAGTCAAGGCAAGTTTGATTGTAATCAAGTACGTGCTCAGTTAGAGGTCGATTTGAAAATTTTCCCCATAAATGAAGCGAACATGTGTCTCTAAGTGGTCTTGGGATCATTTCTGGCCGTTTTTTTTCCTTCAGAACGACTGGAGAATGTTAAAATCAAGAAATTTTTTCCCTGGGATGCAGTGACTTTACCTGTTATGTTGGTACCGGCTTACCCAATGCCAGGATACGAGGTGCAGGTTAAAATTCTTGGTTTTGTGTTGTGTGATTATTGTATTTTTTTAGGAAAACTCTTAACTTTCCCACGGCGAAGGGATCAAAACTTGATGCTGCCATCTTGAAAATTCGATTTTTGCACAAGTTTTAAGGTTAGTTTGCTAAAGTTTCTGACGCCGAGGGAATAGAAAATTCTGTCTCTTGAATACTTTGATTTGATCTTAATCATATTTGACGTATTTTTATTTCCAGAAAACTCAGAGGACTGCAATGTTTACTGCAATGAACCAGTGTCGTCTACGAGGTAAAGTCTAAAATTTTTGCGCTTGTGCTCCATTATTTTGAATTTTTTTACAGGAGGCAGCCCCTTTCTGTTCATAACACCAGAAGTTTGATGGTACCCCACTTAAAAGGAGGATTATCAGATTTCCAAGGTTAGATCTCGATTTACTTTTCTCCTCTAAAAGACGCTTCCGACGAAATAAAAGCAAGGCCACTAGGCAGAAAGTTTTTCTGAATTTCTCGGTCGGAGGTGCCTATGATGGCGTTGGACGCGTTTCCTAAGTAAGACTCGCTTGAGACTGGCTTTGCATGTAGCACTGGATAGCTCGCTGAGCTCGCCAAAACTACTACTAGAATGAAACTCGTTGCGTTCATTGTACTATTTAATTCAATCAAAACGTTACAATAATAGACACTATTGGTACCCACAGTGCGATAAAAGCAAGACGATTTCATCACTAAACTGACAAAAAAGTTAAACCCCCCCGAAACGAGGAGTAAAATTGCACACAAAATAATGTGTTAAAACAAATTACATACAATTGCATGAATAAGGCACCTGCCTTTAAGACAATAAATATAAAATCATTTTTTAATAAAAAATGTTACTAAAAATAATGTCACTTAATTAATACAGTTTGGAACATTATGTTACACTTCGTTAACTCATACCTAAAACAGACGAGGAAACGTTAAGACTATAATTATAGTAAAACCCAAGATAATCTAGAAAGAAACTAAAATATATCTATCCATCCGTAACAATAATAATAGAATCTGAAAAAAGTAACATACTATATACATATAAATGCAACTTTCTGATCAGACATTTAAATAATTGCACATAATTTAGGCTAAATGGAACGGTATCAATTTAATTAGTCAGTCTGACGTATAAGTAAGCCTTATCTAAGTTTTATCTTAAAGTAAATAAGTTATGGTCCCGTATCAGCTCGAGAATATACAAAAATAGTGAAGAAAATTCGGACATGTAGCGTTAAGGCACACCTGACTTATATACAATAAGCTAATTAAGTACAACTTGCATCAACATCGTTATAAAAATATTTATATTTGAGCCGCACTATAATTATTCATACCTTTGGTTTCTGGAATGTTTAAAACGAAAGTTTTTTGCGTTGGAAGACTCGCTCCCCGATAGTTTGTACTGTAGACTCTCGTTTGTCATTTTTCGATTACTTCAATTGTTTGATTAATTGCGGGTGTGTTCGAGCGACGATAGCTTGCAATTTCTGTAACTGACTCAGGAGGTTGCTATTGGAGTCTTCGAGACTTTCGATTTTGCTTCGATAGTCGTTGTTTTCGGACACCAGCAACTCCACTTTGCGTTCGAGCTGGTCCATGTATTCTTTCTTTTTTCTTCGACTTTCTTGGGCTGAAATCTACGAGATTGCGTTACAAAAAAATCGTTTAAAATCAAACTCCGACTCACCTTGTTTTTGATTTTTCGTCGAATCTTCTTCAGAGACTTTTCTTCGGCTTTCGTTAGAGGTAGTCGCGTTGGGACTGGGTAACCTTCGGCGATTAACGTTCGTTTCTCTTCTTCGGTGAGGATCAGCGTCCCCGTCGAGCCCTTCTGCAAAAAACGGCGTTTGTGAGTCATGACCACATTGAGAGCCAATCGGAATCATCGTGACGACACTATCCGCCAATGAGCTTACCGGTTGGCTACTGATGAGGGGTGTGTGTATAGGCTGACGCGTGCTGGTGTGGTGGTTGAGTATAACCCTGTTCGTCGCGTTTTTCCGAACACTTGGAGACGGGGGCTGGGATATCGTCGCGTTGTCTTCACTGTCCTCGCTGCTGCTACACGACGGCGGCGTGGGGGGCAGATGAAAGCCGCTCCCGGGCTCAATTTTTATGTTTAATTTGGGAACTTGTAGCCTCTGAGGTATGATATTGTGTGGGGAACTGATGATGATGTTGCCTTGTTTTAAAACGGACTGGGTGGTTTTCTATAAATAAAAATTTAAGTGACTGGGGAGGTTGTGGGAGGATCGTACCATATCGACATCGAAGTGTAGCTCGCTGGTGTTCATGAAACTCGAATGGGGCGATGAGGGGCAGGAAGAGTGGGTGCTGTCGGTTTCGCTCAACGGCTCATCTTTTATCGTCACCGTGTCGTTCGTCAATCGTTCGCAGGCTTTGTTGAGCGGCATGGCGGGAAAGCATTCATCTTCCATTTCTACGGACGAAACGTCGGGATCATGGGTGGATACTATGATTAGAATTATGATTTTACCTTCTAGCTTGTTGTGGGAAATGGGGGAATCCGGTAACGAGTCTCCATCCGACGCCAAACTGTACGAATGTTCGGTTTTGATGGGTCGCGTGCCAAGCGCCGCGTCCGTCATCAGCCGGTCATGGATGATAACCCCAGGAAGGTCCTTCTCCATGTAGCTCCATTCAACATCACCGGAAGCGTTCAGACGTAACACTTCTTGCATCGTCTGAAAGTTAGACAACCAGTTAAACAAAATCTCGAGTCAACGATCTCGTATTCGCCACGCTTGTGACCATCGAAACCTTCACCTTGCCCTCGACTTCTACAATGTCAAAGAAATTGAGGGGGGCCTACGTATCGACAAGCGTCGAGGCCACAGTGCATGTTTCATGAAGACGTCGATCGATGATGCAGTGCATGAAATTTTAAGTACTTGATACAAAAATAACGATTTTGTGGTTTATGGTGGATTAAATTGCTTTATACATTTATGGCATTCCGCGTGGTCGTGGCTTGTTATCGCGTCCAAATTCAATGGATCGTAAAACGCTTTATTTAATAACAATCGATATTTCTGTTAAACAGAAGTGTACACCACTGTAAAAAATAATCATTACCGACGGTATATCGCAAAATAGCTTTTAGATTGTTTTGAATATTTCGCTAATGCTTTTGAAATGTTTAAAGCCACGATTACGACCTACATTTCAATAATGACACGATAAAACCGAGTTTTTTTAATCGCGAAAATTCTCTTCCTCCACGCGCTTTTCTCCTTTTGGTGGATGCGCCGTGACTCACCATTACCAAACAGTGCGTTGACATCGCCCGAATGCCGAATATTAATTAGAAAAACACGTCCGCACCCATTCAAATCCATCCGATGGGTTTTTTAAAGTCGTCCACAGGACGATAAACCCATCGGACGAGTAACATTCCCACACGGAACGGTCGCTTCGTGACTGAAAATCTCCAAAGAATTCATACAACGCGAAAGTTTTCGAGCATAAATTCAACGTTGCACAATGCCCACGACAAATTGCAAGGTCGATTCGTGGTGCGGGATGTTAAGTGGGTGTTAGAGCGACAAATGACAACGTGAGGATGATGCGGAAAATCGGAGGTTTAGATGCCGCGCCGTGGAAACACATAAACGGAACAATCGGGTGGGATATAACGGTGTCCGTGCATTTATTAGCGGCGTTTGTTACGTTGATTTGTATGTATATGGGTTTGGCGTCCCGCAGGGGGCGACTCGCGGCCAATCCTATTCCCAGCGACTGTATTTTCCCCAGGGGCCCGGTTTTGGACCAATTATATTCGCAGTTCAATACGAATTTTTATCGAGTTTTTGCCCCTCCGTCGCTGTAAATCTGCCGTTTCCACCTTCATCAATTCGCTCTAATTTTAGCCGGCGATAAAAGATAAGTTTACGATTCGTAACATTAATTTGCGCGGCAAGGGCGTAAAAATCACAATTAAACCCGGCGTGCAGCTGTTTTCCATAAACGACGAAAAAATATACAAACAAAATAATAAAGATAAAACTGTATGCACGTTATTCGCAAAAATGTGTGTAAATAAAGCGGAGATAAGATAGTACACATCCAACATTCGTGCGTAATTAATAGAATTGGTCCGCGAGCGGGTTCCTGCGGCACACCTCTCTAAACCACGTGACCCAATCTTAGAAAGTGGACCAGAATCGATTGTGCAGGAAGAGGGTCGTTTTACTCGAACGACTCTTTTGTCATAGTTAAAATCCGACGTCCGCATAGTTCCACAGCGGAACGAGTCGTCTAACTGTAAAGTTGCGGCGATTTATTGCCGTTAAGAACAATTAAACGCATTGTTGCTGCAGGAATCCACTTTTGGGGCTGAACGAGACGCCACTGGCCACTCCGGATCGATTTAGGGGAGACTGGGGTAGAATGATCCCTGTAAGGTCTTTAGCAACATTGCTACAAAACTTTTATATTGATAAATCTACCACTTAGGCAGGAGCTTTCTAAAATTTTGCACCATTTTCATTAAAATAAATTTTAAGTGCAAGACTGCAGAAGGATCATTTTACCCATGGACTAGAGGTAAAATGCCCTCGATTGGGGTAAAGTGATTCATTTTCATCGTACGGATGTGTTATGTTCAAAAAGTTTTATAAGGTAAGCAAAAGTTAGTGGAAACAGTGAATATATTTAAGCATTAAAGTAAAAACAAAATAAACCTAAATAACAAGAAGTAAAACAACAAAATAGACTTATTGAAGACATAATTAAATAATAAAAGAATTTTTTTTTTTGTAAAACAAAAAGTTTTTCTAATTTAAGATGTTTTTCATTCCGCCAAACAGAAATTGCAAGTGAATATATTTTTTTCTTGGTCTCCTCTTGCACATTAATCATAAGCTCATTTTGGCACATCTAATAATCCTCTTCTTTTGAAGAGTGAATATATTTTTTTCAACAAAAATTCATTCTAAAAAGATTCTTTCTCTTGTTTTTTATCACTCTCTTGTCAAATTTCATACAATTATTCATATTAGAGGTAAAATGCCTCACCTTAGATCGAACCAAGGAAAAACACAAATATCGCTGTAATTTTTTTGTAGGTTTAGCAACATATTTAATCGTTTCGTTGATAGATGGAACTAAGGGCAGTTTGGGAATCATAGGAAATCATTTTACCCCAGTCTCCCCTACATGTCGCCGCACGTCAAATCTAAAATCTTGTAAAGTCGGCCAAATCAATCAAGCACGGGGGTGGAATTCTCTGGATTCTTCGGGAGTCAGCAACCTGCAGGTTATGCACTATGGTTTTTCTTGTGGTGAGGAGAGGGGCGAGAGCAGCGCCCTGCGGCGCACCCGGTATGTAAAAACGCGTGGCTATGTAAACACGCGATGCGTAATACTCCTGGTTATTAGCGAAAAATTTCGTACGCACAAACAAGTTAGTCCTTGGCCCGGGTTCGTAATTCTTCGGATGTCAACAACCTGTATCTAGCTAGATGACCGCGCTTAACACCGGATGGTCACGGCCGCGGTACCATCGCGAATCCGACTTGAAAAATAGTCGCGAAAAAATCGTCCTTTCACAACGGCCGCTTGCAAGATGTGACGTGATTGTTCCAACCTTCCTGATGCAAGATTTTACCAATGATCTGTATGTTCCTCGAATCGTGATCAGTATCTTACATAATTCATTTATGCACGTCTGTAGAGATTCCCAGAATTGAGCCTAATTGAAAATGCAGGGTTTCCCCGCTGAGCCCCTCGAGTGGAATCCTGTTTGGTTGTAATTACTGAAATCAAGTTGGTGTTGAGAATTTCCATGGAAAGTCATCGCCAACTACTAAACATTCCAGACGAGCCTTGACCGCGAAGGTTTACGTGAAAATTTTAAGAGTACAGTTATGTAAACTAGTCATAAGATCGACGCGTTGGAAATGTTGACTGGTTTTTCGTTGCGACCATGTAGGAAGTGCTGCCGGGAGATAATGGCTCAATTGGAGTAGGCGTGGATGCTTTACCAAAGCAATTGTTCGTCGTATTGTCACGAGAATACACTCACAGAGGTGAAAGTTATCATTCGCTAATTCTAGTATTTAGGGTGTCTATTGTCACTAAAACCAAGGGATTCCCACGTTGCTCGGCTCGCTACGGCTCGTCATGAAATTTTCCTATACAATCAATTTCGCTCGTCTTATTAACCAATCAACCCAAACCGTAACGAAGCCCATTACTTTCACAACTGATCCGAATATTACGGCACAATATGTAAATGACAGTATTGTTTTAAATTATCTAAGATCCGCGTCCCCGGCGGTCCTTTATCTTGGCCCGCCTCCATTCCAGCGACCAATTTAAATACGCAGCGATGCCATTTATTGCCCAATTACCTATAGGTCGTTGCACCAGAAAAAGCGATGACAACAACGTAATTTGTTTGATTAACATTTTTCCAAAACAAACGCGCGTTAATTCTTCGATCAAACAACGCGTTTGAATTTCAAATGCGACGTTTCGACCGCAAAGTTCGAGAGGTGAACGGACCCGGCTTTTCTTAAAACACGATTAGATTCCATTGAGCGAAACGCTTTTCTAATGAACGCGCAATTATTCTTTAATTGTGGAATTACGAGTTTTTAATTTATCGCCACTAAAACTTAATGTCATCATTAGTTGGGAGAGTACCGCAGGGAGCTGATGGGGGTCCCTTGTTGTTTTTTGAGAAGTGGTGGAGTTCCCACGATGTGGGTCAAACCGCGCTTTGCTCGATTAGTAATCATTTATGAATGTAGGGGGGAAAGCGCGTTGTTTAGCCCTCAATGTCGCAATGTAAGGAGTCGTTCACACGTTCTTTTTCTCCCGCTGCCACTGGTTTAACTCGTGATATTCCAGTGACCTTTAATTTTTCCATATTGAGAATTATCTCATACTTTTACCGGCGTACGGATAAATTCCTTCTTCGAAGGTCGTACCAGCAGACTAGGAGTGACCTTTGCAACGGACAGATGAGAGGAAGTGTTGTGCAACTGTTTTTTTTTTCAATTTTATATTAAATAATGTTTTTTTTCGTCGTTTCCGGTCGTTGTCAACAAGGTCGGGTACGATCCGTACCTACGCCAATGGGTGAAAGGCTGAATTACGCCAACCTATAAATCCGCGGTACCAAGAAAGTAAAGGTCAATGGCTCCGCGTCGGCATGCAGAAAAACAGCAGAATTTCGATCCTGGATGGCAGAGGTACGACTTTCGGTACCGTCGAAGATCGTTATTACGCCGTAATCACCGGAAATCAGAAACAACATATTTCGCTACAACTTCCGTCATTTTTCGAATGAATCGTCGTTTTTCTAAAAATATCATCAAGGATGCTGGTGCGCGGATCGAAATTTTTTGCAAACAATACACAGTCGACCTTCCAGAGCCCGCTACTTTCTAATTCCTTTCCCCCTATAGCCGGTTTCACAACGGCCGACTTTCGGACACGGCACCCTTGATTGCTTTTCTAATTTCAACAATGCGAAATGTTATTAATGAGTTCGGAGGCCTTGCCATCAATGGAATGCGAGTACCGTTGGTCACGTGGTCATGAATGAGAAGAAAGACGGACGCCACTGATTCGGAGTTGCAAAAGAACTAGTTGCAAAGTAGGAAGTACGCTTGCTGTAAACAATAGAGCATTGTTTCCGTCTACTTCTTTACCACAGCTTTATTTTGTTTCCTCTCGTAATTTATATAGATGAGTTGCCATGTGGTCTTGTATTCGCACGAATTGAACACTGTCATTTGAACAGATTGAAGGAGTGACGTCATCTAATTCAATAACCACGTGCAGTTAGTGTTAGTGTTAGTCATGAAATGCAAGCAGCTGGCACATTAATGTAAAGTACGAACAAATTACTGTTAATCCCGTCAAGGCGGCTGGGGAAGCTAATTTTTTAACTCGAGTTGAGTTGTCGCAACCCGGTAGGACCATCTATAATTGGTCGAATATTAAGTACCTAGCTTCACGTGAATCGTCACTTGTCAATTCTGATTGAAGTATTTTAGAAAGCTAGTTTTAATCAAGCACAACATTTTTCTTCTAATTATATTGAAGCTTGAACAGCTACAAGTTATTTCCTAGTTTAAACTCAAAAGTGACAGTTTTGGAATGTCGCATGTGCATTGATCCGGCGCATCCGATTGATCCAATCCCATTTCTAGAATCATGAATATTAATAATGAACTTGCACCATCTGTTTGTTATCACTGCGGAAGTGCGAGGTTCCCTTTAAAAGTGGCACCCGTGGCCCCAAAAGCCTCCATTAAAATCGTATTACCGCGCGTCCTTTAAACCCATTATAAATTTCCCAGTTTAGCAAGCATAATAATCACAGGACGTATTTCGCAATGCAAAATAAATCGCACCAATTTCGCAACTTATCGAGCCGCATCTAACATCAACAGTTCCGTTCTTCTCCAAGCAAGCAGACAGGAAGAAGATGAAGATAGCGCCATAATCACAATATCCGTTTATATCCGGAAACAGAATGTCGATGCGAGAAAACAACTGAATTAGGCCAAAGCTGAGGTTTCTAACCTTTCATGCAAAGGTAGCAAAAATTTTTCCTTCGCCGCTCAGTCAAGTGTAATGAACTTTGACTTGTTTAGTCGGCGATTTTTCGGACGTTCCGTATATTATTCTTAGTCTCATTATTTAACCAACGGAAATAAGTTGAATGACCGTGTCTTTAACAGCAGGTTTCGCGATTAACAGGCTGTATTAGCAGCGATACACTAATTTGGAACGAAGAGGGGAACGCCACTGGTCGCCGCCGATACATTGATTTATTGAACGTCGTTAAATAAAGTAGGTGCCTTCTGGAATAATAGCGAGTAACAAGCTTTTTCCGGTTGGACAGGTAACAACCGGAAACTACTTTTTGACTGAAGGAAGTCGATAAGATTGCTTTAATTGGGAATCCGTGGCGCTTGTTATCTCCTATTGACGACAAGATAAGGAAACGGGTCATCTACACAGGGAAGAGGGCCGAAAGTGGGGCCTTGCGGGGCCCCCTTCACGGGAAGTAGAACTTTTTGCGACTTTAATTAGATATCCATTGCACTTGTTTTCTCTTTATTTGCGGAAAGGTAAAAAACGGGTTAAATTATACATACAGGGGAATAGAAGAGGGCCGAAAGTGGAGCCTTGCGGGACTCCCTCCATGGGAACTAGAACTTTTTGCGACTCTAATCGGATATCCGCGGCATTTGTTTTCTCTTTATTCACGGAACGATAAAGAAACGGGTCAACTAAACATATGGGAATAGAAGAGGGCCGAAAGTGGAGCCTTGCTGGGCTCCGTCCACGGGAATTTGAACTTTTTGCGACCTTAATTGGATATCTGCCGCACTTGTTTTCTTTTTATTCACGAGAAGATAAAGAAACGGGTCAACTATACCTACAGGGGAATAGAAGGGGATCAAAACTAGAGCCTTGCGGGTCTCCCTTTTTGCGACTTTAATTGGATATCTGCGACACTTGTCTTCTTTTTATTCACGAGAGGATAAAGAAACGGGTCAACTATACATGCAGGGGAATAGAAGAGGGCCGAAAGTGGAGCCTTGCGGGACTCCGTCTATGAGAAGTAGGACTTTTCCCGGCGGTATCTAAGTAAGCCAAGGCGAAAAAACGCTCTGGCTTCGTTATCTTTTTCACCTACAATAACAGTAAAGTGAAAATAACGCTGCCACAATCTCACCTAATTACCTTACACACTCTGACGTAACCAACGAAATTCCCCAGAGAGATAACCGCATAGTTTCCTATCAATTTTTCTACAAATTACGTCAAAAAATGTTGGGTTATGATAAAAAATGTCACCACGGTGCACCTATGCAAGTGAAAGCTGTTTTTTTTACTCCAGCGGCCATATTACTTATAATTAAAACCCAATCGGTTAAGTAATCATTCTTTTGTACCGACCACATTTCTGTATATCAAAGGTCAGATTGAATGTCAATTTAGAGCCGCGATTTCCCCTTTTTTTTAAACGTTTCCTGGTTTCGGGTTCCGGAAGCGTCCATATTTAACCGCCCGTAAAACATCCATAAACTCTAATTCGGGATTAACGAGCGATTTTGAAAGATTGTAGGTCCGGCAGCGATCGGGGTCAACGATACTGACTATAGATAGGTGAAATTCGCAAAAAAACGTGTTGATTTAAAAAGTCAATTACTGTGCAACTTTTTTTAGAATAGGATTAGAAAGTCTTTCCTTCGGTCGAAAATGGTTGACGTAAAAGGGTAAAACCAACGTAAATATCTGTGACTAATGTTTGCGGTTTTTATTTAGAAAAATAACGATGTTGTTATTGTAATTTTTGTGCAAACTTTATGGTAAAACCGCGACGGACACATATTTTCACGGATCTTTTCATTCAGAATTGTTATCAGTGTCTGATACTGATAAATATGATTTATTGGAGCTTTTAGATTACATTTTAGAAATGTGTACTAATGGATAACCTTTTATTCTCACTTTGTATTACTTTGTTGTGAAACGGTGTAAATACTCGGAAGGTGAGATAAATCAAGATAGCCGGATTTTGACTATCCAGTAGGCCTGTATTTTTCCTATAGTTGGTAGCGCTGTTTTATTGACATTTTGCGTTTAACGCTTCGCCGGTGTTTTTGCAGTTCGCCAACTAGATCATGTTTACCGATTTCTACTCTTCCTCGCCGCGTTATCTTTTTATCTTTAGCAATTCGAAATCGCAACTCCCATTTCGAAACGTCTTGATCGTGTCATGCACGATCTTAGATATAAAAGATATATGGAGAGCATTTGGAAAGTTGTCGGTGTGGGTGATGCAAGAAATATCACATGAACTGTGTTAAATCAATCAAGATAGGGTTTTATAGATACGAAAGTTGATCCGGATCTCAATCGATGAAAGTTGAACACTCACCCTGCGAATTGCGAGAAAAAAAAAGAGAGAAACACAATCTGTATTTTAATTAGTTCCATTCTCGTTAATTAGTTCAAGTCTACCAACTTCACGGTGTTAATTAGAGGTGCTTTTGGAAAATACCATTTTTCTTATTAAAAATCGATGGTGTATTGAAATGTCAAGGCCGCGAAATTTCCAGTGAAAACCATAAAAAAATCAGGTTTATTTTCGTTGTATTAAACTCAGTATCCTTGGGCGTTATCACCTGCGATAACGTCCGTTTATTGATTACGTAAAGCCCTCAAAAATCCAGTGAACGTGGGAGAGATCCGCGATGCCCCCCCGACCTCGATTCCCCGAAGAAATGCTTTTTCCCCGATCGCCTTTCTCTGCCTCCCCTCCGTCCGCCATCACCATCACTAACCAAAAAATCGCATTGATCGCGTCTGCGAATTTTTTTTTTTCACGCGCATAACTAACAGTAAACCGGTGTAAACGACCTTTACGTTATTCGAAGTGCCTTTCACGTCTTTGGGGACGGCGGCGTATTGTTTCCACCTGTTGCAGCAGCGGCGGGAGTTATGTAAGCCGACGTGACCTTGGCCGTGGCCGAATCGCGAGGGCATTATTGGGTCACGTGCGACAACGATGCGCTTCCCCTCCGGCGGCCATTAGGGCCCCGCCATCAAAACAAGTCGAGTCGTTTGTTTTTTACCGCGTCGACCAATCACCGATTTACATGTACGAGTTTTTCCATGGATTGAGTTGATTTATTCCGCTGGCCGGTTTGGTTATGTAACGCGAGGGGCGAACGCGATAACGCCGCGGTGATAACGCCCGAAAATCTAATGACCATAGGACGGTGTTCGGTGCATTTGGTTGCGATCGCCATAGCAACAACCAATAATCCGGACATCGATGGGTCATAAACAGTTTGATGTCTTATCGGTGATTGCGTAATCTTCACCTAGATTTTTTAATTGACTGATAAGGAGGGTTGAGTTTCACTTTCGTTGGACGTGTGCGATGCCCAAAATTTTGGCCTAGTGCTGCGAAGTGTGAATTATGACCTGATAAGACGCGATAGGAAAATACAGTCAAGTGTTTATGGATTAGACGAGCAAATATCGAACTGTAATCGGCGACATCCGTTTTATAACTCGCAGGTGGAAAATGAACGCGTGCGATTATTGGATTCGCTATCGAAGGATTAGCATCGAGCCACCAATGGAGCCCTGGGGGGAACTCCAAACAAACTGAAATTATTGCGGTGGGCGCTTGTGTTATCAATTTACTATAGAGAGATAGGAAGGGACCACGAACGGAACCCTGGGGAACTCCCTATATACACCGGAAACAACCGATCGATTTGTGATTGTTTAATAAACATGGAAACTATGCATTGTTACAATTGATTGACGCATAAATTCGATTATACCAACACCAACCTAAATCAAAATACCAAATTTGCTTAACCCATGGCTAATTAAAGAAAAAACGTGCCAATTTGTTGATAATAGCCTCCTAACGAGCCCATTACGACCACCCCATGGGACCCCATTACCATTGGTCGTTAGCCGGACCCCCCGTCACCCTTTCGCTAAGGACACCCAATTCGACAAGTCAAGGGCGCTTTTAATTACCGATAAAAATGAAAAAAATAACATCGTTGATGATTACAGAACCGTAAACAGCGAAAATATCCATTATAAGAGCGTAAAACTTGTTCAGAATGCGGGTGAATCGGTTTCACCGGGGAGAAAAGGGCGAACTTTCATTTTGACCGCATGACTGATTGTTTTTTATTTGAATTGAAGATGGGGATTTTGATTGGAGCCCGCATTTGGACCATGACCTAACTCAAAGGAAATTTATGACTAATTTTATGACCGGAATAAATCTATTATGACACCTTGAGGCGAAGAGTTAAGTGAGTCAACTCAAAATCACAATATTATGACTCGTAAATGTAGCTATATTGTTTTATGACTCGTCTAGGGTGCATTTATGACTCCTCACTTCGTGGTCATAAATAATTTTTTTTTACTCACTGGATCCAGTTCGGTCTCCCACAACTCCTTGAAGTCGTCGTGTGCCCCAATCAGCGCCGGAAAAGCCTCCATCGTTTCCTCAAAAATCCCGTTCCAAAAAAACCCAAAAGTTCAAAAATCCGTAACCACCAGTCACAGCACTCTTATTCCCATATGGTCATGACACAATCCCGTCACCGGGCAACACGAACACGCCCCCTTTTTTTGGTATCCTTCGAGTGCCCCGATTGTCCCAAATCGGGTGGGTTTGGTGGCGAAAATTCGTGGTTTTGGTAGGATACCGGCGCGAGTTCGTCACCGCACGGCGTGCAACTTGTTGATATCAACGCGAACTCTGGAAGGAGTTTGAAATGTGATGGTGAGCGAACACGGAGCGCCGGTGCGACGACGCAGCGACTTTGCGCAGTGGTGCTAATTGCTGACTTTTTCGAAACGCCGGGGGACGGATACGCGAAGTGGTTTGATGACTTTCAGGCTGATGTCAAGGTTGGGGGGGATTTTTGGGGGGAAATTCGCCGGGAAAATAAAAAACGAAAAGGAAAACAACAATTTAAAGTTACGTCGTTAAAAAAAAGGCTCTTATTATCACCATTATTATTATTAGTCGAAGATATGCATGCATAAATGGACGCGCCGTTCTTATCATCTTATCAAAAATATTAATAATGACTTTACTTCACTGCTGTGTTATCGCAGAATTTGTCATTCGACGAATTTGTTGTCGTGCATTACGGAAACTTTTCTTCCATGTAATTTAAATATTTACATACAGATCGCCACAACAATTCCGAAAATTTAAAACGTCTTCTTTTGCGAATTATTTTTCGTCCCATTTCAAATTTTAAGGTCATAAAACTAACTCCTTTAATCCGTTTCCGTTCTTTTTACTTTTATGACATAATTTCATTACTTTATTGACTGATATGATTCATGGACAATATTTTTTAGTAGTCGGGAATATCCGGCGAGAGATAATTTCGATTTGAACCTCTGCCCTCGCCGTTTTGGCTGTAAGCAATTTGTTATCTTATCATTGGCAAATGTTGCGGATTCAAAAATTGATGGTATTTTGCCCACGCTTGGTATTTTCACGGTATCATTGACCCTCCAGAGTTTAAAAGCTTGGAGCAAATCAATTGATGTCAACCTTGACCTAAAGCGTCAAGTGATGTCATTTTGTTCGAGATTTGCATAAATTGAACCAATCGGGAGAGTAAAAATTTTAAATATGAAACATGTATATTGTAGACAAAATTACAAAAGACATAAATGCATCGTAAACATGATATGATCAGTTAACACATATCTGGAATGCTGAATATGTATCGTGATTATAGATTTATAGCTTTGGTATGAATACAACCAATTATCGCTACCAATAAATAATGACTAAAAGCGAATAAATAAAACGTGGTTAGTATGACAAGCAGAAGAAGAGCACCATTTCAATCACAATATCGTCGAGAAAACAACTGCTATCTGCTGACGTTGACCAGAGGGTACCACTCGGTGCTTTCTTTGGTTAGATCGAAGTTGCAGAGATGCAACTCCACGCCGCCTAAGAACTCGTTTTCTTGGAGAGGGTCGTAGTTCCAAACCGTAGCTTGGAGGTACTTTTCTTGTATCACATCTTTCGACATGCGGTACTCCAACTGGAACCAACTCTTAGCTACAACCTTTCTTCTGGTTTACTCACCATTTCCACGAAACTGGGATGACAATTCTTCCTCACGACTTTGGTCTTCCTCTTTGTTTCCTTCGTGGTGTCTGGTTTGAGGTATACTTTAACGTACGTCGAAGGCTCTTGACCATTGGTCAAAAGTGGAAGATCCCGAACGTGGTAGATCATGACTCTGAAAACACCTTTGGAGAACTGGAAGGACAGCTTGAGCTGTCCCTTGAGGCGACCGGCTTCATTCTTTAAACCTTTGCGATCTGAAAGAATATGTAAGAGGTCGTACCACAAGGAACTGTAGTCGTACCTTTTCCTTTGCGTGTGTAGTCTTCCGGATGCTGTTGGTCCCGCAACAACGGATGAAAGAACGTGTAGACTAAGTCAGAGTGACCGATCTCATCGGCGCATTGGAACAAAGACGTGACAAAAGCGCTCACTTCTTGGTACCTCTTCTCGGCCACTTGCTTGATGTTGGATCTCCCCACATGAAGACCAGTAGTCAAACTAGACAACACTTGACGATTAATCGCAAATTCCGTTATTGTTTTATCTGCTGATAATTTGGAGATAATAACAAAACACTGCAGTCGCTCGAGGAATCCGATCAAAATGGGGCTGTTGGGCGGTTTCAAAGGCAAACTCATCGGAAAGAGACGGAAAGAAAAGACAAACAATCACGTGGTGTGTGTTAAATTCAACACCTTCTCCGAGTTTGACAGTAAGTAGCTTGAATTTGAGTTAAGTAGTGAGTTGGGTGTTGAAGGTGAACCCTCGACGAGCAACGGCGGGATTGTACGCAACGACGTCCTCAAGGAGCGACGGACGCCTTCGGAGATCAAAGCCTTTTTCGAGACTGTCAAGACAAAACCGGTGCAGCCTGTGAAAGATCAAGACACAGGTGAGGTTCGGTCAGAGTCCCCCAGGAGGGCACCGGAAGCTCCAAAGAGGCAACCCGAGCTTCCAAAAGTACCACCGGAGCTCCCAAAGACAGGTCCGCCGGCGGTTCCAAAGAGGAGGCCTCCAGAGCCTCCAAAGAAGGAACCAGAGCCAGACGATGGGAACTTCGAGATCCACGTCGCCCAAACCCGCAATTTCGAGTCGCCTTCACCATCCCCACAGGCTGTTAGATCTGTGGTGACCACCAACACGCTACAGTTTCCTCTGTCTAGCGATTCTGAGGAAGACGAGGATAAGAATCAAGTCCACGTGGTCGAAGAGCCTCTAGAGGATGTGAGGCCTGTAGTGACTACAAAGACTCTACAGTTCCTTTTAGCTAGTGATTCCGATGACGAAGTGCACGAGGAGACGACTGTAACATCACCAAAAGATGTGGTAACGACCAACTCGATACAATTTCCACTGCCCAGCGACTCAGACTCTGACGACGGTAACTTTAAGATACACATTGCTCAAAATCGCAATGTTGAGCCACCTGAATATAGCCAAAGTGAAGAAGAATCGGAAGAAGAAGAAGCAATTAGTCCCGTGCATTACAGCAGTCAGGCCACGAGCATATTCTTCGGTGAAGAAGAAGAAGAACCAACGGTGACGCGTCCTCGAAACATTGTCTTTCACGAAGATGAAGATGACGAGGATTCCGATGGGAGTAGTGCGAGTGCTTAATTTAGAACTGTATTGTTTTTTTTATTACATGATTTCTTATCAATTGGTTTGTTTTGTAATTAACTCATTGAGATGTCAAGTATGGTAATCATGCGATTAGGATTTGGCAAAACGTTCCACGATATAATCAGTCGTTTTTGCGAAATTTGGGATTTTCAGTGGATTTAGATAAAGGAGAGCCTACCACTTTATACGGTGATTTTAGTTTTACCCTAAAAATAACGGCGCGGAATTTGAAAGGGTAGAAAAACGGCAACCTTGAGCACTACTTTTATCGTCAAAACCGTCTTGAAATAAACACGCGGCGATAAGATACCGATCGTAATAAAATTCCTCGAAGCGTAAAGTGGTTCTTGTTAATATCTTAAGTACTTATAAAAAATTATTACGTGATTTTCCTTATCAATTCCAAAACAATTCTCACTCACCTATGCAACTTGGCCAATGGGAAATATATGCACAACTTCTGATGCAACTCGCAGAACTCTTTGTACGTCCTGTGTATCTCCATGTAGTCGCCTCTTCTGTCGCTCTCCCGTGTTATCCTCAAGACGTACACGTAGTACTTGTCAGGGTCGTACCGCTTCTTGTAACAAACAACTTGTACATGTACCAACTTCCCATCCGTCGCCATGCTGTATCTCTTCGGTACAAACGACAATAAAGAGCCTTCATCGTGGTCGCTGCCGAACTTCATCTGCGCCAAGTTGTGCAAGAAGAAATTAAATTGAGTAAACCATGATTTCAGGGAGCTTTCGATGAGCCGCGCGAAGTAAGCGGCAGCTTCCGGATTCGACATGTTGGGCAGCAGGGCTTTGTGCAGATACGCCACGGATTCGGGGGTCATGCCACAGATACCTGAAGACGCCATCTGGAACTAAAGGTAAGAGAAAACCGCGCGACACAACGTGGTCTTTACCAGAGTGAAGAGATAGAGGAATAGATTCGTGTTGTCTCTGATGATGTTGAACGCTTGGCAACAGAGATCCACGAACTTGTGGAATTTCTCTGAAGGGCGATCACCACCGTTGATCACGTAGGCCATGTCGGAGGTTAGGACGAAGGGCGCGCGGTCTCTTTTAAAGTTTCCGAACATTTGAGCGTCGCCCAGGAACTTCCCGAAGTCGATGTGGAACAAGTGGCCGGAAGTCTTCAGCATGATGTTGTCGTTGTGTCGGTCGCAGATTCCCAAGATGTACGTCACCACGCAGTAGCCAGCACACGATGCTAAAAACGACACTTGAAGAGAACTAGAAATGAACGAAAAACCTCACCGGTGAAGTTCTCCACGGCTCTTTGGTACTCGAGCTCCGAGGGGTTGTGCTTGGCCAGCCACCCCGCGATGGGTTTGTCCTTGAAAGACCCCGTCAATCCGTGCTCGACTTGGATTTTTCGCAAGGTTTCCGCGTTGGTCACCATCTCGATCATCCCTTAAAACGTCGCAATTATCTTCATTCCTTCACCTCCACTCCTTACCTTTCTTTTTCCCTGTGGGTACACACACGAACGACACTATCTTCAGATCCAACCCCTTATTTAACCATAATTTGTCCATCAATCGCACCATCTGCAGCGTCAACATGTCCTGTTGAAGATCATCCCCAACCTTGTAAATCGCGGAGATGACAGCCCCCCTCGGATCCAGGAAACTAATCTTCAGCGGTAGCGTAAACGAAGGGAAATAGAAGCTCGATTTGATTTGTACCCCCGAGACTTTAAGAGTGGGTGATAGAGGCAGACTGGTGGGGTTTTCCAGGAGGTTACTATCGACGACTCTTAAACGAGTGTGGAGGATGTTGGTTCGTTGCGACTCTTTCGTTTTTTTCACGCTTTCGGCGATGTCGTTTAGATCTTTGACGAGGAGCTGTTGGGATAAGAAACAGGTTCGCAGCGCCTCCCCGCAGATGGCGAGGAGAGCGCGCAACATGAGCCTGAGACGCCGGTGATGGCGCACTTCGCTAATGGTGACTTCTTCTCGTTCGGACAACTCGGCGAAGGCGTTCTGCGGGTTACAACCAGGGAGGGCGTGGCTCAAGAGCCAGAATAAGTGGTGGGCGAAACGAGGGGAGCAGAGAGCGCGGTCGAGGAGGAACTGCGCTAGCGGGGAATTCTCGTAGGTTTCGTGTCGAAGAGCGACCACGAGCTGGGGGATGTAGTCGATGAGGGCGTCCGTGGAGATGTTGCTAATCCAGCGGATCGCCATCTTCCGGACTTCAAGATCTGGAAATCTAAGAAAAAGGATAGTACCCAACTTTCGGAGACGATCTTACGTTGGTAAGAGGAGTTGAAGGGCTTCTATGGGTTGTAATTGACTCCAAGCATGCAGCATCCCATGTAAGTCAGGCAAACACGCGTAGTCCCAGCTGTGGGCGGCCAGGAGAACCTTTGGAAGAGCTTTGGGGATGTTGTACAAATAGTGACGTTTCTCCCACAGCACCTCCCGGATTTCCGGTGCCAACTTGTACAACATATCCTGTTCGCAGATCTCGATGAGTTGTTGTTGCATTGACTGGTCCAAGCTGTGGAAGTCCCCCCGAACCACGCTCTTGGTCAAATCGGGGGGAACTTTCGGGAACTCCACCTTGGAGGTTAATCCCGCGATCTGTATGTCCATCATGGGGTGATCTGGAACGGGATGAGTCCCGGAAGCTGGAGGAGCTCCATGCAAGAACTGCGTCTCCGGGGGCCAGATAGACAGAATGACGTTGCCAGGAACCAAAACTCTATTTCAACGTCTTTAGGGGTTCACTTCGTACTCACCCTTCGTAGTTGAAGAACTGCACCGATGCCCACCCGATCTCAGTCTGGGTGTATTTTGGTTCGTTCTCCTTCTCGTTGCCATCCGCCGCCTCCAGAGTACGTCCATAGATCACAAGTTTCAGTCTTGATTCTCTCGCTAACGAACAAATTGGCACGTCGTCCATTTGGAACCTGCAGAAGACGAGCCTCAAGAAACAACTCCAGGTCTCGTTAATCTTACCAGTGGTCAAAGATTATCCTCGCGGGCCATAAATGGTCTTTTTCAGTCTTAATACACAATGAGGAGAGAACCGGATGACCGATCGGCCTCATTCCGTGGTAAATCTGCGCGGCGACGATGAAAGAGTCGTGCTTCCATTCAACAGGGGGGCGGTAGATGGCGCAGATCCGTATCAGCAACGAATCCGGGATGTCCGTGACGTATTTGGAAGCTACTTGAATGAATGACTTCCATGCTGGTATCTACTTACTGTGCTCCAGAGGCGATTTCTTCACCTGGAAATCGACTTTGAACGACTGGGAGTACATCTGGATCAAATCCTGGATGGCCAAACGAATCCTGTTGCAGATACTCGAAATCGTCTCGACGAAAGTCGCGTTCTGAAGACACAGAATGACGAGGAGAAGACACTGAGGGCGACTTACCTCTCGGTAGGGAAGGAAGGTTTTGGAGACGCGCTGGAGCTCCTCCACGGCTTGGGTCAAATCGAGAGTGCACAGATTTCCCATTAGATTAATAACGCACTTGACTGACTGCACCACTTTGAGGGGTTGCAGGCCTTGGTTAGCCGCCTCCATTTGGGTGGACGCCTCCTCGAGCTTCTTCATCTCGTTCTCGACGGTTTCTGCGAAGAAGATGTCAGTACGAATTGGGAAAACTCTCACTCACCTAAAAGAATCACGAGGTTGTCGTACGAGATGTGGATGGTGGTGTCGTTGGGGATGACGTCCTCGAAAGTGAGGTCTTTGTCCCGGTTGTCATCCTGGAGCTACAAGCGAAGTTATACATAGTGTTGGGAAAACGGTAACTTACAGTTCTAGCGAGTGATTTGTCGACTTTGGAGTCGGGAATCAACGTCAAGAGGACGTCTTCTTCGAGCTTGATGCAGTTGTGGACGTACTCGTAGTCGGAGAGGAGGGTCGTGGGGGCGAAATACTCGTTGCAACCCCACACCTGGAGCGTGTACTTGTCTTTAGATGGCGCCTCCAAGTCGCACGTGAGCTGCAGAGTCACATGTTCGACGCTACAAGTCACTGAAAGAAGAAAGACAGTGTGGGGGGCAATCTGGTGGCAATCTTACCATCACAGGTGAAATTGACCGGTTTCGTTAGATCAGCTCCCTCAAAGTCTGGATAAACGCACAATTTGATGCTGGTGTCCTCCCTGTACTGGTAATTCACCAAGGGGCTGATCACCAACCCCATGTTGGTGTTGGGGTCTCTGTAATTATACCGCCCCCGGACCTCCTTCACCATTAGATAGAACGCTTTCAAGTCCGAATCCCTCACCGCCTCCGCCTCACTAACTCTCACCACGGAATTCAACAACTGTAATTTCCCACTCATTTTCCTTACGATGTGTTCGCGTGGAGGCACCGGGGGCGGCGACTGAGGGGTGTTTTCTGATTTCACCACCGCGGCGTACAGAGGATCCGACAGACTGTTGTTTCCAGAACCTGTGTAGATGTCGTATGGGTCGTAGTCGTCGTAGATGCTGCCACAAACAGAAGCGCAATCATCTAGACATTCAGGACTGATGGTGCGAAGGGTGGAGGCGGCCTCGGCGGCGGACAAAATCGGATCGAACTCTTTGAGAATACTAACACGAACGCTGCTTGTGTCTTCGATCTGAGCCAAGTCGATGAGGTCGGAGGCGGCTCTCACTTGCGGCGGGTGGCGGAGTTGAACGGAGCGACTCGACGGGAGAATAAGCGGTGGCGGCGTGCGACGTTGGTTTTTCGGCGGTAACGCAGGAGCCTGGTAAGGAAACAATCGCGTTATCTTATCGGCTAATTATCGAACAATGTGGAGGCGAGATAAACAACTGGGACTGGTTTCATGGTCGCCACACCACAACGTCGATTTTCAAAAGTAAATTGGTAGCCCTGCTCAAACTCACCACAGTTCTGTTCAAGTTGGGGGTTGGGAAAACTGGCGATTGTACCCTCACGACCGCCCCCGGGCTATAATTCCCGTTGTTCGCCGAACGAAACCACAACTGTTGAGCGGGGGCGAAGGCGTTGCTCATGTAGGGTTGATACCCGAATTGCATCGTCATCGTCGGACTGGGAAAACTCACACTGTTGTTGCTGTAACTTGAAAGAAAAAGTTAAGCCTCCAGAGCCACCCCGCGTCTCACTTTTGTCGATTACAGAGCTCTATAATATTATCCGTGTTGCTTGGAGGGTTGGCGAACGAAATAAGATCCGGGGAGTCATCGCTTGTCGAGTTCTTCCGACTGTTTTGCGGCGGGGGCGCCAGTAAGGAACTCGCATGGTTCCCTGAAGACGGCCCTGGTCGCGGGCGAGGATTACTCTGTTGTTTGAGCACCGAGTCCGTCTCTGTCATCGACGACGTCCTCGCGACTAAAACACACTTTAGGGGGATTTTTTTGACATTGATTTGACTAACCTGAGACGTTTTTGTTCTTTCCAGCATTGAGTTCCTGGAGGCGTTTGTTTTTGAACTGCTCCAACGCGAGGGATTCCAGACTGAGGGCCTGGGCGCGTTCGAGCTCTTCCTGGTACTGTCTTTCATAATCGCTGATCTCTTTCGCCATTTCTACGCGTAAGTGTTGAAAGCAGCTGACTTCAAATCATTGCGTTATCTGGTCTTCAGAGATAATGCGTTTATAAACAAAATTCGTGACATTGCATAAACAAATTGATTTGTTATTAACAAAGTTATGTAAACGGGGAACTTACTGTAATTATGAAAGGTTCTAGAAGTTTGGTTAGGCGAGATTCTTTGACATTTTTAGGTTGGGAGAGCTGAATTTTGCGTTAATTGTACAATTATTGGTGTAGAAAACAAAACTTGGAGAACATAACCTCGGAATTAATGAGTATGTGTCAATGTCAAGTTGGACGTTGACGTTTGGCGGTTTCCATACAGATCGCATTCCATAATAGTTTTTTTGTGTTGACTCAAAATAATTTGCTAACAAAGCTTGTAATTACTTTAGCTCTCGTCATTTAGGTAATTGAAGTTTTTACAATTTATGTTTGTCAAATTGGAAGGGAAATTTGAGCTAAAATTTGTCAATTTCAAGTTATTGCTACTCGACAATTTAAATTTCCCTCCATTTTTACATATTCCACTTGACTTATGGTCGGCGAGAAATACTTGGTTATGATTGGTTGTTTCGAGGTCACAGAAATTACTGTTTAATTGGTTGCCTACAGTTGAATTGTTAGGCGCACTAAAATTTTCATTAATTTATGTTTTCAAGGAGTTGGCATGCACTTACAGAAAGTCATTTAAAGCTAATTTCAAAATTTGGTAATTAGGAAGTGACGAATTCTATACTTGTTGTTTTGTCATGTATTTGTAACAAATTTTCGCCGCAATTTTCGAAAATTCTGAAACGTTTTGATTGCAGGTAAAACCAAAAGACGAAAATATAAGGCAGATGAAGAATTTTCTAAGTTACCAGTTGGAGACACGTCTGTAAACCCTGCTGACGATTTTTGATGTGTGGAATGATTTTGGGAGTTCAACTGGACTTTAGGATAACATGGATCCAAAAATAGAAAGAAGTTTCGAGAAAAGCGAATGACTTGAAGCTTCCACTGGTAGTGTCAGACATCCATTCTTCTGTACTTAGTGGACAGTTGGCAGTAAATTTGATGATATGGTAATTAAGCATAAAATTGAACACAGATTCAGCTAACTTCTATTTTTACCATTTCAGTGTTTTGAAAATGTCATCTCGTCAAATCTCGACGCGTTTTGGTTTCCTAGATGCATTTGGGATCGTGGATGTGGAATGTGGATCATTTTTACAACGACGTCGGCTTATACAAGAATTCAAGATAAATCGTTTAATTGTTATTTGGGTAATCACAGTTTCTCAACTTTGATTTGACAAACCAGAAAGGGATGAGCTAAGATTTGTACAAGTTTTTAGTTCTACATAGTTTGAACTTCGCTCCATTTTGTTCAAATTCCACTTAACTTTAAATAGGTTTAAACAGCACTTGCTTCTGATTGGTTGCTTCAAGGCTAGAAAACTTACAAAATGAAATGTATAATTGGTTGCCTATATTTTAAAGTAGAACGCACTTTTTAAACTCGAATTTTTATCAATTTTTTACTAATGCTTGAATGTGCTTTCAGAAGGGAAGATGATACTGAAGAGATCATTCGATTTCCTTCGAAGCTCGCTCACCTCATGATAAAGTACAAGATCAGAAAGAAGGATGAAGACTCCGAGCTCAAGATCTTCACGAGAATGTGAGGCGAAAGATCAACACGTTCACCTCTTAAGACGTCGTCAACAATCTGAAGCCGACACCCAAAAAGAGAGCCTGGTGAAGTAAGCACTGCGTGGAGACTTTGAAAGTTCAACTTCAGACCTTCCTGAAGAAACACTACTCCGTGGATTTCCGAGCACGTGGAGCGGACGAACGAACGCACCTAAAGTGGGAGAGCTTGTGGTGTTTGTTAGCTTGATTAAGTGTACATAACATTGTAGAGTTATGCATTGTTTAATAAACTATTATATTTCGTAGCTTTTGTTTTGACTCTATGAAATCAAACGCAAAGTGGAGAAAGAATGTAGAGAACGAAAATAAAGGCACTAATAATGACAATTTTGTTTTATATTTTCTCGTCAAAATATTTTGTGGTTAGGCAACCAATAATACACCAAAGTATTCTTGACCTTTACCTTTAATCATTACCGGTATTCTAGGCAAGCAATAATACACTATATCAGATGTGTAACAGGACCGGCTCCAGCTCCTCTATCGATTGCCATTTTCAGACTAGCTCTTCCTGACTTGGTTATTGAGATTTTCACGTTTAAATTATGGGGTAATTTTGGGGTAAATTGCAAATAACTCTTTTATTACCCCGAATTTTTGCAAAGCGATTCGAGATTCGTGATCTACATGGAAAGGCCAATCTTTTAAACCCAAAAAATCCACAAAAAAAACATGTAATTGTTTGGGCCATAGGAAATAGCTTCATGGGTTTTTTCAACCCTTAAAACGTGAATAACTCTCTTATTTACCGGGAGATGTGATTGAATTTGGTTCCATCCTGCTCTTTAGGGCCCCTCTATCTATTGGTGGCCTCTAGGGCAAGACCTGGGGACCAACCTCAAGCAAATCCCTCGGTAAATAAAGGAGTTATTTGCGTTTGAAAAGTAGAGAAATTCATAAAAAAAAATGATGAAAAAAATAAAATTTTTCCAAATTGAAATAGCGTGTTTTTCGGGGTAGTGGGTTAAGCCAGGGGCCCAGATTCCGAATCTGTGGTCCGTTTTTCAAAATTCGGCCTAATAACGGAGATAGCATTTTCGAGAAAAATCGGGAAAAATTCTGAAAAATGAACTTTTTCGACAAACATTTTTAAATTTTTCAGATTTTTCTCAAAAATGCTATCTCCGTTATTAAGCCGAATTTTGAAAAACGGACCGCAGATTTGGAATCTGGGCCCCCGGCTTAACCCACTACCCCGAAAAACACGCTATTAAAATTTGGAAAAATTTTATTTTTTTTATCATTTTTTTTGTTGATTTTTCGATTTTTCAAACGCGAATAACTCGAAAACTAAGCGCTGTAGAGCAATTCTATCGCCACCAAAAGATGGAGGGCCTCTAGGGCAAGAGCTGGTACTAACCTCAAACAAATCCCTTCGTAAATAAAGGAGTTATTCGCGTTTGAAAAATAGAAAAATTCATTTAAAAAAATGAAAAAAAAATTAAAAAAAATAAAAATTTTCCAAATTGAAATGACGTGTTTTTCGGGGTAGTGGGTTAAGCCGGGGGCCCAGATTCCAAATTTGTGGTCCGTTTTTCAAAATTCGGCTTAATAACGGAGATAGCATTTTTGAGAAAAATCTGAAAAATGAACTTTTTCCTCGAAAAGTTTGAAATATTTCAATTTTTCTCAAAAATGCTATCTCCGTTATTAAGCCGAATTTTGAAAAACGGACCACAGATTCGGAATCGGGCCCCCCGGCTTAACCCAATACCCCGAAAAACAGGCTATTGAAATTTGGAAAAAATTTATTTTTTTTATCATTTTTTTTGTGGATTTTTTCGATTTTTCAAACGCGAATAACTCGAAAATTAAGCGTTGTAGAGCAATTCTATCGCCACCAAAAGATGGAGAGACTCTAGGGCAAGAGCTGGTACTAACCTCAAGCAAATCCCTCGGTAAATAAAGGAGTTATTCGCGTTTGAAAAATAGAAAAATTCATAAAAAAAAATTTAAAAAAAATCAAAAAAAATTAAAATTTTTCCAAATTGAAATAGCGTGTTTTTCGGGGTAGTGGGTTAAGCCGGGGGCCCAGATTCCGAATCTGTGGTCCGTTTTTCAAAATTCGGCTTAATAACGGAGATAGCATTTTCGAGAAAAATCGGGAAAAATTCTGAAAAATGAACTTTTTCGACAAACATTTTTAAATTTTTCAGATTTTTCTCAAAAATGCTATCTCCGTTATTAAGCCGAATTTTGAAAAACGGACCACAGATTCGGAATCTGGGCCCCCGGCTTAACCCACTACCCCGAAAAACACGCTATTAAAATTTGGAAAAATTTTATTTTTTTTATCATTTTTTTTTGTGGATTTTTCGATTTTTCAAACGCGAATAACTCGAAAACTAAGCGCTGTAGAGCAATTCTATCTCCACCAAAAGATGGAGGGCCTCTAGGGCAAGAGCTGGTACTAACCTCAAGCAAATCCCTTCGTAAATAAAGGAGTTATTCGCGTTTGAAAAATAGAAAAATTCATTAAAAAAATAAAAAAAAATAATAAAAAAAAATAAAATTTTTCCAAATTGAAATAGCGTGTTTTTCGGGGTAGTGGGTTAAGCCGGGGGCCCAGATTCCAAATTTGTGGTCCGTTTTTCAAAATTCGGCCTAATAACGGAGATAGCATTTTTGAGAAAAATCTGAAAAATGAACTTTTTCCTCGAAAAATTTGAAATATTTCAATTTTTCTCAAAAATGCTATCTCCGTTATTAAGCCGAATTTTGAAAAACGGACCACCGATTCGGACTCGGGGCCCCCGGCTTTACCCCCTACCTCGAAAAACACGCTGTTAAAATTTGGAAAAATTTTATTTTTTTTAATTTTTTTAATGGATTTTTCGATTTTTCAAACGCGAATAACTCGAAAACTAAGCGTTGTAGAGCAATTTTATCGCCACCAAAAGATGGATGGCCTTTGGGGCAAGAGCCAAAAGAAAAATAGAAAAATTTATTAAAAAAAATGAAAAAAAATAATAAAATTTTTCCATATTTAAATAGCGTGTTTCTCGGGGTAGTGGGTTAAGCCGGGGGCCCCGATTCCGAATCTGTGGTCCGTTTTTCAAAATTCGGCTTAATAACGGAGATGGCATTTTTGAGAAAAATGAGAAAAATTTAAAAATGTTTGTAAAAAAGATCATTTTTCAGAATTTTTCTAGTAACCCATTGCTAACTTTTAGTCGGAAAAAAATGAACGTTTTTAGTTCGACACGAAAGTTTGCTTTCAACCAAACTTGACTTTCTTGAATGCATTAATTTCTTTTCTGCCTTCCACAAAATCTGAAGTTTTCTTCGAGAAAAAAAAAAAGAAAAAAGGATTTTTGTTTTTAGATAAAAAAAATTAATTATCGTCAGTGTATTGTTGGTTGCCTACATAACGTGTTTTAGAAAATGGTATAAAAACAACTCGACCCTTTTTAGAACTTTTATTTTTCGTTCTCTACATTCTCGTTCTACTTTATAATTTTTTACACTTAATTAAAGCTAACAAGCACCAAAATCTACCTCAAAATTTGACGCAATCGCCACAGTAATAGATTCTAAGGATTGCAAATCTCAAACATTGATAACTAATAAAATGATAGAAATTCGAACAAAGCTGTGAGATTTTCTTACAAAAACATGACAAAGGTAAAAATAACAGAATTCGTCCCTTCCTGGCCCAATTTAGGAGTCGCTTCCTGATCCTTCATGTGACAATCGAGGTATCTTTTCAACATGTTCTTCTTTCCTGAAAACACGTTCAAAAATTAGTGAAATCTTGAAACAATTAAATTTAAAAAAAAAACACACCACAATTTATTAAAGGTAGGCAACCAATTATACATGCCATCTGAAGTATTGTAACTTGTAAGTTCAGTGGGAATTAAAAAAAATTAAGCAAAATTTAAATTGTCAAATGGCAAAAACTAGAAATTTACAATTCTCAGTTCGATCCCTTTCTAGTTTTACAAATAACATTAAAAAAACTGTGCTAATTACCCAAATAGCAGAAGATAAAATTTCCAATGACAAAACTGAGATGCTAAATTATTAAACAATTTTTTTAACTTCTTATACTACTTTTGAAGTCAATGGCTCCGAAACCATCCAATGAACAGAAAGGCGTTAAGAAAACGATGAACATTTTCAAAGGTTGAATTTGGGCTCACTTACAATGGCATTAAATTTACTGTTAATAGTCCTCTGAGAAGAGAAGAATAAAAGCCAGATGCAACCAGCAGAAGTTTCAAAAAATTCTCATTTTCCAGAAACTTCAATATTTGGATCCATGGTTTGATGTTCAGTTGAACTCCCAACGTGACTCCTAAGATACCAAACATCTTCCACGGATGTGTCTTCAACTGGTGTTCAGAAAATTCTTCATCTGCCTTCATATTTAGGGTCTTCTGTGTTTTACCTGCAATTAAATTACATGAAATGAAAATTGAGCCCAAAATTTGATATCAAAACATCAAAAAAGCCAGAAATTACAGAATTGGACACTTCCTAATCAAATTAAGAAATACGTTTTTTAGATGTTTTGACAGTGTTGCTTGTCTCCTTTAAAAACAAAAAAAATAAAATGCGCTCAATATTTCAACCATAGGCAACCAATTATACAGCACGTTCCGTGTCTTCGAAACAGCCAATAAGACCCAAGTATTTTTTGGTCTATCATAAGTCAAGTGGAATTCGTAAAAATTGAGGGAAATTCAAATAGCATTAGCAATAAATTATCAAAAATACAATGTATTCACAAACACCACCACGTCATCAGAGCGATGATTAAACTAATAAGCAATAAGTAATCAATGTTGACAAATCGCGCACTACATAATAACAAAATAGAGAAATTAGCTGAATCTGTGCTCAATTCTAGCTCAATTACCATATCATCAAATTTACTGCCAACAGTTCACTAAGTACAGAAGAATGGATGTCTGACACAACCAGCAGAAGCTTCAAGTCATTCGCTTTTCTCGAAACTTCCTTCTATTTTTGGATCCATGATATCCTGAAGTCCAGTTGAACTCCCAAAATCATTCCACACATCAAAAATCGTCAGCAGGGTTTACAGACGTGTCTCCAACTGGTAATTCAGAAAATTCTTCATCTGCCTTATATTTTCGTTTTTTTGGTTTTACCTGCAATCAAAACGTCTCAGAATTTTCGAAAATTGCGGCGAAAATTTGTTACAAATACATGACAAAACAACAAGTATAGAATTCGTCACTTCCTAATTACCAAATTAGCTTTCAATGACTTTCTGTGAGTTCTTGCCAACTTCTTGAAAACACAAATTAATGAAAATTTTAGTGCGCCTAACAATTCAACTGTAGGCATGAAATTAAACAGAACGATTCTTACCAGGCGCACTATGACCAAACTTTAAACGCTTCTACCTCTCTTATTTTTCGACGTATGTTAATTTAGCGCCCATTTTTGGATTTTACTCGAAATTTTACGTCAAATGAGACAAATTTCATTATAATTGGTTTACGAATAAGCGAGAAATCGACAGAATTAGGTTTTGCACCCTAGAGTGAGTCACACTTGGACTTTGAATTATTCGCCAAAATTATCGAATTTTTGCATTCCACTTATTCTTATGTAAAAAGGTGCTCAATTACCATGTCGTCAAATTTACTGTAGTCCACTGAGTGGAGAAGAACAGATCTCTGACACAAGCAGCAGAATTTTGAAGTACTTCTCAGATTTAAGTCCTGATGTCCAGTTGAGCTCCTAAAATGATTCCAAAGACACCAAGTTTCTTCCACATCTTCGATAAACGTGTCTCCAGCTGGTTGTTCGTCTGCTTTCGTTTCTTCGTCGACTTTAACTGTCGGTAAGTCTTTCGTTTTTGAGATTTCACGACAAAAATAAACATTTTCAAAGCACTATAACCTGGAAGAATAAAGAAGTTAACTAAATCCGTGCTCATCTCTAAATTTAATTATCATACCATCAAAAGACACCAAAAACCCTTCACAGGATATTCCATAGATATGTTTCCCGGTGAAGATTCAGTGAACTTTTCATCAGCTTTCATATTCAATGGTCCTTTTAGTTTCATCTGAAACCAAAAAAATGCGTAAATTTTAAAAATCATATGCAAAAGACAGCATTTTTGATCATTATAACTTTAGTGGAATGAAAATAAGATGACAACATCAAATCTAATGAGTAAAGCTACATCGATGTATTATTGGTTGCCTATACAATATACAATAATAAGTTTTATTCCAATTTTATAAATATAATTATGTAATACTGCATGAAAAATATTGACAAGATAAAGTCTCCTTTAATTATGATTAAAGTACGGAAGACCGTGTTAACTAATTTAAAATTCGGCGTTAATGAAGGAGAAATATTCAAGCCACGCACAACCCCTAAGTACTTTTCAACCCGATTTCGCAAACACTTTCCCCATGTGTTTACAATTTGTTCATCTCAAGACGTTTTACAAGATTATTAATTACATGGAAAACGTTCCCTTAACTACAAGCTCATTATTTTGAAATTTAATTAACGCAACAACGTGTTGTGTGCATACATAAAGCCCCCTTTACGCTCAAGACCACGCTAACTTGATCTACGAGTGTAAATTTTTTTTCTAACACACTTTGCGCCTGCGCTCGTCTTCGTTCTCCAATTGTTGTGTAATTAGCGGAAATGGAAAGACCACGTGACCCTCGTGGGTGCCTTATCGACGCTAAAAGCGCGCTATTGTGTAGCATAAGCTCCGTCGCTCTTGCAATTAGTACTTGTTAATCTCCTTATCCTTTGTTATGTTCAATATTTACGTTCCCGTTCTGACCTTTATCGGCGTCGTTTACTTACTCGAGTTCGTTGCCTGACTTCCGCTTTATCGGGGAAGTTTTAATGAAAAATATCGAATACATCGCGAGCAAACAGACTATAAATCAGATTTCGCTTGGGGCGAGTGCCCAGGAAGTTGTTTTCGACATGGACCGAAAATATATCTAGTAAGCTTCACCATATTATATCGTACTCAGACATATCACGTCGGGAAACCACACAATTCACTTCGTTCTATTTATTCTAAGTTTTTTATTCATTCTCACTTCTCATTTTTTTTTTAAATTGCATTCTCATATTTTTCACTACGTCTACACCTGCCCATACCTTTCCTATTTCTGATTATCTTAATATAATTTTATTCTCAATAATTATAATTAAATTTATTGTCAGCCTTAAATTTAAGCTTTGTGAGAACAAAGACTGAGAAGTCATCTGCCCCAAGATTCGGTTTGTAGATGTGCAATTAAAGTTTCTTATTTATTTGTACTTTCTGTCAACCAAATTATCTTATTTATTCTCACTTTTCAAATTTTTGGGATGTTTCAACAACTTCTCAGTGTCTTCTAGTTTGTGTCGCAATTTTTTATTCTCGTATTTTCAAGTTTCTGAAAATCTCACTTTTATTTATTCTCACTTTCTGTATTCCAAATTTTTAATGCTCATATATTCTCACTTTTCTAATTTTTGGGTTGTTTAATCAACTTCTTATTGTGTTGTGGTTTGTTTCTTAGGTTTTGTATTCTCATACGTTCAAGTTTCTCAAAATTTCACTGTTATTTATTTTCAGATTTAAATTTCAGTTTTGTTCTGATCTTCATCTGCTACCAGATGTTTGGTTTTTAGGTAGCGCCAATTAAACTTCTTTATTTATTCTCACTTTCTGCCAACGAAATTATCAGTACTCAAATTTATTCTCACTTTTCGAATTTTCAACATTTCAGTGTCTTCTACTTTGATTCGCAATTTTTTTTCTGATGCTTTCAAGTTTTTAAAAATTTCGCTTTTATTTATTCTCACCTTCTAAAAACCAAATTATCAGTGCTTATACAGGGTCCGGCAACACTTGTGTCCACCCCCAAAATCGTCTTTAATTTTAAAGATAAAATTTTGAAAATTTGCTTACGCTCACAGTTGACAAAGCTCTAGAAGCTGACGCAAAAATGTGTTTTGTGTCACTGATAGTTTTGGCGTCGCGACGCCTTAAAAATGTAATTTTTAGTTCATTGTGAGAGTTTGTGATATCAACCCATAATTTAATTTTTTTTCAATAAAAATGTGTAAAAAATATTTCAGTTGTTATTTTAGATTCAATGCAAATTGTCTTCAAAATTTGAGAAAAAAATGCGGTTTTATCAAGTTAGTTTCCAATTTCATTACGTCAAAATTGGGAACAACGTTTACACCCATCTGTCAACATCTTGTGTCACAAATGACATCTATCCTTTGGCTCGCTTTAAATTGTAACAAAAGTCTTAATTGGTGAAATTGTCACTTTGTGGATGTAAATTAACGATTTCTGGTGTCCATAAAGTGCAACATGCCCGTGTTAATCAAAATTAACCTTTATAAGAGTGCATGAAGTGACTTGTGAAATTTTGGTGTAAACGTAGTTTGCCGCTGCGCTGTCAGAATTTTGAAAACTAACTTGATAAAACAGCGTTTTTTTCGCAAATTTTAAACACAATTTGCATTAGATTTAAAATAAAAACTCAGATATTTGTATCACAGTTATGTTGAAAAAAAAAATGCAATCGCAAATATTTCCGCAAGAACTCAAAAATCGCTAAAAATTATACTTCTGAGGCGTCGCGACGCCAACCAAACCGTGATAAAAAACAAATTTTTGCGTCAGCTTCTAGAGCTTTGTCAACTATGAGCGTATGCAAATTTTCAAAATTGTAACTTTAGAATTAAAGACGATTTTGGGGGTGGACACAAGTGTTGCCGGACCCTGTATATTCTCACTTTTCTAATTTTTGGCTTGTTTAAACAACTTCTTATTGTCTTGTGGTTTGTTTCTCAGGTTATTTTACTCTCTTGCTTTCAGGTTTCTCACAATCTCACTTTTATTTATTCTCAGATTCAAATTTTAGCTTTGTTCTCATCTTCATCTACAATCACATGTTTGGTTTTTAGGTTGCACCAATCAAACTTCTTTATTTATTCTCACTTTCTGTCATTCAAATCATCAGTTCTCTTTTCAATTTTTTGAAACGTTTAAACAACTTCTAAGTGTCTTGTGGTTTGTTTCTCAGGATTTAATTCTTATGTTTTAAAATTTCTCATCTCACTTTTATTTATTCTAAGTTTTGCTTAAAACTTCAACAACTAGTAAATATTCGATCTTTAGGCGGCGTCAATCAAACTCCATTATTTATTCTCATTTTCTGTCAACTACATTCTCAGGTTTCTTATTTATTAGTTCATTTTATTCTCATATTTCGAGCTTCTTTTATTCTCACTGTTGATTGAATGGTTTTAACTAAATTTATTCTCATTTTATGCGACAAGTTCTGCAAGTTTTATTTATACGACTTCCTAAGGCACCTTTGAATCCCGTCGCAATAATCAATCCAGCTGAAATATCCACTGAAAACATTACCGAAGCCATCTTTTATTGAAGACGATATTCTCTCCATGAATAGACCGCTTTTATCCCTCTTCGTTTGAATTTTCCCTCCTGACCTCCCACGATTTATCGTTTTTAAATTCGAAACACAACAAAGAGAGCAACGCAAAAAAAAACTCTTAATCTCCTTCGACGATCAAAAGATGCGCTTCTGCGGCATATTTTCCTTCATCGACTTTGTCACGTGTCGCACTCGTAATCAATAGCAAAAAGTACCTAGCAATTATTTGAGGATCGACGTTGGCTTTGATGTTCGAGAATCAGACAAAAGACGGTAGGTAAGGAGGTCTCGTTAAAATTAACGAAGAGCGCTTTGAAATGTTGCGTACAAATATTTTTCTAGTTTTTTTTGAGATAAAGTTGATTTCAAGCTCGAGGCGAAATTCATCATTTCGGATTAATTCAGAACGCTCACAATCAATGTTCGCAACTCGCATTTCCCTGGGGGTTATTATTATCAAAGGATAAATGCTTAAATTGAACAATTGTTTCGACTCGGCCTAATCCGAACTCCGGGGTTCATAATAATTAACGGTTTCTGGGGAAACTTTCGGGAAAAAACACAAAATTGGGGTGCAGTAGATGTTCTGTTGGTAACATTTTTATTTATTCTCAGCGTTTTATGTAGTATATTTCTAAAATATACAACTTGTGGCAAACAAAATCTCGTTTGTTTTGTTTATTTTCATTTTTATAAAAAGTCTTATACTATCTTCTGATGTATTCTCAGGTTCTCCCGCATTTAGTGGTTCTGCTTTCGCATTTAAATAGTTAAATTTTTCTAAAATACATTAGGAAAATTGTAGTGCAACTGAGAAAAATTTTAAAGCACTGAAATATTAAAAAAAACTGAGAATAATACCACAAGACACACAGAAATTGTTAACCATTTCAAAAATTTGAAAAGTGATAAATGAGAACATTGATAAATTTCGACAGAAATGAGAATAGATAAAGAATAAAAAATTCGAACTTTTGATAGCGGACGAAGACGAGAATAAAGCTAAGTTTTAAAAGTGAGAATAAATAAAATTGAGAATTTGAGAAATTTAAAAGCATGAGAATAAAACTGGTGAAAAACAAATCATAAGGCACCGAGAAGTCGATTAAACGTCCCAAAAATTTGAAAAGTGAGAACAAACAAGAGAACTGATGGTTTGGACGACAGAAAGTGAGAATAAATAAAGAAATTTGATTGGCGCAAAATAAAAACCAAAAGTTTGTGGTAGTAGATTAAGATGAGAACAAAGCTTAAATTTAAATAAGAAAATGAATAAAAGTGAGATTGTGAGAAACTTGAAAGCAAGGGAATAAAATAACTTGAGAAACAAACCACAAGACAATGAGAAGTTGTTTAAACGTCTCAAAATTTAGAAAAGTAAGAATAAATGAGCACTAACAATTTGGTTTTCACAAAGTGAGAATAAATAACAGTGAGATTTTGAAAAACTTGAAAGCATGACAAACAACAATTAGCGAAACAAAACAGAAGACACTGAGATGTTGAAAGATCCGAAAAATTTGAAAAGTGAGAATAAATAAGAGAACCGATAATTTGTTTAATAGAAAATGAGTTTGATTGGCGCAACCTTGAAATCGAACATCTGATAGCAGTTGAAGATGAAAACAAAGCTAAATTTTAAAACTGAGAATAAACAAAAGTGAGATTTTGAAAAACCTGCATGAGAATAAAACGCCTGAGAAACAATCCACAAGATACTGAAAAGTTGTTTATACGTCCCAAAAATTTGAAAAGTGAGAAAAAATAAAAGAACCGATGACAGAAAATGAGAATAAATAGAGGAGTCTGACGTTACCAAAAAACCGAACATCTGGTCGCAGATAAATATAAGAACGAGATTCAATAAATCTGAGAATATCAGAAACTTAAAAGCATAAGAATAAATAATCTGAGAAGCAAAACACAAGAGAGAAAATTTAAAAAATGAGAATAAATAAAAGTTAAATCAGTAACTTAAAAGAATGAGTATAAAAACTTGAGACTATTATATATATTAAGAATGATTTAAAATTTGAGAATAAACAGAAGCGAAAATAAATAAAAATAAAATTTAACTAACAAAACACTAAAAATTTCAGAAACATGAAAATTGAGAAATTAGAATAAGTAGAGAACTTGACGCCCTGCATAAAACCGTTCGGAATAAATTGAAAAAAACGACTCTAAATAAACAAATTTCGTTTGAAAAAGAAAAATACGCCTTTCCACTCTCCTCTCAATAAATAATTAATCAACTCCAATTTCGTCTTTGAAATAACTTTTTCCTCGCATTTCATATTTTCTAAACATCACATCGTTTTCAAAGCGCTTTTTTTTAAAACAGAGAACTCCCTAAAATCTCGAAATAAATTAAATCCACAGCCGTATTGGCAGATTTGTGTTTCTTTCTCGAATTAGATCTACCTTGTCTCTCCAGAGTTATTTTAATTAAATTCTGAGAGGGGTGGCGCAAAATAAGAGCCTCTTTCGAAGGACGAGAATGTGATAGTGAGGTGTCCATTAAGCCGAGACTTGTATTACTCAACTCTCGAATTTCTTCCTATTGTTGCGGCTTAATAGAAAAAAAAAGAACGAAACGAACGAATGTGTGAAACTGACTGAAAATTTCTAGTAAAATTAAATTAATAACGAGAGGGAAAAATTCGACGCGCTAATGGTTCAAGTGGTAATTCGACAAAAGAAGCTTATTACACGTCTCAAATGCGCGATGGAATTTCAAAGGGATCAAAAGAAATTGGACCAAACGATGATGCAACAAAGTCGGTACAAAGCGAAGAATTTTTCCATTTGACGGAAATGAAACGAAATCTTTATTACGGCATGTTCCATCGGTTTCGGGAAATTGGGACGATGCGGTTCGAGAAATTGGGCATTTGCACTTTTGGGCGGCGGGCGGGCGACGCAAAGGGCGGAATAGCGAAAGCCTTCCAGTTTAGTTCATTCAGGTTTTCGTATTATTCATTAAAATGTGAGAATAAATTAAAAATGACTTCATAATATGAGAAGTTAAACTAAAAGTTGAAGAAACTGAGGGCCCGATTTCATGTTGACTTGCAACATTGCAAATCAGAATTGCGTCTTAGCAACCCCAATCAAATTGATGCTACCTTAGCAACTGCGTCAACGCAATTTTGCGCCACTGACTTGAAATTGGGTCCTGAGAATACTAGAGGAGACCGGGGTATAATGATCCGCCCAAGGTTTTTAGCACCATAGCTAAAGAACTTTTATATTGATAAATCTGCCGTTTATGCAGGAGCTTTAACAACTAATGTACCATAAGTCTGCCTAAAAATGCATCCGAAATTTTGCACGATTTTCATTGAAATAAAAATTAAGTGCAAGACTCCTGATGGATCATTTTACCCATGGACTAGAGGTAAAATGATCCCTCGGTTGGGGTAAAATGATTCCTTTCCATCGTAAGGATGTGTTATGTTCAAAAAGTGTTTTAAGTTAAGCAAAAGTTAGTGGAAACAGTGAATATATTTAGGTATTAAGATAAAAACAAAATAAACATAAATAACAAGAAGTAACAACAAAATAGAGACTCTTATGGAAGACATAAATAAACATTAAAAGAATTACATTTTTTGTAGTTTTTCTGATTTTAGAAGTTTCTAATTCCGTCAAACAGAAATTGCAAGTGAATATATTTTTCTCTTCGTCTACTTCTTGCACATTGATCAAGAGCCCATTTTTGGCACACACTGCATCTAATCCAATCCTCTTCATTTGAAGAGTGAATATATTTTTACAACAAAAATACATTCTGAAAAGATTCTTTCTCTCGCTTTTGTTTTTATCACTATTTTGTCAAAAATCATACAATTATTCATATTAGTGGTAAAATTAACCCGGGATCGTTTTACCCAATACCTAAGTGATCGTTTTACCCCAAGTGCCATAAGAACAAAGAACATAATCCATAAATTTACAACATGCAATGTTGCAACTGAATCTAGAAAATATTGAAAGTTTAATGTTAATCCTTTAAAACGCCACAGGTGTCATTTTAAAATTTTAATTCAAAAGGTAAAATACTCTTGATTAAATAATGCCTTACCTTAGATCGAACCAAAAAAACATTCTGCAATATCCGCAGGTTCAGCAACATATTTAATCATTTCATTGATAGATGGAACTAAGGGCAGTTTAGGAATCAAAGGGAATCATTTTACCTCGAAGAATCATATTACCCCGTCTCCCTACTTAAGAACTTCCCCGGAATTCTTCCCCCCCCATGGACACCACGGAAAAATCCGGGGATTCCGGACACTCATCCTGTATTCTCAATAATTTTCAATGTAGGCAATGAGAATAAAATGTCAAAAAAAGTCGCATTAGCCGGAATAATGGAAGAATTCGAGCAATTTCCGAAATCCCTGGGATGCGTAAATAGCGCGGGTAAAACCCACTTGTAGTCATCCTCTGCATTCTTATCCATGGTCGTTGAACTGTCACATTTACTTTGTGAATATTGTAAGCGTTATCCTGGCCGACAAAAAAATGTCTAAATGAAATTCCAGGATCGGAATAGCGCTCTCTCTCCGAATTGTTGAGCTTTTATTGCGAAAGTTTGTATCTAAGAATCTCATCATATATGACTCCTCCAGGTGAAAAAGTAGTCGTGCGTTGGCAGATTTCAATCACGGATGTAAACTTAATCCTTTTATCCCCCAACAACCAATAAGCAAACATGTATTAGCACTTAAAAGCCAAGGAAAATCAACATCGTGCTCTCGACTTGTTCATTAAGCTCTGAGCATTCCATTGCTTTCGGAAAAGTACTCTTCAGATGTCGTAGTACACGTTTGGTAATCTAGTTGCTATTCAGATTGTGGAAAATGTAAAACAATAGTGCTAAATTGCTCGCGAACCGCAGTCGAGAAGCGTCGATATTGATCTGTTTTTGTTGCCGATGTTGTCGTTCGAAAATGGGGCTAGAGGACCGACATGGCAAACATTAACTTGAGAGGACTGGAGGGACGATATCGATTGGTAATTACATTGGTTTTTTCAAAGGGATTAAGAGGCAAGTTTCGAATCAGAAGAGGCGGGAAAAACACATAAAAAACAACTTATGAAATATGACGGGGAAACTATAAAGTTGGATATTAGCCTTTTGACGGGCTCTAATTTTTTATTCCCGGTTTTTTACTTCGTGTTTAAGCCACCATGTTCTTTATCACTGTCGGATTTTCTTGTTTATCCCAAGTTTTATTTTTTATCAGGTCTTTTACTTTTTAGATAATCGCCGGTTTTTAGGTCTTTTATCTTCTTTGCGTTCGGTCCACTTTTTTATTTACTTAAATTTGAGAACGCAAAAGTATAAATCAAAAAGACAATAAAAATAAGAAAAATCTGAGAATAAATTAAAAACACAGTGAAGACAATAAATTTTGAACGAAATTTGTAGTGGAGCAGTGAAAATTCATTTTTCAAGTAGAATTGCCATCTGGTCAGATCAGAACTTCTATCTAATTCTAACGAGCTAGATTCTCCGAAAGTCAAAAATTAAATTTTTTCGAAAGAAATTGCTTGACTAAAACTAGGTAAATTTTCTTAGGTCGATTTCTCGCTTATTTTTAGGGTAAACTTGCGTAATTTGCTCAATTTACGCAGAATTTTGCGCAGATTCCAAATCTGGACTCAAAATTCTCATAAACATAAACTGAGTTCTAGCCGATCAAAGTTTCGGATGGTTGATTTTCATTTTTCCTCATTTTTCCTAATTTTTAAATCTAAATATCTCGGAATCTATTAGAGATATTAAGATGCGGTTTGCGCCATCGTTTTCCTCCGCTCATTTTACGTTAGAAAAAGTTCTCAAAAGCCAATATTCAAAAGTCGATTTTTCGCGAAAAAAAAAATCCGACTCAAACGATGAAAATTTTTAGTTTTTTTTTTATTTTTGGCCATAACTCGTGAATTATTTGTCCGATCAATCTCAAATTTGGCCAATAGATAGATCTCGAGCTCCTCTTTCGACTAATGTAAAACACAAAGGTATTAAACGTCGTTTTTACATTGAAAACAGTGATGGAAAATTACCCCAAAATGACTACTTCAAAACAGTTTTTGGCCCATGTCTCGTTTATCTATTAAGCAAACTCAATAAATTTGGGCTCATTTTACGCAGAATGTCACGCTGAATCCAAAAACATGAAAATTTTCAATTTTCGTTAACAAATAACTGACTTATGCTCGTTTGAATTTTCGCAAAATTCTATGACTAAAACTTTTGATATCGATATAAAACGCTTATTTTTTAAAGTAAACTTAAGTTATAATACATCAGTGTACGCAGAATTTTCCGCAGATTCCAAATCTGGAATTTAAATTCAGATCCGACAACAAATAACTGAGGCATGGCCGATCAAAGTTTCGGAAAGTTGATTTTTACTTTTCCTCATTTTTCGTAATTTTTAAAGTTAAATATCTCGGAAACTATTTGGGATAGTGAGATGCGGTTTTCGCCATTCTTTTTCTCGGCTGATTTTACGTTAGAAAATGTTATCAAAAGCCCAAAATTCAAAAATCGATTTTTCGCGAAAAAAAATTCCGACTCAAACGATGAAAATTTGTCATTTTTTTTATTTTTGACCATAGCTTGTCAACTATTTGTCCGATCCATCTCAAATTTGGCCAGTAGATAGATTTCGAGCTCCTCTTTCGACTGATGTATAATTCAAAGCTATTAAACGTCGTTTTCATTTTGAAAACATGGATTGAAAATCACCCTAAAACGACGTCTGCAAAACAGTTTTTGGCCAATGCCTCGTTTATTTATTGAGCAAACTCAACAATTTTGAACTCATTTTACGCAGAATGTCACGCTGAATCCAAAAACATGAGAATTTTCAATTTTCGTCAACAAATAACTTAGTTATGGTCGTTTGAGTTTTTAGATTGTCGCCAGAGGGCCAAATTTTTGAAGGATCCAAACAATTCGTGCTCGATATCTCGAAAACTATTTCAGACATTGAGATGCGGTTTGCGCCATCGTTTTTTTCGCGATTTTTAAGTTAAGAAAACGTTTTTAGATTCACCGCAAGTCAAAAATTTGATTTTTTCGAAGAAATTTCATAACTAAAACTATGTTAAACTTTAGCGGTCGATATTTCGCTTTTTTTACGCAGAATTTCGCGCAGATTCCAAATCCGAGCTCAAAATTCACGTGCGACGACAAATAACTGCGTAAACTGCGATTAAATTTTCAGATAGTGGATTTTCAGTTCCGAAATTTTATATGGTCAATATCTCCTCTTTTTTCTTGTGCTTTCTTCCTTTAGAATTCGCCCTCAAATATGCAAAATTACATAAATTAAGTTTAGCCTCGATGGACATTACTCACGTCTAATGATAAAATGAAGTACTTCTGCATCTAGATGCTAAAATACCTATTTTGGTTTAATTATAATTTATTAGTGAAAGCGTTAATTTGGTATTCATTTATGTATTGCATTTCTATTGAATTATAGATTATGGTCTGTTTGTGCCAATTTTTTAGTATTTCATTAAGTTTATTTAGGTTTGATAAAGAATGTGAAAACTACACAAAATCTACAATTTTAATGAAGATGCAGATAAACAACGTAGTGACAGTGCAACTTTTCTTTTCTAACATTTCAACATTTTTCCGTAAAAATCACTAAAAAAGTCAGTTTTCAAAAAAAATGTAAAGTACTAACCAAAAGATGAGTTTTATAGGTCAAAGGAAAGCTGGGTTTTTGAAACACAGTCGAGCAATTCCGCAAAAAAAAAACATTTTTGCAAGAATTTGAGTCTTTTTTTTTTCCAAAATTTGTGGACAAGTGTAATTTAAGAAGTGAACTTGCAGCCCACAAACCCGTTCTTTCCCGATCTCGTCATCTCGCATCCCAACCGGTCCAATTTCATCAAAAATGAGCAACCGCTTTGCGCAATTTTCTATAATTCCGAGCATCACCACAAAAATCCGTTCTCACCGTTACACAACAATAACATTACTTTTATGATTGTCTCTGTAACTCGTTCGTTGCAACTCGACGCGATGCACCAAGGTTTTTATTTCATAATATCAGCCGCAAATATACACAGTGTCGTTGCGAAATTCATGTTCATAAATTGTTTAGTGTTTTTTATCGGCGGCGTTATCGCATGATCTTTACATCCGTTTCATTCAATTCCATTAAAAGAACAAAACGAATTCCACGAAAGAAGTCGGTTAAATCTTCAGATCACTTGGAAATGATAAATTCCCGTATTGTTATGCGCAACTCGTAGCTACCAAAACAAAAAAAAAAAGGAATTCAAGTGGTTTAATAACAGGCGAATTTAATAATTTCCTAAATGTATCGGTCGTTTATTTATTGGGGGATAATCATCCAATTATTGCTGAGACGCGATTTTATTTTATTCTGAGGTTTCGTGTTATTAAGTCAACTTTTTAAATTGGAGATTTAATTTTTCAGCAACGAGACAACGACCAATTTCAGACTTTATTTCTTTTTTTCTCCACTTTAGCTGCGAGTTTTAAGTTTTATGGGCTATTTCTATGATTTACACTTGCCCGCGTCGCTTTTTATGAAATTTACTCAATTTTATCATAAAGTTTTTATTAGCTCGTTTAATTCACGTACCTAAACGTCACACAGGTCTAAAGTTACAAATTTCAAACTTCATTTGCATGCGCCCAAATTATGTATAAGATTTTGTTGGGGAAACTTTAGGGCGTTCGGGCCTACATAAAACTTTAGCTTAAAATCATCCCAGCTCGTCATTATGCCAGAAATAGATTAAATTTATTCTCGCAAAAGGTGACTTGATTCACATATTCGCAATATTTGACTGCTTTTTTTTTCTAAAATTATTATTTGTGGTTAGGCGGATTTTTTTTTTTAACCTATTTTCCCCAGATTCCAAAACTGCTAATTTTTTCCGTACGTTAACAAATAATTAAATTGGAAGCGATGAGAGTTTGTTAGTTTCTAAAAATCTATTTCGGTCAATATCTAGCTAATTTGTGGAGGAAATTTAAGTTATTAGTGCTTATTTTACGCAGAATTTCATGCTTATTCCAAAAGTGTGCTATTGTTTTTTCATAAATTAACAAAAAACGGAATTAAGCAATTGAAATTCGCTAGTTTTTCGCTCCAAAAAAGTTCCTCAAAAATTATCTCAAAAATTGAATTGAAGTTTGTTAGTTTTTCGCATAAAAAAAGGTCAAAAAAGATTCCAAAAGCGGCACCTGAAAAGCTATCTTAGTCGATATCTAGCTAATTTGTGGAGGAAAACTGAAGTTATTAGTACTCATTTCGCGCAGAATTTTATGCTTTCAAAAGTGTGCTAACTTTTCCCGTATGTTAACAAATAACGGAATTAAATCGATTGAATGCAGTTATTTTTTCGCTCCAAAAAGCTCCTCAAAAATTATCCCAAAAACGGCTCCTGAAAAGCTATTTCGGTCGATATCTAGTTAATTTGTGGATGAAACTTAAGTTATTAGTTCTTATTTGACGCGGAATTTCATGGAGATTCCAAAACTGTAAAAAAAATTCCCCTAAGTTAACAAATAACTAATTTAACAACACAAAAACACCTAAAAATCTATTTCCGTCGAAATCTAGCTAATTTGAAGAGAAAACATAAATTATTAATGCTCATTTCGCGCAGAATTTCTCGCAAATTCCACAACTGTGCGAATTTTCCCGTTTGTTAACAAATAACTAAATTAGATTCGATTGAAAATTGTTAGTTTTTCGCCAAAAAACGCCTCCTAAAAATCTACCTTGGACGATATCTAGCTAACATGAGGAGGAAACTGAAGTTATCACTGCTCATTTGACGCAGAATTTCATGCAGATTCCAAAACTGAGATTATTTTTCCCGTAGGTTAATAAATAACATTACTGAATTGGAAGCGATTAAAGTTTGTTAGTTTCTGAAAATCTATTTCGGTCGATATCTAGATAATTTGTGGAGAAAAATCAAGTTATTGGTGCTCATTTTACGCAGAATTTTAAGCAGATTTCAAAAGTGTGCTAATTTTTCCCGCATGTTAACAAATAATTAAATTAGAAGCAATTGAAGTTTGCTAGTTTTTCGTCCCAAAAAAGCTCCTCAAAAATGATCCCAACAACGGCAACTAAAAAACTATCTTGGTCGATATCTAGTTAATTCGTGGAAGAAACGAAAGTTATTAGTGCTCATTTCACGCAGAATTTCACGCAGATTCCAAAAGAGTGCTATTTTTTTCTCGTAAATTAAAATAACTGAAATAAGCAATCGCTAGTTTTTCGCCCCAAAAAAACTCTTAAAAAATTGAATTGAAGCTTGTAAGTCTTTCGCCCAAAAAAGCTCAAAAAAGATTCCAAAAACGGCCCCTGAAAAGTGCTCATTTCACGCAGAATTCACGCAAATTCCAAAACTGTGCCAATTTTCCCGCACGTTAACAAATAACTGAATTGGAAGCGCTTAAAATTTGTTAGTTTCTAAAAATATATTTCGGTCTATATCTAGCTAATTTGTGGAAAAAGTTTTAGTTATTAGCGCTCAGTTCAGGCAGAATTTCATGTAAATTCCAAAAGTGTGCTAACTTTTCCCGTATGTTAACAAATAACGGAATTAAAAGCGATTGAAGGTATAGTTCAGCCAAGTTAGTCTGAGCCACCATAAAATCATAAAAAATAGACGGCAACCGCAACCGGACAGTTTGCGGTATTTTGTCATTTATGACGAGACATCTAACCTGTTTAGGGACGCTGTTCTTATCGCAGGGTGCACACTTGAGCAAATAAACCCTCAATTATGTGCACTTGAGAATCTTTTGAAGCTGTCCTGTTGCGGTAGCCCGCAAATTTTTATGCTTTTATGGTAGCTCAGACCAACTTGGCTGAACTATAGTTAGGTTTTCGCCCCAAAAAAGCTCCTCAAAATGGTCTCGAAAACGGCTCCTGAAAAGCTATTTTGATCGATATCTAGTTAATTTGTGGATAAAACTTAAGTTATTAGATCTCATTTGATGCAGATTCCAAAACTGTAATATTTATCCCGTATGTTAACAAATAACTAAATTAGAAGCATTAAAGTTCGCTAGTTTTTCGTCCTCAAAAACACCGCAAAAACACCTAAAAAATTATCTCCGTCAAAATCTAGCGAATTTGTAGAAGAAAAATAAATTATTAATGTTCATTTCAGGCAGAATTTCTAGCAAATTTCAAAACTGTGCGAATTTTTCCCGGATGTTAATAAATAACTGAATTAGATTCGATTGAAATTTGTTATTTTTTCGCCCCAAAAAATTACCCCAAAAACGCATCCTAAAAATCTATCTCCGTCGAAATCTAGCTAATTTGTAGAAGAAAAATTAATTATTAATGCTCATTTCAGACAGAATTTCTAGCAAATTTCAAAACTGTGCGAATTTTTCTCGGATGTAATTAGATTTGATTGAAATTTGTTAGTTTTTCGCCCCAAAAATTTACCCCAAAAACGCATCCTAAACATCTATCTTGGTTGATTGTGGAGGAAACTGAAGTTATTACTGCTCATTTGACGCAGAATTTCACGCAGATTCCAAAACTGTGATTATTTTTCCCGTACGATAACAAATAACATTTCTGAATTGGAAGCGATTAAAGTTTGTTAGTTTCTGAAAATCTATTTTGGTCGATATCTAGCTAATTTGTGGAGGAAATTTAAGTTATTGAATTTTAAGCTGATTCCAAAATTGTACTATTTTTTTCCGAATGTTAACAAACAACTGAATTGGAAGCGATTAACATTTGCTAGTTTGTCCCCCAAAAAAGTTCCTCAAATGACCCTAAAAACACCTGAAAATCTATCTCGGTCGATATCAAGCTAATTTGTGGAGAAAACTGAAGCTGAAGTTATTAGTGCATATTTGACGAAGAATTTCACGCCGATTTCAAAACTGTGCTAATTTTTCCAGTAAGTTAACAAATAATTGAATTACAAGCGATTGAGTTTCGGGTGGACGCTAAACAACAAACTTTTGCAGCTTTCGCATTCGCAAGGTGTTAAAGCTTCAATTTCCAAGTTTTTGTGGAATCGCAACCTGAAACAGACTCCACTTTATATCAATATGCTACTTGTGCGCTGACGTTCCGTTTCCCTCGGCAACTTTTATTACAATTTTTTATAAGCTGCGAAACTTCGGTCATATCGCTAATCTCTCAGTGTTTCTTTCTCTCAGCAACATCCCTCCCATTAGATATTTCCTCCATAATGCGCCCGAAATCCTCTCCACGAAACTAGCAGCAAACTCCACTTTATGACACCCGCAAGAGATCAAGAATATTTATTTAGTGACATTCGCTGACGTATTTCCGCCATTATACCGCGCGGTGATAACTCTCGGAGAAAGTCAAATTATCGGGAAAAAACGACCCGTATTCTTGCAAACAGGAAATGTACACACTGTCAAAGGGAAAAAAGACATCGGAAAGTTTAAGGGTAATTATCCGCTACGCGAAGTTTGAGCTCTTTAATTTTACGGAAACTTTTGTCATTATTCATACAATCCATTCAATTTCAATCAGCATTGTGATTAGAAAGCAAAGTTTTCGTTTTCTATGGACGCAATTTACATCTTTTGATTAAAAAAGTATTTTCGGGAACGCTGGCGGGAATTAAGTGCGGAAGTTTCTCAAGTGAAAAATTCTACTTTAAACGAGGACTCACTATTTTTCCTCAGAAATTAACAATGCAAATTGAAAAGTTGAAAGTCAAAGTTATAAAGTCGCGGTTAAAATAAACGTAATAAATTTGCAGGCAATTTGGGGATTCGTTTGAGGTCCCGAGTTCAATTAGAGAAAGTGACACGATGGTGATTTTCTGGAGATTGAGAGACAATAAACAATGGCCTATTGATATTTTCGGTGATAGGGTCAGGGTCGATATGCGCCGGAAGCTGTTAAGAAATGAAAGTGAAGAATTTTTACATTTTAAATAAGCACAGTATCCACTTTGCAACTCGGCTCAACCTCTCCTAATCCATAATTCCCATAATTCCCATAATTCCCATAAATCCCGACCTCATGACAGTTGTGAGTTCCTTCACAACATTGTTCGACTAATAATTTAGTTAAGACGGTGATGGTGCTCTTAATCTCCGATCTCAGTTCGCTCCGAGCAAAGAAAAATCCTCCACTTCGCAGTCTCTTGAATCAATATTATGTTTACAACAGTTGAACGACGTAAACATGTACATTTGTAAACGTCAACAATCAGTTATAACCGTTGATCATTTCATTCCATGTAACTTGTTATGAAACGAAATATCGTCCATTGTGCATTAAACAATAACTCGAAATCTTTCTTTGTGAGTGGAGGAAAACGATGGTAATCGTTTATTTACGTTGCTTACAACGACAACGTTTGCAGAATGACGGAATCGATACGACTAGAGGGAAATTTTCGTTTCGTGGAGCCGAGCTGGAAATGGCGGAATCAGAATAAAAGGAACTGGACGATAATAATTAGATCGTATAAACATTTTATGTTATTATGTTTCCGCTGCAGTCTTCATAACGGGGCGGTTATAACGGCTTCAAGGGGTTTTTGGGGGGGTTTTAACTTTTATGGTGGTAGTTTTGTTGCGGTTATTACCAACCGAGTTGCAGATTCTCAGGTTTATTTTTATGCAGGGACTGGAAATCATTCTCGGGATAATTTTGGTTGCTAATCTTTAAATTCTGTGGACTTTCTCTATAATTCTACTATTTTTTCAATTTCTAGATTTAAATAATATAAATATCATATCATTAATGAATAGTATAAATCTCCACCTTCGCTATAAATTCTCTATAATTTCTGAGTTCTTTCGACAAGTTCATAAATTCTCCAGAGTTTCTATACTTTCTAAAGCTTCTAATTCTTTCTCAAATTTTCTAAATTATGTGTATTCTCTCTATAACTTCCAATATTTTTTTAACCTCTAGATCTTCCAGAATTTTCAAATTTTTCTTAATACATATTTGAATAATCCTCTTCAAAAGTTTTCCACACTTCTTATGTTCTCCAGAGCCCCAAATTCTCTAGTTTCTTCGAATTTCTTAAATTTTGTGGTTTTTCTCCACAATTTCAATATTTTTTAACTTCTACGTCTCCAATAATCTACAAACTCTCTATAAATTCTTCTTATTTTCTGAATTCTGTCAAAAAGTTCTTAAATTCTTTACACTTTCTTTGTTCTTCAGAGCTCCAAATTCTCTAGTTTCTTCGAATTTCTTAAATTTTGTGAATTATGTTTATAATTCCAATATTTGTTTTAACTTCTAGATCTCGCAGAATCTAGAAATTCTTTATAAATTCTCCTTATTTTCTGAATTTTCTATAAGTTCTTGAATTTCCCATAGTATTTATGTTCTTCAGAGCTACAAATTCTCTAGTTTCTTCCAATTTATTAAATTTTGTGGTTTCTCTCCACAATTCCAATATTTTTTAACTTCTACGTCTCCAATAATCTTCAAACTCTCTATAAATTCTTATTTTCTGAATTCTGTCAAAAAGTTCTTAAATTCTTTACACTTTCTTTGTTCTTCAGAGCTCCAAATTCTCTAGTTTCTTCAAATTTCTTAAATTTTGTGAATTATGTTTATAATTCCAATATTTGTTTTAACTTCTAGATCTCGCAGAATCTAGAAATTCTTTATAAGTTCTCCTTATTTTCTGAATTGTCTATAAGTTCCTGAATTTCCCATAGTATTATTTATGTTCTCCAGAGCTGCAAATTCTCTAGTTTCTTCGAATCTCTTAAATTTTGTGGATTTTCTCCACAATTCCAATATTTTTTAACTTCTAGATCTCTCAAGATTTCTAAATTCTCTATAAAGTTTCCTTATTTTCTGAATTCTCCAAAAGTTCTTGAATTTTCCACAGTTTCTATGTTCTCTAGAGCTCCACATTCTCTAGTTTCTACAAATTTTCTAAATTCTGTGGATTTTCTCTATAATTCCATAATTTTTTCAACTTCTAGATCTGCCATAATTTCCAAATTCTCGATAAATTTTCCTTATTTTCTGAATTCTCTCCTAAAGTTTTTGAATTCTTTCCATTTTTTATATTCACCAGACTTGCAAATTCTCTAGTTTCTTCGAATTTTCTAAATTCTGTAAATTTTCTCCACAATTCCTATATTTTTCAACTTCTAGATCTCTTAAAATCTCCAAATTCTCTATAAATTCTCCTTATATTCTAAATCCCCCCCAAAAATTCTTGAATTTTCCACACTTTCTATGTTTTCCAGAACTCCAATTCTCTTTATTTTCTGATTTTTTTCCAAAAGTTCTTGAATTCTCCACACTTTCTATGTTCTCTAAAGCTGCAAATTCACTTTTTCTTCGAATTTCTTACATTCTGCGGATTTTCTCTATAATTACAATATTCTTTCAACTTCTAGGTTTCCCAAAATCTTCAATTTCTCTTTAAATTGTCCTTAAATTCTCTAAAAAAAATTTTGAATTCGCTACACATTCATTGTTCTGCAGACCTCCAAATTCTCTAGTTTCTTCAAAATTTCTTAATTCTAGATCTCCCATAATCTTTAAATTCTCCTTATTTTTTGAATTCTCTTAAACAGCTTTTGAATTTTCTACAGTTTCTATGTTCTTCAGTGCTCCAAATTCTCTAGTTTCTTCGAATTTCCTAAATTCTGTGGATTCTCTCTTTAATTCCGATATTTTTTCAATTTCTAGATCCTCCAGAAACTGCAAATTCTCCCTATAATCTGAATTATCTCAAAAAGTTCTTGAATTCTCCATAGTTTCCATGTTCTCTAAAACTGTAAACTCTTTAGTTACTTGGCAATATTTTTTAAACCAAAATCTCCAAATTATCTATAAATTTTCTCCAAAAATTCTTGAATTCTCCAGAGTCTCCATATTTTCCAGAGCTTCAAATTCTCAAATATCTTCGAATTTCCTAAATTCTCTGAATTCTCTTTATATGTATAATTTCAATATTTGTTCAACTTCTAGAACTCCCAGAACCTAAAATTCTCTATAAATTCTCTTTATTTTCTGAATTCACTAAAAATCTTCTTCAATTCTCTACATTTTCTATTTATCTAGAGCTCCAAATTCTCTAATTTTCTTGAGTTTTCTAAATTTTGTGGATTCTTTCTTCAATTCCAATATTTTTTCAATTTCTACATCCTTCAGAATCCCCAAATTCTCAACAAATTCACCCAAAAATCTGAATTCTGTCAAAAAGTTCTTAAATTCTCCAGTTTCTATATTTCCTAGATCTCCAAATTCTTTAGTTTCTTCGAATTCTCTCTATAATTACACAATTTTATGTTATGTTTCTGCTGCAGTCTTCATAACAACTACAAGGGGTTTTGGGTGGTAGTCCTGTAGTTTTATTTTAAGCAGAGATTGCAAATCATTCTCAGGATAATTTTAGCCTTCTTTACGACCACCCCAATAAATCCTCTCACCTTTCCTCGAAGAAAACTCATAATTCCTCGTTGTTAATTCAAATCCCAAGTTTTCAATTTGGCTAAGAAGTTTCACGTTATCTTTAAGAGGTTCCAGAACCTTTGATTAATGCGAATACCGAAGACGTTGTGTAAACTATAAGCCGTCACGCTAATGCCTTCGAGCAATTAGCTTTATTGTTTGTTCCGAGATGATATCCAGGTAAAGACGTTGCTAATTAAATACCAATTCGTAGAAATCTCGACAAAACGTGATCGTGCGCCTCGGTCCGGTCCTGAGCCGACAATAATAATTAATAACGAAAATGCGGCTTGGTCGGATGTTGCCGCTATGAAATTCACTTCCATCCGCTTCATTTCGGACGAAAAAGCCAATTTTACAGCGAAAATGTAATAAAACGCGACGTACAGGTCCGGCGATTGTTATTTTATTACCGCGCACTTTCTTACAGATTTTGGTTTTATGTCAAAACGGATTACGAAAAAAATGTGCTGAAGGTGGGAATTTTCTTCCAAATGACATAAAACGCTTCTATCGTAATTTAAAATTAACTAGGAATTCTGTTGTGTGCGCCACTCGGAATTAACGAAGGTAAACATGACACAAATGATCATAAAGTATGTGCAAACATGTAGAATACATTTACGTATTTGTAGTACAGTGTAAAGGCTCTCAACAGTTGATGTAGTTCTATTAGGGGCACTTTATTTCCATCATGGTCTGGTCTTTTAAACTGCGACGTAAATTTCCTAAATAAACAAGGGGAAATTGATTAGTTTACCTCAAAAGAAACATTTGAAATATCGCGCAACAAAACTTCATCATTTCTTAAATTATTTTCCTGCCACGATTATTCAATTTCGGGCCTTCAGGTGGGCGGCGCAGAATTATTTCCCAAATTCTCTACGTTTGCTGACATTTAATAGGCGGAGAAGCGGTTAGTCCAGTTTCAAAAATGAGAAAAAAAATTGGCCATAATTTCTAATATGCGGAAAAGATGTGCAAAACAGTGACGTAAAGTATAAAAAAAATACATTTTGTTTTTATACCAGAGCTCATTGCTATCGGTCCACTTATTGAAAAGTTAAGTTGGCAGCAGCCCTTAGTGATTTTGATTGGTAACAATTGGCAGCAAAAGCGTTTGACCTTGACGCAACTGTGGCATGCGTAGAAGCTAATCGTCTTTCACAACATTGCCAAAACTTGTTAAATCTCTATTAAAAATCATTCTTTTGCAACAAATTTTTAATTAGTTATTGATTAATACATTAAATTTTGACAACGTGTTAACCTAAAAATCGCTACATTCAATTTTCCCCATATTTTCTCCCTAAGGAATAGAAAGCCTGATTTACACCCAAAAATTTTTGAAAATTTACACAGGATAGTGGACTGATAGCAATGAGCTGCAATGACCCTTATAAAATTTATATACATAGAATAATCATCTTAAAATTGGGATTGATGGGGCAAAAGAATTTTTCATTATTATACATATGTAAATATACAGGGTGTTTTTGAAAGGCATGTACAAACAAGTTCTGCGCTATTTCAGAAGAAGTATGAAGTATGAAAAATCATTTTTTAAATCAAAAACTGACCCCAATCCACGTACTTTCTACGCCACTGGCAAAAAACGCTTGACTTGTTTCAAAAGCTACCAGCAAATCGATTTATTATTCACTTTTAAATCAGTGGCGCCCAAGTAAATTCATTTAAATTTTTGTGTAATTTTATCTCGAAAACAAAGACTTTTACTAAAAAATTTTTCTCTTAATAGGTTCAGTTTGTGACAATTACCACTCTTTTTGTACATCTCTCTCAAAAACACCCTGTATATAAAACGAATCTACAAGTTTAACAAATGGAATAACTATGGCGTAAAAAAACCATTTTATCATGAAGCAATAGATAAAAAAGCTTACTTCATCTATTGTTAGGCACAGTTTTTAATAATATGCAAAAAAAATTGCGAAAACTGGCCAAAAATTAGTTCAGTTGTGTTCATTTGTGTTATGTTAAATGTTTGAAGCCAATAAAACTATTGTTTCTGCCTGCTTCGGCAATACTCTTGACTATAACTATATGAAAAAAATAAATACTTTTTGTAAACAATTTATAAAACTTGAAATTAAAATAACGCCCAAAATTTTAGTTTTATCAATTAAAAAAAAAGTTTTGGGCCTTTTTGCGAGCAGACGTCAAAGTAGGTTCATTCTGATTTTACGAAGATACCTAGGTGAGATACAAAATTGTTGAATTTTATCCCAAACTCGCTAGTTAATTTTTCGACGCGGTGGCATTTTTTTAATGCATTACATTGTAGTTCTTTTTCAATTTTTCAATTTTTTTTTATTGTTTTGTATTGTTTATTAATTAATTAATGGCTGTTTGTTACCGTTCTTTGTCATTCCACATTTGCTTTTTAAGTTTATTTTAAAACAAAACGTAGTTTTTTTACATGCAGCTGTTTTTGTATTTGTAGAAATGAGTTTTATCATGCACAATTGTTAACAATGATGGACAAGTTTTTTCGCAATTTTATTGATATGTGAGCGAGCTTTCGCTATGAGCTTTTCGCGTGAGTACTGTACATAACTAACATTATAACGAATAAAAGTTTAAACAGCAAAAGAAACATTTCTGATGAAAGCAGTATAAAAATATAATCTAGAAGTCTCATGCACTTTTGAAACCCCCTTTAGATGTTGTATTTCCGTCACATCGTATCTACGTGCATTCTGTCAAAATTGGAAACGGTGTCTGCACATACACCATCCAGATCTCCACTTATCATGCATTTATTCCATTCAGTGCTTGAAACGTAGAATAGTTACAAGAAATCCACTGCAACTGCCGATTTACATTCACGTCATGCAACAATGGAACTTTACCTATACAACGGAAGTCGTCATGTGTCCGTTTAATTGAAGCAGCAACGAAGAAAAATATCGTCTTTTCGAAAGGAAAAAAATGTCAGCATCTCGTGTAAAAATGGCGTCCTTTGCAGACCCCAAATTTAATTAATTATTCGGGCTTGTTTTTTTATTATGAATTCGTCTCTTAATTGTTGGATTCGGTCTACCGGAACAGGATCTTTTAATTTACTCTCTGGTCCTTTTCTTTTTATTTAATTGTCAGGGTGTTCTGCTACATTTAATCTTCTCCGGAGAAGGGAAATGTAATGGAACGATCGGAATTAGCATTTTAATGCTCAGGAAGTCGAAAAACGGGAACAGATTCCTGCAAATCGGTTTTACACGTTTATAAAAACAATCTAATTGGTGGCAAGGCATGTCTCACCGCGACCACATTTTTAGGTAGTTACTCAACATTTCTTCTTCTTCTTCTTCATAACCGCATCTATTTTTATCGCCCGTTTCTTATTAATATTCATGAGTCAAAGTGTCGCGTTGTTTAAAGGTCATTAGCGTCCCCCCAAAAGTATGCACTGTAATACTCATAAATTACCACGAGCAGCATTTTCCTGCTGCTCCAGAACATATTTCAGTACTCGTGGTAAGGTAAAATCGCCCACTTCTTATGCATGTCCATGTGCGTACCGCTCCTGCTGGGCATTAAAAAATGCAAGTCCGAATCAGTGACCTCGCTGTTGTACCGCTAAGACAGAGGCGTAGAACAGTTTTGAAACGAAAATGGAAAATCTGAAGGTTTTAGAGATTTGATTAATTTTTTTTTGCCATGGGTTCCGTTAGATGGGTGTCTTTATAATTTGATTGTGTTAAATGGTATCTAAATGAGTTCCTGGTTGAATGAGTGGGTTTTTAGTCAACAATGGCATGTGTGTTAATCGGGTTATGTAATAACGGTTTTGTAATAGGTTTCTTTATTCGGGAGGTGTTTGGTTTTTGTTGGGAAGGTCACGGTGGCTTTTCTTGGGAGTGTAGAAATGCAGGTTTTTTGAACGGTTTACGTGGGGGTGGTGTGATACATTTTTTAGAGCGATAGATCAGTTTCCACTACTCCTTAGCTGTTCTCTTCTCAGGTTGGCCGAACGATTTTCTGGGAATTTTTATTTCCGATTTTCAGGTTATTAACCTAAGGATCTCAAGTTGATTCATTCAAATTCCTTGTTACTTTGTAACTCCTAAAATCTGTGGATTTTCTCTATAATCACACAATTTTTTAATTTTTATAAAATTTCCACATTTTCTATGCTTTCTAGAACTCCCGATTTTTCTTCGAATTTTCTAAATTCTTTGGATTCTTACTAAATTCTATAATATGTATTATTATAATTCCTACATCTCCCAAAATTTGCAAATTTTCCTTATTTTCTGAATTCTCTCAAAAAGTCCCCGATTTCTCTACAGTTCCAGTGTTCTCTAGAGCTACAAATTCTTTATATTCGTTATTTTCTTTTAAATTCCAATATTTTTTCTACTTCTTGACCTCCCAGAATTTCTAACTTCTCTAAATATTATGAAATCTCATAATGCTTATTTTCTAAATTCTCGAATCTAAGTTCCTTCGAATTTTTTAAATTCTGTGAATTCTCTCTAGAATACCAATATTTTTTCAGTTTCAAGATCCTCCAGAATTTCCCAAATTATCTGTAAATTTTCCTTACTTTCTGAATTCTCTTAAAAAGTTCTTAAATTCTTTACAGTTTTTATGTTTTCTAGAGCTTAAATTTTCTAGTTTCTTCGAATTTTCAGAATTCCAAGGACTCTTCTTTTCTGAATAATTTTAATTCCCTTGATAATTTTTTGAATTCTCCACAGTTTCTATAAATTTTGTTGTACTGCAATTTCTCTAGTTTCTTCACATTTGCCTAATTCTGTAGATTCCCTCTATAATTCTAATATTTTTTCAATTTCCAAAACCCCCAGAATCTCTAAATTGTCCCTATAATCTAAATTCTTTAAATAAGTTCTTGAATTCTTCTCAGTTTATATGTTTTCTAGAGCACCAAACCTTTAGTTTTTTCAAATTTTCTAAATTCTGTATATTCTCTCTTCAATTTCTATAATTTTTCAACTTTTAGATCTCCCAAAATCTTCAAATTCTCTGTAAATTATCCTTATTTTCTGAATTCTCTCAAAAAGTTCTTAAATTCTCCACATTTTCTAAGTTTTCTAGAGCTCCAAATTCTCTATTTCCTTCGAATTTCCTGAATTCTGTAGACTCTCTACAATTCGAATATTTTTTAACTTTCAGATCTCTCAGAAAATTCACATTCTCTATAAGTTCTCCCTAATTTCTGAATTATCTAAAATTCTCTTGATAACTTTTGGAATTCTGTTCAATATTCGCTAGAGCTCCTCCAAACTCTCTAGTTTCTTCATTAACTCTTTATTTTCTAAGTTCTAATTTTTCTATTTCTAGATTCTCCCGAATCCCCAGTTTTCTATAATTTTTTCTTATATTCTGAATTCTGTAGATTCTCTATATAATTCTAATATGTTTTCAACTTCTGTATCTTCCAAAATCTCCAAAAGTTTTTGAATTCTCCACAGTTTCTATGTTTTCAAGAGTTCCAAATTCTTTAGTTTCTTCAAATTTTATGAATTCTGTAGATTATTTCTATAATTCCAATAATTTTTCAACTTTTGTATCTCCCAAAATTTTCAAATTGTATATAAATTCTTCTTATTTTCTAAAATCTCTCAAAAAGTTCTTAAATTCTCCACAGCTTTTATGTTTTCTAGGGCTCTGCATTCTCTAGTTTCTTAGAATTTGCTGCATTCTTTGGATTCTCTCTATAATTCCAATAATTTTTTAGCTTCTATAACTCCCAGAATCTCTAAATTCTCCGTATTTTATGAATTCTCTAAATTCGCTCAATAAGCTCTAGAATCCCCAATTTTGTTCTCTAAATCTCCAAATTCTAAAGATTCTTTGGATTCTATAAATTCTCTTAGTTTAATAGAAAATTTCTGAGTCATTTCTATGAAAAGCTGATCCCAGAGAAAAGAAAAACAAATATTTTCAAATTAACAAACCCAAAAACCTAAAAAAACTTCATAAGTCAAAAAAACTAAAAAAAAGACAACTTGAAGAAATCAGAAATGAAAATGGTCAAGTTAAAAAAGCTGAAAACGCTCAAGTCATAACCAATAATTCTAACATATCAAGAGGTACCAACTTCTAAATTTAAAACACAAAAGAATTCTCCTGTCACCGGTACAAATTACCAATTAGTCACCACTTAAAAAACTACAGTCGAACCCCAATTAGTCAAGATTCCATTGTAGCTCCTCCAGTGATTTACAACCTGGCGCTATATTTTCCATTAAGTGCCATTAAAGTCGTTCGACTTTAACTTAGTTTTACAGCGAAGTGAACACAATAAAGTCGTACAATTAATGTTTCGTTTCACCATTTTTACGTCCTTCGAGTTCTCTGGGAACGCCCGGAGCGCGGTTATGTCAACTTCTCTTCGAACTTGTGCTTGTTCTATGCTTTTGAAATTTTTATTTGATTTGAGGCGGAAACTTGGCGCAAGTCCACTACAAGATATTTGCATTATATTGGGGACTTTGCGGATTCGAGTTGTAATTGAAGAAAACATGGGAATCTTGGAAGAAAGTTTTTGATGTAATTGTCTACATTACACTGATAATTACACATATCTTGTTAACACGACGAGTTTTTCTTTCTCTTCGCTTCACCGGGAAGCGGATTTGCATATCCGACTTTCCTTTGGAGGGGTGAAGAAGCGCCCCAAATTTCATGACCGCAAGTGTACTATAATTAATCAGTAGGATGTAAAATAAAAGAGTTGTTTTTATGAAAATTCACAATGCGCTTCCATTAAAATTGATCAGTGCTGATGCATCCAATTAGTACAACGACAGCTGTCCGATAAAATACATATTTCCGATTCGTTTATCGAAATATACAGTAAAACGTTATATTTATGTGCCTGGGTTGGGGGTGGTTTTTACCGCTTCGCGGGTGCACAATAAAAGCCACAATTCATGGCACGAGGGGGTAAAAAAATCTTCCCTGATATGTCCTAGTTTCGCTGCTAATCATCGCATTCATTACATATTTTTCCGCCCTGAATAAGCCAAATTGCTGACATCCACGTGTCGCCTCCCCAATTGGCCAATTGTGGTCCCAATCACACTCCTCTTCTCTGTCGGTATTAGAAAAGGAATTATTACTTGCATCCACCGATAAACGTGGTGATTTATTACAGGGTATAAATGACGTAATGATCGACTTGGGGGTTGTGCACCACCACCGGATAAATCGCTAAATTATTGACGTCATTCCGGGGTAATGCACACCTTTGAGATTATGAAGGAGAATAATGTAGAGATATGCTATTACTAACACTAACTAATTGCTTTTAGGTTGGCAATGTTTTATTCTTAGCGCGGTTTAATTAAATTGACATTCGCAGGATCGGGTTTAAGCAGGGGTGTAAGGTGACGGGATTATCATAATGTATGGGTAAAAAACACGAAAAATTGAAGAAACCTGTATTACCGTCGCGCAACAAATGGCGGATAAACGCCAACATTATCTATTTAAGTGTCTTAGAAACGAGCTTTGTCGTTGTTTTTAACACCGTCGTTAACATCGGCGACAGTTTTACGACGTCTTCTCTTTTGCATTATACAAATCGTCGCTTGTTCTAAATAAAAAGGAATAAAAAATGGGCGATGAGAGACCTATTATCAAAACATCCCGACAAGAATAAAATATGATGAATGAGGATGTCCGTCAAGGATATACTCGTGTAAGCTTTGTTTCCGCAACAATAGGACATTATCCTTCGAAATTCGGGGTCGTTACGAGGGATAAGTGATTGAATGTATTCCACCTACATCATTATATCTTCATCAGGGAGACGAAACGTCGACATGATTGATAGTTAGAATATTGACGAAAACTAGAAACGACGTCACCAAAAAAAAAAACAAAACCTGAAAAAAATCTCAAAAAAAACATTGAAATCTCCCAACTTGTTAATCTGAACACTGAAACACCAGAAAAGTCCTTTCAAAAGTTTTACGATTTTCAGATTAAATAATTTAAATAGATTCAATTCTGGATGTCACAAACAAAGCTGAAAAACTCATTACTGAAACAACCTGAAAACTTATAATTTGTCTAGCAAAACGAAATGTCAACTGGATAAAGAAGTAAAAGAAAACAGAGATTTGTTTATTTGAACGCATTGAAATTCCAAGAGTAAAAATTATGATATTCTGAAATTCAATGAGAGAGCAATCAGAAAATCTCAAAATTTAAAATAATTCAATCAAGCAACCTGAAAATTTAAATTTCATATCCCAAAATCCGTTTAACAATCAAACATATCTGAACAATTTAAGCCTCAATAGAAATTGAATAAAGGAAAACTTCACCTTCACGTCTCTGAAATTTAGTCTAAAAAGCCTGAAATATTTCAGATTCTTAAATTAATTTAGCAACCTTAAAACCTTGTAAGCAAAACAAGGTTGTGAAGTTATTAATTTTGCAGCTTGTCAATTTTTAGGTTTTTAATTTTTGAAATTTACGATTCTGAGGCTTAGGCTAAGATTTTCATATTCTAGGATTTTCAGAGGTTCTCCATCTTTTCAGGTTTTCTGATTCTCAGCTCTATAATTCCGCAAGTTTTTCAGGTTTTTACACACCTACTCAATTTCTTTTCTTTGTTATCAATATAATTTAGAATTTTCTAGTTACATTTTGCGCAAATTTTAAGATTATTTAGTGCTGGTGCTGCTTAGTTTCTCAAATTGTTAGGTGCAAAGCGTCTAAAATTTATAAATTCCGAGGTTTTCCATTTTTTTTTATTGTTAATATTTCAAATTTACCCATCTTAAAATTAGGTTTAGGTTCTTATTTTTCAGTTTTTTAAATTTTCAGGTTTCAAAGTGCTAATGGCATTTGTTCTCTGATTTACCAAATCTGTGATGCTCGGTATTTCTGCAAGTTTTCGTATTTTAAGCATTCTAATTTCTCAGTTTTTGATTTTTTTTATTCTTCCAGATTCCCAGATTTTATTTCACATTTTCATGTTTTAAGGTCCAAATTTTCAAAATTTCTTTGCTTTTCTAAACCAATAAATTAGTTCAATGACAATAATCTGACAAAACTTGCAGATGACTTGTAAACTGAAACCTCAAATATTTCAGTTTTTCAGATTTTGAGATTATAGTGCTGGTGGTGCTCATTTTCTCAGGTTCTTAGCTTCTTAGGTTTTTAGATTTTAAGCTTCTAAAATATATTTTTTAATATTTCAAATTTACCATTCTCAGAATTAGGATTAGGTTTTTATTTTTCAGTTTCTCAGGTTTTCAGGTTTCAAAGTGCTGATGGTTTACTTTTCAGGTTTACCAATCCTCTGGCGCTCAAGAATTCTGAAGATTTTCAGATTTTTAGGTTTCCAGCTTCTCAGTTTTTTATTTAGGTGTTTTATTATTTTAGATTCCCAAATTTTATTTTACATTTTTTAGTTTTTAGGCCCAAATATTCAAGATTCCATTGGTTTTCTAAACTAATAATAATCTGTTCAAGAATTTGACGAAACTTTTAAATGACTTGTAAACTGAAACCTTAAATATTTCAGATTTTCAGTATTTGAAATTATTTAGTGCTGGTGGTGTTCAGTTTTTCAGATTCTTCACTTTTTTGAATGTTAATATTTCAAATTTACCATTCTTAGAATTAGATTTAGGTTCTTATTTTTCAGTTTCTCAGATTTTCAGGTGCTGATGGTTTACTTTTCAGGTTAACCAATCCTCTGCTGATCGATAATTCTGCAGATTTTCAAATTTTAAGGTTTTTAGCTTCTCATTTGTTTAATTTATTTCATTACTTTAGAATCCCGCATTTTATTGTACATTTTCATGTCTTCACGCCCAAAGTTTCTGAATTTTTCCGGTTTTCTAATTCAAAATGATTCGTTCAAAAATCTAACAAAACTAACAGAAAACATAAATATTTCCGATTTTTAAATTGTGAGATTATCTAGTTTTGGTGATGATCAGTTTTTCAGATTTTTAGATTCTAAGCTTTTGAAGGTAATAATTTCCGAGGTTTTCACTTTTTTGAATGTTAATATTATTTCCAATTTACATTCTCAGAATTAGGTTTGGATTCTTATTTCTCAGGTTCTCAAGTGCTTTAGTTCCCAGATTTACCAATTTTCTGTTGTTCGATAATTCTGCAGATTTAGATATTTTGAGGTTTTCAGCTTCTCAGTTCTTTTATTTTTTTTATTATTTCAGATTCCCAGATTTTATTTTACATTTTCATGTTATTAAGCCCAAATTTTCTAGGTTTCTTTGGTTTACTAAACCAATAATCTGTTTAAGAATCTGACGAAAATAACAGATGTCTTTGTATCCCGAAACCTTAAATATTCTAGATTTTGAGATTATTCAGTGCTGGTGGTGCTCAGTTTTTCAGACTCTTGAGATCTCAGGTTTTTAGATTTTAGGCTTCTGTTCATAATTTCCAAAATTTTCCACTTTTTTAAATGTTCGTATTTCAAATTTACCAGAATTAGGTGTAGGTTTTTAATTATCAGTTTCTCAGGTTCGAACCAAAAGAGCAAAAATCTGCGTCAATCATCAGAAAAATCCCTCCCGCCGCCCTCTTTCATCCCGTTGCCAATCAGAACCGTATTGATAAAAACCCTCAATCAATATAAAGTCCGTTCCTGCTCCAGGACCTCGCAACCATAAATACGTCTTAATGAGCGGCACTTATTCCGTCCTTGTACCTCCCTTTTTCCGAATGTTGTTTTCTTGTCTCTTAATAGCACACACCCTTTGCCTCCGCAAGATGCAACAATGAACGTCCGATCGTCAGCAACAGCAGGATCGGCAGGATTCAACTCAGTAGCCGCTGCAGGATCGCGCAATCCTCCCGCCTTCGTTCGCTCATTCCGTGTTCACCTTCTCCTGCAGCAGCAGGCAGGGTCACTTTTCTTCCAGTCACAATTGAACCGGTGCCGCGAACGTTCACTTCTTCGTCGTCCGAAAATTTCACTTTCTCGTCCGGTGTCAAAGAAGCAACGGTTTTTTTCAGGTTGTCGTCGCGAGTGATGACATGAAGTAGTGTTATGTGTTTGGTTTTTTGTTTGTTTTGTGTTTTGTGTTGACAACTGCACCAGGATGAGGGTTGTGTTGATGTGGGGAGTGATTGCATCGATTTGCCTCGTTAAGGCTGCACAAGGTGAGATATTGTAGTAAGAGCTGTTGCAAGACAAACAAAAACTTATTTCAAAATTTTCTCCCAAATGGAATTTACATGTAATCGCGCTTTCCAATTTCCGATCAATTCGTGTCATTTCTGGTCGTCTCGGAGGACGACCCATTCATGAACACGGCCGTCCTTGATCATCGTTCCGCAACGATTCCTAAACGCTTATTATGTCATTTCTTGTTTTCCGCGTTTAATCCACATACGTTTCTTCAATAAGGAAGTCTTGAAAAATGACAGGTGTGGTTTGATATTGACTGTCACCTTTGACTAGAAAGGAATTTTTTTTGTTAAATGGAATGTTGTAATTTTACGGGCGTGGAAAGGATTATTGCAGATATAGAAACTTGTGTAAAGTGGAATTCCGCCCTTGAATCGGTAACGACTGACATTTATGAATAAGTTCTAACATTAACGCGGTTAACGGTAAAGTTGAATCGCTTTTGCGTGAGGTGTTGATAGATAGAGGTTTGGAAATTGAAAGTTGCATCAGGATTGCAGGATCGAGGTTTCCGAGGTTCCGAGCGGCGGAAATCTCGAGCTATCAAACGCATTGGCACAGAAATTTTGCTTTCTGAGCCAAATTTGGAATTCTCAGTTCGCTCTGGATCCATTTTCTCGGTTCTCAGGTTTATTTACGACTAAAACATTTGATATTTCCCTGAAAAACTGAAAAAACTTATTTTAAAAATTAGTCAGAAAACCACAAAATTGGCAATTTTAATGACTTTGGGCGAAATTTTAGTAAAAAATTCTTTAAAAATATTTATAAACTATTAACTCAAAATTTTTCGGAGTTATCTAAACCCTAAAAAAAATTAGTTCTAAAAATGCTTCTTGAACTTAACTACAATGTTTCTGTTCTTTAAATTGAAAAAATTTAAACATTCTAGCTGAAAATAGCATCAAATTTAGGCAGAAAACTTTCAGAATAAATAATTGGAATTAAAACTTGAAAATTTTGGAATTCCAGAAGCTGAAAAAATTGTCGAATTAGAGTTAAAAAATCAAAAATTGAGTAAATCAAATACTCTGCAACATTTCCAAAAATACGTAAATTTCCGTAAATTTCAATCAAAATTGAATATGAACAAAATCTGAAAACCTTTGTAAACTTTACACTTAAAATTTAGAACTTTTAAAAACTTTCTGGCTGAAAAACAGCAAAATTAAGCTGAAAACTTTCAGAATAAGAAATTGGAATTTAACTTGAAAGTTCTGAAATTCGAGGAGCTGAAAAAATCGTCAAATTAGAGCTAAAAGTAAGAAAATTTGTGAGCTTAAAAATCCTGAAAATTTACTTTGCAATGTAAATTTAAAAATTCTGGAATTCGAGGAGTTGAAAAATCATCAAATGAGAGTCAAAAATTCTTAAATTTTTCAAAAACTACCACGTAAAAAGTGAGCTTGAAAAAAATTCCGAAAACGTTTGTAAAATTTACATACACTTAAAAAATTTGAACTTTTAAAGACTTTTTAGCTGAAATAGCAGCAAAATTAAGCTAAAAACATTCAAAATAATAGCTTGATAATAGCTCGATAATTCTGAAATTCGAGGAGCTGAAAAATTCATCAAATTAGAACTAAAAAAAGGAAAATCGGTAACTCAAAATCCTGAAACTTTTCAGAAATGTCACAATTTTCCATGTAAGTGGGCCTAAAAAATAAAAATCTGAAAACGTTTGTAAAATGTGCATAATTTTGAGACTTTCTGGGTAAAAAAACAGCAAAATTAAGCTTAAATCTTTCAAAATTAGAAATTAGAATGTAAACTTGGGAGTTTTGAAATGCAAAAAGTTGAAAAAATCGTCAAAAAATGTGGAAAAATTGGGAACTCAAAAATCCAATAACTTTTCAAAAGCCTGCAAATTTCCAAGTAAAAACTAAGCTTGAAATTCAGAATTTACATTTAAAATTTTTGAACTTTCAAAGACTTTCTGGCTCGAAAACCAGCAAAATTAAGCTAAAAACTCTCAGAATAAAAATTTGAAATTCAAACTTAAAAATTCTGAAACAAAAGCAGCTGAAAAATTCATCAAATTAGCGCTAAAAAATGAGGAAAATTCGGAAACCCAAAAATCCTGAAACTTCCAGTTAAAACTGAAGCTTGAAAAAATTCAGAAAACAATTAAAAAATTAAAAATTTTTAACTTTCAAAGACTCTCTGGTTGGAGAACGATCAAATTACGCTCAAAACTTTCGGAATAATAAATTGAAATTCAAATTTCCAAATTCTAAAATTCAAGAAGCTGACAAATTCGCCAAATAAAAATTAAAAAATATGGAAATCCCGGTAACGGAAAAATCCTGAAATTATTCAGTTTATAGTTTCAGTCGCGAATTTTCAAGTAAAAACTGAGTTTTAAAAAATTGTCAAAACGTTTCTAAACTCTAAAGACTTTCTAGGTGAAAAAACAGAAAAATAAGGATGAGGACTTCTTGTATAAGAAATTGGGAAATCTGAAATTTAAAGGGTTGAAAAAAGACGTCAGATAGGGGAAAAAGACGGTATTTTACCAGAAAACTGAGAAAAACCTACAAACTCTAGACAAATTTTGAACATTTGCCAATTTGTAGCGATAAATTGAAACTGCAACTGAACACTTCATGCATTCAACGACTGTCTAATTGAAAAATAAAACAAGAATTTGCACGCTGCAACCTGAGAACCATGTTGCCTGAAAATCTCCAATTAATCGCGACAAATTCAAACTGAAAACAACCCCAAAAAGGTCCATCCGCTTTTAAAAACTCGGACAAATGAACTCTTTGAAACCTGAGTCCGAAACTAAAAAAAATGACTGGACAAATTAAAACCTAGCAAATGCTCTCTCATTGTTTGTAGAGCTTCGTGAATAATTCGTAGCCCCAAAAATGGTCGTGGTCAGCCAACGCAGACCCGGAATTAATGAAATTTTCATCGAATCCCGTAAAAGGTCCGTTCTTGAACAACATCAATTAAGCATTTTAATTATATTCGATAATAACTGAAAGTATTCACCGCTTTGCTAATGAAGCTATAAATATAATAATAACATGAAATATAGGTGGGCGGTTAATACAGGAGCACCAACACACAAAAAGAAAAATTTCCGGTTTTTTGCACCTGTTAATAATAGGTAATTCGTTAACCAAGCAAAAAGTCCCTGCACGCTCCATTTCATAACCGACTTTTGTTTATTTAGTATTTATCGTCATGCCATATTGATCATACTTTCTATAAAATGCCGTATTGGTGCATTTTTGCAATTGCTAGAAAGCAGGTCTAGATAATTGTCTGCGCCAAGAAAAAAGGAAAATCGATACCGAGGAGAAAAACCCGAGAAATTCAGTACCACTCTGAATTTTTGAGCAAGGTTAGTGAAAGTCGCGAGGGCTGTTGCGTATTTATTTCCGGTGACGAAGATATGTGTCGAGATAAAACGTCGGGGGGTGGAAATTCCTCTCCGGCCTCCAACTTTTTAATCTCTCAATATGTTATTAACGGAGATAAAACTTTATCATCGTTGGACCCATCTTAAAAAGGCGATAAATTTGCACTGTCATTCCGCTCCGTTCCCATAAACTTAATCCCTAACACATCGCTTTCATTATCCTGAATACAGTTTATTGTTCCTTGTCAAGATTCAGGCTCGCTCTATTTCACGAAGCGCTATCGTAGTCAAAAGCTCAAGTTTTAAGCTTTCAGTTATGACATTATCGTTGTTGCTGTTCTGTCATGCAGGAATAATACGTTTCATGTACTACGGCTCGGAATTGTTGTGTTCAATCAAATTTTTCATAACCAATTTGTAAATCTCTAAAAGACATTACTTGCAATCAGAAAAGTCCCTAATTAAATTAGGCTAATTGGTCCGTCATCAATCTGGATTTGCTCTGGACGAGTTTCGCCAACATTTCCGATCCAATAAATTCAATAACAGAGCGGCGCTGATTGTATTTGCTCATATTAAAAAATCCAAATGGAAGGAAACCTCGCTCGCTTGTTTACCAACTGATTTTAACGTAATAAAATTCCAACGAAATTTGTTTCCAATTGCATAGAAATTTCTTCAATAGAATGGAAATTATTATCAACGTGACACAAAACTGTTATTAAGAGCAAACGCGCTCGCCCAAGCCTTGGAACGAAAGGTTAAATCGTTGACTTTCTCTTTCAGTTTACATTTTTCCCCACCTTTGTCTCGGCGATTACAAAAACTCTGATATTTAAAAGGTTTTTAAGATGCCGAACTAATTATTTTACTCGGATTTCGTTTAATTAGCGGGATAATTAACAGTCAAGTGGTGAGGTATTCGGAGGTTTGTTAAATCTAATTCCTTGTTTATCATTCGAATTAAATTTCGTTCATTAGTTTCGCGTCACGTAAAACTGGGGATTTATTGGTTATGTTGTTGGCTCACGTACGGTCCGATTTGTTTGCGGTCGCCATTGCAATGCATTTTTATTCGCCCGAGGGAAATAATCGATGGCTTTGCTGGAAATTCCGAAATGGATAAATCGAATTCAATTTGGGCAGTTCCAGGGATTTCAGGTGATCCGTTTTTTACAGAACTTAATTCAGACAAAGTGAAATTTTCAGGTTTTTTTTTAATTTTCAGTTTTCTGACTAACATAATTGAAGAATTTCATTATCTAGACCCTGAGAAAATAAAATTGAATTTTACTGAATATCCTTTTAAAAATTCATCTTAAAATTAAACATTTAGCTTAAAAACATCAATTTTACTCTGAAAACTTTCAGAATAAGAAATTGGTATTGGAAGTTTTGGATTTCTAGAAGCTGAACATTGTAGAATTAAGAGTTAAAAAATAGAAAATTCGTTACAAATAAAACTTTTCCGAAATTATGCGATTTGAATTATGAAAATACATGAAATTTTTTGTAAACTTCTAATGTAAAAATTTTGAACTTTTAAAAAGTTTCTGGCTGAAAAATTACCAAAATTAAGCCGAAGACTTTCAAAATAAGAAATTGGAATTTCAACTTGAAAGTTCTGAAATTCAAAGAGCTGAAAAATTCGTCAAATTAGAGTTAAAAAATGAGAAAAATTCGGCAACCCAAAAATCCTGAAATTTTTCAGAAGTCTTGCGAGCTTTCATGAAAAAATTGAGCTTGAAAAATTCCGTTTGTAAAATGGGAGACTAAATTAAAAAGTTCTGAAATTCGAGGGGCTGAAAAATTCGTCAAATAATGTGGAAAAATCGGTGACTCAAAAATTCTGAAATTTTTCAGTAGTTCGCAAATTTCCATGATAAAATTGAGCTTGAAAAAATTCCGAAAACGTTACACATAAAATTTTCAACTTTTAAAAACTTTCTGGCTAAAAACAGCATAATAAAGTTAAATTGAACAATTTTAGAATAAGAAATTGGAAGTTGAACTCAAGTGCTGAAATTCGAGAAGCTGAAAAATTCGTTAAATTAGAGCTACAAATTCGGTGAACTGAAAATCCTACAACTTTTCAGAAATGTCACAAATTTTCATGTAAAATCTGAGCTTGGAAAAATTCTGAAAATGTAAGTAAAATTTACACATAAAAAATTTGAACTTTCGAAGACTGGTTAGCTGAATAAATAGCAAAATGAAGCTGAAAACTTTTAGAACAAGAAATTAGAAATGTCGGTAACTCAAAATTCGTCTCAAAAATAAAAAACCAAAACTCAAAAATCCTGAATTTTTCCAGCAAGTCGCAAATTTCCATGATAAAAATTTTGTTTGTAAAATTTGCAAATGAAAATTTTGAACTTCTAAAGACTTTATGGTTGAAAACAGCAAAGTTAAGATAAAATTTCTAAGAACTGAAAAACTTGTAGAATATTGGAGTTAAAAAAATGGAAACTTCGGTAATCCAAATATACTGAGACTTTTGTGAAATTATGAGAATTTCCACATAAAAATTGAATCTGAACAAAATCTGAAAACCTCTGTAAACTGTACCTACACTTAAAATTTAGAACCATTAAAGACAGCAAAATTAAACTGAAAACTTTCAAACTAACAAATTGAAAGTTCTGAAATTATCCAAGCTGAAAAAATCGTCAAATTAGGTTTATTGGTCATGTTGTTGGCTCACGTGCGGTCCGATTTGTTTGCGGTCGCCATTGCAATGCATTTTTATTCGCCCGAGGGAAATAATCGAAGGCTTAGCTGAAAATTCCGAAATAGACAAATCGAATTCAATTTGGATAGTTCAAGACATTGAAGTGATCAGTTTTCTTTAGAATTTAATTCAAAGAGACTGAAAATTTCAAAACTTTGACTTTTCTGGATTTCATGAATCAAATATGAAACACGGGCGGATCAAAATTTAATTTTCTCAGATGCTAGGAGAATTTTTGCCGTAAAAATTTTAGTTTGTTATCCAAGAACTGTCATTTGCGAGTTTTCTGACTAGAAGATCCGCCTAATGACAATTTTAGAGCGTCTCGTCGTCTTAGACGTCGGTAAATTCCAACAATCTCTTTTATTGATTAAATTGTCACGACGTTTGAGCAGCTAAAATTGATGCGTTCCGATCAACAAGTTGTTATTAACTGCAATGATTGATCGGGGGTGTGACGGGGGTTGAGAATCAATTAGGTCCTTGCTACTAAACCTAATCAATTAAATAATCAAGAAGGATGGATTAAAAAGTGACTATAAATAATAATTAAAAGTATATTTTTCTCACTCTAGCAGGGTGTCGAGCTCATTAATCAAGCTCAGTTATCAGCTTTATAAAATTAATGCCGATACATTAGATTCTGAGAATAAAAGCAGCACGATGAAGACGAACACGAAATGGATTTATAAGGTTTCTTGCGGTGGCCAACAACGTCCGACGATTAATTACATGCTCGATTCAGATGTTTACTTTGAAGGCTTTTTCTGAGATCTCGATTGTACGAAAGAATGGAGAAAAACGCGCAGGTGGACAAGAAACGATACGAAAATTGAGGCTTCTTCAGGTGTTATGTAACGCAATGATGAAACTTCTATAAGTATGTTAGTAGTAATGACAAAAAATGATTATACAACTCTTAGATAATTAAAATCAATAAATATTTTTACACTCACGCAATACTATTGAAAATGTGAGAAACGCAACGCGATATTTATAGCCCGTGATCACAGCAAGCATGGCCGAATTTCCCAGCCTTCTAGACCGCCGGTGTTTTTCTAGGAATTTTCTTCTTTATCTCCACCTGGAGCCACAGTGGCGACAGATTTCCCCCAAAACGAGGAGTTCAGTGACAGCGGATAAAATCTTACGAGCTGTGTTTCATAGTTGCGCGGAATTCTCTAAATATTCCGAGTGTATGCGGAAATATCCTAAAATATTCAGAGATGGGAGAAGCCGAAACAAACATTTCAGAGGATTTTGAAATAATTTTCCGATCTCCGCACTCGTTTTGAGTGAGTGGATTAATAGGCACTAGAAAAAATAGCATACAAAACTTTCCAGCACTGTTTTAATGAAATTTTCTACATCCGATGCGTTAAGAGCTTCTATTAAGATACGATTTTTGATTTGGACTTGGAGGCCCCTTGGTCAGACCGGCGGGCGACAGATTTCCCCCCAATCGAGTTCGGTGACAGCATATAAAAGCTTACGAGCCGTATTTCATCTTTATGCGATTACGATGCAAATAACTTATTGTCGACAGATCTTACTTTAGAAAAACCGAATTGATGAGTTCGTTCGTCTTTCGTCGGGTTAATCACGGTTATCAAACCCTGCGCAACATAAATTGGACGTCGCAGGAGGTAGATTAGAATCCTGGTGCAAAAATGCAGCAGGAAAAACCCCCGCAATCATTAAAGGATTGTAGGAAATTCCAACAAATGAGACAGGAATGATCAGGATTATGTCTCGTTTCAGTGAATTGTTGCTTCCTTACTCGCGCTCAGGACATAAAATGTCTAGAAACGTTTTCGTTAATGCCAGTTAACATTGATTTTCGGGATGAGGGAAAAAAGAGGCTCGGATTTTCAAGTTACGGCTTGTGTTGGCAGGTCTGTGAAAAGTGACAGTTGAACCGCGCGCTACCAACTTAAAAAAAGATCAAAGGAGTGGTGTTTTCTCCACAACAACGCCACACTGCACATTTCCTTTTAAATAAACAAAACGTAATAACGCCTGAAAAGTTCCTGCGAGTCGAACTGTACCGACTTTTTTAACTGCGTTCTCTTTTATCGCATTTCCATGGAAATTTATTCGCTTGAAGCCGAGTATCTGTGTTCTTTTTATACATATTCGAGATATTTCCTTGGATTAGTTTAGAGAGGACAAATCCGCCGAACGGATGCATGCACTCAGAAAAAAAACCTAATTTAATCAATACCGCCCCTATCTGTGGTACCGAACGTAAAAACAGTCCCGCTTTTCGAATAATTGCATTAGAAAGGGGTGAACAGAATTCATTAAACCACATCAAAGACGGCTGTGTCAAGGCGACATTTTACACCCTCGTCGTGGATGCTAAAACAATTGCTAGGTCGTTTCGCGCAGATGACGCTTATTTATAAACCTACAACTACTACAAAGTCGCCTTACGGCCCTCGGGAAAAAAATCCGCTAGTAACCGGAGCGAAACCGCGTTTTCAGCAGGTGTCGCATATAAATTCGTTACGCAATTATAAACTGGTTCGAGTTGAACTTGTGAATAATGTTCAAAGTCAGCAGGATCCCCAATATCATTTTTTTACCATGATGGTTAGCCGCGCACGTGGTTTCGTGGAAAATCAAGAGAAATTGATGAAGGAGGAGGAGCAGTAATGGCGTTAATCTGGGAAATAAACGGCTGTTTTATCAATATTTGCACGAGTGTAGGTTCTGTTTGCAAAAGACAAACTGTACCTATGGTGAAATGGGGAAATGCACGTAGAAAGTATAATTGCGGAAAAATGAATGGAAGGTATTGTCAGTTATCTAGTTATGGGTCGTAGAAAGTGACAAACTGCGGGCCGCACGATGAGGGAAAAGTGAGGAAAGCCGGGGCTAAGTGAGTTACGAATTTTCGTTTGTCGACGGGACGATATGTGGGAAAATAGAGAAACGCTGATAGAGAAAAATCTTGGAATTTTATTAAACTACACCAAAGTTCAGAAGGCTTGCTCTCCATTTTTGTATTCCATTTTAGACAAAACTAGAAATTACATACTTTTTTAAATACCCAGAATTATTTAAATTAGACAAAAATTTCAAGCCAAAAACTAAACATTTTCAACTCTTTTTATTAAAATTCGTATCTTTGTTAGTTTTAACATTATGACAATGAAAGTTGGGGAGGTCACTATTTCTAAAGTGCTTATTAACTCTGCCAAAATCCAATATTTTAGAACAAAAACTACAGATTTCAGAAAATTTCAATCTGGGATAAACTAAAAATGTTCTACTTTTTTTCATTAAAATTCGTATCTTTGTTACTTTTAAGTTACGACAATAAAATTTGGGGAGGTTACTAATTCTAAACTGTTAATTAACTATGCCAAAATCCAATAGATTAAAACAAAAAATACCGATTTTAGAAAATTTCATTTTAGGACGAACTAAAAGTTTTCGACTTTTTTCATTCAAATTTGTATCTTTGTTACTTTTTTAATTATGACGATAAATTTAGGGATGTTACTAATTCTAAACTGACAGTTACCTAACTGTGCCAAAATCCAATAGTTTAGAATAAAAAATCCAGATTTTAGAAAATTTCATTTTATCACGAACTAAAAATTTTCGACTTTTTTTTTATTAAAATTCGTATCTTTGTTAGTTTTTATATAATGACAATGAAATTTAGGGAGGTCACTGTTTTTAAAGTGCTCATTAACTCTGTCAAAAATCCAATATTTTAGAACAAAAAATACACACTTTAGAAAATTTTATTTCAAGACGAACCAAAAAATTTAGACTTTTTTTTATTAAAATTCGTATCTTTATTAGTTTTTAGGTTATGACAATAAAATTTTTAGAAGTTACTATTTGTAAAGTGCTTCTTAACCATGCCAAAACCTAATAGTTTAGAACAAAAAATACTGACTTAGAAAATTTCATTTTAGGACGAATTAAAAATTTTCGACTTTTTTCATTAAAATTCGTATGTAGGTATGTTAGTTTTAAAATTATGACAATAAAATTTGGGATGGTCACTATTTCTAAAGTGCTTATTAACTCTGCCAAAATCCAATATTTTAGAACACAAACTACAGATTTTAGAAAATTTCAATTTAGGACGAACTAAAAATTTTCGACTTTTTTTATTTAAATTTGTATCTTTGTTACTTTTTTAATTATGACGATGAATTTGGGGATGTTACTTATGCTAAACTGTCAATCAACTGTGCCAAAATCCAATAGTTTAGAACAAAAAATGCAGATTTTAGAAAATTTCGATTTAAGACAAACTAGAAATTTTCGACTTTTTTTTATTAAATTTCGTATCTTTGTTAATTTTTAAGTAATGACTTTGAAATTTGGGGAGATTACTATTTCTAAAGTGCTCATTACCAAAATCCAATGTTTTAGAATAAAAATACAGATCTTAGAGAATTTCGTTTTAGAACAAACCAAAAATTTTCCACTTTTTTGCCATCAAAATTCGCATCTTTGTTAGATTTTAAGTTATGACAAACAAATTTGGAGAGGTTACTATTACTAAAGTGCCAAAATCCAATATTTTAGAACAAAAAATACAGATTTTGGAAAATTTCATTTTAAGACGAACCAAAAATTTTCGACTTTTTTTTATTAAAATTCGCATCTTTGTTAGTTTTTAAGTTATGACAATCAAATTTAAGGAGGTTACTTTTTCTAAAGTCTTCATTAACTGTGCCTAAATGCAAAACTCTTTGACATTCCAAATATTAAAATATTATTCAAAATATTCTAAATACCAATAGACCGAAAACAGAGCAAACCGAAAGCAAAAGCGAAAGAAAGTGTAAAATTGCCCCAGAAAAATTCGGAGCCCGGCCCTGCCCCCATCAGCATAGAAAGTCCCCTCATTTATTCATCTTCGCGTTAATTTTTCCTGTCATTAGCGGCCATTGTACGTCGTAAATCTTTCTATCTCCGGCGAAAATGAAATCGGAAATATTCAAATCGTACGCATCAAACGAGTCTTCTAGGTCATGCAACTTTCATCTCCGATTTTTCCATTCATTTAAGTAAAAGTACAACGTAATCCGCGACTTTTTGCCAGATCCAGAACAGAAAAACGGCCAAGTATTTCGTCGGAATTTTCTCTAAATTTAATTACTTTAATTAAAACTGCTCTTGTCGTTCGGAGTCGCGCGATGTTTAGTTTTAACTCGTCGAAAATTAAACATGAAATTTAATGAGTCGCTCGAGGCGACTAAATCAAAATTTCTTCCTCAATTTTCATTAAAAAACTTCGAGAAAAACAAGGAAATTTCTTCCCGAGTTGGGCGCGAGTTATCAGAAGGAAAAACAGAAAAGACGCGCTGATTTTTCATTAACTATATCAAAACGGGAGATTTATTCCGGTCGACGGTCAATTAAATCTCCGGTTGGAGAAAAATTCCCTGGAAAACGTCATTTTTTTCCTAAAAAAACGGAAATGGTGTTGTTGATGTTGTTTTGGCGTTCACGTAAGTGGAAATGTAGTTTTCGCTTGATTTGCTTTATATTTCAGAGTTGGAATCGAGCATTTCATAAATGCACATTGCGAAAGGAGCACAACCGTGAATTCGCGTCGGTCTGGGAATTCTAGATCTAGCAGTCTGGCAAATTCCCAAAAAAAAGTTGATCACACAGGACGATCCAAAACGATTATTTCCACTACAGGGTCTCCATAAATGTCTCCAAAAAGTAAAATTTTTTTGGAACGCGCGGTATATAGCGACCACGTTTGTCATTATCTTTCATTACTCGCGTTTTTACGTCGTTTATTACCGTTAAAAAAACTGTTATTACGTCTCCGCTGCTCGTTACATCACACCAGCTGTGCTTCGTTGTTTCTTTCGACGTATGTCGAGCATGCAGTTTTACTTTCACCGGCGCAAACTTGACAACCCTCCAACATGGCGCCCCGTCATATAAAAAAATCACTCGTCGCTTGCATCAGACGGATTATAAAATATTCAGGGTGAGAAAAAGAAAAAAGAGAAAAATCACGTGCACCGTATAATTCGTGTAATGGCGTCGGCTGCTTCTGACACTGGGATTTCATAAGATAATTGCGTTGTGTTGCGTCCATTCTCATTGTTTGTACTGTCATAACGATTAATCACGATTTCTTTCTGTGGCTGGAGCTATTTTTACGGTTTATGAGTACAAAGAGGGTCGGATGTTTTTTCATCGCGAATGAAAAAGCTCATTTGCCACCCTTGACGCATAAATTACCGCGAAAAATCTTCGCGGAAGGAAACACGTCACGATTTCAATTTCTGATTTTGAATCAGTTTCGAAATTGTGTCAATGTCATCGAAAACTATATTGCAACGTGTCTTGGAGCGAGTTCAATTAACACACGAGGAGGAATCGTCGCGTATGGAAACGTGATTCGTCAGTTTCGAAATTCAAGATGATAATTTATGTTTGTAGAGTTGTGAGTAATGGAAAATTTGACGAGGGTGGGATTTTCACGTTCGCGCGACAGAGTCGTATTTGTCGTTTATTGACCTCGGGAAATAATAAAAATTCCTACCTTTACGAAGCCCTGCTCTGCTGCACCGAACCTGTAAAAAAGACACAAAATTCAGTAAATTTCAGGATAAAACTGACATTAACCCGAGAATTTCAGTTAATTGTAAGTCCTGAAACGCTATAAATTACGTCATTTCGGGGAAGACGGCTTTAAATTTCAGCTGAAGCTGTAAAGTACAGAACGGAATGGAAAAACAACAGAATTGCAGGTCAAGTTCTGAAACACGAGAAAGGCGGTGTTTGAGGTTACATCTGTCACAACTTCAGCCGAAAATACAGTTTTCGACATGCACGGAAAGGGTTAGCTTTTTAAAAACTCAATTTTCGAACGATTTAGAAAATGACAGGATAAATGCAAGCAAGATCCACGTGGTCTATAGCGTTAACGAAATGACAGAAACTTCACAGATCTTTTCACGACTGCTATTTCAAACAAAAGAAGCTGGGCCACGTAAAAGAAATTTCACTTATACTGGTTAGAAAATGACAGCTAAATTTCCGATAATTCGCCGTTTAGAAAATGATTTAAACAGAGTTTTGAATAAACCGTCATTTTTATGACCAAAAAAGCTAAAAGACTATAAACGCAGAAAGTAAACAATTTATAAAATGACAGAAACAAGCTAGATTTTGTCTTGGTGTTACTAAAATTTATTAATACACTTTTAGACAATGACTGTGACTATAATTCTTAGATATAGATAGTAAAACACTCAATCACGTAAAAACTGGCCACATCATACGGATTTAGTTATAAGAAAATGACTGGTCATTAGTATTAGTAATAGTAATAGTAATAAGAAAATGACAGTTTAAAAAAACAAAAAATAAAATTGACTGCAATAATTTCATTATTATGGGCAAACAAACAAATTAAAATGTGCTACGTAAATCACATTTATTGATACAATTTCAGATAATGACAGTGGTAATAATAACTGACTACTAAAAGGTATTAATAAAAGGTTAATTAGTAAGAAAATGTCACTAATTTTGATGTCATGGAATGAACAAAACAGAAGAGAAATTGCACTAAACTAAGTATACAGAAAATGACAGCAAAAATGCGATTTTCGGTATCTCGTGATGTAAGGCCAAGGTCACGTTATAGCTGTAGATAAAATGACAGGAAAAAAGGAAGATCTTGTCTGCGCGTTGCGTAATAATTTCATTTTCACCGCTCGAACGTGTGGCCTGTGAAAACCATTGTCAGAAAATGACAAGTAAAAGAGAAACTTCGTTTAAATAACGAAAAAAAATCAAAGTTTGACGACTTTCAAGCTCTTTTAACGCATCAAAGATCAAAGTTTTGCGTCATCCGTTCTTAAAAGGTCATTTTTCATTGTCGCGACTTTCCTAACATTTGTTGTGACAGTTTAACCTTTACGTGATTTCCGCTTCTTCGAATAATTCATCAAATAATTTCTCTTTTTTTAATATTCGTGCGTAAATCCTTCGGAAGCGGATCCTTCTATTTGTTTTGAAACTCGTTGGGAATAAAGGCCATTCAGACTTAATCCCATTGATGCAAGTACAGCTTAGTAAATTTTCCCCCATTTGAATTCCAGGTGAATTATGGGAGATTGGAAAGCGTTGAAACGTTCAAAAAATCGAGCTTTTTCACATGATTTATCGAAGGCCATCCTTTCCGGTTTTGATACTCGAGCTTGCGTTTGACAGAAAACGGATCCGGGGCAAAATCCGGACTTTAAATTGAAGCACGTTAAAGATTCATTAATGTCTTGTTTGAAGTTTGGTAATTTGTGAAGCTGAAGGAATGTGGATTGTTCTCGAAAACAATAACACTTCCTTGGTTTCCTTCCGCCTCGGAAAAAGATGATTTTCGTCACGGTCGGTTAAAACCGAATTAATGCTCTCGTATCACAAATTACTAGTCTGTTTTCTTCGTCCCCAAAACTTTCCTATTTTAGTTCGAAATCCGAAATAATTGTTTGTCTGACTTTCCCCCCTAAACTTACAAACTTCCGCTCGGTAAAACCGAGGGTGCTTTAAAACATCCCTCGGCGTTAAGGACAGCAATTAAAATAATTAAGTTTCTAAAGCGCTCACGTAACTTTTTCCCATATAAGCGACACCCACTCGACGACAATTTGTCGCGTGACGTAAGATCAAAGCAGGCAGAGACAAACAATGCTCGTGGAAATAAGAGCGCGAACGTTAAGAATGCATGTTATAATTTTATTTAGATAGCTTGTCTTTCGCCCCACGCTCCATTAAACGGATTCAGAACCGGCGCTTTATTGTTTTATTCCGTGTCTTTCATTGTATTTGACTTTTTACGCGATCTTTTGTTCTTAAATGGGACGAATATAATTGGGCGAGAAAGGTTACCGTAGTTTCGCACAGGTGGCTGTGTTTAAACAGTTGATACGAACCGAGCGGACATGAAGGGATGATAATTAAAATCGTAATTTCGAAATCGAGGCTCTGTTTTGAATCAAAACAGAAGAATGAACTGTGAAATTGCTACGGATGGTCGTAGTTGGCGGTGCAGAGATAGAGATATTGATTTCGTTGCCAAATTTTGGTAATGGGCGCAGGGGCGGATTTAGGAAAGTTATGTAAACACGCTAATTTTTTGTGGGCATTTCCAGCGTCGGTCAATAGTAATTAAAATCAAGTAGTCTGCTGTTTTTTTAAACTCTTTTGGGATTTGGCTCAAATGAGAATCTAAAATGGGAATTGATCAATCAATCGATGCGGACTTAACTGCGCCATTAAAGTGGGCATTTATACACCATAATTTGGGGGTTATTATTTTGTCATCAAGTCGAACATTAAAAGAGCACGAAATGTAATAATAATAATTATTATTATTGGAACACGATAATAAAAAGTAGTAAAATAAAATGACAGCAATGGTAATGTTGTGCAAAGAACAGAAACAGAAATGACTAAAATGACCATATATAAGATGACAACAAAATAACAAAATCATGTGACGATGATAGCAATAATAATAAAAATGACAAAAAAGATTTATAAATAAATCAAATTTGGTTCAAAAATAAAAACTAGCAATGTAAAATGACAGAAAGATGACAGGAAAAGTTCATAGATTCATAGAAATCTTAGAAAATTAATAGAAGTATGCTTTAAAACCCCACTGCGATGTGAAATAACAGCAAATGTAAAATATTGAACTTCGGTGATAAAATGAGAGTAAAATGACATTAAAATACGAAAATAATTGTGTGTACTGTCAATGAAATAACAAAATGAAATGAAAATGTAGAATAATTAAAAAAATGTTCCATAAATATCGTAAATCTATTTCGGAAATAAAGATTGACAACGGAAAATGACAGCAAAAGTTCAAAAATGACAGAAACTTGGTAGAGCACCGAAAGAGCAATTTGAGATAACATCAAAAGAGCTCAGTTAGTCTGTAATGTTCTGTAAAAAACAGAATTCCACTTCTATGATGAAATGACTGTAAGATGCTAGCTACATATGAAAATCATGATGTGCAGTGACAATAACATGTCAATAATAAAAAAAATGACAAAAACATGCAGAATAATTTACGCAAATCTACATTGGAAATAAAAGCTAGTAATGTAAAATGACAGTAAGATGACAAACAAAGATCATAGATTGACTAAAATCTTAAGAAATGATAAAAGTATGCTTTAAAATTAAAATGCAATGTGAAATGACAGCAAATGTAAAATACAGAACTTCCGTGGTAAAATGACAGTTAAATGATAGTAGAATGACAGCGCAAAATGAAAATAATGTTGTGCAGGGAGAATGAAATAGCAACATGAACTAAAATGGAAGATGACAAAAAAAAATATTTTATAGGTATGGCGGAACTATTTCGAAAATGAAGATAAGCAATGTAAAATGACAGTAAGATGACAGCAAAAATTCATAAATTGATTGAAATTCTAGAAGTATACTTAAAAACCCCAATGCAATGAGAAAATGACAGCAAATGTAAAACACAGAACTTCGGTGACGAAATGAGAGCAAAATGATATTAAGGTGACAACTAAATACAAAAATAATTGTGTGCAGTGAGAGTAAAATAACAACATGAAATAAAAATGTAGAATAATTAAAAAAATGTTTTATAAATATGGCAAATCTACTTCGAAAATTAAGATTGACAACGTAAAATGACAGCTAAAGTTCGAAAACGACCAAAATCTTAAAAAAATGAAAAAAGTATGCTTTAAAGCCACATTGCAATGTTAAATGACAGTAAATGTAAAAGATATAACTTTTGTAATGAAATGACAGTTAAATGATAGTAAGATAACAGCGAAAAATAAAAATCATGATGTGCAGGGAGAACGAAATAGCAAATCTATTTCGAAAATGAAGAGTAGCTACGTAAAATGACAGTAAGATGACAGCAAAAGTTCATAGATTGACTAAAAACTTAGAAAAACAATAGAAATGTGCTGAAGAACCACAACGCAATATGAAATAACAGCAAAGTGTAAAAGACAGAACTCTCCTTCAATGATGAAATGACAGTAAAGTCCAACAAAAGTTTATAGATCGACTGAAATCGCTAGAAGTTCACTAAATCTGGCAAAAAACGTGAAAGCCCACGCCCTTAACTCCGAATTTGGCGTTGAACATCATGAAATCCATACCGACCAGAAACCATAAATTTCGTTATCATCTGTGGTTATAAATAATGAACGTTATTACAGTAACACAATACATGGGTTTCCTAAATGGACGAATTGTTTGCATGATCAGTGTTATTATTTCAATTTTCGCAGTAATTTATGTCCCAAGAGCTGGAACAGAATTTTAACAGACCGTGACGAATATTTTATCGCTCGACTAGACATACGTGAATTTTGAAAAGTCGATCATCAATTATAAGAACGAACGCTACGATTTTCAGGTCATCGCCTATTTACGTATGAAATCAGTGGATAAATCCTCGAATATTTCATGCTCGACTTCCGTTCGACCCCTTGGATAAGATTCCAGTGATGTTTGATGCGGACCATGGCCAACGTCGATGACCACTTGGTTCTTTCATTGATCACATTTCTAAAAAAATCGTGTGACGCGTTTTTTCTTTTCGGATGAATCATTGTGGCAATTTATACGCAACATCGCCATCAAAGCTGTCAAGGTTGTCACATTTCGCAGATTACATCCTCAGTTCCGTGACGGAAGGTCGTTTTTTCCTTCGACGTCGATGTCCTACCAGGTTATGACACCTTAATAAATGGATCTAGCGAATAACCGTGACATTGACATTTGTTTGATTTTATGGGGATTTTCGTGCGCTTTATCATCACCTGCTGCAGCGTCTTCGAGGGTTTTCGTTTTAACAAAGAATAATTGCGTCCGTGCTAACCGAAAGTTTAATGGGCGTTATTAATAAACATTACAATGGTGGGAAAACAGCGGCATTGTCCCATTTAGGGGAAATTTAAAACGACTACCTTGGACATTTTCGACGTAATTCATGCAATTTTGCTGAGTTTGACGTAAATAGTGGCAATTGATGGAATCCATAACACGTTTGTGGATTGGACTGGTAATTAAAAGTGAAACTGAACACAATGCAAATTAATTAAACTTTCTATGCAAACGAGGGGATAATTAAAACAAGAGGGGGAGGAACGGGTGGTGGAAATCAATCAATTTTCACTTTGTGTTCGTTTTTCTTCGGAAAATGCTAAATTAGCCCGCATGAGTTTTACAGAGATTAAACTTTCCACAACGAAATTAGATATTGATTTTAAACGCATTTTCCTCTACTTTTATGGGGGCTTTGATTCCAATTTTAATTTTAATCTTGGAATTTCGTACCGTTAAAAACGAGGGAAAACTGAGCCCCATAAAAAGATTTGTTTATCCATGCACCCAATTCTGAAAATCCTTTCATTCTTCTTTCAGTCTCGCAAGTAGTATATTTTAAAACAAGTTGACGAATGGCCCATATTCCGGCACGAGTTGGAAATTCTGCGAGAGTTTTAGATAGTATGTTCACTATATTACGGCACGATTTTTGGTGTTAGAATGAAGCGGTTTCTAGTACGATTTTTGAACATTGAATGCCTTAATATATTCTAGGATCGTCTTTTAGATGTAACGCACTTCTAACATTTTCCGACTTCAATTAAAACGTCAAAATTCACATAATATGGCTTTCAATTACTAGAAATTGGCGCGCTCCAAGTGAAATAAATATTTACATAACAAGTACGGAAAGTGACCAGTTTCACACGAGTGTAAATGTAGATGAACGAGGCACCAGCCGAGTGCAAGAAAGACACTTTCCGACGAGTTATGTACACTATTTTTCCTACGATCTCCCATCATCAGGAAGAAACCATAAGACTTGACAATAGTTCATTTCTTATCTATGCTAAATGTTATTTTTCTACAACCTCATAAAAGTGACGTATTCCACATAGTTAGATGATGATGTTTTCGTACATCCATTTACAAAAGTAAAAGTATATAAGAATATATCCGCACAGACCTGTCAAAATTGACTTGTTAAAAACGACCAAACTCATTCGTTTTTACCATTATGCATGTTGTTTTACAGTAAATCGTCTAGATACATGAGACAAAAATTCAAGAATTACATTTGTATTTCAAAATAACTGTCAATTTTGACAGGCCTGTGCGGATATAGTAATATAGTGACTTTTACTTTTGAAATGGATGTACAAAAACATAAACTGTCGGAGTCATTTAACCGTGTGGAAAATGCCACTTTCATATGGGGTCGTAGAAAAAGTAACCATGTGACCAGTGCATAAAGTTTTACGCACGCTGTAGACGGACAAGTCGCACAAAAGCGTAGCAAATATTCATAAATTATTGAAAAATACTTCATTTAATTTGCATATTTTTAATTGTATTTGACTCAGCAAGCGCGTTCGGCTCGTCACTCAACCGTCACGTTCGTCTGAACAATTCAACTTTCGGCACTACTTACGTAATATTCGAAATTTCTGGTCACTTTCTTTGATCGAAACGATTTTTACATACAACTTCCCCCTGGACTTTGTTTTAAAGCCGCTTTTGCCCCACCTCCCCCGGTCATTTTCCCCAACCTTATTAAGTACCCATCAAAGCCCTCTTCTTCGTCCGTTGTTTGCGCAGCGTTGTAGTACACAAACAACAAGTAGTATGTGGTGGCATCACCGCCGTCACCGCCACCGCCCCTTAATTAGATTCGCTCCTTCTCGGATATCAAGAGTGATAGATGCTTGCGACCATGAATATGCATCAAAATTTGATGCGTTATGCTAATTATATTAACGTCCTGTTGGCGGCAAATATATCAGAGACCTCTCCTAAATCTGAACGTGCTTTGTGGCTGTAATTACAGAACGCTGTCGGAGCTTCTGTTATATTGTTAATGATTAATTGCGAAAAAGGGTTCGAAGATGTTTTTTTTTCACTCGAGATTTTTGTGATGGCACTTGACTAAACAAATTAAAGTGAGCTCAGAAATCTTCTTAGAACCTTCATCATCTCTCAGGAGATAAATACATAATCCGATTTGAAACTTTCATCTCGTCGACGTCATTTAACTGTTAGCACTTTTGTACTTAAATCACACTTATTGAATTAAATTGAACTTATTGTTCGAGGACGACAAACAATACATTAATTATCCCAATTACTCCAAAACTCAAATCACTTGTCTCTCGTTAATTACTGAACTCGTCGTCCAACTATGGTCTTAATTAAACGTCCCGGACCCAAAAAAATCAATTAAACCACATTTGCTAATTATAACAAACCCAATGGGTGTGTTTGACCCAGATCCGTTTAAATCGCCGTCTTAAGGTCACGTTCCCTTTCACTTTTACCATTCGTTTACAGCTATACAAAATTTTTCGATATTGTCGTACATCGTTCCATTAGAAACGATCGATGGAGAGAAATAAGTGAGTTTTGGTCCGACCACAAAAAAGTATAGCACCGAACAAAAGTGGATTGGATTTTGTTATGTAATGCGATTGCGAAATTCAGGAAATAATAAGTTCACAATAACTATCGAAATGTGGAAAATTATGCACGAGAGGCGAGAATGAAAGTGAATGGTGATGTTCGACTTATTGACAGCTGTGTCTAGAAACTTGATCTATGATTTGATCAGAGAGATTCGTTTGAATCAATCATGTTTATGGCGTGTGTCAGGATTAGAACCGATCGTTTTCAGATCAATTATTTCCTAGAATTATACCTGTCAATCACTTAACATGAACAAGAGGCTATTCGTATTGACATGTTTTTTAATTTGAAAAGAATGACTGAACAAATTAAGTTTAGACAGCTTATTTATTATACGTGGGTGGCAGTAACATCATGTTTTTATTTCGCTGTCATTATCTAAAACTGTTTTGAAAATTGATGATTTTGGAAAACTTAGAAATCGTGAGAGAATTCATCAATTCCTGTTTTTCCCTACATTGGTCAGTTTCGTTTGGGATTCTCTCTAGTTTCTTTTTAGTTTTCAATAGATTTTTTTCTACATTCTTTCCAAATTACCGTGGGTGTCTCGCTATCTACTCCCTACATTTGCTATGGATTATCTATAGTGTCATCCTCTAGTTGATGTTCGTAGTTTGTCTCTGAATTTACTATTAATTCTCTCCAGATTCTATGAAATTTCCTTCTAAATTCCTTCTACATTTTCACTAGATTAGTGTCTATTTACTCCCTCGCTTCAGCATAGATTGTCTAGTTTCATCCTCTTTAGATTCTTCGAAGTTTCTATCTTAATTTGTTATCGATATTCTGTAGTTCTCTCCGTTCTCTACAGTTTCTCTATCGTGTCTCTTCAGATGCTTTCTTGTTTCTTACTAAATTCTTTCTACTTTACTTTTACTTTCTTGATTCGGTCTAGTTTCCCTCTATTTTTTCTAGGTTTTGTTTTTAGTTTACCTCTAATTCCTTTTTAGTTTTCTTCTTGATTCTTTCTAAATTTTTTCTAGTTTCACAAGAGAGTCTCTCTAAGACTACCTTCTCTCTCGATTCGCTATCGATTCTTCACAGTTTTTCTGTAGTTTATCTCCAAAATTTTTGTAGTTTCCCTCTAGCCTCTTTCTAAATTCTCTCCAGTTTTTTTTATATTTTCTAGATTCCTTCTAGTTTCTCTTTAATTTCTATCTAGTTTCCCTTTAATTTCTCTCGAGATTCATTCTAGTTTTACAAGAGATTCTCTATTCTTTCTTTTTATATTTTCTCTCGATTCAGATTTTTTGAATTTTATATCTAGATTGGTAATTGATCCTTTTTTTTTCTATAGTAAGCCTCTAAATTCCTTCTAATTTCTTTCTAAATTCTCTCTCTAGCTTTCTTATACTCTCTACTTTCTTTCTAGTTTCCCTGTATTTTTTCTAGTTTCCTTCTAATTTCTTTTTAGATACTTTCTAATTTCACAAAGAATTCTTTTTCTATTCTTTCTGAATGCTCTCTAGTGTGTCTCTCTGTTCTTTTTCGATCCGCCATAGATTCTCTACCGTTTCTCTATTTGATCATCAGATTCTTTCTAGGTTCTCTATGGTTCCTGCTAGTTTTCCTCCAGTTTCTTTCTATATTCTCTTTACTTTCTTACTAAATTCTTTCTAGTTTCCGCCTTATTTCTTTAGAGTTTCTTAAGGGCTTTCTTTCTAAATTCTTTCTCTTTAATGTCTTCTTTGAATCGCCATAGATTTTCTATAGTTTCATTCTAGTTTCTCCAGAGATTCTTTCTGTTTCCTTTCAGAATTTTTCTATTTCTCCTAATTTTCCATAGATTCTCTCTATTTTCTTTTAACAGTTTCTATAGTTCATCTAAGGTGTCTATCTATATTTCCTTTAGTTTCCTTCTAGATTCTCTCTAGTTTCCCTATAAAATTCTTCTAATTTCAATCTAGATACTTTACGGTTTCTATAAATTCTTTTTAGCTTAATTTTAAAGTCGTTCTAGTTTCTTCCAATTTTATTTAGATTTTCTCTAGTTCTAGTTTCACTCTACTTTGTTTCTAAATTCGCTTTACTTTCTCCATAGATTCCTTCTAATTCCTTTTAGAATACTTCCACTTCCTTCTAATTTTCTATAGATACTCTTTAGTTTCTCTATGGTATCTATCAAGGTTTCTTCTATTTTCTTTCTAAATTATCTTTAGTTTCTCTATAAATTCCTTCTAGTTTCTTCTTAGAGTATTATTTCTTCTCTAAATTATTTCTAATTTCTCATCGGATTATCTATGGATTGTCTCTAAATTCTCTCTAATTAGATGTGTTATGTCATGTCATTTGTAGAAAATTAGTAAATGACAGTTAAAATTTATTGTGCGATAACAAAAAATCGAAATTGCAGCTCTAGAATTAAATATTAATTAATTGTAATCAGCATGTGTTAAGTGACAATTGGCAGAAAATGGCAGTTATTGAAAATTAAACTGAATCTTGTAAACGTCAGAACTGGCCTTCTAAATATCAAACCATTACTAGAACAGACCTGATAATAAGAAATACATAATTAAAAATCAATATGAAACTTAATTAGAATTAGAATGTCGTGAATGTTTAGATAATGACAGGAAAAACAAACTTTATTGATTGTAAAATATGCCTAAAACCCTGTGACTTCATTTCGCATTTATTGGTCAGCTCATGGGACATTTTCCCGGTGAAATCCCCATTTCCTGGCCGCCTATCTCCGAAATATTTTATGAAAATTTTCCCTCTCAGCAGCAAAAAACCCACTTGATAAGAGTTCCATAAAACCCGACTCTTTAATTCCATCCAGCTCCCCATTTTCGATTCCCTCCACCTCCAAAAGGATTGGGGTGGCAGCTGTAAAACGCACAAAACATCCTTTCACGAATGAAAACGTGTCGCGACTATAGACATTGACGTCTTTCCGAGTGAAATTTAAGGGTAGTTTTTTTTGTGTCGTCCTTAAAAAATATCAAATTTGCATTTTATTAAAACACTAACTTTTGTTCTTTATTAAAATTCTGTCTCCGCGAATGCCTCCTTTCATAAACAGATGGGATTTTGACATGACTTTGTGGTCCCTCGTCTTACATTTTTATTGAGAGTCTGAAATTAGTTTTCAGCCGAAATTGGGGCGTTTTTTCATCCGGTGAGTTAATTCGCTGATCCGTTGTAGTCATTAATCACGATGGGGAGAAAAATGGACTACTTTCCTAGAGATCTAGATTATGATAGCTGGAATTTCCATGGGAAAAATGTAAAGATTTCCACCCCCGGCGTGATCTGATTATTTTAGGTCTGCTTCCAGTGACGTGTTAACCCCTAAAACAATTTACAATCTAATTTAGAGTGACGTTATCTACCCTTAGCTTTTACCTAAACAATGTGCATAATGGAGTTTTAACAATGTTTGCATGTGTGCATATTCCTGTGATGTATTACAACTTTTGCTGCATTCGCGTTTCCGCTGCCTCCAAATGAAAATTCCACCCCCTCCCCCATGAATATGTATGGGAGCTTAAAATTCATCCCCCACGCTCCATCGATAATGCGATATTAATTTCATCGCGAGGGTGTCACGATTAAATCCGAATTTGGTAAGTTTAAAAATTACCAAAGCAACCTTGAACGATTACGAAAGTAAGAGGGCATCGTTATTGAAAGGTCAAGATTCTAATCTACACGATGGCATTTCAGACGTTTGCTCGTTTAGAACTGATTGTTCAGTTTCCGGTCGGTAAAAACGAACGTTTTTGGTAATTTATGGTGATTAAGCGTTCGATTATGTGATGTCTTATTAATATTCAAACGCTGGCGGATTACCCAATATTGAAAGCGTGTGTGCTAACTTGTTGAGCGAAAGCGAGTTTCATTAATATTTATGGGTTCGTGATTCTTTGCGCGATGTGACGACGCTGGAAATGCGAACACGCGAAAATGACAGGGGGAGGGCCGGTCAATCACGAAAAATCAAGAGCTCGGGAAACGAATTCAACACCTCTCTGTCCCTTTCTAAACATTATGCAGATTTCTATGAAAAAAAACGGTAAAAATGGTCATAAATTTTCCTGTCATTTTGTGCCAAAATTTGAATTTATCTGTCATTTTCTAACATCTGCGATAATTGACATTTGATCGTGGTATTGACAAGATACAAAAACGGAAAAAATTAAATGTCAGATATTCAGTCATGTTCTTCCAACATTTAAATATATCTGTCTTTTTAATTAGTGTCTACATTGACACATTTTTCTTATTCAGTCATTTTGTGCCATAATTCGATTTTCCCTGTGATTTTCTGGGCATCCCAGATAACTGACATTTGATCACGATATTGACGCAAAAAAAAACTGCAGAAACTCTCATATTTTTTTAAAAATTCTCTCATTTTTGCCAACATCCCAATTTACCTGTCATTTTCTAAACATCTGAAGTAATTAATTCACTTTTGACCACAGTATTGACAGGGCGTAAAAACAATACAAGGTGAGACAATTTTTTTACAAAATTCAAATTTCCTTATTATTTTCTGGACATTTAGAATAACTGACATTTGATCGTGGTATTGACACTATACAAAAACAGTACAAACTATCATAAATTGCCTACAATTCAGTAATTTTTTGCCACAAATAATTTAACTGACATTTTCTAAACAGTTGAGATAATTGACATCTGCCTAAGACATTGACAGGATAAAAATCGGGAAAAATTCTCACATTTTTCTGAATGTCTAGTCTTTCTGTACCACAATTCGATTTTCTCTGTCATTTTTTTGAACATCCGAGATAACTGACATTTGATCGCGATATTAACGGAATACAACAACGGTAGAAACTGTCATAAATTTTCTAAATATCAACTTATTTTTTTGCCATAATTTTATTTTTCCTGTCATTTTCTAAACATTCGAGATAGTTGACAACTGACTGAGATAATAGCAGAATGAAAACCGGAGAAACTGTCCAAATTTTCAGTCATTTTGTGCCACAATTCGATGTTCCCTGACATTTTCTGGACATCCGAAATAATTAACATTTAATCGCGATACTGACAGGATTCAAAAACGATAGAAACTGTCATAAATTTTCTAAATATCCACTTATTTTTTGCCATAATTCGACTTTATTTGTCGTTTTTCTGGACATCTGAGATAATTGACATTTGAGGGCGATATTGACAGGATATAAAAACGATAGGCTCTCATAAGTTTTCAAAAATTCTGTCATTTTCTGATAATATCCGAATTTACCTGTCATTTTCTAAACAGTCGAAATAATTGACGTCTCACTAATTTATTGATAGAATAAAAAAATAAGAAAAACTTGGTTAATTTCTTCAAATATCTAGTCATTTTGTGCCACAATTGAATTTTCCATCTGACAGAGCGCAAAAACGGTAGAAACTCCCATTTTTCTCCCATTTTCTCCTGGTCAGCTTTGGGCAACCTCTCCTTTCGCGCCCCCCTCCCCATTTCTCAATGTCGCCGCTCGTAAATAAGCAACTAAAATATAAATTTCTCCAACTCCAAGTGGATTCTTTATCCTTTTTATTCGCCTCGAATTTCACAAACTCCGAAGTTTGTCGACAGTTTCAATGGTCCCCTGAAATATGACCGTAGATTTTCGCGTTTTCAGACGCTCATTTTATCGCCTCAATAAAATACCGCGATGCACTCATAAACCACCGTCTTTTCAAGAAAATGTCAAGGTAAGACGACAAGGCCGGGTCATCACTCTCTTGACCCCTCGGCTACGCCACTGGTGTTCGTACACAAAATATTGTTTTTCGACCTTGAGACACACCCTACTGCGATCGAGCACCGACGATATTTTCCTAAAAATGATGGAGTCATCTAGTTGACTTGGTGAATTTTGAAAGGACCGTAATGGAGCTATTTGTTACGTTTATGCGGTCAATTTGAATTTTTTTGTGCTTATGGTGTGGCTCTTGTTTTAAATAAAAGGACACATAGAGGTGGAACGTGGTGTTTTTTTAAGTCACGTTTCACGAAGAGAAATGGGAGAAGAGGAGGAATTAAAACGTGGCTGGTGGTCACGTGTATGGATAGCTTTATCTGATTGCGACGGGTCGCTTTGAATTAGGGAAATTTATTCATAATATAGTGTGTTTGGGGGAGAATGGGGAAGATGAAAGTTTGCTATTTAAGCATATTTTGCTTGATTTAGACCTAGAAATTCGCGAGATTTTCGACGCGCTTTTGAGAAAATGACAGGAAAATTAAAATATTTCACTTGTTTAAAATTTGACGACTAAATTAGCGTTTATTTATGATTCAACTGTCTATAAACGTTCATATTCTGTCATTTTCTTATTTTTGAACTGATAGATAAAAAGTATAAAAAATAGTAAATTGACACTAAAATTTACGATATTAAGAATCAACGAATGTAATTTCTTAACTGTATTTTTTAGAGAATGACAGATGAAGTAATCTTTGAGGAAATGAGGCAAAAATGACCATTGACCAAAAAAAGCGTCAAAAACGAAAAAATATTTAGTTTTTAATCAATTGGTCACATCGGCGGCCTGTCTGTCAAAAATTGGGGTTTATCGCCGCATATTGGAAGAAAATGACCCGGAAAATGTCGGGCGACGCTATTCAAAGTAAATGTCGGATTGCCGTCATAAATCCATTCCTGAGAGGTCATCAAAGAAATTTTGAAGTCGGGTTGGCCCAAGGCTAAAAGTGCATTGCACATGCACAAAACAGTGCCAACCCAATAAAAAAATCGTCGAAACGCACCGTCACTATCTGTAATGAAATCGACCGTCGATGGATCGAGAGGATTTAATAAAACGACTCTGAATGCTCTCAAAAGGTCAAAGAGATATCAGCTAAAGTATCTTTTCGGGGCGCGTCAGCGGCGACACAAAGGATCATTTCCTTTTTGTTACAAAAAGACAAATTAATTTCAACGATCGTTCGCGGGTTTTATGAACGATAATGATATTACAGATTTAATGTAGTGCGTTTTTATGACTTAATCGTCGTTTTATCGGCAGCAGTGGCGTCGTGCCACCACAGAGAAAGTTGACAGCCTTGTCTACAAATTTGTTGTGCCGGGCCTGGAATACCACGGTAATTACTAAAGGTGTGGTCACACTCAACATTGCCACCTCATTAACGATTATGGTAGCTGAGAGTCGTGATTACCATGGTATCATATCTCATCGTGTACCACCACCCAGATCCCATCACTGCATAAAACCCATTGTGGTTTTATGGTCGGTACACGTACGTACCTTTGCCCATAATTCTTGTTCGTACCGATCGAGATGGTGCTTTGAATAAATCAACACGTGGGTGGGAACATGCAAAGTGCATTTTTAACGTGATCTTTGACATGGGGAGAAAAAAGTGCGAATTTCCGTCTTGACGAGGTGAACGCCCATGTACCACAAATGTCAAGTTATTAAAATTTCGCGATTTGTATTCAATATCACCCACCGAGAAAAATCGACCGGTTTCCACGACTGTATTAAAATATTTTATAAGGACTCAATTCGGGAGTTTATTGAACATTTCGAATTCTAAAACGCTCCGAATCTCCTCAAAGAACATCAAGATTTCAACGTTTGCGCGAATTCATATTTTATTCGACTGGGGAAGTCGGAAAGTGTCGGAAAATTGAAAATTTGTTGTTCATTTCACTATTACCATAACCTGGGCGATTTGCGGACGGTTCGTCCCCGATAATTGGTCCCCAAACCTTTTCATCCCCTGCAAATTTGTCCCTGAAATTTTTGTTTACATGCGCTGTAATAATAATAATAAGCGCATCAACCACCCCTAAAATTGTCGTTAATAATTATAATTTATTTTTTGTCATCGTGAGAGTTTAAACAACCAGTATATATTTTATTAAAATTGCAGGAAACTAATGCGATCATTCAAAGTTATTTTTTAGACGTTCTCTGCATATAATCATTAAAATGTTCTTTTTAATAAATTACGGTTTTACTACATTTTTTACTTTGACGGACACGGATAGAGTTAAAAATGCATTTGCGGATGTTTGTTTTTAAAAACACATTATTTTTCGATCATTGAAAATGATTTAGGATATTTTTCAAACGATAATAAATTTATCCAAAATGCACTAATAAAGTAGGACTTTCACTGATTTTAGATAAATAAAGTACTCTTTTACTCTTTAAACACTTTAAAGAAAATTATGCCACATTTCCATGACAACAATGCAAGCATGACTTTTTAAACACTAACAATTTGTCACTGCTGTCACTTCTGTCAATTTTTTTTATGCCTTAATTGCAGCCAACAGAGACTTTGGATAAAATCTAGTATTATATTCCAGTGAAAGGACAAATTATTCACTCTAAAAATCCTATTCTCGCGATCTATGATCTTGTTTCATCAATTTATCCTGGTGCTCAATGAAAACAACTGTCAGATTTTATTTTGACAACTAAAAATTCACAAAAGTCATTAACGTTTGTGAATTTTAAAGAAAAAAACAGTGTTTCAACATGAATGATAGGAGTGATAATAGTTCTGACGAATTAATGAGTACTCCGCTAGACATTGCAAAGCCGTAACCTTAAATCTCTTGCCGAAAAAATCCAAGGTTTGTGTCTACTTTTTTTTGTGGTCGTAGATAAAGCATAGTATTACACTCGCATGTCATGACTCTGATTCACTCAGTTGATTTACTCCACTCGCTCGTGTTGCTAACTCAACCTCGTAAAAAAGAGATCTCATAACATGCTCGTATAATAATATACTATTATTTACCAGTGATAATTGTATTATATTTGATTTTTTTTAAGTAATAAAACGAATTTTCCTTGGTACCTTGTGTTGCAGATATCAATTTTAAGTAAAATTATATAAATCACATTCTTCAATTATTATTATCAAAGATCACACCAGCGCAAATTGCGTTAAGGACGAATTGACCGGGGGACAAATTGTCGGGAACGAACTGGTCGTACCCCAACCCGGGCGAGTCATTATAAATAACCCTGGAAATTTCACATCCCCAAGAAATAAACATCGCGCGTTGTGTCAATAAAACTTGTTGTTTTAGCAGTGTTGTCTTTTTTCTTTCCTGCTTAGCATAACTAAATTAATGGCAATAAAGTTCCTCCGCCCGAGGACTCGTTAAATAAAGATTTTTCGTTACCCCCAACTTCGAAAACGTGCACAAGATAATAACAAGTGAAAGAAGAATCTTAATTAAAAGTTCTTGATTAGGATTTCGCGTCCGTGATATTAATTTTCGGACAAGTACACCTCTAGAAAAAGTCGAGTTCGTAATTACCACCGACACAGTGTCGACTAATCCCAGCGGCGTCGAAGAACACATTGTTGGAAGTTTATCGGGAATGCGGAGGTTTAGCCCTAGAGACTGTCGTAGCAAGCGGCGGAACTTTTAAACTCTTCCATAACAAGTTGTCGGCAACAAATCATCAACTTTCGTCCATTTTGCTTGTATCTCTTTTTGCGGTGGAACGGAGGAGGAAAAAGTCGACGATAATTGGAAAAGTATCGTGTTTTCGGCGGTTTTGGAATCGGCGGCAAATACTTAGAACGAGATAAATTATCGATTGGGGATTTTCATCCTACGGTTGGCACATCTCCACATTTTTGTAGTCAAAATAAGCAAAATGACTCACAGTCTAAACGCAGCTCCGCACGTCTACATTTCAGCCGAAAACCGCAGAAAATACATCCAGAAATTCCCCGCTTTCAAACACATCGAAACTGCCAACTTTCCGACCAAAAAAACCCCAACTCAATTCCACACATAAATTGGTTCATTACAATTACACACGATTCTCCCAATTTAATTAACATCGAAAATTATCGATGTAACAGGGTCAACGAAGTCTTCCGACCGCCGTCCTAATAACTCACTAATGGTCGTCGGTCACACCGCCACCGTCACGTCCTTTCCTCTGTCGCTAATTCCATTATTTATCCACTAAGACTGTGACACTGCGTTATCATTACGGTTTAAATAACATTCCAATTCGTCTCAGGTGCGCAAAAATGATTTATGGTTTTCACAACGGAACTTAAATGTTATAGAAAATCCATTTCTAAGACGTGACGGGACTAACGGAGTTTTCTTTTCAGGTCAGGAGTACATTATTACGGGCCCGGCAGACACCCATTACATCCCCAACTATCAACAGAACCAGAATGATTTCAATCCGTTCCGGGGGTCGTCGAATTTCCAGCAGATTGATTCGTATTTACCCCAAAAAGACCTGCAGACTTCGGATTTACCCTTCCATCTGCAGCAGACGTTGCCGCAGTATCGGATCACCACGAAAACTCCTCCGTTTACGTACAACCCCCAGTACTTTCGAAGCTCGCAGCCGCAACCCTTCAGGCCCCAGGATGCGATAGCACCATCAACCCATCGTCCCAATTATTCCCATCTTTTCCCACATTCCCACAACAGGAATCCGCAGACGGAGACTTTCCTGGGGGAGATTACGCTGCAGAGTCCTGCGGAACTTCCTCCACAGTACAACGAGTTTAAGCCCTCGAGGGAGAGTGTTAACCAGAATTTGGACTTTACGGAAAAACCGAATACCGTCCAAATTGGAGGACGACCAAGAGCAAACTTCTTGAACCACAGAAGTAGAATCTTCGCGCCGGATTCCACTAAGAAGGCGACTTTGGTGAAGGACTACTTCGTTAATGATAATGGGGATGTCTTCATTTCGACGAAGACTCCTTTCGTGCCAAAACCCACTTCTTCGACCAGCGCTCCCACGACTGTTGAGCGCAAGAATCCGTTCAGTCCGACCACCAAACCGACGACGAAGACGATTTCGTTCAACGTTAAACCAAACAAGAAACCATTCGTGCCAAAGAACTTAGCAGAGAAGAATGGGCTGGATTTGGAACCCCTCTTGGAGGAGCCCATCAAGAGTCCCAGTGGTAACTCGCAGAATGACGACGTGGTGGAAGTCGTCAAGGAGAAGCCAACCGACCCAACAAGTGAAGAAGCTACGACGGATTATGACTATGACGCTACTTTAGAGCCTTCGACGGACTACGTGCAGTCAGGAGAAGAAGGCGAAGACGTGAACTCTTCAAAAGAGGAAGAACAGAAAGAGGAGCCCCAAAAGCAAACTGAGGAACATCTTCAGGAGCAACAAGAAGAGCACAAAGTCGACTCCCAAGAGGAGCAGCTCCAACACCCTGAAGACGGCTCCCAAGAAGTCCAACACAGCGAATCCAACGAGGAGGATGATTATCTCACGTCCGAAGAGCAGCACGAACCTGAGGAAGCCAACGACATCCAAAGCCAAGAAGAGACAACTTTGGACCCAGTCGGAGATACCACCATCATAGAAACAACCACAGATCTTCCAACGACAATCCTTCCAGAAACTAACGACACTCGTTCTGGAGATCCCGAATCAGTCATCTCCGTCGTAACCACGAAGAGTGTGGTCAACAACACGATCATCCCAGCGGTGACTCCTCTCCCTACAGTGACTCTTGCAGTCGATGGAGAGAACAGCACTGACACTTGGGTGGTCGTGGCTTCCGTCCAAACCAGCAGAAGTGTTTCCGGTGCGCGATATTTACCTTCATCCAACGTGGAACAAGATGAAAGGCGCAAACTTCTAAATGAGGAAGATGAAGAAGGTGAGACCACAACTGAAGATGTCTTGACGACGACGTTACCACCGACGACCACCAAGACGAAGACGTCCACAGAGAGTTTGATTGATAAGTTGGATCGCGTACAATCGGATCTATCCAGTGGGCTACTCTCCGGTGGTTTCCACGAAGGAAACAACATCGCGGTCATCACCGAGAACATGTCGGATAAAGACGCGACGACGATGCTAGACATGGATATTACGTCTCCGACGCCGTCGACCACAAAGTCGGCTTTACCTGCGGTGCAGATTCGGAAGTTCTCGCCTTTGGCAAGGCCCTCTAGTACTTTGAGACCAAAGAAGACTTTTCAGAGAAAAGCGACGACTACTACGACGACCACGCCAGCGAGTATGGACCAAGTCCAAGGAGATGAGCCTCCGAAAAGTGGACGATCCTCCGGGAACTCCAACAACACTCAAATTATCGTTCAAGACGTCAGTGCTTTCTTACCACCAGGTTACAAGAGCAGCTCCAAAGATAACGATGATAGCTCCTCGTTGCTCGCTGCGATCTTGAGCAAAGTTAAACCAAGCACCGACAAACCAAAGAGTCTCTTTGATACGATTAAGAAAGACGACATTTCGGTGTTGTTGCCTCCTGGTTACAAATCTCCTTCAACCACCGAGAAAGCGTCGCTACCCTCTATCTTAAACGCCGCGAAACAAGATGACATCTCCGCTTTCTTACCCCCAGGTTACAAAACCTTCAAAACCTCCACAACCACCGAAACTTCCAAGTTATTGGATACTCTTCTCGCCAACGCTAAACCGGTTGAAGACCTAAGCGCACTGTTACCACCAGGTTACAAACCCACCCCCGCCCCTAAAAGCAACATTGATACTTTACTCTCCGAAGCGAAGCCGATGGATATTAACGCTTTCTTACCACCTGGTTACAAAGCGCGAACCACCCAGAAACCGCTAACCACCGTCGCTGAAAAAGTACCAACAAGTCTTTTACCGCCTGGTTACAAACTCAGAAATTCTCCCGCCGGGACGAAAGAACTAACGACGACCTCGACAACGACAACTAAACCTTCAAGTGGTGGTTTCAAAGTCGTATTCCCGAGTCGCCCAGGAGGAGGCGCGCGTAAATCAGCGACCCGGTTGACCACCCCGAAGAGTTCCTTCGACGAACCGACGAAAGCTACAGCTCCGATGATACAGAAAGGATGGCCTTCGAGAGCCACCACGGAGTTTACTGGATGGCCGACGCCGTTGACCACGCCGATTTCGATAGAGAAGCTTTTGGAGGCTGCTAGGGCGGCGTCGACGAGTACCACTGAAACTAGCGAGACAACGAGTACCAGTACTACCACCACGACAACCACTACGACGACGACAACCTCGAAACCGACGACTCCTGGTGTTTGCGAAGGACAGTGCGATTTGGTTGGTACGATTAAGTTGATTGGGGGCGCAAAATGGGCGCCGGAGCTCCTAGATCGGAATACCAAGGAGTGGCAGTTGTTGGCCAACGAGGTCCAGGTCCAGGTATGTTGTTGGTAGAGACAAAAAAAAGAGTTTTTGATGTTTTTTTTTTTGTAGCTGGAGGACGTCTTCAGCCGTTCGAACCTGTTGAACAAGTGGTACAAGAAGATCCGAATCGACGGCTTCAGCGAGGGGAGTGTCCTCGTCGACTATCTAGTGGAATTGAACGATTTGGGGCGACAAATTGATACAGTCGAAATTAAGAAACTCTTCCATGATTCCTTAGACGACGCCCTCGCCAATCCGGCGTCAACCAGAGAAGCTAAAGCTTTGAACGAAACGACGAAGATCGAAGGGAAGTTGAGTTTGGGGCGGTTCATCGTCGACCCCAAATACACAGATTTCATTGGTAAGTTGTTAGTAAACTCGTTCTTGGCTAAGAGATTGTTGCAGTGCTCCCCAAACAAGCGTACCCCACCGTCGGCTACGCTGAAGACAACGTGCTCTTACCACAGTGGGCCATCGCGGTTATCGTCATCGGCTTGGCGTCTCTTCTCTTCGTCATCATCTTCGGAGTGACTGTGGTAAGATAATAAGGGAGTTGGTTAACACCATCATCATGTCATGTCGTAGTTGGTGAACCGCCAGAAGAACGCTAAGAAGAAGGCTCCGGTTCCTCTCACTGAAGACATGTTGAACGAGCTCAACAAGAACCACATGGGAGGGTTCGATAACTACGGAGCTGATGACTTGTACAACATGGAGGACGTCTGGAACGAGCGCGGCTACGAGCCAAAACTAGCGAAAAAGGTGAGTCAAAGTGGTAAGGTTTGTCTTTTTAACACTTCTTCGCAGAGGTCGTCTGGTTCAATCCACGACAACAGTATGTCGAACCTGTACGACAGTTGGCGCTCGGAATGGAATGGGTTTTATTACAACACTTATTATGGCAACAATCCTGGAAGCAGCCACGGCTACGGAAGACGAAGATCCGACTACGACACGAACTTCTGAATTTCGAAGGCTACAGTTCCGAAAACTGCCCTATCTGTACAATATCATTTTGGTTCGCGTTTGCAGGAGCCGGTCCTGTAACAACAGGGTTTCCATTGTGTTTTGCTCAATTCCGTTTTGATTTCCGTCCCTTTATTGTACAGATAATGAGTGCTTCTACCTTAGGAGCGTATATTTTTGCCAAGTTAGGGTGAATTTAACGGCTGTATTCAGTGCGACAAGGTTTTTCTAGTCAAGCAGCCTGCTAGCAGTGTCCGCACTGTAGTTCATTGGCTGTGAATCCACCTATCAAGACTTCGAACATCGATTCATGACATAGTGAACGCTTGGAGGATTTTAGTGTTTTTTATATAATGTAGTGAATGTTTGCTTTGTTGTTGAAGCACTTTCGGATTTATAATGCGAAAACCCATCTAGTTGGGGCGTTGGGACTGTTCTTGGTTGCACGAGTTTTCTCACACCCCATTAAATAGGTGTATATAAATGTAAATATCCATCAAGATGTTATGTCTATTTTCCCATTACGTAGTTTTAACCATTAAACATTTAAATTATTATGAATGTAGATATTACATTGTATTTAAGGTGTTAATAAAAATCCCTCTAAACCTAACAAACTCTTCTTTCTTTCCACACCTTCAAACCCTAAAAAAACAGTTTGCTACTTCTTATTCTTTATTAACTTCAACTCTGGCACCCTTTTCTGCTTCCCGATGGCACTTTTAGCCCCCATGTACTTCTGTAGCACCTCTGGTACAGTAATAGTCCCATTTTTCTTCTGCCCCATCTCCACCAAAGCGATGAGAAGTCTCGGAACCGCACAAGCTGTCCCATTCAACGTGTGCACGTACCCCTCGTGCCCCCTTTCCTCGTACTTAATCCCCAATCGCCTCGCTTGATAGTCCAAACAGTTACTACAACTAGAAATCTCTCCGTACATTTCTCTTCCAGCGAGCCACGCTTCAATGTCATATTTCCGGAAGGCTTGAGCCCCCAGTTCGTGAGGAGGCATGTCTAAAACTTGAAAATGTAGACCTAAATCTCCGAAAAGTCTCTCTTGGAGTTCTCTGATTTCTTCCAAAACCGTCGAGGAGCTCTCAGGAGTTGTTACAACGAACATTTCGACTTTAGTGAACTCGTGAACTCGGTAGATGCCGCGTTCTTCAAGGAGGTTGGAGGTCTCAGCGCGGTAGCAACGACTCACTGCTGCTAACTTCAACGGAAGGTTGGTGAGGGTGCTGTTAGAGAGGTAACCAGCGAGCGCCATTTCTGATGTTCCAGAGAGACAGAGATCGGGGTCGTGGAGATGGGGGTCAAGACTGTAAACCTACGGGGATTTTTAATTGAGTGAATTAAACAAAGGTGATTGGCAGACCTGAGTCCGTGTCCCTCGCGTGTTCATACCGCAGCCTTCTATTATGTCTCTGGGGAGGATATCGGGGACTGATACCAATTCGAATTTGTTCCTAATTAAGTTAGAGACTACATAGTTAACTAGCGCGTGCTCCAATTCTGCCATTTCCCCCAGAAGGTAGTAACTTTTGCTCCCAGAAAGGTTCCCCAACTGGTCTGTTCTTACCAGCTTCAACTTCTTCGTGATTTCCTGGAAGTCTTTCAAATTCCCGGTGACTTTAGTTCCAACTTCTTTGACGATTTTAGGGGTGTCATTATAAGTGGCCACTTCAGGATGAGTCCGATTCGGGATTTTCAACAACTGGGAATAAAACTCGCTTTTTGTTGCCTCGTGCTCTTTTTCAGTACCCGTCAGCGCTTCCAATTTCCGCTTTAAGTCATGCACCCGCTGAATATCCCCCACACCCTTCCGAATCGCGATATTTCGAGCGATTTCTTGCAGATTTTCGGGGTTGCAAAGGTAGGCAATGTCAAGACCAGCCCCACGTGAGGGACACTGTTGCAAAGTTCTGCATAAGTGGAAGAGTCTCCGGTGGAAACTAAACCCACACGTCACTGTTTTCATTGCGTAAAAGTGCTTTCAACGGGGCGCAAAAAGTGAGGTTACGACTACTAAATGTCACCGGCGGGTATTGTTGGTTGCATACCGACACGTTGTGGATTTGTAAAGCGCAAAGTTGGCGAGGTTGGACCACAATTTTGTGTTCTTATCAAGTAAAATTGGACTTACCGGAAAGTCAAGGTCAAATTCTGTGTAAGGTTCAGTGTCCACCGCAGTACAAGGGGGTTAAGGCTTCTGAAACAAAAAAGTGCGTTGAGTAAGAAAAACTCACAGTTCAAGTCGTTTGTTGTTCACTTTTTAGGAAAATCGAGTTAACGCGATTTAAATTCAAGATTGAGAATGAAAATTGGTAACGAAGGCCACTGTTTTACCGACTATGTTGGAACTGGAAATTATGAATATTCTTTGAAAAAATGAGTGGAAATCGGTCAAATTGGCCTTCCTGAAACAACTTCGCGTCTATTGCATCTCTAGGTGGCTTTTTATTGCAGAATAATTGGATAATAATGGTAAAAATTGCGTTTACCTGAAATCGAAGGTAAAACAAATGCGCATCGTATGAAAATGACTGAAAATTCGCGATTTTGGTGAAAATAACTAGAAGAACGTTAAATTAGAGTCAATTACCTCCGTTCTGCACTAAATAAGGCTAAATTATGTTTAAAAAACACTTTCGAACACAGCACGAACACTTTAAAAACACAGCACCACTCATGAAATAAATTCGCGATCTGCATTACCGACCGTGCAGGTGTTCGGTATTGTTGGTTGTCTATCTTCAACTCTGCACAAAAATTTTTGAAAATTAAGTAAAAAATCGCTTAAATTCATCGTCACAATCTAATTTGGCACATTTTTTTATTGTTCCACACACATTTCCATTGCGTAATAACTGCAGAAATTAATTTATTAAAAACTGAAAATAAAACAATTGAGCATCAACCGAAAATGACAAAAAATTATATAAATAACGTTATAAAGGTGAATAAAAGTGTTTCATCTTTCATCTGCGCCAAATAAAACATTCAATATACTTTCTGAACACCACACGAGAGCTTTGAACACCCCCACCATCATGAGGTAACTGCGCAATCTACTTTACCGTCTGTGCTAAAAAATGCTAAAAAAAATTAAACAGAGGAAGTTTGGGCACAATTTAGGCAATAAAAAGTCGTAGCGAGGGTCTCTGACTACTTTAAAATCGACTAGTTACAAATTTGGGGGAATAAAAGGGTTGGGGTTGCCTGTTCTTGAATTTCTTGAGCCTCAAAGCTCGTCTCTCGCTGCTTCAAACAACTTCTCATTCTCTTTTATCGGCAGCGACTGCCAGAATTCCTCATTTTCCACCTTCACCTCCTCCATGGCCATCTTCCGCGGAGACTCAATCTTCAATCCAACAATCGGATCCTCTGGATTGGTAGACAAAGGAGTCCACTCGACAGGAGCTTCAGGAACCCTAAAACCACCTCTTTATCATCTCTACCTCAACCACCTCCTCACCCAGTCCGAGCGAACGCTGTTATCATCTCGACGAAGAACTTGATCATGGCTCTGTCTTCTTCAGTTGAGGTGGTATCGGCAGTGGATGCCGGCACTAAGTACGAAGTGTCTTCAGCATGAGCAGCTCCGAAGTCTTCTCTAGGCTTAGCGATGGACTCGTACCATGTATGAGCTCCTCTGTATCCAAACAGGTAGAAATAAATAGGTGAAGATACCACCGAGGCCTGCAACTTGGCGGTCTTCTGGATGTCGAGATCGAACAAGCGGTGGGAGAGGATGTCGTTGAATCGGACAAAGTTCTCGAAGGAGACGCTCTTGTCGCCGAGGTAGTGTTGGCGAATTTTTTTACTGACGTCGTTGCGGAGCTCCTCGGAGACGGTGTAGTTGTAGTCTAAGATAAAAGGAAGGAGGTCGTTCCACCGGGTGTCAATCTCCTTCAAGTGGCGCTCTTGAAGAAAATCTGCAGAAGGTGGTGTTGTCACAATTACCCGCGGTTTCTGTTACCTACCTGAGGATGGATAAAGCCCTTCGGCGTTGGTATGGGAAACAATCCAAGGAAGATCACTAACGGCGCCCTTCTCCAGAAGCTTAAGTGGGTGCTCGGGAAGAACAGGATCACTCGACCACGAGTCCACCACGACGCCGAAGGGTGAAAACGGGTTGTACAACCACGGCAGGAACTTCTCCACGGAAGCCACGATTTGACGTGCTGGTCGTTTACGCAGACACTCGATGATGGTCAAAGAAGTCTTAGCATCACATCCAAGACCCGCAGCAAGCTTCTTGGTCTTCTCCAATGGTGCTTCCATGAGCACCCACGGGTTAAGCGCGGTGCCACTCTGCGACATTCCTCGTTGGAACAATCCCCGGGATTTGGGGGAGAGGTAATGGATGTGAGTGCTTGCTCCTCCTGCAGACATCCCGAAGACCGTAATGGAGTTGGGGTTCCCTCCAAAGTGTTGAATGTTCTTTTTTATGAAACTAAGCGCGAGGATCTGATCCCTGATCCCGTTATTCCCGGGAACGACGTCGTCTTCAGTGCTCAAGAATCCAAGCGGTCCCAGACGGTAGTTCAAGTTGACGTACACCACGTCCTTGTCTTGGAGGTAGCGAGGGCCGTAGAAGCCGCCGTAGAGGAACATGAACGCGCCTCCGTGGATGTACACGATGACGTCGAGGTTCGTGTTTTTGTCCAACGTAGGGGTGTAGATGTTCACGTAGAGGCAGTCTTCGTCCCCGACGACCATATCTTCACCTGGAGGGGTGTACTGGTTGTATTGCATGCACTTGTACAGGGTGGTGGCTCTCCACGTCCCTTTCCATGGTTTGACTTCGCGGGGATGTTTAAACCGGCGATCTCCAACGGGTGGTTGGGCGTACGGCACCCCTTCGAAGGCGTAGAAAGTCCGGCCATGGAGGCTCGTGCCGAATTTCCCTTCCAGAGTACCCAGAGAAGGTAAATTAACACTTGGGGTCTTGCCAGCGTTGGCACCAACCGCGAAGACAACCAAGAGAACCAGCTCCTTCATCGTAACAAACAATGACTGTGTTAAAATTATCAACGAGGTTAATTAAGTAACTGACAAACAAGTGATAAGTTCTTTATTTAACACAGATTATAATTCGTCCTTGGAACTAAACAACTTTTCGTTTTCCAAAATTGGAAGCGAATCCCAGAACTCGGTGTTTTCATTAACCCCCCTTTCAACCCCAATCTTCTCCGGGCCATCAATCTGAAGGAAAACGAACTCCTCCCCGCTTTTGGGGACCTGGGGCCACTCAGCCGCCACGTGAGGTCTTCCAGTTCTAGCAAAAGACGTGACAAGCTCCACCATCACCGCGATCATCTTCTTGTCGTTTTGCGTGGTGGTGGTGTCCACCGCTTCAATCCGAAAAACGTAGGCTGTGTCGTCTCCATGGGAGGCCCCGAAGTCTTCGGTGGAGCCCCCACGATCCTCCGACCAGCTATGAGCGCCACGGTACGTGAAATAGTAGGAATAAACAGGAGACCTGGTGACTGCCGCCTGGAGTTGAACCGTCTTCTGGATATTAACCACGAAGATCCGGTCGGACACCACCGGGATAAACTCTTTGAAAGTCGCCCGCGACATCCTCGTGTCCTTCAGGTAGTGCCGGCGGATCTTCTGGCTAACTTCGTCGTGGAGCTGTGGAGAGACAGTGTAGTTGTAGTCGAGTAATAAGGGGATGAGCTCGTTCCAACGCTTGTCGATGTCCTCCAGGTACTGTTCGTCGATGTAGAAATCCGCTGCGGGGTACAGACCCTCGGAGTTGGTGTACGACGCTATCCAAGGTACATCCAAGACTTGGCCTGTCTTAAGAAGAAGGTACGGGTGCTGGGGGAGCACTGGGTCATCCGCCCACGCGTCCACCACGAGTCCGAATGGAGAAAACGGCGTGTAGAGCCACGGCTGGAAGTCTTTCACTGAGGCGACGATTTGACGCGCGGAGCGGTTTTTCAAGCAATGAAGCAGAGTTTGGGAGTCTCTGGTGGGGCACCCAAGACCTGCAGCCAGCTTCTGGGTCTTTTCCAGGGGCTTCTCAACTAAAACCCATGGGTCTAGGGTGGTACCGCTCATGGACCATCCGCGATGGAACATTCCGCGACTCTTCGGAGAGAGGTAGTGGAAATGGACGCTGGCGCCCCCAGCTGACATCCCCGCGATGGTGACAGAGTTGGGGTTCCCCCCGAAGAACTTAACATGTTTTTTTATGAACTCCAAAGCGAAGATTTGGTCTCTCATCCCGTTGTTACCAGGAAGAACGTTGTCTTCAGTACTGAGAAACCCCAGAGGCCCCAAACGATAGTTTAAATTGATAACCACCACGTTCTTATCAAGGAGATATTCGGGCCCGTGGAGCCCCCCCCAGTTGAACATGAAAGCGCCCCCATGAATATACACAATGACGTCAAAATTCGCATTTGGGTCCACCCTAGGAGTGTAGACATTCAAGTAGAGACAATCTTCCTCACCTAAAAGACACCGGTCAAAACGTGGGGGAGCAAACATGGGGGCTACCAGTAACAAAGTCTTGCCCCGGTGGAGTGTACTGGTTCCACTGCATACACTTGTAAATTGTTTTCGCCTTCAGGGTGCCCTCCCACGGTTCCACGGGGGCAGGAGCCTAAAACACCACCTGAGAGGGGGTATCAACGGGGCTATTTTACCTTGAAGCGATGGTCCCCCACTGGGGGCTTCGCGTACGGGACGCCTTCAAAAGAAAAGAATTGTTTTCCATGCAGGGAGGTTTTGTGTCCCCCTTCGATAACCCCCAAGTTTGGTAAGGTTACAGAAGGGGGTGAAGCGGCAGCAATAGCTACCCCAAAAAGAAAGAGGCTCAACATGGGGTTGGTGCGATACTGACCGGTGATCACAGTAAGGCAGAACTTTATTAGATAGTAATTAAAAATAATTATTGTTTACTGAGGTTAATTGTAATGTTAGCCTTGGCCACTGATAACAACAAGTTTTTAATATAATTAATCAAAACAAAATGGTTATTTTCAGTTTGCAATTTATCAAAGATCGGTAAATAATGATTGATCTTTGAATTCAACGTATGAGATTAGTCCAAACTGCGTCACAGACGTAGAAAAAATCGTGTTCGTAATCTAACGGTAATAGTGACCGATCAACAGTCATGTGATCTGCCGCTGTAGTCATGGCGACATTTTGGGAATCGTTGCCAATCCGAGCAAACGAAAATTTCATAACAGGGGTCAAGAACGAACTTAGTTAATTTGGTCCAAAGTTGGTAGCAATGTTGACACTGTTCTGTGTGGTTTTCGCCGCCTTCCGTACCTCTTTGGCCGAAACTGCGCCTTCGGTTCACCTCCAGGGGTTGGGAACAGTTCAAGGTCGTTCCGATAAGAGTGAAAATGGCCGAACTATTCTTTCGTTTGAGGGGGTGCCGTACGCGCGCCCCCCGGTCAGTGAATACCGCTTCAGGGTAAGTTGCGAAATTGTCGATTTTGCTCTGACGATGGTCGCCAGGAGCCGCAACCGGTCCAGCCATGGGAAGACGTCTGGGAGGCCAAAACCATCCACCGGTGCATGCAGTACAACCAGTACACCCCCCCAGGGCAGGACTTCGTCGTGGGGGATGAAGACTGTCTCTACTTGAACATCTACACCCCGGATTTAACCCCCCAGAAGAAGTTCGACGTCATCGTATACATCCATGGAGGTTCCTTTATGTTTAACTACGGGGGGTTGTACCGCCCGCAGTACCTCCTCGACGAAGACGTCGTACTAGTCACTATAAACTACCGCGTTGGTCCTCTGGGATTCTTAAGCACGGAAGACGACGTCGTCCCCGGAAATAACGGACTCAAAGATCAGATTCAGGCTTTGATCTTCATCAAAGAGCACATTTCGCTCTTTGGTGGTAACCCCACCTCGGTGACCATCATGGGCAACTCGGCTGGAGGCGCAAGCGTCCACTTCCACTACCTCTCCACCAAGAGTCGCGGTTTGTTCCACCGTGGGCTCTCTCTGAGTGGTACCATGTTGGTACCATGGGTACTCATGGAGCAACCGTTGCAAAAAACAAAACTCTTGTCTTCCTCCGTTGGGTGCGATACCACCACCACTGGCGCCATGGTAAAGTGCTTGAGAAGACGTCCCGCGCGCCAGATCCTGGAAAGAGTCAAAGAGTTCCAGCCATGGTTGTACATCCCATTTTCTCCCTTCGGTGTGGTTGTGGACACCTGGGCGAAGGACCCGGTGCTACCACGCCACCCATTCAAACTCCTGGAGAGTGGGAACGTGAGCACCGTTCCATGGGTGGCGTCGTATACAAACTCCGAGGGACTTTACCCGGCGGAGGAGTTCTACGAGCACCACTTGGAGGACGTCGCGACGCGCTGGAACGAACTCGTTCCGTTGATCCTCGACTATAACTACACCGTTGAAGCGGCGTCGCGCGACGTCGTCAGCGAGAAAATCAAGCAACACTACCTCGGCAACGACACGGTTTCTCGAGCGACTTTTCGTCGCTTCGTCCCGATTCTATCGGAGAGGCTCTTCGTGAACGACATCCACAAAGCTGCTCTTTTGCAGGGTAAAGTCGGTACTGTCTATGCGTACGAGTTCGGTTACAGGGGGAGAAACAGTTGGTTTATGTACGAGGATGGGGGGCATTTTGGGGTGGCCCACGCCGACGACGTTCCCTACATCCTCAAGTTGAAGAATTTGGACACGAGGAGCACCCCAAGTGACAAGGAGATGAGCGAATTTATGGTGAAATTTGTGGTCAATTTTGCTAGGACGGGGTAAGTTTGGGGTTGTCGAGACTTTCAATTCATTGGTGGAGTTGTAGGGACGTTGGGGTGGCTGAGTGGAGACCACACTCAGGAACTCCGTTGAATTATCTGAAAATTGAGGGTCCGAAGAAGATGGTGATGGAGGCTGGAGCTCCTCCGAATGAGGAGTTTTGGGCGTCGCTGCCAATTAGGGAGAACGAGAAATTTGCCTCTGGGGAGGAGTTAAGAAAAATTTAACAAAAAGTTTTCCTTTTCTTCCAATTTGAAAAATGTTAATTTTATCATAAAAAAATACTGGATAAAAATTTGTATTGCATACTTGATTTTCGTAGTCAACGTACTTCCCTCTCAAATGACAATCTTTTCAAGGCTTCCTTCAAAGTGATTCAACAGTATTATTTGTCTAGTTGGCTGTAAGTGTGCGGACGTATGTCTTGACATCTGTCATTCCCTAACATCTATCAATTATTTGACGTTTTTATGTCAAGTTCAGACTCACGTTCGTAAGATGCTCCGGTGACTTGATAAATAAATTCAATTGATCAGATTTAATATCTACCTAGTACCTTGACATAGAAGTAATCTTTTATTAAATGAGACCTAACATAAGAAAGTAACCAATTGCTGTGTAATCTGTCATTTTAAGAAAATTGAATTTTTGAAAAACGAAAAGTTTTGAAATAAAAAAAATGGAATTTTATAATTTTAATCCTACAGTAATGGAATTTAGCAAGAACACTACTTTTAACATGTTTATTAATTGTGCCCAATTGCAGCCTTCTGGAGTAAAAATAACGAATTTTAGAAATTTTTAATTTTTAAAAAACTAAAAATTTCGACTACTTAAAAAAATTGTAAATGCGGTAGTTTTACTGCTACAGTAACTGAATTTGACTACTTTTTATGAGTTTATTTAATCGTGGCCAATTGCAACCTTCAAAAGCAATAGAAACAAATTTTTAAAAATTTTCTCTTTTGAAAATCCAAAAATTTTGAGAAACAAAAAAATTTGTAAATGCGGTACTTTTAGTGCTACAATAACGGAATTTTGCAAGGATATTGTTTTTGTCATATCTATTAAACGTGTCAAATTACAACCTTCTTGAGCAAAAGAGACGAATGTTAGAAATTGTCTTTTGTAGATCCACCCTTTCTTTATAGCAAAATGAAGAATGTGATTAAAATGGGATTAAAACCCAAAAAAAACTTTGATTCTATTGGCTGGCATTGTGTTTATCAAAGTGGTTTTTATAACAAAAAACGCTTCAAACAACCAACTCGATATTACCTTGTCACTCATTGGCTAGACGTTCAATTCTCAAGTTACTGTGCGAATTAGTACACGCCCCGAAATAATAAATCAATTCATTGGACGTTCATGACAAAAAACGCACAAAACAAAAGAAGTCGAGTTCTAGATTTGTTGCGCCACATTTTCATTTGTTTATTGTCGCTCCAATTAAAAAATTGCGAAGCAAATCTAGTCATTGTAAAAGTTAAGAAATTGATACAATAATAAGCGACATTATAACACTCGTACTTTAATAAACCATTTCCGAATTGTTGCAGTGACGCCGAATTTAGGGACTTTTATGTTGTAGTGCAAACGAACGAATTCAATTTGATATTCTTGCCGAAATTAACAAGCACAATCTTAAAAGTGGCTGAAGCAATAAACGTTGCAAAATTTGTGGAAATTTCATTTCATTCATGGCCTCGAAAGTGCGACACCCTGTATATTGGGGCGCCAGCACAATAAATTAAACAAATTTACGAAAAAAACAACTAATTTCTTCAAACAAACTTATTTTTATCTCTAGAGATAACTACAATTCGTCCTTGACCCCCACAAACAACTTTTCGTTTTCTCGAATCGGCAGCGATTCCCAAAATGTGGCATCCAAACTCGAGTTGGCCATGACGACGGTGGAAGGCGACTTGATGTGTAAATACGTCACGTGACCGGTGTTTTGGACCGGTGACCACGTGATCCCAACTTTTGGCTCTCTGAAAATCACGTCAACCTTGCAAACAATTGATTTTTTTGACGTACCCTGATTTGGCGAAGCTTCCGACTATCCCAGTCATGAGTTGGATCATTTCTCTGTCTTTTTTGGTACTTTCCGTGTCGACGTTCATCTTAAGAACGTAGCTAGTGTCGTCGCCGTGAGCCGCACCTACGATAATAATCGAGTTACGAACACTACTTTTTCTACGCTCACCGAAATCCTCGTTGGTTTGAGCACGCGACTCGGATTTACTATGGGCGCCTCTGTAGGTGAAATAGTAGAAGTATACAGGGGATGTGCTGGCTTTGACGTGTAATTTCAGGCTTTTTTCGATATCAACTGTGAAGATTCGGTCCGTGACTAACTTCACGAAGTCCCGGAACGTCTCTTTGGTGATTTTCTTCGTTCCTAGGTACTTTTGTCGGATTTTGGAGCTCACTAGATCGCGCTCGTGAGAGTCAACAGTGTAGTTATAGTCCAAAATAAATGGTACGATCTCATTCCAACGCGTTTCGAGCTCGTTCAGATACTCATCTTCAGGGTAGAAATCGGCCGCTGGGTACAACCCCTCTGAATTCGTATAAGAGGCTAACCAGGGTAAGTTTGCAATTTTTTTCTGTTTTAACAGTTGGTACGGGTGCTGGGGTAGGACTGGATTTTCCGCCCATGTGTCTACAACCACACCGAAGGGTGAAAATGGGTTGTACAACCATGGCTGGAATAATTTCACACTTTCCACGATTTGGCGCGCCGGTCGCTTTAAGCAAGCTACCATTCGTCGAACGTCGTTGGTGTCACACCCAAGACCCATCGCGAGTTTCTTCGTTTTTTGTAGTGGTTGTTCAACCAGTACCCATGGGTTCAACATGGTACCGCTCTGGGAAATTCCCCGATGAAACAACCCACGACTTTGAGGGCTCAGGTAGTGGAAGTGGACACTGGCGCCCCCTGCCGACATTCCGAAGATTGTCACTGAGTTGGGGTTCCCCCCAAAATGCGCGATGTTCTCCTTGACCCATTGCAGAGCCAGAATTTGGTCCTTGAGACCGTTATTTCCAGGAACTATGTCGTTTTCAGTGCTCAGAAAACCCAACGGTCCCAGTCTGTAGTTCAAAGTTACGAACACTACTTTTTCGTCGATGATATAGTCGGGTTGGTAAATACCGCCCCAGTTGAACATGAAGGCGCCCCCGTGGATGTACACGACCACGGGGAAGTTTCCGGTTAGACTCGGGGTGTAGATGTTCAAATAGAGACAATCCTCATCACCTGGAAAGTGAAATAAAGAGACGAAGAAGTCGAGTAACGTAAGTTACCGATGACAAAATCGCCGCCTGGAGGAGTGTATTGGTAACTCTGCATGCACTTGTAGATCGTTTTGGCTTCCCACACCCCCACCCATGGTTTGACAGGTACAGGTTCCTACTTCTCTCAATATTACAAAGTTGGTACCACTGTAACTTACCCTAAATCTGTATTTACCGAACGGGGGGCGCGCGTACGGCACTCCTTCAAACGAGAAGAAGTCCTGCCCTTTGTAACTTGTCCTGACGGTACCCTCTACAGTACCAAGCGACGGAATGTCAACAATTGGGGGAGTGTTAGCCCCCACAGCGTGGAATCCAAGGAGTAAACACACAACAAGGTTCATTGCGCGGTTTGATAAACACTGAGCGTTATCTTCGTGTTTCTGTATTTAATAATAAACAGCGAACTAAACCGGTTGTTTGCATAAGGAGAATAATAGGTTGTAAATTTTCTGTTGGTACAATTGGATTTGTTTTGACAGTGTAGATCTCCGGCGTCGCGACGATGGAAATTAAAGGTCATGAACTTCATGAGTAGCGCTAAGGAGGCAACTGAAAGAGTGGTTTAACTAGAATCGGTTTAGGTTGCACAAGTATGTCGAGTTTGACAGTTATTTATTTTGTAATGTTGGCATCTTGACTTAGTTAGACTGAGTTTTAACATGTAGTTAAGTTGAGTTTAGTAATGCAAGCTTACCAATGGCTGCGCTTTCGTAGTTATATTAAATATACAGGTGTCCCAGAACTCAAGCCTAGCCGAAAAAGGGCGGATGCCGACACCAATCAGGATGCCAAAAATGCAATTTGTTTTGTCCTGATGTGCATCAAAATTAAGAAATGACTTAACGAAAATGACCAATCCCAGAAGGGAAAGCACAAATAATATTAATGTTGCTAGGTTTCATAATTTAATCTTAAACGGGATAAATTAATTTGGTCCACTACATTTTTTGCTCCCTAAATGCGTTGTCTGAGCTCCGCTTCAGTATTTAGCGGCACTACATAAATAACATATTTGAAGTGACCCCAGAAGAAGAAATCAGCGGGTTTCGTTGATAAGCCATTCGCAAAAATCTCTTCTGACCGGATAATCCTAAGGGAGTAAAGGAGTAGAGGATTCTTTGTACAGAAGATCTTCCGATGTCTAACTAGCGTTCCAGAGTTAGGATTCTTTGCCTGGGGTCTTCATCAACTGCTTCCAAAGCGGCTTCTTCATTTTCAGCAGTTCTGGCTTGATTTGGTGTTTCACCAACGGCGCGCCAATCTGGTAATATCTCACCAGTCTGTCTAGCCCAAAAAATAACACAAAGAATCGTTTTGTTGTCCGGACCTGGAAAACGTTTTCGATGCGTTCTTGCTACTAAAGCCGAATTTCTATCGCAGGCATTCTGTCGCCGAGTACATCTTGTGCCTTTTTAAGATATTTGTTAATACCAAACACCAACTAGAAAACCAGCAAGTGAGGGAAACCGAAAGAAACGCCGTTGACACACTCCACTTGGCTTTCCACTGTGTCAATTCTCCTGCCGCCTTGTCACTTGTCATTCATCGCTCGTCAACCAGTGGTCTTCAACCCTCTAGTCACTCCCTAAAGTACGCTAAGCCGTTTCTGCACACTAAGTTCAAAGAGTTAAGTGATTTATTGAAGTCCGTCATTTTAACGTCAATAAAGTTTACAGTGGACCAGATTATTTATACAAAATTCAACACAACACGCGAGTGTATCCTCCAAACCATTCCAACCCGGCCTTGTGATTGGTCAACTTTGTCACGTCTTTTCTCAGTTTCTGTTGGAGTTGGAACTTTTTTTTCAGCAATTTACACATTCACAGCTTTTCCCGATATGTCCAGTTTTCGGCTAGGCATGAGTTCTGGGACAGCCTGTACAGTTAGGCTGAGCTTTCGTAGTTATAACTGGTGTAGTGGATCTTCGTAGTTATTAGATGTAGTGAGCTGAGTTTTTTAACGCAAGCTCAGCCTTTGGCTGAGCTTTCGTCGTTATAACCCGTGTAGTAGAGCTTTCAGAGTCATTAGAAGTAGTGAACTGAGTTTCTTAACGCACGCTCAGCCAAAGACTGAGCCTTCGACGTTACATCAAGTGTAGTTAGATTAAGATTAGTAAACGCAAGCTCTGCTGAAGGCTGAGCATTCGTAGTTATATTAGATATAGTTAAGCTGAGCTTTCGTCGATATAACTCGTGTAGTTCAGCTTTCGTAGTTATTAGACGTTGTTGAGCTAAGTTTCTTAACGAAGGCTGAGCTTTCGACGTTATATCACGTGTAGTAAAGCTTTCGGAGTTATTAAATGTAGTGAACTGAGTTTCTTAACGCACGCTCAGCCAAAGGCTGAGCTTTCGACGTTACATCAAGTGTAGTTAGATTAAGATTAATAAACGCAAGCTCTGCTAAAGGCTGAGCATTCGTAGTTATATTAGGTGTAGTTAGGCTGAGTTTCATAATGCAGGGTCAGCTGAAGGCTAAGCTTTCGTAGTTATTAGATCTAGTTGAGCTAAGTTTCTTAACGAAGGCTGAACTTTCGACGTTATATCACGTGTAGTTAGATTAAGATTAATTACCGCAAGCTCCGCCAAAAGCTGCGCTTTTGTAGTTATATTAAATGTAGTTAGGCTAAGTTTTCTAACGTAAGCTCAGCTAAAGATTGCGCTTTCGTAGTTATATTAGATATAGGTAAAGCTTTCGTCGTTATAACCCGTGTAGTAGAGCTTTCAGAGTCATTAGATGTAGTGAACTGAGTTTCTTAACGCACGCTCGGCCAAAGGCTAAGCTTTCGACGTTACATCAAGTGTAGTTAGATTAAGATTAATAAACGCAAGCTCTGCTAAAGGCTGAGCATTCGTAGTTATATTAGGTGTAGTTAGGCTGAGTTTCATAACGCAGGCTCAGCTGAAGGCTAAGCTTCGTAGTTATTAGATGTAGTTGAGCCAAGTTTCTTAACGAAGGCTGAGCATTCGACGTTATATCACGTGTAGTTAAATTACTAATTACACAAAACGTTCCACCAAATTTAGTTAAATTGACTTGCTCAGTTGAAGAAGAATAAAAATAACTTAAGTAAAACAACTCCTCAGAACCACATTTATTACCAAAAACTTAACTTAATCACAACTCAGATCAACTTTTGAGATAATTTCGATCCCTTTCAGTTTTCCCTTTAGCTGGTTCACGAAGATCTCCTCGTCGTCACACTGAATAGAGTTGAGATAAATGTTCAGTTTCTTTAACTTCGGCATGTTTCTCGCGATTTTCTCCGCATCGAAACTCTCAATTAGATTGCTACTAAGATCCAACTCCTCAAGATTACACAGTCCTTCAAACTCATTCCAAGTCAAATTAGAAAGTGAGTTAACTTCCAAACTCAAACGCTTCAATTTTGTTAAATCTTTGAAAGCTCCCACAGGAATGGTCTCGAAATCATTGTGAACGATCTCAAGTACCTCCAAGTTTGAGAAATTTAAAAACGCGTTCTCATGGATGGTGGTGATGTGGACATCAAACAATACCAGTGACGTCATTTGAGTTTTGTCCAAAAACAGAAAGTCTTCGTCCAAGTGAGAGAGGTTCAAATACGCAATTCCCAAGGTTTTCAATTTTAGGTTTTCTAAAGCGTTTCTGTCGATTTTTGACGGGTTATATGAATTACACTTCAGAACTAGTTTCTCCAGTTTGCAGTTGTCGAACATGGACTTCGTTAAAGTCGGGGGGTTCTTGTTTAACGCCAGATCTAGTTCTAGGATTTTTAAAGACGGGGATGGACAAAGAGCTCCGGCTTCAACATCGCTTATCAGGTTAGCGATAATTTTAAGTTCGGTAACATTCTGGAGGGTAAAAAATGTGTCCCTGTGAAGAGTTCCATTTAAACCAGATATTTGTAATTGTTGGAGTTGGATTGGGTCTTTTTGTAAGGCATCGGAATGGATTACTGGGAGAGAAGAAGGTTCCAATATCCACTCAGCTTCTATCAAGTTGATCAACACCAAAAAAATGGTACAAAAAGATAAAAATGACGGCTAAAATTAATTTTATTAGATTAAGACCCAAAATTCGTTACGTACCATTTTGTTGAAGTAGAAGACAGTTTGAGATGACTGTGGAACTCAAAAGATAATTACCAGACTCGATAACCCAATTTGTTTGCAAAAAAAGCGATAAACTTATTAACAAGAGTTGTGTTCCGATTAACCAATGGAAATATTTGAGTTACCGATGAACCAATTACAATAACAAAATGGCGGACGAACTTGGGAAAGGAATTAACCTCAAAACTCGGATTTTATTGTTACAACACAATTACAACTTATCTTCTCTACTTATAAACTCAAAATTTTAGAAACTCAAAAATTTGCGATCTTTCCAAACAGCGTCTTACGTAAATCTTCTGGTAGATGTGAACGGTTTGGTTAAAGAAATTTGAAATTTTATCGAACAAAAATAAAATTTAGAGCAAAACATGTCTTGAAATGTCAAATTCAACGCCAACAAAAACTCACGGATTTTTGTAACCTAATAAACTTTTGTCGCTTCTCATTAAAAAAACTTACTTCGAGTGCTGAACAGTCAGAAGCGAGTTTCGATAATAATAATAATCGATTAGACTTTTATTGGGTAAATTAATAACCTACCTAAACCAAAAATGATTGGTTTTACGTAAGACGCTGATTAGTAAAATAGCAAAATTTAGATTTTCTTAGATTTTGAGTGAGAATTTTTTTATTGTTTTGGTTCGTTATGATCCAACAAGCGGTTAAAATAGAGCTTTTTTATTTATTGTGTTTGACCTTATAGAAATTGCCGTTTTTATTGTAAACTTAACAATTTGCTACTTCTGCAGGTAGCATCTTGCGTAAAATCGCGTTGTAGGTCAGATTTATTAAACTTAGTTTTTATTTGTTTATATTATTTATTTACAATTCATCTTTTCTGTTGATCAAATTTTCCCCCTCCATCAACCCCAAAGAATCCCAGAAACTTCTAGGAGTCAGTTCTGCCACCGTTTCGAGACTAATTTCCCCAGGATTGACCCCATTGACGCGGAGATACGTCAACTCGTCGGATTTAGTGGGTTTCCACTCAACACTACCTAAACTTGGTTCCCTAAATAAAACAAAAAAGCAACGATTTAACATTCCGTTGGTAAAACTGAACTAACCCTGTTTTGACAAATGACATTAGCATGTCTACCAACATATCTTTCATTAGAATCTCGTTTGGCGTGAGAGAAACGAAATTCGTACCGGGGCCAAAAAAGTATTTCGCATCAGAACCATGTCCGACAACTGTAGGAAAAAAAGTTTAACTCAACAGTGTCGCCAACCAAATTCTTACTTGGTTGAGGATTGTTCTCCCCCGGATATCCAAAAACGTAATAATAAACCGGAGATTTGGCCACTTTCGCCTGCATTCTCACCGACGTCTCGGCACCAATTGTGATATATCTATCAGTGAAGAGTTGCATCAACGTCATCATGTTCGTTCTATTGATTTCCGCGTCCTTGAAATAAAACTCTTTGATTTTTTGTAAAGTCGCAGGCCACGAAGATTGTGGTAAAGTGTCTCGGAACTCGAGGATGCTTGCACCTAAAGTCTCCCAGTTTTGACCGATGTAGTCAATTTCCTTTATCAGCACTAAAAACGAATATCATTTCGTGGATATCACTAGAAAAAATTGTGTACATAACGCTGGGAACGACCCTTCGTGAGTTGTCGTTGAAGCAAGTAAAGGGACGTCGTTGATTTGACCCTTTTTGAGGAGAATGTAAGGATCTTCGTTGATAAAAGGGTTGGAGCCCCCTTTTTCCACCACGGGACCAAATGGGATACAGGGCATGAAGCGAATGGTATAAAACAACTTCACTTTGGGTGAAATTTGTTGGGCTGGGCGCTGCTTCAAGCATGTTATCATAGTCCTGGTACTACTAATAGGACACCCTAGGGCTTCTGCCAGTTTTTTCGTTCTTTGCAAAGGGTTCTCTTGGATTGACCACGAGGAAAGAGCAGTTCCACTCTGAGCAAATCCTCGATGGAAAAGTCCTTTGGACAACGGCGAGAAGTAGTGCATGTGAACACCAGAACCTCCAGCTGACAATCCAGTGATGGTAACACTCTTTGGATTCCCTCCAAAACTCGCTATGTTCTCCTGCACCCATTTCAAGGCCATGGTTTGATCTTTAAGTCCGTTGTTACCAGGAACCACCTCATCTTCAGTGCTCAAAAAACCGAAAATTCCGAGTCGGTAGTTGAAACTAACATAAACAACTTCTTTGTCCATGAGGACGTCAGGACGGGAGTAGCGGTTTCCATCACCAACCATATAAGCACCTCCATGGATGTGTACAATGACGTCAAGAGACTCCGATGGGTCTGGTTGCTTCCGTGGTACATAAACATTGACGTGAAGACAATTTTCAGTACCAGAAGCGTTTACCATCGTTATACCAAATTGGGCGCACACTGTTAAAAAACTGGCGTTCCACACACCCAACCATGGTTCGACGGGTTGGGGCTCCTAAAACTACAGTCAATTGATGGTTCGGGTGGTGGGTACGGTACCTCGAAGCGGAGATCACCAATGGGTGGTTTAGCATAGGGAATACCTTCAAAAGCTGAGAAGGTACGACCGTCGAAAGAAGTTTTATGGTACCCTCTGACAGTACCGAGAGGAGTTTGGACCAATGGCAGTAACTCACAAAGTACGCCTAGAAAAACAGTCACGGAACGAAATTGAAGAGTTTACATACCCAAAGACAGTGACAATAGTACCAACAGTGGTACCAACATTTTCGCAACTGAAGTGTTTTCACGTACCTTATCAAATGTCGTAAGAAGGTACTCATGTTATGTTTGTTATGTTTTTATCTTTTAGATAAATGAGACTGCGAGTTTTCACGGGAATAACAACCTTTATTGTGTTCGTTTTAAGTTACTTTGTTCAGTGCTGCCAACTTTCGCACAATAAGAAAATCATAATGAAGAAGACCTATAAAATAACGAAATTTTAAGTTTTTATTTGTTGGTATTGACACAATTCTGTCTTTATTTACAATTCATCTTTTCTGTTGATCAAATTTTCTCCTTCGATCAAATCCAAAGAATCCCAGAAACTTCTAGGAGTCAGTTCTGCCACCGTTTCAAGACTAACTTCCCCAGGATTAATCCCATTGACGCGAAGATACGTCAACTTGTCGGATTTGGTGCGTTTCCATTCCACGTCACCAAAAGTTGGTTTTCTAAACAATTGTTTTTATTGGTGAGGTTGGTAGAACTGTACCTACCCTGTTTTGACGAATGAGATCAACATGTCTACCAACAGATCTTTCATTTTGATTTCGTTTGGAGTGAGAGGCTCGGGACTCATGGCGCCGGGACCGAATAAGTATTTCGCGTCAGAACCATGGCCGACAACTTAAAAATGTTTTTTTAAGCTTTTAATGTCAGTATTGCCAACCATCTTACTTTGGTGTGGGTTATTATCCCCCAAATATCCAAAAATGTAGTAATAAACCGGAGATTTCGCAACTTTAGCCTGCATCCTCACCGACGTCTCAGCACCAATCCCGAAGAATCTGTCACTGAAGAGTTCTATCAAAGTCATGACGTTCTCTTTATTGATTTCTTTATCCTTGAAATAAAATTCTTTGATTTTTTGTAAAGTGGAAGACCAAGAAGATTTAGGTAAAGTCTCTTGGAACTCGAGGATGCCTGCACCTAAAGTCTCCCAGTTTTGCCCGATGTGGTCTAATTCGTTCATCAACACTACAAAACAAGTATCACCCTGTATACATCACTAGAAAAAATAGTGTACTTAACGCAGGGAACGACCCTTCGTGAGATGTCGTCGAAGCAACCAATGGGACGTCGTTGATTTGACCATTTTTGAGAAGAATATAAGGATCTTCGTTGATGAAAGGTTTGGAGCCCCCTTTTTCCACCACGGGACCAAAAGGGATACATGGCATGAAGCTGATGGTATAAAATATCTTCAGTTTGTTTAAAATCTGTTCCACGGGGCGTTGCTTCAAGCACTGGACGATGGTACTGGTGGTTCCCGTGGGACACCCCACCGCATCCGCAAGTTTCTTCGTTCTTTCCAATGGATTCTCTTGGATTGACCAAGAGTTAAGAGCCATTCCACTCTGGGCGAATCCTCGATGGAAAAGACCTTTGGATAAAGGCGAGAAGTAGTGCATGTGGACACTAGACCCTCCAGCTGACACCCCAGAGATGGTAACACTCTTTGGATTTCCTCCAAAACTCGCTATATTCTCTTGTACCCATTTCAAGGCCATGGTCTGGTCCTTCAACCCGTTATTACCAGAAACCACGTCATCTTCAGTACTCAAGAAACCCAGAATTCCGAGCCTGTAGTTAAAAGTAACATAAACGACTTCTTTGTCCATGATGATGGGCGGATGGGCGTAAAGGTCCCCATGACCAATGAGGTAAGCACCTCCATGGATATGCACGATGACATCAAGAGACTCTGATGGGTCTGGTTGCTTTCGTGGTACATAAACATTGATATGAAGACAATCTTCATCACCAGTAGCGTTGACCATCATTATACCAATTTGGGAACAAACCGACATGAAACTGGCGTTCCACACACCCAGCCATGGTTCGATGGGTTGCGGCTCCTAAAACTACAGTCAATTGACGGTACGGGTGATGGGTACGGTACCTCGAAACGGAGATCACCGATGGGTGGTTTAGCGAAGGGAATTCCTTCAAACGCTGAGAAGGTACGACCATCGAAAGAGGTTTTGTGGTACCCTCTGACAGTACCAAGAGGAGTTTTCACCAGCGGCAACTCCTCACAAGAGACACCTACCAAAGACAGTGACAACACACAAAAAAAAATATTTTTTTTAACTTACTTAGAGAAAGTACCGTAATTACCAGCAGTGGTACCAACATTTTGACGGACAGTTGAATGTGTACTAACAAGTTGTTCAATTAAAACTACAACAAACAAATGATACCGCAAATTTTACCGATAACTGTTTTATCATCGAACAAACATCAAATCATCGTGGTAACTGTACCACATTTGATTCGGCTACACTGCGCGCTAAACCGTCAAGGCCAAACTAATAATATCATTAAATCAATCAGCTATAAATAGCCAGCTCACATTAAACAGGTAAATTTTGTTTATGGTACAGTTCAAAAGAGGCTACAATAACACAGTTACGTAACGAGTCATTTTAGTGACAGTTTGTTTTAATTTGTTATGTTTGATAAAATTTAAATAGTTTGAGTGAGCTATTATTTGGTGGCCTTGAACTCTTTTTAAATTTACGTTCACGTTCATCGGAAGATTTCCGTAAGACGCTGTTTGGTAAAGTAGCAAATTTTTGAGTTTCCAAAATTCTGAATTTGTTGTCAGAACGTCTCGATGACAATTTTTTGATTTCTTGAAGTACAAAGGACACTCAAAATTCATCAATTCTCAGAAAATAAGTAGTAATGACCGTATTTATTGAAACTCGAAAATTTGCTACTTCTACAGGGAGCATTGTGCGTAAAATTCTCTACTGAGTATAAATAATTTTTTTTCGCTTGTTGATTTGAATCTCATAAGTACATTGCATGTTAATTTTAGCGCCCTTTACCGTCATCAAAAACATTGATAAACATAAATTAACTCCATCTAAACTCAACGTAAACTGACTTCCACCAGTTGACCTTGTACCTACATTGGATTAAATAATAACTTTTACTTTGATTGGTTACTCAGTCAGGCATCAGCGCGTAAAAAAAATCAGGTTAACACGATGACTGGATGTTTTGAATTACCGTGCGATCAAAGTATCTATGAAAACTCGCGGTTGCACTTATCTATAAGTTAGAAGGTCGTAAAATTATTACGTGATGTGCAAATCTTAATCGACATTTTATTGCAGATAAGGAAGTCGGTAAATTTAAGTTGACCATAAAAATAGCACAGTTGCAACGATGTTGGCACTACTGTTAGTAGTGTTGGGGTTGTCTTTAGGTAAGAAAAGATTTTTGTTTTGCTTCGTCATTGTTTTTTTAAGGTGTCTTCGGTGAGGAACTGCCATTGGTGAAAACACCTCTTGGTTCGGTCAGAGGGTACCATAAAACTTCTTTTGATGGTCGTACCTACTCAGCTTTTGAAGGTCTTCCCTTTGCTAAGCCACCCATTGGTGAGCTACGCTTCGAGGTATGGTACCCATCAACCCCACAAACGGTAAAGATTGTGATTTTAGGAGCCCCAACCTATCGAACCATGGCTGGGTGTGTGGAACGCGAGTTTCTTGTCAGTGTGTGCTCAAGCTAGTACTATAGTGGTGGTTGGAACTACTGGTAAGTCGCAAACCCATAAAACAACCATTGAGAGGATTTTGCAGGTGATGAAGATTGCCTACATCTTAATGTTTATGTTCCACGGAAGCAACCAGACCCATCAGAGTCTCTGGATGTCATTGTACATATCCATGGAGGTGCCTACATCTTAGGTCATGGGAATCTCTACGCCCATCCGCCCATCCTCATGGACAAAGACGTTGTTTATGTAACTTTGAACTACCGAGTTGGAATTTTTGGTTTCTTGAGCACTGAAGATGACGTGGTTCCTGGTAACAACGGGCTTAAAGATCAAACCATGGCCTTGAAATGGGTGAAAGAGAACATTGCGAGTTTTGGAGGCAACCCGAAGAGTGTTACCATCACTGGCCTGTCTGCTGGAGGTGGTAGCGTCCATTTCCACTATTTCTCTCCTCTATCCAAAGGTCTTTTCCATCGAGGGTTTGCTCAAAGTGGAGTAGCAATTGCCCCATGGGCAATTCAAGAGAACCCATTGAAACGAACAAAGAAACTCGCGAATCTGGTTGGGTGTCCGACCGATACTACCAAGACCATGGTCACCTGCTTGAAACAACGCCCAGCTGAACACATCTTGGAACAACTTAAGTTGTTCTTCAATTTTGTGTTCATGCCATGTGTACCATTTGGTCCCGTCGTGGAAAAAGGAGGCTCCAAACCTTTCATCAACGAAGATCCTTACATTCTTCTCAAAAATGGAAAAATCAACGACGTCCCATTGGTGGCTTCTACAACCGCCCATGATGGATCGTTCCCTATTTTAAGTATACAGGGCGATTTCTGTGAAATATACAGGGTGATATTGTTCTTGTAGTGTTGATGAACGAAACAGACCGCATTGGTCAAAACTGGGAAACCTTAGCAGCGGATTTCCTCGAGTTCCAAGACACTTTACCACAATCTTCCTGGGCAAAGGCCGCGAAGAAAATCAAAGAATTCTATTTGGGCGATGACGAGATTAATCAACAGAACTTGATGAAGTTCCTAAAAGTTTTCACTGATCGATTTTTCGGAATTGGTGCTGAGACCTCGGTGAGGATGCACGCGAAAGTTGGCAAGTCTCCCGTTTATTACTTCATTTTTGGGTATCCAGGAGAAAACAATCCACAGCAAGGTAAGAATTGATTTATAAAGTAATTTGTTTTTAGACAGTTGGCAGCACTAAATATGCAAGTGCGTGATTATCTGTTTTTTTTCTTCAGTTGTCGGTCATGGTGGTGATGCCAAATATTTCTTCGGTCCCAGCATGATGAGTCCCGTGCCTCTGACTCCAGACGAGATCAAAATGAAAGATCTGTTGGTAGACATGTTGATCTCCTTTGCCAAAACAGGGTAAATACAGTTCTACCAATTTTTCCAATAAAAAAACTTTGTTTTTAGAAAACCAACTTTGGGCGACGTGGAATGGAAACCCACCAAATCTGACAAGTTGACATATCTTCGCGTTGATGGCATCAATTCTGGGGAAATTAGTCTCGAAACGGTGGAAGAACTAACTCCTAGAAGTTTCTGGGATTCTTTGGAGTTGATGGAGGGGGAAAATTTGATCAACAGAAAAGATGAATTGTAAACAAATAATATAAGCAAATAAAGACTAAGTTTTTCTAATGATTCCAATAAAGTTTAAAAAATCTGACCTGCAACGCGATTTTACGCAAGATGCTGTCTGCAGATGTAGCAATATGTTAAGTTTCCGATAAAAACAACAATTTATGTCAGAAAAATAAAAATAAATAGATCTCTCCATATTAACCGCTTTAAGGATCATAACGAACCAAAACAATAAAAAAAAAATCTGACTCAAAATCTAAGAAAAGTAAAATTTTGCTGTTTTACTAAACAGCGTCTTACGTAAAACAATTCATTTTTGGTTCAGGTAAATTATTTATTACGCAATAAAAGTCATCGATTATTATAGAAACACGCTTCTGACTGCTCATCGTACGAAGTAAGTCATTTTAATGAGAAGCGACAAAATTATAATCGATTACAAAAATCCTTATTCTCATTTGGCGTTGAATTTGACATTTCAAGACGTTTTCTGCTCTAAATTTTATTTTCGTTGTCCAAAATTCCAAATTTTTCAAGTCAAACCGTTTACATCCATCAGAGCATTTACGTAAGACGCTGTTTGGAAAGGTCGCAAATTTTTGAGTTTCTAAAATTTTGAGTTTATCGTTATAAAGTTTGAGAAAGTTTAAATGAAAACTTTTTGACCGCTTAAAGTACAAGAAATAGCCAAAATTAGTTAATTCTTTCTGTGGAGGTAGCAATGGCTGTGTTTGTTGAAACTCAAAAATTAGCTATTTCTGCAGACAGCATTTCGCGTAAAAATCATTACTGGCCCTAAATCAATCTTTTTTTGCTTGTGCAATTCATATTAATTTCACGGATGTTTATAGTGTCATCAAAACATTGATTAACGTAAGTTAACTCTCTCAGAACTCGACGAAAAGTTCCATTAGTTGGCTTTATACCTACATTTCTATAAAAAAACGCCTTTCACTGTGATTGGTTGCTCACTTCGGCAATGGTGTGTACAAACCCAAAAAAAAACAAACAGTATTTTAACGCGATGACTTGATGTTTTGAAGTACCGGTCGGATCAAAGTATCTATGAAAACTAGCGGTCTCACTTATCTATACGTTATGTAATAATATTGTTTACGTCATGTGTCATTCTAAACTGACTTTTTTTTTAAGACTGTGATTTCAGGAGCCCCAACCTATCGAACCATGGCTGGGCGTTTGGAACGCGAGTTTCTTGTCAGTGTGTGCTCAAGCTAGTCTTCTAATGGTCAATGGAACTACTGGTAAGTGTTGAAGCCATAAAACAACCATTGAGAGGGTTTTGCAGGTGTTGAAGATTGTCTACATGTCAATGTTTATGTACCACGGAAGCAACCAGACCCATCAGAGTCTCTGGATGTCATTGTGCATATCCATGGAGGTGCTTACATCTTAGGTCATGGGGATCTCTACGCCCATCCTAACATTCTCATGGACAAAGAGACTGTGTATATCACTTTTAATTACAGAGTCGGTATTTTCGGTTTCTTGAGTACTGAAGATGACGTGGTTCCTGGTAACAACGGGTTCAAGGACCAAACCATGGTCTTGAAATGGGTGCAAGAGAACATTGCGAGCTTTGGAGGCAACCCGAAGAGTGTTACCATTACTGGCCTGTCAGCTGGAGGTGGTAGCGTCCATTTCCACTATTTCTCTCCTCTGTCTAAAGGCCTTTTCCATCGAGGATTTGCCCAAAGTGGAGTTGCAATCGCTTCATGGGCTATTCAAGAGAACCCATTAAAACGAACGAAGAAACTCGCAAATCTGGTTGGGTGTCCGACCGATACTACCAAGACCATGGTCACCTGCTTGAAACAACGCCCAGCTGAACACATCTTGGAACAACTAATGTTGTTCTTCGATTTTGCCATTTTGCCATGTGTACCATTTGGTCCCTCCGTGAAAAAAAGAGGCTCCAAACCTTTCATCAACGAAGATCCTTACATTCTTCTCAAAAATGGAAAAATCAACGACGTCCCATTGGTGGTTTCTACTACCACCCATGATGGAACGTACCCAATTTTAAGTATACAGAGTGAGTTTTGTGAAATATACAGAGTGATATTGCTTTTGTAGTAATGATGAACGAAACTGACCACATTGGTCAAAACTGGGAAGCCTTAGCAGCGGATTTACTCGAGTTTCGAGACACTTTACCACAATCTTCCTGGCCAAGTGCCGCGAAGAAAATCAAAGAATTCTATTTGGGCGATGACGATATTAATCTACAGAACTGGATGAAGTTCCTACAAATTTTCACTGATCGATTTTTCGGAATTGGTGCTGAGACCTCGGTGAGGATGCACGCGAAAGTTGGCAAGTCTCCCGTTTATTACTTCGTTTTCGGGTATCCAGGAGAAAACAATCCAAATCAAGGTAAAAATCGATTTGAAAGGTATTTTGTTTTTAGACAGTTGGCAGCGTTAAATATGCAAGTGAGTGATTATCTGATTTTTTCTTCCAGTTGTCGGTCATGGCGCTGATGGTAAATATTTCTTCTCTCCTGGCTTTCCAGGTCAAGAGCCTTTGACTCCAAACGAGATCAAAATGAAAGATCTGTTAGACATGTTGATCTTTTTCGCCAAAACAGGGTAAATACAGTTGTACCAACTTTTCCAATTAAAAACGTTGTGTTTAGAAAACCAACTTTGGGCGACGTGGAATGGAAACCCACCAAATCTGACAAGTTGACGTATCTTCGCATTGATGGCATTAATCCTGGGGAAATTAATCTCGAAACGGTGGAAGAACTGACTCCTAGAAGTTTCTGGGATTCTTTGGGGTTGATCGAAGGGGAAAATTTGATCAACAAAAAAGATGAATTGTAAATAAGTATTGAACAAATAAAAACAAAATTTCTTTAGTGACTCTAATAAAATAGCCGCCAACATGATTTTACGCAAGGTGCTATCTGCAAAAATAGCAAAATTTTGAGTTTTCAATAAAAACAGCAGAAGCTCGCTTTAAATTGTCATTTCAATAAAAGGCAACAAAATTTTTTTAGACTTTAATTTATCTTTTCTGTGTAGATAGCAATGGCTGTGGTTGTTGAAACTCAAAAATTTGCTACTTCTACAAACAGCATTTTGCGTCAAATTTTCTGCTATCTACTTGATGAATGATGACAGAAGTTTGAATATACATGGCATACTCATTTTTATCGCTGATTACTGACAACAAAAACATTAATTAACAGAAATTATAATCCAACAGCTCCGCTAGAAACTCAACGCAAACTGTATTCCACGTGTTGACCTTCTACATTTATGTGAAAAATCTCTTTTTTATTTTTGATTAGTGCGTATTGTTGTAAAAAATGTGTCAGGAAACAGGATGAACTGATATTTAATTACCTTTATCAAACTATTTATGAAAACGTGCGGTCTCGCACTATAATCTATAAGTAAGAAGACTATAAAACTTTCCTTAGCTGCAACAAATTATCAGTGAAGATTCACAATTTGTTGCGGCTAAAGAAAGTTGGTAAATTTCGCGAGGTGACAGTGAAAATGTTGGCGCTACTGTTAGTACTTTTGGGATTGTCTTTGGGTAAGTCGAAACGCTAGTTTTGTTTTATTTTTGGTTTCTCAAGATGTCTTCTGTGAGGAGTTGCCACTGGTAAAAACACCTCTGGGTTCGGTCAGTGGGTACCACAAAACTTCTTTCGATGGGCGTACCTACTCAGCTTTTGAAGGTATTCCCTTTGCTAAGCCACCCATTGGTGAGCTACGCTTCGAGGTATGGTACCCATCAACTCCACAATGAGTTAAGACTGTGATTTCAGGAGCCCCAACCCATTGAACCATGGATGGGTGTTTGGAACGCAAGTTTATTGTCAGTGTGTGCTCAAGCTAGTACCATGCTGGGTCGGAACATTATTACTGGTAGATTTGTCCCAAATCCACGAAACAACCATTGAAAGAGTTTTCCAGGTGACGAAGATTGCCTCCATGTCAATGTTTATGTACCACGGACGCAATCCATCAGAGTCTCTGGATGTCATCGTACATATCCATGGAGGTGCCTACATTTTAGGTCATGGAAATCTCTACGTCCATCCGCCCATTCTTATGGACAAAGAAGTGGTTTATCTAACTTTCAATTACAGACTCGGGATTTTCGGTTTCTTGAGTACCGAAGATGACGTAGTTCCTGGTAATAATGGGCTTAAAGACCAAACCATGGCCTTGCAATGGGTGCAAGACAATATCGCAAGTTTTGGAGGGAACCCAACATCAACAGAACTTGATGAAGTTCTTGCAAATTTTCACTGATCGATTCTTTGGAATTGGTGCCGAGACTTCAGTAAGAATGCAAGCGGAAGTTGCCAGATCTCCAGTATATTACTATATTTTCGGGTATCCGGGAGAAAACAACCCACATCAAGGTAAAAACCAATTTGTTTTTAGACAGTTGGCAGCACTCTTTTTTTCCTTAGTTGTCGCTCATGGCTCTGAATGCAAATATTTCTTCGGTCCCAACTTTATGAGTCCCTTGCCTCTGACTCCGAACGAGATCAAAATGAAAGATTTGTTAGTAGACATGTTGATCTCCTTTGCCAAAACAGGGTAAGTACAGTTCTACCAACTTTACCAATGACAAAACTGTGTTTTTAGAAAACCAACTTTGAGCAACGTGAAATGGAATCCCTCTAAATCCGACAAGTTGACGTATCTTCGCGTTGATGGCATCAATCCTGGGGAAATTAGTCTTGAAACGGTGGAAGAACTGACTCCTAGAAGCTTCTGGGATTCTTTGGGTTTGATGGAGGGGGAAGATTTGATCAACAGAAAAGATACATTAAAAGTACTTAAATGAAACGTAATTTATGTAAATCACTGCTTTTTTATGTCAGTAAATTAAAAAAAAATATTTTTACGTAAGATGCTATCCGCAGACTTAGCAAAATTTCGAGTTAGTAATTAACACAGCTATTTCAATGAGCACAGAAAACACAATTGAAAGACGCCATTTTGACAGCAATTAGGATCTTTAGACATAAAAAAAAATAAAAATTTTCTCGCACTCAGAATCGCAAAAACTCAAAAATTTGCTACTTTACCAAACAGCGCCTAACGTAAAAAAATGTTTTTGGTACAAAAAAGATATTCATTGCGCAATAAAAGTAATCGATTATTGTTATCAAAGCTCGAAGTGAATAAACACTAGCACAGATTAAATTCTACCTGTTCTGTTTACTGTACCTACTTGATTATGATGGTTTCATTCCAATTGGTTAATTTATTTGGCCTTGACTGTTGAGAGCGCTGTAAATCTGAAACAAAAGTTGTTCAATAAGATACCGCGATGACTTGATGTTTTATTTTGGTGAGTAATAATGAGTGTTCTAGTTATAGATATCCGTGATTTTTGCAGTATCATTTATTTACAAAGTGACAGTACCCCACAAACTGATACACTAGTTAAGCAAGATGTTGGTGCCACTGGTAGTACTCGCTGTATTTTCTCTAAGTAAGTTAAAAAAAGATTTTTTTTCGTTTCGTCACAGTGTTTGGTAGGTGTCTCCTGCGAGGAGTTGCCGCTGGTTAAAACTCCTCTTGGTACTGTCAGAGGGTACCACAAAACCTCTTTCGATGGTCGTACCTTCTCAGCCTTTGAAGGAATTCCTTTCGCTAAACCACCCATCGGTGATCTACGTTTCGAGGTAGCGTACCCATCACCCGTACCATCAATTAATTGTAGTTTTAGGAGCCGCAACCCATCGAACCATGGCTGGGTGTGTGGAACGCTAGTTTCTTATCGATATGTTCCCAAATTGGTCTCATGATGGTCAACGCAACAGGCGCTGAAGATTGTCTTCATATCAATGTTTATGTACCACGGAAGCAACCAGACTCATCCGAGTCTCTCGAGGTCATTGTGCATGTCTATGGAGGTGCTTACATCATTGGTTATGGGGATCTCTACGCACATTCCAACATCCTCATGGACAAAGAAGTTGTTTTTGTTACTTTTAACTATAGGGTTGGTATTCTTGGCTTTTTGAGTACTGAAGATGACGTGGTTCCTGGTAACAACGGGCTGAAAGACCAAACCATGGCCTTGAAATGGGTACAAGAGAATATTGCGAGTTTTGGAGGGAACCCAAAGAGTGTTACCATCACCGGCCTATCAGCTGGAGGTTGTGGTGCCCACATGCACTACTTCTCGCCTCTATCCAAAGGTCTTTTCCATCGAGGATTTGCCCAGAGTGGAGTCGCTCTTGTTCCATGGTCAATCCAAGAAAACCCTTTGGAAAGGACGAAGAAACTAGCGGCTGCGGTGGGGTGTCCCACGAGTACCACCAGTACCATGGTCACTTGCTTGAGGCAACGCCCAGTTGACCAAATTTTAGACAAACTAAAGTTGTTTTATACCATAAGCATCATGCCTTTTGTACCATTTGGTCCCGTGGTGGAAAAAGGGGGCTCCAACCCTTTCATCAACGAAGATCCTTACATTCTACTCAAAAAGGGTCAAATCAACGACGTTCCTTTAATTGTTTCCACGACAACTCACGAAGGGTTATCTACCGCGTTAAGTACATAATTTTTTCTAGTGATATATACAGGATGATACTCGTTTTGTAGCGCTGATGAGTGACTTAGAGAACAACGACTACAATTGGGAAACTTATGGTGCAGATATCCTCGAGTTCCAAGACACTTTACCGAAGTCTTCACGAGCGGCTGTTTTACAAAAGATCAAAGAATTTTATTTCAAGAATGAAGAAATCAATCAAGAGAATTTGATGCAGTTGGTACAACTGTTTAGTGACCGATTCTTCGGGATTGGTGTGGAGACGTCCGTGAAGATGCACGCTAAAGTTGCAAAGTCTTCAGTTTACTACTACATATTTGGATATCCGGGCGACAATAACCCACAGAAACGTAAGAATGGATTTAGTTCCAAACTAGTTATCAATCTAGGGAGTTCTTTTTTCAGTTGTCAGCCATGGCGTTGACTCTAGATACTATTTCGGCCCTTCGATTTTCAGCCCTGAGCCTTTCACCACGAATGACGTCAAAATGAAAGATCTGTTGGTAGACATGTTGATCTCCTTCGTCAAAACAGGGTAAGTACAGGTATAGGTGAGAGATTGGGAGATTTTGACAGTTGACATATAGGTTGGCAGCAAATTATGCTACAAAATACACTAAAAACATTAAATAGATTTAGTGACTTTTCTGTCATTCAGTCTCTCACTGTACAACTATACACTTCTACCAACTGGTCCAATAAAAAAATGTTTCTTTAGAAAACCAACTTTGGGCGACGTTGACTGGAAACCCAGCAAATCTGACGAGTTGACGTATCTTGGCATCAATGGTTTCAATCCTGGGGAGATTAGTCTTGAAACGGTGGCAGAACTGACTCCTCGAAGCTTCTGGGATTCCTTGGGTTTAAACGAGGGAGAAAATTTAATCACCAGAAAACACGAATTGTAAAGAATGAACTATTGTTACCAACAAAATAAAGAATAAAAACTAGAAAAAAAACTTTGACATTTCGCACTGTCATCAAAGTTGGCGAATCCCGAAACTTCTTTTAAGGTTAATTCGGAGTCAAATTTTTCCCATCAGTCAAATTCCAACTGTATCGAGTCCAATTTCGTGTTTTTGTGCATTTTTACGTTTTGTGCCTGTCCCCTGTCAAAAGTGAGAGTCCAAATTCCCGCCGAATCTCCTGGTCTTCCCGGGAAATCAAAATTCCACATCAAAATCCCTTCGGATGTCGCAAATCCCCTCATCCTGAGCCTTTTCCAACTGTCATTCAAATTTTGGCATTTCGTCTCTGTCACCAAACCAAATAGTATGTAAACCAGAAATGCCCAACCTGCCAAAAACCGAAACGTTGCACCCAAAATCAATTTTTTCCTATAATGTTTACCGAACCAGCAACCAACGGGCGTTTCCACCAAATAGTTTTAGGACAACTCAAGACTCCCTCGGGATGTGTAATGACCCCGAAGTCATCTACTTCAACCACAAGATCTTCCCGAAGAAAGTCACGTGTAAAAGAGTGAAGGAGTGTTGCACGCAGACCAGCAAGACCATCTTGGAGTTGGTAAATCATGAGTCCTCCGTCCACATGGACGCGGAGACGCAAAACGAGTCATTCATCCAAGTGGATGCAGAAATGCAAACTTCGGAGATGTTGAAACCTGTGAAGACCCCTCAGGAGTCGCTGCGAGTGGTAACTGTTCCACCGTTCCACAGTTCCACCGACTCCGTCACCCCGAAGAATGAGAGCGGCTCTTCGGTGAAGGCGCCGGAGGAACAAGAAGTGGAACCAGAACAAGAAGAGGATCCTCCTATGTCTCCGGATAGCCTCGCCGGAAGCCCCCGTCGCGACTTCTCTCTCGAAAACTGCCCCCGTCGCGACTTCTCTCTCGAAAACTGCCCCCGCTCCGTCGCTAGCAAACTCTCCGGGTTCACTCTGGAGGGGTCTTGTCACGAACAGGACTGCATCTTCAACCATGAGAAGCCTCAGAGTCTCACCAACACCTTCCTGAAGAATAAAAGTCGCTGCTCCTTCACCAGTAAATCGTACTTGGAGTTTGTCCATCCCAACTACATCCCTGATAACGAAGAAACCAAGCCGATGGTGAAGACGAAGATCAACAAGAAGAGCAGTAAGGATATCAAAGAGACGTCCTTCAGGAAGAAGGGTAGTTTTATGTACCCCACGACCTCGAGCCAGATTAAGAGCATCGGCGCCGACGTCCGCAGCACCAACTCTTTGATCCCTCCGATGAGACGTGGTAAGTCAACCAGTCCCCGCGTCTCCACAGATAAGCGAAGAATGGAGTACTCGAAGAAGATCCCCTACATCGATCAAAGTAAAAGCGACGAAAGTAGTTCAACCACTTTAGTCAACGCCACTCGCAACCCAGAATTCTTGCGGTTAAGACAGATGGAGGACGAGGAGTCCAGCGAGCTCAGTCTTCGCTTCTCTGAGGTAGGTCTCCACGGTGTGTTCTCAACTCCACTTTTAAAATCTGCAGGACGTGCTGAGTCTTCTAACAAACTTTGATAACTCCAATTCTTCGTTCAATGACGGCACCATCTGCATAGCGCTCAACAAACTCCAGCACCCGGACTGGTAGCACCGTTTCGCGGTCTTCCTCAAGTAATCCGTGATTTCCAGGAGGATAGCCCTGCGTGGTCTCGCCGATATAGTAGAAATCTGCCGCTGCGTGGACATGGAGATCATCTACGACTACATGTGCACCATCAACCACCGCCTCATCGAACTGTTGAAGAGCCCCAGGTCGCACGTGTGCAGAACCGCCTGTCAAGCCGCAGGGCACCTCTTCGAGTACGTCAAAGACACGCGGAGACCGGTAGTACTTTGTTATTTGCGAGACAAGCCACTTATTTTGTAGATTTTTGACGAGATTGTTGATATTCTCCTGCACAAGACCGCAGACGCCAACAAGTTTATCCGCCATGATGCCAATATGGCGCTGGATTGTATGGTGACGCATATTTCTACTTTCAACGCGGTGAGGTCGCTTTGTTCTAAAGGACCGTTTCATAAGAATCCGTTGGTGAGGGGGGCGACGGCGAGGCTGTTGGTGTGTGCTATTGTTATCGCAGGACCGGAAACTATTCTTAATCCGAATAATAACGAATGTACGAGGAAGAGGATTATACAGACGATGGTGAGGTTGATGGACGATAAGAATTTGGAGACGAGGTAAGAACAGTGGGGAAAACTCACGGATTTTCGCTCGTTTTGTAGGAAATTGGCTGAGCGGATTTATAAAGTGTTGTCGAAAGACGGCCGCTTCAATGTGTATCTTAAGAAGTATCTAGACAGAGAGAGGATCGTGAAGATACAGAAGACGCTAAGATTTATACACAAAAAATAAGTTTTGTTTATTATTTAGGGTTTTGTGTATTTTAATAAAATATTCAGAAGGATTGTCCTTTTTTGTTTTTAGAACCCTTGTTACATAAACAACTGCGCAAACTTTTGGGGAATTTAACGCAAGTCGGTTGACTCTGGAGAAATTGAATTTAAACGGAACGGGGAAAGTTCGTCGTCAGTGGGGAATTTGAATCAAATGAAAAAGTGGGGGAAAGTTGGAAGAAATTGACTATAAATTAGCAATATCGGGAAAGATGAATGTAAATATAATAATAAGTTATAGAGAAGTTGATTGGACTCCAACAAATGGGGGAAAGTTGGTGTGTTTAGAGTAAATAAAAGAAAGTGACTATGAGGCAACTCGTAACGCGTTTGGGGAAATTGATCATAATAATAATCATAAATACTGCCAAACGGGAAAAGTTGAGTCAGATCAAAAAAATGGGAAAAGTTTGATGTATTAGGCGAAGTTGAATAGAAACCAATATAAGAAACATTTATTAACAAATTCGGGGAAGTTGATTCTGAACAAAATATTTTATTTAAAAATTTGAGGAAGTTGATTAGAGCTCAAAAAATTAGAAAAAAACTGAAGAATTTATAGTAAAAAACAAAAAGCGACGATAGGGCAAAACGTAGCGCACTTGGGGTAATTGATCGTAAATGCCGAAAAACGGGAAAAGTTGAGTCAAATCAAAAAAATCGAAAAACTTTAATGATTAGGAGAAGTTGAATAAAAATTAACAATATGGGAAACAATTTATCTACAAATTCGGGGAAATTGATTGTGAACAATATACATTTTGTGACATTTTTAGAAATCTGAGGAAGTTGATTGGACCTTAAAAAACGTAGCGCAGTTGGGGAAATTGAACATAAATCCTGACGCACGGAGAAAGTTGAGTTAAATCAAAAAATGGGAAAAGTTTGATGTATGAGAGGAAAATGAATGCAAACCAACAATCCAAAAAACATTGCCATATTCGGGGAAGTTGAATGTAAACCAATAAATTATTGAGATATTTTAACGAATTTAGGGAAATCGATAAAACTCCAATAAATAGGGAAATTTTTTAGGTACATATTTAAAGAAAATAAGGAAAAGCGACAATGGGGTTAAACGTAGCATGGGAAAATTGAAAATAAATGCTGGTAAGCGGGTAAAGTTGAATCAAACTCAAAAGAATGAGAAAACTTTGATGTATTTGGAAAAGTTGAATGTAAAGCAATAAATTGAACTTGAAAAAATGAGGGAAATATTGACGTATTTAGGGAAATTGTTGATAAAAGTTGAGTTAAATCGAAAGAGTGTGGAAAGTTTGATGTATTAGGGGAAGTTGAATGTAAACCAATAAATTATAGAACGATTTTAACGAATTTAGAGAAGTTGATTAAGCTTCAACAAATGAGGGAAATATTAAGGTATTTAACAAAGAAGCAACAGTAGGGCAAATTGAACATAAATCCTGACCAACAGAAAAAGTTGAGTCAAATCGAAAAAAGTGGGGAAAGTTGAAACACATCGAAAAAATAGGAAAAATTTGATGTATTGGGAGAAGTTGATTAAAAACCGATAATCTGAGAAATATTTACATATTCGGGAAAGTTGAATGTAAATCAATAAATTATGGGCAAAGTTGAGTCAAATGGAAAGAATCTGAAATCCTTGATGTAAATATTTATAGAAGTAGCTAAATTCAACGACGGAGAAAAGTTAGACTCCTTTGGGGAAATTGAACGAAAACCAACAATACAGAAAAAACTAGAACATCAAAGTTGGCCGACTTCTAAAATTTAAGGTTAATTTAGCGTCTAATTTTTCTACAGTCAAAATCCAAGTGCATTGAGTAAAATTTTGAGTATTTTTTAAATTTTTCCGTTGTATCAGTCTCAGTTTAAACTCGCAAATTTTGCCATTTCGTCATGGAATCCAAAGAAGAAATGCAGAACTACAACTTGAGCCCACCAAAAACCAGAACGTCGCACCCAAAATCCATTTTTCGTTACAACGTTTACCGAACCGTCAATCAACAGGCGATTCCTCCAAGTGATTGTAAACTAACTCCACGTCCTAAAGTCCGTCCAATGTGTACAGAATCTAAAGTCTTATACTTCAACCCCAAAGCCTTGCCGAAGAAAATCGCGTCTGAAGGAGTGAAAGAGTTTTGCACGCAAACCAGTAAGACGGTTTTCGAATTAGCGAATGAAGGTTATTTCGTGAACGCGCGTACTCAGAATGAGAGAAAGTCGCCTCTTCAAGTCGACGCTCAGATTCAGACTTCTGATGGAGACTCTCAGGAGTCGCTACAGAGCATCAAAGTTGAGGCCCAGTTGTGACCCTGTGATAAAAATGTTGTAATGTTTTGATAACCCGCGTTACATAAATAACTGCGCGGCCTTCGTCTAGTGTTATTGAACATTTGACCATGTTGGTACTTCTTTTCGTCGTGGTCCTCCCAGGTGCGTTCTGTGATTCCCCATTGGTGACAACTCCTTTGGGATTGGTGCAAGGCTACCACCAATACTCCCTCAATGGTCGGAAATTCTCAGCCTTTGAAGGGATTCCGTACGCGAGGCCTCCTGTTGGTACTCACCGCTTCGAAGAACCCAAACCCATTGTACCATGGTACGGAGTTTGGAACGCCACTTTTACCACAAAATGTGTCCAAAATAACATGACCATGCAAAACTTGACCATGGGCGATGAAGATTGCCTTCATATCAACGTGTACGTGCCTCGAGAGCAACCAAACCCATCAAGCTCTTATAACGTCATCGTCCATATCCATGGTGGAGCCTACACTTATGGTAGTGGAGACTTGTACGCCAAACCCAACGCCCTTATGGACCGTGACGTCATTTTCGTCACTTTTAACTACAGACTTGGGATTTTTGGGTTTTTGAGTACCGAAGATGAGGTGGTTCCTGGTAATAACGGGCTGAAGGACCAAACCATGGCCTTGAGATGGATCCGAGAGAATATAGCGAGTTTTGGAGGAAACACAGAAAGTGTTACCATCACCGGATTGTCGGCTGGAGGTTCCAGTGTCCACTTGCACTACTTTTCTCCTCTATCCAAAGACCTTTTCCATCGAGGATTCGCCCAGAGTGGGTTTGCATTAAATCCGTGGTCAATCAAAGAGGAGCCTTTAGCAAATGCGAAGAAGTTGGGCGAAGCCCTTGGATGCCCAACGAACAACACTACGATCTTAGTAGAGTGTTTGAAGCAACGCCCTGTGAAGCAACTCCAAAACAAGATAAGAATCTTCTTTACTCTTCGTATGATGCCGTGTATTCCTTTTGGTCCAGTCGTGGAGAAAAAGAATCCTGGGGCCTTCATCGATGAAGATCCTTACATTTCGATGAAGAACGGGAGACTCTTAGATGTTCCTCTTTTGGCTTCTGTAGTGACCAACGAAGGACTCTTCCCAATGAGATGTACGCAACTTGTTCTTCTCAACACCATCTAACACTTCTTTTAGATCTTGAAGATGATCTCTCCACGATACAAAACCACTGGGAGTCTCTAGCTCCTGGTTTCTTCGAATTCACTGGTACTCTACCAGAACCGAAATGGTCAAAAGCAAGTCAAAAAATCAAAGAGTTCTATTTTGGTACAACCTTCAACACCACGCAACTTGTGAAGGTTTTCAGCGACCGCTTCTTTCTCACAGGTGCAGAAAAGTCGATGACCATGCAAGCAAACGTCACCAAGTCACCAGTGTACTTCTTCGTCTTTGGGTATCCAAACGATGATGGTAAGAAAAATTTCGACATGGTTACATTTAACGATCATGTTGGTAGCCGTGGGCCATGGAGACGAACGAAAGTACTACTTTAGTGAAAAGAAATCCAACGAAACAAAAATGACAGATTTGATGTTGGACTTGATGGTTTCCTTTTCCAAGACAGGGTAAGTTTGACTAAATTTTACCCGAAAATCATATAGATTTTAGGAAACCGGTTTTCGGCGGGCAAGTTGATTGGAAACCGACGAGTGGGGAAAGATTGACGTTTCTTAAGATAACTGGGGTGGAAACCGGAAATGAGGTAAAAACGGTGGATGAGCTGACGCCTAAGAGTTTCTGGGAGGGTCTTGGGTTCCAGGAGGGCGAGAAATTAATCTCAAATTGACGTAAATTGTGATGTAAATCGTTAATAAAAAAAAGTTTGGAGTATTTTATCGTGAAAATTGGGTAGTAAGGTAAGATTGATCAAACAGGGGAAGTTGAGAGACAACCTGTGAAAATGATGATTACAAAATTTGATATTCGGGGAAAGTTGTAGGAAAAACTGACGTTTCAGAGCCACTTAATGAAGAATTTGATATTCCGGTGTAAGTTGATATAAAATTGACGTTCCGGGGTAATTTGATGGAGAATTTTGATGTTTCAGTGACAATTGACGGAAAATTTTAATGTTTCAGGAAAAGTTGACTCAAAAAATTTTAGGTTGCAGAGTAAGTTGACGGAGAATTGTAACATTTCGAAAAAAGTTGATTAAGAAATTTGACATTCTGGGGTAAGTTGATGCTGTATCGACGTTTCGAGAAATTTTGATTAAGAAATTTGACGTTCCGAGGTCATTTAATAAAAAACTTTGATGTTCCGATGAAAATTGACAATTTTTTTTAATTTTTCGGGGAAAGTTGACTTGGGAATTTGTCGTTTCGGAGCAAATTCTTAAGAAAATTTTGACATTTCGGGGAAAGTTGATTAAGAAATTTGACATTCTGGAGTAAGTTGATAAGAATTGACGTTTCGCGGGCACTTGATTAACAAATTTGACGTTTCAGGGTAAGTTGATGAAAAAAAATGTTTCGATGGAAATTGACAGATAATTTTGACGTTTCGAGAAAAGTTAGCAAAGAAATTTGATGTTTCGGAGAAAGTCGACAAAAAGTTTGACGTTTTGTGGCAAGTTGATATTTTGGGGAAAAATTGAAAGAAAAATTTGACGTTTCGGAGTAAGTGGATGCGAAAGTTTGGCGGTCCGGCGTTGGCTGATGGGAAAATTTGACATTTCGGTGAAAGTTGACGAGGAATTTTCATTTTTCGGGGAAAAAACAACAGAAAAATTTGACGTTTCAGAGTAAGTTGATTTGAAAATTTGATGTTCCAGAGAAAGTTTATGAAAAAATTTAACGTTGAGGGAAAAATTTGACGCATTGAGAAAAAATTAAAGAGTAAATTTGACGGTTTTGGGAAAAAATTAAGTAAAAAAATAACGATTAGACTAAGAAGTTAGTTCTTCGTGGGTCATCTAAACTCTTCGCATTTTAACAAACTCTTTATTAAACTCTCATCAAACAATTCAAAAATTTGTGCAAAAATCACAGCAACAGACCTCACTCCTCCTTCTTCTTCCGTTTCATCCCCAGCGTAACTGCCGTCCCCACCACCGCCGGTACCGCCGCCACCAACAAAGTGTAACTTCCCCCGAACTTATCCGCGATCAACCCCGACGTCACAGGGGTGGCAAACCTCGCAATTGACATAATACTGTTAGAAGTCCCCGACAAAGACCCTCTGTGATTGGTGGCTTGTTTCAACATGAGCTCCATGCTGACAATCCTCAAAACGGTACAACTTAACGAAAATGGCACTAAAAAAACTAAAAATGACTCAATGTTAGGAGCCGCGTGCAGGAGAAGTAAACTAAGCGTCATCAAGGCGAAGAAATGAGTTAATCGCTTGAGAAAGGAAGTGTCGTCTCTGTAGAAGAAGTCTGTGATGTAGTTGAGGACAAAAGCCGACGCCATTCCCGTGGCGCTGAAGAAGGAGATGGTGTAACCGATGTGACGTTGCGACAAATCGAAGTGCTCCCGAAGATACGTTGACTGTTGCGAGAAGTACATGGTGACGGTGAAACCAAAGACGAAACGTAGGAAGAAAATGTCCCACAAGGCGCTCCAGTCGATATCTGTCATATCCGTGACTGACTTATAGAACTCGGCGGAAAAACGAGCGAAAACCCCATCATTCAGTGGAGTTTCTTTCCTTTGATTGGTACCACTGATTCGAGAAATCAACACTGAAAGAGAGTCAGTACTACCAACTTAAAACCGCTTGAATTTCAAACCTGCGTTTATCACCAATAAGATGCTGGTGCCGACACAGACGTACATAAACCCGTTGGGGATCTCCGACAGGTGCCCCCCTAAACTCGGCCCCACGATGAACCCCAGTGAGCTCCACGCCGCTGATTTACCGAAAGCCCCTGCTCGTTGATCCACCGGTAATAAATCAGTGATTATTGCTTTACATATCGTTTGAGTGTGTTTGGTAATTCCTGCAAGCAACATGACGGGATGAAATTCCCTGGATCCGGGGACTCACCCAGAACGAATCTCATCAGTGCTATCAACACAAGAGAGTTTGTTATCCCTAGAAATAAATACGCGACACTGCAAATTAGCGTCGTCACGATCAAAACAGTCTTGCGGTCTCTGACATCGCTCCAACTGCCCTGTCAATTTCACGTTACCAAAACTATAAAGTTCGGATTTTTTGACGTACCACGACAGGTCCTGAAATGACTTGCAGGCCTGAATAGAGGGAGTTTAACAACCCCACTGTAAAATGCGACGCCCCCAGGTCCCTCAAGTGGTTGCTGAACAAAGGAAACATGAGCCCCACAGCAAAGAGGTCCTAAAACCAATCAAGGTCACGCGGAAACGGAAATGGGGGCCTTACCATGAAGGAAATGGCGTAGACGAGGGACAAATCTTTGGTTTTTTGCTTCATTTTAGCGGTGATTTTCGCATGTCATTGTAGTAACAAGTACCTACTTTTTAGGAAGCTTATTATCTAATCTGGCACGTTTTGATTGTAATTGACCTTGGAAATGTGTAAAAAAATGTAAATAAACATGAATTGACAGGAAAAAGTGAGGTTAGGTGGAAACGTCATGTGTCAAAATAAAAGTGAAGTTGGCGTTGAGTATCTTTGGTTGCCTATACGGCAGAGGCGGATTAAGGTCGGTTGGGCCCTGACAAGTTGGAATATTCTTTTTTCTCAGATTCTACAGACTGAAATTCTTGAAAGGCGCTCTGCAAAAGTACTCTTACATCGTAAACAGAAACTCATACAAAGAAGAAAATTTGAGAAACGCTCTGAGATTCTCTACAAAGACCCTGGGCTCTAGAAAAACGCTCTAATTACCTCTACAAAGACGCTCTAAAATTCTCTACAAAAGTGCTCTGAGCTCTAAAAAACGACATTTTTTTTAAAGCAATTTAAAATTTTTCAATTTTTTACTAAATTACATTTTGGCAGTTTTGATCCTAAATCAGTAGAATTTGGAGTGGTGATTGCTTTCGAGTAGTTAAAAAATTGTGTAAAATTACAACATTTTAGGACAAGAAATAGAGTTTTTAGGATTTTTTTCCTTTGCAACGTTCTATAAATTTTTAGTTTTTTCAACAAAATTTCATAACTTTGGCAATTTTGATCCGAAAACAGTAGAATTTGGTCACGTTATTGCTTCCGAGTAGTTTAAAAAATGTGCTCAATTACAACTTTTTAGAACAAAAAATAAAGCGTTAGAAATTTTTTTCTTCAAAACAATCTAAAATTTTTCAGTTTTTTCGATAATATTTTATAACTTTGACAATTTTGATCCTAAAACAGTATAATTCGACCACCTTAGCAATTTAGTAGTTTAATGACTGTCCTAAATTACAAAATTTTAGGACAAAAATTTGAGTTTTCAGATTTTTTTTTCTTCGGATTGATCTAATAATTTTCAATTTTTAACAAAATTTCATTACTTTGGAAGTTTTGATCCTAAAACAGTAGAATTTGGAGTAGTTCAATAACAGTACTACATAGTTTACAAAATTTTAGGAAAAAAAAATTGTTTTTACAAATTTTTTATTTAGAACGATCTAAAAATTTCCATTTTTTTTTACAAAATTTCATTACGTTAGTACTTTTGATCCCATAACAGTAGAATTTGAAAACGTTATTACTTTCAAGTGGTTTAAAAAATGTGCTCAATTACAACTTTTTAGAACAAAAAGTAGAGTTTTTAGATTTTTTTTTTCTTCCGAACAATTTATAAATTTTTAGTTTTTTTTCGACAAAATTTTATAACATTAGCAATTTTACCCTAAAACAGTAGAATTTGGAGTGGTAATTACTTACGAGTGAGTAGTTTAACAACTGTTAGTTAAAAACATTTATGACAAGAAAGAGAGATTTTAGAAATTTTTGTCTTTGGAACAATCTAAAAATTTTCAGTTTTTTCGCAGTATTTTGTAACTTTGGCAATTTTGATCCTAAAAATAGTATAATTACGACGCCTTAGTACTTTCAAGTGAAGTACGAGTAGTTTAATGACTGCAAAATCACAAAATTTTATGACAAAAAATAGAGTCTTAAGAAATTTTTTTTCTTCGAATTAATCTAATAATTTTCAGTTTTTAAGCAAAATTTCATAACTTTCGTAGTTTTGATCCTAAAAAAGTAGCATTTGGAGTAGTTGTCACTGACGAGTAGTTCAATAACTACGCCAAGTAACAAAATTTTAGAACAAGAATGTAAATATTTTTAGAATTTTTTTTTCTTCGGAATTATTTAAAAATTTTAATTTTTTTCAACAAAATCTCATTACTTTGTCAATTTTGATTCTAAAACAGTAGAATGTGGGGGGTGACATTATTACTTATTATATTATTAGAAAATCGTAGTAGGCCGAGTTTGAACGTGATAGGAGTTCTGTAACTGTGACCAAATAGAAAGAATAAAAAGAATCTAAATAATACTAAATTTAAACAGTTGAAAACCTCTATAAAAATGCTCTGAGATCTACAAAGGCACTCTGTCTTCCTCTACAAGAATGTTCTAAAATCCTCGAGAAAATACTAAATTTTTGAAGAAAAAGAATTGTTAAGAAATTCCGAGAATTCTCAAGATTTGTTTTGAGTGTAAACTTTAATTTGCAATAATAACAATAAGAAACAAACGCCCTCACTAAAATCACTTTATTTGCTCACTTCTTCTTGTCTTGAGTATCTTGACTATTCTGACTATCATGGCTACTAGGAGCATCTTGACTACTTAGAGTATCTCGGCTACTTTCAGTATCATGCGGATCATGACTACCATGAGCATCTTCATACTGATAAGTCATAGGCTCCACTTGAAACGACACTTCCTGTTTCACAGACATCTTCCTTGTATTAACCGATGGTTTTCTTAAATAAACCACTTCTTCAACTTTCGCCTCTTCTTCCAAACTCTCAGCTACAGAGTCTTCCCCATCGTACCGAAACGCATCATCACAAATACTCGCACTAAATATCTGCATCAAACTCTGCGCGTTATAAATCGAATACCGCACAGCGACCCTTTGACTGAAGATCTCTTTGTGAAGCAAATAGGCCCAAATCGTCGCCGGCGCAAGCACGAAGAACTTTGTCATCCCTGCTCCTGTATATTGTCTAGAAATCCCGTAGAAAATTGGGGAGACAATATTGACGATGGTCCCTAATGTCTGGATGGCTAAGTAAACCGACACGTTACTCTTGAAGTTCAACACGTCTTCGTTCATCAAAGAGTTCACAAGCGTGTAAGTGAACATCAGGGGGATGAAACAGACGAGATAACAGTGGTAACTGGGGGCGTAAAAAAGCGCCACCATTGACGCCCCCGAGATGAGCATACTGTGCGCAAACAACGTTTTTCTGTTACTGGTCTGTTCGATGATGAAGGGGGCGATGAAGGAGAAGATGAAACGAAGAATGTACTGGTAACCTCTAACCCAACCAACTATGGTACTGTCGACTTTGTAGTTCTGACAAAGAATGAAGATGTAGCGGGAGAAGAACGTGACGAAGGTGAGAAGGTACGACATCTTGAGGATGACTCGGTTCTGCAAGTTCCGGAATTTCACGTCTCGGAGGTTCTGGAGGCGCTCAATTGTGGTCTTCTGGTAGGTGAACATTTGAGAGCCGCTCGTGAGAGTGACGCGGTCATCATTGGGCATCAAGTGGAAAAAAACTGGAGGAAATTAACTTAAGTACCCGACTTTACTTACACATCGCCAGAAGAGTCATCAGACAACCCAAGAGAGAGTGGTAGACGACGTTCCTGGTCCTGTCGAAGATAAACCCGCCGAGGATGTTGCCCAGAGTCAAACCAATAACTCTCATTATATCAATCATGTTGCAAATGATCGTTCTGCGACTCCTCGGCTCTGTTTTTATAATGTAGTCTTTGGAGTACGATTGTACCTGCGTGGTCAAAGCTAGGAAGAAATGGGCCCGTGGTACCACCACCATACTCACCATATCCGAGACGGATCAAACAAATCACCCACCACACCGAAGCAAAGAGAAACATCCCGAAATACAAGAACGTCAAATACAAAGAGATTTTAAGCAGACTGATGTGGGCGCGTTGAAACAATTCCTAAAAAAATCCAAGTTTAGTTAACAGTTTGGTTGGTGGTACTCGCACCAGGAAGTCCTTCGATGTCGTTTGAGCGATGAAAATCATCGATTGTAAAGAACCCAAGACGATGTGGTTCGCTCCATAGCGAGCGATCTGTTTTGAAAGAACTGGAAGAACGAGGCCAGCAGCTACAAAATGCTGGAAGAAGATTTTACAGGAGTGGGAAGGTTCGACTCACGAAGAAGTTGATTATGGCAAGGTAGGTACCATTTGAGAGTTTCAAAACTGGCATGGTTAGCACTTTTGGGGAATTTTGGGGGGCATGGTTTGCCCCGATTTGCCTCCGAGGGAGAGAATCACTATTGACAGCTGCATCGAGCTGTCAAAAGTGACGTTTTATTCTGAAAATTGGTCCGGCGCATCCACCATAGTCATGGGGATTTTCACCCTTATTTGGATGCTTGTGGCTCTCCTTTCTTTGCGATTGTTAGTTTCAAGTTCACTTGCGCCACCGCAAGAAACGAGTCTTTTGTTCCGACAATTATTGACCAATTTTTTTCGCAACTCTTCCATTTTTTTCCACCTTTAACAGCACGTGAAACCGCACCAAAAAAATCCAAAGACCTCTCAACGGAAACGCGGAATCCTTGGTAAATCAAGAGTATCGAAACCCATCCTACCATGAAAACGCAGTGTAATTGATCAATTTCCACTCATTAACCCAAACGTGATGGAACTAACCAACGCCTGTTTGCTCCTAGCTGCGAATTTCTTAGTGAGTAGTTTTAGTGACTTATCTTAGTGTCTTTTAGTACTTTTTCTCGTCAGGGTTGGTAGCGCCGGTACTCACTCCCCACATCACGGCGAATGGAGGGAGTCACGTGGTTTTAGGGGCGCTGGTGACGTCACTGTTCGTCTGCAGCAAAATCTCGGAGAGTTTCTTTAGGGGAAGTACCCGCAGCGCTAAATTTCTGGTTAATTTAAGTTTGTACGTTGCCTTCCTGGCGTACGTCGGTTTGGTGGTTTTCTGTTCGTGGGCGCTCATCTTCACCGCCAGGTGCCTCCATGGTAAGTACCGAATTTAAGATTCTCCATCTTTAATCCGAAGTTTAGGCCTAACCGAGCAGGTGGGAGCCTCGTCTAAGAAGTACCTTTGTAAAGTGGAACCCCCAGACCAACACGTGCGACTCCTCAACTTAATGGACGCCGCCAGAGTCGCGGGAATCGTTCTTGGCGCCATCACCGGAGGGTATATCTTTGAGTACTCCGAAAACTTCTCCGTGGTGGCAATGGTGTCCTCAATCTGTGTCTTTGTGGGGATTGGTGAGTACCATCCGTCGTGTTTGTGACCTCTGTTTCAGTTCTTTTACAGTACGTGGAGGACGACGGAGAAGATCCCCATCGCTCTGCAAGGTCGTACCAGAAGACAAAGTTCACTAACTGGGATACTCCTCTCTTGGTCTTCGTTTACACTTCTTTTATCGCGATCTTCTCCTCCCGTTTCGCGTTTTTGCTCTCCTCCAAGCACCAAACGGGGATCATCGTCATTGGGTACACCGTGGCGTACCAGACCATGATAACGTTCGCTTGCAACTCCTTCAGCTCTGTGGTAACCGAACGGGTACCAAAGAAACTCGTGTTTGAGTATGCGTTGGTACTCTGCGGACTCACTCTCAATTTTCTTTGTTTCGCACCAACCTATGAGAGTTATTTGATTGTTTTCGTGCCCATGGTGGTCTCTTCGACGCTGGTCAACACACTACTGGAGGACCTAGACGAAAGTATCGACGATATTCAGAGTTTGGCCCAAGTTGTGGCTCCACTGACTTTCGGGTTCTTGTGCGAAGTTGTTGGTGCGAAGGCTTTTAAGATCTTTGTCGTGTTACCAGTCGCGATTTCTTTATATTTGTTGAAGAGGAAACTCGCGAAAGGTGAAGATAAAGTAAAGGAAGAATAAACAAATTTGTTTTAACGAAAATTTTATTGACTTGTGTCATCCGTCAATCAAAATTCCCAGTACCATGAACCTTTACAATGTGTCTCCTCCTCCTCACCATCAACTTCTTAGTAAGTACCGAACGCGATTGTCGCGTGACCTGACCAATTTTAGCACCACGTGACCGTGGGAATGGTACTCCCAGCGCTACCCCGCCACATCATGGACCATGGAGGGAACCAACTCATGATCGGTGCCATGTACTCCGGCGTGTACGTCTTCCAGCAGCTCCACCGCGACCTCTTCGTAAGAACGAAAGTGTTTGACTCCTCAGCAACTATTTTTCCAGGCGATGCTGCCGTACGGAAAGTGGTACTGTGTTAAAGTCACTTTATGTTGCTCCTTCTTCGGGCTTCTGGTTCTGGTTTTCCACCAGACCATCTTCATGACGTGGGTGGTGCGCTGCTTCTTCGCTCTTACCGCGAATTGCGCGCACCACTCCAAGGAGTACATGCAGAGAACTGAACCAGAGGAGAAGAGAGCTCGGAGAATCAACATGGTGGAAATGACGAAAGCGGCTGGTTTAGCTGGAGGAAGCATCTGCGGAGGGTACTTGTACGTCGTTGAAGAGAACTACGTCGCCAACGTCACCGTCGCCTCAATTCTTGCGTTGATAACTCTCAGTAGGTACCACCGTGAGAATTCTTTTCTTACCACCCTCTTAGTTTTAGTGGAGTTTCTGAGACGCGACCCTCCTCTCGAAGACGCCTCCCGCTTCTTCTCCCTCCCAAAGATCTGGTACGACCACCTCCTAGCCTTACCCAGCGTCGACTTAAAATCCAAACGCTCCTTCTTCGTGCTCAAAGAAGTCTACATCATCTCCATAGTCATGTACCTCCCCAGGTGGGTCTACATCGCCAACTTTAACTACTACATCGACTGCGTCCGCGTCGGCTACGCCCAAGCAATAGAACAGCTCGTGCTCTTCGCCAGTCTTTGCTTTGCCCCCTTCTTGAAGCGACAGTTCAACAACCAGGCGCAGCTCCTTCAGCACGTTATGATCCTCTGCGGGTTTCTACTAGTAGGGGTGTTCTACGCCCCCACGTACTTCTGTCATATGCTGTTCTTCAGCGTGGTGCTCTTTATGAACACTTTGGCCCACTCATTGTTAAAAGACGACGCCTTTGGATTCAAAGAAGACGAAGAAGTGGAGAAAGCGTCGAAGACTGCGTCCACACTTACGAGCATAGGCGTACCCATTTTTACTGGCTTAATCTGTCATTTTTCAAACGGAAGAGTGTTGAAATTGGTGGTGTTGCTACCGGTCGGGTTCTATTTCATGATAATCAGCGGGAATTTCTTGGGGGAATAAATCTTCGAGTTACCACGTGTATTACTGGTGGTATAGTCAATTCGATGTAAAGATATTTTGTTACATCGAAATGAGATTTGACGTGAACATAACCTAAAACTGTTACTTTGACGTAAATATAACCTAACTTTGAGTGAAATGTCATGTTTTTTCCTCATCCTTCCTCGTTTTTTACCACGACGAATTACATTATAGCCCTTCTAGCCCTAACCTCCATTACTGGTGATTATATAGTAGCCCACACCAAACTCCACCTTTTTCAAGCCCTTTTTGATAACGCTACTCATGCGACCGTGGGGGCCCTCTGCTGGACCTACGTCTGCCTCTACTTCAAGAGTCGTTACCACTCCCACGCGCTGCTAGAAATTGCTCTATGTGCATCAATAGCTTCCTTAATAGACCTAGACCACTTCTTCGCAGCGCGGTCTTTACATCTCAAGGTACCTCCAAGGGGGCTCCACGACAAATCTTAATATGTTAATTGTAGGATGCGACAAGTTTGCAGAAGCGGCCCCCATTGCACTGTACCACTTTTCCAGTTCTCTTCGGCGTGGGGCTGTTGGTTTTGAGCTATGTGCTCCAAGTGGAAATTTTGAAGAAAGTGGCTCTGATAGTTTTGACGGCTTTTGTGAGTCATCATACGAGGGATGCTACGAGGAGGGGGTTCTGGGTGTACCCCTTTGGGTCCACGGCACCGGTCCCTTATTTCGGTTACGTGGGGTTGACGTGTCTAATTCCAGTTTTCGTGTGCTTTTTGCATAGATTTGTGAAGATTGAGGGGGCCAAATACCAGTTTATTTCTGAAGGATCTGTGATATAACTGAAGGCGATATTATTTTTGTAATAAAGTGCAATCGTCGGAATTTAACTCGCTTGTTACACAAATGAACATTTATAGAGAGGGGTTGATGGTATGCAACCAGTTATACCCATTTGGGTTGGAGGTAATCAAATTTCTGTGCTGAATTGTTTCGACGTTGTAAAAAACAAAACAGATTTGCAAAAGCAGTCCAAATCTACGACAGATTAGCAAATGTAGCTCATAGATGTGACATAAGTTTCTAAAAGTAGTTGAAAGTTACAACAGATTTGCAAAAGTAGTCAAAATATGGGACATATTATCAAATGTAGTTCAAAGATACGACAAATTTGCAAAAGTTCATTGTTGAACGATACGACAGATTTGCAGAAGTATTTATAAAATGGGTCAGATTTCCAAAAATAGTTGGACAATGCGTCAGATTTCAAAAGTATCTAATTAAAAAAGCAACAGATTTGCAAGAGTATTGAAGAAGCAACAGATTTGGAAAACTAGTTAAAAATAGAACAGATTTGCAAGAATTGTTGGCAGATGCGACAGATTTGTAAAGATTATTGGAAAAGACGACAGATTTATAAAAATATATAGTTGAAAAATACAACAGATTTGCAAAAATAGTTGAAAGATGCAACAGATTGCCAAGAGTACTTCGAAAATGCGACAGATTTGCAAAAGTAGTTCAAACATACGACAAATTTGCGAAAGTTTCGGTAAGTATTTCGTAGAAGCGACAGATTTGGAAAACTAATTAAAAAAATAGAACAGATTTGCAAGAATAGTTGAAAAATGCAACAGATTTATAAAAGTACATAGTGAAAAGATACAACAGATTTGCAAAAATAGTTGGAAAATTCTCCAAATTTACAATAGTTGTTGAAAGATACAAGATGTTTATAAATGTTTCTAGCATCAAGGGTGGCTATGAAATGTCAAAAAAATTTGCCGCTCATTATAAATGTGGGTTTAGATTTTTCAACTGACATTTGTAGTTAACCTCAATCATAAAGCAAAGTAAGTTATGAGAAGAAAACTGTTCTAGTTGTGGTTTGAAACCTAAAAATCAAAAATGTTGACACAAAATCGTAACCGAAACGTCGTTAACGTAAGAAACAATATAAATAATGTTCAAGATAGTTATATTCACTATGAAAACAAAGCGGCAAAGTAGTGCACGACAGGAATTTCAGAGCCATCCTTGATGCTAGAAACATTTATAAACACCTTGTACCTACAACAGATTTGCATGAGTAGTTCAAAAATGGGACAGATTTAGAAAAGTAGGCGAAATTGTACCAGATTTGGAAAATTTGTTGGAAAATTCACCAGATTTACAATAATAGTTGAAAGATGCGACAGATTTGCAAGAACAATTAGACAATGCCACAGATTTACAACAGTAGTTGTAAGATGCGACTGATTTGCAATTTGAATAGTACGAAAATGCGACAGATTTCCAAAGATATTTAAAAAATGCGACAGATTTGCAAGAGTAGTTTAAAGATGCAACAGATTTAGAAAACTAGATTTAACAGATTTGCATATTTCGTTAGATTTGCAAAAATTATTGAGAAGTGTGACAGATTTGCAACGACAATTGGACAATGCGACATATTTACAAAAATAGTTGAAAGGTGCGACAGAATTTTCAATTTGAATAGTACGAAAATGCAACAGATATGCAAAGTAGTCGAAGTTTGCGACAGATTTGGAAAATTAGTTGGAGATGGACAGATTTGCAAGAATAATTGGCAGATGCGATAGATTTGCAAAGATCGTTAAAAGGTGCGATAAATTTGGAAAAGTAGTTGTAATATGCGACAGAATTGCAAAAATAGTTAAAAGTTGCGACAGATATGGAAAGTAAAAATATAACAGATTTGCAAAAGTAGTTAAAAAAAGCAACAAATTCGCAACCGCAGTAAAAAATCGATCGAACTCTTACATAGATTTGCAAAAAAAGTTGAGATTTGGACAATTTTCTTATAAAATTAACTTGAAAATACAAAAGAACTGCAATTTTGCAAAGTCTGCGGTTTTACAACAAAACTGAAACTTCTAAAGTCAATTTAAAAATGCACATAAGTAAAAACTGTTTGCATGAGCTTGAAATGTAAGAGAGATTTGCAAAGTCTATTAAAAAGTCACAAAGCCAAAACTCAGATTTGCACAAGTCAGGACTTCGTTAAATTATTAAGATTTAAAAAAAAAATAAAAACTTACGTGCGTAAGACAGATTTGCAAATTTCTCTAGTCGATTTGTATAAAATTGAGCCTGGCAGATATCAGTTTTGCAAATCTACCGCTCATGTAGGTGCAGTTTGTTTTGCGTATACATAATTTAGTCAGATTTGCAAAAGTCGGGTAGTTTGAACGAAAGACTAAACTTGTCAGATTATGCATAACTAAAACCGCCAAAGTCAGATTTACCCACCCAACAAATCCGTCATTCTTTAAACAGTTTGACCAACAACAACCCAACTAAACAATCAGTCGTGCCAACAATAAATTATCTCTATATCACCAGCAGCCATAATCATCCCTCTAAACGAACAAATAGCCTGTCCAAATACCGGCTACTATCTCAAACGACTGGTAAACATAACCTTAGTAAGTTTGCAGCCGGCTGATAACAGAAGCTTAACGTTACTTTAAAAGATTGGCAAACATTGCATGACGTCGGTGGGGTGACGGCGTCGCTCGTTGGTCTCATCCTGCGAATAGCCGCCAATAGCGAATCAGAAGAGATAGTAACATGGCCCCCAAGCGTGACCAATCACGACGACACAACGCCGGCTGCGATGAGGATGTATTTTACGGGAGCTCGATATGGTAGGTATTATTGAGTGGTTTATACGAGATGGAAATAGAAGAGAAGTTAAAAGGGATGAATTATGATGGAGGAGAACAGCTGAAAGAGATCGATTCACTGGAATTCGAGGCGAAAGGAGCAACGGCTGCTGCTGGATCGAATTCTTAATTAGCTTCAAGAGTTTATTGACTATGTTAATTTCAAAATTAATACAGTAGAACCTTTGAACATGAGACGAAAGCTGTTAAGTTTTAACAAGCAGACACTTGAAATTCTAAGGTGTTATTGCCAATTTAACTTATGTACATTTGAGAAAATACTCAGAATCTATCAGTTTTTTTAAGGATCGATAAAAAACACTTTGTTGCTGCTTAAACTTTCATATAATTTTTTAGCTACGTCAGGTTTAGTTTAGCTACTATCGAACTAATGTAACTTTGACAAAATAATTAAAAATTGTTAATTTGTTAGTAGCAAAATTATAAAATGAATAATTCAAGGTAAAACTCTTCTAGCTGCTCAAAATTTCGAATTTTAACTATGTAAATATTAGAAATAATTACAGTAGAACCGCTCAACGGAAAAAACTTTCATTAGCAAATTAAATCAACTCTGAAAATTGACGAAAAAATTCAAATTTGCAGTTTAACTAATGTACCTACCTACAGTATGTCCCCGGATTGAGTTCACAAGAGGGAAAAAAAGTTTATTTTTCATTTTACAAAAAAATGACAAAGGAATAACATTTTTTGCTTATTTCAAAACAGATAAATCTGCAATTAAAATTTCAAAATTATTAGTTTGTACTCTTAAAATTAATTTTTTCATTATTTTTATTTATTAAATTTTGTAATCGTATTCAAATAATAGCAGGCTGTGGATTCACAAAATCAAATAGTGCGTTAAAGATTAAAGAAAAATTTTCCTAATAATGTATAAGTATTAAAAAATTGGAAAAAAATGCAATTGCATCCTTAACAATAATTGAGAAAAATCGAAACAGTCGAAAAAATTACGAGTTAGAATTGAACTATGTGCTAAAACAGGTAATGGGCCAATCAAATAGTAGAAAGTGGTTTGAGTTAAGAAACAAATTTCATTCCTTTGACATTTTTTGCTAAATTAAAATAAAAAAGTTCTTCGTTATTTTTTGTTTTTTTCGATTTCCAGAACACAGCTTGATAATATTAAAGTTTTAATTAAAGATTTATTTATTTTAAATTAAGCAAAAAATATTATTCCTTTGTCATTTTTCTGTAAAATGAAAAATAAAGTTTTTTTCCCTCTTGTGAACTCAATCCGGGGACATACTGTAGAACTAATGTAACTTTGAGAAAATGGTTAAAATTTCTTAATTAGGAAGTACAAAATTATAGAGAAAAATTACAAATGTATAAAAAAAAACAATAAACTCTTTCCGCCTGTTCAAATTTTCATCTTTTAAGATTTTATCTGTGTAAATTTCGGAAATAGTTACAGTAAAACTTCAATACAATGGAAAAAATCAAATTAACAAATTGAATCGACTGTGAAAAATGTGAAAGAAATTCCGAAATAACGAACAATTCAGTGTAATTTTTGAACAGTCTATGTCTAACTAATGTAATTTTTACAAAATAGTTAAATTTTGTTTATTTAGGTAATACAAAAAACAGAAAAAACTAAAAAAGTATAAAAAAAGAACAATGAACAGCCTGCTCAAATTTTCATATTCTAATGTTTTAGCTATGTAAATTTCAGAAATAGTTAAAGCAAAACTCAACGAAAAAAGCTGAATTAACAATAAATTTAATCGACGTTTGAAAACTGCTAAAGAAACTCCAAACTACCAACATTTCAGTTCTATTATTTCACAGTTTAACCAATGTCTAACTAATGTAAATTTTTTAAAATAGTTAGAATTTGTTTATTTAGAAAATACAAAATGATTGGAAAAAAATTACAAAGTATAAAAAAGAATACGAACACCTCTCGCCTGTTCAAATTTTCATATTTTAATATTTTAGCTATGGAAATTTCAGAAATAGTTAAAGCAAATCTTCAATTTAAAAAAAACAATCGACGTTTGAAAACTGACAAAGAAATCTCGGCTCTATTTTAAAAAATTTAACTAATGACTAATTAATGTAACTTTTACAAAATAGTTAAAATTTGTTAATTTATTATAAAAAGTACAAAATTAAATTTAAATTAGGAATGTTTAAAAAATAACAATGAACGCTTCTCGCTTGTTTAAATTTTCATATTTTAATATTTTAGCCATGGAAATGTTAGAAATAGTTAAAGCAAAACTCAACGGAAAAACATTAAATTAACAAATTTAAACGACGTCTGAAAAAATTAACAAAAAAATTCCAAATTACGACTATTTCTAAATAGGTAAACGAATGTCCAATTACTGTAATTTTTATAAAATAGTTAACATTTGTTTATTTAGAAAGTACAGAATTATAGGAAAAAATTAGAAAAGTATAAAAAAAAACAATAGATAATTCGCGCCTGTTCAAATTTTTATATTTTCATATTTTGGCTATGAAAATTTCAGAAATAGTTAAAGCAAAAGTCAACAGAAAAACTGATAAAGAAATTCCAAATTACGAAAATCTCAGTTCTATTTTTAAAGAGGTTTAACTAATGTCTAACTTATGTATCTTTTACAAAGTTGTTAAAATTTCTTGATTTAGTGAGTACAAAATTATTAAAAATGTATAAAAAAAAAACAATAAACGCTTCACGCCTGTTCAAATTTTCATATTTAAATATTTTAGCTATGAAAATTTTCGAAATAGTTAAAGCAAAACTCAACAGTAAAACATTTAATTAGCAAATTTAAACAACGTCTGTGAAAACTAACAAAGAATTTCAAATTAAGAACATCTCAGTTCTATTTTTAAACAGTTTAACTAATGTCTAACTACTCTATTTGTTACAAAATAATTAAAACGTCCTAATTTACTGAGTACAAAATTACTAGAAATGATATGGTATAAATAAAAAAACAATAAACGATAGCCCCCTGTTCAAATTGTCATATTTTTATATTTTAGCTATGTAAATTTCGGAAATAGTTATAGTAAAACTTCAACAAAACAAAAAAAAAAAACAAATGAACAAATTTAACCGATGTCGACGGAAGAATTCCGAATTATACAAATCTCAGTTCTGTTTAAAACAGTTTAACTAATGTCTAACTAATGTAATTTTTACAAAATAGTTAAAATTTCTTAATTTAGTGAGTACAAAATTACTAGAAATGAAGGTATAAAAAACAATAAACGATTGCCCCTTGTTCAAATTGTCATATTTTAATGTTTTAGCTATGTAAATTTCGAAAATAGTTACAGTAAAACTTCACCAAAATAATAAAAAAAAACAAATAAACAAATTTAACCGACGTCGGCGGTAAAATTCCGAATTACACAAATCTCAGTTCTGTTTTAAAACAGTTTAACCAATGTCTAACTAATGTAAACTTAAGAAAATAGCTAAAATTTGTAAATTTGGTGGTTGCAAAATCACAGGATAAAAAAATAAGTGCATAAAAAAGAGCACTAGAAGCTATTTAAATATTTTAGCTATGTAGAAAGCGACAAAAGAACACGAGACTATATTAACTATGTAAACCGGACTAATACGAAATCGTAAAATACAGTAAAACCTTCACCCACGTCCCCAAATTCTCGCTAAAACCCACCCCTTGCCCAAATCGCGAGACAATCCAAGTCGAACCTTTTGGCCCCGTTAAAAATTCCCCAATTTCGCCACCATCTACCCCCATCCATCCCCTCATCCACCCCATCTCTTCCCCGTGTCACCCATGAATCTCAGGTCCCGCCCCCCGACGACCGTCACCGTCGTGTTCGCTCCGTCCCATCCAGCATCCAGTGCATGTCTAACGGTCGCGCGAGCGGATTACATCAACAGTAGCAGCAGCCGCCACCGCCACCGACCATCGCGTGTGCTCTCCTAATTGCCGCCACTTATTCACACCGGCAACCCCACGTAGTCACGTTCCGGAAGGTAAGTAGAGCTGCCCTTTAGCAAATATGTGATTTGGCACGATCACGTTTTCTACTATGTTCGGACGCACAACGGCTTTTCACGCAGTCAGTCGCTTGAGAGCGCGACGAACACGACGCCGCCAACCGGGGACGGCTGAGGTGGCTGTGTGGATGTGAGAGTGCGGGGGTTTTGCTAAATCTTTAATATTTTCATTGAGTTGCGCCACCTCGCCACGAATATTTCTTAACTAACTAGTTAACTATTTTAACTTTACTATTCCATCAGTGGCGTATCCGTCGGATACTCTACTTGTGTAGTGTTGTTTTATTTACTATCATCATTATTATTATTATCTATTGCTTTTACCGACGGTGACGGTCTCACGGGCAATGACCATAGGATCAATCTTTGCACAGTTTTCTGGTGAGTTATTAACAAATTAAATGTTTATAATTATCGTAATACGTTTACCGTTTAATTAATTTATTGTTAATTACCGCTTGGATTTTTCATTTTTAAAGCTCGGCGCGGACAATTTTAGAAAACGCGAATCGTCACGTTTTCATAAGGAATTTATACACATTCTGATACAGTCGAATTTCCGTTCACCAAAGTTCGACTGTATTAAAACGGAAGGTGGAATCTTTGTCCATTTTTACATCACAAACCTGGAAAAAAAATAAAATTTCCGTGAGATTTTCGCATCAAATTCTCAATTCGTTCTTAATTTATGGCGTAACACTTGTGAATTCCCGAATATATCAAAATAAAAATCAATTTGGAGCATTTGAGCGATTTCATGCACTAAAAATTTACAATTTAAATTCACGAATTTTGCAGTTTAATAGATTCACCAATGACTAGCAGTGAAGGTGAGATAAAGTACAAATTTAAAATGAAGGAAAGAATTATAATCGTGAATTTTTATATAAAGTGCCAAAAACGAAAAAAAAAAGAAAAAAATACAATTTTAAAATAATAATAATAATAAAGATATCTTAATAATAAATAAAAGCTTCGTTTGTGAATTAGACAAAAAAAAATATTACAATTTTAAATTCTCGAATGAATGAGACCATAAATAATTGAGATGGCAACTTATTGCTTCAAAAAAATTCTCGAATTGTCTTGACATTGAATGATTTTTTTTTGTTTTTAATGATACATAAACAAAAATTCGTAAATGGAAATGGCACCAAAGGGCCCCGACTGAAAGACTAAAATTCACGAATATGAAGTAAAAGTTCCTCAAAAAGAAAAAATACAAATTTACATGCCATTCGTGAATTTAACAGTTTACATTCATGAAACTAGAGAACCGAAAAAAAAAATTCTTAACTTTAAAATTGTAAAATTCACAAATCTGATATTCAGTCTAAAATTAACAAACATTTCAAATAAAGAGACAAAATTCACAAATAAAAAAATCACTGATTCAGATTTTCCAAATTGTCCTCAAAATTTTAATTAAAAACTCGTGAGCTGTAACCCAATTTTTCAGAACAGAATTGTGACAAAATTCACACATGAATAAAAAAACAACTAAAAATTCACAAATTTTCTTAAATTAAATTCTCAAATTCTCAAATTTGAAAAACCAGACCATGAAGAAAAGAAATTATTCGAAATATTTTGACAAGAATTCACAATCGAAAAACTAAAAAATTCACAAATGCTTTTTGGGTTCAAAAGAATGAAAATATTCAATAACATTTGGAATTGAAGTCCTCAAAATTTGAGTTAAAAATTCTCGAAAGCAGCCTATAACCCCATTTTTTAGGATTGAGGTTAAAATGAACTCACAAAATTCGCACATAAGTGAAATAAAATAACTGAAAATTCACAAATATTCTTAATTGAAATTCTCGAATTTGCAAATTTTAAGACCAAACCAAACCATGATGTGACAGAAATTCACAAATAACCGTCCAAAAATTTCAAAAATGAACTGTAAAAAATTCACGAAAACAAATGCAATCAAAATTTGAACAACAAATTCTCTTGAAACCAATTTTTTAGGATGGAGCTGACTAAATTCACATATGAATAAAAAAAAGAACTTAAAATTCACAAATATTCTCAATTTACATAAAAAAAACTATGAAAGAAAAGAACTGCTCTAAATGAAGTGATAAGAATTCGTAAACAAACTGTAAACAATTCACAAATGGAATTTGCACTTTTTACGTTTAAAACAAGGAAAACATTTAAACACGTTTGGAAGCGTAGTTTTTAAAATACAAACGAAAAATTCTAGAATGCGAGGATGGAACTTAAAATAAACTTATAAATGAATGAAAAAAATAACTAAAAATTCACAAATATTATCAATTTAAATTCTCAAATTAAAAAAAAACAGACCATAGAGGAAACAAATTGCGCCAAATAAAGTGACAAGAATTCACAAACAAGCATCCAAAAAATTCACAAATGCAATTTGGACTTTTTGCGTTCAAAAAAAAACCATTTAGTCACATTTAGAATTGAAGTCCTCAAAATTTTAATACAAAATTCACACATGAATAAAAAATTAACTTAAAATTCACAAATACTCTTAGATTCTTAAAAAACCAAGTTAGGGAGGAAACAATTTGCTCCAAATGAAGTGACAGGAATTCACAAACGAGCGTACCATAATTTCAAAAAGAACTGCAAATGTAATCAAAATTCCAATTTTTCAGAATAGAAATTAAATTAAACTGACAAAATTCACATGAATGAAGAAAACAACTAAACATTCACAAATTTTCTTAATTTGAATTCTCAAATTAAAAAAAAACATCGAAGAAACAAATTTCTCTAAATGAATTCAGAAGAATTCACAAACGAAAGTCCAAAAAATTCACAAACTGCAAAAAAATCACAAATGCAATTTGCACATTTTACGTTCAAAACAAACAATCTGGTCCCTTAAATTTGGACTAAAAATTTTCGATTGCAACTTTTAGCCAAATTTTTTAGAATGGAATTTAAAATAAATTGATAAAAGTCACACATATTAATTCCAAAATTAAAAAAAAAAAAACAAATTGCGACCAATGAAGTGGAAAGAATTCACAAACGAGCCTCCAAAAAATTCACAAATCACAAAAAAAAATAATATTATAATTGCAATTTGGCCTTTTGTGTTCGAAACAAAGAAAACATTCAGTTACGTAGTGTAGTTCTCACAATTTGAACTAAAAATTCTCAAATGCGAGCCAATTTTTTAAGACATCAATGATTTAAAATGTCTTCAAACGGACTGACAAAATTCACATAAAAACTGAAAATTTATTTCTAAAAATTTGGACTGATTGTCTTCAAAACTTGGAAAATATTCAATCAAATAGTTAACAGCAGTGCATAGACATGGAAATTTGAACTAAAGATTCACAAATGGGACGTATGTACAAACTGAACTACTTTTTAGCAAATAAATGATCAAAAATTATTCTGTGACAAAATTCACTTATGTTAGCATTGGAATTGGGAAATTCGAACTTATTTTGAAAATTTAAACTTAAAAATCACAAATGCGAACCACAGCCCAATTTTTTAGAATACGAACAAACTAAAAAGAGTAAAATTGAATTTCAAATGGTTAAAATCCAGCTCTTTGCAACGTAAAAAAAAAGTTATAAAAATTCACAAAAAAATTAACAAATGAAATAGCCAGAGTATAGAGAATAAATTTTTCTAATTGGATTAAAAAAAAACAGTTTTTTACCATTTAAATCCTTTTCCACACCAAAAAATCTTAGAAAATCTGTTTTATCCGCAAGGAAGCGCAAAAAAAACTGAAAACTCAGTGGCTTCAATGTGAACACTGCGACAATGCGAAATTTGATAATGTCAAAACAGTATTACCAACCAAAAAAATCACCTCCTAGTGGCCACCCACACTTTCCAACCTTCCGCCAAATCTCATTATTTTGCTCGCAGTTTCACGAAATGTTTGCACGCAGCTGTACCACGCGCTCAAATTACACCCATCGATATTAGTGCCATAAAGTTCGCGGCCATTGTTTTGACTGGACAGTTTATTTTTTCACTCCACTAAAGACGTTAATGGCTGCATGTTGGCAATACAACAAGGGTTACCCCGATAAACATCTCCTTTATTTTCTCACGTACCTCTAATCAATCAATAATCAATATTGAGGAAATAACAAAGCCGCGCGGTAAATTTATGCGTCTGCAAGAAGAGATTTTATCATCATGTGGGCTGATAACGAGTCGCGAGGGGAGCTAAAGAGCAAAAAATGCGAGTTCTGCAACCAACTTCGCGTTTATGGCGAAAGGAAGTTGGGAATAATCTGGGAGTTCCGCCCCCGAGCTGATGATTTTAGCAGACGCTGGTTCGGGGTGGTCCTCTTTGGAGCGCGCCGCGGGGATTAGGGAGCTGTCAAATAATTCGTCTCCTGGAGGATCTTCGAATTAGGCGTTCTTCCCACACTTTTTCCACTGTTAAAGTCCCGGGCAGTAAAGCACAAACACACAAAAGTCGCGTCAAATCGATTAGGCCAATATTTGACAGTGTGAAGTGAGTCGGTCCGGTCGTAATGACATCTCCCGACGACCATTGTCTTTCGCTGTTACACGGTCGATGGAGCGTGTCGTCCACAAAGCCCAAATCTAATGAAAAGGATCATTAATGACCCCGTGCACTCCCTCAAAATCAAGCCAAACACCGCCGCAGTTCCGAAACGAACGAGTTTTATATCTTTCCATCCCAGCTGTTCAAAGTCCTCCTTCCACCCTTATTTAGGGTGCTAACAAACGACGCAAGAAAATCGTGAAAGAATGCGCGTTTCGACATTTTCGCCTGGGTCTATTTCGGAAAAAACTTTGCATTTGTCTTGTTCGTTGAACCTGTATTTGTTATGAATTCGTCACTGAGGACTGAGGTGCTCACAACACGAGGCTATAATAACAGGAAAGCTAATGGTGTGGAAACGGAAACCAACATAAAGTGGGTATTGTGCCATGTAGCTATTACTATTCGTCGAACAGAAACCGTTTAAGAACTGGTTGCTGTTGTTGTGGTCCACTTTATTGAAGTATTCGATTTATGATGGCGGGATTGGATGTCTGACCGGCTAAATTTAGGCTTGAGATGGGGAAAAAGTTGACTTCGCTTTTGTGGACGTGAAGAGATTTTACTTGTGGTTTTTAATGAGGCGTACATTAAAAAAACTTCACTTATTCTGAGGGGTCAAAGCAGGAATCTGAAAGAGGTGGAAGGATCTGCATTGTTGTGCATATTTCTCGGGTTTTACTCTCCCTAAGATGTGGTCGTAAATTTCTCAAATTTATTACCATTGCAGACTATTCCTTCTGTTCTTTTTGTAATTTTTAATTCGGATTATCGATGCACCGTTCAAGGCTAAGCTGGGAGTTTTAATGAAAATTTATTCATTTCTACAGTCTACTGTCAAAAATCTATTTCGTTATGACCATTTATTGCTTTTGGGAAAATAGAGAAACTGTTATTTGGTTACAGTTGTAAATTACAACAATCAAAATTCTTCAAATATGCAAAATTAAATGGTCTATTAAAAATGTATTGTAAAATATGAACCACTTTCTCTTCGGTTTTCTATGGCAAAACTCGATAATTTTAGTCTTTAATATTTCCACAACTTGAATTTATTGAGTCCATTTTATTAAAATTTGTACTATAATCCATAAATTTTTGTGAATTATTCTGTAAAATTTCAAACTGCAGAGACGGAAAAACGAAAAAAATCACCAATTCACGCTAGGGAGCACCACAAGATTCCTGAAAAATATGCTCTATAATTTGGTCCAAAAATTTTTAGTTTCTCTAGAATAAAGTTGATTGAAAATTTTAAACTATTTTCTCTTCGCTCTTCATTTTCTACGACGAAACTCTATAATTTAAGTCTCCAATATTTCCAACATTTGAATTTATAGAATCCATTTTATGACAATTTGCACTATAATCAAATAATTTTGATGGGAATCATGCTGTAGAATTTCTAACCGTAAACATAGAAAGACACAAAAATTAAAGAATTCGATTTAAAGTAACATAAAATTCCTGAAAATTGACTATAATTTAGTCTGAAAACATTTAGTTTCTCTAGAATAGAGTTGATTATAATGTATTGTAAAAGTTGAACCACGTTTCTTTGCAATCATTTTCTGACAAAACTTTAAAGTCCATTTCATTAAAATTTGCACTGTTATCAATGAATTTATGGCAATTGTGCTGTAAAATTTCAAACTGCAAACAAAAAAATTGAAATTCGAGCTTTGCAGCAACAGAATATTTCTGAAAATTTGCTCTATAATTTACTTTCAAAATACTTTGTTGCTCTAGAAGAGAATGAATTTATTAAATGAATACTTGAACTACTTTCTCTTCTCTATTCATTTTCTGAGACGAAACTTTATCATTTTAGTCATTGTGGCCAAATTTTAAATTTATTAATTTATAGAGTCCACTTTAATATTTTGTACTATATTTTTAACTTGTTTATGGAAATTATGCAGTAAAATTTCAAAGTAAAAATCTATAAAATAATTCCATAATTAATTTAATCTTTAATATTTTAGAAAATTTGAACTTTATAGAGTCCATTTTATTAAAATTTGCTCATTAATTAATTATTTTGAGGGATATAATAATATCAAACTTCAAACAAGGAAAGACGAAAAAAATCCACGAATTTAAGCTTTGCAGCAAAAGAACATTTCTAAAATGTACATAGTATGTAATGTCAAATACGAACTAATGTCTCTTCGCTAATCATTTTCTAAACTCTATAATTTTTGTCTTTAATATTTTTAAAATTAGAATTGACAGAGCTCATTTTATTAAAATTTGCCCTATAATTAATCAATTAATTAATTAATAGAAAATATGTTTTAAAATTTTAACCTGGCAACACAAAAAAACAACAAATTCACCAATTTGAGCTTTGAAGTAACACAACATTACCGAAAATTGCTCTATAATGTAGCCCGAAATTGTTTAGTTTCTCTAGAATAGAGTTTATTAAAATGTATTGTAAAATATGAATCACTTTCACTTTGCTATTCATTTTCTCTGGCGAAACTCTAATTTTAGTCTTTAGTATTTTCGACATTTGACCTTCATAGAGTTCGTTTTATTAAAATTTGCGCTATAATTAATTTATTTATGAGAAGTATGTAAAATTTTAAATTCCAGGCAAGGTGAAACGAAAAACTTTACTAAATCGAACTTTAAAACGAGAAAAACGTTCTCAAAATTAGCTTTAGTCTGAAAATATTTAGTTTATCTAGAACAGAGTTTATTAAAATGTTTTGTTAAATTTGAACTTTGTAGAGTCCATTTTATTAATATTCGATCGATAATTAATTAATTTGGGGGAATTATGGCATAAAAAATTCAAACATTAAACAAGGAAACACAAAAAAAAGCACGAATTTTAATTAAGAAGCAACAGAAAATTTCTGCAAAATTTGCTCTATAATTTACTTTCAAAATACTTAGTTTCTCTAGAATAGAGTTGATTAAAATGTATTGTAAAATATAAATCAATTTCTTTTCGTTAGACATTTTTAAGGCAAAACTCTATAATTTTACTCCTCAATGTTCAGTAGATTAAAATTTGCTCTATAATTAATTAATTACTAGAATTATGTTACAAAATTTCAAACTTTCAACATATAAAAAGGACCAATAAATTCAGCAATTCCATATTTGAAGTAACACAGACTTCCTGAAAATTTGCTCTACAATTTCGTCTGAAAATATTTAGTTTCTCTATAGAATAGAGATTATTAAAGTGTTTTGTAAAATTTGAACCACTTTCTGTTTCCGATTCATTTTCTATGACAAAACTCTGCAAATTTAGTCTTTAATGTTTCCAAAATTTAAACTTTATAAAGTCCATTTTATCAAAATTTACTCGACAATTAATTAATTGAAGGAAATTATGACTAAAACAATCAAACTTTAACCAAAGAAAGTCTTAAATATTTACCAACTTGAGCTTTAATTAACACAAAATTCCCGAAAATTCGCGTTCCTTCAAATGTATTGTAAAATCTCTTTCGCTATTTATTTCCTATCAATCATTCTATACTAAATTTTAGTCTTTAGAGTTCATTTTATTAAAATTTGCTCGGTAATAATTAATTAAGTAGTTTATGGGAATTACAATTTAAAATTATAAGCTGTGAATAAAAAAAGACCAAAAATTTCACGATTTCGAGCTTTGACTTTTGCTTTGCTCTATAATTTAGTCTGAATGTCATTCGTTTATTCATTTTTGCAGTGTTACCAAACTTTGAAAAAAGTCATAGTCGAATACAATAAAAGCTCCAAAAATTTAAAATATTCAACCAAATTATTACGAATAGAAGTGATTGATGAAATTTCTAGGTTTGCCTTTAATTCTACCAACTGTCTTTGTTTAGAACTAAAAAAATCCCCCGCTCCCTCATTTGTAATCCCAATATTGAATTTAAAAACATTCGTTTGAGCCAGAAGCACCGGGATTAGCATCAAATCCTCTCCCCAAAACCATTAACCCAAAAAACCCAAAGCGTGTCGGATGAAACTAATTCCAATTTCCGTTTTTCTTCACCTCCTCAGCAAAAATCAAAATAAATAACCATAGAGACTAAGAAAATATCCAGAACAAATAAGGGGTAATTCACATAACGACAGCAGCCATTTCGAGGGGATTATACAGATTTGGAGGGTAGCAATGTACACGAGGGCACTTACTCTTATTGCTTTTATTATTATTCGGCATGTTCCAATTGAGCATCCCCATTCAGCTTGCATTAAACGCCTTCGGGTGAATAATATCCGTGTTTACACGGGGATTTTCAACACGCTGGTGTAAATACGAGATTGCTGGTGTTTGACGCAAAAATAACTGTTTCTAATGGTGATTCACTGTGTGAGACACGCGAGAAAAATCCATTGTTTGAATGAGGTTAGCAGTTTTTTAATAACACTCGATTACAAGGAAAATTACTCAGCGCTGAGATACGATCGAATTGCGCGTGAAAAGTGTCACTGTCCACCGAAATTCTCATTGAAAAGTGCAAGTTATTTGTCTTCTAATTGGATGCTAAAATGTTTAACTTTAACAAATACTACCGACACCAGCGACAAATTTCTTCGAATGTTGAGACAGCCCATGCCCATAAATTTCTGTCCATCACTGTGTCAACAGCAATTAGCAGTTTTCAGTTGCTAATTGTCTTAATTTTAGAGGGAGGGACGCCACCATCTGGAAAAATATCTCGGAAAGGAGAGATGGTTTTTCATTTCTTTCATGCAAATAGCGCTACTGATCCTATTATGGAATTATTGTGATTTATTGCCGAATTATGCGGTTTGCTGCTTTTACCCTAATGAGTGGAAGTGCGGATTTGGAGATGTTTATTTTCGGAATGAGCGGTTGCTTTCAGTGCTACCAACAGCTAAATGCGAAAGGAAGTCGGTTTGTATAAATCGACCAATTTCGAACTTCAAAGGTTCAAAAATATTGATTCCGGTTACTCCGTGGACGTGTCAGGATATCTGTCATTCCCTAACATCTGTCAATTATTTGACGATTTAATGACAAGTTCGGACACACGTTTACCGACTCAGCAGCGAGTATAGGTGCGTCATGATCTTTTGTTCTTTCATTGTCAACGAGGCAAGTTGGTTGTTTACTCTATAAACGTATGTCGAGATATCTGTCATTCCCTAACATCTGTCGATTATTTGACGTTTTAATGTCAAGTTCGGACACACGTTCAACGACTCAGCAGCGACCATACGTCTTGATTTTTTGTTTTCAGCACTCTTTGATTTCAAACTTCAATTGTCGCGTAAAACTACAATAATAATTGATTATGTTTTCTGTTTCCTATGTGGACGTACGTCGCGATATCTGTCATTCTCTAACATCTGACAATTATCTGACGTTTTAATGTCAAGTTCGGACATACGTTTACCGACTCAGCAGCGATCACAAGTCGTGATCTTTGATTTTAGCACTCTTTGATTTTAAGCGTTCATTCTCAACGAAGCAAGTAACAAAAAACAATTAATAAGATTGTTTTCTCAAAATTAAAGTTGGCTGCTTACTCTATAAACGTACGTCGAGATATCTGTCAATTATTTGACGTTTTTACGTCAAGTTCAGACACACGTCATTGATTGCAGCGACTATAAGTCGTGACTTTCTGTTTTTAGCATTCTTTGATTTCAGCTTCCATTGTCACAAAATAAATTACAAAAATTAATAATTTTATTTTTCAAAAACTTTATTATTTCTATAGTTGGCTGTTTACTCTATAAACGTACGTCGTAATTAGGGGCTATTCTGTATCGAGTCTGTTAAATTTAAAGGGTACGTTAAAATAGTCAGATTTAACGGTGCGGGGTTTAAATAGCTATTCTGTATCATGAAATAAACGTAGTTCGTTAAAATGGAGAATTTTAACGTACGTCTGTTAATTCGATTGTGAACGAGCCCTAGTGGTATGTTTGCGCGTGCGCATTTTGTGATTTTCACTACTATCATCGAGAGAAATGAAACTAATGAGAATGACAAATCGTAAATAATATTAAAAAAAATATTTGAACAATGTATAAACGTAACTGGAAACTTGAAACACATTTTTTGGTCATTTTGGTCCAACATCAATATTTAGGAATGTAGAAAATCCTTGCATATTAAAAGTTTAGGTCAAAGATAATAAAATGCAAATTTATTTATTACCAAAACGTGCAGTTTTTTACTTAGTTTTATTTATTACAAATAGGTAAATTATTTGCGAACATTACTTTGTCGATATCTTTTTGAAACTATTTTAATGAGTGTCTAGAATGCATTTCTGTAATTTTTAGAACATGACCAAGTCGCTATCCATCGTATAGAGCTCTTAAATAAAAATCTAATGTGAAAATGCATTTTACAATACTAATACAACATAATATTACTATTTTAAATTGTTTATTAGAATCAAAGGGTTTTATTTAAATTTATTTAAATAATCGGAACAATTTGAATCATAAATTATTTATTCGACGAAGAAAATGGCTCGCTTTAATTGCTAATTCAAATTAAATTTCATGTTTTATCTGAATATAAAAATTCATTCAATAATAATTAAAGTAACTTCAAATTTCACCTCATACATGTGATTTCTTTGTTATCAAAAATTTATCAAATGCATCAAATTTGATGTAATTGCATTTGAAGAATTCAACAAAATTCATCTTATTTCGTAACATTTATTAAATAACCTCGAAACCAACTGTCAAAGTGAATCTAAAAGCACCCTGTTAAATTTAAAGGTTGGCCTCGGCTTGCCTTTAAAATAAGCAGCTTTTTAACGTACTTCGGTTAAAATTTTAACGGACTTCGGTGATACAGAATAGGAATTTCACTTTAAGGGACCTTTATAATTTTAACATACCTTTAAAATTAACAGACTCGATACAGAATAGCCCTTAATAGGGGCTATTCTGTATCGAGTCGGTTAAATTTAAAGGGTGGTTAAATTTTAAAGGTCCTTTAAAACGAAATTCCTATTCTGTATCAGCCAAGTCCGTTAAAATTTTAACCTAGGTACGTTAAAAAGCTGCTTATTTTAAGGGCTAGTCGAAGCCATCCCTTAAATTTAACAGGGTTTCTGTTTGACAGTTCGATGCTTGATATTTTTATAAATATTGCAATTATAACATAATTCTTCCACAAATTTGTTGCAACTCAAAAATGGCATTGGATGGTTTAATACATTTGATAATTATGCATGATGAAGAAGATCGAATACGAAGGTAAAATTAGAGGTTAGATTATAAATGTTTATCTAAAACTTAAATTATTTGCAGAAATGAGGTTCGTATAAAACACCGACACTTGAGAGATTCAAGCGATCCATTTACATTGCCGGATAAATTATTTATAAAACTGTTTAATTGTTGGACCAACTCTTCCCATTTGTTTTCAAATCTCTCCAATTCAACAGCATTTCTGGCTCTGCCCTCAATTAAGAAAGGATGTTGCTCCAAATATGCAATTAAACCTTCTTTTTGTTTTTTGGTAATTCTTGGAGCTCTCGACATATTTATTTAAACTTTTAAACAAAGTAAGGTAGAGGATCAACTAGACGCACCAAGCACAACCACAATAATGAACACAAATTCTAGATCAAAATAACTTACCTTCTTGTAATAAAATAAGATGGAAAGAAAATCAGCACGTTTCGATTATAAATATTTTGCATATTATTATCTTTGACCCAAACTTTGCCTGCTCATGGGTTTTTCGAAGTACATCTTGAAGCCAGATGTTGCATCTGAAGGTGCTATCAAACCAGAAACAAGAAATTTTCATTTTTTGTAGCGTTTATACGTTTGTAACAACGAAACAAATATATTTATTTTTTTATTTGCTTCGTTTGAATTTAAGTCGATGTCACATAAAGCGCACGCGCACGATCACAACAGCCTACTTTCGGGTCAGAAAACCTACCACCATGGCTGGTTCACAATCGAATTAACAGACGTACGTTAAAATTCTCCATTTTAACGTACTACGTTTATTTCATGATACAGAATAGCTATTTAAACCCCGCACCGTTAAATCGGACTATTTTAACCTACCCTTTAAATTTAACAGACCCGATACAGAATAGCCCCTATTATCTGTCATTTCCTAACATGTGTCGATTATTTGACGTTTTAATGTTAAGTTCGGACATACGTTCACCGACTCTACAGTGACCATAAGTGATATTTTGTTTTTAGCACTCTTTGATTTCAAGCTTTTATTTTCACGAAACAAACTAGAAAAATTAAAAATTTTGTTGTCTTGAAATCCAATTATTTAGATAGTTGCTGTTTTCTCTGTGAACGTACTTTGTAATATCTGACATTTCCTAACATCTGTCAATTATTTGAAGTTTTAATGTCAAGTTCGGACACACGTTCACCAACTCTACAGCGACTTTTTGTTTTTAGCACTCTTTGATTTCAAACTTCCATTGTCACGAAACAAACTACCTAATTATTTATCTAGTTGGCTGTTTACTCTGTGAACGTATGTCGTGATATCTGTTATTCCCTAATATCTGACAATTATTTCACGTTTTAATGTCAAGTTCGGACATATGTTCACCGATTTTGCAGTGACCATAAGTCGTGATTATTTGTTTTTAGCACTCTGTGCTTCTATTGTCAAATTAATAATATTGTTTTTTCCAAAGTCCAATTATATATGTAGTTGGCTGTTTTCTCTGCGAACGTACGTCGTAATATCTGTGATTCCCTAAATTCTGTCAATTATTTGACGTTTTAATGTCAAATTTGGTCACACATTCGCAAACTCTGCAGCGATTTTTAAATTTTAGCACTCTTTGATTTCAAGCTTTTATTGTCACGAAATAAACTACAAAAATTAATTATATTTTTCAGAAATTCAGTTATTTATATAGTTGGCTCTGTGAACGTACGTCGTTATATCTGTCATTCCCTAACATCTGTCTATTATTTGATGTTTTAATGTCAAGTTCGGACACACGTTCACCCACTTTGCAGCGATTTTTTGTTTTTAGCACTCATTGATTTCAAGCTTCCATTGTCACGAAACAAATTACCAACTTATTTATCTAGTTGGTTGTTTACTCTGTAAACGTACGTCGTAATATCTGTCATTCCCTAACATCCGTCAATTATTTGACGTTTTAATGTCAAGTTCGGACACACGTTCATTGACTTTGCGGCTCTAAATCGTGATTTTTTGCTTTTAACGCTCTTTGATCTCAAGCTTCCATTGCCAAGAATCAAATTACAATAATGAATAATATTGTTTTTCCAAAATGCAATTATTTACATAGTTGGCTGTTTGCTCTCTGAACGTACGTCATGAGCTCTGTCATTCTCTAACATCCGTCAATTATTTGACGTTTTAATGTCAAGTTCGGTTACACCTTCGCCGACTCTGCAGCGATTTTTTGTTTTTAGCACTCTTTGATTTCAAGCTTCCATTGTCAACGAAACAAATGACAATAAATTAATAATATTTTCCTGCAAACGGAACAAAAAAAAACAAAACAAACATTTCCCCCTAACCTTGACCATATTTTCTTTGCACAACAATAATAATAAGATCACACTGAATCTCGGTATTTCTTATTCCACCATAGAAATTAAACACACTTACAAATCAAACAGAAAAATCCCCAGGCAACCAGATCTGTCTCCATTTCCAGTACCACTCAGTATAATCATGTTTTATAAATATTGGTCACAAGTTTAAATATACAAGAGCAAGGTTTCTATCACGATTCTTCGTCAGCATTTTTCATCGGGGCCATGAGATTATGCTCAGATTCTTATTCTTTGTACTTTGGTGGTGAGTGTCGGTGTGTTTTGGTGATGGCGTGCAAAGAAGGTAAATGACCAAAGCGAATTCGCTGAGTTTGGATTTATAACTGCTGGATAAACGGAAATTTGAGATCGGAAAGAGGAGGCTTTGGTGTTTTTTCACGCGTTGGTAGTACTGTTCCGAAGCCTTCTTGGCGGGCGTTTTTGTAACAAATTTAAATATCTAAAGCCAGGATGTACAATAAAGCGTTTCTCCGAACAGGCACATAAGTAATTGCAGAATTACCACCACATTATTTCCACTAAATAAAAGCAACATATTCCACAATTTAATACGAAGGTAATTTTCTATAAAATGATTTATAGTCGTTATAACTCATAACACACAACGTCACATTATACGTTTAGAAACTCAAAACAATTATCGACCACAATTTATTAAAATAAAATATGAAGGAAATTACTGGCCGTGAGTAATTAAAATTGCGCACATGTCGAAGGACTTCTTTTCGAAAACGATTCGTTCAGGGACATAAAATTGTTTTGTTATGCGGTTGTTTATTTACGTGTCGGCAGACAGAGGGCGCTTTATTACGTTGTTTCATTGAGCCGCGGATTTCCCGGAACTTGTCCGGACAACGGCCGGAGTCAAGGTGCCAACCTAATTTTGGATTACAGTTTCCTATATTTAAACAACATGGCGGGTTTCAAAAATTACCCCTGCAATTTAGGGCGGTGACGAATAGATAGGGAGGGGTTGGGAACAGGTAAAACGGGTGGCGCAGGTGTTCGTCTGGGGCGGTTTAGACAGAACTGTATTTTTATTACCCAAAAGATGATCAAAGTAACCTCCAAAGGACTCACTGGGAGATCATGGCGGTCCTTGGTGAATGTACAACTTAAATGTTAACTTAATTCGAACTTAAACTTACACTGAATTAATTATATGTACACTACTTAAGTATAGATGGCTACGAAACTACCAATAGAAGATGCCTCGGAAGTTAAGATCACCTTGGAGATAACAGCTTCGGGTTTCTTATATTGTGGAAGCGGGAAGACAAGCAGTAGTGAGATGTAAAAAGCCTGTAGTTGGCTCAGATGATCAAAAAATATAATTTAAGTTGGCTGTAATAAACTGAATTGAATAAAATTATACTAAAATTTACAAATATATGTATAATAAAATTAAAACTCATTATCATTTGTTTTATAATCAATAGAATATTAGACCAGATCAATGTCACACTAAACTTACTTAAGTCATATTAGAATTTGATCAAGTCATATCAGAACACAAATGATGTGAATTTCATCAGATCAATATGCTGCACTATTTATAATTCTCTGGATCAAGATCTCTGGATTTTATATTCATGTCAGATTTGACATTTTAAAGCAATCATCATCTTAAAACTAAACTAGTTTACTTGTTTTTTGATCAATCTCAGCTTTAAGCAGATCAACATCAAACTAAACTTACTTTGCGAAATCACATGCAGAATTTGATCAAATCATATCAGAGCAGAAATTATCTAAATTTGATCAGATCGTTATACTGTACTAAAGTTTACAAATCTCTAGATTCTGAGCAACAATCATCAATTTAAATTCAATAATGATCAAATCAATGTCAGATTCAATGATTTTACAATGTTAATGACATCCAGATCATAAGTAATTTGTAGAACTTGATAAAATCATCATGCTGTACTGAAGTTTACAAATGTGATGATTCTGATGATCAATTCATAATTGGTTTATTTGATCAGATCAAGTCAGTTTAGTTTTACATTCATATCAGAATCAACATTTTTTGAAGCGACAGTCATCAACTTAAATTAGAAACAGCTCTTTTATTATCAAAGTGACTAATGATCATCAATGTCAGACTAACTTGTTTTATGTTGTTTGTGACATTCAGATCATAAGTCGCAATTTCTGATACAGATTCTGATTGCTCGGTTAAGCCTGTTTTAGAAGAAATCGACAGAATTTGGGATTTGATAAGATAAATCAATGAATTTCAGTATCTAGATTTGATTATTGATTATTACACATCAGATCCTGACAATATGATCAGATCATGTCAGATTTGAGTGTCGATATCAATAACCTTAATGAAAAATAGGTTATTTGTTTTATAGTCAATAGAATATTAGATCAGACTAAACTTAATTAAATAATTGTAGAATCTGATAAAGCCATATCAGCACAAATGATGTGAATTTGATCAGATTGCTGTACTATTTCGTTCTCTGGATCCTGATGATCAATTCAAACATGTCAGAATAATTTTATATTAATGTCAGATTTGAGATTTTGAGATAACCTCCATCATCATTAACTTAAATTAGAACTAGTTTTCTTGCTTTATGATCATTCTTAGCCTGAGCTGATCAAAGTCAGACTAAATTACTTTGCAAAATCATATGTACAATTTGATCAAATCATATCAGAGCAGAAATTATCTAAATTTGATCAGTTCCTTCTGCTGTACTAAAGTTTACAAATCTCTAGATCCTGAGCAAACAATAATCAATTCAAACAAAGTTCAATAATGATCAAATCAATGACAGACCCGATCATAAATATTTTGTAGAATTTAATCAAATCAAATGTCAGAATTCTGATGATCAATTCATTGATGGTCCATTTGGTCAGATCATGGCAGACTAGTTTAACATTCATATGAGACGACATTTTTGGAACGACAGTCATCAACTTAAATTAGAAACAGCTTTGTTTATGATCAAAGTGACTAGTGATGTCAGACTAAATTGTTATACATTTTGATTTTGATTTTGATCACTATTTTAAGCTTGTTTTAGGAGAAAGTGACAGAAATTGAGATTTGATAAGAAAAATCAATGAATTTCAGTATCTAGATTTGATTATTGATCATTACCTGTTCATTATAAGATCCTGACATACTTTTCCATCAAAATTACTTTTGTTTGTTTAATCCATTGAATCAGATTTGATGAAAAAACAAAGATTGTTATAAACATATGAAGCTCAAATTAACAGCGCCAACGCGATAGTCTTCCGTCGCACGTCGCGTGTTATGCATCCCACCACAAGTTACCATAATGGTACATAATAATAATCTCTTGAACGTGTCTAAAGCCATAATTAACAGCGTTATATTTACCCAACTGAACAGCAACTGCAAATTTAGATTACATCCAAATACTTTGTATTTATCTCGCCAATAATACGAGTACGTGATTCCGACACCATTACCAGCTGTCAAACGTGATCTTTACCGTAATTGGAGTATTAATTATTACCAACATTATCGTTCTCTAAATCCCATTGCGACCCTTTTCTCGTGAAAAATGCGATTGGAATTTTTACAACCGTAGCGTGAGTAAGTTGGTTCCATTCATGAAATTTTCGGGAACGTGCCTAGGGCTTCTTACCTAGTTTTTATTGTTTTGCCATTTATTGTTGTCAATTTCCTGTAGTTGCAACAACAAGTGAAGGTGTGAGAACCTGACGACGCTACAACTCTCAAATACTAAAATTCAAATGAGCAGGTTGTATAAATACGAGGGATTTTTACCGAATTGCTTCCAGATGGTGAGGATTACCTAGAGGGATTCCCAAATTACCTGTGAAAGTTGTAAAGAGAAAAATTACAAGATTTCGGTGGACAGACAAGTGACGAAATCAGTATCGTGTCAGGTGACCAAAATCAAATTCGTTCTAAATATGTATTAATAATTTGATATTCAAATTAATGATCAGTCATTTATCAAGGATAGTTACAGTTTAAGATATTGATCAGATAATCATTACTTATTCATTTACAAAATCAACATTTAAACTAAGATCGCGTACTTGATGATCAAATTTAAAAAACTGATAGGTACAGATACAACTGATACGGGTTGATCAAAATCAATAATAAATGTATTATCTCGTTTGTGATGCTGATCAAATTAGGTACAAACATTTTATTTGATTATAGATTGATCCATGGCTGGGTTCAGCTGATATTTATGATATTGTTTACTTTATTTCGTTCTTAATGATCAAATGTCAAGAATATTGTTGTTGTAATTTGATAATCATGATGCTGATCACTGTTAGTTAAACCAAAAATATGATCTGATCAAATTCTGTTTTTTTTTTAACTCGACTTTGATCAAATTTATCACGAATTTAATGACTGCTCAAAACAAAAAGAAGAATGATTCGACGCAGTGCCTCAAATGATGAGAAAATAAATTACCGAATTTACAGATCAAACGATCATAGATTCTCATTACCAGAAAGAAAATAAAAATTGATCACTGATCAAAATATGATTGACTGTGATCAAATTTAGTCTGACATTGATCAGTGACAAAAACATGAATTTATTGATCGAACCTAACATGATCTGAATTATCAAAAACAGTCAAAATTATTATCACATTTTGTGATTTTGATCACTTTCGAAATTCCAAATATGTAATTAATGTAACCTGACATGATTCCATCAATATTTTTTAGCATCAAATCGTGCAAACTGTTGATCTGATCAAAGACGAAATTTATTTATTTATTTGACTTTGATAAGATTACAAAAACTTTGATCAAGAGAGATAAATCGATTAAATTTATCAGACTTTATCACTGATCAAAAGAAAAAGAAGAATCATTCGTTTTAGTGCCTCAAATGATCAGAAAATAAATTAATTACCACATTTACAGAAGAAACTTGACATTATTATAACGATAATCAAAATTTTTACCAGCAATAGAATAAAAATTGTTCACTGATCAGAAAAAAAAACAAAATAATTTGAATCCGAGTTAAAAATTATAACAAATAAATGAATTTGTGTAACCTCACAAGATATCTAGACTGTGATCAACTTTATTCTGATATTGATCAGTGATAAGAATATGAATTTATTGATTGAACCCTACATGATCTGAATGATCAAAAACAGTGTTAATTATTGTCACATTTTGTGCTTTTGATCACATACGAAATACGAAATAATCTACGTAATCTGACATGATGCAATCAAATTGTTTTAGTTTAAATTTGTGGAAATATCATTCTGACAAACTATGATCTGATCAAAGAGGTAATTTATTGATTAGATTAGAAAAACTTTGATCAATAGTGCTAAATTGATCAAATTTAATTGAATTAAATTTTGTCAATTTATCACAAATTTAATCACTGATCATAAAGAGTCACTCTATGACACAAATAGACAGAAAATAAAAGAATTACTGAATGGATTGACTTAAATTTCAATGAAAATTTCTCATGACTTTGATCATCAATTAAAAGAACATGCATTACATTGATTATTTACAATCATTAATTCTTATCAGAAATAGAATGAAAATTGCAAATTTTATTGTTATATTGACTTTGATCACTGATCATGGGAAAACAAAAAAAAAGGTTGATTTAGAGATCACAAATAAATAATTTAGTAACCTGACAAGATGTTATGGACTGTGATCAGATTTATTTTGATACTGATCAGTGACAAAGTGACAAGAACTAGAGTTTATTGATCGCATCTGAGATGATCTGAATTATCAAAACGGTCAAGATTATTATCACGTTTTATGACTTTGATCACAGACGAAATTGTTGATGTAGCTTGACATGATCGATCAAATTGTTATAGTTCGCATGACTTTAATTGGTGATAATCATAATATGACGACTTTCATGATTGATCATGGCAAAAAAAAATGCTTGGATTCAGAAATTTGTTTAACCTGACATGAATCATTAGAAACAGACAATTTTGTGACTTTGATCACTCATGAAAAAAAATGAATTTATTCATCGAAAAAATTGTGTAAAAGTGCCACTTTTAGAATGGGGTTTCCCCACAATTTCTTATCATTTTCAGCCCCATTACCACGGAAAAAACCCACCTACCTGCTCCGTGTCTCTCCCATAATCCGCATAAACACAACAATTCTCTTTTGTCGCCTGGGAAAAACCCACCAACCCAAAGGCGTTGCTTCACCCTTAAAAATCCACCTTGCCACCCCACAACCTGTCACTTCCATCAGTACCATCAGTACCATCAGTGATATGAAAACCAGTGTAACAAACTATATTTCTATTCTCCAGAAGAAATTTTCCGTTATGGCAATAAAAAAAAAGGGTGCTTATACTTTTTTACGAATTTTTCAACAGTGCTCGACGAAATATGCAAATTTTCAAGTAGTTTTCGAGTCCGCAAATGAGATTCTTGAAATTTGAAGTGCGCGATACATTTGAATTACAAATTATTGGATAAACTGAGCAGTTGGATAATGAAGGGTGATTTTGGTTGCAGGATCTTTGGCCGGCGCTCGCGGCGCAATGAAGGAGAAGAGTAAAAATGCTGCGAGGTCTCGCAGGGAGAAGGAAAATGCTGAATTTATTGAATTAGCGAAGCTGTTGCCGTTGCCGGCTGCGATTACGTCACAGTTGGATAAGGCGTCGGTTATACGGCTGACGACGTCGTATTTGAAGATACGCCAGGTTTTTCCCGACGGTGAGTTTCAATAAGTTCTTGAGAAATTTGCAGATGAAATTTTGCACACATTTTTTTTTGGAAAATCGACACCAAATTTTACGTGACATTTCAGGTTGGGCAAATGTTAGTTCAAATCGCAACAAAAGTAAGTACACATAATCGAGTTGACTGATACTCTGTCTTGATATCTGTCATTCAGCGACATTTCTTATTTTTTTGACGTTTTTATGTCAAGTTCAGACGCACGTTTGTACGGTACCGACCGAATGGACAAAAAATATTTCAAAATCTTATTTTCTTAATCTATATCTTACTTTTAGTTATAAGAAATTTGAAATGAATGCTCCTAAATATATCTAAAATTAGCAAATCCCAGATTTTAATCTAGATATTAGAAATTTTTATCCGTCTAGTAAACAAAAATTTATAAAAATTCGGTTTCTTGTTCTAAAATTTTGAAGTGTGACAGAATTAATAGGATGGTTAAAAGTAAAGTCCGTTTTTTTATTAAAAAATCACCAACACCGCACTCTCCCACCACTTTACAACCGGCAACATCGTCGATAGTGACTTTTTGGTGATAAAATCAAATAGGTTTACTTCCTAATTGACAATTTCATTACACAAAACGGCCTTTCAGGCTGTGCCGAGTCTTTTCACTATTAAATCCTTTGATTTGCAATCTAACAGGCTGCAAAAGAAACATGTTTAACGGAAACATTGCCTAATTTTCAGAAATGTCAAAAATTTTGACAACTATTTTTTCACCAAAAATCTCCCTAAACAACGTTGCCGGTTGTAATGGAGGGGAAGATTGCAGTGTTGGTGTTTTTTTAAAAAAAAACGGACTGTAAACAAAAATTTCTAAAAAATTGATTTCTCGTTCTAAAATTTTGGGATGTGGCAGAATTAATAAGCATATCAAAAGTAGTAGGTACTGTCTCCAAATTTCTTCCAAATATTCCTAAAATTAGCAAAATTACGGATTATTGTCTAGAATATTTGTAATTTTTAGTTCGTCATTTAAACAAAAATTTCTAAAAAATTGGATTCTTGTTCTAAAACTTTTAATATTTGGCAGAGTTAATAGACATGTTTAAAGTAGTACTGTCTCCAAATTTCATTCAAAAATTCCTAAAATTAGCAAAACTACGGATTTTAATCTAGAATTTTAAAATTTTTTTGTTCGTTCCGCAAACAAAAATTTCTAAAAAATTGACTTCTTGTTCTAAAATTTTGAAATTTGGCAGAGTCAATAGGCAAGTCGAAAGTATTACTGTCTCCAAATTTCACTCAAAAAATCCTAAAATTAGCGAAATAATGGATTTTAATCTAGAATTTTAGAAACTTTTAGTTCGTCCCGCAAACAAAAATTTCTAAAAAATCGGTTTGTTGTTCTAAAATTTCAAAATTTGGCAGAGTTAATAGGCAAGTCGTAAGTAGTACTGTCTCTAAATTTCAGTGAAAAAATTCTAAAATTAGCAAAATTACGGATTTTAATATAGAATTGTTGAAATTTTTAGTTCGGCCCGTTCATTAAAATTTCTAAAAAATCGGTTTCTTGTTCTAAAATTGTGAAATTTAACAGAGTTAACAGGCATGTCGAAAGAAGTAGTGTCTTGAAGTTTCATCGAAATATTCCTAAAATTAGCGAAATTAACGGTGTTTATAAAATATTTGAAATTTTTAGCTAGCCTGGTAAACAAAAATTTCTAAAAAATTGGTTTATTGTTCTAAAATTTTGAAATTTTGCAGAATTAATAGGCATCTTAAAAGTAGTAGTGTCACCAAATTTCAATCAAATACTCCTAAATTTAGCAAAATTACGGATTTTAATCTAGGATTTTAGAAACTTTTAGTTCGTCCTGCAAACAAAAAGTTCTAAAAAATCGATTTCTTGTCCTAAAATTTTGAAATTTAGTAAAGTTAATAGTTAAATCAAAAGCAGTAACATTCTCAAATTTCATTAACGTACTCTTAAAAAAAAAGCAAAATCACGGAGTTTATTCTACAATGTTAGAAATTTTTAATTTGTTCTGTAAACAAAAATTTCTAAAAAATCGGTTTCTTGTTCTAAAATTGGGAAATTTAACAGAGTTAACAGGCATGTCGATAGAAGTAGTGTCTCGAAGTTTGATCGAAATATTCCTAAAATTAGCGAAATTAACGGTTTTTATAAAATATTGGAAATTTTTAGCTCGCCCGGTAAACAAAAATTTCTAAAAAATTGGTTTCTTGTTCTAAAATTTTGAAATTTAGGAAAGTTAATAGTTTAGTCAAAAGCAATAATATTTTCAAATTTCTTTGATGTATTCTTAATAGAAAGCAAAATCAGGTACCTTATTCTACAATATTAGAAATTTAATTTGTTCTGTAAACAAAAATTTCTAAAAAAATCGGTTTCTTGTTCTAAAATTTTTAAATTTAGCAGAATTAATAGGCATGTCAAAAGTAGTACTGTCTCCAAATTTCTTTCAAATATTCCTAAAATTAACGAAATAACGGATTTTAATCTAGAATTTTAGAAATTTTTAGTCCATCCTGAAAACAAAAATTTCTAAAAAATCGGTTTCTTGTTCTAAAATTTCAAAATTTAGCAGTCTTAATAGGCATGTCAAAAGTAGGACTGTCTAGAAATTTCATTGAAATACTTCTAAAATTAGAGAAATTACGGATTTTAATCCAGAATATTTGAAATTTTTAGTTCGGCCCGTAAACAAAAATTTCTAAAAAATTAGTTTCTTTTTCTAAAATTTAGAAATTGGTCAAAATTAATAGACATGTCAAAAGTAGTAATGTCTCCAAATTTGATTTAAATACTCCTAAAATTAGCGAAATTACGGAATTTAATCTGGAATTTTATAAATTTTTAGTTCAACTTGAAAACAAAAGAATTTAAAAAATCGGTTTTTTGTCCTAAAACTATATTTTAAACAAAAAAAACACATTTGTGAATGTTTAGAATCCCTTTTCAAAATTTCTCCAACTTAAAACTTTTAAACAACCCGAAATTCACAAAATAATTTATTAAAAATCGAAGAAACTCGGAACTATAAACTAAATTTGAAAATTGTTGTTTAAAAGCTGAGAAAGTCAAATCCGGAATATTTAAACTTGACAGATTTGAACTAAAATTAAAATTTCATTATTAAATCTAAGAGAGGAATTTTATGCTAATTTCCTTTGCATGGAATTATCTCCCAATCTACCTGTCGCCACATTTCCGAAGATCCCAATCTCTCGAATCTGAATACAGATAACATCCTTCCCCTCATAAAATTTTATTTGCTCAATACCTCGCTTCACATGACATATTGACAAAACTAATTTAACTGTCTCTATACAAATTGCAGAGGCGTTCAAAATCTCGTTGCGTTTTTGTGATGTAAAACAGGAACTGTCTCTGAATAAACACCGTCTGAAATAAGATATTCTCATTTAAATAAGAATACTAAAACGATTTTTTCTCATTTCCAGGATTAGGGGATGCGTGGGGGGCAACTCCCGTCGTCCCAAACCCCCGAGAAACCCCAATCAAAGAACTGGGATCATATCTCCTCCAAACTTTAGACGGTTTTATTTTCGTGGTGGCCCCCGACGGTAAAATCATGTACATATCAGAGACGGCTTCAGTTCATTTGGGCCTATCACAGGTAGGTTCCCCGGTGTGTTAAAAAATGTTGTTTATTTTGTTTCTCAGGTAGAGTTGACCGGGAATAGTATATACGAGTATATTCATCCCGCTGACCACGACGAGATGACCGCAGTCCTGAGTCCCGCAGGACCTCCTCTGAGCTCTCAACAGGACTACGAGAGCGAACGAGTGTTTTTCCTTCGGATGAAGTGTGTCTTAGCTAAACGCAACGCTGGTCTTACAAATGGGGGCTACAAGGTAAAGTCAATAAACGGACATTTAAAAACAACAAACAGTGAAAACGCGACTTTTGATGTATTGGTCTAGGTCGATTCAGGGCCGTTTTTGGCCCTTTGTCTAGTCACGCGCCCTCGCGCGTTACCACGCATACATTACCCGGCTCGGGTGCAGATGGCCAAATTTATCGCACCTTTGCATTGGTTTATTACACCCAAAAATGCGGTAGGAATCACGTAGAAAAATCATCAATGGAAACGACGAGAAAGTCGATTTTACCTGTCGTTTCACGGTTAAATTAATTACCATCAAAGAGACGCGAACACATCATGCATATGCACCTTTCATTTGCTTCCTTTGTCTCTGGAACGAAAGTCCTCGGAGACATGTGGCAATTAAAACTACCTATATGCCAATTTGCAAATTAGAGTGGCTTTTGAATTGGTAATTAGTAGTTTTCAGTCAGTTAATTAATGATTAATTAGAAGAGAGACTGGAGCAGGGCTTTGAGTGACGCTGAGCTTTATTTCAGGTTATACACTGTTCCGGTTATTTGAAAGTTAAACAATTTAGTGCTTCGTCGTCGCCTTATGAAGGTTGTTACCAGAATATGGGACTTGTGGCTGTGGGGCACTCGTTACCGCCCAGTGCCATCACGGAAATCAAACTACACGCCAACATGTTCATGTTTAGGGCCAGCTTGGATCTCAAGCTCATTTTTTTGGATGCGAGGTAAGTCGGCGTTGATTTATTCTCACTTGTTCGTTTTGGGCTGATTGACAGGAACTGTCCTTTCTCAGCTAGTGCTCAAATTTTTTTTTTTAAATCAAGTAAATTATTACATTTTTTGTCGATCCGTCACTTTTTGCGAAACTGTGATTCCTCAACCAGTACTCAAAAAAAATCGAAAAAAAATCAGAGTCATGGTGTAAATTGTAAGCTTTGAACTGATATAAAATGAATCGTATTTGACTATGAATTTAACAAAAATTAAGATCTAAAGCTCTTCTCGACGTAAATTATTCATTCTTTTTTGTTGATCCGTCACTTTTTAAGAAACTAGTACTTATTTTTTTTTTTTTTTAAATCAGTCATAGCGTAAGATACAAACTTTGAACTGTTAGAAAATGATGATATTGGACCATCACTTTAAAAAAAAATAGTACTAAAGCTTCTCTCGTCAAAAATGATTCATTCTTTTTTATCAATCAGTCATTTTTTGAGAACCTAATTTCTCAACTAAAAATAACAGTTATGATGTAAATTATAAGTTTTGAACTGATAATGATATGTCGTTTACTGTCTCTATCACGTCGCGTTTAGAAATTATGAGGACGTCTTTTCAAGAATACTAATTTTGAAATTTAATTTGTAAATCAAGTAGGTTATGAATATATTGCAAGTATTAAACCTTTTTGTTTTCATAATAAGAGTCATTACACATCTCAAGAACAATTCATTCAAAATTAGTGAAAAAAGCACGAATTTTTGTGAGTGTAGAAATTCGCATCAAAGTAGGCGGTCCAAACCAGTCAAAAAAGGTACTCAAAATTAGTTTGAATTTGTCGCGCAGCGTAATTATTCATTCGTTTTTCTTGATCCGTCACTTTTTAAGAAATTGTAATTTCTTCAGCTCTAACTAGTGCTCATAAAATAAAAAAAATCACAGTCATGGTGTACATTATAAGTTTTGATCTGATATAAAACAAATCATTTTAGACTACGAATTTAACAAAAATTGAGTTCTAAAGCTCCTCTCGACATAAATTGTTAATTGTTTTTTGTTGATCCCTCACTTTTGGTTTCTCAACTAGTGTTCAACTTTTTTTTAAATCAGTCATGGCGTAAGTTATAAGCTTTTAAACTGGTAGACAATGGATCATATCAATTTAGAAAATAATTGCTCTAAAGCTCCCCTCGACGAAAATTGATTCCTTTTTGTCCATCCTTCATTTTTTGAGAAGCTGTAAATTGTCAACTAGTGCTCAAAAAAAATTGAAAAAAATCAGTCATAGTGTAAAACGGATCGTATACGATCATGAATTTAACAACAATTTAATGCCAAAACTCGTATCGATGCAAATTATGCATTATTTTTTTGTGATTCCATGACTTTTGAGAAGTTAATTTCTCAACTATTGCTCATAAAAATCTGGAAAAAATCACAGTCATAGTGGAAATTGTAAGCTTTGAACTGACGTAAAAAGGATCGTATTGGACAATCAAGTTAACAAAAATTTAGTTCTTAAGTTCCTCTCGACGAAAATTTATTCCTTTTTGTCGATTCGTCACTTTTTGAAAAACTTTTTGTCAACTAGTGTCTAAAAATAAAACTGAAAATAATCACAGTCATAGTGCAAATTGTAAACTTCAAACTGATATAGAATGAATCTTATTGGAACATGAATTTAACAACAATTTAGTTCCAAAGCTCGTCTCGGCGCAAATTATTCATTCTTTTTTATGGTTTCATGACTTTTGAGAAAGTGCAATTTTTCAACTAGTGCTCAAAAAAATCTGAAAACAATCAGTCATAGTGTCAATTATAAGCTTGAAACTAATTCAAAACGGATCGCATTGGAGCAAGAATTTAACAAAAATTTTATTCCCCTTGGCGCAAATTATGCATTCATTTTTGTCAATCCGCCACTTTTTGAAAAACTGTAATTTGTCAATTAGTGACCAAAATCTAAAAAAAATCAGTCATAGTGTAAATTATAAAGCTTTATTCTGACATAAAACAGATCCTATTGAATTATCAATTTTGCAAAAAAGTTAATTCCAAAGCTCCTCTCGACGTAAATTATTAATTCTTTTTTGTTGATCCGTTTTAATTTCTCAACTAGTGCTCAAAAATTGAAAAAAAATCATAGTCATAGTGTAAATTGTAAGGTTTGAACTGATATAAAACGAATCGTATTGGATTATAAATTTAACAACAATTTAGTTCCAAAGCTCGTCTCGACCCAATTTTTTTTTTGTAATTTAACTTTTGTAACTATGCTCAAAAAAATCTGAATAAAATCACAGTCATAGTGCAAATTAAAAGCTTTGAACTGATATAAAACACGTCGTCTTGGGCTATCAATCTAACAAAAACTTAGTCGAAAGCTCCTGTCGAAATTATTCATTCTTTTCTGTCGATCCGTCACATTCTGAGAAACTGTAATTTGTCAACTAGTGCCCAAAAAGTCTAAAAAAATCACAGTCATAGTGTAAATCATCAGCTTAAAACGAATCGTATTCAACTATGAATTTAACAAAAATTTAGTTCGCTAGCTCCTCTCAACGCAAATTATTCATTCTATTTGTCGATCATTCGATTTTTGTCATTTAGTGCCCAAAAAAATCCAAAAGAATCTTAGTCATAGTGTAGAACTGATATAAAAAGGATCGTATTAGAGAATCAATTTAAGAAAAAAATTAGTTTTACGTCACTTTTTGACCTGTAATCTCTTAGCTACGGCTCAAAAGAATCCGAAAAAAAGCTATAAGCTTTAAACTGATATAAAACGGATCGTATTAGACCATAAATTTAACAAAAATTTAGTTTGAAAGCTCCCCTTGGCACAAATGATTCATTTTTTTTTGTCGATCCGCCACTTTTTGAGACACTTTAATTTGTCAATTAGTGTCCAAAAAAATCTGAAAAAAATCACAATCATAGTGCAATCTGTGAGCTTGAAACTGATAGTATTGAACGACCAATTTATCCAAAAATCAGCTTTAAAACTTAAAGCGCAAAATGCGATATCGCGAGCACAATTTCGCTAGTCTCGATTTCACCAAACAAATCCCTCCACTCCAACCCAAACAGAAACTGAATCATTCTTCGCGTCTCGTCTATAACCCTGTCAGGTGCTTCAGTTCCCATTCATCACCAACAAGCTACGAAACCCGATCTACCATTCAAAATTCCCCATTGTTTTACATCGTAAAAAGTGGCATATACAAACACGAATAGATGCAGGCTGTTTCAATATAATAAGCGGTGTAATATTTCTAGTGTTTTTTGTTACTGCAGGGTGGCTCAACTGACAGGATACGAACCACAAGATTTAATCGAGAAAACTCTCTATCATTACATCCACGGAAGTGACATCTGGGCGATGAGAATTGCGCATCATCAACGTGAGTATCAACGTGGAAAAAACTGTGTATGCAACTCGTGTTTTTAGTATTGTGTAAAGGTCAGGTGACTACAAAGTACTACCGATTTCTCAGTAAAGGTGGCGGTTGGGTGTGGATGCAGAGCTACGCCACGATAGTACACAACTCTCGGTCTTCCCGCCCCCATTGTATAGTTTCAGTGAATTACGTACTAAGGTAAGATGACTTGTCGCGCCGCCCCCACACTCATTGTTCCTTTCCAGTGATCTAGAAGGCAAAGATCTGCTCCTCAACCTCGCGCAAGGTTCCCTCCGCGAAGACGTACCAACTTCCCCGAAGAGTTCCCCAGCCAAGTCGCTCACCACCAAGTACCAACCCAACCGATCAACCCCCCACCAACCTCCAATCATCTCTCCTTCGATCCCCGAAGATGATTACAGCGAATCAGCTGTGGCGTATCCAACCCCTGAATATTCAATGTTCCTCAGTATCCCCAACAACGAAGAAACGTACTACTCCCACCAAGAAATGTTCTACCCCTATTCTGACGAAGTGACTCAACATCCCCTATTCAACGCTCAACCTCAACAACGGCCGTTTAGTGCGTCGTCTTCGAGTTGTAGTTCGTCGGAGAGTGAGTTGCATCTGCAGAATTTGAGCGGGAATTCGTACTGCGCTGATCAACACTTCAACATCAGTTGCTTCAACAATAATCCGGCGCATGCGCAGCCGCAGAATATGTACGGACATGAGTTTAAGCAGTTGAGTCATGTTGGTAGCCCTGCTGGGTATACCAGTGTGATTGTTGACACGCAGCAGTACCAACTTGCCAACGAGTACGTACACTAGTTGAGTAATGTAAGTAAAAACTGTACATAAAAGAAGCCCGAGTGTCGTGCCATACGAAAATGATTTGTGCTTAAGTGCTTACTTTAAGTTTGGAAGTTTTGTTGTTTACATAGACGACAATAATTTAAGACTGTGAATACCATAAAATATGTAATATATTATTAAATGTACAATAACTTTATTATGACGTATGAATACCCAACCAAATAAATTGCTGTTATTTTTCAAAGCTTGCACTTATTTTTTAGCGCGCCCGATAAACAAGAATTTCTAAAAAATTAGTTTCTTGTTCTAAAATTTTGAAATTCAATAAAGTTAACAAGCATATCGAAGGTAGTACTGTCTCCAAATTTCATTCAAATAATTCTAAAATTAGAAAAGTTATGGATTTTAATCTAGAAAATTTGAAACTTTTAGTTCGTTCTGTAATTTTTTTTTAATTAGTTTCTTGATCTAAAATTTTGGAATTTTTCAGAATCAATAGGCATGTCAAAAACAGTAATGTCCCCAAATTTCATTCAAATATTTCTAAAATTAGCGGAATTACGGATTTTAATCTAAAGTATTTGACATTTTTAGTTCGTCCTGTAAACAAAACTTTCTAAAAAATTGGTTTCTTGTTCTAAAATTTTGGAATTTGGCAGAATCAATAGGCATGTCAAAAATAGTAATGTCTCCAAATTTCATTCACATATTTCTAAAATCAGCGAAAGTACGAATTTTAGTCTAGAGTATTTGACATTTTTAGTTCGTCCTGTAAACAAAAATTTCTAAAAAATTGGTTTCTTGTTCTAAAATTTTGGCATTTGACAGAATCAATAGGCATGTCAAAAATAGTAATGTTTCCAAATTTCATTCAAATATTTCTAAAATTAGCGGAATTACAGATTTTAATCTAAAGTATTTGACATTTTTAGTTCGTCCTGTAAACAAAACTTTCTAAAAAATTGGTTTCTTGTTCTAAAATTTTGGAATTTGGCAGAATCAATAGGCATGTCAAAAATAGTAATGTCTCCAAATTTCATTCAAATATTTCTAAAATCAGCGAAAGTACGAATTTTAGTCTAGAGTATTTGACATTTTTAGTTCGTCCTGTAAACAAAAATTTCTAAAAAATTGGTTTCTTGTTCTAAAATTTTGGCATTTGACAGCATCAATAGGCATGTCAAAAATAGTAATGTTTCCAAATTTCATTCAAATATTTCTAAAATTAGCGGAATTACGGATTTTAATCTAAAGTATTTGACATTTTTAGTTCGTCCTGTAAACAAAAATTTCTAAAAAATTGGTTTCTTGTTCTAAAATTTTGGAATTTTTCAGAATCAATAGGCATGTCAAAAACAGTAATGTCCCCAAATTTCATTCAAATATTTCTAAAATCAGCGAAAGTACGAATTTTAGTCTAGAGTATTTGACATTTTTAGTTCGTCCTGTAAACAAAAATTTCTAAAAAATTGGTTTCTTGTTCTAAAATTTTGGCATTTGACAGCATCAATAGGCATGTCAAAAATAGTAATGTTTCCAAATTTCATTCAAATATTTCTAAAATTAGCGGAATTACGGATTTTAATCTAAAGTATTTGACATTTTTAGTTCGTCCTGTAAACAAAAATTTCTAAAAAATTGGTTTCTTGTTCTAAAATTTTGGAATTTTTCAGAATCAATAGGCATGTCAAAAACAGTAATATCCCCAAATTTCATTCAAATATTTCTAAAATCAGCGAAAGTACGAATTTTAGTTTTGAGTATTTGACATTTTTAGTTCGTCCTGTAAACAAAAATTTCTAAAAAATTGATTTCATGTTCTAAAATTTTGGCATTTGGCAGAATCAATAGGCATGTCAAAAATAGTACTGTCTTCAAATTTCATTCTAATATTTCTAAAATTAGCGGAATTACGGATTTTAATCTAGAGTATTTGACATTTTTAGTCAGTCCTGTAAACAAAAATTTCTAAAAAATTGGTTTCTTGTTCTAAAATTTTGGAATTTGGCAGACTGAATAGGCATGTCAAAAGTAGTACTGTTTCCAAATTTCATTCAAATACTTCTAAAATTAGCGAAATTATGGATATTAATTTAGAATAATTGAAATTTTTAGTTCGTCCCGTTTTCAAAGTTCACAGTTATTTGTGCGTCAAGTATAAAAATCGCTGTCTATTGTTTTCCCGTCGGATTTCTAGTAAAGGGCACGTAATAATTGGTTTAGTTTAGTTGACTGGAAGTCAGCAAGTGTGATGGGGTAACAATACAAGCGTCGAGTCGACCTAACAATGGGGGCGTTGGGTCATTAAGGGCTCCCTAGCGATGGTCGCGTGTAGCCAGCGTGTAATTATCCTGACGAGTGGCATGCGCTAATGGGGGAACATTATCAAAGGTAAAAAACCGCGTTATCTTCAACTTTATCGCTTCGCTAAGTAATTTATTTCCACCGATATCTTATTGTACATTTAACAACTCTAAATCGTCCGCTAATCCCGTTTTTATCACACATCCACCGTCCGTTAAAAAATCGATAAAATTAGGGTTGCCACCCCCAACGCCGCCTCTTCAAATGTTTAGTTTGGCAAGTCTGAGCCTGCCTTCCCGGTAAATCCCCTCCACATAGCGAGTGTAAAACAGCCGTTAATGACAATTCGATAGTGGGATTGGGGGTGGCAACCCCTGCCGTATCCAAGACGACGGCACACCCTCGCTTCAGTTTTCCTGGCCCATCTGATATGTTTGTATAAAGATTTGATACCAATTACACTACGGTTTGCCAAAGCGCTTCTTTCGACTCGAGAGCACTTCACAACAAAAGGCTTTCTCTATTAGCTAAAATGACGATGTGCTGAGTTGATTTTTTAAGGGGGCGATTGGGCTTAGGTGCGGACGACGAGGCGGCTTTGTTAGGAAAGCTCACGCAGACAAAAACATAAAACACCACGGAGGGGTATTTCAAATTTACGTAACTCTTATGCTTCGATAGTTCCGAAACTTGCTCGTTTTTGAAAGTTATGTAGGAATTACTTGGGTGTGTTGGGAGTTACAACACTTGGAACTCACGCATCAAATTGATTAATGTAACTATTATTTTAAGAGCTATAATTCTGAAGATTTTGAGAGTTAATTTATAAATAAACATCACAAAAATGGGTATTTGAAAGCTCTTACGCTTTGTATCCTTATATAGTTCTGAAACTCTTTCACTTTTTAAGAGTTACATGTGTATTACTTTAGTATTTTGAAAGTTACTGTTACTCTTGGAACCCACGCATCAATTAGAAATTGACATTATTTAAGCACCGGCTTTTTTAAAATGCAACTATTATTTTAAGTGCTATAATTCTCAAGATTTTGGGAGTTAATGGTCATAAACTGATTAATAAGAAAGTAATATTTCATAAATGAACATCACAAAGAATATTGTAGAGCAAAAGACACAGCTTTTAAAATTTTGTATTTCGCAGATGAACTAAAAATTTCCAATATTTCCAAATACAAATTTGTAGCTCTGGGAATTTTCATGCTGTGACAATAAAATTTAGGAGTTTACTAGTTTGGAACTGCTTATCAACTCCCCCGAATTAGAATTTTGTCGAGCAAAAGACTCAGATTTAAGACTTTTTTATTTCGCAGATGGACTAAAATTTTCCAATTTTTCATAATAAAAATTTGTAACTCCGGGAGTTTTCACGCTGTGTCAATAAAATTTGGGACGTTCACTAGTTTGGACTTGCTTATCAACTCCCCAAAATTAGAATTTTGTAGAGCAAAAGACACAGTTTTTAGAACTTTTTATTTTGCAGATGAACTAAAATTTTCCAATTTTTCAAAATAAAAATTTGTAACTCTGGGAGTTTCTACGCTGTGACGTTAAAATTCAGACAGTTTACTAGTTTGGACTTGCTTATTAACTCCCCCAAATTAGAATTGTAGAGCAAAAGACACAGTTTTTAGAATTTTTTATTTCGCAGATGAACTAAAATTTTCCAATTTTTCATAATAAAAATTTGTAACTCCGGGAGTTTTCACGCTGTGTCAATAAAATTTGAGACGTTCACTAGTTTGGACTTGCTTATCAACTCCCCCAAATTAGAATTTTGTAGAGCAAAAGATACAGTTTTTAGAATTTTTTATTTCGCAGATGAACTAAAAATTTCCAATTTTTCAAAATAAAAATTTGTAACTCTGGGAGTTTTCACGCTGTGACAATAAAAATGAGGGAGTTTACTAGTTTGAACTTGCTTATCAACTCCCCAAAATTAGAATTTTGTGGAGCAAAAGACACAGTTTTTAGAATTTTTTATTTCGCAGATGAACTAAAATTTTCCAATTTTTCATAATAAAAATTTGTAACTCCGGGAGTTTTCACGCTGTGTCAATAAAATTTGGGACGTTCACTAGTTTGGACTTGCTTATCAACTCCCCCAAATTAGAATTTTGTAGAGCAAAAGATATAGTTTTTAGAATTTTTTATGTCGCAGATGAATTAAAAATTTCCAATTTTTCAAAATAAAAATTTGGAACTCTGGAAGATTCTACGCTGTCACGTTAAAATTCAGACAGTTTACTAGTTTGGACTTGCTTATTAACTCCCTTAAATTAGAATGTTGCAGAGCAAAAAACACAGTTTTTAGAATTTGTTTCATTTTGCAAATAAACTAAAAATTTACAATTTTTCAAAATAAAAATTTGTAACACTGGGAGTTTCCACGCTGTGACAATAAAAATGTGGGAGTTTACTAGTTTGGCCTTGCTTATCAACTCCCCTATATTAGAATGTTGTAGAGCAAAAGACACAGTTATTAGAGTTTTTTATTTCGCAGATAAGCTAAAATTTTCCATTTTTTTATAATTGGTGTAACTCTAATTTTAACGGCTGTAATCTGAAGATTTTGAGAGTTATTGCTTATAATTCATAATATAACCAGTCAAGTAAAATTCATAATAAATAAACATCCCGGGTCTTGGAAATTGGTAATCTTTAAATGCTCTTACACGTTTAATTGTTCTAAAGTTGCGAAACTTTTTTACTTTTTGAGAGTTACATGTGTTTAAATTTTTTTAATTTGAGAGATTATTTAAGCAGCAGAAATAATTTCATTGCATTTAGTTGTAACTCTTATTTTAAGAGCTGTAATCTGAAGATTTTGAGAGTTATTGCTTATGAACTGGTTAGTCAATAAGTAAAATTTCATAATGCAACATCATAAACAATGAGTTTTACCAAATTTAAGAGTTAACGTATCTTGGAGTTATTCCTCGTCAAAAACGATTAAAATTTCAAAACTATCCACTTTGAAGTGTCAAATGATTCTAAACTTCATGATTTTAAGAGTTATTCTTGCTGTTGAAGTTATCTCTTGCTCTCTGAGTTTAAGTGTTACAATCTTGAAATTGGGAGAGCTCATTAACTGCGCGAAACTGAACAGACTTCCGCTATTCCCTCAGCTTCCGCCGTCGTCATCCCACAAAAATGTATGACACTTAAAAGCAATTCCTCGGACAACGAAAAACATTGCAAAACGGATCAGTGACGACACCACAATAATATAATCTGTGATAAACTCCCAAGATAAGCCATTAATTAAGGCACTTTTGTTTGTCTCTCATTCGCTGTGTCAACTTCGTACTGAAACTTCCTACAAAATGTCAGAAGTGAGTTTAAACCTTCAGGTCGTTTCCAAAACGGACTTTTTAATCGGCATCTGTGTCGTCGGTGCCGCTTGCGGCGTTCTCCTGGTCATAGTCATCGGTCTGATCATCTGGAACTGGCAACTCTCCAAGAAAATCAAAAAACTGGACCCTTTCGTCAACTTTAGATTGCAGTAAGTAGTCGAAAGTGCTATCATAAACACACTTCATTTTTGTTTAGGAGACCGAGGATGTATCAGGAGCAGACTCAAGCTCCGATTCCGGAGCCCCCCAAAAATCCTTACGACAATCCTGCTTTTTTCCGGGCCAATCAACATGAAGAGAAGCGGGATTTGAATCCGATCGCACAAAGGACTTCCGCCAGTATGGACAATGGGAATTTTATTTTTGGGAATCCCAATCGGGAAACGTGAGGACAAAAAAAAATTGGTGTTTTTTTTTGTAATTTAGTCTGGATTTTAGGAACTCATTTCGGGGACGGGATTATTTGGATCAAGATAGCAGGTTTTACTAAATTGCTGACGTTTTATCTCATAGGTTTAGGTCACAATCAGAATATTTATTGGTTTTGTAATAATTTTAAGTAATGATAAATATGTGTTTCGATATTTCCGGTGTTTTTCTATACAATAAGTGCTCCTTTGGAGTACGTGTGGGATTTTTTAAGTTTTAAGTATTATCAGAAAGATAACAATAGAGTTAATCACAATTAAGCAAAAGATGAGTAATTGTTATCTCTTGCGATGTCTTTTTAATTGATGTTTTTATTGAGGAAATTGGGATTATGCTCAATCCTCAAAAATGGAGTTTTTATTAAATGGAATAAAACAATAAAAATACCAACTGTTTCTTATCATTTTAACTTTCTTATCAAACTAAAATAGTTTTACTCAACTTGTTGTTACGACAATAAATAAATTATTGTAGTTTCAATATTATATAGTTGAGTTTTTTTTCATGTTGCTAATACTACTAAAATTATGGCGAAATTGCAGTTATTTCTATGAATCTTGTTTTAAGGGCTATAAAATTCTAGTCTTTATATGGTTATTAAATTACATACAGAATGTTTTCAAGTATGTAGATATCGAAAATTTTAAATGCAATGAGACAATTTTTCATTAAAAGCAAAACTTTAATGATGTTATAACCTCTGGCGCTAAGAGTTTTTGGGAGTTACAAGTTTTGATTTTATGGCCAAAGATCTGAAAGTTGAAAATTATACAAACCGTCCAAACTAAATGTGAGTAAACACGCACATAGAAAAGGATAGTCGAAATAGGAAATTCGAAGTCTCATAATAAAGTTGCACTTGCAGGTTTTCGCAGACAACAAGAAAGAACTCTTAAGATGATTAGTTTTGATTGCGCGTTTTATAATTTATAATTTAAAGGTGCCATTAGCAAAGGTTTGAAAACGTGTAAATGAAAAATTATACTGTTGTGCTCCTCATAACACGACGCCACTGCCACTACTTAACGCGGCGAACAGCTGATTTGCGAGGCTGCGTATTGTAAAATTTGTTGGTGCGCATCCGTTTGTTTATTCACATTTACTGCATTTACTTTGGATGGACAATACATGCCCAATAGAACAAATTTCGAAAAAAAAATTCATAATCTTCTAACTCTCGTTTTAAGAGTTTTTAGGAGTTACCTTTGTGATTTTATTACCCCGCATTTAAAAATTGATAATTACAAACACAATAGAACAAATTTCAGAGAAAATCTAAATATTCATATTATTTAACACACAGTTTTTGAGAGTTGCCCTTTGAAATTTTTTTCCAACTATCTAGACATTAAAAATTATAGATGCAACGAAACAATTTTTGAATAAAAAGTGAACTATTATGATATTATAACTCAGGCTTTAAGAGTTTTTTGGGAGTTACTAGTTCTGATTTTATGACCAAAGATCTGGAAATTAAAAATTATACATGCAATGAAACGAACTTCGAGGAAAAATATTTTATAATTAGATAACACTCAGTTTAGGAGTTTTTAGGAGTTACCACCTGATATTTTGTTACCGTGCATGTAAAAGCTAAAACTTGTACAAGAAAAAAGACAAACTTCGGAAAAAATCCGAATTTTGTTGTTGTTTTAACTCTATTTTTAAGAGTTTTTGGGAGCTTTCCTTATGATTTAATTACCACGCATCTGGAAATCAATAATTATGTACGCAAATGGATAATTTTCCAACAAAAACAACATTTTCATAATGTTTTAACTCTCGTTTTAAGAGTTTTTGGGAGTTAGCCCTTGAGATTTTATTACAACGCATCCACTAATTCATAATTAAAAAGCCTAATTTTCCGACAAATTCTTTATAATCTTATATTATAAATGTAGTTTTAAGAGTTTTTGGGAGTTACAAGTTGTAATTCTTATTACCAAGTATTTTAGAAGATAAAAATTACACATACAAAGCGATAAATTCATGAGAAAATCAAACATTTCTACACTCTATTTTTTTTACCTGTTTTACCTTTTTTACCTGTTTATCTTTTCAAGTTTAATTTCATAACAACACTTCAGCCTTAAGAGCTGCAAGTTTCAAAATTTAATTTTTTAAAATTGAAAATTGTTTTCGTTAATAAACAAAATTTCTATACACTGAGAAAAATATATTTTAATAATAAAACTGTTTCACTAAAAGCAAAAATTTGGAACATTTAAAACCCCTAAAAATTGGAGAGTTGAAATTTCAAGATTTTATTTTTCACTGAACTTCAAGTGGACGAAATTTGAGAAGTGCATTTGAAAAAGAATAAATTGTAGAGAATTCAAATCATTAGGCAACTTACAAACCAAGTTTGTTTGATTGGTTGCGTACGTAACAACCACCTATTAAAAATAGAAAAATAAAAAAAAAAGAACTTTTCAGGGTCTTCATTGAAGATCAAGAGTTATTTCGACCCACCAGTAGCCAAAAAATTGTAAATAAAAATCGATTGATGGTCCAAAACTAAATCGATGTAACCAAATCGACTTCGATGAAACTGCCAATTTTCGACGAAGCACGTGTCACTTTCGCACGTGTGCCACCACCACTTTCCCTCCGTTATCTTACGAAACAGTTATAATAATCTAATCATAAAGTGATGACACCTGGCAACTCAAAATCTCCTGTTTTATGCAAGTGTCACTTTCACCCTAACCTATAACTGTCACTTTTTGTCACTGGCCCTAAACTCGTGATTGCACTTTCGAATTTCTCCCATCAGAGGCCCTCAAGATCCCACAGATGTCGTTTCTCTGTCGTATCGCAAGAACTAGTGCCCCCACACTCGCCCGAGCCATCTCCATGGGGGCCCCAGCGATGAAAAAGAAAGAGTGAGTTGTTACCAACTCGTGTTACCAATTGTTTACTTCTGTTTTTAAAGGATCAACGTGACGTTCCTGCGTCATGACGGCACTCGCATTGAAACCAAAGGAAAAATCGGAGACTCATTCCTGAACGTGGTTGTCGACAATGATATTAAATTGGAGGGTTATGGTGCTTGTGAAGGAACTCTGACGTGCTCCACTTGCCATCTTATTTTGAAACAATCGGATTTTGATAGTCTCCCAAATGAGCCAGAAGGAGAAGAAATTGACATGTTGGAGTTGGCTAAAGGTGTCACTGACACGTCAAGATTAGGGTGTCAAGTGTATTTAACTGAAGAGATGGATGGGATTGTTGTTAAGGTGCCGGAAGTTATAGATATACGACTGGAGAGTGGGAATAAACAGTCTGAGAGTCAATGATTGGGGTAGTTTAAGACTAGGGGTTGGCAGCACTATATTTTAAGATTAACGTGATATTTTTATAGTCAGAATTTTGTAACTTTGGTTTAACTCCGCCTACCTTTTGGGCCAATTGAATTTTAGCCTGAAAGTCTGATTCACTCTGCAAAATTTTGATAGTTCGTTGATATTTGCTAAAAGTCGGGGTAGAAATGTCCACACATTAGAAGATGAAACACCATCAAAATCGACGAAACTTTCACGATTAATTGAATTCTGGCAAAACCGCAAATCTTCTTGACATGTGTGGCACTTGAGCCGTCAAATTTTCGGTTATGTTGAGTAAAGGAGGCTAGCCATTTCTTGATTCGACAAATTCAAATCGTCATTTGTTCATGTGGGCGGGGTAAAACCAAAGTTATAAAATTCCGACTATAGAATAATTATTTAGCAGCTTTATTTTTATATTGGAGCAAAAAAGACAGTGAGGGTGTCCATCTTGATTTGATATTCAGAATCCAGATACATATTTATTGTTATTTCATTATTTAGATTGGAGATAAATAATTCAATGTGTATATTATTAAAATTTATGTTTTTTATGCGCTGGATTTTCATTTAACATTCGTTTTTGTTAAAGATTAATCTTGTAGTTTTAGAGTGTTTATCATGTTTTTGCGTCGAATTTTGTTGGAGTCATCGTGCGTTGAACTATTTTTCAACTATCATTTGGAGTTAATCTTAATTATGCAATCTAAATTTTTAATCTAATCAATTAATTCCCCTAAGGTCTGAGAAGTGGATACAGTGGATACCACAGAAACAACGCAAAATTTGCGAACCAAATTAGAAGAGAAACAATTAAGAAAATTTTTTAATAACCTTAAATTCTTCCTGCTCCCTGCTCCAAACCATCGAAACACTTCCAAGAACATCTTGAAACACTTTGAAACACACATTTGTCCACAAAACACAAAAAATCCGAAGGCCTCAGTTGGCTTCACACCTGAAAAATCAAAAATTACAACAGTGCAGCCAACTTCGCCTCTGTAAAGTTCCCAATAGAAAAAAATAGGTTACTTCGCCCCGGATTGCCGAAAATCGTGCACAAACCTTTCGAAACCACAAAAAAGTGTTCACAATTCATTGGAAATCTAAAATAGGCACATTGAATCACGACATTTCCAAAAATCGTCCGTTCAAACAATACAGCCAACCTTAGAGTGACAAGTCCCCAACCACAAACAAATTTAATTTTTTAGAAAACTTGCGCTGAACTTTACAAATCAGCTTTAAAAGCCGTCTTTGGTTTATAAATCCATCATTTACAAGCGTATTTTCGTGGAAAATAGAACAATTTGTAAAAGTGAGCGAGCGATCACCCCTGTCTGGCGCACAATGGACCGGTCGGCAGGGCATTCGAATTTCGCTAAAATTCGACGACTAACCTTAAATTCGGTGATGTCCTTTATTCAGAGCCTTCCCAGACCTTTAAGGAACAGTTTGAGACACAAATAATTGGGCGCACTTAATTGGAAACACTTATTTTAGGTAATTTAACGCAGCACTTTTGGATCTAGACGCCAAGAAAAGTCACGACTGCAGCGCTCTGGTTCAGTCAGTTGCCGCGGCGGGGAAAAACCGCTTTTTGAAAATTACTCCAAAAACAATCTGAAAATTTATTTTGATCCATATTTTGAGGTATAAATATGATATTTAACACTTCATAACTCCGAAACCAAGACAGATTGAATGATGCGGTTTATACTATCGTTTTTCGAAGTTAGCTGCTTTTCGGTCTCTAATTCAGGCACGGTCGTTATTTCGCTTATTTATAAAGCAATCATAAAGTATTTGTGCTCATTTTACGCAGAATTTTACGTAGAATCGAAAAAAGTAAAATTTGTTAAAATCGGTCTAAAAATAAATGAGTTATGAGCGATCAAAGTTTCGGATATTAAATTTTGGGTTGGAAAATTTTCAAAGTTCGATATCTCCAAAACTACAAAAAATTTTTGAAACTGTTTTTACCAGCGTTTTTCTGAGGTCATTTCACTTTGGAAAACGCCCTTAAAAGTTGAAAATTCGATGGTCAATTTTTTGGGCAAAAAATTTTTACGACTCAATTGATGAAAAATTTTTAATTTTTTGTTTTTTGATTGTTGCTCGTAAACTACTTGTCCTATCGACCTGAGATTTGACCAATTGATAGATCTCGAGCTCCTCTTTCGATCGATATATAACTCAATAGTATTAAATACGGTTTTTACCAGGAAATAGTGTCTTGAAAATGACCCTAAAAACACCCTCTGAAAATCTATTTCGGTCGATATCTCGTTTATTTGTTAAGAAAATTTGAGCTATATGGGTTCATGTGACGGAGAATTTCGCGCTGAATCCAAAACTACCATCATTTTTCTTGTCCGTCAACAAATAACTGAGTTAGAGGCGTTTAAAATTTCGGGTGGTCGCCAGAGGGCCAAAATCTTGGAAGTTCGAAAACGATTTTTCTCGAAATCTCCGGAATTAAGCCAAACATGAAGAAACTCTTTTCGTTTTCGTTTTTCTCGCGATTTTTTAGATTAGAAATCGATCTTACATAGTTTTAAGTTTTAATTTTTTCAATGTAGAAGTTGACAGCCTTTTTTTGAACTACATTGAATCTACTGATTTCAGACTGCGAATTTAGATAATTTAGTCATAAAATTTAAAAAATTCAGTTACATTAAATAACATTTTGAACTTTTCTTTTAAAAGTGAAATTAGTTTTTTTCTCCAATGTCGCAGCGCCTGCGCCCAATGACAGATCTAACCTCAAAGTCACCTAACCTAAATTTTCAGTTTTTTTCACCTTTTAGAACAATCTGTGATACAAAATGCTGACAACACGTTATAAGTTCTTTCTGAACGTTGTCTATAAATCAGGTCCGTATCAAGATATGGAAATATAATCTCATTTTTCCTTCCATAACCTCTTTCCAGACGTCTTCCGAACATATTGCCAAAAAGCAACAAAAGGCAAATACAGCTTCACTAAAAAACCAGCTGCTAAAACGTACGGACAGCCCACGCACTACACCCACCCCCAACTAATCCAAAAGGACGAGATAACCCCCTTGATAAAAAAATCAGAATTCCAGGACCGGCGCCAGAAACTAATGCAACAAGTGGCGACCTACGTCCAGGAACGGAATCCTGACGTAAAAAAGCACCTGGTGCGTCCCTGTGTTGTTAATATGAGATAACGTCTCGCTTTTTATAGATAATAGTCCCCTCTGCCACAAAACAGTACATGTCTGATAAAATCCCGTATTTCTTTCGTCAAAATACAGAGTTTCTCTATTTGACAGGATGTCAGGAACCCGATAGTTGTTTAGTTTTGGTAGCGACAGACACTCCGGGGCAACACTGCGCAATTTTGTTCGTCCGCCAGAAAGACGATCACTCTGAATTGTGGGATGGCCCCAGGACGGGGCCCGAGGATTCCCCTAATTTGTTTGGGGTGGATCAAAGTCTGCCCATTGAGGAACTCGAGAACTATTTACAGTCGTACTTGAAGGCAAACAAAACCTTCACTCTTTGGTAAAGTCGAGCGGGCGCCCCCACGATCTTGACTCGTTGATTTTTAGGTACGATTTTATGAACCCCGTCCAAATGGAGGTGCATAGAGTCATGTGCGACTACCTCAATTACATCAATAAGAAGATGTGGGAATCCCCCAAGAGCTTTATCCACAGACAGAGGATCATTAAGAGTCCGGCGGAGATTGCGCTGATGCAAAAGTCCTGCGATGTTGGCTCTGAGGCCATCATTAAGACCATAGAAATGTCATATCCTGGTATTGCCTCCCTGGAGTTTGTCTCACTTTTATTATTTGTTTCCTGATAGGGATCAATGAGAGTCAGATCTTTGCCAAAGTCGATTACGAGTGTCGGATGATGGGGGCTGAATATTTAGCGTACCCCCCTGTCGTCGCCGGGGGCAGTAGGGCCAACATCATTCATTATATCAACAATAATCAGATTGTTCAAGATGGTGACATGGTTCTCATGGACGCTGGTGAGTCCGAACGTTGGCTACGCCACTGAAAAAGTTTCCCACAATGTTTTTTCCAGGATGCGAACTTCACGGCTATTCCAGCGACATCACACGAACTTGGCCGATCAACGGAAAATTCTCAACCCCGCAAAAAGAAGCCTACGAGGTAGTCCTAGACGTCCAATCTAAACTGATAAAACTCCTAGAAACCTTCCCGAGTTTAGACAGCCTCTTTGATTCAATGTGCCTCTTATTGGGTAAAGGTCTCCAAGAAATTGGGTTAATCCCAAGGTCATTAGCAAGTCAGGCTTTAACCAAAGTACGTTTCACACTTTTTTAATTAATTTTTTAACGTTGGCAACATTGTAGGCTGCATATCAGTTCTGTCCACACCACGTGTCTCATTATCTAGGAATGGACGTGCATGATACGCCACTGGTGAATAGGAATATCAATGTACGCCCTGGAATGGTCGTCACTGTTGAGCCAGGTAAAAAAAACAGTGCTACCAACAGATTTCTAGTGTGTTTTTACAGGGATTTATACGAATCAGAAGCAGCAGCAGATCCCGAAGGAATTCCAGGGACTGGGAATCAGGATAGAAGACGACGTTTTGATAACAGAGACCGGACCAGTGGTCCTCACGAGAAATTGTCCCAAGCAAGTGTCAGATATTGAGAGTATAGCTAGTCGTAGAGAGTCATGATATTTATTTTTTGCAAAAGAGTGTTGCTAAGTGTGTATATAATGTGTACTAAACAATTTAAGTGGAAATATTTTGCAAATACAAACACGATAATTACATAAAAAATTTGGATTTGAATTTCCCGCCGCGGCAACCGAACGAACCACGGCGCTGCAGTCGTGACTTTTCTTGGCGTCTAGATCCAAAAGCGGTGTGTTAATTTTCCCAAAAAGAGTGTTTCAGATGAAGTTTGGCCAATTATTTGAGTTTCAAACTGTTCTTTAAGGATCTTGGAAGGTTTCTGGGCAGTGGGAATCGCCAAATTTAAGGTTAGTGTGCGATTTTTAGCCAAATTCGAAATCAGAGGCGACGAGTCCATTATGAGCCAGACTGGGGGTGGGCATTTCTTACAAATTACCTATTCCGTTTTTATTTATTTCCACCAAACTATCTGTGTAAATAAACCATTTAATGATTAAAGGCGCTTTTTCAAACAGTTTTTGGTAGTTTTCCACAAGTTTTATAGCTAATTTTATTTTTTTTAGTTGGGGACTTTTCGTGACGAAGTTGGCTACACTGGTTTAGTGGGTGATTTCTTGGGTGATTTGATGGTGTCGTGATTCAGAGTGGCTGTTTGAAATTCCCGATAAAACTGTCTCTGGTGAATTGTGGACAATTATTTGTGTCCCAAACTGTTCCCTAAAGATCTCTAATTAGTAGAGCTTCCCGGATTTAAGGTTAGTGCATGATTTAGATAGAAATTTAGGTCTATGTTCATGTAACTTTGAGACCGGAAGCGGCACCATTTTTTGTTTCTTGTATTCTTACGTTAAAACCAGAGAAAAATACTAAATATTGAAGCTGATATGCGCTTCTTTTCAAATTCCCAATAAAAACGGCGAATTTTAAAAATAAAACACCTTTATGTAAAAAACGTATATATTGATAAAAAATCTTTTCAAGCTCAAACTATCGTATAAACTACCTACAAAACCAATCTGGAATTTTTGTATCACCCGTGTATAAGCACATTTGAGATTTCCTCGTTTAACGCCATCTCGCGGCGATGTGAGAAGCTACCAATCTAAATCTTTGTGGGGTTCCCCTCCTGGATACTCCCCTGTAAGACACGCAGTGCAGTGACCAACTTTGTGAGTACTCTTCGTTTTAATATCAGATCGCACGGCCTTGACCAATCCTTCAACGCTCAGATATTTCAAACTGTTGGCACCTGAAATTACAATAAGTATTGCGCACAATGTTTTTTCCAATAGTCTTACCAACGTGCTGCGCGAGTTGATCAGGATCGAGTTTATTCGCGATAAGTTCTTCGCGAGTGGGAATGTTGATACCCATATAGCACGGATATAGAAGAGGGGGGCTAGCTACCCGGATGTGGACTTCGTGGGCTCCGGCGTCGCGTAGTAACTTAATGATGGGGCCAATGGTGTTACCACGGACGATGGAGTCGTCTATTAAGATGACTCTTTTGCCTTTGACGCTGCCGGAGAGAGCGCCTAGAAACGATTTCGATGAGACTCATGGGTTTTGGGGGTGGAATTCAAACTCACCGAACTTCTTCGCGATGCTCAACTGGCGCAATCGGTTGCTCGGTTGGATGAAGGACCTCCCCACGTACCTATTCTTGCAGAGAACTTCAGAGAAGGAGATCCCGCTCTGTCTGGAGAAGCCATGGGCTGCTGCGGTCCCCGACTCCGGCACTGAACTCACAATGTCGGCTTCTACAGGGTGTTCGATGGCCAGTTGGCGCCCACACTGCATCCTCACCGCGTAGACCATCTGTCCCTCGAAAATACTATCAGCGCGGGCGAAGTACACATACTCGAAGATGCAGAAAGCTTGGATTTTGTCTTCAGGACGCTCTACTATGTCGATTGTCCGAATCCCATGACGCGTCATTTCGATGATCTCCCCTGGGAAGACCTCACGGACGTACTGGGCGCCAATGGACAAGAACCCGCAGGATTCGGAGGAGACCACCCAACCTTCAGCTTCGCGGCTGTCATCGCAGTCGCCATCCAGAGCTAAAGAAACGAGGGAGTAGGGAGGAAATGCGCGCGTGTCGCAACTTACGTTCGTTCTGAGGGAGAATCTTGCCCAGGCACAGGGGGCGGTTACCATAAGGGTCCCGAACAGCATAAATCTTGTTTTTGAGCATGATAACCAGAGAGTAACTCAAGGGGGCGAGCTGCATCAAATGTTTGATGCGAGCGGGCCAGTCAGGGCCGCTCAACTCGTCACCTTCTGGGGGGTTGAGACACAGAGCTTGAGTTATGAGCTCGCTGTCGGAGTGGGTGGACAAACCAACCCCGCGCCCCAGCACCATTTTCCTCAAACTGTCACAATTGACGAGCTCCCCGTTGTGCGCCACCGCCAGAGCCCCATGTTGCGTGTGCACGACAAACGGTTGACAGTTGACTTCTTCAGATGCTGCGCTGGTGGAGTATCTTGTATGACCAATCCCGATGCTGCCTTTCAGGGCTTTGATCGCCTGGTCGTTGAAGATGTTGCTGATCATCCCCATGCCTTTGACGATGTTGAAGTATTTGGAGCATTTTCCTTCGCTGGTTACGATACCCGCAGATTCTTGGCCTCTGAAAGTTAAAGTTAAGTTAAGTTAAGAAAAAGGAGCGTCTCAAGGAGGTAATACCTGTGTTGGAGGGCAACGAGCCCCCAGCAGATGATCTGGGAGATTTCCAGTGTCGTTGGCCATTCGCCGCAACCGATGGCGCCGAAGACTCCGCACTCGTGGGTTAATCCAGAGGAGACAACCCCCCGATTTTTCCTTTTTTCCAGGGCGAAGTTGTCCATGTCGCACGTTGCGTCATCACAGGAGTGGCCGCTTAGCTTGGACATTTTCTGGAGAAAGTGGATATTACTTAATGACTTCAAAGCGATTAAGTCGTCATCAAAAAAAAATTATTCGGTGGCTGTGAAAAAAAAAAAGCAACACCAGCTTAAGCGTCCGTGATCTATTGTTTTTTCAGTGTTACCTAAACAACCAAAAAGGGCTACCAACGTGGACGCACAACGTAACTGGATTTAATTGGTTAAAGTGTTACACACATATTTACAAAAAAACAATTGACCCCCCTCGATAACCTTAAGGTCCGTTATGAAACGGCTTATCGCATTTCATCACCTACAATATCATCTGCGTACATCTCCCGAGAATTTTACGCAATTATCCCATTATCATGTTTACGATTTTTGGCGCACAAACAACCGATGACGTCAATCAAACGTGACAAATGAAAAAACCCCAAATTTCAGGTGTGAAGGCACCTTAACGTGTTTTGGACACCCCTGCCACACGTCCCAGTCAATCTAATCTAGTTCTATTATCACTATTTGTACTCACAATTTAACACTTCTTCGTCTTCGTCGAATTAAACAATAAACCAATTGAAAGTGTATCGACGTTCTTTTATTAAACCACGTGGTACTGCTCCCCACTCTGCCCATCGTACCACCGCGTGAGTTCTTGCAAAATAAGCAAAATTTCGGTGAAAACAGATAAAAGTGATGAAATTCTGTTTATTTATTCAATTTCGCTAATTGCATTTGAACCTTTCCGGTGACATCACGAGGATTTTTCCCAAAAGTGCCGGCTCTAATTACATCAAGTGGGTCGTGTTTTCTGAAAAACTCAAAAACAGTTGAAATTCTCAGTGCGCGTGCGCAAAGTCAATTTATAAATCAAAAGCTGAGATAAAGCGGTGCGGTTGCAGTTGCTCGCGTTTGTTTTACTGACTTAATTACCATGGCAACGAAACAGGGTGAGTTTTTCGCGCTTTCTCCTCCAATGGTTGGAAAGATTCGCACGTGACTTTTTGAGGTTAGATCAGGGGTGTCCACTAAGCAATTTTTTCCAGTTGGCGATTACAAGCTCGGCTCCTTGATCATCGAAGGAAAAACAAAACAAGTCTATGACCTCCCCGGCTCCCCCGATCTCTGTCTTTTATTGAATAAAGACAGGATCACAGCAGGCGACGGTGTCAAAGCCCACGACCTTGCAGGAAAGGCGGCAATTTCGAATAAAACCAACGGGAAGGTGTTCCAGATTTTGAATTCTGTGGGTATGTGGCGAGTGGTGGCTTTTTTTGGGGGTGGTAACTGGCGGTTTTAGGGGTGAAGACGTCGTACGTGAAGGCGGCGAGCGATGTGGCATTCATTTCCAAGAAGTGTGAGATGATTCCCATTGAATGGGTCACGAGGAGACTGGCCACTGGGTCGTTCTTGAAGCGAAATCCGGGGGTGCAAGAGGGTTATCGCTTTTATCCCCCCAAGCACGAGACATTCTTTAAAGATGATGCAAATCACGACCCCCAGTGGTCCACGGAGCAGATTATCGCGGCAAAGTTCAAGGTCAATGGATTGGAGATTGGTGAGTGGCTCTTAGAAGATCCAAAATTGAGGAAAAGTACCACGGCGATAAGTTCTTTTGAAATTTGTTTTGTACTTTTTATCGGAGTCGTGGAAGATCAATACAACTGCGATTAGAGCATGACGAAATTAGTATAAACAGGATGTGGGATTTAAACACTTCCAACCTCAAATTTGGGCGCATTTGACGTTTCATGCAATGCGAATTGTCGTTTTCCCCAGGGCCCACTGAGGTGGACATCATGGTCCGCACCTCCATCCTCGTCTTCGAGGTCCTGGAGAAGGTCTGGGCCTCCCGAGACTGCGCCCTTATCGACATGAAAATCGAGTTCGGGGTCGACAAAACCGGTAAGCAAAAATTCGCCGGTTCAGGAGATTATCGTTGTTTTTAATTGCAACAATCGATAATCAGAAATCAGGCCGTTGCACCAACAAACGAAAAACATATTTGTTTCTCGGCGTTTTGCAACATGTTTTTTAAAAGGAAGAATTAGAATAGGTCATGGTGGCAACATTGCTTATCTTTCTAGGGGAAATTCTCGTGGCTGACGTCATCGATTCGGACAGTTGGCGACTGTGGCCGTCCGGGGACAAACGACTGATGGTGGACAAACAAGTCTACCGGAACTTGGCAACGGTTACAGATTCTGATCTCGACACAGTCAAACGCAACTTTGAGTGGATCGTCACCCAACTCGACCATTTGAACCCACCGAATGACCATTTGGTGGTAATTTTGATGGGGAGCCCATCGGACCTGCAGCACTGTAAGACCATCCAGAAGCACTGCCAGAAACTTGGATTGAACACAGAACTGAGAGTGACTTCTGCCCATAAAGGCACGGAAGAGACCATCAAAATCGTGCGCTACTACGAAGGCCTACCCTTAAAAGTCATCTTCGTGGCAGTGGCCGGAAGATCCAACGGCCTAGGACCCGTCATTTCCGGAAACTCGCCTTTGCCCGTCATCAATTGTCCCCCTCTAAAACCTGACAACGTGGAAAGAGATGTTTGGTCGAGCTTAAATGTTCCCTCGGGATTAGGATGCTCAACTGTTTTGTACCCGGAAGCGGCGGCCTTGAGCGCTGCCAACATTATCGCTTTATCGAATTATTTAGTTTGGAGCCGACTCAGAGTGAAACAATTAGATAATTACGTTGTCTTGGCCAAAGCTGATAAGGAAGTGAGATTTTGAAGGAAATCAATAAAATTTTTATAAAGCACATAATTTATTCAGTCGTACCAACCTAGTCGCTATCCTCCTCGACTTCCGTTTTTGGGGGAATTCGCGCGGGCGTCCCTCCGGTCATCGATGTTCTTCAAAGTCATCCAACGCTTAATACTAGAGACTGCCGGCAAAGGGAAGTTGAGCTTTTTCGTCAAGTACATGTAACACCTCTTGTTGCTTAAATGCCGGATGGTGTACCCCACAGCCATGTCATCGTTACTCCAATAAATCTTCTTTTTCCCCGACAAAATCTTGATCTGGGACTGTGAAAAAACCTTCGATAACAACGTCTTTTGCTGTTGGAGCGACAGGAATGCTCGCTTCGCTCGCAGGTACTCCTGATGGCGGTTCGACAACTCCAAATCCTTGACTTTGTAACTCTCCATTTGGCGCGCCAGCGTCTCTTTCAGACGCGTTAAATTGTTTTCTAACGTCACCACTTTGTCCCGGAGTGTCTTGTTGCACTTTTGCAGTGTTACCAACTGTTCTTTCGTCTCCACGTGTTTGTACTTTTCGACGACTTGGACCGGTCGGTCCTCCTCCACGACAATCTCCGCAGTGATTGGGAGAAAAAGAGTGGGAACGGCATCGTATTTCAAAACTTTGGTGTAACAAGTCATGTATTCGATAATTTTGACTTCGGTAGTGTAGCTGTCGTCGTCGAAATGCACCGAACAAATCCGAGCTGAAATTAAGTTGGTAACACTGGGGAAAATAGGGAGTTTGGTTACCTGAATTGGTATTGATTTCTTCGGGGGTCCACCCGCAGGCTGCCACCCACTGTTGGGTTATCACCGGGTGTTTGGGAAAGACGTAGTAGTGGACTGAAGGGGCGGCTGTGGACGTGTTGGAGTTGGTACAGCCCCAAACAGAACACGACATCCTGGAAATAAAACTACAAGTGTTTTAAAACTGTTTATTGGACGCGACCCATCGTTGCACAGCCGATAAAGAAGGCAGCGGCATGTTTAGGGTGTTTTTAAGGTATAAGTAGCACTCTTTATTGCCGATGTGTCTTAGGGTGAAGGCCATGGCCATGTCGTCGTAGCTCCAGACCACTTTTCTCTTCCCCAGAAGCATGTTGATCTGCGCTTGCGAAAACACTTTACAAATCAAGTTGGTGATGACTTTCCCGTTTTGTTTCCTAGGGTATTTTGCGAGCAGGCGTGCCAACCTGTACAACTCCTTATCAACATTATCAACTTTTTTCTTATAGAGGGTGATTTTCTCCTGGATTGGCTTCAACTCCTTCAGGAGCTTATCACATTTCGCCGTCAAATGGTCGTTCAAATCCACCGCCTCTTTCACCTCGTTGAAATTCAGTGGTTTCATGAGTTTCACTTCAGGCATACCGACCATCCATCCTAAATTCTCCCTAGGAACCGCGTCTTCTTTCAGTGTTGACAGCCCCTCATCCTCAAAATCACTAGATTTGAAATGATCTGAACAAACTCTGGCGTTTTTCGTGGAGTGGTAAGCGGAGACTCCGCACTTCTCCTTCCAGATTTTAGCAGTGTCGTAGTCTTCTGGAAACACAAAGAAGCGGTGGCTTTGGGGCGAGTCCGAGAAGTCTTCGTGGTAATAATTGGGGCAAGAAATAACGGTGCATTTCGTGAGCTGCTGGGGCCTAAAGCGAGACGTTACATGGGGGCGCAGGGGTCGGAAATACGTACCATTCGAGCGGATCTGTCATTTTATACGTGCAGAGAGCTTTGAAAGTACTTACTTGTTGTCAATAAAGTGGGGTTAGCGTTGTCAGCTGTCAAAGTTCGGATTCCACTGGAGTTGATTCGACGACAGGTTTAGTGGAAATAGTGGTACGTCGAATTTCGGGGAGCTTCATCGAATGATCATACAAGGGATGATTTAGATGCTAGAGTGACTTCTATAGAAGATTTAAGAGTTGGTTGAGGAAAAAACTGTGTACGCAACACTACGAAATGAGAAAACAGCCTTCAAAGATCATTTTATTTGAACCTTCTTTCCTACTTCGTTTTTTTTGAGTTCCTGCTGGATCTCCTCCAAGGTCTTATTCTTCGTCTCCGGCACCAACTTCCAGCACAACACGAACCCCACTAACTGTACCCCCCCAAACACGGCAAAAGGTACCACCAAACTGTAATGGTCTGTCGTAAATTGGTAAAATTTGGTACTAGTCAACATGCCAACAGCACCAAGGATGTTCAACAATCCCACAGCTTTTCCTTTAACATTCGCGGGAAAAAGCTCCCCTGCTAATAAATTGATAATGGACCCCACCCCCAATAAGTCAAAAACTCCAAATAGGATCAAGACCACCAAAGGCAGTACTGTGGAACTTGACAAATCGACGCTGGTGAAGTCTCTAACAGCAAAGAAGACCGCGTTGATTGTTAGCGTTAACAAGGCTCCTGCTAGTGATGTCAGGAGGAGCGGTTTGCGACCTACTTTATCGATAATCGACATTGTGAAGACTATGGTGACCATTTGGATGCACAGTAAGATGACAGCAGCTAGTTGTTCCGAAATGGTGTCGGTGGCTTCTTTGAATAACAGTTGGGTGTAGATTAAGAAGACGGCGTGTCCACTATACTGTTGCACCAAGACTAGGATGACCATGATCATGGTGGCCCTCAAGTTCGATGTGATCTTGTACAAGTCTTTGTAACATCCTTTTTCCGACATTTGACGCACCACGTCGGTGGTAAGGAGAGAAAACTCACGAGAAACATCATTGGAGCCGCGGAGCTCCTTCAAGCACTCTTCAGCTTCTTTGAGTCTGTTCTTCATTATCAAGTAGTAAGGACTCTCGGGCATGATAGTGAAAGACGCCATGAAGCAAACTGAAAGACTTAAGTAGATGAGCGCCGAGTGATAGATGCTCAAGCAGCTCCCGACTATGTTAGTGAAGAGCACCCCTAAGTTGACGGAAAAGGCGAAAGATACTCCTAACGACCCTCTGAATCTCGGCTCCAAAATCTCACAGATGTAAATGGGGAGAACTGTGAAGCAAGCTCCTTCAGAGCACCCCCCGATGAACCTCCCCACGTAGACCAAGAGAACTGAGTAGTTGGAGAAGTAGATCATCGTCATGGAGGCCACCTGAGGGACCCCAGTAAGAAGAATCGTGGCTTTCCGACCAATCAAATCGAGGAGAAATGACCAAACAGTGATACCAACTATATCACCAATGGGGCCTATGACGGCCATGTACGAAGCCTCCTCGGTTGTTACATTAAAGGGGTACTCATCGGAGAGAATTTTGGGCAGGGACGGACTCGGCCAACCTAAATGGATGCCTGTACAAAACCACGCCGCTGAAACTAAACGAAAATGAAAGAAAAGTGTTCAAATTTATTACCAGAGGCTGCGGCAAGGTACTGCGGACATGTGTTCTTGCAACGGCACAGTTTCATAGTGCGGAAATGAGAAGTTTGCACCTTTTGGAGTAATAAAAAAGTGATTATATTTCAAGGACTTGTTTATTTACATGCTTTGTGATTACGACAGAATTGGGCAGCTTTATCAAGTCATTTGCATGTCATTAAACAAACGACGGAAGCTACAAGTGGAATCGTAGCAGTCAGTGATTTGATATGACTCACTCTGACTTGACTACACCTACCTTAAGCTGAGATAATTCATATGAGACGACTTATTCTGCTTGAATCAACGGTTATAGCAGATATCTCAAAATTGAGTCGGAATAAGAGAAAACTACCTTGACGATAGGGTAGCCTGGGGGCTCCCAAAGAGATGAGCCCACTTTTGTTCAAACTGAGCCCCAATCGAAAGAATTAGAGCCAAAAGTATACGCAATCCTCTTTCGATGTAAGTCGACACTACATTGAATCCACGATTTTTCAAAAACGAAAAAATAATTTTGCCCAGAGACACCACATTCGAGTTCCGATGGTTTTTTATAACTCACTCAATGCAAATATGAATTTCTATCTCTAAAATATTCGATTTTGAATTTCGATGTAAGCCTTTGACAGTTTGCCCCGTGACGTCACATCTGTCTCATCCTCCATTTTCATGCTTGTCTGATGTTAGAAACAATCCGATTAAATTTCCCTGCTAAAAATCAACCCTCATCACTTTACTAACAAGAATCAGCTTTAACCTCTCCAAAACTTATGGTTTAACAGGTGAGCACCCCCCTTGCGCACAACCCCCCGATTTTCATAACGATTTTTTACCTTTTTTTTAGAACTAGCCGGTCGAAATGGAAGGCGAACAGTTTTCGTTATGTTGGAACAACTTTCACAGTAATTTGAGCTCAGGTTTCAACACGTTACTTAAAGATGAGGATTTAGTTGACGTTACTTTGGCTGCTGGGGGGCGATTCATGAAGGCACACAAAACGGTGTTGTCTGTTTGCAGCCCCTTTTTCAAGGAGTTGTTTCGGGCGAATCCTAGCAAGCACCCGATCGTGATTTTACCAGACGTTAACTACAACGCGCTGTGTAACTTGTTGAAGTTTATGTACCAAGGAGAGGTCAGTGTGAGTCAGGAAGAAATTGCCACCTTCATGAGGGTTGCGGAGATGTTGAAGGTTAAGGGGCTGACCGACAATAGCTCGGCGTCGTCGTCTTCTAGTGTGAGTAGGCCTTGGAATCTTTTTAATGTTGGCACCACTGAGTCAATAGGCAGTGCTACCAATTTAAAACTCGGATAATCTGTAGGAGTCCAACGGCTATCCTGCCTCCAGCCGCAGCCCGTACCACCCCGACCAAAGACCGATGATGAAGCGCCCGCAGCGCCCCGTCAAAAAAGTGATAAAACCCTTACAACCCCTGCGCCCCCTCGAAAGTCCAAAGCCCCCAAAATCGCCCCATCCGCCCCCAGCAAAGAAGCCCTACATCGAGGAAAAACCGGAGGAGCAAGAGTACCCGGAAGCCCTTATAAAACCCAAAGAAGAGCCCCACGACGATTCCGAGAGTAATTCTTCCCAGAAATTCGAAGACAGCATGGATCTGTCAACTATGCTGGACACGAAACTGGGCGAGTCTTCCAGTTGGCAGCCCCACGAAATCAACAGACCTCAGGATTCGTCGACGCCTGGTAAGTGTGGTCTTGGAATTGCCGTAAAATTGATGTATTTTGGTACAAGAGGTCTTGCTTTGATGGGAAACGTGAGTTGGTGTGAGGTTTTTGATTTTTGGGTGGTAGCACTGATTTTGATTCGATTTTGTGGACAGGGACGGTTTTTTATAGTAGCAACGAGTCCATTGCGTTTGGACCCATCACACTGAGAGAGATCGAAAGAGACTTTAGAGATCCACGCGTAAAAGTCGAAAGAAGACGCACAACTGAGTAAGTTCAGTGAAGCGTCTTTTTCGTTTTTGACGGCGTTTTCTAGTGGTTACCTTGAAACTAACGGAGAAACGGAACGTGAGGCTATAAGCTGGCCAGATTTAGAAAGTTCCAGTGATGATTCCTTTTCTATCTTATCGTAAAAATCATTTTGAAAGCCGATCCGGCTGTATGGACCAAATAGTTGAGGTCAAATTGCGTTGCTAGATATGATAAGTGATCTGTCCGTTTTTGGTCTCAAAATACTAAATCTAAAGGACCAGAATTTCGAAGACCAGTATCCAAGGAGGCTGTGAAATTTTGAGTTGGTAGCCTTAATAACATCGAAATCGCGCTGCCAACCCTCAGTAAAATAATACACCTCCAACTTTTAAATACCTTTTTAGTTATATGGCATCTCCTCGGCTCGTTGTTTTCTTGCTGTTGGTAGTATTAGCACTGTTGCATGCAATGCCATATAATTGTGTAGTTGTTGTTTGTTGGTTGGTATTTAACTGTTCAAGTGTATTATTTTATCTGCAGGGACCCTGCAGTGCATTCTGGGAAGACGGGGAAACCCACGACTGATTGTCGACGGTTACGTCTTCTACAAGAAGAGCGTTTACAAAGGAAAAGCGTTTTGGTACTGTAAAAACAGTCGGACACCTGAAAAATGTCAAGCAGTTTGCTGGACGATGAACGGGAATATTGTTAAGTGGCCATATATGCACACGCATCCTGTCATTCCTGACGTTTTTAACCCCGATGAAGACACTGAAGTTCCTATACAAAACTTACAAGAAGTGTTGTGGCAAACATCATATAATTAAATTAGTTACGTTAAGTTGGTACCCGTGATACTAAATTTCTTGTGATATTATTTGACTTTTATTTTAAGTTGTAGTGTAGCCACAGTCGTACCAACCGATTTCAGTGAATCTCTTTTGCCATTATTTTAGATGTAGTTTTTTTACGTGATTTTGAGACTGTCTCCGTTTGTATTGTAAGTTTTTTTCTAATAAAACTTTTAAAGATTGTTATACTCTCAGTGCTACCAACCCAAGTGGAATTGTTAAGCCCCCTGTTGAACTACTACATTTTTGTACAGGTGGCGGTCTGATGCTCCTAAAAAGCGGCCGAGGCCAACTAGTTTTAATCCACGACGGCCATATTTACATCCATTGTGATACGAAAAACAATAGACATATTTGGGTGTGTGTCAAGAAGAAAACTTTGAACTGCGAGGGATGTTTGACGACACTAAACGGACCAATCGTATTGTCATACAGTGGTCATAACCACCCACAGTTACAAGATGTCATACAAAGACTGCAAGTTCCTAGTTGTAGTGTGTCGCCCGAGCTGATGTAACGCGCCATATTGAAATTTTAGAGTTATGACTTCAGTTGGAGAGACTTTGTTGAGTACCAAATATTTATTTTATTTTAGGTTACATTGTTGAATTTAGATTTTAATTTATGACGTTCTGTTGATTTGAAGAATTATTTATTTATTTATTGAAAGAAGTTACGTTTTGTATTAAGTTTCAATAAAGTTGGAACGGACTTGTAGCGCTACTGCTTTGACCCTGACTACGCCACTGCGTGGAGATTTTCGCATCGATATGTTGGTACCACAGAAATTTCTCGAACTAGATTTGACATTCTCGATCTAACCCTACTTTTCCTGTTTGTGTTTTCTGATAAAATGGCAGAGAAAATTGAAGAGGTAAGTTTGGAAAGTGATTTCACACAACTTGACCCCAATTTCAGTTGAAGAAAGACGTCGCTGAACTTCAAACTCTGGAGACTCAAGCGAAAAGACACAAAGTAAAAGACATCCTGTCTTTGGAAATACGGAAGTTATCTTCAGAAATCATTCGGTTACAAGAGCAGCTCAACTCCGCGAAAGCCGCCCCACAAGCAGCCCCCATTCCCGCGAACAAGCGCTACCAAATCAAAATAAACAACTATGGTAAGACTGTCTTTGCGCCTGGGCCCCCCTAAAGACACTACTTCTAGCTTGGGACCAGTCGGCGAAATTCGTGAAATTCTACGTCACGCTTGAGAAAGTCCATTCCATCTCTCAAGAAAACGTGACTTGTAGTTTTACCAGCAAGTCTCTGGAGATGACAGTCAAAGATTTGGAAAACAAAGACTATGTCTTCACTATTAACAATTTGTTGGAGAATATAAACCCCGAGGAGAGTACTTGGAAGATTAAGACCGATATGGTCGTTATAAGTGCCGCTAAATCAAAGAACACCAATTGGTCTCATGTCACTGAGCTGGAAAAGAAAGTCAGTGATGCCAAAGAGGCGAAATTTAAGTCGGAGGACAACGCTGATCCCAGCGAGGGGCTCATGAAGATCATGAAGAACATGTAAGATTTGAACAGATTTGATTGAATCTAATCAAATCTGATCCCATTTAAGCTTCTTAAATCTTTTAGACGGATTATCCAAATTTAATCAAATATTTATTCGCATTTAAGAGCCATCATGATCAATTTTAGAATTTTCAAATCTTTTTTAGTCAGATTATCCGAATTTAGTCAAATATTTATTCGCATTGACAGCCAATTTGATCAAATATGGTCATTTTTAGGGTTTTCAATCTCTGTTAGTCGAATTATTCAAATTTAATCGAATATTTATTCGCATTTAACAATGAATTTGGTCAAATATGATCAATTTTAGGCTTATTTAATTAAAGACCGTCGTAACCAGCTGAATTCATACAGCCAAGTTAAAATGTATTCGAATTTAGCACAATTTATACGAATTTATTCAAATTTCAGGGGTTCAAAGTCGCCTAATTCAGTAAAAAATAATCGAATTTAGACCCCTAACTTAATTATTTCGGAGATTGATGTCAAAGTTTTCAATATAAATACAAATACGATGAAATTTTGGTGAATTTAATCAAATTTAATTTATCTTTGATCAGTTTAGTCAAATATTTAGTCGAATTCTTTGACTCATTTTATAAATATCCATCAGCTTAAATTGGTAGGCGGAATTTAACCTAAATTTAACACTAAACTAAACACTAAACACTGGAGGCTAAATTTAATCAAATTGACGTTCCTGCAGGTACGAAACTGGCGACGACGAGATGAAGCGGACAATCGCCAAAGCTTGGACTGAGAGCCAGAACAAAGTTTCTCCACTTCCTTAAGTATTATTTTTACCATTTAGAATGTAACTTTTACTGACACTGCAGTATCTAAGATGTCAGGATTTTTTTTTACGAAAGTTTGTGTAAATTACAACAAAGACTTTACAAATTATTGGTGCAAATATATTTGACCCGGCGCATCCACCATTTTTGCAACGCGCATTTTGCCCCAAGTCCATGAAAAATCTTTTAGTTTTGTCCTCATATTGTCGATGGTTGTTTTTATATCAAAGGTGGGAAGATTGTTTTTCGGTACGAGTAAACGAGAGTTTTTTTTTCTATGGTATATTAGAAACAGGTAACGTATAAGTGAACCGTACTTATTGATAAAACGATCGTGAAACTATCAATACAATTAACTTAATCCTACGTGGTAAAATTGCAATAAAACTCGTGGGCAACGAGAAACCCGTCGCTTATAAAATCAACCGAATAAAATTCTTATTCTAGAAATCGTGACAGTGTTCGTACTTCATTAGAATAGACTTGACCTATTTGATACTCTGAAATTTTAATTTTGTACAAATTGTGGAATTTGTTAGCCTTGTAACGATTAAAACAAGAACAATGCGAACGTATTTCAATTGCTAATGTGTATGTAAAAATCCGGGGTTAAGTCGCTTTAATTCGAACCAGCCAATGAGAAGGCGCCATTGGTTGTCAGCTGATTGGTTCCAACTTCCACTAAACTTCGTTGTCTGTCACATCAAAATTTCAGAGCATTTTCGAATTATTGCATAAAAGTGGCAAGAAACCTAACATCGTACCTACATCTCACAGCCTTAAGTCGCTGAATGAAACCAGTGGTCCCAAACCGCCCGGTTTCTGCTGCTAATTTTCCGCTTAAGTACGTTGTTTGTAAAAAACGTAAAAAATCTATGAAATAAATAATTTTATCAACTTGACTAGTAAAAATTCGCACTGTCTTTTATTTCCTTGTTCACTTCGTGAAAAGTCGTCGTCATCATTTCCCTAGTACGGTCCATGAGATCGCTCATTTCCTCCGCCGTCACATTTTCGGTGGAGATAGGTGGTAACACTGTGATGTATATTTTACCTGTAAAAACCCATGAGGGACTCCCCCAGACAGTCGTACCAACTTACCATGATCGAATCTCTTATTCGCTTTGTCGAGAAAATAATACTGACTGAATACTACCGGTAAAATAGGTAACTGTGATGTGATGGCGAGATGAAACGCGCCCTTTTTAAACATGTGGATTTGACCGGTGTTCCGACGGGTGCCCTCGGGAAAAACCCACAGCTTAATCTGGAAATTAAGACATGAAATATGAAAATCAAGGCCCGTTGGGGTGCCACAAGGTGCAACATTCGGCCCTCTCCTATCCAACGCTTTTATATTTGTTTATATTTATTTATGCAAACGACGACACGACTGCTGATGAGCCAATTAGCGTAATGCCTCATTTGCAGTAAAAGCACGTGTCGCCCATAACAATAAAACGAAGCATCGCATCGGCGACTTTTGTGTTCTTTTCTATTTAAACTGTTTGACTTTCGCCTTATCGTTATCAGCTAGAGTGGTACATTAGAAAAATGTCGTTATCGTTCACAGAAATCGACTTGGTGTGGTAAAAACGTGACAATCGGAATTTCAGGAACTGTAACGACTTATGTAATTTGGGGGCCTCAAGAGGCGGATCTGGGACCTCTATTATTCAATTTCAATCGAAAAAAATTGGGTTTCCGGTCATCACGCGAACTTCTAATACAAATCGAACTGAAAAAATTATTGCTTGTGACCCTTTCTAGTCTCCTTTTACGTCACCAATATCTCTGATTGCGCAACGTATTTATTGTTACTGTGGCTTGTTATGCAAGTTCATAAAACTTGGATAATAAGCAATAACTGTTTTAATTACACTTTTGTGATATTGTTTCTTCAGCGATTTTCATTGTTTACAAGCATCTAGTTTTGGGGGTCACTTTTTAATATCACCTTTGATTGTCCTAATTTTTTAAGTCGATTCGTCTTTGGACTTCATTTTCAAATTTCGTCTTCTATAGTCCGAATTTTTGATTTCAAGGTTGGTTTCGAACTTCTAATCTGAAAACTCACATAGATAAATATCAACGATTGGGTTTCGGACTCCCCGGGATTTGGACTTCGCATTTTCAGACGCACTAATTTTGGTCCTAATTGAGCTTTGGATTTCATAGTCAGGCGGTTTGAGTCCAAAGTTTTACTTTCAAAATTGATGATTGGACACCGTAGTCCAATTTTTTACGATATTTTTGGACGTAATTTCCAAAAATTGGGTTTCAATTGGCTTTTTGGACTGAAGTCTAACGTGTAACTTAAATATTCAGTTTTGGAATTCATGTTTGTACTTTAGGCTTTGGACTTATCATCTGAATTTAGAAATACTCAATTTTGTATTTGCAACTTTCATTTCACAGTCCAAATTCTAAAAATTGGCCTTCGGCATTGCAATATAAGACAACTTTTTTTTTCTATATTTTTGGACTTCGCTTCCAAAGATTGGAATTTCATTGGCTTTTTGGATTTTCTATTATTGCAGTCTTACGTGTAACTTAAATATTGAGTTTCGGTTCCATTTCAAACAGTCCAAATTTTTACTTTTAAAATTGGCCTTACTACTGCTAGTCTGCGTATTATTTTTAAAATTAATCTGACAAAAGTATTGTCAGGTTTGGACTTGAAATTTCGATATAAAACACTCCGAATTCTCATTCTAAAACACTGTACTTCATTTTTTATATTATCTTTGGACTTTATTTACAAAGATTTTTAGCTAGATCTTTGAAATTTGGACTATCGAATCTCAAGTTTTTTTTATAATATTTTGAATGTATAAATAATGATCACGGGCTTTAAATTTAGTTTTGGACTTCCATTTTTATTTATCAGTTTTGGACTTATTTGAATTTTGAAATATCGTTTCTTAAGTTTTTTATGACCAGTTAAAAACAAATTGAAATTCTTGAAAGGTCCGTTGTGGACTTTATACAGTCCAAATTGTTATATTCAGTATTTCAGCAATTTCAGTAATTTCAGGAAGTAAAAAAAAATGATAGTTTTGGACTTTATATTTTCCGGTTTCGGACTTTTAGCTTAGAAATGATACAAATTTGTAACAATTCGCAGGTGCCATTGTTTCCCCGATTCCGCGGCCAATCACCCTCACAATTTTTCACGAAAAACTCACGCGATATCGACCCCTTCAAATCAAGTTATCTAGTCGGAAAACTTATAAGCAGGAAAATCCCTAAAATCCCTTTCAAGGCCATTTTCTCCTATCGTAATATTTATTACTGTTTATTTATTGATCCCTCAGCATATTTACGCCTCTGAATATTTCTATTTATAAATCGCAAACAATAATATCAAGATGAAAGGCCATTTATCTCAGACCTAAAGGCGTAACAATGCGAATGAGAACTTAATGGTCCAAAAAATTGATTGAGATTTCGATCTACAAACAGTTATGTTATCGGAAGTTAAAACATGAGAGCGATAAAACACTGACAAGTGTAAAAATAATAAAAAACGCGCCTCCACTCACCTTATCCTTCTTGATGGTTTCCGCAGCGTCGTTCATCAATTTCTTTGCTTTTTCGCTGTTCATCCTCGGAATGAAAACGAGCCCGCATAGCCACGCCGCCAACCCAAAAGGCCACGCGTAAAACAGCTCCTTTTTTGCCACGACCGTGCACTTGTCCATGACCGGCCATATGTCGAATAGTCCTAAAACAGGCATGATAGCCCCCTTTTTTGGCTCCACAGCCTTACCATACCCAGGATATCAATAGAACTCTGATGATTCGACACGATGATGCACGCCTGCTCCTTCTCCAAGTGTTCTCGTCCTCGGAGGATCCAACGGAGCCCCAAAAGCGTGGATATGTGGTGGCACAAAGCCGAAGCAGTCCTACGGGAACTACTTAGCTGGGAATGAATGGACACTTGATACTTACACCAAGTTCCGGACGTTTCGGGCCTTGAAGATGAATATTGGGATTAGAATTGTGGAGTTTATCATCACGATGCCGTAATACAGGAGGAATTTCAGGTGGTATCTGAAGACATGACTAGATTCGTACAAAAAGGGGAGGATTAGGATACAACCGGCGAGGATTATTTCTGTGTATGAGGCGTTCATGGTTATCGCGGCGAGAATGTGGTTTAGAGCATAACTGCGATTAATCTAATCGATTTTTGGGCTTATAAACAATATTTAAGTCGAACTTACGCGGCACTTGACAGATGACAAGGTGAGGGGGCGGGGCGAAGCAGCGGCGTGCGCAAAAGTTTTACTGGTTGCCTAAAACACACTCCAAAATAATAACTCCAATTTGCCAAAACAACCAGCCGAAAATACCAAACACGAAAATAGAAGCTGGGCATTTATTTATACTCCCATTTTTTTTATATTAGTGTTTTGATGCCGGGCAACCCACTCTGCACCAATGTCTTTTCAGAGACGATTGACAGGTACAAATTCCACGGCAGTTGTGAATAAAATTATTTAAAATCCGCGAAAATTGTTCCGGTGCTAATTGATCTTTTTGAAGAATTTTGTACTAAAAAAGAAAAAAAGATGGAAAATCAACTGTGCTCTAATTTATTTTAAAATTTCAGATAATTTTTCAGAAATCCCCTTTCACAAGTGTCGTGGAAACCGTAAGTTTGTACGATGGCGCTGCCAGTCTCGCAGCCCACTATATTCTAACTACAAAATCCGATAATTTCTAATTGTTACAATAAACGCCCCGTTGTCAACCCCCAGGTATCAACCCCACACGTTTTAGCCCTCAACCCCCACAAATGATCACAGTTTTCATTCATAATTCCTTCGATTTTCACCCCCTTGAAAACAGTTGAACGACTTGACATTCACCTGTCATCGTTGTAAAAATTTCAATAACCTCTTGCAGATGGAGAAATAAACCGAAAATGTCTCATCTCGAGACAACGCTGAAGCCCCAGCACCGACTTGATCTCAAATGGTTGAAAAGCGACCTCCAGAGTGTCCTCACTGAAGAAGACAGTTTGATAAGTTGTTGGAACAGACTAATAAGCGATGGGGAGGTCACGGGGGCTTTCTCGGACGGATTGTTGAACAGTGCGGGGGTCACAGCGCGAAAAGGAGAGTTTGGGAAGTACTACTGTAACCAGAAAGTGCTGACTTGTACTTGTTGTGATGGGATTTGTGGCCCCTCAACGGGGTGCAACTGCCAGCCGTGTCAGAAGTTGGATAACGAGGAGGCGACGCAGAAAGAGGTCAAGGAGCCTCTACCCAGCACTGAGAGCCTGTTGGGGCGCTGGGCATGGACACCTCAACCTAGTAAGGAGCGCCACAATCTCAACCTTATAATTCCTTGCTTTTCCAGGCTGTGAGCAACTCTCCCAGTTCATCGCGAGTTTGAACAATGAACAGAAAATTCTCTGTGGAGAAGCAGCCACTTCCACTCTCTCCTCCACTAGGCTGCACTACAGACTTGTGATACTCAAGCGCTACTTTATAGCTCTAAATAGAGTCCCCCATTCTGTTGATTTTGAACACGGGCTCATCACTAGGAAAACTGAGATCCTCCAAACTAGGAACTTGGTGAAGTTGGCCAAAGGAAGGACATGGAATCTGGACCCAGCCGCAGGGCTGGCGCGAGTGGGCTCACGAGCGGCGCTCAACTTCGCGTTTGCTTTTCTCAGGAAAGCCTGGAGATTAGGTGGGTTTTCCTCAGGGGCCACTTGTACTAACGTCTGAATTACAAATTTGGGCGTCATTTGTCTAAATTTGGGCTCTATTTGTGTAAATTTGGGCTTTATTTGTGTTTATTTGTTACATTTTGGCGTTATTTGTCTAAATTTGTGCTTTATTTTTGTGAATTTGTGTAAATTTGGGCGTTATTTGTCTAAATTTGGGCTTTATTTGTGTGAAATTGGGCTCTATTTGTATAAATTTAAGCTCAATTTGTGTAAATTTTGGCGTTATTTGTCTAAATTTGGGGTTTATTATTGTGAATTTGGGCTCTATTTGTGTCAATTTGGGCGTTATTTGTTTAAATTTGGGCTTTATTTGTGTGAATTTTGGCTCTATGTGTGTGAATTTGGGCTTTATTTGTGTGAATTTGGGCTCTATTTGTGTAAATTTGGGCTTTTTTGTGTAAATTGGGGCTTTATTTGGGTTTATTTGTGTAAGGTTGGGTCTTATTTGTCTAAATTTGGGCTTTATTTGTGTGAATTTGGGCTCCATTTTGTGTGAATTAGGGCTCTATTTGTGTGAATTTGGGGTGTATTCGTGTAAATGTGGGCTCTTGTGTAAACTGGGGCTTTATTTGTGTAGATTTTGGCATTATTTGTCTTAATTTGCGGTTTATTTGTGTAAATTCGGGATTTATATGTATAAATTTGGGCTCAATTTGTGTAAATTTGGGCGTTATTTGTCTAAATTTGGGCTTTATTTGTGTGAATTTGGGTTCTATTTGTGTAAATTTGGGCTCTATTTGTGTAAATTTGGGCTCTAGCGTAAATTGGGGCTTTATTTGTGCAGATTTTGGCGTTATTTGTCTTAATTTGGGGTTTATTTGTGTAAATTTGGGATTTATTTGTGTAACTTTGGGCTCTATTTGTGTAAATTTGGCTTTATTTGTGTGAATTTGACTTCTGTATTGCAAATTCGGACATCCGAACTGCAAATTTGTACCCAAAATACAATGAAATTTTGTATATTTTAGGGGAAGATATCGATCTGTGCAGCGAGCTGCTGACCGAGTCTCTGGAGGCGCTGCAGATGCTGCCCGTCGCCACTCTGTTTCACCAAGGGGATGTTTCCCCTGTGTGGATTGAGGTCGTCGAGAGATCGGCGAAGTTCTTAAGACAGGTGATAATGGGGGACATCTCCGGAAGTCGTCAGAACTTTGTCATCCCCCTGGAAGACCAACACACCTCCCTCAACCTCTTAATGGAGCTAGCGATCCAGAAAGGCACCCTAAGCAGCATCCTCGACATCGTCCTCCTGCTGCTAAATCTCTGGGACAAACAATCGAATCTTGGGGACAACCGGTAAACCCCCCAACTCCCCCAAGTCGCGTCCTCATGTTAACTTTCAGGAGTATCTCGCAAATGGCCAGCGCTCCGCTTCTCCCGTTTCTCAAGCGCTTCTCAGAAATATCAACTTCAATAACCGAATTCTCCGATAAGGAGCCTGAGGAGAATCTCACCAGTACGCAAACGTTTCTTCAGTTTGTCGAGCTACCAGAGGATGACTCAGTGGAAGTGGATCTCAAACAAGCCGCTAGTTTTATGATGGCACACCTTGATAGATTATCAACCCCACATATACCCCCGTTGACTTTTAATAAATCCAATTTTTATTACAACGGTCAGCGAGTGTTTGGCTGGGGGTGGTTTTCGTGGACTTTTGGGGTAGGACCACAGAATTGCGAGATGATAGCTGAGTTGACGATAAAACAGATCTGCTGTTCGGACAGGACGATTCTCATTCTGACGCAGGCAGGAAAAGTGTATTTCATGTACTACTCGTCGGACACGCAGTGCCCGCGGGCTGTCGAAGGTGGGTAAAAAAAAACACAAATAAAGTAACTATTATTGCGCTTTTTAGGCTTACAAGATAAAGAAGTCGTGAAGATTTCTGCACACGCGGAAGGAAAGCATTACCTGGCACTTACCAAAGAGTACGACGTTTATTCGTGGGGGAACGGAGACGGGGGGCGATTGGGTGAGCGCTTTTCTAATGAAATTTGGACATCACACCTCTTATTCTAGGTCATGGCGACACGTCCTCCAAAGACGACCCCACGCTAATCCAAGCCCTCAAAGGCAAAGACATCATCGACGTGGAATGTGGAGGAACCTACAGGTAACCCCTCCAAGCACCTCCACGATTCTACTTCTTTTCTTTTAGTGCGGCGATCTCCGCCAACGGCGCGCTTTACACCTGGGGCCGCGGCAACTACGGTCGCCTCGGCCACGGCACCGCCGAAGACTGCTTAATCCCCACGATGGTTTCGGCCCTCACCGACGAACACATCGTCCAAGTCGCTTGTGGCTCTTTCTACGCCCACACCCTCTGCATCACCTCCCAAGGCAAAGTGTACAGTTGGGGCGATGGCGACTACGGAAAACTCGGACGTGGGGGTTCCGATGGCTCGAAACTTCCACGTCTCGTTGAGAAACTCCAAAATGTGAAAGTCACGAGGGTTTGTTGTGGGGCGCAGTTCAGCGTCGCGCTTTCGGAAGAAGGGAGGATTTACACGTGGGGGAAAGGCGAGGGGTGGAAATTGGGGCACGCCACGGAGGAGCACGTTAGATACCCGGAGATAGTCGAAGCGCTACAAGAAAAGAGGGTAGTTGGGGTTAGTTTAGGGGTGAGTCACGTCTTAGCGCTAACAGAGCAAGGAGAAGTTTACGGTTGGGGGAAAAATGAAAATAAGCAGATTTGTGATAGTTTGGAGTTATTCGTACAACAACCAAGACTGATGGAAAGTTTGAAGGGGCAGAAAGTCGTAGGGGTTTGTTGCGGACCTGCACAGAGTTTCGCTTGGACGGACGTTAACTCGAGGACGCCTAAGACGTCGGTGCCGTTTGTGATTGATTTGACGGAGCAGACGTTCAAGTAAGTCAAATTTTACTAAAAGTGGGTGGCAACACTGCCCCCACACCATAGAGAGCAGTGCTGGCAACATTTATTTAATTTTAGATTAATCGAGAAGCTGCTGGAAGTGGTCATCACCAACACCATCGCCCAAGACAAAGAGTGCATCGCAGTGGCCGCCTTGAATCTCCTTCATCTTCAAGTAAGTTTAACTTTGTTGACTCTCCGGTTTGCATTTTTTTTATTGTTCACTCTTTGATTTGCGTCGGACTTTAAGCAAATTTGACCGCCCCGTGCTTCTTCTCCTTGAGATTCTCTACAATTCTCATCTTCGCTCTCCTGACGCTACTTTTATCGAGTTTTACTTTCCCGATCTTCCTTCGTTGTTGCAACCATATCTGCATCGTCATGATCATTTCCGAGCGCCTCAGTTGTCTCATCCAAAAGTTTCTGGTCATCTTATTGAAAACGAGGAAATAGAAAAAAACGACGAAACCTTGCAAGGCCGCGCAGATGCAAAAGAAGTAGTCGAAGGCCACGAGTTGGGTGAACCTAGCAGCGATGCCGAAGAGCCAGTAAAGACCCAAGAGGAAGAACAACAGGATGACTAGACGGAGGTTCAACCAGGAGATGTTGTCTCGGTGGCTTCCACTAGGCGTTTTCTTGCAGTAGACGTGGTAGATGATGATGCCAACGATGATGAAGTTAGTAGTTAAACTGAACCCTGCGGGGATGAAGACGGTGAAGAACAGCGGACGGTCTTGGAGGTAACAGTACGACACGTGGTTGTAAGACGTGTAGTCCCATGATAGTACCGCCACGACTGGTACTACAGGAATGAGCCACGCGGCGATGGAAGCCATCAGCACGAAACGTTGTGGGATTGTATAAAAGACCTCGACGTATCGGAGGTACTGCATGTACCCGATGATCATCATCCAAGTGAATTGCGACAAGACGCTGTAGTGGAGGGAAGCCCCCATGACGATGCACATCACTTCTTGTTTAGCACTGTCAACTCCGCTGTTCGCAGCAAGGATGATGTTCTGGAAGAAGTTTGTCACGGCGAAATTCAACAAGATTTTGGTCCCGGACTGCTCCCTCCAGCTCTGGTAGACAGTACCAGTGACCACCACTGCGAGACTCCCGGTCATAGAGAGCCCGCACCCCACAGCTGAGATGATGCTCAAAACGACATCGTCTTCAACCCCGATCATAATCCCGAAGGAGCGGAACATGTGGTACTTGCACGTCACCCCCACGTTGTCGTAATCAGCGAGGGACTCGTTCATCCACTCCCCGAAGGAGTTGTACCACTGCCAGTTTCGTCCATATTCCCAATAATAACAGCTGAAGGTGGCTCTATATCTGCGGTCCGGCCGGATGTAGACTTCCACGGGGTCTTTAAGGTACGGATCATCGAAACCGATCATGAACGCGCTTACTGTAAAGCCTTTGGTCGTCGTCATCGCCTTCTGGTTGAAGAGGCTGTCGTAGCGGAACGCGGCAATCACGAGTCTCGCTGTCGTGTAGTTAATTTTAGGGAATTGCTGTTGGAGATCGACGAAGACTTTTAGTTTCGGGTTTGACGGGTGAAGAGACGAGTTGGTCAGGAGTTCGATGGAGATTTTGGAGTTGGTTTCGTAGAACGCAGCGCCGATGCCGCCGCTGTCCTCTGGGATCTTCGTGATGGCCACGAAGATGTTGTTTGAAGTAAACGTCTGGTTGGAGTCGTTGTACTTCCAGCTGGAAAAAAGAAAGAGATTTCCTAGAAATGTCAAACATGTCAGATTACCTTGCTAAAGCCTTTCCCAAGCTATACAACAGCATGTCGGTGGTGTTGAGCAACTGTTGCGCCTGACGCAGAACCTCCCTATCAACATCCATAATGTCGCTGGCCACTTCATTGAGCTCCTCCAACTCAAAAGAACCCGAATCTGTGATGTTGTTGAACACTTGTGCTATAAAGTGGATATCAATCAAGATCTTCTCGTTCTGGTCCGCCAGTACTTCTTTCAGTGCCTGAATTTTTTCACTGGGTGGGCGCCCAGAATGTGAAAGATTGTGTAAATGAATGGTGTGGATACTACCATTGTCATTTAAACATGACCCTGACGGGTCCTCCCAGTAGGTACCATAAAGGTACTCACCCGCGCACTTACGTGTTACTGGTACCGAATTCTCCTTAAGACACAATTCGTACGAAATGGCAGTTGAACCAAGAAGCGTCTTTTCCCAGGTTAAATTGTTTAGTACTTCGGGAAGACAGTAACTGGGTCCCATCGTCACGTTATTATAATCAGTACTATTGAAAGCTGATGTTGTTTTATTTAGAACGTCCTCCATGGTCAAGTTCCACTTGTTAGTTTCGTTGAAGTACAGTCTGTATGCTATTTTTGTGGTGTTACGGCTTCTTGGGTACAGTCTTAAAAAATTTATGTGCGTTATCGTGTCGTTAAGTTCTCCTACGATGGTCTTATTAATGATATTGTTTAGTACGTCTTCATGTATCTTCAACGGGTACTTCCTCTCGGTCTCGTTAACGGTAACGTTAAGAGTGAACGACTCGTTAACGTTAGTACCTTGAGCTATAATTGTCGCACTGTTCACCTCGTTCGCGTTGTCGTACCGAAACCCTTTGCACCAGTAGTGCCCAATGGTGTTTTTAACAGGGTGTATCGTATATTGTTGTAAATCGTCGTTCATATCGTACTTAGGGATATCGGTACTACTAAATCTGTAACTAACGTCGTGATCGCTGATACTCCCGTCGGTAAAACAGTAAATAAGATGCTCATCTTGCAGTGGTAGCAACTTCAGAAACGACTTCACCGCCACGAATACCAACGTGCGGTCGTAACTCAGAGACATGGTAATTTTCGGTTCTTTGTATTTTCGTACAATTTCTGGACAAGATCTGCATGTATCATTAAAATACGTGTCATTACCACACTGGAGGGAACAAAACTGGTTCACAGTGGTACCACAATGACAGTTGATTCTATTTCCACCACATATCTGGTCGTACAAAGAACAGTACGTCTCTTTAGACGTGTTGTACGCGCAGATTTGTTCGGTACCATTGTCATCCGTGGAAAAGTAAGTACCGTTGAACACAACTGACCGACCAATGGTGGAGTAGTGGGTTTCACCACCATCTAGCCCCTCAATGAAGAGCTCGCCGAACTTCCCCAGCATGTCGTACCATTGAAGGTACTCATTCTTATCGATTTTCGAGACGCTGAGTTTGTAGGTGAGGTTCGCAAAGTCTTCGATTTCTTGGTACTGCTCGAAGGGCACGGTGGAGTGATAAGGGCACGTTTCTGCGATGACGTAGCACGTGTCGTTGGAGGTGGTTAGTTGGAAACCTTCAGGGCATTCTTCGTACTAGATAAAAATTGATGAGTTCGTAAAAAATATATGTGGCGATTGTATTAACGCTAAATTTTAGAAATCTTAAAATTCAATAACTCATTGACAATTAAACCCCACGCGAACTATCAACAAAACATTCTAATGGTGCACTTACTTCGTACGTCGGCGTTGTGGAGTCACACCGTATCGAGCCCACGAGTAGAATTTTAATTAGAAACTTCCACAGGCCCTAAAAATTGGTAATAAAATTTGTACATTCCCCGGGGAAGCTTACCATGTCTGGACCCCACATCACCTCACTGAGTTAATTGGCGCGAAAATAGCCACCGATAAGGGAATCCCCCGTAATCCCGCTTATCCCGGAATTTAATAAAGCGATAACATTGCGCAAAAGTACTATTTTTCGAAGATGTAAAGGGGGTTTCTGGATATACAGGGCGTTCTGATTACGAAGCAGTAATCGGCTTTTCAAGATCAGCTTAGTTTGAGAAAAAATAGCTACTTTAATGTTATGTTATGTTATATCGATGAAAATCGTAAATTTACACTTAAATTGATTAAATTGAAGAGTTAGGTTTTTGATTTTCCTTTTCTTGTTGCCAAAATCGCCTCTTCAAAATTTGGAAACAAATGAAAATCTAAAAAACTAGAGCTGATATTATAAATCTGTCGACGGATTCTTACACAATAAAGTCATTTTAACGAGAAGCGACAAAATTATATTTGATTACAAAAGTCCTTGTTCTCGTTTGGCGTTGAATTTAACATTTCAAAACGTTTTCTGCTGTAAATTTTATTTTCGTTGTCCAAAATTCCAAATTTTCCAACCGTTTACACATCCATTAGAGCATTTACGTAAGACGCTGTTTGGAAAGGTCGCAAATTTTTGAGTTTCTAAAATATTGAGTTTATTGTTATAAAGTTTGAATAAAAACTTTTTGATTGCTTGGAGTACAAGAAAAAGCCAAACTTAGTTAATTCTTTTTGTGGATGTAGCAATGGCTGTGTTTGTTGAAACTCAAAAAAAGCTACTTCTGCAGATAGCATTTTGCGTAAATTCATTACTGGCCCTCTTAAATCAATCTAAATAATTTTTTTTGCTTGTGCAGTTTATATTAATTTTACCGATGTTTATAGCGTCATCAAAACATTGATTAACGTAATTTACTAAAAATACGGAAAAAAGAAGTGTTTTTACTCTTTTCGTCGGCTTAAGTTGTTAAGTTGCTAAGTCCATTTTCGGATAAAATGCGTTTTCTATTTTGTAAAAAAGCTAAAAATTAAGTTTTGCGTTTGATCCTTGTATGTGTTATTATTTCAGAATTAAGAAGCATTCTTGCTCCTCATGTTTTTAAAACTCAGATTTGAAGACAAATGTGCGAAAAATAAAGATTTCTCGAGCTTTGTTAAAAAAATTGAATTGGACTTAGCAACTTAACGACTCAAGCTGACGTTTTGTTTCCATTTTTTAAGCATGCTTTGTAATGGAGACAATTCAATTTAGATCTTTTATAAACAAATTTGGTGGTCTAATAGAAAAATAAAATTCTCAAAAATGTTTGTGGAAATATAGAAAGTCATTTTCAATTTGCATATAGAATTCAAAAATGCAATAAAATATAGGGTGTTCTAGTTAAAATAAGCAAGTTGACTGCCACTTCCGGCAAAACCGGATGTTTCACGTAAATGTGAATCTATTTATTCGATTCGTCTTATCCGCTTACTTTTGTCCTCAAAATTTCAAATTCTTATCATTTGCATTTTCTGAGAAAAATGGCAAAAACGTACATATACGTTTACAACAATTAAAGGGTTAATATGTGCGTAAAATCATAAAATGAAAGTATTTATAATAATTAATAATTACACATTACCACAAATTTGTCAATTTAACAATTTATTAATCAAACAAAGTTTGTAATACATAGCATATTCGATCGAAAATTGGCGTCATACTCGACAGAATTTCGAAGAAAATGACGAATTTTTATCTTAAGTTAAACGTTAGTCGACGGGTTCGCTTCCCTTTAATTTTTCTTAAGTTTTCCTAACTTTTTACTTAAGAAACGTCTATGAATTCCAAACGGTCAAGTTAGCATAAGTTTAGCGTAAGGTTTCTTTAAGCGACGACTATGAATTCCACTCTAAATTATGAAGAACCGTTAAAACTTCTTCGGCAAAAATAGAAAAGTAAAATTTTGTTGGACTGTGTAATCTATCTCTAGAATTTCTCTTTTTCAGCTCCACAGTATAATCAGCAACAATTTAGACACAAAATCCCTGGGAATTGGCCCTAATAGTAAGCTCCTCGCCAGTTTGAAAACGCAAGTTGTGTGTCTGGCGAGCGCTTCGGACATCCTCCCCTCAGTCCAGACAGCCGCCCAGAATGCCCTTCAAGCGGGTTGGTCCGTTCTCCTCCCCACAGCCAACGGAAGAGCTCGAATCCTCAGCTCTCTTCTTCTCAACTCGGACTCTGAAGCGAAAATGTGCAAATCCGGCCACCGATTCATGACTGATCTCTTAGTTTGGAGTCTCATGGCCGATGGGGGGTTAGAAACAGCCCTCAATGAAGCCCTGGGGTTGGACATATCCGAATTGACAGACTCCGATGAGAGTTTCGAATCGGCCACACATATCACAATCCCGCTCCTGTATCTAATTCGACAATTAATAAGGTTGGTACGACTGTACGCTACTTCGGTTACGAACGTTTGGTTTCCAGGAACGGAAGCACGCAGACGCAGGTGAATTTGCGGGAGTTCGGGGGAAAAACACAAGTCCCGAAGAACCAATCGCCGAGTTTGAAGCTGTTGTCCAGGTTCCAGAGATTGCTAATCGGGAAGATCTTCTCGAAGGAACAGGAGTGCCAGGACGCGTCCGAGACGCTTTTGATCAAATATTTGGACTGTTTCACGACGCACGTCGCGACGACTTTGAATGTGGCGTACGAGATCTGTGGGGCCGCGCCGAAGAGCTTCATGGGGGTGCTGCAGATACTGAGAGGCGACATCATAGGTGAGTGAATTTATGAATTTCGATCTGGGGATAATAAAACGGCGGTTTAAGCGGTAATAAAGGTTTATTGGTTTTTGCAAATACATTTTGTCATCATTTTTCACATGAGTATGTACCAACTGTCGTAAAGATTAACGCCAGCGCCGAAGAAGAACGCAAGTAGGTTTGAAAAGAAGGAGAAAATCCGGAGAATCGGCGACAAGATAAAGCGGATTATCCCGAAAATCCTCATCGGTAACGTTAAAATAAACAATGGGATGTACACAGGAAGCATCACCATGATTTGCGGGATCCGCAAAATGAAGAAAAGTAGTTTGAACGGCAACGTGAGCAAACGCAGTGGGCTCAACAGAATACTCAGGAAGAATCTTAACAAAGGTTGTATAATCGTGCTCAGGAATATCAACACGACAACGCGAATTATCCCAAAAGCAGAAGAAACTTGAACTGCCGTCGACTCCTGGACTTCAACTAAAAACGAAGATTTAGTACCAATAAAAAAACAGATAACTTACAGGACTCTACTGATGATTCAAATAAGTTCCAAGGTGCAGGGAACGGCACCTAAAAACAAACATTTCGAAGAAAAGGAAAAACGTAAGTCGAAACTTACCACCGGCGCAACCAAACCGATCAAGCACAGAAACACTGTCAGACGCATCTTGGAAGAGAATGTGGACGCTGCGGCGGTTAAGTTGCTTAAATATTGGTGTCATTAAGCCAGTTTTTCATGGTTATTATCACATCGGCCTCTGTAAAGATGAAAACAATCGATCTGCGTAAGATGGATTAGTTTAGGTTGAGATAGTGATGGTTTTATGAATTCGCCGCAGTTATTAAATAAAAGAAGGTACAAATGGAATTTTCTAGTTATGTGGGGTTTTTGGAGGCGAAAAATGGAAAAAGTACGTGTTGCGTGGTGAAAACGGTAATGTGTCTATTTGTTATAAAATTCTATTTTTTGGGATTGCGTGGTTATAACCGGTTTCAAGCAGTTTTCGGGGCTTGTTTACGATACGAGAGGGTGAAATAGTGATTTTTGTTACGAGTGTGAGATTTATTTGCCGAGTTCGCAGATTTTTAACTATATTCGTTTATTTCTAGGTTTCATATAAAAATTTTTGGTTTTATTGGTGTCTCTAAAAGTAAAAGTTCAGGTTGTGACTTTATTTATGAAAGTTTACTACTAGTAGGCACACATCTTTTTTTTTTAGCAAATATATTATGTTTTTCAAACTACTTTTTTTTCGAGTTAAAATTTTAAGAAATTTACACTGCTTTTCTGTTAGTAGAGTAATTAAAATCAGTACTGGAAATTTATTTATTATTGATTCATAAGTTATTAGCAAAAACTGCATTCAAACACAAAATTGTATATAAAATTCAGTTGTTTGGATGAATTTTACTAGGCTTTGACCCCACCTCAGATGAGTTTTATATCAAAGATCTTCTGTAGGTGATGGCTCATCTGATTCAAAGGAGTTATCAACTCCTTTTGTGCCACTTCTTTCAGATGATGAAGTCCTGCAAAAGAGAGTTAGAAAAAAATTCAAGTTGAATTACCCACTTACACATTTCATTACATTTGGGCGCGATTTCGTTGGGAGTTTAACTTTAACAATAAAATCATTAACTTCCCAAATGGATGACATATCAAAAGTGATTTTTTTAAATGGAAATTCGTCATTTTTTTTTAGGTAAACAGTTACTATGTTATTTACAGACTGACTATAATCAATTAAATCCAATGGCAATATAGTAATATCACCACAAGCCAAATACTGTTGGCCATGGAGTTTTTTTAAAATTACTCGCGCTTGTCTTTGCTCCTCACACCTCAGTTCAGTCTTGAAGGCCCTAATTGCTGCCAATCCGATGAAAATTCCTTCATCTATCCTCACTTTTTTTCGGATTTTTTGAATTTGCCTGTGTTCGTTTATAGCTGCTTCTAATGCCGGCAAATGTTCGGGAACACTGAAAAGAACGCAGATAAAAAAGTAAATTATAAAAACCGCTACTTTTTTCATGTATTTATATTAGTTCGATTCGTTCTAACCTATAAATTAACTTCAAAATTATGAATCATATAAATCCACTATTAATTATACTGTTTTAAAATTTGAATATAACTTACCTCATGTTGCTCATTTAGTTATTTAACACAAAAGATAAACTTTAAGTTTTCATTGTTGTTGTTATTGTTCATCTGTCAAACAACGTCGCTGTCAAAACGTGTGATTTCGATTTGAATTTGCTCGACCAGCGCCCTCTGAGGGATAATACCGCACTTGCAGGAATACATTACACTGGTCAACACGATTTTTGTCGTGGGCGAAATTTGATCCCCTGAACACGATGGTGACCTTGAAAATTCTTTAGGTTTTTGAGATTTAAAAACTCAAGATCTATCCAAAAGATCTTTTAGATGAAGAAAAATATCAAAATAGAAAGAAAACCTTTTTTCCTAGTTTACTTAGCTCAAAAACGGTTAACTGAATATGTTTTTGTTACCCTGATACTCATAATTATGTGAAAATTGTTAACAATTTATTAGGCAACGTTTAAAATATGAGTTTGTGTCAATTTTCATAAAAAAAATTTACTCCAACTTCACATATTTCGAGAAAAAAATTTATATAATAGAAAAAATTTGGAAAAAACGGGTATTTTTCTTGAAATGTTGACTTTTTTAAAAGGGTACCTTTGGAAAAACAGCGTAAATTTCTTAAAAATTTAACTTTATTAAAAAGTTACCTTGAAAAACAGGGAAAATGATTAAAAAATCAAAGTGTTCTAAAGGGGCTACTAGTAGAAAATTTGAATTTCTAGGTTTTACTTTTAGTTCTGCTCGTTTCAGAATTCAGTTTTTACGTTTAAAATATCACTTTTACGTCAAAATTTAGGTTGCGACTATTATTTAATTATGAAAGTTCGAATTACGCCCTTATTTCTAGGTTTTAGGTTTAAAATGGTTTGTCTGTCAAAGTTTTGCGACTTTAATTATGAAAGTTTTAATTACGCCCTCATTTACTCCTAGGCTTCATGCAATTAAGGTTTAATTTACAGTTCTGTCTACCTAAAAATTAAAGTTTTAGGTTTTAAAAAAATGTCACATTAAAGTCAAAATTCAGGTTGCTACTTTTAATAACAATGAAAGTTTGAACTACGTCATTATTTTTAGGTTTTATTTTTATTTCTTCCTTTCCTATTAAAAATTGGATTTAAAATGTCACTTTTAAGTCAAAGTTTAGGTTGCGACTTCAATTATTAATGTTTGAATTACGTCCTTATTTACTTCTAGGTTTCGCGCAGTCATTTCTACGTTTAATTTCCTGTTGCGTCTACCTAAAAGTTGAGGTTTTAGGTTTAAGATGTGGTTTTAAGGTCAAAATTCAGGTTGCGACTTCAATAATGATGAAAATTTGAACTACGTCGTTAATTTTTCTAGGTTTCATGCAATAATTTTTAGGTTTTACTATTAATTGTGGCGGTTCAATTAAAAATTCAGGTTTTAGGTTTAAAATGTTACTTTTTAGTCAAATCTCAGCTTACGACTTCAATTATGATTTTTTTAATTACGTTCTTATTTACTTCTAGGTTTCATGCAATAATTTCCAGGTTTAATTTCTAGTTGTGTCTACCAAAAAATTCAAGGTTTCATCTTCAGTTTCGCTTGTTTAAAAATTCAGGGTTGAAGTTGAAAATTTAAGGTTTAACTATAATTAGGTTTTACATTTCTTCTCTTGCAATGATTTGAGTGTGGATCAGGTTTAGGCAAAAAATTCCTCGCAAAAAGTTTTGTTTTAGGTTTTTAGGTTGAGCACGTAGCGCCTGCTTGATGTTTTTTTTGGGATTTAATTGTCGTATTGGGTAACAGGAAATAATTCGATTCTTCTCATTTTTTTTAAGAAACCAACAAAAAACCATTTCAATTCAAAAAATCTTTAATAATCCCCCAATCCTTTATTATCACAACTTAAGGGTAAACAAACACGTTATTAAAAACTCGTGTAGGTTGTCCCAACCAGAACCCAATGACTTTTACTATAAAGTTGATCACTCTCACCACAGGGCTAAATAGGCCCTTAATGCCGTTCACAATTCTGCTGACGATTCTATGCGGAAGAGTCACAATTCTAAACGGCAAAAGAAGAATCCTCTTTGGAAGTGTTATGATGAAATAAGCAATGGTAAGCGGCAAACGCACCACCGCTCTGATTATCTTAACTGGCAACAGCAGAGGTCTTAAGACGAAGAGGGCCACCGGCAAAACCAGTTGCTGAAGAGCTATAAGCACGATAACAGCCACCGCTTGGACGCAGTTGGACACTTCTTTGGTTGCTACAAGAAGATGTTAAATTTCGGATGGAGTTAAAAACGAACTTACCAAGTCCATAGTTAATTAAACCACTGGCGCTGTCCAAAAGCGGCACAGGTGTCGCTTCCTACGATAAAGTCGTTTATGTCACAAGGACGTTAGTGTCGTTACTTACGATTGCGGCAAAACTGAAGAAGAGGATAACAACCGGAGCGAACATTTTCTGTCAGTCTGCAAACTGTGATGACTACTGAGTACCTGCGGCTTTTATCGAAATTTCATCTCTGAGTTAATTGGGTTTTACGTCCTTCAAGTTAGAGAAAATAATATCATATTGTTTAAGTGACATTCGAAGATGCGCCTCATTAATATCATTTTTGTCTCATTGTTAATTGGAGAATTTTCAATTAAATGACTTAATTGGAACACGGTTATTCGTTGCTTCTTTCTTATAGTTGCCACCGAAACGTATGTCTTGATATCTGTCATTCCCCAGCTTCTATCAATTTTCTAACGTTTTTATGTCAAGTTCAGACACACGTTCGTAGGGCCAGGCGACTCGATATATATAAAAAAAACAAAATTGATAATGATTTTGGGGGATTGGAATTCAAAATTAAACGCGCTGTGTATAAATGTGTCTTCATTTGATTGATGGCCGCCCCCACGTCTAGGTGACACTCGAGCACTCAATTGTCGTTTTTCTACGATGAATCGGCAAACATTTTTCGAAGGGTTTATTAGATCTATTGTTATACAAAGTGGTCGTGACTTAATCACGGCTTAATTCCGCATTAATTGCTTTTTGTTTTTCTTAATTGGTCAATTCAAAACAGGAGCTATTCTTTTTAGCGACATGACCGTGACATTGATAATTGCTTTTGATTGAACAATAATAAAGTAGGTTTTTGAATATTCAATTTTGATTGTGGTGAATTTGGCCACATTGCGATATCTACAGGGTGATTAGAAATGATGCAACAAGTTTTGGGCAATTTGAGTGGCCTCGTGATTCTCTTTATTCTTACTTTTATTCTTTCTTTTATTCTTTATTTTTACTTTGCATTCTACTGTCTTCTTAAAATTTTTCCCGATTTCCTCAATTTCTTGACTTTTTTTTGTTTTTGTGTCCTCGAGATCCTGTAGATCCTTTTATATTCTTTGATATAAAAATTCTTGGGATGAATCTTTGTTGAATTCTTTTTTAAGATTCAATTCTTCAAATTCTTTGGAGTATTGTTTGAAGAATTTTTTGGAGATTCTTCTTTATTTTTGGATATTTTTTTCTGGATTTTTATCGATTTGTTGGAAGACTTTTTGTGGATTCTTTGAAGGGTTTCTAGGGCGATCTTCTTCAGGACCTTTAACCTTCGTTTAGATTCCTAGGATGACCTTTTTCTATTCTCCAAATTTTTTGGAGAAGTTTTGGGCGATTCTCTTTTATTTTTGTATTATTTTTTCTAAATTCTTTTATCGATTTGTTGAAGGACTTTTTGTGGATTCTTTTAAGGATTTTTAGGGCGATCTTCTTCAGGTCCTTGAGGCTTTGTTTAGATTCTTAGGAGGACCTTTTTCTATTCTTCAAATTCTTTGAAGGATTCGTTGAAGAAGTTTTAGGAAATTCTCCTTTATTTTTGGATCTTTATTATTACTTTATCGATTTGTTGGAGGACTTTTGTAGATTTTTTGGAGGATTTTTAGGGCGATCTTCTTCAGGTTCTTGAGGGTTTGTTTGTTTTTGTATTCTTCAAATTTTTTGGAGAAGTTTTGGTCGATTCTTTTTTATTTTTGGATATTTTTTTCTTAGTTCTTTTATCGATTTGTTGGAGGACCTTTTGTGGATTTTTTGAAGGATTTCTGGGGCGATCTTCTGTAGGTCGTTAGGCTTTGTTTAGATTCTTAGGAGGACCTTTTTTTTTCTTCAAATTCTTTGGAGGATTCTTTAGAGAATTTTTAGGAGATTTTTCTTTATTTTTGGATAATTTTTTCTAGATTCTTTTATCGATTTGTTGGAGGACTTTTTGTGGATTCTTTGGAGGATTTCTAGCTCGATCTTCTTCAGGTCCTTAAGGCTTTGTGTAAATTCTTAGGAGGATCTTTTATGGCCCTCATTTACTACATTCGATTCGTCAGTTTCTTCGAATTTTTGGATATTTTTTTCAGGATTTCTGTGCTGATTCTTTTTGGCGGGTTTTTCTTTAGATGCTTTAGAGAACTTTTAGTTGAATTCTTTGGAGAAGTTATCCAGAAAATTTCTTTTTAAAGGTTTTTTTTGAGATTTTTTGGAGGATTTATAGGGCGATTTATTAGGCTCTTCAGCCTTTTGTTTATATTCTTAGAAGAACCTTTTGGTGGCTTTATTTACTAGTTTCAATTTGTCAGGTCTATGTAATTTTTGGACAATCTTTTCAGGACTTTTGTGCCGACTTTTTTTGGAGGATTTTTCCCTTTTTCCTTCTTTGCAGAACTTTTTGATGAATCCTTTGAAGAAACTACCCTAAAAAGCTCTTTTTAAAGGATTTTTGCGATTTTTGTTCTTTACGCTTTTGAGATCCTTCGATTCTTTTGAAGGCTTCTTCAGAAGAGAAAATCTTTTGGAGGACTGTGAAGGACCTTCTTTCACATTTTTTCTGCTCATGCTCGGATTGTAAGATAATAAAACCATTCTTCCAGGCATCCTGCTCCCGGAGCTGGTGGTAAGCCTGATCCTCCTGGAAACGGAGGTGGAGATGTTCCTCACCTCCTTAAACTGGCCCAACATCTTCGGCGAAGTCCTCAAATCTCTCGACAAGCTCTGTCGCCTCGCCCCCGACGTGGAAGCCTTCGATGTCGACGACATCTCCTGGCGGGGAGTTTCCCAAACGCGTCAAAGTCACTACTGCCACAAACCCTACGACGACTTACCCCTAATCCGCAAAGCCGACTTGGATAACCACAACATGGATGGAGGATTGTGGGTACTAATCAACAACAAAGTGTACGACGTCCAAGACTTCCGGTAAGTTCATCATTTTGTAACAAAATCACCATTTGACGTTTCCAGGTGTGACAACTCCTCCATAACAGAACTCCTGCAGAAATACGCGGGGAAAGACGCCACGCAACTCTTCAACAGCTCGCCTTACCACCTCTCAGTGTTGCAACTGATGGAGAACTACGTCGTGGGGAATTACTGCCAACCGGAACCGGAAGTCCCGCAGAATATCCCTGACTGTTTGCACGTGTACTGTGCTTTGTTCGATACTGAGAGGAATCTCGGGTTTTTATTGGGTTTGCACGCATACAATCTGAGGCAAAGTTTACCGCTGCAACAAGAGGAAGTCACTTCCAGCCAGTGGTTGAACGCGCGGTTCTTGCGAGCGGGTCTTCAGGTGCGTGCGGCGTTTTTAAAACGAAAATTACAGTTCTGGTTGCAGGTTGACCAACCCCCGAACCCGTACGGTGAAGAAAAGGGGGAATCCAGGAGTACCAACTCCACGACGGAGAACACGCCGACGGAGCCGAAAGTTAACGAGACGACGAAGATCTCGAAGAAGTTCCAATTGCCGATTGACCGGATTAACTCGTTTATTAACGCTTTGGCGGAGAGTAGATTATCGGTAAGACGCCACGCCGCGGTTTGTGTTAGTTAGTCCTAATTTTTTTTTTATCAGGATTCTTATGTCATATCATTTCTGGCTGTAGTAGAGCAGCATTCCAAACAAAACAATTTTTTGACGAGAGTGGATTTTTCTTTTGAACACCCTATAGAAGAAATCGGTAGAGTCCTCTATGCCGTTTTGTTGAAACATTTAGGATTGGGCTATGTTTTACTGCCGATTTTAGATGCATGTAAGTTTAGGAACTTTCGCCTAGTTTAGTTTAGTACCAATCTCGCTCAGATTCCAGCCAACCTAACGTGAAAGTCCCCAAACCCATAGCCGAGATGATCAAGCTCGTCCACAGCACAAAGTGGAGTCTCATCAAAATGCGCCAAGAACTCAACAAAAGCTACAAGGAGATTTGCATCCCGCTCCTTGAAAAATGCAGATTTCTGCTCTACGACGTCCGCCCCAGCATCAGCGTCGAAATGGAAGCCTTCAAGAAAGTCAACATTCTCTACAAAGAGCCCCGCGTGCGCACGCTGGTGAAGAAAGTCATCAAGGACCTCAAATGCGGCCGCCACACCTCCGAAATCCAGAAACCTGAAGACATAGTTAACGCCACGATTCAATCACAGAGCGAGCGGCACAGATCGAGCGAAGATGTGACGATGAAGAAGACGTCCTCGGAGGGGAAAATCTCCGAGACGAAGAGCGAAACCGACGACGTCAACAACGAGATCAAGAACGGCACGCAGAACCCCAAGTGGAACGTGGACAAGATCGAAAACGACGCGAGAAGCGAACAGATCGATGAAGACAAAGAGAAGAAAATCGAGAGCGAGATTGCGCTTAGCGGAATTGTTTCCAAGCTCACTGAAAAGCAGATGAAGAAGGTCTGCGGGGAGAACTTGGAGTTAATGAGCTCGATCTTGGAATTCGTCTTACAAGACACCTGCGACATGGAGATCTTAAGAAAGGCGATGTATTTCCAAGTGAAGCGCTGCAAGATCCGGAAGCAGGGCCTCTGGATGGTCAACCGCCTCCTCCACGAGAACTACCTTCTCAACTCTGTGAAGTACGCCATCATCAACGGGTACCTCAACGTGGGGGTGAAGTCCGCGTCGACTCAACACTGTCTTGACAACATCCAACTCGTGACGCCGTTTATGAAAACTGAGATTTTGTTATCCCAACTGTCGGTCACGGAGTGGTGCATTGACAACCTCCGGAGTTACATCCTGAGGGACGTCCCGGTGAAAACCGGGAAAACCAAAGGAACCAACGCCAAAGTCACTCTAAATCTCGGGACGTACACGCTGCTCCGCGACGTCCCTCGCGCTAGGATGATCCTGGCGATCCTGGGAATCCTCGCATCGAACAAGTACATCTCTTTGGAGCTCAGTCCTGTGGTCAACAGCGGCGTCATCAGCTCAGTTCTCGCGCTGTTGAAGCAAACAGGATGCGATCAGAGCATCGTTAGAAAAGTCTCCGAGTTCTACGTCTTGTACGCTGACATCATTGATAACAACAAACCGAAGACGAGCTGCTTGACTGGGCCGGAACTGGCGGCGCTCATGAAGCTCGGGACGAAGGTGGTGCGAGGCGCCGACTGGAAATGGGGCGATCAGGACGGTTCCCCCCCTGGAGAAGGTCGTGTGATTGGGGAGCTCGGCGACGACGGCTGGGTGCGCGTGGAGTGGGCCAACGGCACCACCAACAGCTACAGAATGGGCATCGAGGGGAAATACGACCTGGCGCTGGCTTCGCCGCCTTCTCCTGTGACCACCGACACGGACACGGAGGAGCCCAGCGACCACAGTAAGTCCCTTCAGCAATCCCACTCGTTTTTAACATTTTTTGTAGCTTCTCAACTCGTCAAAGACAACCAGTTGATCAAGCTCCTCCGCGACGCCAGTGTTAACTTCCTGCGCAACATCTCAGTGAGCGCAGGCCTGGCGCAGCACGTCCTCCACCCAACAACCATCCACGGCCTGAGTAGTCTGTTTTGTTCGACTTTGAGCGCCCCCACGACGTCCGAGTGGTGCAACCTCACCCTCGTCCGAAGTCTTGCCCAAACGCAACAAGTGTGTCGCGCGTTTAGCACCAAACCGTGGATCAACATGCTCTTGGGGTTCCTGTCTGCTTCCAGCAGCGTCGGAGGGAACGAGATGAACCTCCCGAAGCAGATCTTTGCAGTGCGGTTCTTACTAACAGTTCTTCAGTCGTGGGACATGGACAACTCCGAAATCGCCGGGGTGCTGGAGAAGCTACTCAACATCCTGGGGAAGATCATCCTCACGTGTTCCTACGACACCGGAAACAAGCCTCAAACTACCACGAAGTCGCTCGTTTTGCTCACGCAGTCCCACAGCAGCACTTTAGCGCAAGAAATCATTCATTTGTTGAGGTCCCTCCATGGTCTCGTTGGTTGGAATCAAGTCCTTAACGCAATCCTCGCGCAGAAGCTCAACCTCGCCGCGTACTTCTTAAGCGACACGTGTCTGTTGTCGATGATCAACGACGGCAACACTTCCGATCAACAACACTACATGGTGATCGCCTGTTTGAATGTGATCGGCGCTTGGGATGTGCGTCCGCGCATCGGCAGCGTCGCTGAGATCGACGCCGCCCAAGGAACCGTCGTCCGGGTGACCCCCAAAGGAAAACTCTGCGTCCAAATGCACGAAAGCGGCGAAACGAAGAAGATTTCGATAACCAACATGAAGTTGGCGCCGCAACTCGAGTTCAGTTTCGATCGCATGCCGCTGAGCGAGAGTATGATCAAGACGTGGGCAAGTCTTCTCCTGAATAGACAAAGTACGGCTCTTAACAGCCATGAGAAGAAGCCTCTGCATGGGCAAGTCAACGCCGTGTATCTTCGGACGCAGCAGAACACTCTGAGCGCGTTGAACGCGGCTCGCATGCTCAACCTCAACCAGTACAAGCTCAGGAAGGTCCTCAAGCACGCGATCAACGGCATGGATCAATCGCAAGAACAACAATCCATCGAGGAAGAGTTGAACCAACAGCCGATTCTTCTCATCCAGAAACTCCTCGCGAAAGCCACCCAGCCGAGTCCACTCAAACCGGGTTTTAGTCGCCAGGAAATGCAACTGGCGGCGCTGAATCTCAGTCAGTACTTGGCGGCGGAAGGTAACTTCGCCTCTGCAGCGGGGAACGATAAGACCACCCCCAAGTACTGCACTCGGTGCAATAGTGAAGTTCCCACGCCCAATAGCGAGTGCTCGGTCAAGAGCGTCGTCAGCGAGAAGACCAATAAGAGGAAGGAGTTGAATGAAGAAGTGCCTTTACATCCAATGGTGTCGCAGATCGTCGAAATGGGGTTCACGAAACGGGCGGTGGAAACCGCCATCAAGTCGTTGGCGATTGGTCCGGAGAGTCTCACCACCCCTGAGAGCATCGTCTGCTGGTTACTGGAGCATCCTGAGGTGGCGGCGTCCGACACTGAGTCGCTCAGCTCGATGTGCGAGTCGGACACGGAGTCGGTGTCGTACGATAACGGAAACGCCATGCAACCATTTATCCAGTTTGTAAGTAGATTAGGGTGGTAGCACTGCTCGTCTAACACGTCTTTGTTCCAGGGCGACGACTTCTCCTCGAACCAGACGTACTGCCGCCGCTCCCAGTTCCTCTCCAACGACGAGTACGCCATGTACGTCCGCGACAACGTCGAAGTCGGCATGCTGGTCCGCTGCTGCAAAAGCTACGAAGAAGTCCACCTCGGCGACATCGGGAAAGTCGTCAAAGTGGACAGAGAGGGCCTCCACGACCTCAATTTACAAGTAATCCCGCCGAATTGCCCACAAAACTTTTTCTACCGCGTTCTATAGGTGAACTGGCAGCAACGAGTCAACACCTACTGGGTCCGGTTCATCCACGTGGAGCTGTTGGGCTTCCCTCCGTCAGTCCCTTCGCCTTCCACCCTGAAAATCGGGGATAAAGTCCGGGTAAAGTCAACAGTGTCGACTCCTCGGTACAAATGGGGGCACGTCACTCACGAGAGCGTGGGGGTGGTGGCGGGAATCTCCCCCAACGGTCAAAACGTCCAAGTCGACTTCCCCAAGCAACAAAACTGGTTGGGGTTGGTTTCGGAAATTGAGGTGGTGCCGTCGTGTCATGAAGGGGTTGCTTGCAACGGGTGCTGCCTCACCCCCATCGCCGGTCCTAGATTCAAGTGCAAAGTTTGCGACAACTTTGACTTTTGCGAAAACTGCTTTTACACCAAACGCAACCACAAGCACTCGTTCAATCGAATAAACGAGCCTGGAGGGATTGAGATCCCTGCCGGGAAGGCAGGGAAGTACTGTAGACACGACACGTTCGAAGGAGACGGCGAACTTATCAGCGATTGGGGGAAATGCGTGAGGAACGTGACGGTCTCGTCGAAATACGCGGCGAGATTTGAGATCCCCGGGTCGATCTGGCAGAGCTGTGGGAGCCAAGGAAAGGTGCTTTGGCCCCCAAAAGTAGTACTTTTAGTAATGTGTGGTTGCAGCACTGGATTCGGTTGGAGATTTACCCGGACGTAACAATCCGGAGTTTGAAAATTGGAGTCGATCCGGCTGACAACAGCTACATGCCGTCCGTTATTGTCATTAACGGGGGCTCCACTCTGAACTCGTTAACGGAACTTAACGTCATCAACGTTAAAAGTCACGACACCTCCGTGGTGTTGTTGTCAAACTTAGACAAGGTCGGTAACTATAATCGTTATAGAGAGAATCTACTGTATGTTTTAGTACTACCCGATCATCGAAATCAACATCGCGAAGTGCCGCAATAACGGCATCGACTGTAAGATCCACGGGATGACCATCGTGGGCATGAAGCGCCAGTCCCATGGCGAGCTCAAAACCTCCATATCGTTCCTAGCAAACGACTGGGATTTGAACCAGGAGCAAATCCCGGGTCCATCGACCTGCAGTACTATCGGTGAGTACCCCACACTAACCATTCGTATGATTGCGTTTGCTTTTAGTTGAAAAACACTACTCAAAACCTGTAAAAACAAAACAAAACGCAGAGGGTGAGTCAGCTGTGTGCATGTTTGGGGGTGCATTTGTTAGTGGTGGCAGCGGTGACGGTTTTCTTACAACAAAAAAAAACAGTTTCAGCTCAAGACAACGGAGACGCGTGCCCCACTGTTGGCTGCCGCGTGTTCGTCTGGGGGCTCAACGACAAAGATCAACTCGGAGGGATGAAAGGGTCGAAAGTGAAGCTCCCCGTCCAGTCGGACTTCTTGAGTCAACTTTGCCCCATCCACATTGCGGGGGGCTCCAAGTCTCTCTTCATAGTCTCGCATGAAGGAAAAGTGAGTTCGGACAACCTCTTGGGGTTCTTTCTAAGCGGCTTCTTCCAGTTGTTTGCTTGCGGCGAGGGTACTAATGGACGTCTGGGTCTTGGTCACAACAACAACGTCCAATATCCCAGACCCATTCCGTTTCTCAGCCAGTACGTCGTGAAGAAGGTGGCGGTCCATTCAGGGGGGAAACACGCGATGGCGCTGACTCTTGACGGAAAAGTGTTTTCCTGGGGTGACGGCGAAGATGGGAAACTGGGACACGGAAATCGTCTTAATTTAGATAAGCCGCGGATGATCGAATCGCTTCGGAGCAAGAAGATCCGGGATATCGCCTGTGGGAGCTCCCATTCGGCGGCTATCACGAGCAGCGGGGAGTTGTACATGTGGGGGCTGGGGGAGTACGGGCGCCTCGGCCACGGCGATAACATCACCCAATTAAAACCGAAAATGGTAAGTCTTCTTCGCTTTGTTTTTCTTTTTTTATTCTTCTGTCTTCACCATCAGGTGAAAGCCCTGTCGGGCCACCGCATCGTGCAAGTAGCTTGTGGGAGCCGCGACGCCCAAACCCTCGCCCTCAGCGACGAAGGGCTCGTCTTCTCTTGGGGCGACGGCGACTTCGGCAAACTCGGCCGCGGAGGCTCCGAGGGCTGCAACATCCCCCACAACATCGAACGTTTAAACTCCCTCGACGTCATCCAAATCGAATGCGGAGCTCAATTCTCGCTAGCCCTGACGAAAAACGGCGAAGTCTGGACCTGGGGCAAAGGCGACTACTTCCGCCTCGGCCACGGCTCCGACCAACACGTGCGAAAACCGACAGTCATCGAAGCTCTAAAAGACAAGAAAGTCATTCATGTGGCCGTGGGGGCGCTGCATTGTCTAGCTGTGACGGATTCAGGGCAAGTGTATGCGTGGGGGGACAACGACCATGGGCAGCAGGGAAATGGATCGACCATCGTCAACAGAAAACCAGCGCTGGTTCATGGACTCGAGGACGTCCATGTTAACAGAGTGGCTTGTGGAAGCTCGCATTCTATAGCGTGGACGCTGCAGGACACCCAAGTGGTGAATAAAGTCGAGCCGGTGATCTTCCCCGTCGCCAAGGATCCTCTGGGGGCTTCCATTCTAAAATTGTACGAAGGAGAGAAGTTGACCAACAAACAAGCGGCGAAGAACGCACCAACTTTGAGCAGCATCGTCATGTCTCTGGAGAGCAACACCGCGAAGCAACAAGCACTCCAGCATATACTCAACGCCATCCACATCCAGCAGTTGCGACAGGCGATTGTTCGCGCCCTCTGCAGTCACACCAACATGAAGAACTCTTGCGCGAAAGTAAGTTACAACTTGCAGAATCCCCTTAAACTCATTACGGTTCTTTTAATAGTCTGGGAGCCCCGACTCCCCCCATGGAGGCGGTTCGTTACTCAACAAAGACGGGGAGATTTCTCTTGGGGGCGGGGAAGCCCCAATTTCCATCACGGAGATCGTAGGGATGAATGTGAGCCACCAGGCGACTCCCGAGACCGAAGAGAATCCTCTGGCTCTCATCCAGTCGATGACAGCGAGCAGTTGCTCGGCGAGTATGTCGTCGAAGCATTCGAGGATGTCCACCAGCGCCATGTCCGTCATTGCGGCCACGCTGACATCGCATGCAGAGGTACGGAATTTGCACGTCGACATGATTATGACTGATTTCTCTTCAGGTCATAGGAGACAGTGGCATCGCCGGCCTGGACGAATTCACTTCTCTCCTGACCGAAAACGACGCGCGTCTTCTAGTGGACCTCCTCAAGTTGGCTGTTGCTGACCGAATCGAAGATGACCAAGCCAAAGAAATCCTCTCCTCGGTTTTAATAAGTAAAAATTGCGTTAAAGTACTGGCAGGGCTTTTAATAACACGCGATTTCAGCCCTGGGAAGTTCAAACAAGTCCATTGGAGCGATGCTACTGGAACTGTGCGTCACGGAGCTAGAAGACACTTCCAACAGCACGCAATCAATGTCGAGCACCCCACATCCAGTGGTGCAAGAATCTAGTCATCCTTACATCGACGACGTCACCCTCAGAGGGCACGTGAGACTCCCAGGGGCTGACGCTCTGCGAGTTGAATTCGACCGAAGATGCTCCACGGAGCGCCGACACGATCCTCTGCAGATAACCGACGGGACTGGACGAGTCGTTGCTACAAGATCCGGGAGGGAATGGGGCGACTGGTCTGCGGAATTAAGAATCCCCGGTAAGTCGACGTGTGTTGGAACTTGACGTTAAAACCACAAATAATCGACGATTGTCGGGGAATGACAGATATCCAGACATACGTTCACTATTGTAATTTTCTAGGGGATGAATTGCGGTGGACGTTCACGAGCGACAGTTCGGTGAATGGCTGGGGGTGGCGCTTCACAGTCTACCCGGTGATGTCGAGTCACAGCCCGAATGAGATTGGCTCAGACCGTGCCGTTCTTAGTCAGCCCTCGATGGACATGGTGATGTCTTTACTGGACGCGAGACTTTACCCCATGGCGGATTCCGCACTGATGTGTCGACTGGCGGCGGCGTTGGCGGCGTGCTCACAACTCAGTTTCCTAGGTACGATTACCACCCCCGGGAAGTATTTACAGTTTTGTTTCCAGCCGCGAGTCAACGAATGTGGGCTCTCCAACGCCTCCACAAACTGCTAGTGGGCGACGACGCCAAAGCCGAAGAAGTGAGTTTACAGCTGGAGCAGCTCAAAGCCCCTGACAGTGCTCTGGGGAGTTTACTGGAAGAGTTACCACAAGCCCTCCTGCGCCAATATGAGTACGAAGACGTGTCGGTCCGCGCGGGGCTCCACCTCATGCACTCGGACTTCTTCAAGGTGCTTGTGGCACTGGCATGCGACCTAGAGCTGGATAAAATGGTCGGATTGGTGGACAACCACAAGTGGTCGTGGTTCCGGAAGTACTGCCACGCCTCTCGAGTGGCCAAAGCCCTCATCCACCGCACGCCGTTACCATTGAACTTCTGCCAAGAAGTCCGAAAGAAGTTGTCGGATCCCAGCGTGGGGGACTCGTGGGAGCACGAAAGACACCACGTCTTCAAAAAGGAACACGACGAGCAGCTCCTCATTTGGCTGAACAGACGGCCTGAAGACTGGACGTTGTCTTGGGGGGGCTCCGGGACGATCTACGGCTGGGGGCACAACCACCGTGGTCAATTGGGAGGGATCGAGGGGGCGAAAGTCAAGATACCCACTCCATGCGAGGCGTTGTCTACACTGCGCCCCATTCAGCTCCTCGGGGGCGAACAAACTCTCTTCGCTGTGACGGCCGATGGGAAGGTCTACGCGACAGGCTACGGCGCCGGGGGGCGACTAGGAATCGGCGGCACGGATTCCGTCCTCGTTCCGACCCTTCTAGAGTCCATCCAACACGTGTTCATCAAGAAAATCGCCGTGAATTCGGGGGGGAAGCACTGTCTAGCGTTGTCCGCAGATAACGACATCTACTCCTGGGGGGAAGGAGACGACGGGAAGCTGGGGCACGGAAACAGATTGTAAGACTCCCCCGCCCAAACACAAATAAAACGTTATTTTCAGAGCGTGTGAAACCCCGAAGTTGATTGAAGCCCTGCAAGGATTTGAGGTGGTGGATATCGCCTGTGGGGGCGCCCACTCCGCCGCCATCACCGCCAACGGCCAGTTGTACACGTGGGGGAAAGGCAGATATGGGCGACTGGGGCACGGAGACAGCGAGGACCAACTCAAACCCAAGCTGGTGGAAGAGTTGATGGGCTACAAGGTCATAGACGTCGCCTGCGGCTCCGGGGACGCCCAGACGTTGTGCATCACTGATGACGACAACGTTTGGTCGTGGGGCGACGGAGACTACGGCAAATTGGGCCGCGGCGGCTCCGACGGCTGCAAGACCCCCAAGAAAATCGAGAGTTTGGCCGGTCTCGGCGTCATCAAAGTCGAATGCGGCTCCCAATTCTCCGTGGCTTTGACCAGATCCGGCAGCGTTTACACATGGTGAGTCACTTGTGGTGGTTTCAGTGTCACGTCTGTGATTTTCAGGGGTAAAGGCGACTACCACCGCCTCGGCCACGGAACGGGGGAACACGTCCGACGCCCCAAAAAAGTCGCCGCTTTACAGGGTAAAAAAATAATCAGCATAGCGACGGGATCTCTTCACTGTGTGGCTTGTTCGGACGAAGGGGAGGTGTTTACGTGGGGCGACAACGACGAGGGCCAATTAGGGGACGACACGACTAACGCGATTCAACGACCTAGGCTAGTTTCAGCGTTACAGGTAAGGGGAGGAGTAAAAGGCGGAGTTTGTTACCGCGGATTGTTTTGTAGGGTAAAAAAATCACGAATGTGGCCTGTGGCTCCGCCCACACCTTGGCGTGGTCCACTAATAACGCGAGTTCGGCCTGCGCGAGGTTGCCGTCCGTGGCGCCTTTAGAGTACGACCTCCTGCAGGATATTCCCACGTGGATTCTCCACAGGAGGTTGATTCTTCTGTACCACTTCGCCGAGTTGATTTGCCCATGCATCACCATGTTCCCCATCACCGGGTCGGATTCTCTCCACGAGTTGAGAAGCATCCTCATCTACACGATCAAAGAAGCGACTTTCAGGAAGGTGGTGCAGGCTACCATGGTCCGGGACAAGCACCACGGGCCCGTCATCGAACTCAATCGGATACAAGTGAAGAGGTCGCGGTCGCGTGGGGGCCTCGCTGGAGTAGACGGCATGAAATCAGTCTTCGGGCAAATGGTGGCGAAGCTCCCACTGCTCACCTCCGAGACTCTTGCGCTTCCTCACAGAGTCTGGAAGGTGGAATTCGTTGGTAAGACTCCCAACCCCCGTCCAGTTCTTTTAATATAGTTTCTCCACCTCCAGGTGAAAGTGTGGATGATTGCGGCGGCGGCTACAGCGAAAGCATCGCCGAAATGTGCGACGAACTCCAAAACGGTTCGCTGCCTCTTCTTATCCCCACGCCCAACGGTCGCGACGACGCCGGTCCCAACCGCGACTGCTTCATCTTGAATCCCACAGCCAAGAGTTGTTTGCATTTGAACATGTTCCGCTTCCTGGGCGTCTTAATGGGCATCGCGATCCGAACTGGTTCTCCGTTGAGTTTGAACTTGGCCGAGCCCGTCTGGAAGCAGCTGGCGGGGATTGAATTGACTCCTGCTGATCTGACGGAAATTGACAGAGATTATGTTCCTGGATTGTTGTGTATCCGGGAGATGGGGTCCGAGGAGCCGCTCTTCCAGAACTTGGAGATGCCGTTTTCGACGCCGTCTTCGTGCGGGACTGACGTGCCGCTCAGTACGAAGTACAAGAGGATCACGTACGAGAATCGCCTGGAGTATGTGCGGCTCGCACTCAATTTCCGGTGAGTGGGTGTAGAGTTTTTGGCGCTCAATCAGTCGATTTGCTGTTTCAGACTCCACGAATTCAACGAGCAAGTGAAAGCCGTCCGCGACGGCATGTCTAAGGTGGTCCCCGTCCCCTTGCTCTCCCTCTTCAGCGGCTACGAGCTCGAAACTATGGTCTGTGGCTCCCCTGACATCCCCCTGAATCTCCTGAAATCAGTCGCGACTTATAAAGGTTTGAAAACTTCAGTTTTTATGGAGACTGCATGTCAGTTTTCAGGGATCGATAGTAGCGCCCCCTTGATCCAATGGTTCTGGGAGGTAATGGAGGAGTTTACGAATCAAGAACGCTCTCTTTTCCTCCGCTTCGTGTGGGGGCGAACAAGACTGCCTCGCACCATCGCCGACTTCCGAGGACGAGACTTTGTTATCCAAATACTCGACAAGTATAATCCACCCGACCACTTTTTACCCGAAAGCTACACCTGCTTCTTCTTGCTTAAAATGCCGCGCTATTCATGCAAGGTACGTCGGCAGGGGGCTGTCGGTCACGTCTAATTCTTTGTTTTTCCAGCACGTTTTGCAACAGAAACTCAAATATGCGATTCACTTCTGCAAGTCCATCGATAAAGACGAATATGCGAGAGTTGCGATGGCCGGGGATCTCGCTGTAAGTTCTAGTTCGGATGCGGAAAGCGACCCGGAAATGGACAGCAGCAACTAACTTCACACCCGTCCACTGTTGACTTTTTTTTTATTGATTTGTATGTAGTTAAGTTCATAAATTATTTAGTGAGTGTAATTTAAGCTTAGCTGTGTTCCTATTACTTTACTCAGAAGCTTGGGCTTGCATACGAAACGTACTCAGAGGACATGCTAGAAGTACATTCCTTTTTTTTTGTAAGACGACTGATTTAACTTTAGGCTAATATTAATCATTTCTAAATAAGATTGTCAATTCATAAGCTAAATTTTTACACTGTTGGATGTATGAGACATGCTGTATATGTTTGCTAAATGTTTGCTAGATTGTTCTAGCGGCGCTGTTTATTTCACTTCTTTCACTTTAGTTGTAGCATCTAGTCGCTGATATTCTGGCAATATGAAAAGTCAATGGGTTTATTCAATTTTATCGTAATGTTAATAAAACTATATCGACCAAGAAGCGTTACTAAGAAACCCCAATCCTGTCAAAATTATGTCGGATGGTTTAGACCCTTACGATGACCCCAGTCTGAAAGGAATCTCGCGACTTTTCAACAATAAAACCATCAAAGGACGCGCCAATGTAAGTCGTTTTATCCCCAATCCTCCCATCATTGTTTTTCCAGGTCGCCATGGCCACCTTCGCTAGTATAGCGCTGTATTTCTTATACAGAAAGTTCCTGAAAAGCGACGACAGTAAACCTCCTCAGAACTGAAGGGTTCAAAATTCAAAATTCCCGGGATTTCCATCAGTTGGTCACTCTGCACTTATGTAACCAAAAATACCTAATAAAGACAAACGTTGACTCCCCATCTTTTTCTCACACGCACAGTTTATGGCGATACCGAGTGCGACGTGTGCCTGAGTGTCCCGAACTCCTGTCATTCATACCCTGATCAGAAGACTCTCGTTATTTAATCAAAAAATGTGAGTATTAGGGGTTGTTTGGGGTGGTTCTCATCATTTTTGGGGTTTTTTTAGTGGAAGATGGCCGGGGGAAGCGAAGCCGCCGAAGAGGCGAAACTTTCAGGACTTTCCAAGATTTTCAATGGCCAGACCACGAGAGGGAGGGCTAATGTGAGTTTTGTTGCATAATAGATCATTTTTTAGGGTAAATTTAAGGGGTACGGGGGTTTGCCCCCACGTTTGGGGGTGCAGCGGAGCAATGATACAAATTATTAGAACATAACCTCAAATTTTTCAGAGATGGCTGTGAAACTGAAATTTTAGTGTATCTAAGTTGGCTCTGAGTAGCAAAACAAGCGACTCATGTGTCGAAATTTCCAAAAATTTTAAAGTGAGGTTATGTTCAATTTTTTCGATGTTATATCGTCCACCTGAAGAATTTTTGGTTACATAATTGAACGTTTTTTTTCTCATTTTGAATTTGCGACTTTTAAACGTGACCAAACACTCGGGGAAAACTTCACTGAGGAAGTGGGGTTATGTCTATTTTTTTTTCGAAATTCCTGTATGCAAGATTTTGAAAAAAATTCAATTGTTACAGGTCGCAATGGCCACATACGCAACAGTGGGACTCATAATCAGTTACTTCGTTTTAAAACCCAAAAAAACTACTCCTAAGAAGTAATTTTTTTTTGTTGATTGTTAGTAAAGTTAGCCATGGATTCATTTTATTATTTTTATTTCAACGGTAATAAAACAAAACTACTGTAATGTTAATTTAATGACCTTTTAAAGCCTTTCCTAACCAAATCCATTATTTAAACAAGTAAAAAATGATCAATTAAGTGGGCCATGCAACAACTGCAAACCAACCAATAAAAAACAAAAGTTGCACCATAGTTACAAGTTGAGACGAAAATAAACAAGTTTGAGAGAATTCAAAGTGAGATTGAATCAGTTTTTTGTGGTTCTTTTTGAAAAGCTTTGTAGTTTTCAGTAAAAAATGGCGGGCAGTACAACTGACGAACCGAAATTCTCCGGAATCGAAAAGATTTTCAATTCTAGAACGATAAGGGGCCGCGCTAATGTAAGTCGAATTCCGCCTCCGTTTTTTCCAAAATTTTCGCCTTTTAGACCGCCATGGCGACTTACGCAGCTATTGGACTCGGTACTCTTATCTACTTGGTTGTGAAACCCAAAAACTCCAAAGATTAGTTGGTTTTTTGGCCCTTTCCCCTCAAAATTACAATTTTTTGGAAATAAACACTTCAAATTCTGTTTCGAACAATTTTTTCCTTATAAACCGGAGCCGTAAGTGTTGTCCCAGACAAGATACTGCTCCAAGTCTTTTGGGGCCACGCTTGACTTAACTCTGACGAAAGCCTTCCGGAAATCGTCCATGGAAAGTGGCCGAACTTGGTCCGCTTGAATCTTCTCAATCATGCTCATATCGATGGATCTAATGGGGCCCAACGCCGCCTCCGAGCAGAGATTCCTAATGTCAGCCCCCGAGTACCCCCTAGAGAGTTCAGCGATCTTCTCCAGGTCGTGGGAGCTCAAATCGTGCCTCTCCTTCGACAACAAACGAGTGACCAACTGGAGACGAGCCTACAATTTCAGATTTTAGTAGACTGTGATGAGATCAGTGGTACCAACCTCGTGTTCGGGTAACGGAATGTGCAGCCTCTTGACGAACCGCCTCCTCGCTGCCTCGTCCAACTCCTGGGGCCGGTTGGTGGCGCCGATCAAAAGAAGTCTCTCCTCGCTATCAGTGGTGGCTCCGTCGAGTTGGACTAAGAACTCCGTTTTGATCCTCCGGGAGCTCTCATGCTCAGTCTCGCTTCTTTGAGAGAGCAAAGAATCAATCTCGTCTATGAAGATGACGGCGGGTTGGTGGCACCGCGCGACTGCGAACAACGCTCGGACCATTTTCTCTCCGTTTCCAACCCATTTCGACGTCAGCGACGACGCACTGATGCTGAAAAACGTCGATTTGCTCTGCGACGCGACGCATTTCCCAATCAGCGTCTTCCCGGTTCCTGGGGGACCAAACAGGAGGATTCCTTTCGGGGGTCTCCTTAAACCTGTGAAAATGTCCGGACGGAGCATGGGCCAGACTACAGCCTCCTGGATCGCAGTCTTCGCGAATTCCAGCCCTGCGATGTCGTTCCATTCTATGCTGGTCCCCACGTCCATAATCTCCGATTTTATGAGCTCCACCATCTCAGGATCGATGTTTTTCAGCCGCTCGTCAATTTCCTGGGGCCACTCTTCGCTCTTGGGGGCCTCATCACTGCTGTTTTTCGAAAGGAGCGGTGGGACGAATTTACTGTTGACGTTGCGGCGGAATCCGAGGCGGCGCTTCGGAGCGCGGAGCCCCACTGAGGGGGCTCCCAACTTTTTCGCGTTTTGGACGTTGTAGTCTTCGAGAGCAGTGCGGAACGGGTTCGTTTTAGGGGCTTCTTCAGAGACGCTCCGGGAGATTGGTTTGGGGGGCTCCCTCACTGGCTTCAGAGGTTTGGTTTTCTTACTGAAACTCTCCATGAAGGCACTAAAATCAGTCTCACTGATTCTCTCGGATTTAGTGCAGCTGAAACTGTTGGTTTCGTAGCACGGCAGGCGCATCAGCATCGCGTTCAAATCCAAGCTCTCGAGGTTGATTTTCAGGGGCACAGGCACCGGAACCTTGTCTTTGAGCATCTTCCCCACTTTGTCGTTGTACAAAAAGGTGGATTTTGTGGGGTCCCCATCCAAGACATCGTAATATTTGTGTAGATTCTGTTCGAGGAGGTGACACGCGCTCTGTTCGTCGCACCTGCAGAGACAACTTCGCAATGTGGTTTTTGAGGTTAGTTTACTCACTTTTCCAGCGAAAAGTTGTACATTTGTGCCAAACATTTCCTTTGGATCCCCGCGCGTTGACTGGCGGTCTCGTTCTTGTCTTTAAACTTCGATGTTTGGTAGTTTTTCAAGAAGTCTTCGTCCATGATTTGAATTTGAAATTCTAACCTCACTTTTTTGGTGCGAAGACAAAATCCCTAGTTTCGTTCGGATTCCACGCGACTTGTGATGAGTCAAGGTGAAGGCGACAGGACCGTACTTAAAAATTTGAAGTTCGTACATAAACAGTTTATTAATATAAAACATTGGCACTAAAATAAAATAAAGATAATATGACGTGTTATAACACTAATGGGCACTTTAGATCAACTACTCGATAAATTCGCTCTTAACTAGTCCTTATAATAGTGACTATTACACACCTTAGAAATCTCCATAGGCATAATAAAATACAATAACATTATAGTACAATTAAGTATTACTACAAGTGTAATAAAACAATCCTACTAAAGATCTCAGTTCAATTGAATAAAAATTATGTTTGCCTTTCCACAATGAAGGAATACTCATAATCGTTCAAAATCTGTTGCATCGTCTTCGCACGGATCACCGGAATCTGAAACTACAACAAAACCTCCTTATTCATCCCCCAAGTGTACAAACCCGACTCACCCTATCGGCAGTGGTCGAATTCAAAAACTTCGGATTGACAATAAACGGCACCCCGTCGAGATTATGCCCCCAGTTGTTCGCCCCCAAAGTCCCCGTCGTCGAATTCTGACGAGGAACAGGCGCTGGGGGTTTCGGGGCTGGTCTTGAAGGCCCCACGGGATAACCTGGCGGTTTGAGAATCTCATAATCATGATCCACCCCATCTCCCACAACACTGGGGTACATTGCAGGAGCCGCACGTGGGGGGCGATCGGGAAGAGATGGAGCAACGTTGAAGTTGCGACCGTTTGCGTCGGGGCTCGCTTGGGTGTCTTGCACGTTGCCCATTTTGAAGCAGATGGTGACGCCGTTAAGTTCTCTGAAAAACGGATTTCGGGGCCATTGAAATCAGTTAAGTGATGGCATGTCATTGAGTTGTAGATTGTTTTGTTAACATGTGATTGCGTCATTATCGCAATTGCGGTTTGTATAACTGTTAAGTGAGTCACTGCTTATTACGTTTGATTCATTTGTTTTATAGCGGGTTGACTCAAATTACCGTTTTTTAATTTATTGCGTGGATCACTTCTATCGGACTTTTTTATCCCAAAAGTTTTAGTTAAGATAAATTAAACTAGTCATCATTTTGTACTGAATGTAAGGGTACTTTACTGACTTTGATTTTGACTAATTCTGACTAAGTTTGGCCATGTCAGTACTAGATACCGGTGGAATTCGTCACGACTAGATCTAATGAGGTAGATAACATCGGACTAAATTGCACCAATCACATCATTAGATCTACTAGTCTACATCATGACTTTCGTTAAACCAAGTCTAACAGTGTGGAACTAGTGTCAACTAGACGGAATTCGTTAGTATTAGATCGAACTGGATCAAACTAAATGTACTACATTAGTCAAAAACTCAAAAAGTTGGATTGGATGAACTAAATGCATCAGATGTACTAGATTTTACTAGATCAGACTAGTCTAAATGACTAAAATTAAAACAATCAGATTGGACTAGATAAAAATGACTACGAATAGATCTGAATAAATCGAACAAGTCAAACTTTTTAAGATAAATTTAGACTAAATAAAATCAATGAGTTGGTATGAACTAAATTCGGTTAGAGTAGCCGACTAATAAATTGCATCAGGCTTAAGATTGAACTGTACTAGATTTTACTGAATCTGACTAGTCCAAAATTATTTTAGGCACAACAAGTCAGTAAGTAACTAATGTATCAAACTGCGGACTAAATAAATTTAACTAAGCAAGCCATCATTTTGAACTTGATTTGATCTCTGACTAGATCGGACTAGTCTAAAACCGTTTGAAGTGTAAAAATGTTACTAAATCAGATCTAAACGAGGTTTTTCCGTATTAAGATGAACTAAATTCGATTATAGTGGTCGAAAACTAATACTATCAGTGAACTAGATAAAAGTGACTACGACTAGATCCGACTAAATGAGACTAGTCAAAAAAATTTAGATCAATTTTGACTTAATAAAGTGAATGAACTGTTATAAACTAAGTTCGATCAGGCTGACTAAATTGTATCAGACTTCAGATTTCACTTTACTGGATTTTGTACTGGATTTTAGTAAATCGAACTTGTCCGAAATAGTTTTAGCCACGATAAGTTAGAAAGTAACCAAGAGACTAAACTGAGCTAAATGAATTTGACTAATCAAACCATCATATTGAACTTGACTGGATTTGACTTGATCATCAGATTAGTCAAGTGCAACATGTAAAAATTTTAGACCAAATCAGATCCAAAAAGGATTTTTCTGCCTAAACTAGATGAAAATGACTGCGACTAGTTTTGACTAAATGGGACTAGTCAAAAAAAAATTAGATCAATTTAAACTAAATAAAATTAATGAACCGTTATGAACCAAGCTCGTTCAGCTAGCCGATTAAATTGAATCAGACTTCAGATTCTACTGTACTAGATTTTAGTAAATCGGACTAGTCCGAAATTGTTTTATTAGGCACGATAAGTTAGAAAGTAACAATTAATTACTTTTTTACTAACAAATTATAATATTGACTTGACTTAATCTGACTAGATCAGACTAGTCTAATGATTTAAGTGCTATATGTAAAAATTTTTGACTAAATTAGATCAAAAGGAGACTTGACTGCCGTAAGATGGACTAAATTGAATCACAGTGGTCTGTGTTTGACTAAAACTTAAACAAATTAGGATTAGATAAAAATTATTACGACTAGATCTGACTATAAGTCGAAATAGTCAAACTTTTTATACTAATTTAGACCAAACAAAGTGTATGAAATAAATTCGGTACGAAAACTGATGAAAATGAACTAATTTTAGACCATCAAATTTCAGTAGTCTAGAGTTAGTATTAGACTAGTCAATAAAACTGAACATTTTAGGTCACCAACAGCGGAGATTATCGCACGTAAATAATAAACTATTTATTGACACAATTTCGATTATCTAATCTGAGAGTGGGTAACGATAATTGTACCCACTAAAAAATATACGATAAAATCTGGTATTTCGTAATTAAAACGAGGTATAGATAGTTCATACAACAAATTGCAATTATCTCGTAAAAAAACACAAAAGCATTTTCTCACATCACAAAATCCATAACCCTGACCTTGAATGAAACCACCTAAACCACTCACCCAGCAAGTTTGAAACCTTCAGGAGCCTTCTTCAGCCGACTGCAAATAATAATATCAGTCACTGCAACGCGGGTGTCTTTCAAATTGACCAATTTATAACACAACTGCTTCTTTTTCCACGCTTTTTGGGCACTATCCACGGTTTTGTTCAACAAGCTGAACCCCCGAGGAGGGTTAAATTTGTCGGTTAAGACAAAAATCTCCTGTATGACGAAGTTAGGGAGGCCTACAACTCAAGGTTAGATTTTACGAGGTTATGTTGATACTGACCTTCTGATTTTGAGACACAAAGATATCTGGCTTGACTACTTTTGAAAATTGAGCTTTCTCTTAGATCAGCATCTTGATCTTGGTCGTAGGTCCTACTAATTGGATGGAACCCTTGAGGGCATTTGTCTAGGTTTTCGACAATCTGTTGAGGTTAGGTTTTTATTGATGACAGAAAATAATAAGCACTTACTTGGATTGCGGTAATTGGTCGATCGTTAGGCAAAACATTCAGTACTTTAGTCTCTGCAGAAAATTTTAACATTGTTTTCAGTCTTGGAGAGGAGTATTTCTGTAACAAAAAAAATAAACAAGATATTTCACAACACACTAAGTTAAAAGTAAAAGTAGCACCTTCCATCATCCAGAAATAGCCGTAAATTAATATTTAAACTATTAATAAAACATTAGTCAATAAAGAACACCAACAATGACGCAATTCCACTAAGTACCTACCTTCACTCGTAATTTTGACCTTGTCCTGAGTTTTTTAACTAATGACTTTTTTATTTAATGAACATGTCTCAGGATCCAGGAGGCAACGATATGTTTGACGGATCTTATCTTACTTATCTTGAGCAACGCGATTCAACGCTCGAACAATGAAAATTGCAGTGGCGACTGGATGAAATTAGTCACTCTGCGGTCGACCAATCCCAGCTTTTTCTGGGTTAATTGGATATTTAAAAGGGCATCACCCGCATTTCCGCTGTTTATTCAGTTTTTAAGAAGTTTTACTTGCAAAGTGATGCTTTTGTTTGTCTTCGGAGGCGGAGTGCGGTTTTCAGGGTTGGCGAAACTGACTTCCGGATTCCCCAGCAGACCAGGGCCGGACTCGGATTTTTTAATATGGGTAGTCGGGGCCAGTGAACTCACGCGAACAAAGCGGGGAAAGTCAACTGATAAAGAAGTGATAAAGCTAACAACTACGAGATAAAGTAATTTTTTCAACACCGTTGATTGCACAACAATTCAGGGCATTTGGGGCAAAAATGGTTTAAATATAAGCAAAATACAATTCAAGGTCATCGTTTAGTTGTCTTTTCTTTTTTTTTCGTACTCTACTCCTTTCTTTTTATTACTCTCTTATTTTTATTCATCCCTTTCTTCTTTAGTTTTTTCTTTCTCCCTATTGCCTCTTCTTCTTTTTTTTTTTCGTGCTCTACTCTTTCGTTTCTTTTTATTACTCTCCTCTTTTCATTACTATCCTATTTTTATTCATCCCTTTCATTTTTAGTTTTTTCTTTCTCCTTATCTCTTTCTATTCCTACGACAGCTATTTTATAGTCCTAATTCCTGCTTTATTCGTTCTGCTGTCATTTTAAAATTCATTTTCTACTCTTCGCACTATTATTTTTTTTTCATTCTATCTCTCTTATTTACCTACGTTTTCAACTTCCTTTTTCCCCTTCTATTTTTTCATACTTTTTTCTTTTATTTTTGTTTCTTAGTTCCATTCTTTCTTTCTTTTTTTCTCCCGCAGAACCCGCAGATTATCAAAACAATTTTTTTTCTGATCACACCTCGTATAAACTTTTCGTCTGCACCCGGTACACCTCGCCGAGCACATGTTCCGTCAACTGTCAAATCTCCCACCTGTCATTTATTTAGGTTAACTTCTCGTCCTCTTCAGTGTTGCTACTAACCAAAGAAACGTAAAAATGACCGACGAGTCAAGTTCCGCGTCACTTCCTTCAACTTCCGACGAGACTTCGCCCCCTAAATCCAAGTAAGGCAACTTTTCAGTCAACTTTTGAGGTTATGATTGTTTTTTTAGGTTAGGAACATGTGAGGTTTGTGCTCGCCGAGACGCCAAGTACTGTTGCCCCCGTTGTGAGGTGAAAACCTGTTCGTTGAGTTGCAATAAAATCCACAAACTTGAAGTTGAATGCGATGGACAGAGAAATAGAGCGAAGTTTGTCCCGATTAATAAGTTCACGAATTTAGATTTATCAAGTGATTATCGGCTTTTGGAGGAGATTACGCGTGTCGTAGACGCGTCGAAAAAGGGGCGATGTCAGTTTAACCGTTATGGCTTGAGCAGGGTATTTACCCCCTTAAGTTGGCACAACTGTAATAATTTTTTGTAGAGGTTCCTGTTGCTACAACAGCAAGCCCTGGAGCGTAAAATTTCCCTAAAATTCCTACCAAAGACTTTCGTGAGGCATAAAAACAACACCTCACTTTATAACACCACAACTAAGGTCATAGAGTGGTATGTGGAGTGGATTTTTGTCAGTAGTGACAACCTTAGAATATGCGAGGAAAAAGTCCCTGAAACTGCTAGAATTAGTTCAATTCTCAACAAGTATTTAGAAAAACAAGACAATGAGGAGCTGCAGGAGAAGTTGCAGTATTACCAATCTGCAGATCTTCCTGGGATTAAAATTCTCCTTAAAGCTGAACAGAAATCTGGGAAAAAATTCTATGAGATTGATCCTATCTTCACTCTTAAGGAATGTTTAAGGAATAAAGTTATAATAGAGTACCCAACTATACATGTGGTTCTGAAGGACCAAGGAAGCTTTTATGACATTATCGATTCTGGTGAATTTCGCATTTTTGTTGGTAGCACTGTTATTATAACATTTTTTTTCAGATGACGATGAAGATTGTAAAAAGGAACTACAGAAACAAATAAAGAGCGGACAGGAAGTCATTAATAAAATTATAAAGAAATCTGAGAGTGATGGGAGTCTGTATGAGTCTCTCAAGAATTTGTTGTTCATCTCTGAGTATTCAGACGAAGAAGTTAAGTCGGACGATGAAAAGAAGTAACAAGAATTGGGACCGAAAGAATGAAATTTTATTTAAATGGAAATTGTTTTTGGGAGATTAAGGAATAGAAATCTGTTTTATCAGCGTCGCTGAGGGAGTTGAGTCGGCACTGGAAAGAAGAAAACTGTAATGTCGGCAGGGATCGATAAAGAAATGTTTTTTTTTTCGTTTTTGGTACAATTGTTATTTTTTGTTATAAAATAAATAAAATGGATTTCAAGTTCCTGTTGTTTAAACCTGACCGGCCTAAACCTGAAATCGTAGCATTTCGTAGTTGTGTAAACTTTGAAGCCCTAAAACCTAAATCTAAACAAAATATTAAATCGTAAAGCCTTGTCAAAACCTAATGCTAAGAACTTTGAATTTTTCAAAAGTAAAACCTAACTGACTTAAAACAAAACCTTTGTAAAGTCTAACCTTCAGAAAAACTATTATTTTGGAGTGTAAAACCTAAAAATCTGTAACTCTGCGACTTTTTTAAAACTTAGAAAACACGGAAACGTCAAAAAAACCTAAATTGCAATAATCAGAGCCCCCCCTTCTGCAAAACATATTGTATAAAAAAATCTTAATATTCTAATTTTCAAAGCCTGGTTGTTTGAAAACCTACAAAAATCTCTTTAGAAATTACAAAACATGAATCTGTCATGTAAAACCTAAATTTACAGTCAGAGCCTTTGTAAAGCCTAATTCTCCAAGAAATTGTAAACTCGGCGACTCTTCTAAACCCTAGAAAAAGTAAAAACGTCATAGAAAACCTAAATTGAAATAATTACAGCCTATGCAAAAAGAAATTTACAATATTCCAGGCCTTTGCAAAGCCTAATCCTCCAAGAAAAAGTGTAAAAACTAAAAATCCGTAACTCGGCGACTCTTCTAAAACCTTGAAATGTGGAAACGACATCAAAAACCTAAAATGGAATAATTACCCCCTATACAGAAAAAAATTACAATATTCCAGGCTTTTGTAAAGCCTAATTCTCTAAGAAAAAATGTAAAACATAAAAACCCGTAACTCGGCGACTCTTCTAAAACCTAGAAAATGTCGAAACGTCATAAAAAACCTAAAATGGAATATTACAGCCTACGCAAAAAAAAATACAATCTTCCTGGCTTTTGTAAAGCCTAATCCTCTAAGAAAAAATGTAAAACATAAAAACCCGTAACTCGGCGACTCTTCTAAAACCTAGAAAATGTGGAAACGACATAGAAAACCTAAATTGAAATAATTACAGCCTTTGCAAAGCCTAATGTAAAAAGAAATTTACAATATCTCAATGTCCAAAACCTGGATGATTGAAAACCTTAGAACCTTAAAAACAAGAATAGGCCACGTAAAACCTTAATTTACATATTCAGAGCCTTTGCAAAGCCTAATTCTACGAGAAATTTATATTTCAAAATTAAAAACCTGAGAATCTGTACAGCGACTGGTCTAAAACCTAGAAAGACGTCATAGAAAACCTAAATTGTAATAATGAGAGCCTTTGCAAAGCCTAATGCAAAACAAAATCGAAAGCCTGATTAAATATGTCACCCAAGATAAAAAAAAACGATCGACAGCCTGATAAAATATTTGAATCCTTCAAAAATATGTTTTAACACGACTAAAACTATCTCGAAGCGTGGGAAACCAAAATAAAACCTTGAATTACTAATTGCAAAATCTAAAGTATTAGTAATAATAATGATAACTTTGACATTGTTCATAGCTACATAAAGACATCCTACTTGTGAATTACTGTTTAGCCAACTTGATTTTTTTGATTTTATTAAATCAACTTCTTTATCGTTAAAATACTGCCACGTACAAGATTTTTTCTCATTTTTTCCTCTGCCACTATAAAAGGTTTGTTGCGTTCACATACATCATATACGGACTAGTGAGAGTTAATATTTCTCCCACAGGCGATTTTCTCTCTGTAATGAGTTTCAAGTTGTGATCGGGTGACAAGCGGCTGATTGATGAACGAACCAGTAATTACACTCACATTATTAACTATTAATGTCCAATAACCCTTGGCATAATACACCGGACAGGAAACGTAGGTAAAGTACGAAATTCCGGACTCGGAACTGTGGAGTTCGGGGGGGAAAATACGATATTTTCCGGGTTTGGTGAGATTTCAACGTGAAATTTTGTACTTTGGTTCGGGGGCGAGTGGAGAAACGTGAGAGCGAAAATCAGGGCAGTATTCAAAATTTTTTCAAAACCATGGGCGCCCACCCCAAGACGGTGTTTGTTGAGATATTAACGTGAAAATTTGTACTTTGGATTGGGGGCGAGTGGAGGGCCGTGAGACCGAAAATCAGGGCAGTACTCGAAAATTTTTCAAAATTATGGGGGCGTCCTCACACGGGTGTTTTTTGAGATATTTACGTAAAAATTTGTACTTTCATTCGGGGGTACGTGGAGAAACGTGAGGCCGAAAATCAGGGCGGTACTAGAAAAATTTTCAAAATCTGGGAGACCTTCCCGAACGTAATTAAAGTGGTTTACAACTGCATTCGGACAATGCAGGTTGCATCTGAGTCGACGGGGGCCGACCGCACCCCAATTAGAGTAATATGTTTCATTAGCGCTCCGGTTGTATGCGGCTACTACCTGTGTTCATTGTATTTCACACAATGCCACCTCTATTATAGCCTTAATTGCATATTAAAAATCTCATCCCCTGTATACACTCGCCGCCTCGTAATTGACACATTGATTATTAGCTCACAAGTGGAAGACCTTGCGATTGATGCGAATGTTCGTTATCTGAAAAAAAGATTCTCTGTAGCGACGTTATTCCAACGCCCTGTATAAGTAATATTAGATCAGAAATTTGATTCGACTGCTCTTGATGATGTAAATTTAAAATCAAAGTCTTCCCTTCAAAAAGTAATCAGATTTCGTTGAACCGGAAAAAATTCAAATTAACTTGAAATCACGTTTTAAAAAAGTTAAAAAAAAAACGCGTTAAAACAAAGAAACGGGTAATCTAACCTCAAACACCGCCGCTCTCATCAACACCACCGAAATTAATGGGTACTTCCCCCGACCGCAATTCGCAGTACTCTAATGAAAGTACCGCCTACACATTTATATTTGTGTCGTGTTAAACCCGTCAAATCATCGTTTATGTTTTAATTTTAGGGCTACCAAAGAAGATGATGAATTCCTGTACTTACTCAGAAGTGGATTATTGATGTCTTAATTTCCACAAAGGCGGACTGCAGAAGGAATAATTTAAGACACCACCAGTCCTTTAATTACAGGAAACATAATTGAGAAAAGGTGTATTGTGGTGCTTTGGCCTCGGCAGGAAAGTCGCACTTCTAACGCTTGCTCCACAAATGACCCTGTCAAAAAGTGAAAGGCCCCGCCAAATAAAACCAATAATTACGCATTGTTGTGCCAACTTTAAAAAACTAATTGAGTAAGCGCATAGAAATCACAATAACTTGACCCTTAATTTAATTAGCAATTCGCGCGTTTGATTTTTAATTATAATCAGAAACGGGCCAACAATTTCGGTGGGTTTAGTTCGAAAGTTGGCGGTCCTTTTAAGATTAACTGAGACAATGGGTAACTAATGATGTTCGGAGTTGGCTACTTCGCGATGTACGGCAGCCGGGCTATTAGGCCCCCATCAAGCCACAATGGCCACTCACCGCAACTGTAATTAATTAATGTCGACGCACAAAACAGTCGTAGCCCCGCCGACACAGAGAGGGGTGGATGGGGCTCCCAGGGAGCAGGAATGCGCTCGTCTTAGAGGAGAGCAGCCAAATCCAAAGCGCCTGTGAGCACCGTATCCCTAGGACAATCCGAAAAAAGCGCAAAAATCAACTCTCCGAACGTTAAAAGCACAAAAGTGCGTTTTTAGCACAGTTTTGAGGATAAGAGCTGATGCGGCGCTGTAGGCACCTTTCCCCTATCTCGGTCCTAAAAATCTCAAAAATTAGGTATTACTCACCTCCAAAGTCAGCTGCGGTCACCACGGAGCAGGAATTGAGGCACAAAAGACTGTTTTTGTCCCAAATTTTCCAAAAAATCCAATTTCAAAATGTCAACATAACCTCACTCTAGTGGCCGAAAAACACACGCCTCCACTAACAGAACGTGCCAAATGACCCCCAAGTTCACTTTTTGCGAAATTTGGACCCGAATTCCTTAATTGCGAACTGATTGCGTCGAAAGTACGAAAAAATTCACCACCTTTCAAACTTTTTACAAAAATCGAGGTACCAACCTAAACGGTTCACTAGACAAAATTCCCTAACCCTCCAACTCGCAAAAGTTTGAATAACTGGCGATTTTATTACAAAAGTATTGTAAAAATTTGCTCGCACGATTCTCTAACGTTTTTTCTTTCGATTTTTCAATAAATCAGCCAATTCTGTAGTCAAATTATTTTTTTCATCATTTTCGCAACATCGGAAAAGTGAAGGCGGCTCTGACAGGTGTGGCAACTGTTGAATTGAAATGTCATTTCACAGTGGTGCGTGTGTTGTGTTTGTGATGTGTTTTTGTGTCCAAATTGTGAACAATGGGTCTAGAGGCAGCAAAAATCGGAAGCTTGAGGTAATTAGCTTTAATTTGATGTATAATTTGTGGGGCTGCGCACGTTTGTAGTCGCGGAATTTTGTCGGCAATTTTCGAAATTTCGGGGGGCTAAAATCCGCGAATTATGCGGTTTTTACTTGAATTGTCGTCTTTTCCAGAGATTTTGAATGAAAAATTGGCCTTTGAGCAACAAACCAACATTTGATGCAAGTTAAAATGCAAAATTCGAGTTTTGATCCCATTAGTACGAATGCGCATTCTCATTAGATCGAATTTCCGGACGAAAACAAAAAGTAGAAATAGAAACTTAATGTGCCATCAGCTATGGAAAATTTGTGGTATGTCGTTGGTAGATTCAGACACTTTGAGCTAAAAGGTTTGGGTACATTATAAATGTTTTTACCATCAAGGGTGGCTACACAATGTTAAAGAAATTTGCCGTACATTATAAATGTGAGTTTAGATTTTTCAAGTGACATTTGTAGTTAACCTCAATTACAGAGCAAAGTAAGTTTTAAGAAGAAAACTGTCCTGGTTGTGGTTTGAAACCTGAAAATCAAAAAGTTGGACACAAAACTGTAACTTGAACGTTGTTGACGTAAGTAAGATTATAAATAGTTTTCAAAATACAGTAGAACCTCGATTATCCGTATCTCTATTATCTGGATGCTCGATTATGCGGATCACCGATTTAAAAAAAAACACGTGGCGAAAGATTTTTTGTTATCGCTTCTATTTAGTGGTCTCACGCCAATAAAAAATGCATGCTAAAGAGTTTCTTGGAATTGCGCGAATTTAAGACTTGGCAGCCATTAAGAAGAAAAATTGTACCTATCAAACAACAAATACAAAATATTAAAAAAAACTTATATAATATTTGTATTTACATGTTTAACTTTTATAATAATCCAAGTTTTGCATTATTTTTTGTGCCACCCTGGACGTTAGAAACATTTTTTTGGCGCCAGCTTGTTGAGATGAAATTTGCTTTAGTTGATTTTAGGCTCTAGGAGAGCAAATTTGTGTTTAAAGTTTCATATTTCGAGTCTGTTTTCATATCTACTAGTCTAGGTTTCAAATTCTACATAGCAATTAATATACATCGTTACTAAGCTCAGGTTTTAGGTATTGCCCAGGTCGACTTCAGTTTGGTTTTGCATATTTAATTAAATTTAGAAAAATGAAGTCAGATTATCAGAAATCCGACTGGCATTTAATGAAATAGAGCTCATCGTCCATTTTTAAGAAGAGCAGAAATGGCAGTAAATCTAATAAAGCATCCTCTTAGTTGGTAACCGAACACCGTGCGTCGCCCAATAACGAAATAAAGAGCCATCCACTTTGATTTTGCTTATATAAATGCAGAGGTATTGTCTCTCAGTTAGGCGTAACCTAATTTGGGGCGCTGTGCTTACCCTATTAGAATGTTGGCTATATGGCAACGTAATCGCATTATTGGGAGGCACACACACGCCAGGCGGTCTAAGATGCGACTAACTAACCGAAATATCACATCAAAGCGGTAACATGTCTACGACGAAAACAAGACCGCCCTATTCCCAGTTCCTCAGTTATTCTAGGGTGCTTTGTGGACTACTAACCACGTTATTATGTTCATCCATTAAGTTGGAATAATCAGCTTCATTTGCTGCTCGCGCTACAAGAAAATTTTAATCGAGTTACAAGTGCATACGAGTTGCCAACTTATGAAAAATGACAGAGCCTCCTCGTGTTTTGTCTTCGTCGCCAACATCGACCCAGCGACCTCTGTAGTCGTTCCCCAACTAAACTAATTAAAGGCGATTGCCATCACAATAGCGGTAATCCATCGCCGATACAATAGACGCAAAGCCCAAGCTTTTGTGAACCGGTCGAACTCTAAGGAATTTTTTTAATGATTACATGCAATCATTAGTGGTTTTTTCAGGGCGCGGTTTTGTACCTCAAAATATTAATTTGTTACTTTTTATGAAAGCCTCAATTAATAACCGACAAAGTGTTCAAACGATTCCTCTAATAAACTCAAGATGGGCGTTTATTTATTTTTTTTTATCCAACTCGAAATTGAACCTTGATTACCAAACGCAATTAATTAAAGACTCAAGTTTTTGTGCGTTATCGCGACAATTTCACTTCGCGCCCTTGTCGAGATTCGTTACGCCCTTCGCGTTGGATTTTAAGGGCCATTTTTCTAATTATCAAAAATAAATAAGGAGTCGGGTATTAGATGAAACAGCACCTGTTTCCAGCAGGTTGAAATTAATGATGGTAAAAAATCTGGATGATATTTTGCAGGTAGCCGCGTTTCAAGGGTTCCGATACTAAGCACGCTATTTGTTCATTAGAACTAATTAACGAATCAAATGTGAAATTAAAATGAATGCAACAATGGGAACAATTGCTTTTATGATTCGTGGCAATGGTGAAAAAGAAGAATTGAAATCGACGATATTTCTCTATTAATCACGGACTTGAAAAAGATCGATAAAGGCTTTGTTGGAATTGACGCAAGACAACTTGAAATTTCTTAAAATGTATTTATTTCTTCTTTTTCTTCTTCTTCGGTTCCAATCCGCTTGAATATTCTGACGTTGTCAAACTGAACGAATGAATCTTCCTCTTCTGTGGTTGTTTAGTCGGCTCTCCATCTCTGAAAGCAATCTGCATTACCCACCTAATTATAAGTAGACATTCCTAATGATCGTACGCCTATCACTGACATTAAACTCCATTATTTCCATCATTAATATAAGAATTACTTTGAAAGCGGAAAAACAAAAACCACCTGCCATTAGCCCGTACAGAAAAAAACAGCGCGCTCGTAATTTATAATTCATTGTTTTCCAACCTAAATTGGATGTGAACGCAATAACGTATAAAAATGTAAAAAGTAATAAATCTAATAAAGCCGGTGGTGGGTTTTTTTACCTAACAACTTAACGATTAATCACGCGGATTCATTAATTACATTTATACATGATTATGAGTCGGTACGCCGTCGGAGAAGAGTTTTAAAGCAGTGCCGACAACCTACCGGATGAAAAACACCGCCGGTAAGTGGGAAGGACTGCCGTTTATGGCAACGACGCTACCGACGTAAAAATAATTAATATCTAATCTAGAAAGTAATTAGTGGCTACATCCATCAAAAATCAGGCGGCTCGCGAAAAAATTCCTCAATTGCCGGACCCGAGATTAAAGCCTCTGAAATTAAGCTGCCGCCTAAATGTGTCACCACTTTAGGAACTGCAGCCACCAATCCGACAGTTTTAGAACTGCAACGTGCGGAGCTGGAATTTATGCCGGCTTAGAGATAAAAGTAATATAAATTTAAGCTGCTGTCAAAATGTATCACCACTGGAGGACCCCCAGGCGATGCGAACAGATGTTCGATAAATAGTCTCGTTTCGGGTATTGACAGTGTATTATTAGATAACTCTAATAAGTGTGAAGCAACGGCAACGTTCTGATGTTAACTAGACGCAAATCGGCGCTTGGACTGAATTAATTCACACACATTATTATTATTATTATTATAGCGAATTTGCTTATCAATACTTGAGAGGTTAACCTCCTTGGAAAATCGGTGTATCAGTCTTAGAAAATCACTTGAAAATCGGGAAAAATCAATAAAACATTAGGGGCAATCAATAGGAAATCAGAGGAAATCATTAGGAAATCATGGGAAGCTGGACGAAATCACTAACACATTAGGGGAAATTATTAGAACATCAGGGGCCAATCAATAGGAAATCAGAGAAATTCAGACGAAATCACAAAGAAATGGGGGGAAGTTGGATGAAATCACAACAAAATCAGGGGAAGTTAGACGAAAACACACGGAAATCAGGGGAAGTTAGACGAAAATACAAGGAAATCAGGGGAAGTTAGACGAAAACAAAAGGGAATCAGGGGAAGTTTAAATTTAAATTATTGTAGCTCATTTATAATTGCTCAGATGTCAAAATGTCATAAAGTTTTTTGACTCAACTATTTTTCTGTAAGTCCGTTTTAAATATAGCAGCGAAAATCCCAAACAGCGTGTATGAATAATAATTCTAATTATCGAGAATATTGAAATGCAATGTTTATTTGCGAATTAACGAATTTATTCCTAGAAACCCACCAATTTATGTAAATTCGCGAGATTCTCTTATATCTTTTTTTTCCTTCTTACATTCAAAGAAAATTTATTGGATCAATTCCTGCTGTTGACAAATTATTAAAATTACAATTTTTTCCCAAACACCAAATTTTTACAAAAAATGCTGACGCGCGTTTGGATAGCAATGCTATCATCATCAGAGCGATGATTAAACAGTTTAAAAAAAAGTTTGGTGTTTGGGAAAAAAATTTCAGGAAAATCTACATTTTGTCATGCGTGATTATTTCTTTCAGAGTTTGAAAAATCGAAAAACACAAAATATGAAGTTATCTTGAAACTTTCTTTGCTAAATGTTAAATGACAATTAACTAGGTAGCCTTTAGAATTCAGTGGATCTCGCTTTTTTCGTGGGCCTAGCTTTCCAAGGCCTTCTTTGTTTCAGATTTGTATAACTATAGCGAGAAAAAAGCGAGGTAGACAGAATTCCGAGGGCCACCTATTTAGATAACTCTAATAAGTGTGAAGCAACGGCTCTTCTGATGTTAACTAGACGGAAATCGGCGCTTCGACTGAATTAATTTACACACACTATTATTATTATTATTATTATTGCAATTTTTCTTCTGGTAACGCGGACGCTTTTTGTTAAATATACGAGGTGCGATCGGAAAGTCACCGTTGGTGCGTGGAAAATTTAAAGTAGCCGAGAATGAAAGGTGGCAGGTTGATTTCGAACTCAAACACTCGCTAACGTCCCAGAAACAAATCGCGTTGGTAATGATTTCGCGGCTAGAAGTCAGTTGTATGCGTTTTGATTAATGCGGGGGTCATTATCGCGTTAAACCGGATCGAGTATGAATCGGTTCGGTTAATGCGTTCAGCCGCCACATGGCGCGAACACAAAGCGCTACTTTAAACACATAAATAACACCGTCGTTTTTTGCCCGTATCAAACTTTTGTTAAGCTCATTTTTCACGGGCAATTTGCGATAGCTGTTTGATGTTTTTGTTGGCGGTGGATAATCCAAACTCCATTGTCTATGCCAACGCACAAAAGCCAAGAAACGCATTGTTTGTCGTCGCTTTTATTTATTAAAGCGTCAGGAATTGCAGTAAGACGTCAAAGGGAGGATACAGGGTGTTGGCAAAAAAACGGGGCGCTTTGTACATTTGATATGTGCAGGTGTAACAGGTCTATAATGAATCCTTTATGTGCGATAATGGGAAACATTTCAAACCGTATTTCAAATTAACCTTAATAATGGGACATTTGTTCGAAAATGAGGAGACAATTTTCTCTATTGAAACGTACACAACTGACTGTTAGCTTCGGTTTATTATAGATTTGTTAAAGTGGCATAAAAATCACAGTAATGACGGCGATAGGACAATTACCATCACTAAAAAGACTTTTGGTTTGGTGTAATTCACCTTAATTGGCGAAAGTTTGCAACAACTTACCCGTGGATTGCTAATTTCCTATTCAGTTTTTTCGGTTGGATCTTCTCCACTTGGCCTCTGACAATTTTCGCAACACTGCTTGGGGTCTCCTTCAGGCCAAAACTCGTCACGTAGTGCCCAAGGTTGATGTCTCTGAAGTTAAACACCGACTTCATGTCGCCCGGGTATGTGTTGTAAAACCGCGACCACGACGTGTAAGCTGCAAAAAAAAACAAGAAGTGATAAAAAAGGGACCGCAGGGTCCAATTATTAAAAATTTTCGGAATTGCGGCGTCAAAAACGATCAAAATAGGAACTGTAGCGTCCAATTACCAACATTTTTCGTTGTCGAAAATTATCAAAATTCTTCAATTATCAATTTTTATCGAAACTGTGGCGGCAAAAACCATCAAAATGGGAACTGTAACGCACAATTATCAAAATTTTTCGAAATTGCGGCGTCAGAAATGATCAAAATGATTCAATTATTAATTTTTTTCAGAATTGTAGCGTCCAATTATCAAAATTTTTTGTTATCAAAAATTATCAAAATGATCCAATTATCAATTTTTTTCGTAAGTGCGGTGGCAGAAACGATCGAAATAAAACAGTATTTCTCAATTATCAAAGTTTTCTAAACCTTTGGCGGCAGAAACGATTGAAATGGGAACTGTAGCGTCCAATTATCAAAAGTTTCCGGAATTGAGGTGTTAAAAACGATCAAAATAGGAACTACAGCATCCAATTATCAAAAATTTTCGGAAATACGGCGTCAGAAATTATGAAAACAACTCAATTATCAATTTTTTATGGAACTGTGGCGACGAAAAATGAGCAAAATGGGAGGTATAAGGTCCAATTATCAATGTTTTTGGAACTGCGGGGTCCAAAACGATTAAGATAGGAACTGCGGCGGCCTATTATCAAAAGTTTTCGGAATTGCGGTGATAGAAACGATCCAATTATCAATTTTTTTTTCAGAACTGCGGAGTCAAAAACGATCAAAATAGAAACTGTAACTTTCAATTATCAAAATGTTTCGGAACTGCGGTGGTAAAAACGGTCAAAAAAGGAACTGTAGCGTCGGAAATGATCAAAATGATTAAATTATCAAATTTTTTCGAAACTGTGGAGGCAGAAAAAATCAAAATGGGAAGTGTAACGTCAAATTATCAATTTTTTTCGGAACTGCGGCATCAAAAATCTTCAAAATAGGAACTGTAGCATTATCCAATTATCAATGTTTTTCAGAGCTGCGTTGTCAGAAATGATCAAAATGATCCAATTATCAATTTTTTTGCCACTGTGACGGCAGAAACAATGAAAATGGGAACTGTAGCGTCCAATTATCAATTTTTTCTGAACTGGGGAGTCAAAAACTATCAAAATAGGAATTGTAGAATACAATAATCAAAATTTTCCAGAACTGTCAAAAATGATCAAAATAAGACAATTATCAATTTTTTCTGAACTGCGATGTTAAAAACTATCAAAATAGGAACTTTGGTGTGCAATTATCAAATTTTTTTGAAACTGTGGCGGCAGAAACAACCTAAATAAAAATCGAAACTGTAGCGTTTAAACTTAAGATATTTGAGTTTTTCCTAAAATTCTTCCCCGTTTCGTTTTAAACTTCGACTTCAACCATCAATAACCCCCTTAAGACCTCGCCCTACGCCCTCCACTCATAAAACGATACATTTAAGTCATACAAAACTGAGTTTAGATCCACAATAAGAATGAACGAGCTGTAGCACGGCGCCGGTAACCGAAACCGGCTGACCGTAACTGACGAGCGTCCATTTCACGTTGATCCGTTGACAAGTAAAAGTGCGTTTCTGTGTACGCACCACCGCGCCACTCGCACACTACAGTAATCAGTCAAATAGACGTCCATGTGATAAAATACGGACACTAATCAGTGGCGGAAATGATAGATTATTGAGACAATTAAAATCGGGTATTAATCACCGACTCGGGGACACTCACCAAAACAGGCTAATCGGCGGAGTTCCTTGTCTTTTAACAGAGCGGTTTCGTAGCGGCGTTGCAAGGCGGTGGCGGCTTGTTCTTTATCGGGTTCTTCCATCACGATGCTGAGGTGGTGGAGGAAATCGTCGGAGTGGCGCTCTTTCAAGCTAGAAAACGAAATTTTTGGGAACTGCAGCGTCTCCATTACTACTCACAAGACTTTGTGGCTTTGTAGGCGAGAAATGTACTCTTGTTCCTCGTGGGTGAGGAAAATCAACGCCGAACCTGATTTTCCCGCTCTTCCTGTTCGACCAACTCGGTGGAGGTAGTCTTGGTCCGTTTGGGGTCCTGTGTATTGAATGATACAGTCGGCCTCCGGGACGTCGACTCCTCGCGCCGCAACGTCCTGTCAAAAAATAAAATAAAAATTGGAGTGCCACAAGGATCTGTTCGGGGTCCTTTGTTATCGCCATAAGGAAACAAAGCGAAGCTCTGCATTATTCGAACGGAATTAAGTGGCATTATGCTCGGGGCACCTGATGAGATAACATTTTTGTCGAAAATGAACTAATATCCTTTGTGGCTTGAGCGGAGAAGGCACCAAACCACTCGCCATTATTCGTATCGGATAGTTAATTATCTGTGCCGATTAATGTTATTGGATTTCTTAAGTGGCCTGCTGTTAAATGACGGCTAGATCTCCTGCAGGTTTACAATCACACTCGTTTATCCATTCAACGGCCGAATTTAATTCCAGACACAAATTGTTCAACGAAATGTATATCATTCTATACTAAAAGAACGCACTTAACATTTTTCCAATGACTACAAAACGTACACATTCTTCTCTCTGCGGGTGACGCTCACTTCTTCAGGAGGCATTGTTGCCAACGGTCAGTAGCTCCAACATAAAAGAATCTAATTCGATGAGGAAACAACAGTCATGCTTCGAACCCTTTTTTCGGGAAACGAAGAATTCGGAACTGTAGCGTCTGGAATTAATAAGACCGAACAAACGAGAGTTTAAATGTTCGCATTCCGTTCGGTAGTCGTTTTCTGTACAATGCCATTCACACAACGAATTATCTAACACCTTGATCTCGATATTAGACGTAACAGGCACAGCGGGAGCCAACACTCGACGATTGCGTCCATCAAAACACTATTAGATTTTTCCTTACCAATAAAAACTTCAATTCCATAACATTGTAAGCGGATGGTTATCAAATCTACCATAATAGTTTAGCTAATATTAGTTTTTTCCATTTCGAAATTACTAGTCACAATGAGCTCTTTCAAAGTGTACAACTCATCAAATGTCATTTGAATTTGATCATGGGAATAAACATCAAATGCTTCATGCATTTCACTCTTTGTGTGGACGTCATCTCGATGATTTTACAGTTCTTACGCCACAGTTCGGCGGAAAAGAATTTTATTCGAAAAAAATTGCTCATGAAAACGAAAACCAACAATGTATTATGTATTAAATTATGAAAATTTATGTGTCAATATCTAAATTTTCCTTATTTTTTAAACTTATGATGATCACACAACTTACCGTGCACAGAAGAACTCCCTTTTTCGCCGCCCTGAATCTCTTGAAAATATCTTTCCTCTGTCCCTGGTCCATCGACCCATGCAGCTTGAAAAACTCAGTTTCGAGAACAATCTCTTCTTCATCTCCGCTATCTTCAAAGTCTTCGTTGTCAAGAATTGCAACATCTCCAATTTTCAATTTCCCTCGGTTCTTCGGCATCTTCCTCAAGTAGTTGGTGAAGAGCTCGTGATGGTAATCGACCATCTGACTCGTGGCCATGAACACAAACACTTTGTGTTTGGCTTTGGCTAACAAAACAGCTGACAAAGTAAACAGTCGGTGTTTAGCGTACGTCACTATGAACTCCTGGGTGACGGTGTTGGGAATTACCATATGGTCTGGATTAACATTAGGGGAGTCCTCAAGGCTGTCTACATAAACGTGGTCTTTCATGGTAAAATCGGCTAATTCCGCTATCCCTTTGGTGAGGGTGGCGGAGAGAAGGATTGTTTGACGCGTCTTGCTGCCAGGATCCCGAAGAGGAGGAAGATCTGTTTCTTCGTCTTGTTGTTTAGCTTCTTGCCCTCTTCCTTTTAGCATCTCCATGGGGTTATACTCCGCGTTACTCTTCGCCCTATCCACTTCCTCCACAATCTTGACAATATCCTTCTTGAAACCCATGTCTAGAAGACGATCGGCTTCGTCCAACACCAAACATCTAACATTGTCACTTTTAAGAGCCGACGTGTGTAAAATATGATCCAAAAGACGACCTGGAGTACCAATAAGCACGTGGACTCCTTTTCTCAATCGATCTTTCTCGGTTTTGCGGTTTTCGCCGCCACAAAGATGGCTCACTACGATCCATTGGAAAGTCTAAATTAGAAAAATTGATTTTTGAGGAGAAATGGTAATGACTAATAAGAGTAGTTACGTTAATTTTGGTGAAGAGTTCGTGGGTTTGGAGTGCTAGTTCGCGGGTTGGTACCACGATGATGGCTTGGGTGCCGTCTTGGCGTTGGAGGCGAGGGGTGATGCTCTGGAGGGCGTCGATTATGGGGGCGGCGTAGGCGAGGGTTTTGCCCGACCCGGTTTGAGAGCGAATCTGGAAAAATCGCGTGCCATAATTCCGGTAGTTATTTGTTCGTTTTTGGAACTGTTCGTTTTTTTTGTTTTTAATGCTATAATTTCGACGTAATTTTCAAACTTTGTGCAATGGTACTTTTTTGTATCTTTGTTAAGAGCGCCAAATTTGAAAATCTGGACAAAATAACTAAAAATTTTGCGTACTTTTTAAATTGTTCTAGCGCTAAAATTTTTTTTTCGTTTATAATGTTATAATTCCTGCATTTTTCACGGGATAAGTATGAAATTTGGTAAGATGGCACATTTTTGTCGCTTTATTAAGAGTACCAAATTTGAAAATCAGGGAAAGATAACGAGATAAACTACAAAATTTTGAAACTGTTCTAGTCCCAAAAATTTCAATTTTTTTTTTCATCCTTAGTGCCATAATTCCGGCATATGTTTGTGTCCGATAAGTCTGAAACTTGGTTTTATAGTACTTTTTTGTGTCTACGTTGAGAGCGCGAAATTTGAAAATCAGGACAAAACTACTAAAAATTCTGCGATATTTTGAAATTGTTCTGATATCAAAAATGTAATTTTTTTCGTTTTTAATGCTATATCTCCGATATTTCTCATACGATAAGTTTGAAACTTTATGTAATGCAACTTTTGTGCCTCTATGTTAAAAGCACCAAACTTCAAAAGCAGGGCCAAATAACAAAAAAAAACTGTAATTTTTTTAAATTGTTGTGGTACCAAAAATCTAATTTTTTTTTCATTTAGGATGTGATAAATTCGACATTCTTCAATGGATAAGTTTGAAAATTTGTAAAATAGTACATTTTTGTCTTTTTGAAAATCAGAGAGAAATAACTAAAAACATTGCAAAATTTTTAAACTGTTCTGGCACCAAAAATTTTGATATTTTTTTCATGTTTAGTCCTATAATTCCCGCATCTTTGAGTCGATAAATGTGAACCTTCGTGTGATGTTACTGTTTTGTGTCTTTGCGACAAGCGCCAAATTTGAAAATCAGGGTGAAATAACTAAAAAAATTGCGAAATTTTGAAATTTTTAGCCACCAAAAGTTTCGATATTTTTTCATTTTAATGCTATAATTCCCAGATCTCTCAGTAAATAAGTCTGAAACTTTGTGAGCTGGGAACTTATCCTCGCTTTGTTAGGAGCGGGAAATTTGAAAATCAGAGAGAAATAACTAAAAATACAGCGAAATTTTGAAACTTTACTGGTACCATTTCTTTTTATTGCTATAATTTTGGAATCTCTCAGTCGATAAGTCTGAAATTTGGTGATATAGTATCTTTTTGTCTTTTTGGTAAAAGCGCGAAATTTAAAAATCAGGCCGAAATCAATAAAAAGACTGGGAAAAATTTCGATTTTAAATTCGATCTGTGTACTAGCTACTAATATTTACAGAACTACCAAACTAACAATCAAAAACTACCTAACTCTACTTCATTTACTCACTAAAACATTTTTTCCTGCCAAAACTTCAGGAATCGATTTTTCCTGCACTTTCGTCAAAGTCGTGAATCCATTCTTCTCCAAATTAGACACCACATGTCTATGTATCCCCAAATCGCTAAATTTTTTCTCATTACTAAAAACCTTCTCGACCACCGATTTCCCTGTCCTAGCACCAACATAAACATCTTTCCGCTTCACAGAAAACAACCCATGGACAGCCCCCTTATTATCAAAATTCTTATCAATCTTCTCCCCTGGATTCTCAGCCTGTTGTGCCTTCGCTGCTAATTTATCTTTCTTCTGTTTCCTCTTAACATAACCCGACGAAGCCCCAACGATCTGACGTGGTTCTGTCGTAACCTCACTTTTTTCAGCTGTCTGTTTTGGTTGTTTTTCCTGTTGTGGCTTTTTCGCTGGAACTTTTTTACGAGCAAAGACTTTCCCTGATTGTTTCGAACCTTTCGTCCACGCGAAATCAAACGACGTCATTGTTTTTTGCAATTTATATTAAACCAAAAATCATTGAAAATAGAGTAAAAGTAGGATTAAATAGTGGGGCGAAGCTCGGGGGGCACTGACACACCACTGACCCACTCGTGGGGCTATTTTTCACTTTGTTTTAATGCGATTCTTGTTGATTCAGAGAGTTAGGTTAGGAGCGCACGTGTGGTTCAATGACAGTTGGTGCGCGTCGTTGGTTCGAACGCGCATCTCGTTGGTTATAATGTCTAATGAAGTGGAGGCGAAATAATTGAATTCCTAGTAAAATTATGGTTGACGTCAGTTTTGTTTTTTTATATCAACTTCGGGAAAATTATAAGAAAAGTGGGAAAGTAGGGTGAATGCGCCTAGATTGTCTCATTTACTTGGGAGATGAATTAAAAAAAATATATCGGTGTAACTGTTCTTTTGAGAATTGGGGGTCAGAAAACCGCCCCCTCGAAATACATTAGGTGGTGCAGCGTTACGCCGTTCCGGTCCCGAAGAGAAGCAACTAAAAGTTTCCAACTGTACGTATTTTCCATTTGGACTAAATCCAATTTTTAGGCGTCCATTATTCAAATGCGGAGATTTATAGGCGACGCGCGGATATAAATCCACTGAAAATACGAGAAAATGGTTTGACTCGATGCTAATTTATTACCGCAACGCTTGGGTGCCAACCAAATTGTTACAAAACTCGAAGCGAACTCACAAAGACATGAACGTTGCCGATTTCGGTTTACTACCGATTCTTTCATTCGGGATTTATAAGGTATCGGTTTTTGTGTTCTTGAAACGGACACAAATAAACTCTATTGGAACTCTATTGGTTTTCATGACGCCGGAGTCTTTGATGCATTGACCAAATAGAGAAATGGGGGATTGTTTTCCGGGTTTTACTGCACAAGTTTTCATACGTCGGGGAGTTGAAGTGGAGACTAGCTTATATGGGTTTATGTTGGTAGCACTGTCTCCAACATGGAAACGAAAACCAACAATGTGTTTTGGAACACCCCAAAAAGAAGTCAAGCTTTAATCATTGTAGGTTGAATTATTTACATTTTGAAAATTTATGTTTCAATAAGTAATGGAATTTTTTTAAATTTTTTTGTTTTTTGGATGGTTTAACTGGTTAAAATTCTATAACTGACAACAGAATATTTGCTGTGAAAAGCATTTATGTTATACAGCTTTAAAACCAAGTCAACTCGGTAAAAAAATTCAAATAACGTAGCCGCAAAATTAACGCAAACTTTAAAAAACTTTTTTTTAATATGTACATGCATTTTAAAGCTATTTTGACAATTTGATATCAATTTTTTTTTACAAAATTAACACTTGATGCAAAACAGTTTCAAAAAAAAGTTGACTTTTCTAAAAAAAGAGGTGCCTTAGAATACATTGTTGGTTTTTTGTTTTTATGAGCAATTCTTTTCAAATAAAATTCTCTTCCCCCGAACTGTGAGAGCTACCAACATACACACTAGATAATAAGAAGTAGCGGTTATCATTGTCAATCATTGTTTGTGTTTGTGGGTTTAGATTGTCTCTATTTTTCGTTTTACACAAAGGCCGCCTAATATAAAAGCCTGACAAAGCTAAAACTTGTATCCTTTATTGTAGTTTATGTTGAGTAGAGTCATAAGTTGCCTTTTAAACATGGTAGGACGGCAGCCATCGAGCTATTGTTTGAGAATGATAAGCACAATTCCAAAAACGGTTCTCTTTAAACTTTAAATAGACGTGTAAACACGTATAAATCAATCTTCTATTCAAACTTTCCGTCGTCAGCTCGAAAATATAAGGGGAACAAGCCGAATACACTTCAATTAATTTATGAATTTAAATTTCGATATGATAAATTACTCGGAGCCATTTGAAATTCAAATAAATGTTTAGAGGAACAACAATGGGGCTAATGGGGGCTTTGGAGCATGCGCGCCACATGACACTTTCCAACTGTCTCGTGTATTTCCCCAAATTTTTCGTAGGAACCCATCATCAGCGAGCGCCCTCTGGCTCTATGTTTGCATAGAAAGAGCACTGTTGCATGGTCCGTTGGCATTCTATTGTAGTTTATAACGTATTTGTCATGATTTCCATTTAATATTTAATAATGTGTACTAATAATGACATGTTTACTCTGCGGTAATCACCGGAAGTACCGATCACGGCGTATGATTAAATTACCTAAATATCTACACCGCAGAACGGTACTCGCTTTTCGACTCTTTTGTGATAGTACCATACTGGCTTTTATCGCTTGCACGCAAATGATCACCTGTCGACTTTTTCAGACAGATGGAAAAGGCTACGGAAAATAACTGAAACGTCCCGCCGAAATTTGAAAGTAACTGCAACTTGGCAACTTTTTCTGACAAGACTGATTAAGATGCAGGCGCTTGGCGTGAAACTTTAGTTTTCCATAAAAGAATCGGTTCAGGTGTGTTCGGCGACGGAAAGTTTGCCTCGAATTGAATTATCCAATATCTGGTAATGAATACGTATAAAGGGAGCAGAAGCTCTAATAACTAGGCGAGTTTCGATTCGTATTGCCTTGATTAACTCAACAGGAACTTTGTTAATTACGATTGAAGGTGCAGGCGTTATCGCGCTATGCGATAAACCAATTAAAACCAACCGAATACATTTCAATTTGTGACTATAAGTTTACTTGGAACTTAATTGAATTTCCTTTGGGGTCCTTTGTAAATGATGTAAAGCGAACTCTTTGAAAATAACACAAGACGAGGAGTTTAGAACATTTAATTTGCAACGTGGGGGTGACTTAACAGTATCAATCACTCAGTCGACAGGAGCCATTCCGATTCGCCACGGCAAAGTCCCTAATGGACAGCTAATGCGCCACTAATTCCCGAAATCCCGCACAAACATCACCAATGAATTTTCTGGAGTAGACGATGGTCATTGATTTGAGGGCGCGTGCGGCCGCTGTTGCGGATTATCGCCATTTAATGGAAAAAGAGCTCTGGAAGCGTGGAGAATCGCCGATTCTATAATACTGACAAATGGCCTGGAAATTCGTATACATTTTTAAGTGTAATTTTTTTTCAAAATAACCATTTCAGTCCTTTCGCACGTTCGAAAAAGTGTAAGTTTTAGATCCCATTTCATAGCCCGTCAAGAATATCATAGTATTTCTCGAAATATTATTCTCGTTGGAAATTTTATTGCAAGCGTATGTTTTCAGAATATGGCTTAGGCTAAAAAATATACGCATAAAAATATAAACACAAGGGAATCAGGGGAAGTTAGACGAAAACACAAAGGAATCAGGAGATGTTGGAGGAAATTACTAAAAAAATCAGAGGAAATTATAAAAGTATAAGGGGCAAATCAATGGGAATTCAAAGGACATTACTAGGAAATCAAAGAAATTCAGACGAAAGCACAAGGAAATCAAAGGAACTTGGACGAAAACACAAGAAAATCAGGGGAAGTTAGACGAAATTACTAAAAAATCGGAGGAAATTATTAGAGCATCAGGAGCAAATCAATGGGAAATCAAAGAACATTCCTACTAGGAAATTGGAGAAATTCAGACAAAAGCACAAGGAAATCAAAAGAACTTGGACTAAGTCACAAGAAAATCAGGGAAGGTTAGACGAAATCACTAAAAAATCAGAGTAAATTATTAGAGCCTTAGGGGAAAATCAATAGGAAATCAGAGGACATTACTAGGAAATTAGAGGAATTCAGACTAAATCACAAGGAAATTAGGGGAATTTGGACCAAATCACAAGAAAATCAGGGAAAGTTAGACGAAAACACAAGGAGATCAGGGGGACTTGGACGAAATCACAAACAAAGAAATCAGGGGAAATTAAACGAAAACACAAGGAAATCAGGGGTATTAGACGAAAACACAAAGAAATTAGGGGAAGATGTTAGATGAAAACACAAAGAAATCTGGGGAAGTTAGACGAAATCACTAAACAATCAGAGGAAATTATAAGAGCATTAGGGGCAAATCAATGGGAAATCAAAGGACATTACTAGGAAATCAGAGACATTCAGACGAAAGAACAAGGAAATCAAAGGAACTTGGACGAAATCATAAGAAAATCAGGGGAAGTTAGACGAAAACACAAGGAAATCAGGGGAAGTTAGACGAAATCACTAAATAATCAGAGTAAATTATTATGGGCAAATCAATAGGAAATCAGAGAACATTATTAGGAAATTAGAGGAATTCAGACCGAATCACAAGGAAATCAGGGGAACTTGGACGAAATCGCAAGAAAATCAGGGGAAGTATGACGAAAACGCAAGGAAACCAGGAGAAGTTAGACGAAAACACGAAGAAATCACGGAAAGCAAGACGAAAACACGAGGAAACCCGGGGAAGTTAAGTTTAGCCATTTTTGAAAAGTATTACACCTGGTCAATAACAATTTATGAATGAATAAACTTAAACAAGCGGGTCGTTTCTAAACAATGGTGTCCAAAATTTAAATTATTGTAGCTCATTTATAATTGATCAAATCTCAAAATGTCTTAAAATTAATAGCGAAGCCCGTTGGTTCTTTAGTTTTTTTTAACATTTTTTCATTCTAAAATTTTCAGGAAAATTTATATTTTGCCATGCGTAATTATTTCATCAAAGCTTAAAAAAATCCAAACACTCAAAACAAATATGAAGTTATCTTAAAACTTTCTTTGATAAATGTTAAACGACAAAATACAACTAACTAGATGGCCCTCGAAATTCTGTGGATCTCGATTTTTCGTAGACTCAGACTGTCAAATGGGCTGGAAATTCCTATTGATTTTTGAGTGTAGTTTTTTTTTTAAATAACCGTCGCAGTCCCCTCGCACGTTCGAAAAAGTGCAAGCTCATGATCCCATCACGTTAAACTTCATTATTTTATGTTTAGAAAGTTCATAATACCCCCATCAGTACATAACCGGCTGCTGTGGTTCGAGTGCCCCAAAGGAAGTGTCCCATCACTGCATTTATGATACTCAAGCACCATGAAAAATAATTAATTGTGCTTCAAAAACCCACTTTTATATTGTAAATGTTTTCGCATTCATAAATTTCCATCGTCATCGCGCATTGTTACAATAAAACTACATGGAAGGGCTCTTTTTTTCCGATTCGTCACGACACGAAAGTTTTTTTTTCACAAATGTTACGCAATTAGATTACATTTTAACTTGGGGTTGGCTGACGACAAATTTAAAAACTCTCTAACTAGTGTTTTAAAAGTTAGCGTCCGACGTTTTAACAAATTACGCTTTCGTTTCTTTTCATTTCTTTTTAAAAGCGCGTTCAAGTAGATACATTAAAGGGCTTCTACACCGCACTCGGCAAAGTTTAGAGCTTTTTAAAACGTAATTCGATAAAGTGTATTAGCTTTTGGGATTCTTTTTTGAAGGGAAATTACTTTGCCAACATAATTTTACGAGTTGCGAGTTTATTGATGAGAAACAGCGGTTGGTGGGGCTGTGAACGCCGCTTTAGATGGAACTATTTAACTAGCAACGAGCTAATCGGTCCAAAACGCCGTCATCACGATGATTCAGTCCGAGGACGCATTGGGGATTTTTATTATAGGAAGCAGGGTATAGATAATGCTATTAGCATTCATTCGCTTTATGGCCCATGCATAAAAGTTTCCGCAGTCGGGGAAATGTCCGTAATGCGCTGCAGTTTCCAACATTATTCGCTTCGAAAACAAATCATCGACGACGACAATAAAATTTTATATTGGGTACCTGCCTACTGGCGATGATGAACACATTCAGTTGCGCGATTTTTCATTTGTGATGATGATGAGAATACGGTGGTAATGATGATTTTTCAACGGAATTATGAGCGAATTTATGAGGCGAAATGTAATTGGGGAGTAAAGTGGATCGGCATTGTTTACACAGTTTTCAGCAGGAAATTGCAGGGAATTTCATATGAAAGATAATAATGGGCGCATCTCCCGCTTTTTCTGTATTTTTATACTCTTTGGATGAGTCTAACTTTTTTTGGTTTCACGTTCAGGTTTGCCAATGTTTTTTATCTTTAATTTGCTAGATCTTATGGGAATTTAAAAAAAATTGAAACTTCTAAGCTTTTAAGTCTAATTTGCGACATTTTGCAATACTCCAGATTATTTCAAGATTGCAAAGTCAAATTTTTAGTATTTTAACAACATTTTAGAGTCAGAATTTGTACGTTGCTTTAAATCATTTCTACGTTTTGACCATGTTTCAGCTTATTTTTTAACTTTGTGGTTTAATTTACAAAATTTTGGCAATGTTTCACATCATTTTACATTTCAAAATCAAAATTTTGTGTTTTTTTTCAATTTTTTTGGAGTCAGATTTTCAACATTTTTGTAGTTATTCAGATTATTTCAAAAATTGATTGTCAGGTTTTAAGTAATTTAAACTTACTTTAACGTTTTAGGCTCAAAGTTTTAACATTTTTGCAATGTTTTAAAACATTTGAACATTTTAAAGTCACTTTTGAATATGCTTAAGCTTATTTTTAAAGTTTTTAATCAAATCTACATAGTTTTAGGAATGTTTCAATCAATTTACATTTTGAAGCATCTGCGTCTTTTGCTTAGAATTTTGAAATTTTTTGCAGTTTATAAATGAGTATATAAATTTTATCGCTGCAGCATTACTACAACCAAAAATACATTTCTTTTATAGAAATCTGAATTTTTGGGTTAGCCTTAAAAAAATAAAATCTGCGTCTTTTGTTCCAGAATTTTGAAATTTGATATAGTTAATAAATGAGATAAGAGTAGCAATCTTTTCAAATTACATTACTGTAGCATAACTACTACCAAAAATCCATTTTTTTTTTAGAAAATTGAATCTTTCGGGTTTGTTTTTAAAATAAAAATTTCTAAAATCTGCGTCTTTTGATTTAAAATTTTGAAATTTTGTACAGTTAATAAAAAAAATTTATCGTTGTAGTGTTACTACAACTAAAAATACAATTTTTTTGTATAGAATTTTGAAACTTTTGGATATGCCTTAAAATAAAAATTTCTAAAATTTGCGCTTTTTGCTGAAGAAGTTTATAATTTGGTATCGTTAATAAATGAGTTAAAAATAGCAACTTCTCAAAATTTCATCGCTGTAGTGCCAACACAACCAAAATTACAATTTTTTTGTATTGAATTTTGAAACTTTTTGATTTGCCTATAAAAAAATCTATAATTTGCGTCTTTTGCCGCCGAATTTTGAAATTTGGTATAGTTAATAAATGAGTTAAGAGTAACAATCTCCCCAAATTTTATCGCTGTGGCGTTACTACAACCAAAAATACATTTTCTTTACAGAAATTTTAAACTTTTGGGTTTGCTTTTAAAATAAAAATTTCAAAAATCTGCGTTTTTTCAGAATTTCAGAATTCAGAATTTTTGAAATTTTGTACTGTTATTAAACGTGTTAAAAGTAGCTCCCTATTCAAATTTCATCGCTGTAGTGTTACTACAACCAAAAATACAATTTTTTTGTAAACAATTTTGAAACTTTTGGGTTTGTCTTAAAATAAAAAGTTTTAAAATTTGCGTTTTTAGCTCAAAAAGTTTATAATTTGGTACAGTTAAAAATTTTATTTATTATTAAAAATAACAACTTTACCTAATTTCGTCGCTGTAGTGCTAACACAACCAAAATAACAATTTTTTTGTATGGAGTTTTGAAACTTTTGGATTTAGAAATTTCTAGAATTTGCGTTTTTTGCTCAAGAATTTTATAATTTGGTACAGTTAATAAATGTGTTAAAAGTAGCAACCCTACCAAATTTCAAAAATACCTTTTTTTTGTATAAAATTTTGAAACTTTTGAGTTTGCCTTAAAAATACAAATTTCTAAATTCTGTGTTTTTTTCCCCAGAATTTTGAAGTTTGGTAAAATTAATAAATGAGTTAAAAGTAGCAACCTCTTTAAATTTCATCGCTGTGGAGTTAACACAAGCAAAGATAATTTTTTTTATAGTTTTGAAATCTTTGAGTTCACTTTTAAAATATATAAGATTTTCTAAAATCTGCAGTTTTTGCGCCAGGATTTTGTGGTTTTTTAGTCAGAAGAAGAATTTCGAAACTTAAAAACCATATTTTTTACATTATTACAAAAAAATTATGAACACTTGAACGTTTTAAAATTGATTTTTTTTATTTATGTTTTGTTCTAGATTTTAAAAATTTTACGAATTTGTGATACTTAACTATCTCACTTGATAGTCATAATTTTGAGCATTTTCACTTATTCAATTTTGTTTAGGTGTAGATGCAGATTTTCAAAACTAAACTACTGACTAAACTCCAGATTTGTTTGGTACACTTAGAATTATTTCTAAAATTTGCTTAGTATTCTTGAGATACTTGTTAGTTTTTTTGCTGTAATTTCCTTAAAATCCGCCCTGCAGAAAATAAATTAAATATTTCCCCTTTGTGCGTGTTCACTTTCGCTGCAGTCTCCTTTCGTTCGAAACAGTGTAATTCCCGTAATAAAATGAGTTTGTGCTTAATTTCATGGGCGTGTATATAAATGACAGGTAGTCCCGATGGAACGTCTGGGATTGGTTCGTGGAGAGACGCTGTGAAGCTATGAACGGCTCTATTGGTCGTTAGCAGTACTTACACGCTCTACCAGCTCCGCCAATTCACTCCGGGACTTACCTTAGACCGGAATCCGGGCACTGAGGAACAGAGCGCACGACGCAACACAGAAACCCGCAAAAAAACTAAGTGCGACTAATGTAGAGTATGTGTAATACAGTCGAACCTCGATATCGTGTATAATAAGGCCTGTCATGTTTCAGCTACTGGTTGCGTGTTCGCGTTTAAATACATTTTAATTGGCCCTCGAGAATAAAAATAACGAATTCTATTTAAGTAATTATGGACATGACGGCTCGTCATGTTCGGTTTTTAAATCTGTTCAAATTATATACATCATCGCGAGCTTCATACGTGTAGAATACGCCTAATTTCAGGTCATACACGTCAAATATGAAAAGCGGCAAGTTGAAAACCACTAATTTAAAAATGTGGTGCACACCGAATCAAATTATCTCGACGGAATGAAGACGTGCTTTGTATAATTGCAGACCATGAAAAGACATTGTGTTTTATACTCTTATGGGATGACAATAGCAGAATTAGCTTTTACCACGATAATGTGTTCGTGGAAGAAGGAGGTAAACGGCTAATGATCGCGTAATAACTGCTTGTTAACAGTAACGAGGCTAATTGTTGGGGGATTGGCAGATAGAGATATACAGGATGACTCGGACATGTTGGACCTATACAGTTAATAAAAAAAACTTTTTTACACTTTTTAACAGTTTTAGAATTATTACAACATTTTATCTAAAATCTTCAAACACTGATTTTCAACATCTTGACAAAGTTTCATTTCAGCGTTTGAATATCAGTTTTCTGGTATTTTTACACCCGTTAGAGAATTTCAAAAAAATTTTCTCAATGCTTCAGATTATCTGAGCTTTTCAAGGACAGATTTCTGACATTTTTACAGTGGTTTAGGTTATTTTAAACTCAGATTTTCAACGTTTTGGCAATGTTTTAGGTAGCTACAAAATTATAAAGTCAGGTTTCTTAAAATTTTACCCCGTTTTAGATCATTTCAAAACTACAGATCAGATTTTAAAGATTTTACCAATGCTTCAGATTATTTGAGCGTTGTAAAATCACATTTTCACAATACCCCAGAAGTTTGTTTTTAAGATTTTTGCATGCTTCAGATCATTTCCATGTTTTAAAGTCAGATTTTCAATATTTTGACAGTGTTTCAGATCACCTGAGCTTTTGAAAGTTAGATTTCTGACATTTTTACAATATTTAGCTCATTTTAAAGTACGTTTTTTATTTTTTTAGCTACGAATTAGATAGTTACAAAACTTTGAAGTCTAATTCCTTAAGTTTTCTTAATTTTTCAGATTATTTGAAAACTTTTGGGCAGATTTTCAACATTTTAACAATATTTCAGATTATCTGAGCTTCTGAACGTCAGATTTCCGATATTTTTACAATGCTTCAGGTTAATTCAAAGTCAGATTTTTTACGTTTTAGTAATGATTTCGATAATTACAAAATTTAAAAGTCACATTTTTAATATTTTAACAGTGCTTCAGATCATCTGAGGTTTTGAAAGACAGATTTCTGACATTTTTACAATGCTTTAGCTCTTTTTAAAGTACGATTTTCATTCTTTTTGCAACGAATTAGACAGTTACAAAATTTTGAAGTGCGAATCTTTAAGTTTTCTTAATTTTTCAGATTATTTCAAAACTTTTGGACAGATTTTCAACATTTTAATAATATTTCTGATTATCTGAGCTTCTAAAGTCAGATTTCCGACATTTTTATAATGTTTTAGGTTAATTTAAAGTCAGATTTTTAACGTTTTTTAGTAATGATTTATATAATTACAAAATTTAAAGTCAGATTTTTAATATTTTATCAGTGCTTCAGATCATCTGGGCTTTTGAAAGGCAGATTTCTGACATTTCTACAAGTGCGATTTTTATTCTTTTAGCAACGATTTAGATAATTACAATGCTTTGAAATCAGGTTTCTAGACTTTCTGTAATTTTTCAGAATATTACAAAACTTTTGGACAGATTTTTAACATTTTTATAACGTTTCAGATTATCGGAGCTTTTAAAAGTCAGATTTTTGGTATTTTTTAACAGTCTAGGTAACTTTGAAGACAGATTTTAAACGTCGTTTTAGAAAATTACAAAATTTCAATACCAGATTCTGATTATTTTAGGGATGTTTTAAATCATCTGCACTTTTAAAAGTCAGATTTCTGACATTTTTTTAATGCTTCAGATCATTTTAAAGTCAGATTTTTAACGTGTTGTCAATGACTTAGAAAACTACAAAAATTTACAGTCAGATTTCTTTAGTTTTTACATCGTTTCAGATCATTTCAAAACTTTAGGTCAGATTTTTAACATTTTAAGAATGCTTCAGATCATTTTAATGTTTTAAAGACAGATTTTTAATATTTTAACAATGCTTTAGATCATCGAACTTTTAATAGTCTAATTTCTGCCATTTTCATAATAATCCAGGTAATTTTAAAGTGTCTTTAATTGTTTTGAAGTGCTTTGTTAATTTTTTTCAGTTTTGTGTGACTGAATTTTAGTATTTGTCAAACAAAGTGACAGTCGGAAAGATTTAAATAAATTGAAGAGAAATTCAAGACCTGTCACATAATACGTTAGCATATGGGCACCCATTGAAATCCATGCAAATTAAAATTTGTCGATAAAATCAGTGAATTTGATGAAGAGAAATTTAAATGCACCCCTTAATGTATCCATTAGCTCCGCAGCATCGTTAGTATTCCATTACAAGAGTTCGAAATTAAAAAACCCAATTTAGCCGATTACAACGAAATAAAGCTCAAAATTACACAGCCGCTTTGAAATGAGCATATGAGCCGATCGTTTAGATAACGTTGTCGATAAGAGTAAAATCTAAAGCTCACAACAACACCGAGTGAAAAGTGGAAGCTTGATAAGTAGCTTATCGGCCACAATCTCCCTTCGAAAACCGCCCTATATACGCACATCCACTCAATCTCGGCTTTCATCCTTACACAAAAGTAAGATAATGTGTTATTGGGCACTGATCCCCTAACACAAAGCAAGGCACAGCGCCGCTTACTGAATTGTGTTGTTTTGAAAATTTGATAGAGGGATGAAAGCTTTACAATGGAAGCAATAAATTCACAGTAACCTTAATAAATTGATAGAAAACTACAAGTTGCAATGCGACAAGAATCATTCGTTTCATACGCGCCGCCCCCTGGAATCCAGGATAGCGTAAAGTATGAATATATAAAGTGTGTATCTCGGAAACGCTTTTAGAATTAAAGCTAAATATTTATGGGGCGCTGCAAATCGGCTGCTTTTATATTACTTATACAGTAAAACTGAGCTATAAAAGCTCTCTAAAGCTCCGCGCGCCGGAAGCTGCTCTGTATACTTTACACTCCTCGGTTCTGTGTAATAGAAGATAATGTTTATAAATATGCATGTGTAAATGTAAGGCTTTAAGTGAACCCCACACCTTCGCCTGCTGAGAATACGTAAAAACCACCCCGATCTCGCTTTGCCGCCCTAAGCTTTCAGCGAAAATTCAAAATGAAAATCTGAAAACTGACCCGAAAAAACCACCACACGTGGCACATTTTAATTTTTTTAACTGTTTTTAATCATTTTCCATAATAAATTACACTTTAAATTTAAGTTCCGGAATTTTCAAATTTCAATATCTCCGGAACTATGACAAAAAATGTGGTTTTAAATTTTTCGTAAAAGTTATGTATCTCAATTTGATTCGGTGGATTTATCACTTATTGGTGGAGCAAATTTAAACTATTGGTGCTCTTTTTACGCAGAATTTTCCGCAGAATCCAAAACTGGGCGATATATTTACCTAGTCAATAAATCACCGAATTAGAAGCGTTTAAAGTTGCGGATAGTGAATTTTTAGTTCCGAAATGTTTAGAACTCGATATTTCCGAAACTATAAGACAGAACAAAAGAGGGATCGCCGTTTTTCTCACGCTTTTTTACATCCGGTCTTAACTTAAATTTAAAAATAAAAAAAAAATTACTTTAAGAGATTTTTTTATCAATTTTTGAACCTAAATACCCCGGGCATATATAAAGTTTTTTCATAAATTTTTATCATTGTTTTCTTTGCTCTTCAGCCGATAAGAATTATACCGGGTGTTTTAAAAATACATGTACAAAAAAAGTGTAGTAATTTCTTGTCGCAAATCGAGCCTATACAGGATGTCCCAGAACTCGCGCCCCATAGAGCAAGGAAGAGTGCCGACAGCAATACAGATGGTAAATTTCACAACAAAAATTGACTAAGTTTAATAGTATTCAAGCACTGATAAAAAGTTAACAATCAATCCCGAAAGCTTATTCGAGAAGTGGAGTAAAATTCCATCCTAATTTCCTAGGCAACGAGAGTCTTATATTCATCTGACCAATGGATGATAGTATGTGTCCATAGTTACCAATTTTCAAATTCTGTTCAGCTTCAGGATTGGCTACAGTTTTTTTGTCTTATCTTGGTTATTTTTTGAGTTAAAAAATTTATAGTTTTGAAATTTTGGTTTAGAATTGTTGCCTCCATAAGCCCTTTTTCTCTGGGGCGCATGTTCTTGGACACCCTGTATGTCTTTAGAGAAAAAGTTTTAATAAACGTCTTTTTGTTTTCTATGTAAAATTACACAAAAATTTCAATAAATTTGCTTGTGCGCCACTGAGTTTAAAAGTTAACAAACTCGAGTTGCTGGTTGCTTAGGAACCAAGTCATTCCAGGTGCGTTTTTTGCCAGTGGTATAGAAATATCTTGGATTGGGGTTAAATTTATCTTGTCAGTTTTGGATTTAAAAATTGTTTTTTTTATGTTTCATATTATTCTATAATTTCTTCTGGACTAGCGCAAAATTGTTTTGTGCATGCATTTTAAAAACATCCTATATATTATTATTTAAGAAAGTCGAAAAAATCAGGTTTTTAATGCTAATTCGGTCGATATCTCGCTTATTTATGGACCAAACTTAAACTACTGTGCTCATTTTATGCAGAATTTTAAAAGAAAATTTTAATTAATAATTATTTTAAATCTCGTTTGTTTTCAAAGCAATTTTCGCAGAATTTTACGTAAAATCTAAAACTGTGCGAACTTTTGACGTCTACAAATAAAAGAGTTAGAAGCGATTAAAGCGAATTCGAAAATTCAATTTTTTTTATTTGCGATGTAGGTATGGTTTTGTGATCAGAGAATTTTGAAAAATCGTATTCTAAATAATAAAATAATGAACTACATCGAGAAACCAACTTAGTAAACACAGAATTTGAACACCTTTCCCACACCTGACCTGTATCAAAAAACGACAAAAAACCTGTCTCTGATATTTTGCACATGCTGCCCGAGAATGACAGGACCTCCCTGTTGACCTTTTTAGGCATCACATCTCAGGTGTCACATGTTCATTTGCTCGAATTAGCATATAACCCAATTTTCGTTCAATACAATCAAATTTTTTCCCTCGAATAAATTACCTACGACAAAGTGTGGTCTAAATTTTCAGTAGCTTTCTATTCTATCGTTTCGATGTTCCACCATGTATGTCACAAAACCACAATTTCAACATAATTGCCCTTTTGGTCAGTTCCGAGCTGCAATGCGTTAAATTCGATTAAAAACATGTATCGAGTTTCTGACGAGTCGGACCTCCAAGGAAGATATAAGGATATTTTATACCTGTCCAAATCACTTCTCAGGTGAAACAGTCATTGTTGTTTTGTGTTACTAAAATGGTCCACTGTTTGATGCTGCTACTTAAAGATTTAACATCTGATGACGTTAGAAACGACAACGATGTGACAAAATTGGTTACTCACTGGTTTCATAAACACCCCATTCCATCGCATTAAGGAAACGAAGTGTAAAAATATTTAACTGGATAAAAAGGACAATGGTCCCGGAGTTTAAGGTGTCATAAATTATTTGCGTTTAAAGCGATTTGCTCTGGTCAGTCGGCGTGTTTGCTTTGGTTCGAAATACGCCCACGTTCACTTCAATTTGTTATTTATTTTACCTTATAGTTAACTGGTTTTTCGATCATTTATCAATGTGTCAAATTTGCGAATTATGGAAAAGGCAGGTAGGCTGGAGAAATTTACACAAAACCGAAAAAACTGGGCTCCTAAACCGGTACGACGATAATAACATCGTACACGGAAATACATGCTATTTTTGTTACAAGTATCTAAAATACAGTTTTTTAGACCGGCGTCCTTTTTTAACGTTTTTGCAGACATGTAAATAGGCCGAAAAACGGCGTTTGGCGGCCAAGGCCTCAGGCATCAGACTTTTTTTTATTTTCAAAATTTTGTTGCCTTAAAAAATAGGACTAAATCTTTGACCAAAACAGGACTAAAATTCCTCAAATTGAATTAAATTGTTATACAGGGTTCGGCAACACTTGTGTCCACCCCCAAAATCGTCTTTAATTTTAAAGTTACAATTTTGAAAATTTGGATACGCTCATAGTTGATAAAGCTCTAGAAGCTGATGCAAAAATTTGTTTTTTATTACGGTTTGGTTGGCGTCGCCACACCTAAGAAGTATAATTTTTAGCGATTTTTGAGTTTTTGCGGATATATTCGCGAATTCAATTTGTTTTCAACATAACTGTGATACAAATATCTGAGTTTTTACTTTAAATCTAATGCAAATTGTGTTTAAAATTTGTGAAAGAAACGTTGTTTTATCAAGTTAGTTTTCAAAATTATGACAGCGCAGCGGCAAACTACGTTTACACCAAAATTTCACAAGTCACTTCATTCACTCTTATAAAAGTTAATTTTTATTAACACGGGCATGTTACATTTTATGGACACCAGAAATCGTTAATTAACATCGACAAAGCGACAATTTCACCAAATAAGACTTTTGTTACAATCTAAAGCGAGCTAAAGGATAGATAGATGTCATTTGTGACACAAAATGTTGACAGATGGGTGTAAACGTAGTTCCCAATTTTGACGTAATGAAATTGGAAACTAACTTGATAAAACAGCATTTTTTTCTCAAATTTTGAAGACAATTTGCATTAAATGACAACTGACATATTTTTAACACATTTATATTGAAAAAAAATTAAATTAGGAGGTGATATCACAAAACCTCACAATTACTTAAAAATTAGATTTTTAAGGCGTTGCGACGCCAAAACTATGAGTGATAAAAAACAAATTTTTACGTTAACTTCTAGAGCTATGTCAACTATGAGCGTATGCAAATTTTCAAATTTTTTTCTTTAAAATTAAAGACGATTTTGGGGGTATTGCCGGACTCTGTATAATTTCTAATTCTTTTTTGTTGTATTTTTGTGCCTGGAATGAGCAATTTTTTGTTTTTTTTATTTTTGATATTTCTTCGTTTTTCAAAGTTTTTTTTGATGTTTTTCATTTTGATACTAAATTTTTGTTGACATTTAAAAATTCTTTTTAGGCTGCCGTTTTTTTTAGCTATTTACGGACTAATTGTTGCTTGAACTTTTAGATTCGTATTACAAACAACATTTTTCAGGTCAAATCTAACTAACTAAATAAATTCGTTTTTTTTTTTAAATCGTCATGAAACAAACTTGAAACAGACAATTGAATTTCTCTGACTAGTCCGGTAAAAACTTTACAAGACGGTTTTATTTTATTTGCATGGCAACTTATCTGGAAGTAAGCAGTCAATAAATTGACAAACTTTATTTCTGACATTTTTGCCCAAATTAAATCATTGATTTAAATCTTTACGATTTCTGATAAAAACACGTCAGTAAAATATCTTACCTGACAGTAATGTGTCATTTTCCTGACTCTTATGTAATTAACTATAAATTGTTGTTTGGGATTTCGTCCAAAAAAGCCTAATTTTAGGGACTGAAAAGAGTCCGTAAAACAGCTATTTTTGGGAGCGTATACCAAAAATGAGTTTTAATGTGAGTTTTTTTGTAGATTTATCACCGTTCTGATATTTGGCATAGAAAATTAGAAGTAGAAAATTTTGGTTCAGCTGTCAAAATTTATTTACTTTGACATTTAATGACGGTAGATTTAAACAGATTTCTAGTATGTGTAGTTTTTAAAGTAATGGTACAAATGTTGCACTTTCTTATTACAGTCGACCTTAATTGTCTCCTCGCGCAAAAAGCCAACCGGATCCTCCAAATAAAAATAACAGCCGTTTCAATTACAACGAAACCAGAAAAACGAAATGGTTCGTTTCGATAATAAAATATAATCGCAGTGCTTTGCCTCGGCATTGAATTCCTTCCTAATGATGTCAATATCGACATTTATCCATCGCATTTTTTCCAAAAATAAATCATTACCAGTTTAATGAATTATCCTTTGGTTGAATTATTTTCTCATACATATCTTTCCTTTGCGTACAGGTTTTTAATGAAAAACGCTTCGGATATATTGGATTCCCGTAATGCTGATGACCAATTGCGTGCCCATAAATGTACGCTGGTTGTTAAGTAAAATAGTCGGAATGGTTGGCACTCCTGTTGATAAACTGCGACAAATCACTCGTAGATGTCGTGCGAAATTACTTCATTTTGCAGTGGTGCCAACCGACAAAATGCATTTCTAGTGTGTTTTCCTGCGGTCGGCCGCAAAGTCCGGTTCCCATGCAGATTCAATTACGGCATCTGCAGAAGTCATTATGTTTCTATAGAAATTCATACTCTAATTGCACATATTACTAATAATTTATACCGATTGTCCTTGCGGGGAAATTTTAATACGTTTACTTAACGCGGCTGGGGTTTCCAACAGGGGAAGCGCGCCTAAAGCGCCGCGCAAACGCACTAATGGGCACACTTAGAATTTTCGCAATTATCTTCTGCAGCACAATTTCTTTTTCTGCCACTCGACTAATGGCTGGTCGAACAGGATATTTGTCGCTGATCGATCGGAATTTTTAAATGAGTGAGAAACACTTTCATACTACAATCCGTCCATCTCCCATCGACCGTAAAATTGTCTTTAAATACCACAAATGTCAGCATTTAAATGACGCCAACTTATCTTAATTAACGACGATAATTGCGAAATTATACGATTGGAAAAAGTGGTCTATTTATTTTGCCAATTGTCCGAATTTTGTGCTCGGATGCTCGTCGTCCCTCTTTCAACTTTCCTTTTGGCAATATTTTTATGAGACAGTAATCACATCAAATAACGATTCGTTGATTCCCTAGAACGGCGCCACTGATTGTAATGCAATTCAGGGGGCTAATGTGACGACATCGACATATAATTCGGGGATAATACCCCTGCTTTTAGTTGTGCACGCCTAATTAACATAACAACCCCAATGCGAATATATGTCGACGCGAACACACCCCTGTAATAAATAAACGGAATTATTTTATTGTGTCGTAAAAAAGATGAGGAAATTTTCAGTTTTTTGTTGGTAGAATGTCGCAATTAGTCTGTAAGATATAAATATACTAGCTCGCTGCGCTCGCCCCATTCTAAGATTTTCAGTTTTTCCATCGCTAGAACGTGGTAATTATTCAACAATTTATAAATAAAAGAGAACAGAACTAAATAAAAATACAATCCATTAGAAACGGAGAATTTCTCATAATTCTATTTACTTTTATCGCTATTTAAATTACCACACTAATCTACAATCTGTTTGAAAAATGCTTTATGTGTAACAATTGCATGTTAATCATGTAATTATTTAACTGCGTTTTCTGACCTTAATTAGTAACATTTGACCTTCTAATCAGTTCACATCATTCTCATGTCTCTGAAGTGAAAGAAGTAATCTTCATCATAATTTTCGTATCATCTCATTAACTAAACCATCTAAACATCGATCGTGCCCCACTTTTCCCTTTTTCCGTGCCTGCCATCAATTATAATCGCATCCATTTTCTCACATCGAAGCTAATTTTTGTTTTGTAAAAGACGCCTTTCAAATCGCACAATGTAGGGGAAGTGTTCCTTGAGTTAAACTGAACTTTCGATGCGTTTTGCAGTTTGGTTTAATTTGATTCGATAATAGTATATTAAAACACCGAGTATCATAAGGCAAATTTTAAGGCACGAATCCAAGTTTATAAAACGAGCGGCAGAGACGCGATGGATGAGTGCCTTAATGGCCTTATGAACGAGGTTTTTATACTATTTTTAACAATTTGTTCTTGTAACAGGGATTTTTTCGTTATTTCCGCATTCGTTTTCAGTGCTATAAAATATCCTATTTCGATACGAAATGCTATAATAGCTTTGTTTCCATAGCAACTTGGGAATTTTTAAAATACAAATTACGATTTTTTTTTATTTAGTGCGGTTTTAGTTAAATACATATTCTAGTTTGTTTAAATTTAATCAAATATGAACGAACTTTAGTCACTTTACTTGTCGAATTTAGTTTTATTTGTTTAAATTTAGTCCAATACTGTGAATTAATTTTGTTTAAATTCTTACAATTTTCTTCGACTTTAGTTAAATGCTTACTATGGTTTAGTTAAATTTAGTCAAACACAGAGAAGTTTAAATATTCTGCGGACTTTTAGTAAAAATTTGTCAAATATGACAAGATGCTACTCTTTTGTAAATTTGGTTAAATATGGACAAATTTTACTATAATTTATCTATTTGCTTAACAGTCACTATTATTTGGTTTGATTTAGCCAAATATGACCTAGTTTCGTTTAAATTCTTCCAATTTCGTTTGATTTTAGTTAAATATGCATTCCTCTGGTTTGGATTAATTTAGGCAAACACAGGCAAGTTTAAAGTTTATTTAGTGAAACTTGTCACTTGTTACTTTTTACTTTTTTACTGAATTTTGTCAAATAAATAACAACGAATTTAAGCACATCCAATCTTTCTTCTTTTCAAACCCACTTTAATTTGCTACGGTTTAGTCAAATTTGAAATTATTTGGTTCAAATTCTTCTAATTTTGTTCAAGTTTATTCAAATAAGTACTTTGATTTGGCTAAATTTAGTCAAATACAGACAAGTTCAAACATTCAGCGGATTTTTAGTAAAATTTTACAAGCTACTATTTTGTGCTTAAATTTAGTCAAATATGAACAAATTTGAATAAACTTTATCTACTTTCTTTAAATTCATTTTTATTAAGCTCGATTTAGTCAAATTTGAACTCATGTATTTTGTTTAAATTTTTCCAATTTTGTCCAATTTTATTCATATGCGTACTCTGGTTTGGTTGAATTTAGTCAAACGAAGACAAGTTTAAATGATCAGCGGGATTTTATCTAAAATATGGCAAATTCGACAAAATGCTTTTTTTTACTTAAATTTAGTCAAATGAGAATGAATTTGAGGACACGTGGGTAATCAATTTTCTTTAAACTCACTTTTATTTAGTTCGATTTAGCCAAATAAAGAACTTATTTCGTTTAAATTTTTCCAATTTAGGTCGATTTTAATCAAATGCATACTCTGGGTTTGGTTAAGTTTAGTCAAATACTGGTAAATCCAATATTCACTGGAACTGCAGTTTGTTCACACAGTGGCTAATTCTTGCCTTAAATTTAGTTAAAAATAATCGAATCATGTTCCACTTTATAATTTTTTTTTAATTTGGTTGAATTTGGTTAAATTTCATCTAAATAATTTTCTTAAATTTTGTCAAATATACTTAGTTATTATTTATTTACGAAACATAAATCAACGTAACCTCAGATCTAGAAGATACTGTAAAAATTATATTTTTTTTAATTCTAGTCGAATTTGAAACTTTGAATTACTTTTGACATAAGAAAAACTTTTAGATGTGTATATCGCTTTTATAGAATATAATTTTTGTAAAAAAATCGATACATCATCAGTACAAAATTTTGTGTTTTTTTTTCATAATTAGGAAAGTTGTCACTACCATCATCAGCAACTCTGCATTCCTCTGGTTGCCGTGAAAACTTATCAAAAAACTTCATGCTATACCAGCATTACAATTAATACCTGTAAAGCTACAAATCTAATTGGCTCGTGTTTTTCTCTTTAGATAAATTCCGGTTTTTATCGGTTATTCCCTGCATAAAATAAAGAATCAGTGATGTGTGCGAACCTATATAACTCGGATACGACAGTTCGGAAAAGCAATTATGATGTAAAAGTGAGCTTAACGTTCTGATGTTGGTTTTATGGGGCGCATAGGGAGGGAGAATCCCCATTATTGGCGGTTCTGTTTTAATAAAGAACTTTAATATACAGGGTGGTTTTCTCTTGGAACCGACATAAGTCAAACGTCAATTATCTAGTGAGTAATTGCAAGCAACCGCAAAGCTAATCGCCCCAACAACAATACCCGAATACCTCTCGGTTGTTTACATTGACCAGTTTTTCCAAAGAGACTTTGGTCAGTGACCATTTGTTCTGCGGTTTGGCTATGAATTCGCCACGGCTTCTCAAAAACCATGAACTCGACAAATTGAAAACGTAAACAGATAAAGCGTTCGCTCATAAATTTAATATAAAATGCAGGAATAACTCGATAGATTTTCGACGCGGTCGTTAAAAAATTTTCCAGTTGCGACGTGACTGGAAAAAGTGGCCGGGCAAAATAAATATATATATACAGTGAGCGCTTTTAATTGAAGTCTTCTTTATTAGGACTGATGAGCAAAACTGTAACGACATTATTATCCCAATACGAAAAAGGAAAAAAACAAGTGCAGTGTGCATTCATCACCGGAACTTGCAGAAGAGACGAGCGGAATTTTTAAGCGAGTTCACAGGCGCGTTCGTAAATGGAACATGGAATCATTTGATTATTTTTGTCCAATTATTGGGTTGCGAGTGATTGCAGTGCAATTAAAGTAAGCATCTGTTCTGGACAGGTCGCTCTGCAAGACGTGATGCGAAATCGTAATCAATTCTTCTTTTCTATCACATGATTACGGCGTTCATGAAATTAGTCAAGGTTTACTAATTACTGCTAGAATTTTCGGTTTTCGAGGCTCTAGGGACCGACCATTAAACGGTCAATCAGTTTTGAAGCAGATAAATGATCTGCAAAGTGACCAAAGGTGACCCCCTGCCACCCCATCATTAGCGGTGCTTTGAGATTTACCACAGTAAAGGAAATTACCGCCAAATGTACCCTAGAGACTTTGGGTTTCAGAGAACATTATATGCTTGCCAGAATTAAACGGTTTTAAGGGAGGTAGAAAATGGTGGTCATAAATCTTGGCAAAATGTGTCATAACGCGCCGATAATTGGGTCATCAGGCAGCGAAAATGTCATAACAACAGACAAAAAATGAAAACTAACAGAATGAGAGGTTTTAATAAAAAAGATGTTGAATTTTTTTATTCGTCGTTCAAACGAAATTTTTTGAAATTTGCCTTATTTTTAATTTTGTCCAGCCAATAAGTAACTTAAAAATAGTAACTTCTCCAAATTTTATTTCTGCAGCAAAAAAAATAGCGAAATGACAGATTTTAATAAAAAAAATTTAACTTTTTGATTAGGGATCCAACAAAATTTTTTTTAAATCTGTCTCTTTTGTCGTGCATTTTTGAAATTTGGCCAAGCTAAAAAATAACTTCAGTATAGTAACTTCTCCAAATTATATCTCTGTGGCACATTAACTAGCGGAATGACAGCATTTAATAAAAAAATATTGATTTTTTTAATTAGGTGTCCAATTAAAAATTTGTAAAATTAGTCTATTTTGTCGTGCATTTTTAAAATTTGACCTACTTAATAAGTAACTCAAAAATACTAATCTCCCATAGTTTCAATACTGTAGCGCAAAAACTAGCGGAATGACAGGTTGTAATCAAAAATCTTTTTAAATTTTTTGACTAGTCGTCGAATTGAAAATTTTTAAAATTTGTCCTTTTTGTCGAGCATTTTTGAAATTTGGTCAAGCTAACTGGTAACTCAAAAATAGTAGCTTCTTCAAATTTTATCATTGTAGCGCAAAAACTAGCGAAATGACAGGTTTCAATACAAATTTTTTTTTTTGATTAGTCGTCCTAACAAAAATTTCTAAAATTTGTTTCTTTTTTCGTGCATTTTTGAAATTTAGCCAAGCAAATAAGTAACTCAAAAATAGTAACTTCTCCAAATTTCATAGCTGTAGCGCAAAAACTAGCGGAATGACAGATTTTAATAAAAAGATATTGAATTTTTTAACTAGTCGTCCAAATGAAAATTTCAAAAATTTGTTTCTTTTTTCGTACATTTTTTTAATTTGGTCAAGCTAATCTGTGACTCTAAAAATATGTAGTAACTTCTCCAAATTTCATTTCTCTTGCGCAAAATCTAGCGGAATTACAGGTTATAATAGGTAAATAATATTGAACTTTTTGATTAGGCGTCCAACTGAAAATTTTTAAAATCGTCTCTTGTGTCGTATATTTTTGAAATTTGGCCATACCGATTAGTATCTCAAAAATAGTATTTTCCCCAAATGTTGCCTTTGTAGTGCAAAAACTAGCGGAATGACAGATTTCAGTAAAAAATATAGAATTTTTTGATTAGTCATTAAAATGAAAATTTCTAAAGTATGTTTCTTTTTTCGTACATTTTTGAAATTTAGCCAAGCTAATTGGTAGCTTTAAAATAGTATTGTTTCCACATTTTATTACTGTAGCGCAAAAACTAGCGAAATGACAAGTTTTAATAAAAACAATATTTATTTTTTTGATTAGTCGTCCATTTCTAAAATCTGTTTCTTTTTCGTGCATTTTTGAAATTTGGTCAAGCGAATAAGTAACTCAAAAATAGTAACTTCTTTAAATTTCATACCTGTAGCGCAAAAACTAGCGAAATGACAGATTTTAATAAAAAAAAAATTGAATTTTTTGATTAGTCGTCCAAATATAAATTTCGAAAAGCTGTTTCTTCATTCGTAAATTTTTAAAATTTAGCCAAGCTAATAAGTCAGTCAAAAATAGTAGCTTTTCCAAATTTCATCACTGCAGTGCAAAAACTAGCGAAGTGTCAGGTTTTAATAAAAAAATATCGAACTTTTTGATTAGGCGCCCAACAGACAATTTTTGAAATCTGTTTCTTCTGTCGTACACTTTTGGAATTTGACCAACCTATTGAGTAACTCAAAAATAGTAACTTCTTCAAATTTTATCACTATAGCACAAAAAATAACAGCATGACAGGTTGTAATAAAAAAAGTTTTGACTAGTTAAGGAAAAATTTTCTAATCGGACAATATTGACGCTCAGTTTTAAATTTTGGAACCTGATAGCGTGAAACCTAAGACAAAATTTCATTCAGATCTACTTTAAACTTTTCCTATGTTATCGAAAGCCGACACCAAACTAAAATAATCAAATGAAACTTTAACCTAAGATTTGCAAAATTAGGTTTAGTTGTAAAATCTACAAGTTCTAAAACTTTACAACCCGATCTATCAAATCTATGAAAGTCAAAACTTGTCAACTATCAATAAATTAGTTAACATAACATTTAGACCTCCACCTGTTCATTTCACCCCGATGCCCTCAGACTGAATTTTAGCAGAATTACGCAAACTAAGTTGTGTGGCTGATGAATAAAACATTATGAACGAGAGGGCGACAGAGCGATGCTAATTTCGTCAGCAAGTCGAGGGGTGTTTTGCACTGACACCAGACAGTGATGGCCACCACTTCATAACCAAAAATCCACCACCAGCAAAATATTTCTTATTCTAAACATTTTTCCACTTGGTTTGACTAATAACTACTTCGTTGACATTCCCTCAAGATCTGTGACGTTTCATGCTTGAACTGTTGGTACACCTGTAATAAGCGTGTCAAACGAAAAAAAAATTCTTAGAAATTATTTCGCGGGAGTGCAGTGGCGCGTTTTGGTTTCGTCGAGAAAGGGTGGTGTAATTATAGGTGGGGTTGGAAAAAATAACGTTGTGGTCGGGGGTTGTAGTTTGATGTCTTCGGATATTTCAATAACGCTGCTCAGTGAATACAGGCTCCCCTAAATCGATCCATATTTATCTTTTGAAAAACATTTTATAGCTCCAGAGGCGAATCCTCCATTATAGACCTTTTAAAGTCGATGGCTGAGTTATGTCATCTGAATATGGAAACTGGAAAGCTGTAATATGTTTACCATCAAAGTTGCACAACTTTTCTATCGCATTATAAAGAGACACATTCAGGTTTTGAAAACGTCGTCCACTCTGCATAATCAAAGCAAAAGTGATTACTCGATGAAATTGCTTTAAAACGCCCTCTCGTCACATTTGAGCTTTTGCCGCTTATAAGTCATTAGCATGCTCTTGTAGTGTCACTTTTATACCTACGCGTCAACTAAAAAAGTCTTCATAAATATGCATGTGTATATTAAATATTAAAACAACTTACTTAGTACGAGCCAGGAACTGAAAAGAGAGCCCCAGAGACTTCAAACGGCGCTAAGTGGCGAAGGGCGGATGTTTTCGACGCTTCAAATTGGATACGGATAAAATTTGCACTTTGTACAAATTAGCGACACCTCGCTTCATGGGAGATGCAGGAGGGGGAAAGATGAAAAATGCAGGGGTGTCAAGGCACTCTTAGACTGATAATTACCTTTCTACGTTTTTTTACCGAGCTTTCCGACTTTTTAGGGAATTTTACTTCATCGGGGTGGGAATGCTTCAAGTTTTTCAAAGCGAATTTCTCACATTTTTTTGCACTTTTTTAACTTTATTACTTACCTACCTACATATCTAAACTTAATTTTTCCTGCGGTGGATTTTGTATATGCGCCAAATTTAAAATGCAGCTCTGTGATTGGTCATTTTTCAGTCCGATTTACAGAATGTTTTTAGAATTCCTGCAATTTTTGCGAGATGTCTAACAAGAACTGTCACACTTGTCAAATTTTCACCAAATTGTGGTACCATAAAAAATAATTTCCATATTTTTGACATATTGATTGTTACTTTAATTTTGAAATGACACTTTTTTTGGCACAAGTGCGTAAAACTGACATTAGAGTGCGTAATAATTTTTTTTGGCCTCATGAATTGTAAACGTCAAATTAACATTCAATTGACATCTTCGGAAGCACTAGATTTACAAGCGCCCTGGACGTTTACACACGCCGTGCGGTAAAAAATGCCCAAATCATCTGCTCTTCAGATGCGTTTATAAATTAAAATCACTTTACCATAATGAAGATTGATCACCAAAGTGGAATCTACCTAAATTATTATCTCAATTAAGACAATATTTCTATTTTTAAAGTAATATTAAAACGTTTTTTATACAGCGCCATCTTGTGTACTTTTTGTGCACCAACTACAAAATTGACAGAAGTGACAGATGATGAAATTTACAAATGTCAGATGTGACAGTTCTCGTAAATTTTAAAAAATCCAATTATTTAAATTAAAATTTTTGGGCCAAAAAGTTTAATACAACTCTTGTGCGTTAACCATTTTACAGCGCTCAATCATTAAAGCACTCCGGCTACGCCGTCGTGCTTCAAACTGATTTCGCGCTGTAAAATGTAAGTTACCACACGCGACTGTAAATAACTATTACAATCGAGCAACTGTAAGTAGGCTTATAGTCGTAAAGCAAGCAAAAATCTGACATCTTTTTGACAGTGTCACTTGCAATTTTCAAATTTTCAAATAGTCACTAAAATTAATTACTTTTTTGCCGCACTGCTGCAGATTTTCGGCACTGCCAACGCAAAAGTAGATTTACCGTTTTATTGATAAATAAATAAATTTATTGATTATTTATCGACTTTTGTAGAATTTCAGGCATATTAAGATGCGTAAAAACTCAGCACTCAGCTGCAGGAAAAACGAAGTATAACTGGAATTTCTGCGACTTTTACGTATTTGCAGCTCAGTTTGTGTGAACCATGACGTCACTGTTGAGTGTTTTAAAGAGTCAAACAGTTCTGCCAACGTAAACAAAACCGCGAAGCCTCCTGATGCCGTTTTTTTCGATCTCGTCAAGTTTCGCGATTTGTTGATCCATTAATTAATCCATTCCCATCCAATACTCGTTTAATGACTAACTTAAGTCGTCTTAGCTAGTGTTCACACGCTCAGTAAATACATAAGTGGTTAGTTTTCCACTAATTGGTGAACTCTCTGTATCTTATTCTGGGCTTTTATGAAATGCAATAAATTATAAAGTTGCAGGTGTCTGAGTAGCGATAAATTGCAATGTTCAGTTTTTCAATTTTAATTAACAGCAGTTTCTACGTCACATGCGTCATTTTAGTGGTGGATAATAAATTTCCAATGATTAGAATGACACGTTTTTTATTGCTTAATTCCTATTCGAGCGATGAGTTTATTATTTTCATGGGAACCTGTTCTAACAAAGCGATTGAGTAAGGGGCGGCATAATCAGAGTTAATATTTGAGGAGCTTATATAAAGTCGATTTAAACTTTATTATAGTTAATTGAGGCGGCATATTTAATTGGAATCAATTAATAACACACGCACGACTGGCGGCTAAAAAATAATGATTTTGGGACTCGTAGGAGTACGAAATTTCGCAATTTCGTCCTGTTCGCATTTCAACGGTTGATTGGAGGATCGGTTATGGGATCTAATTTGTTAGTAATTTCCCATATCATATCATTTGCTTGCTCAATCGAACGTTCGATATCCGATATGTGAATAGGCGAGGCCAACATATCCTATGTCCTTTCATCATTCACAGTTATCCTGTCTGTTGTGGTCACGCCGGATAGGTCTTCACACACGCAGTAATGGGTTTAAATTCTCGACAAGCGACTGTTTACAGCGGTTTCATGTCTCTTTAATTAAATACAAAGTTGCAAAAAAGAATTGCCTTCGTTTTACTCAGTTTTTTAGACTTTGACGCTTCGCTGTTATTTACTGTTTTTTATTATGTCATTCTATAAATATTTGTAATGGATTAAAATCAGAAAGTAAACGATATGGAAAATAAGGAGCGACAGATATAAGCTCGGGGACGACGGTTTGGATTAGCTGTGGGTTCACTAGACTTGGACGATGAATAGGGTTTAACTTTTTCTTAAGTTTTTATATTTTGTTTTTTTTATTGTGTGCACACATTTTCACTGGTCATTCTCACGCTTTTTGTTAAGAATATCAACCAAAAATGATGAAAAACAAGTTTCTGAATCTCTTAAAACTGAAATTGAAAATAGTATATTGTAAAACAAGTGCTGAAATTGGTCTCTGCAACCAAAAATATCTAATAGGTAATTTTTAAACGATTTTTAATTCTAGTATGATTTTTTTGCATAAAATGGCGTTATTTTAAAGCCGTCATCATACAGGGTGTTTTTCAAATGCATGTACAAAAAGAATGTGGTAATTTCTTGACACTAGTTGAGCGTATTAAAAGAAAAAAGTTCCATTAAAAGCCTTTTTGTTTTAGAGATAAAATTACACAAAAATTTTAATAAATTTGCTTGTGCGCCACTGAATGTAAAAGTTATTTATTACAATCAAGTTGCTGGTTGCTTAAGAAACAGGTCATTTCAGACGCGTTTTTTGTCAATGGCAGTGGTGTAGAAAGTTTGTGGATTAGAGTTAGTTTTACCTTCTTAGTTTTTGATTTGAAAATTTCAAAAACACTCTGTAGAAGTTAAAGGGTTCTGATTTCAAATTTGCTGTAGAAAGTACAAAATCTAGAAAATTGAAAACTTTCCTGAACCTATTTTTTTTGTTTTTTTAAATTTGTTTTTTTTTCGTATTTTTTTATATTCCTTGTATTTTTCTCTATTTTTGTTTTTTTTTAATTCCTTGGCTGTATTGAACTTTTTTTACTTTTTAATGGCTTTATAGTTGTTTTTTTTAATTTTATGGTATTCTGGATTAGGTGTCTTTTAAATTTTTCCAAACTGAGGATTTGAAAAAGAACCGAAAATCAATTTTGGAAGGAAACAAAAAATCTAGAGAATTGTAAAAGAACGTAAAACAAAATTTTGTTTCACATTTACACTAAATTGGTTTCTTCTTCATTTCTAAATTATGTAATTTTTTTGATTAAGAAATTTGACTAAAATTGTCTGGATTTAGATGATCCTTTAACTCCAAAAATGTCAAATAGGACTAATTCACAATCAATTTGTCCAAAACGGGATAAAAATTACACACATTGTATTAAATTGTTACATAATTTGTAATTTTTTTTGTTTGTACTTTTGTGTCTAGAATCATCAATTTTTTTAATTTTTGTTTTTTTTTGACATTTCTTTGTTTTTGAAAGTTTAATTTTTTACAATTTTTTTTTATTTTATTTTTTGATTATTTACATTATTTGGAATATTACACTATTTTTATAAATGTTGAGTTTGTTTTTAGAGTTTTCTCTCATCTTCATTGTATACATAGTTCGCACCTTGCGAACGTGTGTCTGAACTTGACAAAGAAAATCTAAATAATTGAAAGATATGAAAACAAATTAAATGACTCTATACTTAACGACTTTTTTTAATTTTTTCTCAATTTAGGAGCATAAGATTTTAAGTAAAATTGACTTGAAGCCTATGCGGATTTGAATCTTTGAATCTTTGTAGGAGATTGATAGAATAGCTCGCGAAAAAACGCCGCGCTGGGTAGAAAAAGTCTCACTTTCCGCTCTCTTTCTAAACATGCCTTTTTCAAATTTGTTTTTTTTTATGTTTTCAGGCCGATGCAAGCCCGATAAAGACAAGTGCACCTAGGTACAAATTTAAGAACGTGTGCAACCGGCTGTGAAGCGGCACACCTGCTCCTTTTCGATGTTTTAATTAGAGAATGGCCAACAGACACACGACAACCTTTGCTTGTTCACACCGTTCCAACTGGAAAGGAAGATAAAAGGTAATTAGAATATAGGTGATAAAAAAGGAGATATTTAACGAAGTTCGACAACAAAGTGACGCATGTCAAGATAGTCAAAAGAAATTATGTATTGGTCAGTCTTTTCACGCGCCTAGAAATTCAATTAAAGAATTAAACATAAAAAGTAAGAAATTCATTGTCATTGCGACCTTGTGACCGTTTCGCAAGTCCAAACAATGACATAATTACGTATCAATTTCGTGAGCAAAACCCCAAAATGATTACAGGCAATTTATTAAAAATCCAATTACCATCAACGAAAGACACGTAATATTTCACAACTGTAATCTTTCAGCTGAAAAAGCGTTGTAATGTCGTCGGGAGTTTAAACTTGAATTGTTACAATTAGCAATTATTCACGCACAGCGAGGAACTTATTGGCAGTTTCCAAAAAGCGGTTTCTGTGTTGGCTATTAATTGCTTCAATAAATTTAAATGGTTTTGTAAATTAGTCGTGAGATGTTCCATCGGTTATTTAATTCGTTGTAATTTATGAGAAAAGATGTTACGGTATTTCCTTTTTTTGTGATGCTTCGTTTCATTGTCGAGATGGAATTATTTAATTAGAAAGAATTTTATTCAGTTACGTGACAAACGAGTCGTGATGGATGTGCTCTTAGGTTAATGCGATTTTAGACTAACTGCTTTTTTCTCCATTTGTCACTAGTGCGGTAAAGTGGCCAAATTCGTTTTCGCGATTGTGATACTATATCAATCGCTCGCTTCGCTCGCTTTTTTGCTGATTTTCATAAAGTTTTGTATGTAAGTGGTGTAATAGAGCATATTACATAACTATTTTATTACCGTCATTTTGTCTTCTTCAGTCGGCGTTTCCCATCCGAGTGTTGGCGTTATTAATTTCTTTCCAGCGGGTGTGGTAGTAAAAGAACCAGTACAGGTACAGGTAGCCTAATTGTGACCCCGCTTCCTGCAGGCGATTGTAATCAAGTGCTGTTGTGGGGAACCGCGGGGGTCATCAATTCAACAATAAACTCTAATCAATTCCAACGATATTTCTTACGATTTTGGAAATTTCATTACAGATCGACACTTAAGAAATAATCGGGGCATTAATGATGTTTCTATGAGAAATCTGGAGGTAATTAAGTCGGTGGGTAATCACCGCCGCTTCTGTCAATGGAATTTGATGAATGAATTGTCGACGAAGAATGGGAGATTTATTATAGGAGAGTCGCGGGAATGCTGGAACGAGTATTTGCTACTGTTGAGATGTTGTTGGGATTAATTTCTATTGCAGACCTTGAATGCTGCTGGTAGCTGATAGAGAATTAACACTTTGATTATGATCAGAGTTAACTAGACAATATAACCTTTGATAACAAGGTACAGTACATCCGGGGTAAGTGGAAAGTTTGGGGGAAGTGTAAACTCAGGAGCAATTGTATATCTGGAGGAAAAGGGAAAGTGTAAATTTTATGGGAAGAGGGTAATTGTAAACTTAGGGGGTAGTGGAAAATCGGGAGTTATTGTAAATCTGGAGAAAGGGAGTAATAATTGTAAATTTTGGGGGAGGAGGGTAAGTGTAAATTTAAGGGGTAAGTGTATTGTATGTATTGTAAACTTTGGAGAAAGAGGGTAATTGTAAACATTGGGGGGATGAGATGAAGTGTAAACTCAGGAGTAATTGTAAATCAAGAGGTAGAGGGTGTTTGTAATCTTTGGGGGAAGAAGATAAGCGTAAACTTTGGGGGCAGAGGGGAAGTGTAAACTTATCGGATAAGTGTAAACTCGGGAGCAATTGTAAATCTGCAGAAAGGGAGTAATAATTGTAATCTTTGGGGAGGAGAGTAAGTGTAAATTTAGGGGGTAACTGTAAACTCTGGAGGAATTATAGATGTGGAGGAAGAGAGAAATTGTAAACTTTGGAGAAAGAGGGTAATTGTAAACTTTGAGGGAAGAGGATAGGTGTAAAGTTTGGGGGAAGAGGGTAAACTTGGAAGCAATGGTAAATCTAGAGAAAGAGGGTTATTGTAAACTTTAGGGAAAGAAGGTAATTGTAAACTTTAGAGGAAGAGGGTAATTGTAAATTTTAGGGGAAGAGGGCAAATGTAAACTCGCGAGTAGTTGGAATTCTGGGGGAGAGAGTGCAAGTATAAACTTGGGGGAATGTGTAAATAATAAATACACCAATTTTTTAATAAAGTTGATATTTAGTGTCATTTGCCCCGCTCACTTTGCACTAGTTTTCAAATCAAGTAGAGGTAATAAGTTTAATTTGCCCCGGATTATAGGCAAGTGCAATATTTGATGAAATTAGCGATTCCACTTATCCCGGTGTACTTTACTTTCTGTAAATTTGTATTAAATTTTAAGCAAAACAAAGTAAATAGCTCTGTTGATAAAACAGTCGGCCAAAGCCGTTGGAATGAGGTTAGTTTTTTCTAATGAGTCCCGCCCTCACCGAAATGAGTGATGTAAGTCATTCTTCGTCATATTTTCCATTTCCCCGCCTTAATGATTTAATTAAAGCTCCCGTAAAGATTTCATAGGATCCATTCAAGTTAATTAGGGAACATTTCAGTTAAGTCCCGCCGCCTAAAGTGAGAATAAACGATAGGAGGTAATTAAGTGGGAGAGGTGACATTAATTAATGAATATCTGCTGCCAATGCAAGAGGGCTCCACTCTCTAGCCTCGATTCATAATGTAGCCCGTTCGTAATTTAATGAAAAAGCCCCACAATCATTAATAATATCAATGGCAAAACCGTGACGCTGAAACAATATTTTCTTAATAAACATTGTGCTTGATTTAAGCGCTTTCGTTTAATTGAGGCTTCTTTGGCGGCGGCGAAATGTTTAATAATTGCAGGGAGATTAGGAGTTTTCGACTTATTCGGGGCGTGGGAATGAGAAAGATACGATTTGATTTTTTTCTTCTACACTTGAACTCAGACTTTTTTTCATAATCGAGTTTGTTGCAATTCGAGCTGGGCTTATTTAACGAGCTAGTAAACGAGCGACAAACAATGGTCAGGAAACTTTTCAACGGCGACCGCAAATGAGTATCGAACAGTTAAAAAGGGCTTCAAACCACATCCTCGATCGGTAAAGCAGTACGCGTTTCGTTGAACCTACCGCGACAAAATCCACAACCACCAGATGTGTAATCAAATGACACTTTTCGACTGTCAAATATCTAAACATAACATTTTGGGACGAAGCTCGCTCGCTTCGCTCGCTCGCCGTTTAATTACTCGATTCATCGACCCCCAGCTCCATTAATTAGCAACAATGTTAAAGATTTCAGTGCAAGTTATCGATATCGATAATTATCGTTAATAAACGTGCTCATAAACAGTTTATCTGTCGAATGTGATGCACACCTAATTGAAAGCAGCAACTCGTCGTTAATGGCGCTGTTTGTGCACGTTTAGTCGAATATGGAGTGCGAGTTTGATGGACTTAATTGGCTCATTAGTGACCATCCGATCGCTACTGATCTTATTCGCATTTATTGCTAAAACCTGATCATCGTACAACCAGTTTGAACGTTTCGTCGACGAAAAAAAAAGGACCCTCTCCCTTTTTCGTACGCAATATGTTTCCTGTTACTCGTTCCTGATTAAAATATGCCATAATAGTTGTTAAAATTGAAGCTAATTCAATTTTAATATAACATGTGAAGTGGATAATGATAGAAATATAATACAATGGGCAGTCATGGTCGTATTTAGTATCCCTTTGAACATCTGCCATCGGCACGAACAATAAAAGAACTGGTGCGTGTGAACTGCAAGATCATTAATCAATAGCGGTTTGAAAATTTCCAATTTTACACAAAATAATGGATTTGTGGTAATTGGGGCTCGTCTAGAGGAAGTACTGTCGCATAATCATGTGATAACATCAAACGACGTTTATTTTGTGAATTTGGTCGCAATTAAACGATAATAGCACACATTCTTTTGTTAAATAATGGTAGCGTTAATTTTTATTATGTGCGTCAGTTTCAACAAAGGCAGGATGTTTGCGTTTATATTTGTATCTTGAAATTAATATAAAAAATTCACTCTACTAAATTTATACTAAACTGGGATTTTGGCATCTTTCAAATAAAAAATATTTTTAGAAAACGAAAAATGAAATAGGGTAAGCATAGTATATTGTGAAACAAGTTGCAGAATGGTGTACATTACAGCACGAGACGCGAGTTGGTCTCTGCAACGAACTTTAGATGCTATTTTCTATATTTTATTTTGGTACGGGGTTAACATCGTGCTGAAATGAGTCATTATTAAACGATTTTCAAGGAGATGTAGAACCTGAAAAACTTTAAACTTGAACACCTCATTACTTTAATAATTGCGTCGACGCAGCTGTTAATTCCCCACATTGATCTGTGTCAATTTTCACCCCCTTTGAATTTTTTTTCGTTAAAAATCTGCGTGTTTTTCAAATTAGCATACAAAAAGCCAACAACCGTTGGTGAAATTCACGCAGTGCCGGTCAATTATCACGGCACACCGCGATCCTCGCACTTATAAACACCGGCGACGAGTGTTTTTTTTTATGTTAAAAACCACAAATTAGGGGCAACTAATTGGGATTTCCGGCGGAAGAACGGACATCCTCACACCTCTCCGACACAACCGGCGCGAATTATATTGTATTTAGCGAAGCTTGGACACCTTTTGTCGTCGATTTCGACCAGTCATTGCGGAGGTGTCAGCGATGCTTTGACTCGTCTTTGTCAGTCATTAAACCGTTAAATTATCATCAATGAATGCATTGTTGGGGAAAGCTGCGATAATGTGGGTTTTATGCTCAAAAAATGCATGGGATGGGAAGTGTTGACATATGGTCGGCGGCGGCGCGGGGCGGCGGTAATTACTTTAAGGAAAGACGGTTTTATGAGGAGTCACCGGTGCAGTTAAGTCTAATTTAATTAATTCAGTTTAGTAAAATATTTTATAAAATTTGATCGAATTAGATTGTCATTGTATTAGTCCATCTTCCGTCCATCTCAAGTAAATTTATTCAAATTTTGCATGCTTTAATCTGATTTAATCTTCTTTTGAGTTTAAATTTCATAGCCCCGGTCGTAAAAGCGCCTAATTACCGAAAAAGTCGATTTCCTTAGCTTAAGTACGATAATTGTGGGGCATATAAATGCAAATGCGACGTCTATAGTAATAAGCAATTATTAAAATGAAGAAGTAGACAATTATTCAAGTTCTTTAACTCGGAATATTTTAAAAAAGAGCATCCAGTTAATTGCAGACATAGACCATACTAAGAAATTAATTATCGGAATAATTATCTATCATCTTCGAGGTATTAAATTAATTAGTTACGTTATCTTAATTCGGATCAGAAGTCGAAGTTTTCAGTGTTAAAAGAAGGAATCAATATGTAAAGTAGCCGTAACGAATCGACGTCATTTTAGCAACGGATGTTGTAGTGTTTATCTCTTTAAATATCGAATATTTTAACAGTCGATGGACTGTGGATACAAGACAGTTTAGCATGTATTAATATAAATGCACATGTCACTTTGTGCAAGTTGAAAACCTAACAAAACGAATAAATTATATTGTTTGTGTACAGTCTAATGCATTCCACCTCGTATGAATAAATAATAATTTAGTCATTAGCCTCTGAATAAACACAATTTAGAATCAAGGAAATTTCTGCAAAATTAATTTCGCATTCTATTGATGAATGCCGGTAATTTATTATTATTGTAATTATTGGAATTAGAATTCCCGCCAAAACTGTGTTAATTACTTAATTACTTGAATTACTCGTTCTTGACAAAGTTCTAATAAAGCAATCATTCTGACAATTAATTTCGAACCAACGCCAGGTGTAACAAATGCCGCTACACTAAACGAATCTAAATTGTTAATTGCTAATTTCGGTCCCCAATTAGAATAAACTCTGTTGTTAATTTATTACTTGGTTGATTTTTTCACACAGAGAATGTAGTACAAAAATACAAAAAGTCGACATGGAATTTTAATTGTGTAACAGTGCATACAATGAATATAAAATTATATCGTTATTGTGTACTTATATAATTAGAAAAAAATTCTTATCGTGTCAGTAATTAAGATTGTGTTTAGAAGATCGTGAATTATAACAATTGAGTGTGAGTCATTAAAAAATAATCCGTTTTATACAATGGTTCTGTGAAGAAGACACGCGTTTTGCATAATTCCGAATGAGGCAGCGACCGGTAAACGACACTTCCCGCTCTTCTGGTTGTTAATATAACTATTATTAAATTACGTTCCTATTTGGCGAACGCTACAGTTCCGACTGTGTTCTGGTAGTGTGATTACTTGCAATTTCAATGAAAGAAGGAAGTTTTCTCACGCGGCATCTTCTCCATCTTTGTGTATTAACTAATTAGTGTTTGTGTTCTGGTTGCAACTCATCATCACGCACGTTCAATTCATCAAGCACATGACTTTCTTAGCTACTCTCTGCCCATTATCCGCTATGACCGGCTACTATTTTCAAACATAGACTAAATTGTTTCTATTATGTTAAGGCACTTAACAAGAATCCGCCGCAACGCCTCAAATCCAATCACCGTGACCGTGGAATAGCCACAATATCTTCAATCAAAATAAATGCCGGCTTGTAGCCTTTGAATTAATAATGGGAATTGTGGTCGGAGAATTTGGAATTAATTGGAGTTTAACGTGGTTAAACACGCGGAATTTTGATAACGACGGAGAAATTTTTATTAGACTAATTATTGTTATTATGAAATTTCATTTACATAAAGTCATAATTGAACGGACTAATTAATATTTATCGGTTTTGGAAAATGACTTAATTGGGGTGGACACAGGAAGTTTAACATTTGTGGCGAGGTTATCGAGGCTTTTTGTTATGGTAGAACAAGGTTTAAACGTTTTTGATAGTCATGCAATGTGATTTTCACACCTTCGATTGGCGCGATGGCCAAAATTTTTGCTTGAAGTGGGCTGTGGACAAATCTCACCTTTCTATGATTGCGTTTGTTCACTTTTTTATTATTTATGGTCTTCAGCAGCTGTCAGGTTTTTTCTTTGTCGGTTTCTTAGGCTTCTTGGTTCTTTTCGGTTTGGAACAAAATTTTCTACTTTAGGTTTTTCCGATATTAGGCTGCGAAAAATGGAACACTAAGCTAGTTTTCAAATCAATTTTTTCTTTATTTACCAACCATACCTAAAAATTTTAGGTTTCCTATGTTTTCAAATTAAGAATTTTAACGCAATCTATGCAGTAGGTAAGCAGAACCCTTATTTTGAAGCCTATTATTTTTAAATTTGGAAACCTAGTAGCTTTCAATTAACATTAGGACTAGAAGTACTAGTAGTAAAATTTTGAAATTATCAATACTCGAGAGGTAACTTCCTTGAAATATCGGTGTTTCAGTCCTAAAAAATTACTTGAAAATCAGAAGAAATCAAAAGAAATCAATAGGAAATCAGAGGACGTTATATGCTAGGAAATCAGAGGAATAATGACAAAATCACAAGAAAATCAAGGGAAATCATTTTTTAAAAGGGAAATCGGTGTATTAGTCTTAGGAAATTACTAGGTGGCCCCCGGAATTCTGTAGATCTCGCTTTTTTTGTGGACCTTGCTTTTCCGCCGCGTTGGATATTAATTTGCGATTGCTTATTTATTAAAGGTGGCCTCGGAAAAGCTAGGTCCACAAAAATTTGGGATCCACAGAATTCCGAGGGCCACCTAGTCAAAACCTAAATTATGAAGCTTAATATTTTTGAATTTTGAAACCTAGTGGCTTTTTTCAACATTAGGTCTAGGAGCCTACTAGTAGTAAAAATTCAAAACCTGAAACATTGAAGCCCTAAAGACAGTCTTTAAATTTTTGAATCCGGAAACTTAAGGATTTTTTTTTGAACTAGAGAACTTAAAAATCAAACATTTATTTTGACGTGTTTGAAATTCGGAACCTAATCAATCAAAATCTCGGATGAGGAATTAGCCTTTTTTGTAAACCTTAATCATTAAAAGCCTGAATTTTGTACTTTTTTTTAAATTTTGGACTTTGTAGCTTATCTAGTGTTGCTTTTTGAAAATATAATTTGGAGTTTCTTTTTCTAAACGCCTAACTTTTTAGGCTTAGGTTTTGGTGTATGGTAAGACTGGGCAAAGAAAAACATCCCCGTGGTAATAAAAACTTAAAATCCTTTATTCTATATTCTAATAATAACATGAATAAAGATACTCATCGAGCAAAAATAAAAACGATTACAACAATAGTGCAATCCTTAATCCGAACATATACACATCCATTCTTTCTGGAATCCTTCATCTAACACTCCACAAGCCCGAACGACATCTACAAAAACCGTTCATTGTCTATCAATCTACACAACACGTAAAAGCGCAAATAAATAACAAGTCCATAGCTATAATACACTTTATATCACAATATCAAGTCTCCACATCTTCACTCTCACACGTGGATGGTATCCTCATCTTCCGACGGTGTTCTTCGTCCTCCAGACCCCGGCGAACCAGGATCTAAGGGTGTATCGGGACTGGGAGACCTGGGAGAGGGTCCTTCTGTGGTTTGGTTGGAGTAATAACTGGAGAGCGTGCTCAGCGAGCTACTGGCAGCGAGCGAACCGAGATGAGCACTAGGACCTGGAATACCCAAACCCATACCTGGAGGGTATAAACGGTAGGGAAGGGGTTTTTGGAGGGTTGCAGCGGCGGCGGCTGCAGCTTGACGATAGTAGATGTCGGCAGCGCTGGGGGCGGCGGTCGGACCGGCCGTTTGGGGAGGGTACCAACAGCCGTAAGGGGGCGCGCCGTAGAGGCGTTGGAAGGCGGCGTAGTTACCCGCTTCGGCCAGGAGCTCCAGTCCTACCGCCGTCTGGCGCTTCCATTTCGTCCTGGAAAAAAGAAAAATTGATAATTTCGTCTTGGACTTTGATAGTTATCAAACACTCGTGTGAAGAGGTCAATTAGGGTTTTTGGAGGGCTGTGTTACCCTCGCCGCTCCTCTGCACCCCTGCGCGGCAAACTTGATTAAATACAAGCATGTTACGCCCACCCTATTACGATATGACTGTCACTTTCCACGCTAATCTCCTTATAATAACTCCGTCTGCCTCTCGGAGACGATGGCGTCGACACGTTCCCAAAGTGGCCGAAAATCAATCTTTGGCCCCGAAAAAACTATAATTAGCTAAATGACTGTGTTCGGTTTTGCGGCGATTTTACTAAAAACAAGTAATTTGCCAGTTCCGGCGTTCTAGTTTGGGGCAGTGAATCGGCACATTTTCGTCGTTATTATTGATTTAGGAAAATTAAAAAGCGCTTTGGTAAATTGGTGTTCTTGTTGAAAACCAATATTCTAATCTTTCTGCTTGATCATTGTTTGAAGAACGAATTACGAGGCACAAAAAAGGCGAGACGCGGGTTTACCGAGAAGAAGCTTGCACTATCATTGTGGGTAATATTTGGAGGAAAAAATTTTCATCTCCGGGCATACCAAGGATGTTCGATATTTATGGATCGATTCGGGAAATTACATGGAAATTATCAAGAGAAATACAACTCGCAACACGCTTTTGTGATATTAAGAAATGTTACGTATTCCACCATCATTAAAAAACATTTAACATTTTTATTCGTGTTTATTACGCGAATATATGAATGAAATTAGCGTTATTTAGCGGGATTTTCTACATTTCTGAAATACCGACGCGGCTACACGATTAGAACAAATTACACCCATTTATTGGGGATCGGGACTGGCCATTTGTCAAAATAATTAATTTCGCATCTAAAAGGAATTAGATGTGGGAATTTGCATATCTCGAGGGGAAATTAGAAAAATTATGGTTTTTAAGACTTCTTAGAAAAATATCAAGTAAATATGAATTTTTTGTTCGAGGCGCCCCGAGCCCTCTCAGGTGCCAAACTTCTTCAGTAGTTTGAGTGTTTTGTCTATATAAAAACTACAAATTGCTTAAATAAAATGTACAATTTCGAAAAATTAAAAAAAATAGAAATTTGAAAAATTGTTTTTCACACTATAAATTTGTAATTTGAGCTAATATGTGTAGGTAGGAGATAATTAACTGTTCAAATATCATTATTTTTCATTACTTTTCGGTACTGAAATCTAGAAACAATTTTTTTTGGTTGATTTAGCACTGTTTTAGGCGAGTTATAAACGAGTCAGTTATTCTAAAAAAATAAACAAAATTAAAAAAAAATGCGTCGAAAGTCTTATTTGGCACAGATAATAGGCGAGTGACATGTTGAAACCTTTCGAAAATCTATTATTTTGTCTTTACTATTAAATTTTGAACATTTTGAAATTTTTGGATTTGTTCTAGAGATGAAAATTTATAAAATTTGTTTGTATTTCACTAGACCTACTTTATTAATTTGGTACCATTCATAAGGAAGTCAAATTTTATTTTTCTAGCATTAAAACGATAAGAATTTGAAGTCAAAATTAGAAATTTTTCTTTTATCCTAAAAATGAAAATAAAGAAAATTTGTGTCTTTGAGTCTACAATTTTGTAATTCCGTAGTGTTAATAAATTGGTTACGAATTATATCGTCCTCAAATGTTATTCTCTTATCGTGAAAAGTACCAGAATTATAAATGTTTTGAAAATTTTGGATTTGTTCTAAGGCAGAAATTTTTTTAAATTTGTTTGTTTTGCACTATACTTTATTAATTCGCTACGATCCATAAGCAAGTCAAATTTTATTTATCTAGCATTAAAACGATCAAATTTAGAAGTCAAAATTAGAAATTTTTGATTGATGCTAAAAATAAAAATGAATAAAATTTGTGCCTTGTGTTTTACAATTTTGTAATTTGGCACAGTTAATAAGTTGGTGACAGATTGAAACTTCCTTAAATTTCAAAAGTACCCGAATTACAAATTTTATCATTAAATTTTGAAAATTGTGGCTTCGTTTTCGAGCAGAAAATTTTAAAAATTTATTTGTTCTGCACTATACTTTATTAATTTGGTACGATCCAAGTCAAATTTTATTTATCTAGCAATAAAACAATGAAATTTAGAAGTCAAAATTAGAAATTTTGGAAATTTTTGGATGCTTTAAAAAATATGTCCTAGGCTCTCAAATTTTGCAATTCGATACAGTTCATAAGCTGGTGACAGATTGTTACCCTAATTTCATTTTTCTATCGTCAAAATTACCAGAATTACAAATTTTATTATCAAATTTTAAATATTTTGGATTCGTACTCTAGCTGAAAATGAAAAAAAAATATTTGTTTTGAACTATACTTTATAAATTTATTTATTTCTTCAGCATTCAAACGATGAGATTTAACGGTCGAAGTCAGAAATTTTATAAATTTTTGGTTGTTGCAAAAAATATTAGTTAAAAAAAATATGTCTGCACAGCGATTTTCAATTTTGGCGCAGCTAATAAACTCATTTTTGTGGTGTTTTTTTATAACCTGAAACTCTAAAAAGCAAAAAGCCTAATTTTTAACTCCGTCAATAAAATTCAAATCAATCTGACAACCTAAACAAAATGGAATCTCTAGGAAAAGTCTATAGAAGGTGTTTTTTTCAAAACCTGAACTTTGAGGCACTTGGGAACAGAAAATTTTAAAGGTTTTAAGATGTTTGTCAGATGTCGAGAAATTGCAAACGAGAAGGCGGAAGATAAAACCTCGGAAATGAAAATCCTTTTAAACTCTTAAACCGGAAAGTTGAGTGACTAAAAACTAATTATCCTCGATGAAGCATTTCTTCAATTGAAGAATTTGTGCAATTCCACATTCTCTCTCGAAGTAGGTCGTTACATTTCTTCTGTCGTAACGGTAACATAACTCCTAAAATACCACATAACATGATCTAAACTCCACCGATCTAAATGGATTAAGTAAACCTCGTCTTCATCGAGCGACGTTGTCATTAGAGTGTGACCATGTTTGGAATACAAGAAGCATGATTACATCAGCACTCGAGCGTAAACAATCTAAATTCTGCCATTACGATTTTTCTTCAGTCGAAAAATCGTGGAATAATTCGGAATCTACCTGGTGATTTCCCCATGATCGCCATTTATTGTACGCAATGCATCAAAATCTAGATCTAGTCGAGCAGAAACTCATCCAATTACTGAATAATTCGTGTAGGTACTCCATTGTAGTTTCTCCTGCAGTTAATTACAGTAAAACCGCAATGTGAACATCTTGTGTATACAATTCAGGAGCGGTATATGCACGCAACCATTATTAACTGGCACTTTGCGGGAACCGTTGCACCCCATTGTGCACCCTTTCCTAAAGCCCCCACTTGAAATAAATTACGTTTCTAAATATCCATAAATCAAAATTCGCCCCAGTGATGTTAAAAAAAATCGCGTCGAAAGAAGCGACAGGACATTGAACGTAAGTCGATGATTCCAACAGGCCGTTTTTTCGTTCCTCGCAATATCTCGTTAATTTCCTGGAAAGCTGTGATTCCCTCTTGCGTGAAATTTGCTCATCGTTCGCTCGTGCTGATCATGTTTGTATTTTAATGGAAAATGTTTACACAGTCGAGCCGCTCCGTCTAAAAACAATACGGCGAAGTTTCTTTGTCGTAAAACAGTTCGGCGAATATTTACTTTGTCGAAGAGCAAGAAGCGGCATAACTAATGTACCCAATAGCTTTTAAGCAGGCATGAGAATTCGGCTTTTGTTGGATGGATAAAATGCCAGTCAGTGCGGACAGCGTACGCCAGCTACAAGAAATCTATTTATTTTAAATATGACTTTTTTTCGTGACGATACACTTTTCATTGATATGCTATTAAAATTTATCGACACGAAAAAGTCGACAGTGTTTAAACAACAATTTTCTACCTCTAGGACAATAAATGCTTGTACGATTCGAGGTGGCTTTTTTACTAGAGACTCCGGTCGGCCGTGTCAATGTACCTGTAAACAAATTCGTTCCGTGGAGGCCCTTTTTCTGGGGCTTACACGGAATTGGTGATGGTGAATCGCAACCAATGGACCGGGTAACAGCGGGCTTTTTATTCAAAACTTTGTCGCAGTGACGTTTAAACCACTTTTTTTGATCACCTTCAAACCACTTTTCAATATTTTCCTTCAGTTTTCAAGTTTTGTAAACTTTTGAGGCTTCAGGTTTTAACCATCAACCATTTAAAATTTCAAAATTGCAAGGTTTCAATACTAGGTTTCAATCAAGTTGCTTCAGAAAAATTTATCGTATTTTTAGGGTACCAGAAATTTTTATTTCTTATTTTTGAAAAACTTTCTACTAAATGAAGGGAATTTCAAATTTCAAAAAATATATACCACAAAGTATTCAATTTTTTAAGTTATGAAATGATTTTTTAGGTTTTTAGGTTTGGAATTTCCACAGTTTGGTAACTTACAGATATCAGATTTATTTTACCAATTATTTTTTGAATTTACCAAATATTAAAAATTTCTTACTCTGTGTTTTCAAGATTCGAATTTTTTTTTAAGGTTCTGAACATTCAGACTTCTAATTGTTCTCAAAAATATTGAAAAGACGATAGAATTTTATTGTAATTAGTTGATCAAAACATAGCGGAGCGCAGGGGTATGTTCATAAAGAGAGACGTCTGTTGAAGCGTGTGACGTCAGAGTGATTTGATTAATTCTCTGAGATTCGCTATAACCCAGTTGATTTTCATTTTTTCTCATTTTTGGTAATTTTTAAAGTTAAATATCTCGGAAACTGTTTGAGATATTGAGATGCGGTTTGCGCCATTCTTTTTCTCGGCTCATTTTACGTTAGAAAATGTTATCAAAAGACCAAAATTCGATAGTCGATTTTTCGCGAAAAAAAATTCCGACTCAATCGATGAAAATTTTTCATTTTTTTTATTTTTGGCCATAGCTTGTAAACTATCTGTTTGATCGATCTCAAATTTAGCTAGTAGATAGATTTCGAGCTCCTCTTTCGACTGATCTGTAATTCAATGCTATTAAACGTCGTTTTCATTTAGAAAACATTGGTTGAAAATCACCCTAAAATGATGTTTTCAAAACAGTTTTTGGCCAATGCCTCGTTTATTTATTAAGCAAACTCAACAAATATGGGTCTCATTTTACGCAGAATTTTACGCTGAATTTAAAAACATGATAATTTTTTCATTTTTGTCAACAAATAACCGAGTTATGGCCGTTTGAAATTTTAGGTTTTTGCCAGAGGGCCAAATTTTCGAAGGTTCGAAACAATTCATGCTCGATATTTCAAAAACTATTTCAGATATTGAGATGCGGTTTGCGCCATCGTTTTTCTCGCAATTTTTTACATAAGAATCAGTTCTTTGATTTTTCCACAAACGAAATTTGCAAATTTTCGCAAAAATTTATGACTAAAACTATGGCCAAATTTCTGATATCGATATCTCGCTTATTTTTTAGAGTAAACTTAAGTTATTATACATCAGTGCACGCAGAATTTTATGCAGATTTCAAATCTGGGATTTAAATTCAGATCCGACAACAGATAACTGAGTTATGGCCGATCAAAATTTCGGAAAGTTGATTTTCATTTTTTCTCATTTTTCCTAATTTTTAAAGTTAAATATCTAGGAAACTATTTGAGATATTGAGATGCGGTTTGCGCCATTCTTTTTCTCGGCTCATTTTACGTTAGAAAATGTTGTTAAAAGCCCAAAATTCGATAGTCGATTTTTCGCGAAAAAAAATTCCGACTCAATCGATGAAAATTTTTAATTTTTTTTATTTTTGGCCATAGCTTGTAAACTATCTGTTTGATCGATCTCAAATTTAGCTAGTAGATAGATTTCGAGCTCCTCTTTCGACTGATCTGTAATTCAATGCTATTAAACGTCGTTTTCATTTTAAAAACATTGATTGAAAATCACCCTAAAATGATGTTTTCAAAACAGTTTTTGGCCAATGCCTCGTTTATTTATTAAGCAAACTCAACAAATATGGGTCTCATTTTACGCAGAATTTTACGCTGAATTTAAAAACATGATAATTTTTTAATTTTTGTCAACAAATAACCGAGTTATGGCCGTTTGAAATTTTGGGTTTTTGCCAGAGGGCCAAATTTTCGAAGGTTCGAAACAATTCATGCTCGATATTTCAAAAACTATTTCAGATATTGAGATGCGGTTTGCGCCATCGTTTTTCTCGCAATTTTTTACATAAGAATCAGTTCTTTGATTTTTCCACAAACGAAATTTGCAAATTTCCGCCAAAATTTATGACTAAAACCATGGACAAATTTCTGATGTCGATATCTCGCTTATTTTTTAGAGTAATCTTAAGTTATTATACATCAGTGCACGCAGAATTTTATGCAGATTTCAAATCTGGGATTTAAATTCAGATCCGACAACAGATAACTGAGTTATGGCCGATCAAAATTTCGGAAAGTTGATTTTAATTTTTTCTCATTTTTCCTAATTTTTAAAGTTAAATATCTCGGAAACTATTTGAGATATTGAGATGCGGTTTGCGCCATTCTTTTTCTCGGCTCATTTTACGTTAGAAAATGTTGTTAAAAGCCCAAAATTCGATAGTCGATTTTTCGTGAAAAAAAAATCCGACTCAATCGATGAAAATTTTTCATTTTTTTTATTTTTGGCCATAGCTTGTAAACTATCTGTTTGATCGATCTCAAATTTAGCTAGCAGATAGATTTCGAGCTCCTCTTTCGACTGATCTCTAATTCAATGCTATTAAACGTCGTTTTCATTTTGAAAACATTGGTTGAAAATCACCCTAAAATGATGTTTTCAAAACAGTTTTTGGCCGATACCTCGTTTATTTATTAAGAAAACTCAACAAATTTGGGTCTCATTTTACGCAAAATTCCACGCTGAATCCAAAAACATGAGAATTTTCAATTTTAGTCAACAAATAACTGAGTTATGGTCGTTTGAATTTTTGGGTTGTCGTCAGAGGGCCAAACTTTTGAGGGTTCAAAACAATTCGTGCTCGATATCTCGGAAACTATTTCAGATATTGAGATGCGGTTTGCGCCATCGTTTTTCTCGCGATTTTTTACATAAGAAAAAGTTCTTTGATTTTGCTACAGTCGAAATTTGCAAATTTTTGCAAAAATTTATGACTAAAACCATGGCCAAATTTCTGATATCGATATCTCGCTTATTTTTTAGAGTAAACTTAAGTTATTATACATCAGTGCACGCAGAATTTTATGCAGATTTCAAATCTGGGATTTAAATTCAGATCCGACAACAGATAACTGAGTTATGGCCGATCAAAATTTCGGAAAGTTGATTTTCATTTTTTCTCATTTTTCCTAATTTTTAAAGTTAAATATCTCGGAAACTATTTGAGATATTGAGATGCGGTTTGCGCCATTCTTTTTCTCGGCTCATTTTACGTTAGAAAATGTTATCAAAAGCCCAAAATTCGATAGTCGATTTTTCGCGAAAAAAAATTCCGACTCAATCGATGAAAATTTTTCATTTTTTTTATTTTTGGCCATAGCTTGTAAACTATCTGTTTGATCGATCTCAAATTTAGCTAGTAGATAGATTTCGAGCTCCTCTTTCGACTGATCTGTAATTCAATGCTATTAAACGTCGTTTTCATTTTGAAAACATTGATTGAAAATCACCCTAAAATGATGTTTTCAAAACAGTTTTTGGCCAATGCCTCGTTTATTTATTAAGCAAACTCAACAAATTTGGTCTCATTTTACGCAGAATTTTACGCTGAATTTAAAAACATGATAATTTTTTAATTTTTGTCAACAAATAACCGAGTTATGGCCGTTTGAAATTTTGGGTTTTTGCCAGAGGGCCAAATTTTCGAAGGTTCGAAACAATTCTTGCTTGATATTTCAAAAACTATTTCAGATATTGAGATGAGGTTTGCGCCATCGTTTTTCTCGCAATTTTTTACATAAGAATCAGTTCTTTGATTTTTCCACAAACGAAATTTGCAAATTTTCGCCAAAATTTATGACTAAAACTATGGCCAAATTTCTGATATCGATATCTCGCTTATTTTTTAGAGTAAACTTAAGTTATTATACATCAGTGCACGCAGAATTTTATGCAGATTTCAAATCTGGGATTTAAATTCAGATCCGACAACAGATAACTGAGTTATGGCCGATCAAAATTTCGGAAAGTTGATTTTCATTTTTTCTCATTTTTCCTAATTTTTAAAGTTAAATATCTCGGAAACTGTTTGAGATATTGAGATGCGGTTTGCGCCATTCTTTTTCTCGGCTCATTTTACGTTAGAAAATGTTATCAAAAGCCCAAAATTCGATAGTCGATTTTTCGTGAAAAAAAATTCCGACTCAATCGATGAAAATTTTTCATTTTTTTTATTTTTGGCCATAGCTTGTAAACTATCTGTTTGATCGATCTCAAATTTAGCTAGCAGATAGATTTCGAGCTCCTCTTTCGACTGATCTGTAATTCAATGCTATTAACCGTCGTTTTCATTTAGAAAACATTGGTTGAAAATCACCCTAAAATGATGTTTTCAAAACAGTTTTTGGCCGATACCTCGTTTATTTATTAAGAAAACTCGACAAATTTGGGTCTCATTTTACGCAAAATTCCACGCTGAATCCAAAAACATGAGAATTTTCAATTTTAGTCAACAAATAACTGAGTTATGGTCGTTTGAATTTTTGGGTTGTCGTCAGAGGGCCAAACTTTTGAGGGTTCAAAACAATTGGTGCTCGATATTTTGGAAACTATTTCAGATATTGAGATGCGGTTTGCGCCATCGTTTTTCTCGCGATTTTTTACATAAGAAAAAGTTCTTTGATTTTGCTGCAGTCGAAATTTGCAAATTTTCGCAAAAATTCACGACTAAAACTATGCCAAATTTCTTATATCGATATCTCGCTAATGTTTTAGAGTAAAGATAAGTTATTATACATCAGTGTAATGCAGAATTTGCCGCAGATTCCAAATCTGGGATTTAAATTCAGATCCGACAACAAATAACTGAGGTATGACCGACCAAAGTTTCGGAAAGTTGATTTTCATTTTTCCTCATTTCCAATTTGTCATTGCTATTGTTGCCAACTCAAAAAATTCCCTCAAACGGGGCGTGCGTTTTACCCGTGCGATTTCTTTTCCCTAGTCCTTACGCACGGCTGTTCTTAATGACACACAAGGCAAGTAGTCTGTGCAAAAATGTCTACTTACGCTAGTATGAGTAGAAAAAAAATATTTTGAAGACTCTTTTTTTCCAACCTGAAATTTTGACAGTTTGAGAAAAAAAGCCTAAAATATTTCTAATTTCTAACGTCTCAATCGAATTGTAAGTAAAACCGAAAAGCTTGCTGCAAAAAGTGGTTTCAATGTGATCACGGCTATACCAAGAAGTGGTTTAAATGTGACAAATGCGCAACATTAAAAAAAAAAGCGGAAACTGCGTGAAAAACAAAGATTTATTACCCCTATTGGCGCAAAACCCACACCCATCACTCTTTGTTATTCAAACCAAGATATCCATCGAAAGATTAGCTAATTAAAGCTGTAGATTTACATGAAGCGGCAATAATTCACAAACAAGTCCACCCCTCGAGACCGACACCTTTAATTCAAACAATAATTACGCCAACAACGGCCATAATGTTCCACAAATAATAGATTTAGTAGGAACATAAATAGTCGCGGTTTCATGTTGCATAAAGCTCCGTAAATGATGTTTGTATCTGCGCTTATTTCCGAGTGGCTCTGCATTGCGGGCTAAACGGAAAAAAAAAATAAAAACGAGGAGATGGAACTATGGCAGAGCATGGTTTTAATTACCATACGCTCATAAATATTCGTCGTTAAAACTGGTACGAGTGGTTCATTGTGGATTTCTCATCATAAATCTTTTTGCGCGTTGACAAATGACAATTGCTCGCGATACCTGTAACGTTTAGGAAAGTAGTGGAGTGTAATAAATACGGGGCGACCCCATCCACTGCCAACAATACGCTAATATGCCGTAATGGGAGTCATTTCATACGATATTACCACATGCACATGTATTATAATCACATTAGAACGGTGGTCTGGTTTTTCTTCATTGTTGTCCTGATCTTAATGTCGCTACGGAATGCCAAAAACGTTCAAGTTCAATGGTTTTAGATCGTTTACCATAACGGATGTAAATTTTTATGTACATTAACGAAACCATGAAAAAACCACTAAAGCTTCCAACTGTTGTTTGAAAGCATTTAGTCACCTAATTGTTGGGCAAAAGTGCTGACGTGGCGTTGAGGCGCCGACAAACAATTACGAAGAGAAGAGTGAGACTCCAGAAAGCCGCCCGTGTCTGTTAATAATATTATATATTAGTGAAATGCCGCCTGGATTACTCATTATCGTTCTGATCGACAAAGCGAAGCCATTCATATGTTCTGATAGATGATAGGTAACGATTATCGACGAAATTACGTTTTAATTTGCGTTGGAGCTTCTTGAAGCGGCGGTAATTAGATGTAATTACGGAGAGGGAAAACAAGAAAAGAAAAGGCTAAACTAGTTCAAGGAATAAAGCGAAGAGCGATTCATTCGAAAATTGAGGTTTTGGCTAGGCTTTGCGAGGAGGAGCTTTTTCCCAGCTCTCTGACAACTCAGCATTTCTATGGGAATTGCAATGTAAAGTTAACCGGTCTTTGGAAAATTCAATTCTTTTGATTTGCAATGTGAAACTATTTCGATGCACATTTTTCCGGAATTTTTGGTCCTCCATATCTCCGGGACTATGACAAATTGAAAGTCTAAAATCCGGTTTTACCAACACATTCCTGAATCGAAAATTCTATATTTTGTAATTTGCGGTGTGAATTTACTTATTTCCTGGACATTTTTTCCTGAATTTATCTATCGTTTTCTTTGCCTTATTTACCTAAGAATTCGGCCGGTTTTTCATAGCTATGTCAAAACTATATTTTTTTAATTTGCAATGTGAATCTATTTTGATGGACTGTTTTTCCGGAGTTTTTGGTTCTCCATATTTCCGGAACTACGACAAATGGAAAGATGCGCCTTTGACCATCGTTTTTCTCGCGCTGTCGTTGTGCAGAGTCCGGTCGGTTTTACATACTTCGAAATTGAAAATTCAATGCTTTTAATTGACGATGTAAATCTATTTTGATGCCCATTTTTTTTTGAACTTTTGGTTCTTCATTTCTCCGGAACTGCGACAGATAGAAAAATTTGGTTGTTGTCAATGTTTTTCTCGCTCTCTTGTTGTTAAGAATCCGGTCCTACATATTCCGGTATCAAAAATTCTATATTTTGTAATTTGCGATGTGAATTTACATATTTCGTGGACACTTTTTTTGAACTTTTAGGTTTTTTATAATTGCGGAACTGGGATAGTTTTATCCATCGTTTTTCTTGCGCTTATTTACCTAAGAGTTCGGCCGGTTTTACATATTCCAAAACCAAAAATTATTCATTTTGAGGGACTTTTTTTTCCGGAATAGGTATTTAGTTTTTTATTTCACTGCTACTGCGACAGATAAAAAAATGCGGTTTTGTCATCGCTTTTCTCGCGCTTTTGTTGCTAAGACTCCTCTATTTCATATTCCGGAACCGAAAATGTCATATTTTATAATTTGCGATGTGAATTTTTCTATTTTCCCGGATTTTTGATCCTCTATATATCCGGAACTACGAGAGATGGATAGATGCGCTTTTGGTCATCGTTTTTCTCGCGTTTTTGTTGTATAAAATTCGGTCGCTTTTAGATATTGCAAAATTAAAAATTCAATGTTTTTAATTGACAATGCAAATCTATTTCGATGCACATTTTTCCCGGAATGTCTTTATATCTCCGGAACTACAATAGATAAAACGATGCCCTTTTCTCGCGCTAAGAATCCGGTATTAAATATTCCGGAATAGAAGATTTCATATTTATTTTGTAATTTGCAATGTGAATTTTTATACTTTGTGGACATTTTTGTCGAATTTTTGGTTGTCCATATCTCCGGAACCGTCTTAGATAAAAAGATGCGTTTTTTTCCATTGCATTTCTTACGCTTTTATTGCTAAGAATCCAGGGTGAAATAAAAATGAGTACAATCAATCAGACTGGTGTTCGATTTTTTTAAAACAAAGAAATTTTTCCTTTACGGTTGTCCAAAATTCGAGCTCAGTTTCCAGCTATTAATAATTTGGAAACTGATCAATTTTCATGACTATCCCTCGTATGACACACTTATTGCACAAAAAAGTAAACATTGCTAGCTAATCGACCAGCCGCAGCCAAACAAAAAAGAAAACTGATAACGTTTTTTGTCGATTTAATCACTTAATTTTATGAATAATTTTGGTTGGAATTTTGCCGGTTTCAGAAACAGATCATTGTTTTTGAGACGTAGAGTGTTGCTGTGAAAATAATAACACTTTTTTTAATGTTATTCATAGACTAGTGACGTTTTATCAACATGAAAATGGTAGGATTTCTTGTTTTTTTTAATCAAATTTGATTTTTTTTCACTTATTTCCTATTCGCGTTGGCAGAATTTGTTGTCCATAATTTACGAAATTAAAATTAATTTAAATGCCCAAAGGAGAGTGAATTCAACAGATAGGTTTTTTACGACGAGGTTTGTGTCACATATTATTGGGTTCAAAAATGTGCATACGAGGGACACTTAAAAAGTCACATTTTTTTTGGAAAATACTTGAGAATTTTGAAAAACCGAAGAAGAAAAAGATCTACCACCTGTTTAATTTAATGTATTTAATTAATTAATTTTTGTCTTCCATATCTCTGGAATACCACAAATGGAAAGATGTGGTTGTGACCATCGTTTTTCTCGCGCTTATTTACCTAAGAATCCGGCCGGTTTTACATATTCTAAAACCAAAAAATCAATTTTTTGAATTTACGATGTGAATCTATTTTAATCGATTTTTTCCCGGAATTTTCTCCATATCTAACATTTTTCTACAAAAGCAGAGCCAATTAGTTGAGGATGATACATAAGTCAACATTAGTGGTTTCAACGTGATCACCACTAGCGAACGTGTGAAAAAACGAGGCTTTTCCTTAATCGCCCTAAAATCCTTAATTACCCCAATTTCATAACAAAGCCCACTTTATCACCATCAAGAAATAAATTCCGAACGTCCATTTACCAAACCAATAATTAGAGCTTTTGATAAGAAAACAGTAAGACGGTGATTTCGGTCAAGGCACATTAATAACTTGACGCCCTTAATGCGAGTCGACTACAGTACAAATTTCAGTAAACGAAACAATAGATAACATCGCCATATTTCGTGATCCGTGCTGAAACCAAGGCTCCATTCGTTGTTGGTCTGCATAAATGCATGATTTATTTCGAGAAAATTCGGTCTTATTTATGGTGGAGATAAGGTCGAATTTTGAGGCTCTAATCGTATCGGTAATCGTATGCCACGCAACTTGGAGCAATTACACTTAATTTCTACTGTGGTTTGTAAAGTGCACATTTAACATCGCCAGGGAGGGCAGACATGTGCTGGAAGAAATTATAAAGCTCGCCAATGTCTTTTCTTAGTCTCGCATTGTAGAATAAATGCAAACAACATAAGAAACTGTCGTAGATTAATCGCCTCGCTGTAGTTCCTCCATGTAGTCATGCAAGAAATCACAGTTCTATTTACCCAGAAGTTGTTTTCTTCGACATTGTCGAGTTCCACGCATTAATTACCGGTAATTAGATCGATCAATTTCCATCAGATTAATTACTCGAGCTTCTTAGTTTCCTAACCGCCGTTAAATGTTAGTGTCAGTATTAAGATCGATCCTATTTAAAATCGAAGCAATCAGATAAAAAATTACTTAACCAGGTGCAGGCAGAGCTTGATAACAACAAAACAACCCCAGCTAATTATTTAATGTCGCCAACGTTGGAAAATAAAAAACGGAATACGAAATGGCGTGTTTTGAGGCCATAGCGGCTTTGTGGCGCAGCGTGGCGCAATTGAAAGCGGCCGTCGGAAGTGTTTAAGAACGGCCTTATCTCTGATAAATAATGTATGTTAAACTACCCTTAAGTGCTGGCAAATTGTTCCTAGAACCTCGGACCTGTTCGTCGACACCATGCGAGCTCTAATTTATGCACGAAAGAGGTTGAGCACGCGTCGGGGCGAACAGCGTCGAAAAAATTATTCCAAGAAAATATCACAGCGTTTTCGTTTATGGGTAATTACAATCAGGGTTTACCGTTGGACAAGCGGCGCGCCGTTTTTACACTGTTGTTTATACCACGAGCGATAATTTTATTTTATGACTTTACACAGCACGTAATCTCCTAGGTGAGTTTAATTTATGTGATTCGTGGAAGACTTCATCAACGGCAACTATCTGAATCACATTTAATAGCCGTTTTTTAAGGTAGAATCAAGGTTTTTCTGGGATAATGACGAAGCTCTTAATTTTATTGAGCAAAAAATTAGAAAGGCTGCAATTAATATCCGAACTGTTACAAGCCTAGCTCATTTTTAATAGAGATATTAGGGATAATCACATCCACGTCAAATTTTGATGACTGTTTGATTATAATAACTCGTTCGTGTTATGGGGGAGAACTTTTGATGATGATCACATTGAAGTCACTTACCCCATTTTTAGGCTTCAGGTTCTTATTTTTTTTGTTTTTTTTTTTATTATTATTTTCGGGGTTTTAAGAAGAAGCTTTTTTACATGGAGAGGCTGTTTTTGTTCTGTTATCTCCCATTTTAGAAAACAAGGTTTCTCACAACTCAAAATTAGGTTGCTCAAGGTTTCGTGTTCTTTGCTTTTAGGTTTGTGATTTCTTTGTTTCTTTGTCTTTTATTTCAAAATTAGGTTGTTATTTATTCTTCTATTGCCAGTTCGTGGTTGAAATTCTCACAACTTTGGGTTCTTTATCCCTAGGCTTTTTTAGGCTGGCGAGTGTTTAATTTTATACTTTACAACTTTATTAGTTGTTTAGTATTAGAGTAAGATGAAATAATCCTATTTTACGTTTTTTACGTTTCTTCGCAATAGTTTTCATATAAATTTAAAATTAGGTTTAAGTTTTCTTACTTTTTCAGGTTTTTTAAAAATTTTTTGGTTTTTGTATCTTTTATTTTAAAATTAGGTTGTCATTTGGTCACCTAATTTGTTCAATGTGGTAATTCAGTTAATTAATTCAACTTCAGTTTTTTCTGTTGTTAAGTTTTCTTAGGCTACATAGTTCAGGCTGGTTAAGATGCTAGGCTTAGTTTTTTAAATGTTTTCGCAATAGTTTCTCTTTAAATTTAAAAATCAAGTTTAGGTTATCTTACGTTGCTAGTTTTTTTGCCATTTTTCTAGTTTTTGTGTTCTTTATTTCAAAATCAGGTTGTCATTTATTATCCTGTTGCCAGTTCTAGGTTGTAATTTTCACAACTTTAGGTTTTCTATTACCAGGTTTTCTTGGGTTGGCAATTTTTTGAGTATTTAATTTTTGGATTATACTTTATCACTTTATTAAGTATCAGGCTAGGTTCAGGCTGCTTAAGGTTTTAGGCTTGACTTTTTTTACATTTTTCCGCTATAGTTTAGTTATCTTACGTTGTTAGGTTTTAGCATTTTTCTGCTTTTTGGTTCGTTTTGTCACTTATTCTCAGTTCTAGGCTTTGTTATTACAACTCTTTATGTACTATTTTAATTGCTAGGTTTCTTTTGGCTTGTAATTCTTTGATTTGAGTGGGTTTTTATTATCAAACTTAATATTTTCTAAACTACACACTTTACGACATATTTTCAGAATTAGGTTCCAGGCTGCTTAAAATATCAGGTTTATTTTTAAATTTTAATTTTTTGTTTTTTTAGCTTTACAATTGTTTGAGTGTTTAATTTTAATTATTAATTCTTATAGATAACTTGGCTAGGCTTTCTGTCAGGTTTAGGTTTAACTATCAAATTCTGCCGACGGTTTTACTCGACTATCGGATTCAAATGATGAAACTTTTGAAAATGATCATATTGAAACCTTTCTTGCATTTTTATGGCTTTGAGATTTTAATTTCTAGTTGATTTTTAGGTTTTTTTACTTTCGGATTTTGCACTGATTCTTTAATTAGGAATTGTCCAAATTTGAGGTTTTTATTATTTAAAGTTAGGTTGTCATCTCCTGGCTTAACTCAAAAAAATAGAATTTAATTTTTAAACCATAATTTAGTAGGTTTAGGTTGTCATTCTTACATATTTTAGTTGTTATTTTGGTTATTTTTAATCTCAGAACAATCTAAACCTGATTCCTGGGTATGGTTAGGTAAACAATTAAATTTTTACACATCGTCACCCCAACGCGGTCGTTAATTACAAGTTCGTTTAAAATATTTTGTAAATTAAACGCAATGACGTCAATGCGTTGTAACCTAATTATATTTTCCATATTTTAAAAATAACAAAACATGTTAAATATTTATCAATTTTTAGGCAGTGAAACAATTACGCGCGCATGCAATTTTCTATCAATGATAAATATTTATTTTAATAAAAGTGCATCGAAGCGGAGAGTAGATCCATTAGCTGTAATTTATAAATCCACCTAATTAGTGACTGGCAACAAATTAATAAAACACATCAATTTCGTAATTTACTCGTTAAAACAGTTCGCCCTTGGTTAAATAATGGTTCCAGTTAGTGGTCTCTCCATTAAATTACGTTTTATATTGGTCTATGTTTTAGTTTGAAAAAGCGGAAATGCTTTGGATAATTATTATAAAACTAAAATCTCATATCCGGACGAGATTACGCCATGTTAAGTTGGAGACGAAACAATAGTTATAATGGCGGTATTATGCTTTATACAATGACATATTACTCTCCATTATTCATTTTGCGTAATGTGAATTAGTCACAGTTAGGTAAATAAGTTAATTAAATTGTCAAGTTACGGTAGAACTTGCACGCGTCGAGATTCGACTGTAACGCAAAAACTCACCTTCTATTTTGGTACCACGTCTTGACTTGCGTATCCGTGAGACTCAATTTCGCCGCCAACTCCATCCTATCCTGCACACTCAAATATTTCTGCCGTTCAAAGCTCTTCTCCAAAGTCTGCAACTGCAAATCAGTAAACGCCGTCCTCGCTTTCCTCTGTTTCTTATTGATTGCACCGTTCGAACTCTTGGACGAATTTATCGAATCGTCTCCGTTCTGACCTGCAACCAGAACAAACTTATTATCGATTTTGGTAAAATCCACATGATCTCGGCCATTGTTTCAGGCGTCGCGACGCCACGAGTAGTGGGGATATTTGTGGGGGATAAAAGAGACACCGGAAGCTGCGACCAATCAGGAAAAAGCGTCGGGACGTCGGATGCATTCGACGCCTTCTCTGCCAATAGCACGGCGATAATTTTACGGAATTGTGTTAAAAGGAGCGAAACGTCTGCATGTTTAGGTCCTGAGGGACGAGAGCCATAAGGTCGCACAAACTCAACAAACTTAGCCACTTTTCGGCTGGAATTCAATGCGACGCACGTTTCCGTCGCATGAAACATTTCACCCCGAGATGTGTTTCGGGGTTGCGCTACAGATTTTTTTCTTTATGGGACGGAAAAGGAGATAGGGTGGGAAAGGTTAACGGCTGCGATGTGTAAGGAACGGAGAAATATGGATTGTAGGTTTTAAGGGAGGTTTTCAAAATTGCGATGACGTTTATTGGGTGAAATTTTGACTTCGGGTCTCCACCACATGCTGCCGTAAAATTCTGCTTGCAGTCGCGAATTCCCAAATAAGGATGATCTAGAGGCGTAAAGCATCCTTTATCTGTCCCCATAAAAACGCTAAATGCCAATTGTCTGTAACATTCATTTTATTACAAAACAAACAACGTCGCAACGGGCGTTGGTGGGCGTAAATACATCGCAAAATACTTAATTGAAATAAACAGTTCGATAAGACAACATTAAGATAGGTAAAGTATACACAATTGTCCGGTTCTTATCTCAACACAGGTTTAATTTTAAATCGATTTGAGTGAAAACATGGACGACGGTTAGATAAGGGCAACTGGTGAAGGTGTGGACATGACTTTACGAAGAAGACCACCAGTTTGAGGACTGTTGCCTCCTACGTCGTTTTGTCTCATTTATTTCGGTACGATTTTGAAATTTTTCGATGATAAACCTTTCACTGACTGTGTCGGACAGAGATTCCACGAATTGCTACAAGAGAGTGGAGAAATTCCACTAATACCACATTAATTGATTGTTAAAATAACAGAGTTTTTTTCGGAAAATCTAATCGAAAACGTGTGCGGGCCGAGCGCCTTGAGCGGTGCGTTTTTACATAAAGTGGTACCAAGAGAATGTTCGAGTGGGTTTGCGATGTTAAAATTCGAATTTATGACGGCGCGAGGCGTAAGATTGACAGAAATTGGTCAAGAGTGGAAATGTCATCTTGAAATTAGAATGACTGGATTTTATTTCGGTGCTGGAAAAAGCCGGCGAGCATTAACGCAGTTTAATTGGCAAACCTCTGGAATATGGCATGACTGGAGGCAATAAAATAAAACTTGCAGAAGCAGTTAGTGCCCATTTCAGGCCAGTTAACGATGCGAAAAACCGTATTACGCTAATAATAAGATTTTTAAAGAAAATTGCGCTGGAAATTATAGGATGAACGATTTTGTAGAAAGACAAACACACACAACGAAATAAAATGGCAATTTAAATGTCATTAAACGAAATAAAATCCGACTTTGTTTCAGTAATTTCTTTATAATTAAAGACCTGTCTGGATTTCGCTTTTAATTTTTTGTCGTCGAATCCATAAATTTATAGTTTTCTCGGAATGATCGTTTTTAATACGAATAAATTAGTCCGTGTTCTTGCGCGAGTGGTAATTGGTAAACACTTAACCGTATAAATTTCTTCAGGTGAGTTAACGGCAACTTCGAACATGTCCAGCAAGTTTTTAATAGGCAATTATCGATAAAGTATCTAAAATAAGTCATAATACATTAATAATTTTAAACATTATTAAAGCTAAACTGACAGGCACTTAAAGTTAATATTTATTCAGGAACCTATAAATTTGCATTAAGATGCAAAGTTGAAAAACTGGACCGTAAAGACGCAATTAACGATTTGCGATGCTCAACCACTTTGTTTTAATGTCCAATAAAAACCAACAAGTGACAGAGACGGCTCTTATCTTATTAATTACCAACACCGTTGCTACGCATGAAATATACAGCACGACTCCGTTATGACGTCCTCGCACTTTCTCTATTTTCGTGTCGTTTTACAGCCCACGCTCTTTAAACCGCAAGTACTAAAATCTGGTACAATTTATCAGTGAACACATCGGTCAATTGTAAAAGCCTTGGTAATGACCAAATGACCACACTAGCTACTAGCCACACGCAAACACTCCATAATGTAATTGCCCCATTAAGATTCTGCTTTGAGGGGGAAAAAAGACGGATTGGACTCCTGTTATGCCACCACTTATTATTGCCGAAATGCTAATCCAACACTAGCACTAGCTCACTAGCGAAACACGCAAACGTAACTCGAACAAATAAAATTGTATAAACGTGATTTTTATTAAGCCGTTTCGGTTCGATCGAGGCGATAAATCATCGCTGGAACGGGGCGAAAACTTCCCCCATTTTTACAGTGTATCAATATTTGAAAAAAAAAAACGTGTCGGGGGCTAATTCGATTTTTGTACACAATTGGAGATTTATGGGGTTTATACACGAAAGTCTATCATGGCCATGTCGTTTTTGTTTATTTAAAACCACTACTAATTAAAACGTAATGACTATTTATAAGGAAAACAGAAGGAAGCTATCTTGTCAATTTTGCGTTATTGATGGATTTAATTGTACGTTTCGTCCAATTCATTAATCCTTGTCATTTTGATATTTAGTTTGTTATTAAATTAATTAAAGTGCAATTAAAAGTGACGTTGCATTCCATTGGAGCTATTTGTTTGTCTAATTGTAGACAAATCTAAAACGAAAGGAATTTGCGCGGTGTATAAATAATTCAATTTGATTATCATAGATTATAATGCCGGGAAATAATTAATTGAATTAGTTTTCATTTAAATGTGAAATCGGTATACAGAGGTGCTTTTATATTTGCAAAAATCATTGAGAAAAAAATTCTTCATGGATACATTTTTACACTTTTGTGAACTTTATGATTGTCAAAAAATTTTGGGGAAATATATTTCTAAGTTTTAAAAGAATTTTGATAATTTAATTGCAATTTTCGTTTCTAGTCATTTTAATTCAAAAATAGTATCTTTCAAAACAAGTTGCAAAATGGTCTATACATATTTCAGTATGAGTTCGAAATTTGAACACGTGTCGCTAAACGAACGAGTGCTTTTTCTATATTTTGGCTTATATTTCGATTTTTTTTAAGTTAAGCTAGCATCTAATTGGTCGATTCAAGTGTGACTTGCGTCGCTGCAAATCCAATTTGCAACATAGCAACGCCAATCACATTGCTCATACGTTGGCAACGGTTGCAACTTTGCGTTAACTCAGTGACTTAAAATGGCCTCATAAGTTAGCATAATATAATTCATTCTTAAACGATTTTTAAATGATGAACTTTTTATTACAGCACGATTTTAGTGTTGGTTTGAAAGTCACCAATAATCTTTAAAGAGTGGAGGTTTTTACCGTTTCTGAGTTGTTTTTGATATTTTTTCGAATTTCAGGATTTTCCATGTTTCTGGGAATCTACAGAATTTTGTTTTTAGTTCTGCAAATTTCCTCTCAATTTCTTCGGAATTTCTATAATGTTCTCTGAGATTTTAAAGACTTTTCTAGAATTATGTACAATCGTTTGTACTTTCCTGGATTTTTTCACATTTTTAGGCTGCATTGAATATTTGCGACACCAAAAATCGTGCTGGAATGAGCCATTATCATTATTATTCTTGTTATGATTTTTGGTTCAGAATGGAAGTCACTAGAAATCGTTTAGAAATGAAACAAATTGAGGCAATTTTTCCACAATTTTTAAATTTGTATTTGAAATTGTAATCTTTTTGGAAAACCTGAAAAATTCACTAAATTTAATAATTTGAAGATTCTTTAGAATTTCCAAATTTTGGTATTGAATATGTATCAAAAAGCACTATTAGATTCGGGGCAATTCACTTTGGATCTCCAAATTTAAGTTGACAGTCGTAGGAACAATTTTTCCTATTCCAAGGGCAGAGAAAAATTCACAGAATTCTGGTATAAATTCCGAAACTTCCCGTTATATTGAGAAAACGACTTCAAGTTAGAAACTTTAGAAGGAATTGAGACAATTCTTCAAATGTCTAAATGAAATTCACTCCGCCAGCAAATTCACAACTTTCGAAAAACAAAAGAGACAATTATAAAAAATGACCAACAGAAAACAATTGAGTTCACACGTTTTTGGTCGAAAATGTGGTTGCAGTCTAAAATGCTTAATTTGCTGTTGTAACGAAGTTATTACCGCATTGGTTTTAAGTGCGTTAATAACCGTTTGCACATTGAATGCGTTAATACTTTCTTTATCATAGCAACTTAGTAAAAAATTGTACTTAATATGGAAATATGGATTAAAAACTCGTTTCATAAAACTTAAACTCGTGTTCTAATACCAGTTTTATAAAACTAGTGTTTGAATATGTGAAGAAGAGACAAAACCGAGAGGTATGTTTGTATTGAAAGCGGTATTTGGCGTTCGAAAAGCGGAGCAAGTAAATAAAATATGTTGGGCCCCCGTGTATATTTCATTGGCGCCGATGATTGCATCATTGTTCCCGATGGGTCGGACCTCAGTAAAGATAAATCATTTTCTGGTTTATGAGCCCTGTTGAATAATTTATAAAAGCAAGTGTATTCAGTTCCCCATTCATTATCTTCTTTATTGGTTGACATTTCGTTAGATTGTGTTAAAATCTCTTTATCATTCAGTTTGTACAAATATTGGTCATGCAATAAAGTGGTGGTAATGTGAAATAGGAAAACAACCACAAATCAAACGTTCATTATTTATTCAAGTTTCGATTAAAGCTGTTCACGATGATTTAGATCAACACGAGCAAAAGACTACTATTAGAAAGATAAATATTTGATATAGTTATAATGGGATGTCATATCACGCGAAAGTGACCTTAAACGCAACCCCTCAATAAAGTTTTCATTTCTGATGTTTACGCAATCGACGATATTTCATTCCGAAAAATCATCGTTGAAATTGTCACATTATTTATTCATTCCGGGCTCTTCATCACACCGTTCATCAATTTTAATACCTGTATACAGGGTTGCCCCTTGAATATTTTAATTGTAAAGTCAGGACCGAAGTTAAGAAGATTAAGAGCGGCGAGATTTTAATCCGATCAAAATTGACGTTTAAATGTAGCGCCCTTTTGTGACAATCGACAACCACTACCGGTTTTTCAAAACGTTCATTGTCACGGCAAACTTGATGTTTTAATACGATAACAACAATGTCGTCTCTGCATTTTGACAGTTAAATTTGTCCGTTTATCGATTTCGAATTTTTACAATCGACGTGGAAATCAATTTCGTTCGGGCTTAAGCCCTTTTGTGGCGCTGACGTCGACTTTGACTTTGAATACAAATTCTATTAAAAGCGCTTCTTTACAAAGTGTTCACACCCCTGCGTTTACCCTTTAAATTAATATGTGTAAATAGGAGAGCTTTCAATGGGTTTTCTTTTATTCGCTGACTACTGAAGGTGCTTCAATGGACGGAAATGGGGCTTTTATCATCAGATGGATCGATTCACACGGTTTTAACTTAAGTGACGTTTAAATTATATCATTTTTTTACTCGTTCTTGAACATTCCAACTCGTACAGTAAAATGTTAGTTTTCGGACTTGTGATGCAAATGACTATTTTGGAGAAAAACCACCCGCCAATGCCCATTTCCAATTATTCAGTTATTACACCAAAAAATGAATCTCCTTGTCATTTCATGCGTCACTAATCCATTTTTAATGCGCTAAATCGCCATCAAATCACCGTTTCGTGAAAATAGCACACTCCACCAAAAACCTGTGCTAATGTGTCGGCCGAGAACTAATGTTTACACAAGGCTATTGTTAAATTTCGTCCGTAGAACAAAAACGATAGAAATCTTAATTCGGCGACTTTATTAATAAAAGCGTTCTTTGAAAATCGGGCGATCTTTTGTCGATTCGATGCAACAAAACGCTCGTTCTATTTATGTTTGATTTGGTTGATATTCAAATGATGGCGGCTAACACGCGAACAAACTGTTAACGACTCTTGTACGATTTGAATAGCGGAATTTATTAAATGCGCTTTTCAAACGGATCCAGGAATGGCCGCGCCGCGAGCGAAATGGGCTTTTACGTCGATTTTTATGTTTTCGTGTTTTTATAGAGCTCATTTGTCTGATTATAGAGCACGTGTTGGTGGCTTTGCGAGGTTTTATTGTTGGACTGGATAAACAGAACTATTTCAAATGTTCTTCGATATTTCTGTGTTCTCAATTCACAAAACCAAGAGCTGTTGATTCAACAAACCAAAATATCTGGGGATTTTTAGTTTTTCAGAAAACTTGCTATTTTTAATTTCCACTACAATTTTTATAAAAAAATTGAATTGCAAGCTTTGGTTTGTATACTATTTTATCCACAATCGTGGCCAAAACTTATTATGTCACCTTTTCTTGATTTTTTAAATCTATCAGATCAGATATTTTTGACAAATTTTGAAAAAAAATTACAATGAAACCTCGGCTATGCCTCGATTTGTATACTATTTTATACACGATTATGACTCATATTTTCAAACTTTCTAGAATTTATCAGATCAAAATATTTTGAAAGATCATAAAATTATGTTTTAACTTTCTAGAGTTAAACTTCAAAATATGTTGAAATTTTTTTAAAATATTGAACATTTTATAATATTTTATTTACAGATATGGCTAAAACTCATTATAGCACGTTTTTTTAATTTTTTTAAATCTATTAGATCAAATATTTTTGAAAATTAAAAAAAAATTATTGAAACCTCGGCTACGTCTCGGTTTTTTGGGTATTTTATTCACAATCATGACTAAATTGTTTATCAATGCTGGTTTTTGCATCTCGAACAGTATTTTCTAAAACAAGTTGCAAAATAGTCCATATTTCAGCACGAGTTCAAAATTTGGACACGAGCCGTTAAACGAACGAGTGCTTTTTCTATATTTTGGTTTATATTTCGATTTTTCTTCAGAAGTTAAGCTATCATTCAAGTTAACACTTAACTTTATTTTTAAACGATTTTTAAACAATGAATTTTTTATTATAGCACAATTTTTTGTGTTGCAATAAAAGTCACTAAACATTTTTTACGAGTGATGCTGGTTTTAGTCTGATTTTTAAACATTTTTGGGACTTTTGAAGATTTTTAAAATTTTAAGATTGTCCAGATTTCTATAGATTCTATATTTCGGCTTTTTAGTTAAATGTATATTTTGAAATTTGTCTTTTTTTTAAATCTAGCTAGCGTCCAAGGTGACACATATTTTATCGATTTTTTCTACAATTGCTAGATATATGAAGTTGATATTTTGATAGTCACTTTAATTTCGCAATTTCTTAAGACCTAAATGCGTAAAAGTGACATTAGAGTGCGTAAAAGTGATCAAGCGGTGCGAAAAATTATGTGACATCAACAGGAATTGATATTATAAGTAATCCATCGTTTTATAGGTGATTCGTTAAATTCCGACCAATGAATCTGCATAAAAATGCAGAAATTCTGTCAAATGAAATAGCAATTTTAAAATAATTGTTAAAACTGTCACTTATTATTATTTTTGTTAAATTTTGAATTTAGAAAAAATCTTGTTTGCTACTCGTGCGAAATAGATCACTCAACCCGATTTTTGGTCAAAACAGAAATGCGTCTAGATATTACAATAGTAGTTTCTGCTTACTCTACATTTAAATTTTCAAAAAAATTGATCGCCAATGATCAAAATTTGTGTACGAATTGTTGACTTTCTAGTGTCATTTGTCTCGCAATTATTTTTAGAAATCGTCCTCCATTAGATGTAACGCCTAAACTGCCAAATTAAAACCCCGCCGGTCTCATTATCCCGAAACAATATATCGTTAAAATGTAAAAAGCTGTAACAAATAGACTTAACAAGTGTGTGTGAACAAACCGAAATTAAGTTAATTAAAACAAAACTCGCAACAATAAAAAGGAAAAACCTCAACATTTTATAAAACGGCCGCGCAATTATTTTTTATTGTATGAGCGATGTGAAGAATTGGATTCTTCCTTAATTGCTTCATAGCTTGTTAAAGTTATTATCAAATTGTTCATATCTAATTAAAGCCGATTCAAAAACCAGTGTGAACTAATTCCCGGAAATTATTGTTTAATGGTTTGTTTTTATTGTTGCGACCATTACTATTGTTACATAAAAGTGAAGATTTCTTCTTTTACTCCCGAATTCGTTACTCTAATCGCACAATACCGTGTCGTATAAATTGTTCAGTTTCCGTGTAAAAGAGCCCATTATTTTTTCGTTAATTATACTCGTGTCTTCGGCTACATAAATCTCGGTTAATATCTTTTGTGAATAAGAAACGGTTTATTTCGGTCTTTTTACACACGATAATGATGACACTAATCAAGATGTTTCTTCCACCTACCCGTTACCTGCCTCAATTAGTACACGTGACCGCATTAAATATAGAAAAAGTGTGCGGGTACTTTAGATCGCACTTTCCGCATATTATGAACTAAAAACGGAACAAGTGATTTATTATGGCAATGATGGGAATGCAAGAACGCGACTTTTTCAAAACGAAGATAAACTGTTTTTAGATGGGAATATTATTAACGATTAATTAACCGCATTATCTAGATAAACAACTCATGGGAATGAGCTATTATTTCATTAAAACTGCAAGGAGATCATTTATAGTCAATATGTAGAGGTACACCATATACGGATCAGTTGGGATAAAAACGCTTTTTTCTTTTTAGATCTAGATACTAAAACTTTTGGGACAGTTTATACATCTCTATCTCTAATATCTATTTTTATTCATTCCTCAACATTTTAGATCTAGATATTATTTTGAATAGATTCTCTAGATCTAAATATTGTTGCTTGTTATTACCAGATCTCCAGAATCAATTTTCAGATCTAGATACAATTTATGTCATTGCAGTATTATCTAATTTAGACAGTCATTTAGAACATCTAGACCTATTTACTAGACTTGGATTGCTATAATTTAAATGAACACTTCATATTTTGTATCATACATACATCTACGTAACTATTTTTATTAAATTCTTTGTATTCTAGATCAAAATGAAGTGTTTAGATTTAGATACTATTTTAAAATTGCTCGAATTTTGAGTTTGCAGTCGTCCAGTTTGCTCGATCTCTTGAATACTTTATTTAAATAAACGTAAATACTAATTTTGAGTTCGAATTCTCTAATTAATTCTTAGTATTCTAGATCTAAAATTGTCTCTAATTTGACGTTTGCAGCAGCGTCTATTGTCGTTCAGTTTACTAGTTCAGATACACTTAGATACTAATTTTGAATGACATTTGTTTAGATCTAAATATTTGTTATCAATATAATAAACGAGGCAGTCACGAAAATTTAGGTCTAGACACGAAGATTTTTTGGGTGTAAGTTTTTTAGATCTAGATATTGTGGTCAGTTATCACCAAAACTGTAATTTTTTAGACCTAGATATTGTTTATTTAATTGCAGTATTTTTTAATTAAGACAGTTATTTAGAACATACAGATCTAGATACTACATTAGTACTTTCGTACATTTTTGTATCTATTTTTGTTTTATTCTCAGCATTCTAGATATAAGTTTATGATTATCTATATCAATAACTTAATATTTTGAGAAGCCATTGTATTTTACTTGGTTTATTTACAATTTTTTGATTAGTTAGATCAGCTAGCTAACTAAAATTATAGGAACAATTTTAGATCTAGATACGCATGATTTCCCAAAATTAGTTTCGCTTACTGAAAATTTTTGGTCACTGATCTAGATAACTTTCAACATGTCGCATTTTCAAAAAACTAACTAAACAATCATAATAGAAAATAATACCTATGATATCAGACAATTTTGCTAATGTAGGTCTAGATATTAAATTGGCACTAGTATTGACATAGATAACGCTAACTATGAATGAACTCTATTAGACATAGATACAAGTAAGTGAATGTATCCTGGGCCACATGGTGTCGTTTCACAAACCGGTAAATATCACATTTTTGACTGCTTTACGACCAAAATTAGCATAGATATGGAATTGATTTAGATCTAGCCTACAACCACGACCGATGTTTTTTACGAGTAATTTGAGCAAACCTCCTGCATTTAACACTTTTTTGTGGTATTTTATGGCTGCTAAACATGAGATTGTCGGTTTATTGTCAAAGCAATAAAACAGCAACGACCGGTGTCTTCTACTATAAAACCGACTTATTGGTTTCTTATCAATTTATCTGTTTTTTTTTCTGTTATATCACACCTATTAAAAGCGATCTAGTATAATCTGATTTTAATTACTCGATGTCGAAACCATAGACAATAAGTCTATTGAGAAGTTAATTTATTATAATTACACAGGAAGCAGCGTGTATTAACACATTACCTTGCAAAACTCCACCTCGTGGCACGCCACTGGTAATCGATTTATGCAAAAACTAATTGTAAAACTCATCATAATCTTACGTAAATTTTTACGCAAACGGTTTTCCAATTTTAAAAAGCGTACACTCATTTACATAACTATCTCTAAAAGGCTAATTTGAAGATGTTGGCTTTTGGAACATTCTTTTATCGTTGTGACCTTTCGAAGAGGCGAGATAAGAGACATTTCGACGGTGTCAAACACGACAATAACGATCCGATTTGAATTTGTTGGCAATGACAATTAATTAAAAACGCATAATATTCCTGCACGGTTTAATCACATCTTTCCATTTCGAAGAGTTTGTAATAACACACGTCACGAGCTGCCATTGAAGAAGAAACGACAGTTGTAATTAGTACGAAAAGCAGTGCGTACGACTCGAAAAATTACATTTTATCAATGGGTGGCAATTTCCCGCCACGTTTGACATGAATGAATTTTCAACGTTCACGCATCATTGTGAAGAAAAGTTAAATTCGTGCGGTTTTTTATTCAATTATGAATGTGTGCCACGATGAAATTAACTTTCGTTTTCATAAATAAATGAATTTCTAAACGAATTAAATAAAAGCGAGCTTCCTATGTTTATGTAATGGTTACGTGTTTACGTGTGTGCAACAGCACAATGCACAGGAAGTTGGAATCATGCGAGTTTTCTGAATGTAATACAATCGGTGCAATTATTTTTTTCAGGACGGGAAGGAAAATCGGGAAATTGGGGACGAAGGAGTCACGAAACGGCGGTTTCTCAAAAAAATTTTCCTACTCGCACTGAAAATTTGCACTTTTCGCACTAGTTACACAAATGGCGATCGTTAGTCGTGACTCTAATTTCATTGATTCATCGCACACGTAAAAAATAAGGAGTCAAAGAAAACAAAAAAAAAATTACAAAATTTTGAACACGCAGGAGTCATGAAGTTTTTCACTTGCTCTCTCCGAAAATTCACTTTTTTGCACTAGTTACATAAATGATTTATTTGTGACTGAAATTTCGTTTACCTAATTATCGCACATGTCAAATATAACGGGTCAGTGAAAACAAAAGAAATATGACAGGAAGTCAAAATTTTGGGCTTTTTGTATAGGAAGTGAAGTGAAGAATTTTTATTAATTAACTTCCGCTTAGGTTTAAATTGATTCGTTTGTTGCTATTCTTAAAAATACCAGTTTTCAAAAAAAGTTTATTTGATTCTTTTAGCTATATGTACTTTTTTGAGAAAACGCGCCAAATTTTGTCTACCTACTCAGGAAAGGTTCACCATTAGCTACTATTTAATACTCTTTCTATCTTAAAATTGACAATTGATCGCAGACGGAAAATTTTAATTTTTTTGGAAAACTCAGTTTTCGAAAATTAATGTCACTGAAGAAAAATGAAGTTGACATTGAGAAGTTTCATGAAACGATTTGACTTTTGAAATGGCACCAAAGCACGTCAAGCAGGAAGCTACCACATATGGAAATCCGACGGTCATTTTCAATTAGCGACTTTTACGATTTGGAGGCTCAATTTGCAAAATTTTGGGAAAATTTGATGTAAAACGAAGAAAGCTTTTTTTGGAGTTATTTTCGTTCTAACAAGAGTTTCTTGAATGTCAATTTTTCTCGCCAAAAAAGTACTCATTTTGGTTTTGACTTGGACCAACGAAAATTTTGATTAATAATTTGGCGAGACTAAAACTGAGAAGTTTTCTTTTTTCAGATGCTGTGGGAATTTTGGGCCGCGGAAAAACAGGGTGAGTTCTTTGTGATCTTTTTGATTTTTGCGCACTTACCGTTGGAACAAACACTGGAATTATCCGGATGTCCGGAACTGTCCGTATCACTGTCATGGATGGGGTTGGAATGCAGCGACAAATCCCTCGGTCCGGGACTGGGTGACCGCCCCCGAATGATCGCAGTTCCGTCGGCGGGTCCACTCAAAATGTCTGTGATCATAAAACGCGATCGCGTGGCGGCGGTTTGAGGCATTGTCCTTACCTCGTCTTGCACGGTCATGCCAGCCACCGTACTCGACACTTTTTCCCCTATACCCAACACCTTGACCTATCCCAACTTTAGAAAAAAAATCCAAGAAGTTGCCGGCGCCGTAACCACAATTGCGTTCACTTTCGTGACACTTATCGTCCACTACCGTGTGCACCAGGCTTAACCAGCGCTCAAGACGTTTGCTTGTAAACTAACCTAAAAGCTACATTCTGCTTCTACCGGCAGTAAATCAGCCATGTTGTCCTCCCCACTCTCCGAAAGCTCCCCTCATAGGACAACGGACCAATGATAGACGCGATACGATAATTGCCCAACCAATGGCGTCAACGAGGCGTTATTCAGTTGTCTTCTTGTGTTTATTTTATGGGCAGGTCTTTGGTACAGATTTTATTAGATTGACTATTTAGGAAAACAGTTTTATGCTTTTATGCTTTAAGCTCTTTTCATTGGTTATATAATAAAGCTAGGATGAAATAGCCTGTGTTTATTGTGTGGTTCTATTCTATTAGTTTTGCAGGTATTATGACTCGGCGTTGTTTTGCTATTGTTGTGATTTTTATTGACCGGTTGAATGGGCTATTTTGTTGCTCGTTTTATGGATTGGTCAATAAACTTAACCGAATGCGGGATAATAAAGTTGGTGGTGGAAAATTAGAGGCGGACGATTTGTTTGTTTGGAGTTTTTGGGTTGAACACGTTTTGTGTTTATTGCTTCATTAACAATGTCAAAATGTAGAAATACCAATTTAACAATTTCTAGTATACAACACTTTTACAGCCACTCATACAACTAATTATTAAATCATATCAATTTATTGATGGAGTGATTGACAAACTGTCAATATTAGAATTTAATTTATGACCATTTTGTACATTTTCTATTGTTTGGTTTCAAATTTCATTTTTTTAGCATAACAGTAGATGTTTAGCAACCCGCACCAAAAACTGACACTTTTCACACTAACTCCATAAATAACGCTTTTTGAAACGATTCTTTGTTCCCCAAATTCAATTTTTATTTATTGTAAAATTTTTTGAAATTTTGTAGTAATTTGTTATTTAAAATTTTGATTTAAGATTTTAGAACTAGTTGTTGATAGTTTATTTTGTTAAAAATACAATGCCTACTTGTGTTTGTAAAACTAAACAAAAAGGTACACTTGCGGTCGAAATTTTGGGCTAAATTTAAAGAAAAAGCAGTGTTTGTTTTAACTTTGCATTTTAAAACTTTTTCGAAATTTTAGTGAAAGTAGTATTTTTGACATTAAAATTGCACAGCAAAATACAAAATTTTACTTTTTATGTGTTCGTTAAATTTCAGCAAACTAAATTGTAGGTTTTAGTTTTTTTTTGTTTTTTTGTTGTTTTATTGATTGTTCAATGTTCAAAATTTTCATTTTTACGCTTTTAGAACTAATTTACGATCGTTTGGCAGTTTCTCTTCAACAACTCATTAAAAATACAACGCCCACTTGTTTTTTAATAATAACGGAAAGGGTACAGTTGCAGTCATAAAATTTTGGGCTGGATTTAAAGAATAAACAGTGTTTCTTAAACGTTAAAATTTATTTTTTAAATGTCAAAAAAACTACAAATCATCGCTGACAAGTTCGATTATGCTCACTTGATAATTTTTGGTTTTTAACTTTTGATTTGAAACTTTTCTCAAAAAAATACAATACCTACTTGTATTCATAAAACTAAACGAAATGGTGCACTTGCGGTCATGGAATTTTGGGCAGGATTTGACAAAAAAACAGTGTTAGCAACGTGACTCATCTTTTAAGACGTCAAAATCTGTTTTTCAAAAGACATTAAAATTGCAAATAGCCGCTGACATTTTCCACAACTTTATGATTTGGGCTTGCAAATATGTTCAGTTTCTATTAAATTCTTTTAGGCTCACTTGACATTTTTTGGTTTTTGACTTAACAATTTTTGATTTTTTTTGAAAATTTTGAGCAGCAGTTTAGGCACTAAAATTGCTGAGCTAATGGCAAAACTTAGTTTTACAGTTTTTCAGCAAAGTAAGTTTAAAGATTTAATTTTTTTTTATTTAAGAGGTGACCAATATTGGTCAAAATTTTGAGTTTTAGTTTATACTTTTGCTTGACATTTTGGAGTTAAAAAAATACAATGTTTACTTGTGTGCTCAAATTTTTTTAACCCCAAGTGTAAAATTTTGTGGAGTTTTCAAAAAGAAGTTTTATGACCAAATTTTTAATTTTCATATTTTTCAATTGTTTTTTTCTATCGTCATTTTGTATGTTTTTCTTTGTTTTCATCAAAGTTACAATTTTTTTCAAAATTTTACTTTAGCTTCGTCATTTTGTTCCCAAATTGCTTGTCTTCAGAACTGTAAAAACTAACCCAGTCTGAAATTATCCGACTCTGCAAGTGTAACGAAAGTGGCCACTTGACCCAATCAGAGACATACGTTTTTTTCCCCGCGGCCTATCCCTGTGTGAAATTTTAAGGGTCATCAAAATTACGTTCTCATCATGGTAGCCACCGGAACAAATTACAGTTTTTTTAAGTGAAAGAAACATAGTTGCCAATTTCATAACTATCCATTTGCGAAAACTGCCAGCTTGACATTTCCTTAAGACAATAGCCCAATTTCCACGTATCTTTGCTGAAATTAAATACGCCGTAAAAAAGACAATGCGGGCCTCAACAATTAGTGTTCTAATAATAAGGAACAACAATTTAAATAAATTACATAACGAAAATAGATGGTTAGCATTAATGTAAGAGTAATAGTTGGGCATTGTTTGGAGCGTGAACGGTTCAGTTTATAATTGCGTTATTATTTTAGAGTGAAAGTCCGTTATGAGAGTGTTAAGCCGGCAAAGTTGCTACAAGCGTTCAAAATCTTATGCATATTTATGAATTATGAAAACCTAAACAGACGACCGCTTTGCTTTGTTAATTGCTTTTTATTGTTGGATGCACCCGTTCGAAAATTATAAAAAAGTGAAAATACCTATAAACGTGTTGTGTGCTTTATTTCTTATGTAATGACGGAAGCGGGCATAATTAAACACGCCGTATAATTACTGGCGTCATAATCTTGGAACGAGCGTCTAAATTTTATTAATTTTTTTATTTACTCGTAAAGACACGAATCGTGGGACATCTGCTCACTCATCAAAATTCTAGCAAAATTCTAGTTTTGTTTCTAAGATCAGATAGCGACATTTCCGGCACGATTATGACATTGACAAGTTGATTTAAATTCGGTCGAAAAGTCTAATCGGATTATTTTAGGAATGAGTCTTAAAACAAGGAAACGATTTAGAAATCTTTTACAATTACTTGCGAAATTAGTAATTACAGATCTGGGGTGATAGCATAGCAGAAAATTTTTAATAGATCTAAATTACGTGACTTCCATATTTTATATTTAACTGCACTAATTTTTCTAGAGGTTTAGATTTTATAGAGAGATAAGAATTAATTTTACGCTTATTAAAGACCACCTGGCTTACTTAACCGACTGTGTTTAGTTGTGATGTCGAAATTTATTTATTAATATGAAATATTGTAATGTTTCATAATGTTAGATGGTGTTGGTGAAATTATAATTAACTTGTTACTTGCGGTTTGTGGAGCATTTATTCATTAATTGAATTATAACACAGTTAATTGCGAATTTTCACTCTTAGATTTTATCGGAAAGGGAAAATTTCCATGGGTAAGAATTAATTCCGCTTTAAGCATTTTATATGAATTAATTTTAAAAAACAGTTTTTAATTATGCTGTACATCTGCATATTTTTGAGATTTTTGATGTAATCTAATTTTAAAAATTTTACAAAAAAACTTAAAAAATCCGTAAATATTTTTTTGCAAAATCGGGATATGCAAAATCTGTCTCAGAGGTCAAAATGTAAAAATATTTCTAAAATTTGATAGATTTCAGACTTTTTGGTCTTTTGTGATTCTACAGAAATAAGCTAAAATTTTAAAGCAATATGCAGAATCATAGATTTTATCAAAGTTGAGTGAATCCGATAAATATGCAAAATTTGTCAGAGGTTAAAATTTTAAATCAGTTGGGTTTCAAAATCTGACTAATTTTAGTTTTAATAAAAATCAGAAAATTATTACTAAATTTGAATCTAACGGGTCGATTTCAAGTCACTGCGTTAACGCAAATTTGCAACCGTTGCCAAGGTATGAGCAATGTGATTGGCGTTGCTATGTTGCAAATGGGATTTGCAGTAGCGCAAGTCACACTTGAAATCGACCCCTTAGTTTGCAAAATTTGATAAATATGTACTAAAATTTAATTTTATCATTTCAGTAAATGCGTCAGAAATTTCCGAGAAATATTCAAATTCTAGAAAAATATGACAAATATCTTATCAAGATTCAAGATCTAGATAGATTTTATCTGCCTTTGGCGTATTTGATAAAAATAAAATTTAAAATCAGTTAAACCCAAAATGTAACAAATCTGAAACGTCTCAAAATTCTGACAAATCTGTCAGATCTTTGGACAAATCTGTACCTAGTGAAACACATCTGATTGGAAGTTTGAAAAAAAATTGACGAATAGACAAAATTTGTTTGACTTCAATGCAATATCTAAAAAAAAATTCAAAATTTTTAAAATTTGGACAAATCTGCAGTTTTAAATTTGAATAAATTTGTGGTAGTAGAAAATCTCAACATTTGTTAGCTAATTTTATATCAAAAATCTGTTAAAACTCACTTTACATTTGAAAGATTTCGAAAATTTTACATTTAGACAAATCTGTCGTACCTAGTAAACTCTAAAATCTGATGATCTACTTCAATTTATTCATGTTGGATAAATCTGCTCTTAAATATTCAAATTTGACAATCTGATCAAATTTAAATCTATGAACATTTTTGTAAATGCGGTAGAAATTCCTGAGAAATATTCAAATTTTATGAAAATATGTCAAAAATCGGTCTTGATAGAATTCATCGTTTTGGCGAATATGATAAAAGTATCTAAAATCTGTTCAGTTCAAATGTAACATCTGAAACATTTAAAAACTTCGAAATTTTGCCAAATCTATCGGAACTTTTTATATTTTAAAGTATAGACAAATCTGTACCCAATAAATCACATCTGTGTTTGCAAATTTGATATAAAAAAATTGATGAATATGTAACATCTGGTAGACTTCAAAATGGGGTAAGATCTGAAAGATTTCAGAATTTAAAAAATAAGTATGTAGTAAATTTTAAAATCTGTTGGCATGTTTGTTTTTGAATATGTGAAAACAACTGAAAATTTTAAAAAATTATAACAAATCTGTTGTGGGTACATAGTAAACTCTAAAATCTGATAGCAAAACTATTATTTAAACATGCAAAATCTGTCAACAGTTCAAAATTTTAAATCTGATGAGTTCCAACATCTGACATCTTTCAAACATTTTTAATATTTAAAACTGTGCAATGTCATTTAGTTATTTAATAAAACTCAAATATTTTACTAAAGCCCGCAACTTTCGAAATTTTTACAATCTAACGTACATTTATCTTAGGTAAATCTGCGCTTAAATATTCGACAATCTGATCGATTTTGAAACTTTACAAATTTCCAAGAAATATTCAAATTTTGTGTCACAACCCTTATGGATCTTTAAAATCTAGAAAGATTTCGTCTGAGTTTGGAGTATCTGATAGGAATATGTAAAATATGTTGGAGTTCAAAATGTAAATCTGGAACATTTCAAAAATTTCAAACTTTGACAAATCTGTATTTGCAAAATTTGTTGGAGTTGAAAATGTTACTAACATCTGAAAAATGACAATGAATATGCAAAATCTCTTGGTATCTAAATTTCCCGATCTGCTAGTCTCCCAAAATGTGTATTTACTTTTTAATTTAAATTCCGCTTTTGCATTCCACCCTAACGATTTAATAATATCAAACGAATTTCCTCCCCCTCCAGGGGCGTTTTACAAGCAACCTGAACTTAATCTGATTGTTAACATTACTACTTCTGTCCGAAAGGAAACAGATGGTGTCACCGTAACAATTATACTGAAACACTAAGCCCTCATTGGGGGGAGACAAGCATGAGAGCCCCTGCCAAATTTTCACCAACATCAGTGGCGTCCCAATAAATCACCACCATCAAAAAAACTAATTGATGAAAACAACAAACGAACGAAAATTCGAGAAAGACAGAACAATAATTTAAATTGAATTTGTTTGGGTTTACGGCGGTAGTGTGTTGTTAATGAGTTTGTCTACACGCCACTGGTTCACGGCCCACTTTAATTCGCACCGCCGACCACATTATTGCTCTTAACAATACAACTCTCGCTATATAATTATTTATCTGTAATGTGGGGTGAGCGACGATAAAACTGCTGATTATCTGATAAGACTTTAAGGGGCTACACTCTCACCTATTTTATGGAGAGTGGACAGTGGGAAAATAAATCATTTAGGATATCCTGCGCAGATAACAGATGCCGGAAAGCGCAGGGCTCCCAAAATTTCAAAAAAAATCGTCTATGTACAGCACTCTCGTCGAATTCTCATAGCAAAACTCGTTACTCTATGAGATCGTTCCGGCGCTTGTTTTGTACTAACTATCGGTGACCTTGGCTCTTTTTTTGCATTAGCATACGTTAAGTGTTCATCGTCACCCTCTGTAAAATTCGTGATCCGTGAAGTCGGCTTTTTCAAAACCAAACGGCTTTCGTGCTGGGAAAGCGCCAGATACCATCGCGAGCTCACAACTGTTGTGTATTTTGACTCACATGGACAGTTGCTTAATTGTTTCGTGTGTTTTAAAACCGCACACTTAACTGTCGAGTTTTGATAGTCTCCAGCCATCAAATTTCCATGAAGCTGTGAAATCGAGGATTCATGGGTCTCTAGTCGACAAACGAGAGTTTATACATTATTTACAGTGCAAGTGCAGAACATAACAAGAAAATGTCCTGCTCACCGGAGTGTAAAATGTCTGTATTTAACTGTGCCTGACTATCCATTGTCTAAGACCTAAGCTCGAGATCCTGAGAACTTCTCTTTCGCACTAAATTAACAGCAGACGACGCGCCCTCTTTGAAAGACGCGGATGGCGCTTCCTTCGAAGACGTCGTCGACGCTCCCTTCCCAGTTTATGAATTATTATGCTCTTAATTAGTTGAGTAATTGCGTTTAGTTGTGAACTAGTTATTATGTGCGGCTTGTGTCTTGCCGCTGTGGAGGAAATTATGCAAATTGACGGAGAGAGAAAAATATGGCGCGAAGACTTTGATGCGCAACGCTCATTAAAACTTTTACACCGCTTGGGACGAAAGCAAAATTTTTGACACACTGAAGTGCATTTTCTTCACTTTTTTTGCGTAATTATAAAGACATTTCCTCGCTGGTGTTAAACTGTCAAGACCACACAGCCAATAGACAACCGTTTTCTTCCATCTTGTAGCTTTTCCACAGGACATCCTGCTCTAGGTGTCAAAAGGATGCGATGCAAAACCTTAAAGTCCTCTAATTGTGCGGTTATCCGTAATGATCTGACCGGAAACAGTTCTGCCGGAAGCGGTGAGAAAAACGCCATTTTGTACGCTAGTTGACTCCGCTTTCGTGACGCTTAGTGCTACCCAAACTATTATTGTAAATAAAGTACACGCTAGCTCACTAACTGCCATTTAAAACTTTTAATTTATATGTTGATTTATGCATACACAGCTAAACATTATTACGCGCTTTCCGCTTAAGCTTTTTAATGGATTTTGTGTAGAGATGAATAAAGAACAGATAGGATCGGTATGGAGCTCTTTGTTTCTTGTTTACTTTGTTGGGCGCGGATTTTACAGTTCGTGGAGGCAGAAACAGAAATTTCTGCGGGGGAGAGGCGGGCTTATTTTGATGCTTAGCTTTCCTTTTTTCAGGCTAAATTCTTAGACTTCACTTTTTTCTTCAGCGTCTTCACTTGTTTAAAGAGGTTTTTTGGTGATTTTCGTAATTTTGTTCTATATTTTGATCTGCGATAGTTTTCTGTTTTATCGACGTTTTAATTTTTTCGTCATTGGAGATTTCTGCACCGTTTTTTGGGAGTTATTTAGGTTTTTTCGGCTTTCACGTTTTCCAGGATCTTCGTATTCGTCAAGCCTTTATTTAGCTTATTTAGTGAATTATTTGAAGTTTCAATGGATGCTTCTTTTTTAGAGTTTTAGAGGTTTTTCGGACGATTGTTTGGGATTTTTTTAGGGGTATTTTATTCATTCATTCATATTTTAAAGATTCGAGAAGTCTTTATTTAGCTCGAATTTCATTAAACGTTTTGGACGATTGTTTGGAGGATTCTTTTATAGGTTTTTTAAGCTATTACGTTCTTCAGGATCTTCGTATGTTTCATATTTTTGTGGCCTTTATTTCGTTTATCTGGAGGATTTTTGGGAGTTTTATTGGATGTTTTATTTTTAAATTCGATTTTTTAGAATTTTTTGCACATGTTTGGTTTTTGGAGGGTAGTTTGGGAGATTCTTTTTTAAGTTTTTTAGGTTTCCAGGATATTTAGCGCATTAGGAGAATTTTTGGATGTTTTATTGGACGCTTCACTTTTAGCGGATTTAGTGCACATTTTTCGAGTTTTTTTGGAGGATCGTTTGAGAAATTTTTTGTTCGTTTTTTATTGGGTTTCACAATCCTCAGATTCTTCAGATTCTGCAAGTCTTTATTTAGCTCATTTGCAGGATTTTTGGGAGCTTTGTTGGACACTTTTCTTTTAGATTCGACTGTTTTAATTTTTTTGACCATTTTTGTAAGATTTTAGAACTACCGTTTGGGAGATTATTTTAGCTTTTTTGGGCTTCTATTTTTTCTAGGACCTTTTGATTCTTCAGGTTCTGCAACTCTTTATTTAGTTTATTTAGAGGATTTTTGGGAGTTTGATTGGACGTTTTTTTTGGGATTCAATTGTTTAGGTTTTTTGCACACTTTTTAGAGGTTTTTGGAACGTTTTTTTGAGAATTTTTTTTTAGGTTTTTAAGGCTTCATATACCTTCACGTTCTGGAAGTCTTTATTGATCTCATTTTAAGGATTTTTGGTAGTTTTATTAAGACAGTTTTTTTAGATCTGATTGATCAGATTTTTTGCATATTTTTGGAGGTTTTTTGGACAATTGTTTGAGATATTCTATATTGGGTTCTTCAAGCTTCTGCAATTTCCAGTATCTTCAGATTCCTTAGTTTTTTAAGCCTTTATTTAGTTTATTTAGACGTTTTTTGAGTTTTATTTGATGCCTTTTTTTTAATTCTATTGTTTAAGTTTCTTGCACATTTTTGGAGATTGTTTTGATCAATTGTTTGAGAGATTCTTTTTTGGGTTCTTCAAGCTTCTACAATTTCTAGTGTCTTTAGATTCTTCAGTGTTTGTTAAGTCTTTATTTTTTAGCTTAATTGGAGGACTTTTGGAAGTTTTATTAAACGCTTCTCTTTTAGATTCCACTGTTTAGATTTTTTTGACCATTTTTGTAAGATTTTGGGACCACCGCTTGGTATATTTTTTTTAGGTTTTTTAGACTTCTATGATCTCCTGGACCTTCTGATTTTTCAGGTTCTGCCACCCTTTATTTATTTTATTTGGAGTATTTTTATAAGTTTTTAATTGAACTTTTTTTTTAGATTCAATTGTATAGGTTTTTTTGCAGATTTTTGGACGATCGTTTGAAAGATTTTTTTAGGTTTTTTTATGCTTTTAAGTTTTCCAGGACCTTCATATACCTACTTCAGGTTTCTTTATTGATCTCATTTGAAGGATTTTTGGGAGTTTTATTGGACAAATACCTTTAGATCTGATTGATCAAATTTCTTGCACATTTTTGAAGGTTTTTTGGACAATTGTTTGAGATTTACTTTTCTGGGTTCTTCAAGCTTCTACATTTTCGAGTATCTTCAAATTTTTCAGTTTTTTAAGCCTTTATTTAGCTACTTTGGAGGACTTTCGAGAATTCTATTTGACACTTCTTCCTTTGATCTTATTATTTTAAGATTCTTTGGAGAATGTTTTATACAATTTATTTTTGGATGATTCTTTGGGAAATTCTACTTAAAGTTGTAGAGATTTTTTAAATACTTGCATACTTTTAAGTTCTCAAGCTTTGCTTTAGTTTTTTCAAAAATTTTTAGGAGATTTATTGAAAAAACTTGATTCTATGAAGAATTTTTACCAGAATTATTCGGAGGACTTTTGAGAGCTTTTCTTTAGTTTCTTTTTAGAGGATTCAACTTCATACTTCAAGAATAACAGTTTGCAAAATAATATCGTGTAAGTCAGCTTCTTGCTCGAAACCTGTCAAATCTCTCAAGTATTTGGTTTTCATACGTCGAAACTGCAGCGATGCTGTAAGTTACGACACGAATTTTTTTGCGAAACCAAGTTCCAACGTAATTTTAAACCACTTATAGGTGTAATTACTCCACCCTCCCCTACACGAACATACATGTATGCAAACATGTGATTATGTAAAACTAGATAAAAAATAAACCACGGATGCGTACAATTACTCATTATAGCACGTTTTATCATAATCAGCTTGTAATCGAAGAACTAATGGCACTATTTACATGCTGGGGTTTACACAACAAGTGATAATTGATAGTGAAAGTGAGCTTGGAATGATGTAGAAACCGAAATTTTTGTTGGATGTAGAGCGGAAATTTGTAGCTTCCTATCCGAGGCAAACTTCGTACCAAAATTTTGATAATTGAAGGCCAGAGAGACACGCCGAGTCGTAGTATCTTTGTTTCTCGTTCTCAATTTTCTCCGGTTTTCCGAATTAGTGCGTCGTTCGTGATCGAGATTAGCCATGTCTATGGTTAGCGCACAAACTAATGGTTAGATGCCCATTCCCTGGAAAATTAACGTAATGCGACCGATAAGATAGTGAAATAGCAGGTGAAGCAACGAAGGTAAATTCAGATCCAACATAATACCACTGCTGGGTTGATTATTCAAATCAGATAAGACGTACACCTCGTTAAGGTTTATTGTAAACTAGCGAGCTAACACAATAAGATGATGATTTACCATTAGGTTGGTACACATGGCATGACTAAATGAACGGAAGTTTTTACCTTAAGAGTAGTGTAAAATCGCACAAAGTGTATAGTATCCTGTTGTTAACGACTTTGGAACAAATGGACTGAGGAGTCTTCGGCGCTGAAGAAGTTCTCTTTTATGTAAGACGAATTAGAAGTCATTTCCTCGGATTGTGTAAGACGAGAATAATTATTTTTTATATTACATAAACGTGCATGTTTATCATAATAAAGCTCGTGCAGAGGAAAAAGTCGACCGTTCATCGAATATTAATATCGCAATCATCGTAATTTTCTGCATACGCTGAGGAATGCGGAACTTTTGCAATTTGTTCGATCATCATCATTATTTTATTTTGCTAGAGATCTCACCGCAATCGCAGTAATAACGAGAACATATGGGCAAGAGCAAGCATGGGCTTTAAAGTAGCTCCGTGTGGCACGCAAAGCACCTGCAGCGCCGCCGCCGCCGAATTAAAGCTCTGCTTCCCGCCTCGGCTACTGTTTACATTAACAATATAATTTTCTACTCATTTACGTTTCTAAACGAAATAAAAGAACTAGTTGTGGCATATAATCGAGTTGGCATTAATCTGAAATAAAATACATTTTAGCCCATTAATACTAATGGGACTTTAATTGATGTGCCCCTGTAAAACAGAAATTCCGAAATGACAAAAAGAGTAAACCAATAATAAATAATAAGCGGTCTTTCGGAAATGCGTTCGCTCGAAATGTTACTGACATACTTATTAATTATGAATATAATTATTTCGAGCGAGCAGCTAATGTAATTTTTTCAGGTCCACTAATTGATAATTAATTACAAGTTTCGGCGGGATTGATGTCGGTGTCGAAATATTTAAGTAAATTAATTAGAAATTTTAGATGTAATTGCGGTGATGCGGTTCGTTCCTCTTCCTTAATTGAATCGTCGCAATTATAAGTAATTTGTTTTCGGCGCTTTGTTCTTAATTCGCTAATTAGACTCACGCTCGGTAATTATGGAAAAATATCAATCGCGACAATTATTATCATCATTAGAAAAGGCCTTGGATCACGCTTAAGACCAACCTTTATGTCCGCACTCATTATTAATACAATCATTTAGATATAAATGTGTAATTTAACGATCGCAATCAGAAAACCATAATTGAAACTACCTTCGAAAACGACGATAGTAATTACCCGACCATTTTTAGATATTCACTAAACATTCATTATCTCTCCAGTTATTACATTGTTTATGCCAACAATGTACAATTATTTTTAATTATTTTTCCAGTTATTGCCAAGTTCTGTCGTAATTAGAGGAAGAGAAAAAGTTGCAGGGATTTTGGGATCTAGTAATTGCTGCCACACCCACGATACTTAAAAGTTCATTGATAAAAACTATGAATGAAATTTTGGGGATTTTGCGGCAATTTTCTCTGCGGCCAAAGGCAAAGAATTAGAGGCGGCTGGGTCCTGACGGTTTCCGGTTCGGCTAAAACTCCCTTATTAAGGGTGTGTTTATTTTAATTTGACATCGGAAGATCTGTTTATTCGCAGGTAAACTTGGGAACGTGGCAAAAATTTGGCCTTCGCGAAAATCGGATGCCCTTGGTGGTTATGAGGTGGCGGTGGCTCTTTCAGAGACGTTTTCTGAGAAGTTTTACGTCTGTACAATTTTTTTTAGGTATTTTTAGATTTATAAACGCTTCCTTAGAATTTGACAGGATTTGCGTTTTGAAATTTTAGTTTATATTCTTAGGTTTTTAAGATGCAGGTTTCAAGTTCTTAGGCTTTTTAGATCACATAATTTTTTCTACTTTCAAAAATACCATCTAGGTTCCCAGGTTTTTACATTTTTAGGCTTCAAGTGTGTATAAGTATTTTTGAGGTTTTTAGGTTACTTTAGGGTGTTTTTTTTTTGTAGTTTTAAAGGCATCTTTTGAGAGTTAGTCAAGTTTGATGTTTTGAGCTTTTGAGTTTAGGTTTATGTGTATTCTTAATTATTCTTAGTTATTCTTACGTATGTTATCAGGCTTTATGGGTCTTAAAACTACAGATATTTTTTTGTATCTTTCAAAATACTGCCTCTACATTTCTAGGTTGTACTTTTTTTTAAAGATTTTAGTTTTTTGTAGTTTTCGGAATGTTTAGTTTTAGGCCTCGACACTTAGGGCTTTTGCTTTTAAGTTTCCAGGCTTCTCAGGTTTTTTGCCTCATAAACAATTTTCTGTATGTTAGTTTTCTAGGTTTTTCATTTTAAGGCTCTTAGTGTGCATTATTTTTATTAGAACAAAAATAAAAATTTGAACTTAGGAACCAAACATTTAATAATATTGTTATTGGTTGTAGCTAATTACCAAACTATAGAACAAAAAACTTTAGAAATTTTTGTTTTTAGGACGAACCAAAAGTTTTCAAAATTTTACATAAAAATTTGTATCTTTACTTCTGTTCGCGCCCTTGTGATAAAAGTTTGGGTTTTTAACCCATTTTTTAACTGTACCGATTTCTAAAATTCTAGAGCAAACAGCACAAAATTTAGATTTTTTTTTACAAGCCAAAATGTTTAAAGTTACATAAAATTTTGTAATTTTGGTTTTGCTAGTGCCCTTGCAATAACAATTTTGAATATTGCTACTCTTACCTCATTTATTAACTTTGGCGAATTGCAAAATTCTAGACCTAAAGACACAAATTTTGGAAATTTTTGTTTTTAGGGCGAACTAAAATTTTTCAAAATTTTTTATAAAAATTTGTATTTTTGATTCTGTTAGCACCCTTGCCATCGGGAGGTTGTTACTTTTAAATCACTTCTTGGCTGAACCGAATTACAAAATTCTAAAACAAAAGACATAAATTTTAGAAATTTTTACTTTTAAGAGGAAGCAAAAATTTTTAAAATGTTAAATCAAAATTGGTATTTGAGATTATGTTGGCGTCTTTGCGATGAAATTTTCGGAGGTTGCTACTTTTAGCTCATTTATTGGCTACACCGAGATATTCTAGAACAAAACACACACATTTAAAAAATATATATTTTTTGTAAGAAAATAAAAAATTTTAAAAAATTTTACATGAAGATTTGGTTTTGTTAGCGCCCTTGCAATGAAATTTTCGGACTTTTAATTCATTCACTAATTTTGCTGAATTACAAAATTCGAAAACAAAGGACACGAACGATCTAAGAATTTTCAAAAACTTTACATAAAAATTAGTATCTTCAGTTTTTTAGCGGAATAGCGATAAAATTTCAGAGGTTTTTACTTTGAGATAAATTATTAATTATGTGAACACTAAAGAAGACAAATGAGGAACTGCGAACCATAAAAAATTGGTTTTCTCAGTGTTAAAACTGAAACAAAAAAAAAGAGATGCGCACTTTGGGTTATAAAAGTAAAAAATCCAAGCTTTTATTTAGAGAGGTGTACCCCTCTATTTTCTCCAAAAAATGCCCATCACGTCCGAGTTAACGTTACTAAATAGCCTCCGACGCGTAGTTTCAGCTTTCTAAACAGATTTATAATCTCCAAGTGAATATTCCATGAGATTAAGTCCCTGGTTAGCTCCTGTCCGTGTGACATAATTAATTCAATATCTTTAGCACAAACTGGTTGGTATCATCGGCTTAGCTACTGTGTGCGTCTCGGGTATTAGGCTTTTCCATCATATTAATTTGAAGAGTTGACTTATATACAGGTTCTCCGTTAAGATTATCGATTGAGTGATTATAATTATGGTCATTTATGACACGATAGATTACCGTGAAAAATCACCTCGGAACATTGTGATAAGAGCTCGACTTTTCGACTTTTCGCCTCTTTAGAAATTAAAATGTCATTTAAAGATAATGGTGGTTCCCATAGCGCGTTTCTAACAAAATGATATTTTCACGATATGACATTAACGATAATAAATATCCATCGCTCGACCACGTTTTATACAATAATTGGATGGGACGAGCACCCAGCAATCAACGAGGACCAATGGCGCTGTTCCGACTGCGTCCAACCGTTCTTACCATCATACTGAGTGTATAATACCAGTCATAGACTTCTTGTAATGACAAAATAAGAGGCTGCTTTCCAAGTGACACAGCTGCTCATTAATACCACTCGACACTTTACACCAATCTGAAGAGACGACAATTTGCTTGGTCCACACCAACAGATGAACATTAAAGTTATAGTTAAAATAAGATAAGTAAAAGGACGGCTGAACGTTGTGTTTAATTCTTTTACGTGATATTCCAAACCAATTTATTATATTCAAAGATGGGACTGATATCAGTGCAGTCGTCTACTCTGTTATTAAGACTCCACTGGAGTCGATTGATATTTACTGAAATTATAGATGGCGATGGCAATTCCAATCTACTTGATGAGAACGGTGAGGTATGACCATTTTTCTGCTTAAAATTACTCATTGAGGAAGAGAATGGGTCCACGTACTGCACCCTGTGGTACACCGAAAAGTGAAACCGTTACCAACCGTTTTATAATTAATTGCTGCGCCGTAAATCAGTTTGTTTACAGTAATACGTGGATTTTTTAAATACCGCTGCTAATTGCGAAGGCATAATCGCCAACTGTTTTATAATTTTATTAGATATTAATGCTAATACAATGCGTATAGATTACGTACACGGAATTTCAGTAAAATATTCATTGTTTAACTAAACCGTTTAATGGTATAAATTACGACACCACAAACGATGTTTTAATTATAAATGAAAAGAATTCGGTGCCGTCACAGGCTGTAAACTTTTGGGTTCAGACAAGACAATTGAATTTTATTCAGGATCATTCATTAGTGCTGATTTATTGAAGGGAAATCTTTTCCCCTGAACCGTCGTCTGCATGCGATTTGCCAAATTATAATAGAACAAAAGCTACACATTTAAGAAATTCGTATTTTTAGGACTACCTAACTTTCAAAATTGTAGATAAAAAGTTGTATCTTTGGTTTTGTTCGTGTTGTTGGCAAATTGCTACTTTTAACTCACTTATTAATTGTACCGATTTCCAAAATTTTTGAATAAAAGACGAATTTCAGAAATTTTATTTTTAGGACGAAATACACATTTTCAGAATTTTTCATAAAAAGCTGTACTTATTATTGGTTGTGTTAGAGTTCTTGCGATGAAATTTTCGGAAGTTGCCACTTTTACCTCATTTATTAACTCTACCAAATTATAAAATTCTAGAATCAAAGACTCAAATTTTAGAAATTGTTCTTTGGACGAACTGAAAATTTTCATGTAGATAATAATAATTTTTTGTATCTTTTAAAATACTGCCTCTAGATTTCTAGGTTATACCTTTTTTTAGGGATTTTTATTTTTTGTAGTTTTCTGAAAGTTTGAAAGGTTTTAGGCCTCCGATATTTCAAGTTTATATTTAAATTTATAGGTTTTTAGGGCGTTTGGTTTTAAGTTTCCGGGCTTCTGAGGTTCTTTGCCTCATAAACAATTTTTTGTACCTATATTAGTTTTCCAGGTTTTTTATTTTAAGGCTTCTAGTGTGCATTAAAAGCTTACAAAATTAGAACAAAAATAAAAATTTGAACTTAGGGACCAAACATTTAATGCTTTATCTTAAGCAACTATTTTTATTAAATGTTAATGTTATTGACTGTACCTAATTACAAAACTATAGACCTAAAGACACAAATTCTAGAAATTTTTGTTTTCAGGACGTACTAAACATTTTCAAAATTTTACATAACATTTGTATCTTTGCTTCTGTTAGCTCCCTTGCGACAAAAGTTTCGAAGGGAGTTATTTTTAACCCATTTATTAACTGTACCGATTTCCAAAATTCTAGAGCAAACAGCGCAAATTTTAGAAATTTTTATTTTTACGACAAACCAAAATGTTTAAAATTACATAAAATTTTAAAATAAAATGAAATAGAAGACACAAATTTCAGAAATTTTATTTTTTGGACGAAATACAAATTTTCAGAATTTTTTATAAGAATCTGTTCTTATTGTTGGTTGTGTTAGAGCTCTTGCGATGAAATTTTTGAAAGTTTGTACTTTTACTTTTTAACTCGACCAAATTACAAAATTCTAGAATCAAAGACCCAAATTTTAGAAATTGTTGTTCTTTGGACGAACTGAAAATTTTCAATATTTTACATTAAAGTCTGTATTTTTGGTTCTGTTAGCACTCTTACGATGAAATGATTGGAGGTTACTACTTGTACCCCATTTATTAATTCTACCGAATGTCAAAATTTTAGAACAAAAGACACAACAAACTATTTTATGTTCTTAGTCTCTATTTTATGTTCTGTTGACGCTTTTGGAAGTTTGCTACTTTTAACTCATTACTTAACTCTACCGGATTTCAAAATTCTAGGAGAAAATAGACCAGAATTTTTTTTATAAGGTGAAACAAAAATTTTCGAAAATTTTGTATGAATATTTTTATTTTTAGTTCTTTAGTTCGCATTTTTGGTCCTGTTAGCGCTTTTGCGATGAAATTTTGGGATTATAAATTATAAAACTTTAGAACAAAAGATTCAAATTCTAAAAATTTTTATTATAAGAACTCCCTAACTTTTTCAAAATTTTCAAAACTCTAGAATAAAGAACACACATTTTAGATTATTTTTTTTCAAAATGTTACATAAAAATTTGTATTTTGGGTTCTATTGACATCTATCCGATGAAATTTTGCGACTTGTGGCTCTGGCGGCGTTTGCTGGAGAGACATAAAATTGCTACCCACAATTGCTCGAATGTAAAAATAACTAAACCGAACGTTCGTCTAATCGAGTACCTCTCAGAATTATGTATCAAGTCAAAAGTCAATCTATTATCCCCTTGCCCATTTGTCCCAAGTAATGGACACTTAATCTTAATTTGTTTGAGTGTTCACGTGTATTAAATGCCGAGTGCCGGCTGCAGGGGTTGAAAGTGCGTGCAGCATGTTCTCGATGATGGTGAAGTCGATAAGTGGTGAGAAGTGACTGTGAACTTGATTGGATACTGTTTAATCCGGTGGTTGCGTGACCCCAACCCTCGACTGCTCTTATGCAAGCTTTTATGTAAGCTTACACATTTTAACATCTTTATTTTGAAGAAACGATCGTAAATCAGTGCGAAAAAACCGCACACGATTTCCCTTTTTCTTCTTATTGTTGATTTCCAATTATTCTGGGCGAAGATCAAAGTGTCTTCAATTAAATATCCCATCAGATGGGATTCGATTTTTTGCAAAGTAAACAGTGAGCGCGGGTGGCGCATCATCGAAACCGCAAAATTTATTCACGTTTTGTGCCGCTAAACAAACATAAACTCGTTATGATGTCTTCGGTGGTCATTTCGATGGCTTCTGGTCTTATTTGTAAAAGGACCTTGATGAGATTTTCAATTGAGAGTTATTTCTCACGTTTGATTGCGGTCGATGCCAACTTCACGGAGAACGCTGGTTTGATTGAGAGACTTTTTGGTCGTTTTGGCGCCAAAGACAAAGGCGAGGTTCATGTAAATAAATTTTGCCTAATAACTTTATCTCAAAGCAACAGGACCCAATTTTTGTATGTATTCTCAGATTTCAAGATCTTATTTTTGAAATTCGAATAATTTAAAACAAAAATTTCCAAAATTTGTGTTTTTTGTTCTAGAGTTTTGTAATTTTGTACAGTTAATAAATGAGTTAAATGTAGTAATCTCCCAAAATTTCTGCACCAAAGCGTTAACAGAACCAAAAATACAAAATTTTGAAAAAAGTTAGTTTGTTCTAATAATAAAAATTTCTAAAATTTGTGTCTTTTGTTTTTAAGTTTTGTAATTTATAACAGTTAATAAATGAGTAAAAACTACCAAGCTCCAAAAATTTCATCGCAAACCCGCTAACAGAACCAAAAATAGAAATATTTATACAAAATTTTCCAAAATTTTAGTTCCATTTTATAAAAAAATCTGGTGTCTTTTCTCCTAGAATCTTAAAATCTGGTAGAGTTAATCAATGAGTTAAAAGTTGCAAACTCCTAAAATTTCAGCACAAAATCGGCAACAAAACAAAAAATACAGACTTTTAAGTAAAATTTGAAAAAAGTTGGTTCGTTCTGAGAACAAAAATTTCTAAAATTTGTGTTTTGTGTTCTAGAATTTTGTAATTTAGAACAATTAATAAATGAGTTAAAAGTCGCAACCTTCCAAAATTTCATCGCAAGGGTGCTAAGAGAACCAAAAATAGAGATAGATTTACAAACAATTATCCAAAAATTTTGTTTGTTTTATAAAAAAAATCTAAAATTAATGTCTTTTTTTCTAAAATTTTAAAATCTGGTGGGGTTAATGTATGAGTTAAAACTAGCAACTTCTCAAAATTTTATCACAAGAGCGCTAACAGAACCAAAAATAGAAATGTTTATATAAAATTTTCCAAAATTTTAGTTCCATTTTATAAAAAAAATCTGGTGTCTTTTCTCCTAGAATCTTGAAATCTGGTAGAGTTGATCAAAGAGTTAAAAGTAGCAAACTCTTAAAATTCCAGCACAAGATTGTCAACAAAACAAAAAATACAGGCTTTGAAGTAAAATTTGAAAAAAGTTGGTTCGTTCTGACAACAAAAATTTCTAAAATTTGTGTTTTGTGTTCTAGAATTTTGTAATTTAGAACAATTAATAAATTAGTTAATAGTCGCAACCTTCCAAAATTTCATCGCAAGGGTGCCAAGAGAACCAAAAATAGAGATAGATTTACAAACAATTATCCAAAAATTTTGTTTGTTTTATAAAAAAAACTTAAAATTAATGTCTTTTTTTCTAAAATTTTAAAATCTGGTGGGGTTAATGTATGAGTTAAAACTAGCAACTTCACAAAATTTTATCGCAAGAGCGCTAACAGAACCAAAAATAGAAATGTTTATATAAAATTTTCGAAAATTTTTGTTCGATTTATAAAAAAATCTAAAATAAGTGTCTTTTTTTCTAAAATTTTGAAATCTGGTAGAGTTAATGAATGAGTTAAAAGTAGCAACCTTTCAAAATTTCATCCCAATGACACTGACAGACTCAAAATCAAACATATTTATATAAAATTTTTGAACATTTTAGTTCGTTTTATAAAAAAAAATCTAAAATTGGTGATTTTTTCCTAAAATTTTTAAATTCAGTAGAGTTAACGAATGAGTTAAATGTAGCAATCTTCTAAAATTTCAGCGCAGGGTCGTTAACAGAAGCAAAAATACAAATTAAAAAAAAATTGAAATATTTTAGTTTGTTCTATAAACAAAAATTTCTAAAATTAGTGTCTTTTGTTCGAGTGTTGTAATTTGATACGCATAACAAATGAATTAAAAGTAGCAACTTTCCAAAATTTTATCGCAAGGGCGCTAATAAAATCAAAGATAGTATGTAATTGTAATGTAGAAATTTGGAAAATTTGGTTCGTCAAAAAAAATCTAAAATTTGTGTCTAGTTCCATAATGACTTCAAAATTTATAGAATCCTAAAAAAGTGTAAAACTAACAAAATAATTCAAGTAAAACTGAAAAAAAATCCGCGAATAACGCAACTCCGGCCCTGCCTCCTCGCCAACCTAACCAATTTCCCCATTTATAATTTTTTCTACCGCAGTCGCTCAACGGCCGTTGACAGATTTCATCCAAGCAAAAAAATCCCTAGTATTATGTCCACCCACGTGATCTCTAAGAGATTTCAGAGCAAGATATATGAGCCACATTAGCCGTTCGACAAATCGTAGCCAGATCGGACAAGATCACCGGCGCCAAACTGACCAACACATCCAAAACAGCATTTCTACCTGTGGTATGGGTGAAGAAAAGCGATTTGTAATCAATTTGTTGAGAATTCAACGAAAAATCAACAAAAGATCACGCACTTCCGGTGTTCAATTATGTCAAATTTTGGATTGGTCTGTAATTTTGTTAGTGTAGTTTGAGACCACCCTTAATTTTTCTAGGTGCTCTGGATTTTAATCGACCATGCGTCTAAGTTAACGTCTCGTTCTTTTTTTTTCTAATGACTATGATTTAAATCGGTCGGGTTACAAAGTAAAAAATTGTGGGAGTTGTAGTGGCCGATGTTCAGGTAATAATTGGTGATGGTATCGGGGAGACATTTTTTGCGGTTTTCTTCTTTTGAGTGGAATAATTTTATATCATTTGGACGAGACACTAATAGTCACTTAGTTGCCTTGATTGTCGAATAAATATCATTCTAAGAGGAAGGACGATGATTATTACGACTCGGCCGAGGTAGACTTTTGGGCTAAACATATGCCTCAAATTAAATGACATTAGCGCGGGAATTGGACGACCGTATCATTTGAAATTTTCACAAATTATAGCGAGAGATGATGGGAAACTTGTGCGGGGGCGATTATTGTGGTGGCGCAGCTTGTCGAGAAAAATAGCAATTAGCGAGGGGGTCACAAAATTGCCGGTTGAAAGAATCGACGTTTTAAGGCATTCGGACAATTTTTCAGTTGGGGGGCGAAAACCATTCATTCTTCAGTTTTAGAGTTTTATCTTGAGATGTTTAGTCTGCGTGGTTTCAAGTTCTTTGAATTTTCCAAAAATTTTGAACACTTAAAGATATTTTCTGGTGGAGGTTCACAGGTTTTACGTTCATGCGTCTCGCATGTGTGAACAAATTTAAATTTTTGTTTTTATTTAGAAGTCTTCAGGTTCTTTGTTTTACAATTTCTCTCTTAAATTTTTTTTAGGCGCTAACAGAACCAAAAATAAAAATTTAAAGCAACTGTGAGTAAGAATTTTGTGTCTCGCTGCGGCTCACGCGGCGTTTGCTGGAGAGACACATTGAGAAATAGCGAATTTAGAGTCATATTCCAATTAAAAAAAAACATGAAATATAAAATTTACGAGTTGTCATAACTTCTGACAAACAATTTCCTCTATCCTCATTATTTTCATCCACAAACCTAATAATTCATCGCTGAAATAAAACCAACAATTTAAACCTCACATGATAATTATAATTGATTGTAAATTAACTTCCACTTTATTAAACCTCCATTAAAGCAATAAATAAACGGCAAAAAACAGAATTTGTTTCCGGTATACGTTAACGTCTGTCAAGAGTCGCAATGAATAATTAAAAATAAATTCCAGCAACAAAATATTAACGAAAAAAAAAACGATAAAATAAAATCGATGGTATCTCGTTTAAAACAAACTAAACTTTATAGCCTTTGACACGTTTATTCCTCAGGTGTAGCAGCAATTCATTTATCTATTTCATCGTTAATTCGTTACAAAAGTGTGTGAAGCAGGAAACGCTGTTTTGCATCTAATTAAAAAAAGAGGAATTTGTTGGAAATGCGTCAGATGGACGTAGTTTGAGGGCACAATTAATTTCATTTCTCGACGGTTGGCACCTTGTTCGCGATTTTTCTGCGGTAATTACAACGCTACAGTTATGAAAGCTCATCCATAATTTGAAAGATTTACAAACAAAGAGCTCAGCGGTGCAGTAATTAACGTTTTTATCAAAGACACGATGGGTAAGAAATATAAAATCATAATCTTGCGAATTAAGTGTAAAAGCTCCGTTATTCGTGCTCAAACAAAGAGTTTTTAATCAAACAATAAGGTCGTAAATGGTTTGTTACAGTATTCTAAATAAATGTAAATTACGTTAAAATGGCAGAGTGCTCATTAAGTTTAATAATAATTCTTGATTAAGATCCCCTCGACGATTAGCAGTAAATTGTTCTCATTACAGCAATTTTGTATTTTTAACCGGTGCATACATTACCTGTTCAGTGAACGCACTTAAGATAAATGAACGTATTCATTTAGCGGAAATACTTTTTTAAACGCTCGCGTTGTTTACAATATCAAAATCTACCATTCAGTTCAGTCTACTGTTAAATTTTCTTTTTCATGAATTCAACAATTTGTGCTTTTGTAACGTGTGTGTGCTACTGAAACTAATTTCTTTAACAACGACTGACGCAACTGAGTTTTATAAGCAAATTGTGTAAACGTTTTCGGTGATGATATTAAATAGTTGTTTGTGAATCTAGAGGCAGAAGTGGTGCATTTTATTGGTACGTCCGATTAGCATCGAGTATCAAATAATTTTTTCTATTCAAGAATTCCTTTTCACAGATTATTACAGGCGCGACTATAAAATTAAGCAACCGAAAAAACAATGGATTTTTTTATACACGCAAGTTTCATATTTTAGTGTTGAATAATTTTTAGTTCTTTTCTTAAATTATTTCATTTCTAGATTTATAGATTTTGTTTTTTTTTAAATGTTCTTGGGCTTCAAAGATTTTAGATTCTTACACACTGAAATACTAAAATTTACGAATCCTTAATTTTTATTTTTTCACATTTAAAAATTGTACAACATTCAGTTTTTTGGAAATTCTTACATTGTCAAATGTACACAATTTTAGCACTTCGCAAGTTCCTCATTTCACGAATTTTCTAGTTGGCAGTTTTTGAAATTAGAATATTTGATAATTTTGGACTGTATTTTTCATAAAAATTGAAGCTTTTAAAATAAAATTTTGAGTTCTATAGTGCTGGACGCTTGAGTTCTTACGTTTAAGTGTCCAATTTCCCAAATTTTTAGATTCTTAAATTTTGAACTCAAAAATTATTGCATTTTTAAATTATCTCAAATTTTGAATTTTTTTCGTTTTCGGAAATGTGTGTATTTGTTAAAGATGAGCACAATCTCACATTTGGCAAGTTCCAAATTTCACGGTTTTTCAAGTTTACTACCTTTTTTGAATATTAAAAATATGGAAACTTTTGACTATTTAAAAAAAATAGTTTTTTTAATCAAAATTTAGAATCCCATTTCTTGAACGTTGTTTAAGTTCTTAATTTATAATTGTTTCAGCTTTCCGATTTTCTAAATTTCTAGATTCTCAAATTTTGAACTCAAAAATTGTACATTTTAAAAATACTTAAATTTTGAATTAAAACGATTTTAAATTTTTAATTCTTTTTTTTTGTTTTTAGAAACACTTCGCGAGTTTCAAATTTTACGGATTCTTACGTTACCAGTTTTTGAAATTTCAAAATTTGAAAATTTTGGGCTGTATTTTTCATTTTAAACTGAATTTTTAAATTTAAATTTTGTACTTTTTGACTGCACTTAAAAACCGAGTTTTTTAAAATAAAATTTTAAATTCCATTTTCTGCACGCTTAAGTTTTTTTTATTGTTTTAAGTTTCTGATTTAAATTTTGAGTTTTTGCATTAAAGAGTTTTTAAATTTTTATTTTTTTTTCCTTTTAGGAAATGTTCGTAATTGTTAAATATACCTACATATTCTCACATTTCGCGAGTTCCAAATTTTACAGACTTTCAAGTTACCTGTTTTTATATTTGAAAATTGTAAAATTTTTGTTTGTTTTTCTGATAAAAGTTTTGTTTTTTAAATTAAAATTTTGGGTTTAATTTTCTGTACGCTTAAGATTTTTAAGTTTCCAATTTTTCTAAATTTCTAGATTTATTTTTAAATTACCCTAAATTTTGAATTTGAGTTTTTAGGTCTTTAAGTACATTTTTTTGTTTTTGGAAATGTGCGATTTGTTAATGTGCACATTCTCACACTTTGCGAGGTCCAAATTTTACGAATTCTTAACTTTTTATTTTTTTTAAATTTTTAACTGTATTTAATTTTTAATTTGAAATTAAAATTTTAAGTTTTACTTTGTGATCTTGCGTTTTCAAGGTTTCAAGTTCTCATTTTCCCAAATTTCTAGATTCTTAAATTTTGAATTCAAACATTTAAATTTTTTAATGACCCTAAATTTGGAGTTTTTGAAATAAAGCGCTTTTCAGTTTCTATTTTTTTTTTAGTTTTTGAAATTGTTAGATATTTTTAGGCTTTAGGACAATCATTTTTCGTGCGATTTCAACTTGCATATTTGAAATTTCTAATTTCCCGTTCATCTCGATTGTTAAATCTTTCATTTCTTAAATTTTTACATTTTTTTGTAATAGGTACATCTCACATTTCCAATTTTAAGTTGACAAAATAATAATAAGATAATGACTAAAATTCCACGGATTAGCAAGTTTCCAATTTTAAAAATTTTAGATTTTTTTTCATTCAATATGTGCTACATTTTAGTCTCAATTTTGTACTTTTCCGATCCAAATTCTTTAATTTTTAGGAATCTCAAATTTATACTATTATTGGATTCATCTACAATATTTGCCTTATATTTCAGAGTCTCAAAATTACCTTATTTGGAAACTCTGAAACTTTAAGCGTCTTCTCAAATTTCAAAAATTATAGAATCTTAGATACTCAGTTTTTTAATTTTTAAATTAAAAAATTCCAAACAATCAGACTAAAAAATGATCTGTATCACGTAATTTTCGTAGTTTTCTCATTTTTTTTATTCCCAGTTTTAGTTTAATTCCCAGATTCTTAATTTTTATTCAAATTTTCACATTCACCTGTTTCTTGCTCGGTTTCGGAACTAACCAAGCTAGTTCGATATGATCAAATCTGGGCATCCTGCTGGCCAGACAATACACCTGCAATCCAAAACAGCCAAACGTCGTCGTTTTGTCCCGGCAACTCTCTCCTTCTTTTTTTTTCTAGTACGCAACATTTTTAAACCTCGTTTGTCGACGCACCCTTAATGTTAAAGCGTCCTAATTGTCGGCGACAACATCACTTTTTCGCGGGGGCGTTCTCCGAATCCAAGCAGCGTGTCTTGTTGGCGCTCACTCTTATCTTCGGACGGTACGTGTTCTGGATACCTTAATTTAACATCCCACAGTTCGAATTTCTTTCGTCTCGCTTCTTCCATAATGGGTTGGATGGCGTTCCTTTTCCAACGTTACAACATGATGGATCATTGGCGCTTATCAATACACGCATTTTGTTGATTGTCTGTTTTTAAATGAGATTTGTTGAGCGTTGAGGATGAGAGAAGTTAGCAGCGGACGATTAAGGAAAATTTTGATCATTTGCACCACGAGAGTGGAGCTGGGCGTCGCCTCAAAAGAAAAATGTTCGTGTGGTGAAATATGTCCTTAAAAACCTCGGCGGTACGAAAGAAAGATAGTGAAAGAGAGAGGGTGGGCGGCGCGAGCTCCGTCGCTCCCGGAAGATGAATGCGTATATGTATTGTTTCCGGTTTCTGTGAAAGAAGCCCTCTTAATTTCCCGCGTTACTTAGCTAACGACTCCACATACAGCCTAGGACCCGACCACAATAGGGTTTGTCGCCGCCGAAATTAGCTGTAAATGAATTCTTTGCGGGCTCGTTTATCAAACCGACCCTTTATTCTCTTTATTCGCTACACTTTACATTACATTAAGTTCGTTTCGGTTGCTTTATAACGAAGAATTAGAGCTTGGATATTTTAATACAACCATTACCGGTCTTGTTGACGACGATCTAGCGCCAAAAACAAAAACATTAACTGGCCAAGATGGCGCGGCCGCCATATTGGATCCACATACGTCAAATGTCTTGAAATCGATGCAAAGCAGAGCATCAGTCATTTGATATCGGGGTCGAGTTGGGATTCTATCCACATGTTCGCGATATGTTTTGCCGATAAGATGATTGAGGCAACGGCGCACCCCGAATCGGTCACATTGTTATTCATGGATTGGGACTTCGGATCGAGCTCTCTGGTAAACATATCCGGTTACGGAGGGTCCACGCTGGTAACCCTCTCATGCAAGAATTTACCAGAGGAGGAAAAATTGTTGGGAACTGCGGCGTTTAGCGCCAGACGCTACAGTTTCGAAAATTCTACCACCACGTTCAGAGAATATACAGGGTGCTCATTTTCTTGGAATACGACAGTTTTGCCAACTTTTTTTCGCGATTTTTTTGTTAAGAATTTATTCTTAGATTTTCCGAAAATCGAAAATTTGATTTTGACAAAAAAAATTTTGACCAAAGCTATGATAAACTTCTGCAGTCGATATCTCGCTTATTTTTGGAGCAAACTTTGTGTTATTTGGGCTCATTTTACGAAGAATTTTTCACAGATTTCAAATCCGGAGTCAAAATTTACGTACAATATGAATTAACCGAGTTTTGACCGTTTAAATTTTCAGAAAATTAGATTTTGTTTTTCAAATTTTTAAAGCTTAATATCTCCATAACTACGCCTAATAGAACGGAACGGATTGCGTCATTGTTTTTCTCGCGCTTATTTCTTTTAAAATTCGCCCTCAAATACCCAAAATTCGATAGTCGATTATTTCGCGAAAAAAAAATCTGACTCAATTAATAGAAATTTTTGATTTTTTTGTTTTTTGGCCACCACTCGTAAACTATTTGACATACCGATCTGAGATTTAACCAGCAGTCTTTCGACTAATGTATAACCTAAAGGTATTTGACGTCGTTTTCGCACCGAAAAAGTTTGTTAAAAGTGACCTTAAAAACACTCAATGAAAACTTAATTTAGTCAATATTTCATTCATTTGTAAAGTAAATTCATGTTATTGATACTCATTTAATGCAGAATTTTACGCAGAATCCAAAATTGTGCGAATTTTTCACGTACGTCAATAAATAACCGAATTAGAAGCGTTTGAAACGTCGGGTTGTCGCCAGAGGCCACAAATTTTGAAGCTTCGGAACATTTTGTGTTTGATATCTTCGGAACTACAAGAGCTAGAACGGTGCAGTTTTCACCATCGTTTTTCTCGCGATTTTTTTGTTGAGAATTCGTTTTTAGATTTTCCGAAAATCGAAAATTTGCTTTCGTCAAAAAAAATTAAGATTAAAACTATGATAAAATTTTGAGGTCGATTTCTCGATTATTATTCCAACAAACTTGCGTTATTTAGGCTTATTTTACACAGAATTTCCCAAAGATTCCAAATCCAGCCTTAAAATTTACGTACAATAACAAAAAACCGTTTTATGACCGTTTAAATTTCCGAAAAGATTTTGTTTTTCAAATTTTTAAAAGCTAAATTATCGCCGCAACTAGACAGATAGAAAGAAACGATTTGCGCTGTTGTTTTTCTTGCCCTTATTTTATTTAGAATTTGCCTTTAAATTCCTAAAATTTGATGGTCAATTGTTTTGCAAAAAAAAAAAATTGACTCATCGATACATTTTTTTGAATTTTTTGTTTTTTGGCCGCCACTCGTAAACTACATGTCATACCGATTCGAGATTTGGCTAGTTGATAGATCTCGAGCTACTCTTTCGACTGATGTATAACTTAAAGGTATTTAAAGGTGTTTTCATACCGAAAAAGTTTGTTAAAAGGACCCAAAAAAACACCCACTGAAAACCTAACTCAGTCAATATCTCATTTATTTGTGAAGTAAATTCAAGTTATTTCTGCTCATTTGATGCAGAATTTCAGGCAGAATCCAAAATTGTGCCAATTTTTAACGTGCGTCAACAAATAATCGAATTAGATTTAGAAGCGGTTTTAGAGGTTTTAGAGGCGGAAATGTGGTTTTTGTTACCGTTTTTCTCTCCTTTTTATTGCCAAAAGTTAGAACTTCCAAATTGTAAATGCGTATTTTTATATTTTTTAAACTTTTAGTTTGTTTTTTGCTCTACTATTTTGTAATTTGACAGTTAAAAATTTATTTTTAAAAGTGCAAAATGATGAGAAATTTGACTTTTAATTGACAATTTTTGAAAATATGAAACAGTTGGGCTTAAAAATACAGTTTCATTGCTTAAATTTGAAAATCCACGCTGGTATTTTTATTTACCTGAGAAGAAAAAAAATTGGAAAAATTGGAGAATTGGCGTTTAGCGCCAGACGCTGCAGTTTCGAAAATTCTGCCATCGTGTTTAGAACAGGGTATACAGGGTGTTGATTTACCGTTTGTAGTTAGAAAAATCGATCACCGAAGAGAATACCGGGTGTTTGAATTCACTGAAATGGCTTCAGGGTCGGCACGCAATATAAATTAGTAGTTAACTGTGGGTTTGAATACAATTATTAATGGAGTGTGGCCTATTCAACACAATAAAAGCGGAATTAAGTGGCACTTGGACACTGCAACACCCCTGAACGCCGTCCGATATTGTTCGATCTCCCCTAATGGAACATGGGAAACATTAATACTTGTGTATTAAACTTAGTGTAACGAAACCTCCAGTGGTGTGTCTAAATATCTAAATAGTCTAAAGTACACCCTGTATACACTAAGAGAGTATCTTTGAAAATTCGTCTTTTTCTTTTGATTGGCGGGGTCACGTAATTCCCTTGACGTTTTCACGAAGAGCGAGATATTGGATTGGTGAATTTGTATGGACGGGAGAAAATTGTCAATTGGCGAACAATGAAGCGAATATGGTTTCCAGTCAAGTGTCGACTTGATAGTAGCAAACGAACACTCTAATTGCTATTCATGGCTTGGGACCGATCGGCTCCTTGCGACACCAATTTACATACTAAAACATATCTACAATCCGGGAACCAATTTCACTGTACTTTGTGCCACACCAATTCACACTCCACATCACATCAAAACGGGATTCGCACCAGAACGCCCGTTTTCAATTTTATTGAGAGATGTGCTTTTTTCGTATTGGAAAAAATCAAACGACACTATTTCGATTCGTGACGGGAATGTTTCGAGTGCCTGACGCGGGATTTTGGGGGTTGTTTTGTTGAGCCATTTTGGAAAAAAAATTTGTTCTACGCAGAAGAAGTTCAAAACTGTTCTGTGAATTTTCGTACGTCAACAAATAACTGAATTAGAAGCAGTTGAAAGTTCGCATAGTCAATTTTTTGTGTTATACAGGGTGTTATGGAAATGAGTACACAAAATTCAACTGGTAAAAGAACTCACCATTTGCAACAACTTCTCTTAATAATTTTTTTTTGAAATCGCATGTTTTTAAACTAATTTTTCCCCCCTACATTTTGACGAGTCGCCCACCTACCATTGAATTGCTGTAAAATTAAACAACAAAAAAGCATAAGAAACTCTGCGTTATCAGTTCACTTATAAAACACTTTATTAATGACCATTCTAAATTAATTTGCGGTGCTGTTTAGAACTATTAAGTTTAACATAAAGTAAAACATTTTGGGAATTTACAAAAATTGTATTCAAAAAAATCATATCAGGTTATAAAATTAAATACACAAAATTTAACCGGTTAGAACGTATCAAGATCTACAACTTTTCTAGATAATTTTTTCCGTAAACGCATTTTAATTTTCGCTTTTTTCCGCCCTTAATTTGGCCAACCGTTCGATATCTCTAAACAAATTCACTTTCATTTCTGCAACGAGGAGGTTTTTTGACTTTAACCTTATCACAATTTTTTGTCATAAAAACGACTCATCAGCTGTAATTTAATTAAAAACGCTCAGTTTGTTGTGAATTTTCACAGTGTCAAAGTTATCAGATCGTTCTTAAAGTGCAAAAGGTGGTACAAAATGGTTTATACCAACATGGAATACACGAATATGATGATTCTCTATGGGGAAGGTCGTGCTAAATGTGCACTTTGAAAACAAGTGGATAAGTAGAAATGAACCAGTGTTGTGGCCCCCTCGTTCGCCAGACCCAAATCTCTGCGATTTTTTCTCGTGGTTACATATGAAAGAGTTGGTGTATGCGAACCCCGTGAATTCAGTGGAAAAATTAAGTGAACGTGTGAATGCTGGGGCTGAAACAATTCCCTAAAACCCAGCGATAATTGTGAGAACACCAACTTCAATGGCCCGGAGAATTCAGGCATGCATTAACAGTGAAGAACGGCATTTTGAACAATTTTTATAAACAAATTGTTCAATTGGGTTTTCGTGATTTTATTGCTGTTTTTTTTCCTACAAACAAATGAGCGACAAAGTATCAACCTGATGTAACCACTCGTTTTTATGAAGCAATGGTTTTTGTCGCATAGACGAAGGTTAGTATCCTTAATAATGCATAGGCGGGTAACGCTTTTCACAGCAAATTTTCATTGATTTTTAATTCGAAAACGAAAGCATTTTGGAATTTTTTTTATTGAGAAAAGTTGTTGCATATGGTGAGTTCTCTTACCAGTTTAATTTTGTGTACTCATTTCCATAACACCCTGTATTTCTGAAACTACGACAGATAGAACAGTTTTTTCGATGAAACAAATTTAATATTCGTTTTTTTGACCGCCCCTGGTAAACTACTCGAGTTACCAATCTGAGATTTCGCCAGATGATAAATCTCGAGTTGCTCTTTCGATTTATATCTACCTATAAGTTATTAAACATTATTTTTGCGTCAAAAAGCTCTTTAAAAAGGACCCTAAAAACGCCTTCTGTAAATCTATTTCAGACGATATCTATCTAGTATGTTTGTAAAGCAAAGTTATGTTATGAGTGCTCATTTTACGCAGAATCCAAAACTTAGCGAATTTTTAACGTTTTGAAAGTTCGAAAAATGCTCCATATCTCAGAGACAGATAGAAAGAAATGGTTTTCCCGTCGTTTTTCTCGCCATTTTTTGATTAAGAATTTGTTCTTAGTTTTTTTGAAAATGGAATATTTGATTTTGCTGAAAAAAAAATCTGTGACTACAACTTATTTTAAACTTAAACGGTCGATATCTCGCTTATTTTTAAAGCAAATTTGCATTATTTGCACTTAATTTACGCAGAATTTTCTGAAGATTCTAAATCCGAAGCCAAGTTCACTTACGACAACAAATAATCGAGTTTGATTGATGTATAATTCAGAGGTTTTTCTCCGAAAAAATACTAAAAATTTACTTAAAACGATCCCTTGAAAATAGATTTTTGCTAATTTCTCGTTTATTTGTGAAGCAAACTCATTTTCATTTGTGCTTATTAAACGCAGAATCTAAAACCGGTCGAATTTTTAACTACAAATAATTATGTTATGGACGTTTGAATTTTTGGGTTGTCGTCAGAGAGCCAAATTTTTGATGGTTTGAAAACATCAGTGTTTCTTTTTTCAGAAACTACAGCAGATAGAAAGTAACTGTTTTTGCTATCGTTTTTCTCGCGATTTTCTAAGAATTTGTTCTTAGATTTTTCGAATGACGAAAATTTGAATTCGCCTAAAAAAATATATGACTAAAAAAAATTTGTTAAACTTATTTTGCGGTCGACATCTTGCTTATTTTTGGAACTTGGGTTGATTTTTCGCAGAATTTCGCGCAGGTTCTAAATCTGGACTCAAAATTCACGTGCAACAAATAAAATTTCGGATAGTTGATTTTTATTTTTCAAATTTTTAATTAACAGATGTTTTTTTTTCGCTTATTTCCTGCTTATTTCTTTTAAAATTCGCCCTCAAATACCCAAAATTTGATGGTTGATTTTTTCGCAAAGAAATTTCGACTTAATCGATAAAATTTTTTGAATTTTTTGTTTTTTCGCTATTTGACAGATCGATCTGAGATTTGGCCAGTTAATAGATCTCGGGCTGCTGTTTCGACTGATGTATAACTTAACTTTAAAGACACCATCTGAAAACTTAATTCGATCAATATCTCGTTCCATTTGTGAAGTAAATTCAAGTTATTGGTGCTCATTTAACGCAGAATTTCAGGCAGAATCCAAAACTGTGCGAGTTTTTAACGTACGTCGACAAATAACCGAATTAGAAGCGATGGAATTTTCGGATTTTGGATAGAGAGCAAAAATTTTGAAGCTCCAGAAAATCCGGGGCTTCATATCACCAGAACTACGACATAACTCTTAAACTAGAAATGTTCATTTTTATAATTTTTAAGGTGTCAGCTTGATTTTTTGCTCTATTATTTTGTAATTTCACAGCCAGTCCAAAATTAATTTTTAAAAGTTCAAAATTACAAGAGCTTTGGCTTTTAGGTGACAATTTTAGAAAATAGTTTGGCTTAACAATGAGTGCTTAAATTTGAAAACGAGTGGAGTTTCAAAAATAGCAATTTTCCGTATTTTTTTTTAGCTTGATAATTTTAGGAACTTTGTCACAACTGGGATAAAATATATATCGAAAATCCCGGAACTGTAGCGTCTGCCTAAAAATTGGAAATTATCCGTAATAAATCTTCAAATCGTCGTCTGCTAACGGCGTTTCAGAAACCGATCTCAGTGATTTGTTTTTTCCTTTGAAGTCTTGCTTTCGGTAAGTTAGAAGAGGTAATTTGTCGAGAATATAAATAATTCTAGAGCGATTTGCTCGGCCACTAAAAGGGTCCTATCAGTGTTCAGTGATCGGGACCGGAACTTGTATTCTCATGTGGCTTTTGGCCTTTCAGCGTGTATCAGCTCACTTTACTACATTTACTGACTCACTCACTCTATTCCGTGACCTCCACAAATCCACTCTCTTGTTTGAAATCCTTTTTAAATTTACCCTAAAAGCTCTTTCAATTTTTCAGCTTTCCGTCCAAGCGACTTTTATGCACATACATAATTTATTGAGAGGACATTTGTGAATGTCTGAGGGAACGTCTCCACTCTAAACAAAAAATTGAGAGCCAATTTCGGGTTTTAGAACGACTTCCTAGAGTTCAAGGTTATCACAGATATACAGTAATTTCGGTTAAATTCTTCCTGAATTTTCCATCACCGAGCACTATAATAACAAAGTCGGACAAATTGCCAATAAAAATGTCGCTCCCCAATGTCCACCGGAGTGGATATTAGTGATGCCAATTTACCACGTTCATACAACGGCGTGAAACAGAAAATGTCGTCGATTCCCCAAGGAAATACGAAATTATCAAGTTTTTTTATTGACGATTGTTCTTTTTCGACGACTAGTTTAAGAATCTGTAGGCGGTATAGGGTTGTGGACATTATCTCACCCCTTATAACGCTGTTTGTCGTCTCGTGGGGTGTGCTAATACAGAGCTAATAACGCAGAGTTAACACTTCCGGTCCACTGATTCCGGTCTCTCTATCATCGTTTTCCCCTCATCCATGAAGATGAGCGCGCTAATAAAGGAATAGGTCAAACCCTTCGCTTGGGGGATGAAACAGATCGTCGTTGCTAGTGCAGTTTCAAGTTGAAATTTGAGTTTAACTGTATCGATCAATATCTGATCTATTTGTGAAGCAACCTTAAATTATTGATGCTCATTTTACGCAGAATTTCACGCAGAATCCAAAATTAAGCGCTACATTCCCGGACGTTTATAAATAACTGCATTAGAAGCAACTGAAGTTTCGAATACTGCATTTTAAGTTCCTAATTTAAGTTCGTAATTAATCTTCAAAACTACGACGATAAAATGATTTATGACTTTGACTTATTCCGAATTCAAAAGTTCATTTTTTAGGGACTTTCGGAAACGTTTGTTCCAAATTAACAGTTCTTAAACTTGTATTAAAAAGGACATTTGTTAATCCGTATTTGGTATTGTTGCAGGTGAAGGAATTTTATCGCGGTTAAGAAACTTTTAATTTTTTATTATATTGGTTGAACTGATAAAAAATAAACAATCACACAAAAAAAACACGCCGCTTAATCGCTACCATCGATTGTTTTTTCAAAATCTCGTTGAAAACCGTGACCTGCTTGATATTAAGTTACAATTTGAAATTGGTAGAGTCCTCTGTTGTACAGTACGATAATTACAGATTGTGACGTTACCGATCCGGTTTGAATGTTAAATTTATTAACAGCCGTTGGTGGCGCCACGTCCTTGCCTTTAAGTAGAGACTCAAACTATTTTTGAATTTTTATTCGCGAAAAAAATGACCGATGGTGGCGCTGCGATCGTTGCAAAGATGGTGGGTGAGAAGCATAATCTGTTATCGAAAAGTGTATTTTTCTGGTCGTTTATTAGAAAAAACATGAATTTATCTACAATATTCAGTGTTAATTTACATCGTTGGGTGTAATTGTTGTTCTATCTGAACCTACAAACCGATGTGTACCAGATTTGAAGCGTTTTGAGACAAAATTGCAAACTACAATCATTGTATTATAAAACTTTGTTAACTCCTCTTGTTAATTTAGGATGCATTGGTTCCCCGATGCCCAAATAGTTGTCTTAAAGAGTTTGTTAATCATTCTTGAGGTATTTAATAGGTTTTAACTGGTTTTCTTTTAACATTCCTTTAAGGTTACGTTTGCACTTTGTCAATCACTTACTATACCTCAAAGAACGAAGTACCCACCATGTATCCGTTCGCTATTCCTTGGTTCACTTATCTAAAAGTAGATTTATCAATAAAAACCTTCTGCAGGCACTGTTATTATTGTTTAGTTGATTTGTTGGTTTGGTTTGTAATACGAGCCATTTCACGTAATAACGGTAAATCATGCGTTACCAACACATGAATCTATTAATTAATTAATTAAATACATTAGGGGTGGGTTTCACCAACGTCAGTTAAATATGCTCAGTTAGTTATTCAATAGATAAATTTTGTTTCAGCAAAATATTTTGACGTCTGGTTTATTATTTCACGAATAGTTAACTAGAGTGTTATTTTAGCCTAGAGTGTACATTGAAGTGCCATCGTTGACAGTTATACAAAAGTTTATGTTTTTGAAAACAGTCAGCAAAATATACCAAAACTCCTTGTTATGTCTGTATCAAGAGAGAATAAGTTTATCACGCAATGCTACACTTGGCAAGAAATCAGTAAGATTAACAAGAATGACGCGGGTAGAAACAAGAAATGAGGTAGTGCATTGCATTCGCGAACGACACTGCATTATTGGCAAAATGGTGGTCCTAACTTCTGAGGAAATCAAGCAATTGATAGGAAAATTTGGGTTGGCGAATCGCTTTATAAATATCTGTGTTAGTCAAATCGGAAAAAGAGCCAAAGCGGGTGGTAAGAAAGTTAGAATAAGGAGAAGTATTTAAAGTTGGACTGGAAATTAATGAGAAAAAAACAAAATACATGGTGATGGCGAGTCCAGATAAAGAATGAGCTGAAGAATGCGAAGTGAGAAGCGGCGAAATTGATAGAAAATATATTTTTGAAGAAGTTGAAGACTTCGTGCATCTAGTGCAAGTAGAAAAAGAGGGGAAAGAAGAGAAAGAAATAAAAGCCAGAGTTGCAAAGGAAAATTGAAAATGCGGAAGTTTAAGTGCTATGTTGAAATCTAAATATTTGGATGACAGAGAAGAATTTACCAAGAGGTGTGTATGCACTCTACCATAAGCCCAGAGTAACCGCATATACCTATAAAGGCGCAAATATTAAGATGGGTGGGACTCGTTGGGCAACTAAGCAAGTCCTATGTAGGAGACCGATAGGTAAAATATGAACAGGGAGACTAAGAAAACGATGGTTAGAAAAGGTCGAGGAAGATCTTGAAAGAGTGGATGGAAGTAGTAACAGAGCAAGACTTTTGGACATCGATAGTGCAAAAGGTGGAATATTTTGCAGTTGTGTTGTAAATCTATGCCTACAAAGCTTGTAATACTTAACAAATAAAATATGTGTGTTTATTATACAGGGTGGGCCAACGAAAACGAAACATAGGCGTTTTGAGGCACTTACTGGTGGAATTTCAAAAAACCTTGAGACAGGTCAATTTTAGTTGTGAAGGGGACACAACACACGTATTTACAACTTTTTGCAGTCAACTCCCTATGAGGGGTGAAATTAACCCCTTTCATTTTTAATGTAATGTAAATTTGTAAAAAAAATGTGAATTTTGATTAATAATTTTGTCTTTACTACATGTTAATAAACAAGTCAAAACTGTTCAGCTTCCAAAATTGTGTTGTAAGAAAATTATCAGACATTTGGTGGAGAATTTAAAATGATTTGTTCCAAAAACGAAAGTTTTTCTCTGCATGGCTAATAAAGACATAAACAATATGCTTTGTCTCGTGATGTATTTAATTTTATAATTGTCTTCGTATTTTCTTTTATTAAGGCTTTTCGCACTTTTTTGTTGCAGTAAAAGTTGCAATAATTTTATTTAAGAAAATTCCAAATTTTTAATATAGTTTTGTTACAGGTTAGTCCAGTTGTAAGGTGCAGTTCAGTGAGGCGTCCAGAAAAGCGGGAAATCCTCAGCACTTCAGGAAAACTTCAAGGTTAGTTCGAATTTAAACATCTCTCACTGTATTTTTCGGTTCCATCACTTGTAGATTTCTGTGTCGGCATCCAAATCGGTTCGTTGTTCTCCTTTACTTTTAGATGGCGCTGCGGTGCTTACCTTAGTCGAGACTCAAACAATTTCCCGATTTCGATTAGTTTGAACGTTTTTGATATACAGGAGATCAATAAAACACACTCGTACACTTAAATTTTAATTTGACATAAGATTAGGTAGCTGATTGGGTTTTTGAACACATATTTTGACAGTAAAACTGCAATGTATAGGTACTATCAATACTTATTCATCTTATGTACTTACATAATAGTATCAATAAACAGTTTTTCATAACTAACATAAAGTGTACTTAGATCTATCTCGGTCGTACCTCATTTTGAGCCGTAATGGGGTACGACCGGTTTTTTACATATTTTCTCTTCTCTCTCGCTTTTTTTATTATACCATCATCACAGACGTACGATCCTAGAATCGCGCGTCGATTTGAATTTCATTAAAACAACTTTCAAAGTGAAACATTATTGTATCCGTGTAAAGTGATCTATTAGCCTAAAACGTGAACTGGAAGTTGCTTTAACGATCGTAAATTTTCCGAAAAAAAGAAATAACACGTGTAATAAAATCAAATAGCAAATAACATAGTTAGAGCATTTAACAACTAACACGTAATTAATATTGCTAGACATTAAATAGGTTACGACTATAACAATTTTCTATTGCAAATAATGAAGAGAGCTCCTCGGATTGGTAGTTCCAGCGTCGCTTGTTCAATTTTTGGATGATTGTGTCGAATGATATGTCGCGAACGTTGGAACTACCGAGAGAAAAAACACTGAGAACTTAGCAAAAAACACAGAACACCAGTACGCGGTGAGTTTAGAATCTTGACGAAAAAAATGCGATGTTCATCTCGTTATAACATTTAAACTACAAAAGTCTAACATTTGAACTATTTCCCATTTGTTCGAACACTAACCAACACTAACCGGGCTTTAGAATGACTAGTAGATTCAAACAGCGTCCAAGCACCGCGTCTGCTATCACAACATTTAGAATAGATTCCGTTTCGTCATAATAAAGCTCGTACCAAAGGCTCTATTATGAAAACCTTACATATAAAAAGCAACGCTTGGAACACGTAAAGGGGGCGAGTGAAACTTGAATTCCACGCCCTGTCATGAGCTGTGTCGGAAGTGCCAACATGAAAACAAAAAATCCCCTAGAACGGTATCACTAAACACATTGAGCGATTTTTCTCACTATAAGGTAACAACGCTAAGAAATCTTAGCTCACAATCTTTTTCAAAAAACAACACCAAATCTCTAAGAAAGTAATTCGTTACTAAGACGACACAAAAAAATCCCTGACTAAATATTCGTGTTGAATTGACTTAAAAAATCTGCGCACGCAGACACTGTGTATCACGCACCTTTCATTCAGAGTCTCTTAATATTGTCGTAACAATAATCAATAATCAATAAAAAATAAACGATCGAGAGGATTTCGCGCCTCAAAACCAGACGCTGGCGACGCTGCAAGGTTCGATCCCGAATTTCTGCGTAAAATCCTCCTTTTTATACCTACCTATGACCTTTATTTCTTCGGTTGAAGACTAAATGCGCTCATCTTTTGTATCTAAAAAGAAAGATATCTCACTCCCAAAATTTCAACAGAACACTACAACGCATCTCGTTACAACATAAACTTGATATTTTGGGAGAAAAAGACATTTTTCTTTCACTTTTTATGTTATAACGAGATTGAACTACTGCTACGACTAAGCTAAGATTGGGTCTAAAAGCCGCAGCCAATCCGAAACTGAATTTTTTTTCTAGGGAAAAACGGCTCTCTCGATATTGTTACATGCGGGTGAATAATTAATTGACAGGTCGTAATTACAGGGTGTGCGTATATAGTTGGTAAGATTTTAGCCTACTTAGATTGTCTACAAGGTTAAACCACTTTGGTGAGGAGATACAATTAGAATTCATTTTACGTCGTTTTTATTATCGTTTAGTTTAATGGGGTTGGTTGAAATTAACATGTACAGTGTGTCTAAAAAAAAAAACACATATTATTTGTCATCTTAGTCCCATTTCAAAATGTTGTCAACCATCGCTTTATAGATATACAGAGCGGTACACAGTTTGCTGCCTTCGACAGGTTTTTGGAGTTCGAAGTCAAAATATATATATATATTCTGGGTGGTTTATGTTAAAGTTAAGTTTGACCCTTTTTAAAAATGTGTTTTTTTTGACAGGTTTGTGAACAGAATCGAGCTTACAAGACGTCAGAACTCATCCTGTATATCATTATCAACTGAAGTAAGTGAAAATATTTTTGTTTTTGGTTGGTCGTCTTAAAATGAAGTCTTATAGTCACTCTGTATATGTTTTTCCTTAATTTTGTTACAGGACTGTTTAAGACAGCTGTCGTAAGTGCAATTTCTTTTGCTAATTTTGTCTGTTTTCGCCTTAACAATGACATTTTACTATCCTAAATTTACTTGATATGCGGTATGTTTGACAATTTAATTGAAAAGTTGTTTTTTCTGGCAGGTTTGCGGACAGGATTGTGCTTGCAACACGTCAAGTCGACGCAGAATTTCAGGATGCACCCTGTATATGGCTTTCGGATAGTTTGTGAACAAGTGAAGTAAGTAATAACATTTTTGTTTTGCTTATCCTCTTTGATATTAAGTTTGAGATTCACTCTGTATATATTTTTACTTTGTTTCTTCACAGGACAATTTAGGATAGCTGAAGTAAGTGAAATGTCTTTTGTTTTTTGGTTATTGTTCTCTTAACTTGACATTTTACTAACCCAAATTTACTTGATATACAGTATGTTTGATAAAAAGCTTGATTTTTACTGTTTTTGAAAAGGTGATTTTTCTTGCAGGTTTGCTGGTAGGTCTGCGCTTTCAACACATCAAGACGATGTAGAATTTAAAGGATCACTCTGTATATGACTTACGGATTGTCCTAATGAAGAAAGAACGTAAAGTAAGTGAAAATTTTTGTTTTTTGCTTGTCGTCTTAAAATTAAGTTTGAGATTCACTCTGTTTATGTTTCCCTTTTAATTTTTCACAGGACACCTGAAGTAAGTGACATTTCTTTTGTTTATTTTTAATTTTTCTCTTAACTTGACATTTTACGAACACTAATTTACTTAATATACTTGATTTTGACAATTTATTTAAAAAGTGATTTTTTTTAACAGGTTTATGGTATGGATTGTGCTTCTAACCCAAGAAGGCGACGCGGAATTTCAAGATTTATCCTGTATATGGCATTCGAATAGATTGTGGCCAAAAAAACAGAAGTTAAGTGAATATAATTCGTATTGTCTTCTTGTCATCTTGATTGAAAATTGTTCTAACTTTCAACTCTCATTTAATTGATATACAAGGTGATTTATGTTGATTTAAATTTTGCTAGTTTTTCTAATGTCAAGTTTGTTTTCACAGGTTTGGGAGCGCGAACCCGACACAAAATTTCAAGATCCATCCTGTAGATTGCTTTGTGATAGTTTCTAATCAAGAAAAAACGTTGCGAAGTAAGTGGAAATATTTTAATTCTAAACTTAAAATTTCGCAAATGTTTTTTTTTAAATGGGCAGACTGTAATGAGATTTTTTGACAGGTTCGTGAATGGAAGTGAACTGAATTCATCGCAGAATTTTGGAACTCAGCCTGTGGATGACTTTTCACCATTAGTGATCAAGAAAGGACTGTAACTGAAAAGTAAGTACAAAAATTTTCATTTTTGCATGTCTTAACTTGAAAGTCGGGCTTACATTGGACGTATCAACTTTTGAAGAAAACCACTCTGTATATTTCGCTACTTAAATGGTTGAATTTAATGTGTTTTGTAAATTTTGAACACTCTGTACAACTAAAGTGTCTCTAAACTATTCAAACTCGTGAAAATTCGAAATTGTGCTGAAATTAAGGTGTTCCAAAAATAGGTACTTTTTCAAAAATATCAACGATAGGCACATTTTTTTATGATTTTTATTAGTTGTCATTTTGACATTCGTTTAATTGGTTGGTTTATAAAAACTTGGATATTGAATACACAGGGTGTAACTATTATTTAAAAAAAATCGTCTGAAACTTCAGTGTCCTTTATATAGTGCCTCCAAAAAATTAATTTCAGTTTTTGTAAACCAACTATCACTACAGATAACTTTCGCTAAATTCAATATCCGATTGGCTGCACCTAGAAGACCGTGTGTAAATCGAGAATCCGCCGCCGAACGCCGAATCGGAAGTGCCGGCGTCCGTGATAAAGTCCGCCACAATGAGCGTGTCCTTACCTTGCGTCAACGCTGTAGGTGTAAGACCACCTTTACCGGCTTCTTTCTCGGCCAGTCTCTCTTTTAACAGCTTTATCTTCTCTTCTTTCTGTGGAATAAAAAAAAATTGTCAAGTTAGCTGTTACTGTGAACGTATGTCTGGATATCTGTCATTCACTAACAATCGTCAATTATTTGACGTTTTTGCGTGAAGTTCAGACACACGTTCGCAAGATGCGCGTTTTACCTGGGAAATGAGTCGTTGCAAATCTTCATTCTCGTTTAGTAGCTTCTGGTAACGTTCTTCGTCTTCTTTGGAAACGCCAGCGTCTGGATTGTATTTACTTTCAGCCTTATCCCTCGGATGTCGTATGACTTCAATAACCTAACGAAATTGGTTAGTTTTGACTCGTTCGTTTTCTAGTTTTACTCACCTTAGGCACGAATATAAGCGCCATACTTAGAAAACAACAGAAGACTATTGCCAGCGCCACGAACGCGAAACTTGCGTCTTGTTGACTGGCTATGACCATAGTCACTGGCGCTGTTATCAAACACAATATGACCACATTGTATATGCTCATTCCTACGTATCTCGAGTCGTTAATTTGTTTGACTTTCACTGAGCGAGTTTCATAGGCCAGGAACAATCCGAATATCTGGAAAAACGAAATATACAGAGTTGTTCTAAAATGTAAAATTTTGTAAAATTACCAGAACTAGTCCTTTGTAGGCGTAGATTACAGCCAACCAAACGTTGTTATGGTGACTTTCGCAATGTTCCAGTTCTGGTCTGATCTTGGAGTCGTCGCTGGATAATTCTGGTTCCTCCAATGGAAACTGTTCGATTCTTCTCTGCAATGGGTCGTGGAGTTGCCAGGCTACCATGAAGACGAAGTCGACGACAAGCAGACCGGAGACCATGGAGTAGAGCTTCCAGGGTTCAACCTTTTTCTGCAACAGATTATCCAAGGTAAGTCTTAATTTTTAACTTAGTTAATTTTAGTTTTTTCGGGTTTCGGCTCTTTTCGCGTTTTTCTGATTTGACTCGACGCTCGTGCATTTATCGCAGTTGCTTTGACTCGCTTTCGGGTTACTTGCGCTGTTTTAGCACATTTTTGAATTTTTAGCGCCGCTTTACAGTAATACAGTAGACTCTCGATATTTTGAAATTCAAGGGACCTGTAAAAAAGTTCAAATTATTTAGAGAAAGAGACTAAAAAATTTATATAAACGCGATTTTCGCGGTTTCCCACTGTCCGCGAGAAACCGCGAGAAAACGACTGAAAAAACGGTAAAAATGCCCACAAAAAAGAGAAAAACCCATGGTGAGGGGCGAGGAGGGACGGGAAGGAATCGCGGGAACCGCGAAAACCGCGAGAAAACGACTGAAAAAACGGTAAAAATGGCCACAAAAAAGAGAAAAACCCACGGTGAGGGGTGAGGAGGGACGGGGGGGAACCGCGGAAAACGCGAAAACCGCGAGAAAACGACTGAAAAAACGGTAAAAATGGCCACAAAAAACGTAAAAACCCATGGTGAGGGGTGAGGAGGGACGGGGGGGGAATCGCAGAAATCGCGAAAACCGCGAGAAAACGACTGAAAAAACGGTAAAAATGGCCACAAAAAAGAGAAAAACCCATGGTGAAGGGTGAGGAGGGACGGGGGGGAATCGCGGAAACCGCGAAAACCGCGAGAAAACGACTGAAAAAACGGTAAAAATGGCCACAAAAAAGAGAAAAACCCACGGTGAGGGGTGAGGAGGGACGGGGGGGAACCGCGGAAAACGCGAAAACCGCGAGAAAACGACTGAAAAAACGGTAAAAATGGCCACAAAAAACGTAAAAACCCATGGTGAGGGGTGAGGAGGGACGGGGGGGAATCGCGAAAACCGCGAGAAAACGACTGAAAAAACGGTAAAAATGGCCACAAAAAACGTAAAAACCCATGGTGAGGGGTGAGGAGGGACGGGGGGAATCGCGGAAATCGCGAAAACCGCGAGAAAACGACTGAAAAAACGGTAAAAATGGCCACAAAAAACGTAAAAACCCATGGTGAGGGGTGAGGAGGGACGGGGGGAATCGCGAAAACCGCGATAAAACGACTGAAAAAACGGTAAAAATGGCCACAAAAAAGAGAAAAACCCATGGTGAGGGGTGAGGAGGGACGGGGGGAATCGCGGAAATCGCGAAAACCGCGAGAAAACGACTGAAAAAACGGTAAAAATGGCCACAAAAAAGAGAAAAACCCATGGTGAGGGGTGAGGAGGGACGGGGGGAATTGCGGAAATCGCGAAAACCGCGAGAAAACGACTGAAAAAACGGTAAAAATGGCCACAAAAAAGAGAAAAACCCATGGTGAGGGGTGAGGAGGGACGGGGGGAATCGCGAAAACCGCGATAAAACGACTGAAAAAACGGTAAAAATGGCCACAAAAAAGAGAAAAACCCATGGTGAGGGGTGAGGAGGGACGGGGGGGAATCGCGAAAACCGCGAGAAAACGACTGAAAAAACGGTAAAAATGGCCACAAAAAACGTAAAAACCCATGGTGAGGGGTGAGGAGGGACGGGGGGAATCGCGGAAATCGCGAAAACCGCGAGAAAACGACTGAAAAAACGGTAAAAATGGCCACAAAAAACGTAAAAACCCATGGTGAGGGGTGAGGAGGGACGGGGGGAATCGCGAAAACCGCGATAAAACGACTGAAAAAACGCTAAAAATGGCCACAAAAAACGTAAAAACCCATGGTGAGGGGTGAGGAGGGACGGGGGGAATCGCGGAAATCGCGAAAACCGCGAGAAAACGACTGAAAAAACGGTAAAAATGGCCACAAAAAACGTAAAAACCCATGGTGAGGGGTGAGGAGGGACGGGGGGAATCGCGGAAATCGCGAAAACCGCGAGAAAACGACTGAAAAAAACGGTAAAAATGGCCACAAAAAAGAGAAAAACCCATGGTGAGGGGTGAGGAGGGACGGGGGGAATTGCGGAAATCGCGAAAACCGCGAGAAAACGACTGAAAAAACGGTAAAAATGGCCACAAAAAAGAGAAAAACCCATGGTGAGGGGTGAGGAGGGACGGGGGGAATCGCGAAAACCGCGATAAAACGACTGAAAAAAACGGTAAAAATGGCCACAAAAAAGAGAAAAACCCATGGTGAGGGGTGAGGAGGGACGGGGGGGAATCGCGGAAATCGCGAAAACCGCGAGAAAACGACTGAAAAAACGGTAAAAATGGCCACAAAAAAGAGAAAACCCCATGGTGAGGGGTGAGGAGGGACGGGGGGGAATCGCGGAAATCGCGAAAACCGCGAGAAAACGACTGAAAAAACGGTAAAAATGGCCACAAAAAACGTAAAAACCCATGGTGAGGGGTGAGGAGGGACGGGGGGAATCGCGGAAATCGCGAAAACCGCGAGAAAACGACTGAAAAAACGGTAAAAATGGCCACAAAAAAGAGAAAAACCCATGGTGAGGGGTGAGGAGGGACGGGGGGGAATCGCGGAAACCGCGAAAACCGCGAGAAAACGACTGAAAAAAACGGTAAAAATGGCCACAAAAAACGTAAAAACCCATGGTGAGGGGTGAGGAGGGACGGGGGGAATCGCGGAAATCGCGAAAACCGCGAGAAAACGACTGAAAAAACGGTAAAAATGGCCACAAAAAAGAGAAAAACCCTAGGTGAGGGGTGAGGAGGGACGGGGGGGAATCGCGGAAACCGCGAAAACCGCGAGAAAACGACTGAAAAAACGGTAAAAATGGCCACAAAAAAGAGAAAAACCCTAGGTGAGGGGTGAGGAGGGACGGGGGGAATTGCGGAAATCGTGAAAACCGCGAGAAAACGACTGAAAAAACGGTAAAAATGCCCACAAAAAAGAGAAAAACCCATGGTGAGGGGCGAGGAGGGACGGGAAGGAATCGCGGGAACCGCGAAAACCGCGAGAAAACGACTGAAAAAACGGTAAAAATGGCCACAAAAAAGAGAAAAACCCATGGTGAGGGGTGAGGAGGGACGGGGGGGAATCGCGGAAACCGCGAAAACCGCGAGAAAACGACTGAAAAAACGGTAAAAATGGCCACAAAAAACGTAAAAACCCATGGTGAGGGGTGAGGAGGGACGGGGGGGAATCGCGGAAATCGCGAAGACCGCGAGAAAACGACTGAAAAAACGGTAAAAATGGCCACAAAAAAAGAGAAAAACCCATGGTGAGGGGTGAGGAGGGACGGGGGGGAATCGCGGAAATCGCGAAAACCGCGAGAAAACGACTGAAAAAACGGTAAAAATGGCCACAAAAAACGTAAAAACCCATGGTGAGGGGTGAGGAGGGACGGGGGGGAATCGCGGAAATCGCGAAAACTGCGAGAAAACGACTGAAAAAACGGTAAAAATGGCCACAAAAAACGTAAAAACCCATGGTGAGGGGTGAGGAGGGACGGGGGGGAACCGCGGAAAACGCGAAAACCGCGAGAAAACGACTGAAAAACGGTAAAAATGGCCACAAAAAACGAAAAAACCCTAGGTGAGGAGGGGACGGGGGGGAACCGCGGAAATCGCGAAAACCGCGAGAAAACGGACTGAAAAAACGATAAAAATGGCCACAAAAAAGAGAAAAACCCATATGGTGAGGGGCGAGGAAGGACGGGGGAGAACCGCGGAAAACGCGAAAACCGTGAAAATGTAAATAAAAATAAAAATAACAATGTTAATTATTTATTTAGTGGAAAAAAAATCAAATTTTGCATTTGTCTTTTTCAGGCGGAATCCGAAACAAGAAAGTTCCTCCAACTGTACTCTTGATCGTGGTTGGATCTTGAAATTTTGTTCGCAATAACTTCTTTGTAACTGAAATAATAAGAAAATAAATAACACATCCTCTATATGCAGTATCTATGAAAAACTCCTTATTCAGGTTTGGAAACAGAAGCAGATTAATATAGTCACTAATAGAATTGAGTATTCCGCTGATAACTCTGCTCAAACACGAATATTTGCTTCACTTAGTACTTAATTCAATTTGGTGCATAACAGATGTTTCGGTTGCATTTCCGAAATTAGGTCTTGTTCGACATTACGTGCACGAGAACAGCAAACAAGCGCGGCGAGGAATACTTAGAAGACTTATTTCAATAATTAATTGCTAGAGAACTTCCGGTATCTATACTCCGGGCAAACTATTTGCACGCGGTAATTGAAACCATACAAAGCGAACGAACACACGAACGAACGCCCTTCGGCCCTTGGGAAACCTCCACTTACCATTCTCACCTTCGGATCGCTCTTGGCTTTGGTGGTGAGTCGATGCACCCTCCATACTTTGCTGAACATCGCCCCGAACGACAACGTAAATCCAGTGGATAACAACCACGCTCTTGTTTGACAAATGGCTGGATAGGCACCTGGGGATACGAATCTACCATCTAAACCGAGAAGGAAAACAGCTGTTAAGCAGACTACGATACCAAAAAGCATAATCGTGTTGCATACGGGATGCGACGACTGGATCACCCTGCAAAACCACCCCAATTAGAAAAAAAACCCTCTTCAGCTAAATATTTATTACCTTCTATGGTTGTTCCAGACGTTAAAAATGACCAAAATAATAGCAATGAGGATTCCCACGCTGGAGATGACGCACATGCAAATGAAAAGAGGCAAGGAGACAGTTCGCAGCACTCGTCGGATGATTGTTCGGTCTTGAGGCACTTTTCCACCTAAAAAAGAGGAAAAATTTCAGCGCTCAGTCGAGTGGAAAAATCACGAAATTGATTCTATTACAGCGGGAGTCTCTGAGGTTGCGTTAGCGTCGCCTCAGACGTGTTGTTGGTGTAAAGAGACATTTTCGTTTTGTTTGGAAAATGACGGAAACTATGTATGAGACCGTAGAAGATGAATAATTTACGCCGTGTTCAGAAATTATACTCGCATCATTTCGAAGAAAAGCGGCGGGGCGTCTCATCGATTTATATACAGAGCGAATTTTCTTAATCACGCCAAACGCTTTATTTAACTTATTACAACGTTATTTGCTATTAATGGATTGGAATTTTATCGACGTCGTGTCTTGCATTATTAATTTTTAAATCATCGACAACTTCATTTTTCACGACTTGAAATCGGGAAATTAATGATACCCGAAATATTATTCCGTCATCCGCAATGAATGTGTCAAGATAACTTCGAAATTAATAGTTTTGAAAAGCGCGTTTTTCAGTGAAATGTAGAAACGACTGCGAGACGAATTTCACATTTTCTCTTCGATAATTAAAGGTGTTTGATGTCACTACATCAAAGGTAACATTTTCATGAAAAGATGCAACAAATCTAAGGGACGGGGGCATTAAAAGAGGCAAGTTGACGTAAACAGGGCGCTGGATGAGTTACACAAACGAGTCGCTTCGGTGAAATGGAAAAATTCAACTCGCGGAGTTAAGCGGCTTCCAGTTGAAACCTAAATCACAGCCTAGCGGAGAAGCCAACAATTTAGCAGTTCAAAAGAAAACCTAAACCAGAAATGTGCCACAGTAGTCAGTACCAATATTTAAAATTAAACTTTTGACAATTTGTTTAGAACAATAAAATAAAGGTTATTTTATCTGGACTACAGGTTCAAAATCCAGCTTGAGTTTTTAAAATTAAAACCTGAAAACTCTTAGGCCAAAAACACGACAAATTGAAAAAAACTCTGCGTTTTCAACCTGCAGTGGCTGAACCCCGGAACTGGAAGATAATATCCATTTATCCGTACAAACACAAAAACTCTCTTAACTTCGCAACTCGCAATAAAGTATCGAAAGAAAAAAGTTGATTGATCACCTCTCGGTCATTAGAGCCGAATTTAATATTTCGCGAATTGATTTGAAAGTTTGCCACGTTGCGGATGACGCGTGACGAGTATTTTCCAGTCAGGCACCACACCGGAAGTTCAAAGTTTCATTTCTGGAGTAATTTTCCACGAGGATGAGTACTCACTGTTGGTTTTAAGAGTAAATGGAAAAGCAGTGTTTGCGCGCTAAGTCTCGATGTAAATTACTTGAATTAAATCAGCCGAAAGTTAAATAATTTAGCAAGGGAGGAACTAAATAACACCCTTATTATTAATAAATATTCATAGTGTGTAAGCAACACAATTCCCGGCGTAAACAAACTTTCCCGGTGCTATGAAATGGATCTTGTAATATTTAGTGTGGGGATGGAAGGGTGGGGGGTAGCGCACTTTTCGAATTGAATTTAATCGCCGCCACCGCAGCACCGCAGACATCTTCATGTCGCGACAAGTCTTCAGCTCATCGTTTCTTCAACAAGTTTGAAAAAACATCGAAATAAGACGTCAGTTGTTTGCGTGACAGAGCGCATAAAGCGATGAATGCAATAACACAAAGGGCAAGGGTTGAGCAAAGATTTACTTCACTTTACCACTACTTCACTGACAGCTTTATATCTATGACCATCATTCAAGATAAACTTCTGTTAGCATGTACACAAAGACTGTGTTTTATGGCCCGCTATTATGTTTTATTAGCGCCGGATTTACGGAAACGGAAGCCAAAAAATTTGCCCGCCGCATCCACCATCAGTGACTGGAATTTAAGCAGTTGCATCGAAATTGAAAATTATGTTAATTGCTCCTTAAATGCGATTAAGTTCAGGTTTGTAACAAAGTTTGAGATTCAATAAAGCCCGTTCCCTTGCAGCGCTGCTAAGCTTTGGCTATGAAGTTCGCAGTGAGTTATGGGCGAGTATAAATAAACGGTTTTAATGAGGACGAGTTCATGACTACACGTAATGCAAGACGTTGCGGTGAACTTACAAGAGGCAAAATTTCCAGGGACTTTATCTTGACTAGTTTCCTTAAGGATTTTGGTTTTATTCCATTTAGTTTAGTCATAAATCTATGCTAATTCAACGAAATGAGTTCAGTTTGGCTTAAATTTAGTCAGATTGGGTTTAGTTTAGCCACAAGACCTACAGAAAAGTTTGACAAATTGACTCAGTTGGAAGTTGAAATTAATTAGTAATGGTCTAAATTGGATTTAACTAGACTTTGATGGGACTAAAATTTGAGTAAAAAGTAAAACTAGTCAACAAATTTTGTACAAATTTCGGACGAAATTTGTAATGGGAGGTAAAATTGGTTCCCAATTCTGAATCTGAACCTGTTTTGCCCCATCAGGTCAGGACTCTGAGAAATTTGAAAGATAAATTGCTTTTTGAGTGTACTGTGTTTACTTTTGTTTTTTCAGTTTTGTTTAACAATTTCCAAAATTTTGAAACTTTATAATACATTGATTCATTAAATAAGCTTTCCAAAAAACTACTACTTTTCGCTAAGATAATTACAATCGAAATTAAAAATATTTTTAAAAAAAAATTTAAAAAGTTTTTGAATATAATTCCTAAATTGGTACCTTAATTTTTCAATGTAATACGTCATTATAAAGGTAGATATCTCTGCATTCTAACGCGGTTAAAAGGCAAGATTTCAGTGTTTTTAATGATGCAATACAATGAAAAATCGATTAAATAATTCCTGAGTTACATTCAAAATTATATAAGAAAATCTCTAAAAAATTGATAAAAAGTAGTAACTCTAGCAATGAGTTTTATGCGTAGTTAGAAAGCTTATTATATTGGCTTTCCAAAACATTGTCGATAAATTTCATAACTTAGCAAGTTTTTGGGAAAAACTGAAGAACATGAATTTTTGAACAGTAGAACCTAAAAAAATCTCTGAACTCGGACCTGATAATAATTTCAAATTAAATTTAACTGTGTTCATGTATATGATCGATTTCAGAATAATTAACCTATATTGGCTAAGATTAAATTAAATCAGACTCAATTAGATTACTTAAATAAACATCCGCTCAGTAGAATTCGACTAATTAGATTAAATTTGTTTAAATCAAGTAAAATTTAACTTGATTTTAATTTCAATTAAAACCAACTAAACTGAAAATGTCAATTATTATTTTAAAAAATAATAATTAAGGGTTCAGCTATAGCAACTAAACTTTTTAATTCAGATTAAAATCAATCAAACGTCAGCAATCATCACATTAGAGTCGAAATTTAATTGCAATCAAATTACTGTGCAAACTGATCCTGGATGTATTAAATTCTGACAAACTGAGCCAAATTAAAACGAACTAACCAAAATTATTTGATATATTTTACCCGGCGCATCCACCATTTATAAATTTCAAATTTTGTTGTTTTCAGAAAATTCCGGTTAAATTTGTTGATTATTCGAATTAGTCTTCCGCTGATTAACTCTTTGTCCATTTGACATGTGGTTTAATATGCAGGCTCACACTTCAAACCCCAAGCCACAAATGAAACTTTGATTTCCCTTTAGCTTATTTGGATAACTCACCATGCCACACTTCTCTATCGAACCAGGTGAGATTGTCCGCTTGCGTGTCGTAATAGCCCAAAACAACGTAGTTTCCATTAATGACTTGCTCGATCTGAGTGAGGGCGATGCGATCACCTTGCGAACTGAAGGCTACATAACCCTGGAAAAAATCGTGTACACAATTTAAAAAAAATAAAATTTGAATGGTGTGTGCCGCTCTCCACCCGTTGAGGTTTCAACTCCTCTAATTAAATCACAATTCTACGCCCCGTAATTCTGAATAATTTAATCAATTATATAATGTGGGTAAAGTTTCCATTTCCATTACCTCATGTCGGCGTTAATTCTCGTTATGAAAAATTAAAAATTCACGTTGAAATGGACTAATTAAAGTTTTCTTTTGTCAATACCACGCCGCTTGTTGATGGATTCTTCCAAGTTTTAATTGGATTTGGCTTTGGTTAACAAGTCTTGTACTTGGCAATGCAATGTTAATTGTCAATCAATGTGATACCAAGAAAGTTAACGAGATTTGCGGATATAAACGTTCATTAGTGTCTGGCGAAATTTAAATCCGACTGTAAATTGTAAATTGCGTCGTATTTAAGCTGCAATTATCTCCGTAATGCCCGGAAAAGAGAACCTCTTTAATTATTAATTTTTCGTTTATTTCTCGCTTTTGTATTTTATGTACACAGTGCCAAGTGTCACTTTGCACAAATGCTTCTTCTATTAAATCTTTATTGATCCCCACATCCGCGCCACGGTTCTTCGTCAATCCAATACAGCATTAAACTTATTCTTCGTATTTCTATCAGTCGAGTGCATGCACTTTATGATGTACTCACAAACTCGTAAATTTCTTCGCAAATCTGAGTTTTATTTAGCAAAGCTCCGAGAAGATATTCGGATTGCGTCCAAGTGTTAACTAACTATAAACCGACAAGTGGATTTAGAAGTAAATAGTTGGAGGAGTTTCCAAAGAATCAAAAGTTCAGAGTATTCATTTATTTCCAGTTCGTAGTTTCCACAGAATCAAGTTAATTCGAGTTTTAAATAAGATTTTCGTTGTGATTCTTAACAAGTTAAGACTTTGCGGTGGAAGAAAAAGTTGCTTTTTATTGCGTTCGTAAAGTTAACGTGTTGGAATAATTCGAGTCGAGACCGCACAGACGCACCGAGCCGTAGCGACGTAGGCGTAGATGCCACCACCAAACAAAAGTAATCAAATAAGTAATTCTTAATTTAGTCGAATATTGTCCTTCAGTTAAATTTAATCAAATCCAGGCTATTAGTGTTTGATTTAATTAAATGTATTAAAATTTAGTCAAATTAGAAAAATCAGTTCATTAAGCCGTTTTAGTTAGATTTATTCAAATTTCTAATGCCATTTAGTCGAATATTTTCTCTTTCTATCCTCATTTTAGTTAAATTTAGTCAAATTAAGGCTTCATCTATTTATTCAAGTGCGATCCAACTTTTGAAAATTTGTCTCGATTTAGTTAAATTTATTCGAATTTTTTGTACTGTTTAGTTAAATTTAGATGTTTCTAATTTAATTTAGTCAAATTTTACCAAATGAGCTTTGCTTTAAACTTATTTTAGATTATTTATGTCTATCGAATTTATCTCAATTTCGTTAATTTCAATCTAATTTCGACAATTAATCCTCGATCAGTTTAATAAAATAGTGGCTTAAATTAGGCCAAATTTAGTCAATTTAAAAATATGGAACCGGATCAGTTTAGAATTTGAGTTAAATTTAATGCAATTTTTGGCGTTTCAATTTAGTGTAATTCAAGTTTGGTCCAAGTTAAAGAGTTTATTTAGCTAATTCATTCGAATTTAACACACTTATTTAGTCAGATTATTTAGTTTAGTTGAATTTAACCGAGTGAGTTTCCATTTTAGCTTTTTTATGTCTATCTACTTAAATTCAATTTAGTTAAATTTAATCTAATTTGGATTATTAATTCTTGATCTATTTAGTAGAGTTTTGACTTAAATTAGACCAAATTTGGTCAAATTCAAAATATTAGTCTATTTAGCCGGATCCGCTTTGATTTTGTTAAATTTATTCGAATTTTCTTACCGATTTATTAGTGATTATTATTTCAATTTAGTTAAATATAATGACGAATTTAACGGAGTGAGTTTTAGTTTTGATATTTTTATGCCTATCGACCTTAAATCAATTTAGTTAAATTTGATCAAATTTTGACTATTAGACCATGATGTTATTAACAGAGGGCTGAATTAAATTAGGCAAATTTAGGAAAATTTCATTGAATTTAGTATATTTGCTTAAATTTAGTATAATTTAGACTCCATCTTTTCGAGACAGGTCCAAATTATTTTTAACTAAAAAATCATTTATGCAAATGCGTTTTGATTTAGCTAAATTTAATATTTTAAAAGTCAAATTTAGGAAAATTTAGCACTGCAACATACGTTTTTCCTTCCGTGCAATAATCACACATAACACTTGGATGCAGCTGCGACGTACGTTTCCGCGTTTGCGCTCGATTCCAACACGTTTTTTTTTCAAATTAGGCCAATGAAAAGCATTTACACGTTGAAACACAGAACGAGATTTTTTAATCGAATAATGTAGCGTTTCTTTTAAAAGTAAGTAAAAAGATACAAAATTGACACGGAGCTTTTAAAAGTTCTAAAGCGTCTCGGTGTCTCGTTTTATCCCATTTAAAACGTTTTTCGGCCGGCAAACACTAAAATAGTAGTAATTAAGTGCGTCGCCGCTAAACGGAAAATCTCCTTAATGACTTTTAACGAGAAATCCAAATTTTCCTTGTCTGTATAATTCCAATTTGTAGGAACAAATTCGGCACTTTACTCCCTTTAATTAAACAATTCTTACCCCTTAACCTTTCCAATCTTCCCCCAAGTTCCAAGCCGCTTTCTCAGGTGGGGCTCGTCACACACTATTACCAACGACGAGATTGGAAATCCCCCGAGTGAATTCGATAGTTAAATAAAATGAACAAATCTGTTTGTGTTTGCAAAAGTCGACGCGAAATAAATAAATCAACGAAAAGCCGAGCGATTTGTTTGCTGTATTTATAGAGGAAAGGTGGAAAGGGCAACTTTTCCAATGAAAATCGACTTTCAAACTCACCGAGATTCCCAGGAACTGTGTGGAGTTAATGGCTGAGTATATGTCGTCGGCGATTTCCTTGTTGTTGTAATTGAACTCCTTCAGGCTTTTACCGTACTTGTGGAGGCGGTCCATTGTTTTATTGAAGGCTGCAACAGAAAGTTGAAACGGTGGCGATAAAATTACGGGGACATTGTAAGAGGAATTGTCGCCGTTAACCGTTAACACTGGGAAACGACAGCTAGGATCATCTGGTGCAAAGATTTATCATGTTTCACCAAACGATACAATTTCAACACTTTTCCAACAATTTTCTTACAAAGTTACATTGTTAACACTTGTGCTGACAGTTATAGAATGACACCAAAAAGCATCTGCCAGATTTTAGAAATCACTGTCATTAAACATTAAATTGACACCACTTTTCTAACCATTATTAGCCAACTAATCCTTGTTTTTCTACCACCATATTTAAAATGTCGTGTTAAGTGACATTTTAAACTTATTATGGTAGCAATTTGAAGTCGTAGAAAAAATATAGTATGTAACACGTTTATAAACTACTCTAGACACTTGCACTTTAAACACTCGTTCCGCTCGTGACTAAAGGGGGCGTTTATAAAACTTGTTATATAATATACTATAAAATCACAATGACTCGTTAACTGTCATAACTAGACAATAACAGGAATCTGACAGTAAATCTACCACGTACGATCCTTACTTATCCCTCACAGAAGTCGCCATTATTAACAAGTACAGCACTCTCCTAGCAATAATTATTTAGCAATCTAAAGTTATTAAAACCACAATAACTTATTAACTGTCATGACTAGCAAATGACAGAAAACTCTACATTTAAACTCTATCATTTCTAATCCCTGGGCAAAACTCGCCGTTATAAACAGTTAAAATGACAGCACTTTTCTAACAATAATTAGCAAATGAACGTTGTTAAATCGTTAACTGTCATCACAAGAAAATGACAAATATTTATCAATCAACCACGTATGTTTATTTCTTAGACCTTGACAATAGTCGCCGTTATTAACAGTCAAAATAGCTGCGCTTTTCTAGCAATAATTAGCCAACCAACGTTGTTTAATTGTTAACTGTCATAACAAAAAAATTACAGAAATCTGGCAGAATATCTATCACGTATGTTCATTTGTTACCTCTGCCATAAGTCGTCGTTATTAACCGTTAAAATGACAACACTCTGCTAGCAATACTTAGCAATCTAATGTTGTTAAAACCATAATAACTCATTAACTGTCATGACTAGCAAATGACAGGAATCTGACAAAAAAACTCTACAACGTACAATCATTTTTTATTTCTTGACCAAAGTCGCCGTTATATACAGTAATAATTAAAATGACAGTAATATGACAATAATTAGCAAAGTAACGCTGTTAACTGTCATATCAAGAAAATGACAGAATACTGACAGAAAATAACCCATGTATGTTCATTAGAGAACTTGACAATAGTCGCCGTTATTAACAGTAAAAATGACAGCATTTTTCTGGCAATAATTAGCAAAATAACGTTGTTAAAACCGCAATAACTTATTAACTGTCATGACTAGCAAATGACAAGAATCTGACAGAAAATCTACAACGTACGATCATTTCTTATGCCTTGGCAAAAGTCGCCGTTAAAACCAGTTAAAATGACAGCACTTTTTTAGCAATAATTAGCAAACTAATAGTGTTAAATCGTTAATTGTCATAATAAGAAAATAACAGAAATGTGACAGAAAATCAACCACGTATGTTCATTTTGACTTTGACAATAGTCGCCGTTATTAACCGTTAAAATGACAGCGCTTTTCTTAAGCCTCATTTCCACGGTCCGTTCTAGAGAGAACAGAATTTGATTTACGATGGAATTTGAGTTATTGCACCATATTTTGCGGTCAGAAAATTTGCAAATCCTATTGCACCCTTGGTTTACAATCCTCTGTTCCGATTCGGGCGGATAAGCTGGTTGAAACGCCGAACCAACACACGGACTGCTACATTTGGTGATAACCAAACAGTTTTAATTACTCCAATTCTTTTAATTTGAACACTAATTTTTTATCATAATGTTAATAAGGTAAATAACACATATAAATGTGGATTAATTTTAATAAATATGCTGATAAATGTAGATGAACATACTTATTTCCTGCATTGAAATGTACAGAATCATTGTATGAAAACAGGCACGAATGAATGCAGGTAGGTACGTTTCTTATCTCTGTGAGTGGATTTACCCTTTTGAAATAACCGACAAGTCTGTATTTTTGTAGATTTGATCAAAGTTATTACCTGAAAATTTGAATTTTTAATTTCGTTCTATGAATTGAATTTTCTGGATATTAGTGAAAGTTAACATACCAGACATATCCACGAACTAAGTAACTTGAAATATAAATAAAATAAAATAAATTTATGAACATTCTGTACTGGTTCAAATGCACGAACCATCTTGTCTGTTCGACGGACATTTCAACGCAGAACCAAGACAGAACGCACCGGACAGTTCAACACAGAACGCACAGAATAATTGAAATTAGCCGCTCCTTTGGAGAAAACTTTCAATAAACAATGCATTTCAGAATTTTTGTATAATTAATCTCGTTAAATAGGAATAAAAAAATGTTACGGTATTTCAATTGATTATTCCTGACATTATTTTACTGGTGGAAAAGTTATTTTAACATCAAGCTAAATATTGCAATGAAATATACAAAATTATTGTATGAAAACAGGCGTGAATGGATACAGGTATGTAGGTTTCTTATCTCTGTGAGTGGATTTACCCTTTTGAAGAAACCGACAGGTAGTATTTTTGTGGATTTGGTCCGACTTATTACCTGAAGATTTGAATTTTTAAATTCGTTTTATAAATTGAATCTTTCTGACTTACGACGGTTTATATGAGAATTTACCTACAATACAAAGTTTACTGCTTTAATTGAACGAACTATCTTGTCTGTTCGACATCGGTTCGGCGGACATTTCAACACAGAACAAAACACAGAACGCACAGTAATAAAATTGGCCGCATAGAATGAACCTAACTTATGAAATTATTTTGTACGTTCGAAAAACAGGGATTTTTGTATGCTTGGTCTGCGTTCTATGAATTGAATCTTTTGGATTTTGGTCAGAGATATTACCTGAAGATTTAAATTTTTAATTTTGTTCTATGAATTAAATTTTCTGAATATTAGTCAAAATTACCATAGCTGATATATCCACGTAATAAGTAACTTGAAGTATAAATAAAATGGAACAAATTTAAGAACATTCTGTACTAGTTCAACTGAACGAACGAACCATCTTGTCTGTTCGACATCGGTTCGGCGGACATTTCAACACAGAACCAAGACAGAACGCACCGGACAGTTCGACAGAGAACCGAGACGAAACGCAGAGAACCTAATTAATTTTTTTTAATTGCACTTCATGATTGCTGACAATTGATTGGTAAAAATGAAAGTTATTTAACATCAAATAGTAGCTGCAGTTTTCAGATTATTACTTATGAAATGGCCAAAAAAAAGTTCAAATGATAAGATTTAAGGTCATTCTCAAATATCAAACGTAGCGTATTTGATCAGTGGCTATTTAATTCTCCTAAAAATTATAACACGTCCGACGAACAAGTTGGTTCTGTCCGTTCTGTCTTAGTTTTGTATTGAAATGTCCGTCGAACCGATGTCGAACAGACAAGATAATTCGTTGAGTTGAACCAGTACAGAATTTATTTAATTTCATTGATCCTTCAAGTTTCTTATTTCGTAGATATGTTGTAAGTAAATTCTACTAAAATCTATTTAGCAGATTTAATTTACAGGATCATATAAAAAAATTAACTCTCCAGGTAATTAAACCCAACTAAATCCATAAGAATACAGAGGCCTGCCAATTACTTCAAAATGGTTAATCCACTTACATAGATAAGAAACCTACCTGTATTTATCCACCTTTTTTCATACAATGATTCTGTAAATTACAATGCAGGAAATAAATATATTCATCTGCATTTATCGCCATCTTTATTAAAATGAATCCACATTTATATAAGTTAACCTTATTAACATTATGATAAAAAATTAGTGTTCAAATTAAAAGAATTGGAGTAATTAAAACTGTTTGGTTATCACCAAATGTAGCAGTCCGTGTGTTGGTTCGGCGTTTCAACCAGCTTGTCCGCCCGAATCGGAACAGAGAATTGTAAACCAAGGGTGCAATAGGATTTGCAAATTTTCTGACCGCAAAATATGGTGCAATAACTCAAATTCCATTGTAAATCAAATTCTGTTCTCTCTAGAACGGACCGTGGAAATGAGGCTTTACAATAATCAGCAAGCTGCCGGTGTTCAAACCACAATAATTCATTAACTGTCACAACTAGAAAATGACAGGAATCTGACAGAAAATTTACTACTCATGTTAATTTGTTATAACGTCAAATCACCGTTAATAACCGTTAAAATGACAGCAAAGAAACGTTGTTAAAATTACAGGCATACTAACCTTAGAAACAAAACGATAGATTTGACAGAAACACCTGTCATTAAAACTGACGATACTTTCACATGAACAGTCACACTCTGAATGACTTGCTCGTCTTACTTAAGCCGATATAAATTAATATAATCGCATAACCGCACAAAAACCCGCCGAAAAAAGGCAATAAAAATATAAATCCGATTAACGTTTTTTCTCCTTCTTACCTAAAGCAACGGACCAGACAGCATCGTAGGCCAACGGCGCTTCCTGATATCCTTCAGGATAACGTTGGTTATCGATCTTATATCCCTCTTTTCTCAAAACTTGATTTAAGCGTAACCGAAAGTCCTCCGACGTCATTCCCGAAATAGTTCTTTCGTTCAAATTCTGATTCCACATCAACGCTTCCGTGGTCAAGTGACCTTCCGCCGCCTCTCTCATTTGTTCCAATGTACACTCGATGTTTTCCTCCTCCAGGTTCATTTCGAACCAATTGTCTTCGTACCAACCTATAAAAAAAAACGAATTATAGCGAGTTCATAAAATGTCCCTTGAAATTTATTAGCTTTGCGGTAAAGTAACTATATGACAGTTAGTAATTTATGACGGGTCGTGGTTATTGATAAAATCGGGTCTTGGTCTTAATTAAATTTTATGGGGTTCACGTATGGAGACAACGAAATATTCAAATTATACGAGGGGGAGAGAAATTTATGTAAGAATTACGTTCAGGAAATGAAGGCAATTCGGATAAATGAGACGAAGAGAAAGTGGAAAAATAATCCGCTTCTTTTGCTTGTAGTCAGAATGTAATAAAATTTTGTCGGGGGAAATTTGAGACACGCGTCCCGAAATTATTACTTTAATTCGTGGGGGGATGAAGGGGAGGCGCCCCAGATCAGATTTACGCGATTATCGAATAAATTTGGCAAATTAAAAGTTTGCAAGGAAACTTGGTTAGCTGCTCGCTTGTTAAATATCTATTTTTTTAGTTCTTAGTCCTTGCAAAATGACTGGTAAATTTTTTTCATTTTAGTCAAAAATTATTTCAGTTATACAGCATTTTACACGTTCAGATCTGTTTCAATTACAAGAAATGATTTACTGCCAACATGACAAAATGACAGTAACTTTGCAAAATGACTGCTAAATTCACTGTTGTATTCAAAAATTATTTCAGTTATGCATCACTTGGGGCGTTCAGATCTGTTTCAAAAACAAGAAATAATAAATTATTAACATGAAAAAATGACTGCTAGATAAATTTACCGATCGTTTTGCTTGAAATTCTTCGGTTACTTATTAATAACTTCAGTCACAAGAAAAAATTAATTGTTGAAATGACAAATTGAGAGCAATTTTGCGAAATGACTCAAATGAGATCTTGCCCGAAATAATTGAAGGCAATGTTTTCCAAAATCGGTTTAACCACATTTACATTGTTGTCGCCCCGTGTTTGTAAAAGAAAAGTCAACAAATTTAAACGTATCGCATCAACATTTGTCCGTGATTATTAATCTCTGATGAATTGTGGTGTGGTGAAACTGATACGAGCAAATAATTCGTCGAATGTGGAAATCCACCAACCACACAATTACGATATTTGCACAATGCACCAAACACAATTTAACTTCGATGGTGTATTTGCATAGTATTGAAATAAAAACTACAAGATTAAATAACCACTAAATGCTATTTTCGGATACGGCCGACCATTAATATGTGCATAATTCCGAACGTTTCTGGTGTGGTTTTGATCCGATTAGCTCACATTCATAAGTTAGTCGATTTGAATGAACTGCAGCGTAGAGAAATGTTGAGAATTTTAAATGCATTTGAATAAACTATTCGGTATTGATTGGGATAATCTGGTCAAGAGCTCTCTAAATAGCGATTTCAAACAAAGCGACATCTATCTATATCGGATAAAAACTATTTAATTTCCTGTCATGGGATTCGAATTTTACAATCTATTAGACCAAACTAACTGATTTATAAGATCATATTTCATACTGCTCTAATATTTTTAAACTTGGCACGTGTGTGGTGCGTCTCACGTGTGATAAAGTGGGCTTGAGCTTCAGCTAACTCACTTAAATAAATCGTTTCGATCAGTTCTTGATACTTTTTTCGTCAGATACGTGAAAGAAATTGCCGTTACTATCTGATAGTCAACATACGCTGTCATTACTGACACGAAGCTCGTAAGTCTTGGAAAAAATTGGATCAGGTATCTCTAATCTAAATGGTTACGTGTCGAAAAGGGTGAAGAACTTAGAGGGAATAGAGAAGTAAATGATTTAATGTTATTAGCTCTAAATGACAGATCTTTGTGAGCAATTTTACAAATTGAGTTCCCGTCAATTTAAAAAATGACGTCAATAGCCCTGCAGATATTTCAACTAATTTACGGATAATATAATAAAATTACAGCAATCAGCATATGAAAATGACACAAATTAATAAATTTTTGCAAAATGATTGTGCAAAACTCATTACCAATTCAATTTCAAAGAATAATTGACAGGGAAATTATTTAGCCGTCACCGGAATAAAATGAGAGAAATCCAAAGTAATAAGCCAATTAAAATGACTGAAAGTTTCGAATAAATTTGCAAAATGACTGCCGAAGATCAAATTGAAAATATTTGACTTACAATCGATTAAAAAATAAGAATCAACAAATTTAAATGACTGAACCTTATCTACAAAATATCTTGCAAAATGACCTAAAGCTAGTTTTGCAAAATGATTGATAAATATTCTGTTCCACTAAAAAATTATTTCAGTCATGTAGTACTTTACGCGTTTGCATCTGTTACAATTACAAGAAATTATTAACTTTCAACATGACAAAATGACTGTAATTTTGCAAAATGACTGATATATAAATTTACTGTTGTTTCAATTATCAAGCACTTACGGTTTACATCGGTTTTATTAGTTCCAATTGTTGATTGTCAATATGACAAAATGACAGCAATTTTGCCAAATTATTACGACTGCCAAAGATCAAATTGAAAAATATTTGACCTTTCATTGATCGAAAAAATGACTATTTTTACACAAGGAAACGAATTAAAATAACAGTAACTCATCATCAAAATATTTTGCAAAATGACCTAATGCTAGTTCTATCATTTTTGAAAATATCTGAATTTGCACAATTTGCAAATGACTGTATAATCTGACAAATGATAGCAAATATTCATCCCACAGTCACTAATTTTGAAATTGTCTTTAAAGTTCATTTTCAATTGACATTACCTTCACACGACAGTCAATTTTTTCTCTAAAATTTGACCCCTTCACCAACCGTAAACATGTCAATAATATTTACTTTCGTACGGCGCAGTACTAATTTCAATCCCATCCTATTCAGAGTTAATAAATTTGACCTTGTTTTAGATTCTTCACGCTTGGATAGCACAGTTTTAGTTGCGAGTCCACAATGATAACAATAATTATTATCATCCTCCTTCTCTCCATCTTCTATTATTTCGTTCATTTCAAGCAACAGCACTGGAAGAAACGAGGAATCCCAGGCCCGAAACCGACCTTCTTCGTGGGAAACCTAGGAAAATCGCTCTTACTCAAAGCCCAACTTGGAGAGATCTTCGCTGATATCTACAGGTATTATTAACACACTAGTGCATTAAACAACTGTCCTTGCAGAGAATTTAACAATGAATCGATTGTCGGTATCTACAAACCGCTCACTCCAGTTCTTTTGATCCGCGACCCCGAACTGATCAAAGACATAACGATCAAATCGTTTAATCATTTTCGCGACAACGACATCGATATCGATAAGAAAGCTGATCCGTTGTTTGGAAGGAACCCTTTCGTACTCAAAGGAGAGGAATGGAAGACTGTGCGGGCCCAACTAACTCCCGGTTTTACCACCGGCAAGGTAATGCCAACTTCACGAGTAAAACTCCAGTTAAACCGGTTTTTAGATGAAGTCGCTGTACCCGTACTTAGAAACCAACAGCCAGAAAATGGTCGGGTTCATAGCAAAAATCTCCAAGGAACCCTATGAACTGAAGGAGTTGTGCACTCGTTTTACTTTAAACAACGTCGGAGAGGCAATCTTCGGCATGGAGCCCAAGTGCTTCGAACAAGAAAACAGCGAGTTTCGACAACTTGCCAAAGACTTTCTAACTCCCGGAAATTTGGCGCTTTTCAAAATGTTTCTGGTGATGATCTTCCCAATGATCACCAAAGTCATCTCCCTCAGGTAACGAACCGGGGTCCTAACTAACCCAAAACTCCAATTCTGTTTCCAGATTAGTTCCGAAAGAGGTGGAGAAAAAACTCACAGATCTCGTCTCCGACGCCTTGAGGTACCGCCAAAAGAACAACATCGTCCGCAACGACTTCTTACACATAATAAGTCAGTTGAAAACGACTTGTGACGGCTTCACCGACATCGACGTCACCGCTCATGCTGCCTCATTCTTTGGTGACGGCTACGAAACTAGTTCCATCGTAATGAGTTTGGTACTGTTTCACCTAGGCGCTAACCCCCGAGTTCAGGAGAAACTCCGAGAAGAAGTCACCGCGGCGTTTGAAAATGGTAAAATGTCGCATGAAGTTGTGCAGACTTTACCCTACTTGGACGCTGTTATCAATGGTAAGAGTACCACGCCATAGTTGGAACTTCAGAGTTAGTTTCTAGAAACACTGAGGATAATTCCGCCGGTTTACTTCTTGCAGAAGAAGTGCACCGAGGCGTACACCTGCAGGCTTAAGAACAGGAACACACCTTTTGTTATAGAAAAAGGTACTCCGATCGTACTGCCCATTTACGCTTTGCATAACGATCCGGAGTACTTCGAGGACCCGGAGGTGTTCAAACCGGAACGGTTTTTGGGGAGTTGTAAGGAGAATATCAAGAGGTGCACGTTCATGCCGTTTGGTGAAGGACCAAGGGCTTGTTTAGGTACTTTAAATGGTTCCAAGTTAAAGTTTTATGATTTTTTTATAGGTCAACGGTTCGCCCTTTTGCAGATCAAAGTGGGGCTATCTTACATTCTCAAGAACTTTGAGTTAAAAGTCAACGAGAAGACGCAACTTCCTTTGAAGTTTGATCCGATTAATATTCTGGTGACGCCGATTGGGGGCTTGTGGGTTGATTTTAAAAGTGTAATTTGATTTATAAATAAAAGTTTTATTTAAAAAACGCTCAGTATAAGCCTAAGCCGATTAGTAAAGCCATGGTTTAATAGCGCCGATAAACAGAGATAAAAACAACAAACATTGTCATTCTGTTACATCACGACGTGCTATAATTATCTCTCCCCACATAATTAAATAAAGCGCTCCATACACGTTCAGATATGTGTTACAAACTAGACACTCACGCACGATCGCGGAGAAGTTGACACAGACTTCAAGTACTTCCGAGAAACCGTTCAATTTTCACCTTCCCCTACGTCCGCGATTGGTGCAATTATGAGGGGTAGTATCCAATATTAAGTCTAAAAAGTTGTAAAAATGAGAAGTTTAAAGTTTCTATGGTCTAAAGACTTAAAGAAACCACACACAATCAAACTTACGTGTGGGGCCAAATTTTACAAACTTGTCTAATAGTGTATGGTCGTCTTTAACATGTCTGCGAGGTCGAGCGGTTAGTAAGAATTTTAAGGTTAGCCATGTTTCTGTTCGTGTTTTTGAGAATTTAAAGTGCCCAACCTAACGTCATTAAATTTTCCCAATTAAACGTTGGTACTACCGATGATTGCCTTTTTTTTTATCGTACGGTATTAGGATGTGACCACTTCAACAAATCCGAGTTTATATAGACAGGTGCTGAGTACTTCCCAATTTTATCAACCGATAAGATAAAAGAAACCGAATTGTTGCCAAAAACTGCACTTAAGTAACAACAATGCTAGCGCTAGTACTAGTAACTGCAGTAACAGTCATAGCCTACTTCTTCCTCAAACTTAGTTATTTATACTGGGAAAAACGAGGAATTCGAGGCCCTAAACCACGTCTCTTCATTGGAAATTTGGGGAAAAGTGCGATCTTCCTTGAGCCTGTAACGAAGCTCTACTCGAAACTCTACAAGTAAGAGGTAATTTTTGAGTTAAGTAGTACTAACTTGGGTTGTAGTGAGTATCCAAATGAAGAACTTATGGGATTTTACCGTTTTACCAACCCAACTCTTCTGGTACGAGACCCTGACCTAATCAAAGAAATCGAGGTGAAGAGTTTCAACAACTTCCACGACAACGATGTCTACATTGATAAGGAAAAGAATCCGATTTTGGGAGTGAATCCTTTTATGTTGAAAGGTGAAGAATGGAAGACCACGCGGTCGCAATTAACACCTGCTTTTACCAGTGGAAAGGTAAAAATCCTTAATTGGAACTAGGCACTACTACTTTGATTCCAGATAAAGTCGATGTACCCTCTTCTCGAAGAAGTGAGCTCAAACTTGGTAAAATTTATCGACAAACACCCGGAGACAACCAACGGCGAAGGTTACGAAGCCAAAGAATTGTGTTTCCGCTTCACTCTAGACAACGTCGCAAGTTGTGCTTTCGGTCTCGACGGCAAATGTCTCAAAGAGGAAGATAGCGATTTCCTCCATCTTTCACGGGAGTTTTTCACTCCAAGCCCGTTGACTATTATGGGGTTTATCCTCATTTTCTTTTTTCCAGCCCTCGCCAAGCATCTACCTCTAAGGTAAGGTACCACCTGACTCCCTCAATCTCTTAACGCATTTTCACCAGACTCGTTAAACCAGAAGTAGAAAAGAAACTCCTAAGCTTAATCACGGAGACTCTGAGACAGCGAAAGGAGAAAAGCATTGTCAGAAATGACTACTTGCAAATCCTCATTCAGCTCAGGGAATCAAATCCAGCGTTTACCGACGTCGACGTCACTGCTCAGGCAGCTACTTTCCTGACTGACGGCTCGGAAACTAGTTCCGCCGTCATGAGTTTCGTCTTGTATCATCTTGCTTCAACTCCGGAAGCTCAGAAGAAGCTGCGCGAAGAAGTTAACGCGGCTTTTGATGACAATGACCAGAAGCTTCCATACGAAGTTATCCAGAGTTTAAGGTTTTTAGAAGCGACTATCTACGGTAAGATCAGACGTGGAGGTAATTCTTAGTAAAAAACGTTTTTTCTTTAGAGGCAATGAGAATTCATCCTCCATTCAGTTTCATCCCGAAATTGTGCACAAAAGACTTCACCTATGTGCCCAAAAATAGAGACAAACCCGTGATGATCGAAAAAGGAACTTCTGTGGTGGTACCACTGTGGGGGCTGCAGAGAGACCCAAAGTACTTTCCCGAACCGAAGAGTTTTAAGCCCGAGCGACATTTGGAGGAGAATAAAGATAATTTGATGAAGTGCAAGTTTTTACCATTTGGTGATGGTCCACGACAATGTCTAGGTACTGAGTGTTCGAAATGTAGTCAGTAGAACGAAATTTTGATTTTTAGGGAGGAGATTTGGGATGTTGCAGATCAAAGTTGGGGTAGCGCACATAATAAGAAATTTTGAGTTGTCAGTGAACAAGAAGACGAAAGTTCCGCTGCAGTTTGTCAACAATGTGATGACTATAGTAGAAGGCGGCTTGTGGATCAACTTTAAAAAAATTGAGCATTAACTGTGTTATGTCATACTGTATATTTTGGTTGAAATAAAAATTTGAAAACGGATTTTTTTGTTTGTGAACCAACGTCAACAAAGTTAATCACGAAGATGACGTAAGAATATTGAAAACACATTAATGAGGTAAAAGTGAAAAAAAAATCCTGCTAATAGGCAATTGATAATGAGCGAATAACTTAATTAGCGATAGTAATGACGACAATATAAATTAAAGCTAAGTACAATAAAAAATGATCCTTTATTTTCTGATAATACTAACAGTGATTTGGTACTACCTCCTTAAGCAAAACTATGTCAACTAGAAAAACCGAAGAGTCCCTACATCCCAACCTTCACTGTTCATTGGCAATTTAGGTAACGGCTTAATTTGCAAAGACTCCGTCAGGCAGTACCAACACGAGTGTCGATATCTACAGAGCCATTGTCATTATCACCGTCGTTCGACAGTTTCCACGACAATGAAATCTATCTATCGATGCTATTGTCAACGAGACCAAAAACGTCCACTATCACCGTAAAAATCAGAACAAAAGGCACAGCAGTACTTTTAGAGTTTCACTGACAAGAAGTACTTCAAAGATCCCATGTCGTTCCAACCCTAATTAATTTCTGTAACCATTTTCGCATCAACAACATCAAAAAACGTTTACAATACTGTTTGTTACAAATCAAAGTTGCCCAACAACAAAACGTAGAAAATATTAAAATTTTTTGATTTGTTCTCAAAATAAAAATAAATTTTAAAAATTTGTTGTTTCATTCCTCAAAATTTTGTATTTCTGTATACAGTTAATGATCGCAACGGCAATAGTACCACTTTCAAATTTCATTGTTTTAGCGGTACAAATTCGCAAGTTACGAAATTTAATAGAAAAAATTGAAGAAATTTGGTTCGTTCACAAAATAAAAATTCCAAAATTTTTGTTGCTTGAATTAAAATTTTGTAAATTCATACAGTTTACAATGATAACGTAAGTAACCTATTTTCCAAATTTCATTTTTTCACTGGTTAAACTACAAAATTTACAGAAATGAATAGAAAATACTAAAAACTTTTAGTTCGACCTTTACGCAAAAATTTCAAAAATATTTGTTTGTTGATTTAAAATTTTAAAATTTTGTACAGTCAATAGTCAAAACAGAAGCAACATTTCCTCTAAATTTTATTGTTTATTATTAAAAATTTTGAAGATTTTTGGTTCGACTTCAAAACAAAATTTCAAAATTTTGAATTTTTGGTTTAAAATTTTGTAATTTAGTTCAGTTAATAATCGGAACAAAAGAATCACCTCCTCTAAATTTCATTCCTTAAGCTTTCGATTTAAAGTGTTGTAAATAACCTATAAAAAATAAAGTGCCTTTGGTTTGATACGCACCCATTTTTGTGCAAATCAGGCTAAAATTAACAAAACTGTCAGAAATAATATCACACTTACAGCAATGAACAAACAATTTTATATTTAGACCAGATTATCAGATCTAGAGTACAAATATGTTGACACAACTCTATTTGTTTTCGTTGATAAAATGACAGTCAAGTTTAGTTAACCCGCACTCTCATGCTACATAGTACACCAAAACTCGCTTCGCACGGTGACATAATAAAAACAAATAAAGAATCATCATTTGATTGATTAGTGAAAAGCGCTGATACATATTCCACGTAGTTGTGTTTACTATAAAGTCTTAGCAAATTGTTTCAAAACTCTACAAACAAATCGACAATGATCGCGCTAGTACTAGTATCCTTAGTGAGCGTCATAGCCTACTTTTTCCTCAAACTCAATTATTTGTATTGGGAAAAACGAGGAATTCGTGGTCCTAAACCGCTTCCCATTATTGGAAACTTGGGAAAATGTGCACTTTTCCTGGAGCCCTTAGCAAAACTTTACCGCAAAATCTACAAGTAAGATCCTCCACTTTATTATCTGGGGTAACATTTAGATGTAGTGACTACCAAAACGAAGAAGTTGTCGGTTTATACCGTGGTACTACTCCAACTCTTATGATCCGAGATCCTGACCTAATCAAAGAAGTCGTCGTCAAATCCTTCAGTAACTTTCACGACAATGAGATCAATGTCGACAAGAATCTTGATCCTCTCTTGGGACGAAGTCCCTTTGTGTTAAAAGGTGAAGAATGGAAGGCTGTGCGATCGCAAATAACGCCCGGATTTACCAGTGGAAAGGTAAGACTACCATGAGAGTACTTCTCTGCAACCACAATTTCTAGATTAAATGGATGTACCCTTTCGTCGAAGAAGTTAGTTCGAACCTCGTCAACTTCATCGAACAACACTCCAAGACAACCAACAGTGAAGGCTACGAAGCCAAAGAACTGGCCATCAGATTCACTTTGAACAACGTCGCAAGCTGTGGTTTTGGAATTCAAGGCAAATGTCTGGAAGAAAAGGACAGCGAGTTCCGTCAACTCTCAAGAGAGTTCTTCCAGCCAGGAGGATGGACCATGTTCAATTTCATGCTTCATTTCCTATTCCCAGGACTTCAAAAGTACCTCCCAGTAAAGTAAGAATCCCTACAAACATTGAAAAAATCTACAAGCTTTTTGATAGGGTCCTCAAGAAGAAAACCGAAGAAAAGCTTCTCAAGATAGTCACAGAAACTTTGAAACACCGCGAAGAAAACGGAATTGTTAGAAACGACTTCTTGGACAGTATGAACCAACTGAAGAAGACTTGTAAAGCCTACGAGTTTACCAATGTTGATGTTACCGCTCAAGCGGCCACTTTCTTCGCGGAGGGTTCAGAAACCAGTTCGGTTACTATGAGTTTTGCGTTGTACGAACTGGCTGCCAATCGTGAAGTGCAAGAAAAACTCAGAAAAGACGTCAACGCCGCTTTTGACAACAATAACCAAAAGCTGTCTTTCGAAATTCTGCAGAGTTTGGAGTACTTAGATGCTGTTATCAATGGTAAGAAGATATTATTCTCGAGCTTCATTATTACAGTTGTTTTTAAGAAACGTTAAGGAAACACCCCCCACTCGCCCTGGTCCCCAAAGTCTGCACGGAAACCTTCAAATACACCCCCAAAAACTCACAAAAACCTATCGTTGTAGAAAAAGGTACTTCTATTGTGATACCAATCTGGGGGCTACAAATGGATCCCAAGTATTATCCGGAGCCTGACAGTTTTAAACCTGAGCGTTTCATGAGCGAAAATAAAGAAAAATTGACGAAGTATACATTTATGGCTTTTGGTGAAGGGCCAAGGGCATGTCTAGGTACGTAGGGAGGATAGTTAAGGTGACCAACAAACAAAATTGCAAATTTTAGGAAGACGATTCGCCTTCTTACAAATTAAACTTGGCCTTGCTTATATTGTAAGGAACTTTGAATTGTCGGTGAACAAGAAGACGAAACAGCCGCTTGAGTATATGAATGCTCCGTTTACCTTGGCAGAAGGTGGTCTGTGGATTGACTATAAAAAAATTGTAAACTAGTACTGTAAATTTTTCAATAAAAATCATGACATTACGTTGTAAAATTTGGTATACCCTGTATATGTAGGTACGACTTTAATGAGGCAAAGTAAAAACCTCTCTTCTAATAAATGAATGCTAATGAGTAAAATATCAAATTAGCGGCAGTTATGACTGTTATATAATCCTCGACAGTAATTTTCTAACCACCACTAAGAATGATTCTTTATATCTTATTCGTGCTGACAGCATTTTGCTACTACCTCCTCACGCGGAATTATGCCTACTGGAAAAACCGTGGAGTTCCCGGACCCAAACCTTCATTCCTTGTCGGCAACATTGGAAAAGTCTTGATTTTCAAAGAATCCGCCAGCGAACTCTACGCACGACTCTATCGGTAAGACTAGACAGAGATCGTGGTACTTCAACAGTACCGGCATTTCAGAGAGTACAAAAACGAAGATGTGATTGGTTTGTACAGAGGTACTACTCCAGTTCTTATCCTCCGCGACCCCGATTTAATCAAACAAGTCACCTTGACATCATTCGACAGTTTTCACGACAACGAAATTTTTGTGGATAGAAAAAGTGATGCGATTGTTGGTCTATGTCCGTGGGCACTTAAAGGGGAGGAATGGAAAGTGGTGAAAAGAGAACTAAAGCGGGGGTTCACGAGCGAAAAAGTATTTAATCGAACGGTGCATTTGACTACTTAACTTTAAGTTTTAGATGAAATGGTTGTTCCCATTGATGACAGAAGAGTGCTTGAAAATGGTTAAGTTTTTGCAGAAGCGACCGGAAGCTATCAATGGTAAAGGCCACGAAGCAAAAGAACTGTCCCATAAATACACGCTTAACAATCTGGCCAGTTGCGTTTTCGGCCTCCAAAAAAACTGCTTCGAAGAGGAAAACAACGATTTCAGACAACTAGCTAGGGAGTATTACTCCCCAAGTGGATGGGGGATGTTCAGTTTTTTGATAATGATGACATTCCCACCATTATCAAAATATCTTTCCTTGAGGTGAGCTCGCAACTTGGATAATACAACGTGAATCAAAAACTTTCAGACTCGTAGTCAAATCTGTTCAAAAAAAATTCCTTATCCTTGTAAAGGAAACTTTAAAGTACCGCAAGGAAAATAACATCGTCCGAAACGATTTTCTTCAATTCATGGATGATTTGAAGAAAACATGTAAAGACCACGAGTTTACTGACGTGCATACCGCGGCCCACGTGGGTAGTTTCTTTGGTGACGGTTTCGCAACGAGTTCTGCAGGCATGAGTTTGATGCTGTTGGAGTTGGCACGTAACCAGGAAGTCCAAAAGAAACTAAGAAGCGAACTAAGTTCAGCTTTTGAAGGCGAAAAAATCACTTTTGAAAAGTTTGAGTCGCTGCAGTACCTCAATGCTGCTGTCTACGGTACTATAAAAAATTGGCAAAATTGTAGTACTAAAAACAAAGTTGTAGAAGCACTGAGACTCCACCCTCCCTCATCAATGATACTAAGAGAATGTACAAAAAACTTCGTCTACCACCGCAAGAATCACAAAATACCACTAGTTATCGAAAAAGGAACACCAGTGATTTTATCATTGTTTGGTTTACACACTGATGAGAAGTACTTCAAAAAGCCGGAGTCGTATCAACCTGAGCGGTTTTTAGGGAGTTATAAAGACAACTTAAAGGAATGTGTTTTTATGCCATTTGGAGCGGCACCACGAGATTGTTTAGGTAACTATTTTCGCATCAAGGAGCTTAAAAAACTCGTTTATCGCAGGTCAACCGTACGGCTTGTTACAACTCAAGATGGCCGCTGCGTACATTATTTACAATTTTGAACTATCGGTGAACAAGAAGACGCAACTTCCGATCAAGTATGACGTCATGAATGCGTTGACGGTATCGGTTGGCGGGTTGTGGTTGGATTTTAGAAAAATTAAGCGCGATTAAAATGTTGTATTTATAAAAAATAGAATTAAAGTAGACTTAAAACTTTTAATTTAATAGTTTACATTTGAGAGGATTTTACGACTCGGTCGGAATGTCTGTGGCATTTGCTAGAGCGTCGTAAAATCCTTACTGTATTCTCCCTCTTGAATCCTTAAAATGTTTAGTCTTGAACGAGCAAATAAATCATCAAAAATTTTAATACCGCAAAATTCCACGTTGATTAATTAATGGCACGGACGTAGAAAAAATTGTGTATGAAACTCTCATTTAAATGCCATTAGACACTAGTATTTTCTTGTCGTACGTTACATACTCATGTCTTTCATAAAATTATCGTACGACAGACAACAAGTAACTGAGTTGAAAATTACATGGTCAATTTTTTCGAAAAAAAAAATCCCCACTTTAAACGTTCAGATTTGATAATTTAATGTGTTTCCGCTAAATTTAATTACCATTAATGCACATGAGTCATTACTAATTTTGATCAGTAAAAATGAATTCCGGTCCCCCGATAACTAGATATATTGCTTTGTCATTAAAGTGACTAGACAGATTAACTTTACAACTTTCAATTATCATCGTTTTAGTCCACTTTGCTCAACGAGATGAGAATTCCCCTTGTCATCATCGTCACTGATACCAAAGACACGTTTATTTTTTGCTGCGTCATCTCACAACAATAACAAATCATTACCTCGATTACCTAATTATTATTACCATGCAATTGAAAACAATTAATTTATATTACCACACTTGTACTGAAATAGCGCAACGCCTCCTAGACACGCACTGTCGTTATAAAGTCCGTACGCCCCAAAATACGTACTTTGTTAACACAATAATTTACGATGATATTCATTTGACCTCTGCAGTCGTTGTCTAAACACGGGCGAGAATGTTTCTCGTGCTTTTATTCATAGTAACCGCGATTTGTTACTACTTCCTCAAGTTAAACTATGCCTACTGGAAAAAACGCGGAGTCCCCGGACCCAAACCGTCACTTTTTGTCGGGAATCTAGGAAAAGTCTTCATTTTCCAAGACTCCGCTGGTGAAACCTACACCCGATTCTACCGGTAAGACAAGTCATCGTAGTACGATAATTGTGACGTCATTTTCAGGCAGTACCAAGACGAAGAAATTGTCGGTTTGTACAGAGCTACGTCTCCAGTCCTCCTCATCCGCGATCCCGATCTTATTAAAGAAGTAACCGTGAAGTCTTTCAGCAGTTTTCACGACAACGATATCTACTTAGATAAGAAAAATGATCCGATTTTTGGGCGCAACCCTTTTGTTCTAAGAGGGGAAGAATGGAAGGTGGTGAGAGGACAACTCACTCCTGGATTTACAAGTGGAAAAGTGTAGTACTAAAATGTTCTCCTCATTGTCTAACTTCGAGATTTTAGATGAAATGGTTGTTTCCGCTGATGGAAGAAGAATGCGCGGGTTTGGTTACCTTTATCCAGAACCGACCGGAAGCAACCAATGGCGAAGGTTACGAAGCGAAAGAACTCTCCTATAAATATACTCTTAACAATGTGGCGAGCTGCGCTTTCGGCCTCCAAGGTAAGTGCTTTGAAGAGGAAAACAGCAGTTTTAGACAACTAGCTAGTGACTTCTTCGCCCCTGATGGCTGGGGAGTGTTCACTTTTTTAATAATGATGACGTACCCACCATTGTCAAAATTTTTCGCTTTGAGGTAAGTTCTCAACTTGACTAATACAAAGTGAACCAAAAACCTTCCAGCTTCGTTACTAAAACCGTACAAGAAAAACTTATCAACATGATAACGGAAACTTTGAAGTACCGCGCGGAAAATAACATCGTCCGAAACGATTTTCTTCAAATCATGGCTCAACTGAAGACGACGTGTAAAGATTACGAATTTACCGACTTAGATGTCACGGCCCACGCGTCTGGTTTCTTCGGTGATGGTTTTGAAACCAGTTCTATCGTCATGAGTTTCATGTTGTTTGATCTGGCACAGAACCAAGAAGCCCAAAACGAACTGCGAAGCGAACTAAGTTCGGCTTTTGACGGCGGGAAAATCACATATGAGAAGTTACAGTCGTTGCAGTACCTCGACGCTGTTGTCAACGGTACAAAACCAAAATTTTAAGACGGTAGTAATAAAAATGAAGTTGTAGAGACACTAAGACTGCACCCTCCACTGTTTTCGTTACAAAAACAATGTACCAAAGATTTCGTCTACCAACCTAAAAATCACAACAAGCCTCTAGTTATCGAAAAAGGGACACCAGTGATTTTACCGTTGTACGGTTTACACACTGATGAGAGGTACTTCAAGGAGCCGGAGTCGTACCAACCTGAGCGGTTTTTAGGGAGTAATAGAGACAATTTGACGAAGTATACTTTTTTGCCTTTTGGGGAAGGACCACGAGCTTGTTTAGGTAACTATTTTCGTATCAAGGAGGGTAAAATAACGTGTTTATTGCAGGACAACGGTTCGGTTTGTTACAAATCAAAGCTGGCGTTGCGTATATTATTCACAATTTTGAAGTGACGGTGAATAAAAAGACGCAACTTCCGATTAAGTATGATGTCGCGAATGTGATGACGGCGCCGATTGGTGGATTGTGGCTGGATTTCAAGAAGATCAAGGGCGAATAGAATATTTTAGTTATAAAAGGAATGATTAAAGTACACTCAAAAGTCTTTTAATGTTATAGTTATTTACATTAAAACAACCATAAGTCGAATTTTACAACTCGATAGGAATGTCTGCGGCATTTGCTAGAGAACCGTTTGATCTATACTGTATTTTACTTTTTGAATCCTTAAAATCTTCATTCCCAAACAAACAAATAAAATATCGAAAACTTTAATACCGCAAAATAGAATTTGGTACAGACGTAAAAAAAGTAGTGTATGATACTCTCATTTAAAAGCCATTAGACACTGATATTCACGTGTCGTAATTTACATACTCATATAGTACGGACTTTCATAAAATTCCCAGTTATTAATTGCTTTCATTAACAAACTTGTTCGTTAAATCACTATTATAGTTAAGTATACTCTTACTGTACAATATTAAAAAAATAAAAGAGATTAAAAGAATAGCTTGTTTTGATGACATTTTAGTATTATCACCGGATATTACGAGGATTTAAAGTGATGGAAATATGGCGCGCGATTAAAAAGTGTAGTTACCGGCTAAATTCTAATTCTAATTTTAATTAACTGTTAATTTTTTATGTGTATCTTTTTGTTTTATTATTACTATTCTAACGCTGCTAATTTCAGAGCAGTGTTTATTTTCTATTATTTTAATCTGCAATTTCATGCTATCGTGCATCATCCAATAACAAATAATAACAATTAATGCAGATTAGTTCGACCTTGTCATATAAATATAGGCAGTCCCCGTCAGTCGCTTTCAAAAGCGGACGAAAATGATTGTGTTTCTATTAGTGATATTAGTTATAACAATCTGTTTCATCTTTCTAAAATTTCAATATGAATATTGGGAAAAACGAGGAATTGTTGGACCGAAGCCTTCATTCCTTGTGGGCAATCTAGGGAAAGTGTTTATCTTCAAAGAGGCGCCCGGTGCAAAGTTTGCGGAATTCTACAGGTGAGAATTTAAGAATATTATCCAAAAACTACGTGTGAAGTTAGAAATCTAATTGTTTGAATTTGTAAAGACGACCTCAAAAATTGTGAAACTAAAACCTAAAACCCAATAATTAAAACTCAAATTTCCATCTGCTCGTTCCAGACAATACCAAAATGAAGAAATGGTCGGCATCTACCGCGCCACCTCCCCAATTCTTGTCGTTCGCGACCCCGACCTCATCAAAGAGGTGACGACCAAGTCCTTCAGTAGCTTCCACGACAACGACATCGAAGTCCGCAAAGAGGTTGATCCAATTTTCGGTCGGAGTCCTCTGGTTCTAAAAGGAGAAGAATGGAAGAAAGTCCGATCCCACCTAACTCCAGGCTTCACGAGCGGAAAAGTAGTTTTACCACCCCTCAGACTCATTTTTCTGACTTCGAAGTTTTAGATGAAATGGTTGTTCCCGTTGATGGAAGAGGTGTGTTTGGATTTGGTAAAATTTATCAAAAACCTCCCTGAAGCAAGCAACGGCCAAGGATACGAAGCAAAAGAACTATCAATGAGGTACACTCTGAACAACGTAGCGAGCTGCGCTTTCGGGCTTCAAGGAAAGTGCTTCGAAGAGGAGAACAGTAGCTTCCGACAACTAGCAAGGGAGTTTCTAGCTCCTGATGCTTGGGGGGTTTTTAGTTTTCTTATCATGGTGATATACCCACCACTTGGAAGAGTGATACCTTTAAGGTGAGTAAACAGTACCGTAGAACCACCGTCATAACTATCGCTTTAGATTGGTAACAAAAAAAGTCGAGAAGAAACTCGTGACTATGGTAAGTGAAACTCTGAAGTACCGCGCTGAAAACAACATCGTCCGAAACGACTTCCTTCACATTATGTCTCAACTCCAAACCACAAGCAAAGACTACGAATTTACCGAAATTGATATCACAGCCCACTCTGCTGGCTTCTTCGGCGATGGTTACGAAACCAGCTCGATTGTTTTGAGTTTCATTTTGTTTAATTTGGCCAACAACCCCGAAGCCCAAGACCAACTGAGAAGTGAACTGAACTCGGCTTTTGAAGGAGGAAAAATCTCGTACGAAACCTTGACTTCGCTGCAGTACCTCGATGCTGTTACTAACGGTAAAATTACTCTCAGTAGTACCAACACTACAGTGTAATTTTGTAGAAACCCTGAGATTACATCCTCCTGTGTTTTTCTTACAAAAGCAGTGCACCAAAGACTTTAGTTACCAACCGAAGAACCGCGACAAGCCTGTGGTCATTGAGAAAGGAACTGGACTTGTCATCCCGCTGTATGGTCTACACCACGACCCGAAGTACTTCGAGAACCCCGAGTCGTTCCAACCTGACAGGTTTTTCGGGAGTAATAAAGACAACATCACAAAGCACTCCTTTTTGCCGTTGGGAGAAGGACCGCGAGCTTGTTTAGGTTAAAAAAAAGTGTCATACGGTAGTACCAAACCCTACAGTTTTGATTTTTCGCAGGTCAACGTTTCGGTCTGTTGCAAGTCAAAGCGGCGGTGGCTTACATCGTCAACAATTTCGAACTGTCGGTCAACAAGAAAACGCAACTTCCTCTGAGATTCCAGGCGACAAATATAATGACGACGCCCCTTGGTGGATTGTGGTTGAATTTCAAAAAAGTCGATCACTAATAATTAGAATAATTTATCTTTGTCATCAAATGTTTGTAAAGTCATAGTCTGATTAATTTACTAGACGAACATGAGACGGCAAATGAGTTTTGACTAGTTCATAACTAAATAAAAACTTGATAAAGACTTGATAACGTAAATGCTTGAACATTTTGTTTTTATTTTTTGTAGTTCCAAAGTTATAATTGGTGATAGCAAGTTGTAATTATTGTGATAATGTCAGTCATAATAATAAGAATAACCCAAATACGGAAAAACACGGCGCCCACAAATAAAAACATGCAAAAAAATGACTCACATTCTACGTTCTGCAGATGTCACCGTAACACAAAAACACTGAATATTCATATTGTTGTAATGTTCATAAATAAACAATATCTAATTGTCGGCACGTTTCACTTCATCTTGACACGACCGAACAGATTAGAAGGAAACGAGAAAGCGAAGACGACGCAAAAACTATCAAGGACGTATTCGAAACGGTCGATGTTTTTTATTTCGGAACTGTAGAGTTTTTTATTTAGGAACTGTGGCGTTTGATATACACAGTGGTCAGACGAATTTGCGGACATTTTTCGTTTGTTCGTATCGAGCCGGCTGTGGTTTTTGGCGCCATGGCAACAGTAGTTGAACGCGACACGCTTGATTTATCTTCATTGTATGAGCATAACATACAGAGTGGACAACTTAAATAAGTTTTAGTGTTTTTTTTTACATTTAAAATTCATGGTGGTACATTTTTATTTGTCTTTTCAAGACGAAAATCAGGAGCAAAATAAAATGACATTTTAGAACCGAAGGTCGACTGTATTTACTTATGGAAATGAGCTGTTTTCATAGGTCACCGTTTCTTAACATAAAACAAATAAACATCACAGGTACCTAACAATAATAAATACACATCCCTGTATATTCACCGCCCTCTCGATCAACAGTGCGTTGTTTCCAAATGATAATAAGACAACAAGATATGTTACTACGCTACTTTGATGAGATAAGTAAAATATAGTAAAATCCGACAACAATTTTACCCGAAAATAATAATTGTTGTTTTGTTCTTCTGTCTATCTTATCAAAAATACGTAATTATGGACGCTATCAGTGAGTTATGACACTATACATATACATACACCGCTCGACACAAAATTTGTATCAAAATCAAAATTACAACGAAACGTTGGTAGGTTGACCTAAACTTTAGGCGATCAGTGTAGTTTCAATCTTTTGCTGACATAACAAGTCTTTCGCAACCGATGACCAGGTCACAGTCATTGTGATACCACCTAATTTTAAAAACAAAATTTTTCCATCACGAAAGTTTCGACTATTTATAAAGTTTATCATCAGGTTTCTGACAGTCGCACTCTTACAATGATAGTAATTTTAGTAATTTTGGCGGTACTCGCTGCGTACTATTTCCTGAGGGTCAATTATCAGTACTGGGAGAAGAGGGGGGTCCTCGGACCGAAGCCCAACTTCCTGGTGGGGAATTTAGGGAAAAGTTTTGTTCTAAAAGCGGCACCGGGGGAGGTTTTCGCCGAGATTTACAAGTAAGACAAAAAATTAAAAAAAAATAAGAAGTTGAGATGACACTGAATAGTAAGTACCATGACCAACAACTGGTGGGACTCTTCCGCGCGACCACTCCAATCCTCCTCGTCCGCGACCCCGACCTCGTCAGAGAAGTCACAGTAAAATCCTTCAACCACTTCCGGGAGAACGACTATGAAGTGAGTAAGAAGCACGATCCGATATTCGGACGCAACCCTTTTGTCCTGAAGGGCGAAGAATGGAAATTCGTGCGGTCCCAACTGACCCCAGGGTTCACCAGTGGCAAAGTAACATCCCCTATTAAACTACCCTTTCTAAATTTGCATTGTAGATGAAGTGGTTGTACCCTTTCCTTGAAACAAACAGTGGTACTCTCGTCGATTTCCTCCGCAACCAAGAAACAAAAGATCTAGACGTGAAAGAACTCTGCAGACGCTTCACGCTCAACAACGTCGCGAGTTGCGCATTTGGGGTTGAAGGAAAATGTCTCGAAGAAGATGACAGCGAGTTTCGTCAACTCGCAAAAGAGTTTTTTTCACCAGCGAGTGGGTTCTTCTTGATGACGGTATCGCCTCCGTTGTCGAAACTTCTGTCAGTGAGGTAAGAAAACGGTTCTTTGGCGTGGTGTTGAAATTTTCTTGCAGCTTCATCAAGAAGGAGATGGAGAAGAAGTTCATTAATATTGTCCGACAGGTGTTAAAGTACCGCGAAGAAAACAAGGTTGTTAGAAACGACTACTTGCAACTAGTCAGTCAGATGAAGAATGTTAAGTTCACCGATGAAGACATTACAGCTCATGCTGCTGGTTTCTTCGGTGAAGGCTACGAAACGAGCTCGATCGTGATGAGTTTTGTTTTGTTCGAGCTTGCTGCCAATCCTGAGGTTCAGAAGAACCTCCGGGAGCAGGTGAAGAGAGTTTACGAAGAACACGGGGCTCTACCATATGAAGCCCTCCAATCTTTGAGCTACCTAGATGGTGTCATCAATGGTAAAAATCGTTTTAGTTAATCGCAAAGAGTTCGAAAATCTCATTTTAGAGACAATGCGTGTTCACCCTCCGATGTTCTCTCTCCAGAAAGTCTGCACGGAAGACTTTCGCTACACCCTGAAAACCGGCCGAACTGTAACTATAGAGAAAGGAACTCCAATCATTCTACCAGTTTATGGTCTTCACCACGACCCCAAATACTTCGAAGAACCGAAAGTGTTTAAACCAGAGCGCTTCGTCGGAGAGAACAAGGAAAAGTTGACCAAATACACTTTCATTCCCTTTGGCGAAGGACCACGTATATGTTTAGGTACCAATTAACAGAAGTTAAGAAGTGTTAAGTTAATTTTTCTCCCTAGGGAAACGATTCGGAGTTCTCCAGATTAAAGTGGGGATCGCGTACATCATCCTCAATTATGAGTTGTCAGTGAGTAAGAAGACGCAGATGCCAGTTAGATACGATCCTATTAATATAATGACGGTTCCTGTGGGAGGTCTCTGGATAGATTTCAAGAAGTTGTGAAGTGGAGGGTCCAAGTTTTCCCCATTTATTGCGTTGTAATAAAAACTCCCCGTATAGTTCTATTTAATTAATTTGATACGTTTCAATTTAATTTAATTTATTTCCGTTTAAAGTAGGTAGTTAACTTGGTTTAGTATCAATTAAATTAAATTTTAGTTCAACTACTAACTCAAGTTATTTTAATTAAGTTAAATTTAGTTCATTGAGGTGTCTTTTGATTAATTTTGTCCTATTTAATCAAATGAGATCTTTGTTTAATTGCAATGCAATTTTTTTTACAGTTAAACTAAATGAATCAATTTTTAACACAACTACATGTAGTGCAATTTTTTACAGATTGACTTGATTTATTTAATTTGAAGTTTTATTTAAATAAAATTAATCAAATGTAACTTTATTGTAGTTTAATTTATTCAAATTTAAGCCCAACTCAACTAAATGTAGTCGAAGTTTACTTCAGATTGATTGAGTTTATTCCACCCAAAGTCTTATTTAACTAAATTTAGTCGAACTCAACTTTATCTTAGTTAAATTTATTTAAATGACTGAACTAAGCTCAACTAAAGTTTTATGTAACTAAACTTAATTAAACGTAACATTACTGTTACTAATTGTAAGTTTTTATGTAGTTTAAATTAATTCGATAAAAACTTGTATAGGTAAAATCTTAATGCATTTTATTAATTTAGTTAAATATAATTGAATGTAAATCAGTTCGATTGCATTTATTCCGAAGAAACAGATATTTAGTGCAAATTTATTCGAATAATTGAACTAAATTTAATCAAACGTAACATAACTGTTACTACATTTTAATTTAGTTCATATTGATTCGATTAAAAGTAGTTTAGCTAAATCTTGATTAAATTTCATTAAATTGAATTCGATATGAGTGCATGTAAATGCGTTCGATTAAACAGATATTTAGTAGAAATTTATTCGAATAATTGAGCTAAATTTAATCAGATGCGGAGTACGGGAATTTGCAATCAGACAATAATGGAATTAGAATATGAGGTTAAAAGCATAAATTCCGGGCAGCGTAAACATCTGTTGCCTCGAATTTCCCCCGGAAATTCCCCGCATTTCACCGATAAAGAAAATAAAACGCCAACTTACAAAACGACCTAAAGCCCGAACGTGAAGTCTCGTTGTAAACTCGAAATCAGATTAAGGAAACGATACTACTTATCAGTAAATTGCATTCTATTTATTGGATTAAAGAGCGTTTTATCCTCCTCCATCTCGCTCTTCCACAGCCAATATCAATCTCGATAAAAGACGCATTAAAGAAATAAGAAACTCACCGATAAAGAACCAAGTGTATGATTTTCCGTACAACTTCTGCTTGTAGAGCTCGCATAAAACTCTTCTTGCGGCGACCACATAGAACAAGCCGACGATGACGCGGGCGTCCTGACGCCGCAGGTTTCTCACGGCGTCGGTCGGATCGCTTAAGAATGATTGACGCGTCACGATTTCTATGTTGGCCTCCATGCAACGAGTTTCCAGATCTTCAACGGTAGAAATGAAGACTTCCTCGGCTTGTTGCAAGATGGCTACCCTGGACCATCCGAATTTCTTCATTAGCTTGATGCGTGTCGGATTGTGGACGGTGGCCGAAGGGTGAGTGCGAAAGAGGGTGGGAAAGCGGTTGCGGTCGGAGAGAGCCGGGGAACTCGCTCCGTAACACAGCTGAAAAAATCGTTTATTAATGGAGGCTATTAATGGACGATTTTTTTGTGGTGGATGCGTCGGGTGAGTCTGTTTGTAGCGATTCTTTTTACATTCGGGAGGTCGGATCATATTATTGCTAAAGTTCTAAAATAACACTTTCAGAATCTCGTAAAATCTTCATACGTAATAAAACCTGCGGATCGCCGTAAAACGTCTAATTCGAGCGAGCGACCCCAAGAATTTTTTGCGTCATTAGTATAAGCACTATCTGAACGAGATCCTAAAAATGCAATTTCAGATTCTCCGATAACGCGTATAATTTCAATAAATTAAAGTAAATTGTTTTAGAGTCACTCTAAAGTTCTTCTAATGTACCCTCTCAGCTTTATGAGCCTCCAAAGAGGTCAGGCCTTAATGCAATTTGGAAAGCTTTCAACAGAATCAATAACTTGATCAAATCTACTTTTACATTCGGAATTTCGACCGTTCCGAAAACACAGCGCCGCTATAAATTAATCCATGAAAGAAAATCTCCCATACAATATCAGATATAGAGGTCAAAGATTCTTTGTAAACATTTTAGCAGTAGCTCATTTCATAAAACCGATTTTGTTGGCTCTGACAATGGACGAAGGATCCTATTTCAATTTAATCTATTTTTTTTTCTTTGGCGTCGTCTTACATGTTTACTATCAAGATTATCATATCACGTCTTCCGCACACATGTAAATGAATCCTATCAATTCAGTTGTTTGCGTAGAAAACAAAATCCAACAATGAAATTACATGAATATTTTACGGCTCCAAGAAAAATGAAAGAAGCGTCTGTTGGGTAATTTCAAATTAAATTTATTGGACTGCGGAGGAACGGAGATGTTTTTCATCTTATTGTGAGAGTGCGGCGTCCCCGAAGGTTCTCATCTTTAAAGAAAGATACGAAATATTAACAGAGGAGTTCATTTTTTGGTGTTTTAGGACGTGACAAGGATGTTTATGACGTCAAATCGGCATATTTCTTTGACATGCTGACGGGGGTCTGCGTGAATAATACATTACTAGAAATTTTCTTATGTATACGTGTGCAAGGTGGAAGAGAAAAATGGTGGAGGCGCCGGGACACTTACATTTTTTTTATACATTTTTACCAGTGTTTTTTTAACTCTCATAAAATTTGTAGTTTTAATATTACAAGAACAAGAGCTAATTTAAACGTTTTGCTAACTAACTACCAAAATAGAAAATTTTGTGACCAAAAACAGCAAATTTTTTATTAAATTTTATAAATTTTGTAGTTTTATTAGATACTATAAAAACCAAACTTAGACAATTTACTAACTTCAATCTACTTAATAAATGTGCCAAAGTATAAATTATCAAAAGAATAAACAGCAATTTTTAAAATTATAATTTTGACGAGGTACCAAAAATTTCAATAATTTTTTACTAAATCTGCAAATTCAAAATTTGAATCACTAAAAAACTATTTTTTAAAAATTTACTAAATTGTACATGCTTATCCACTGTGGAAAATTTGCAAGTTTGAAAAATTAAAATTTTTAAATTGACCAAAAAAAATTCAAAAAATTTAAATTTGTTTTGACTGAATCCCATATAGCCTGTAGTTTTAATACATAAGCCAACTTAAATCGTTTTACTAATTTAAACTTGCTCAGTTTTTATGCCAAGGTAATAAAATTTTATACTAAAAAGACAAATTTAGAAATTTTGATTTTGACGAAAAACCAACAATTTTTTTCAACTGTGGCAAATTGTAAAAGTTTAGAATAAAAAAATAATTTTTTAACAAACCAAAAAAAAAACAAATTGTAGTTTTAATTTTTTAAGAGCTAAAAATGTTAAAAAGAATTTAATCATAATTAACAAATTACAAATAGATAATAATACAAATTAAAGCTCGCTTCGCTCGCGAATCGCTCTGAATTATCACACAATATTTTCTCCCCCCCGGAAATACTCTCATATATTTTTTCTCAAGATGAAACGTCGAAGCTAAATCTGATATCTACAAATATTGAAAAATAAACCAAGAAAAAACATGACACATCTCACGAAAACGTTTTTCTGATTTCTGCATTACCGTTGTTTACGAACGCGAATGAGATTTTATCCTTCGATAAACAAATAAGAATGGCAAAGGAAACATACGAAAACAAAACGCACATAAAATTTTAGGGTGCAAAAACCGGAAGTGACGAAAACTTCCTCACTTCACGAACTAGACAAGTAATCACCAATTCTAAGTAAGCATGACGCTTAATGAAGAAGACGCGACCTAAGAATTATTCACTTCTCAACTCATTTAAAGTTCTTGTCGCGACTTGTCTCTATTTACATGCTCGCAATTGGTGGATGCGCCAAAAACAGTAAAAACACGGAGAATTAATAAGTGAGTGGCAAAAGCGAAACGGAACACAGAGCAGAGGATAAATTGTTTGTAATTAGCCCTTGAAATGATAGGGTGAGGTTATCTTTAACTTGTGCCGCTGCCGTTGGTCGATAAAGGAGTTGACGATTTCCGAGTTCCGCACTGTCGCGGAGGTTTATCGGAGATTAATAGTTCAATGGTTACAATCTCAAGAGGTTTCACACCGATGGATCATTAAGATGATCAAGTTAGAAACAGGTAATTGATCATTGTGATAGCCCGGCGCATCCACCAATTTTCATGCTCTCAAAAATGCAGATTTCTGTTTCTCAAGTGCCACTGCACAGTCGGTATCGATTTTCGCTCGCTCTCCCGGATTCATAACCCGAGAATTCCATCCTCGGTTACTATTCGGTTCATTACTTCGACGGGATTATCTGCACACCTCTCCGGAGGGTGTCAGATTTACCAGAAGAATAAAAATGCGACTTACCACAATCAAATTCCACATCTTTGCCGCCTCGGCCACGGTGGTGCAGACGGTGCTGCAGCCGGCAAGTAACATCAGCTTCTGAGGTTGGTTGTAAAGGAGGTTGTACATGACACTGGCGCCCAACCCGGGTTCGCACTGAAACAGAAAAACGCGCTGCAGTAATTGCGTTTTGCTAATCTAATTCTGCCACTACTGTCATTTGTGCATCGCCTGCTCGGATTTAACGCCACAATATCAACATATTAAAATCCCAGCGGAAACAAAGCCCAACTAGCCACAATTTTAGCGCCGCTTCTACTTTCATAAAACCGTCAGACTATGATAAAAACGGGTATTTTGCACAGAAACGGCTCAACCGTGAAAAGATATATGAAGGGAGGTCATCTATGTCGACGTGGTTTTCATTTCGAAAAAGCTAAGCTCGTACAATTATACCACCAACTTTATAATAATTAATTCTATAGCTGTAGCCAACGTAACGTTATTATCCTTGTTCCGAAACTCTAATGACTTAATTAATTGCGTGTATATTTCAGCGCACGAAATTATTTTTCACGTTTTGACGTTGGCAGGGATGAATTTATTTTCGATCCGTAAATGTACATGAAAACGCGGGATCAAAAGGGTTATTTGCATGTTTTTAGAGTGTTTATGTGAAAACTGCCGCTGATAGAAGCACCAAATGGACGTGAGCGAGATTAGTTATTCATATAGTGGACCCCGCGTTGGGCGACAGGAGGCAATCGGTTGTGGCGCCCAACATGGAGACGCTATATGCCCGCTGACAACGTAAATCAAACTACAAATAAACAGTCGTTAAGGAAAATCAAAGGATCTGAAAAGTTTCGCCGTGCTTATACGAAAATTACCCTATAAAAGTAATTGGCGCTTTAGAATAGAGCCGGAAAGGTCAATATAGAGGGTGATTCACGTCTATACAAGCGCTTAAAGTGTAATGTGGCGCCCAATGTAAGGATTTTGTTTTATATTAAATAGTTGCAATGTAAGCGCCTAAGTACCAATGTGGCGCTCAACATGTGGGAGTTACAGCAAATAATTGCGCTTTTCCCAACTGAAAATTCCAAGTGTTATCAACAATTAATTGAAGACAAAATCTAGCCCAGGAAAATTCGATGTGACGCCCATCATGTGGAAACTAAAAGTAGGTACAAATTAATTATGACGCCCAACGCGGGGTCGTTATATTTTCCTCTACAATTAACTTCAAAAGAAATAACAAACACACGGGCGTTGTCAAATCACGCCGAAGCCCCCGCGTTGGGCGCCAATTCCGATCTAGCCGGCTGACGCACTTTGTCGTGTGGCTATTTCATGGTCAGTGGCGCTTCCTCTGGTTGTTAGGGTCGTTGCCATGGTGCCCTTCACTGCAGCAAACTGTGGCGTTCCCCCCGACGGCCCTAAATTCCCCAGCTCTGTTTTATCACTCCGCCAAGTTCCGCGATTCGTTAAAACCCACCCCGTGAAAATAATCCCCAAATTGAAACTACGCCACACGTACAGCGTAAAATCTCCACATTCTCCCTGATTCAGATAAGCGAGAACCCCAGGACTGCCAACATCCGATTTATGTCGACGATCGCGATATTTCTTTCATTTGAATTTTCCTTGTGGCGTTTCCGGCTGTCTCAAATTCCCGAATATTACCCACCTACCGTTGTTTTTTAGGGAATAAATTTTTATTACGTTGATGTATCTGTTAACGTGGCGCCATTTTGGGTCCTCGTGGAATTTATCGGCTGTAACTTTTTTTATTATGGTGATTTGATGGTGACGTGCAGTGTATTATATGAAATCATAAAAAAGAGATTTTGCAAAGGAGCTACGTCGGAATTTGGGGTTGCATGGAAATTCGGAGAGTGATGTTATATTGATCAGACTGGGTCAAGACAAGCCTACGACACCCTTGTTTAACCCTTGTTTGGGGAAAGATTAAAAATTAAGCTAGGGGAACTTATCTTGGCGTTTTCTGTTTCAATTTTCGTTGCGGATATTGATTTCGAGAGAAAAAAGGCAATTAAGATTGTGCCGCTTTTTTAAGATAAACGCTCGAAGTTGTTAGCGAAACAAAAAAAAACCGGCGATAGCGTGGCGCCCAACGCGGGGCAACCCGCGTTGGGCGCCGTCCGATCAAAAACAACGAAACAATTTTCCGGATCGACTTTCCCATTGTAAAAACCTCGTTATTCTATTTCCGCGACGCGATCGTGGCTCGGAAATGACTATGAGAATCCTATAATCACGATTTCAACTTTTTCCAACAGTTTAAAATTTCATTAAAATTCACTTAGATCCATCATGTTTTCATTTCCGTTGATAAAGCGCCATTCTTTCCCGCTAACTACTTCAATTGTTATTTTTACCAGTAATTTATTAACGGCAAAAATGCAACTGTCTAAAAATAAGCATGAAAAAGTTAATTTATTCTCACTTGACTCACGCAACGTTTTGCACTCTTAATGAACGCCACCTTTTTATCATTCCTCAAAATGGCGCCGATCGATGATTGGCTAAAGCTGTTATTTAATTCAAGTGTGCTTCCGAGCAAAAACGGTGTCAACTATACGATTCATTCCGCTTTGATTGACAAATTGCCGTTTTTCATGCAACTTACGCCACCGTAAAATAAAACAAGAACGCCGCCATTTTCACGAATATTACAAACAGTACAAATTACAAACTGGGAATTCGATTTGGCGGCTGCTGAAAATTGCATTTGAATTTGAGATTTTCAGAAGGCGATGTTTGCATAACTTCTTACATATTCATGCGGAAAGTTCCAGGGAAGATGCGTTTTCCCGGCGAAAATGTTACGAGCATGTATACTCACCGCCGATTGATAGCCGCGAGCGATTCTACGCCATCTATTATCCTAAATTCGCGAAAAAATTCGGGCCCCACGTTGGGCGCCAGAAACGGGATTAAGCGGAGACAGTGTCATTCAAATATGACGTTTAATCCGTCGGAACGAGCGTTTTTCTGTATTAATCAAGCGAGCCGTGTGTATGTTTTTCGATCGATTAAAATATCCAACAACCCTCTCAATCCACATTGATTAATATCCACCTCGAACTCGACATCAAACCTCAATTTACTTTTATCCTCGACGTAATTTTTCAATCGGAACTAATCCCATTATACTTTTGTACAAATCGCGGTGGAGCAAATTTATGTGGCGCGAATGGTCCCGTCCACTCAGCCCATATCAGTTCGCTATTTAAAGTTAATAATTTCAATTTATCGATTTCCATTCGCATTTTCCATTTGCACGTCGTCATTTTTTATGTAAATATGGATTATTCTTTATTCAGGGCGTGCGGACAAAGAGAATTATTTATGCTCGATTGATCTAAAAGAGAGAATCAGTTTTACGCCGAGGGAATACAAATTTCGGATCGATAAAAATAAATAAAATCGACGTTGTTCGAGGTTTTCCATTTGTTTGTTTATCGCGTTTATTTCCTAGATTTTGCATCGTGATATATGATCACCTTTTTGTATTTTCTGCACCATGATATTGCTCGATAAATCGTCTCATATTTCTAAAAAATGACTGGCATTCTGACGGTTAACTCAGACGGGGATGCTCTACAGCCTCTTCTTTAGATTTATAACTAAGAAGATTTGAGAAGGTGCAACATGTGTGGTGTTTATGGAGAATAAGCGACAAGAATTTAGTGTCGTACAAGTATGAATTAAAAGTGTTATGGGAAATAAAAGACGTTTTACTAGCAAGGCTAAAATCTCAGCCATCATACAATTTTTTTCTGTAATATATTCGTTTACTCATCTAGAATAAGTACTGAAAAGTTTTCCTCCCAATGGGGAGCAAGGGAAAAATTCTGGCTAGACGTGGTAAGCGTAGATATTATTTTACTTCCATCAAAATATACAGTCGTGGACAAAAAATTCTGGTTGTCAAAGTCACTGTTTTTGATATGTTAACTATTGTTGTCGATTTCTCTGTTTTAAACACAACGAAAAAAATAATTTAAACTGTTTGCTCGTCACATAAATTAAAATGATTAAATTAGTGTTTCGCTCAATTGGACATCTATTAAACAAAAGCCAGTGAAAAAGTTACGCAGTAAATCTAGAGCTCGTCTTCTTTTGTTTTGTACTTTTTTGGTCATCAACATCTACTAAATTAATTCGTTTTTGTGCGTATTACAATGTGCGAATACATTAGAAATGTCTCCAATAAGCAACAGTTTTGAACGTGTAGCCAATAAATGAGAAGTTCGAGTGAGTTGATTGTTTGAGGGCGTTTTTTGTTATAAAAACTATGATGATAAGACAATTCCAGCCAATGAACGACTTTTTTTTGGGTTTTAATCCGATTTCAATCATATTTTTTATTTTGTTTTAAAGAAAAGGTGAATCTTTATTCAGGATGTTTTTGAAATGCAATTTTTAAATCAAAAACTGACAAGAAAAAATTAACCGCAATCTGCCTACTTTCTACACCGCTGGGAAAAATTGGTTGCTTGTTCAACTTTATTGAAATTTTTGTGTAATTTTATCTCGAAAATAAAAACACTTTTACTAAAAATTTTTTCTCCAAACTAACTCTAAACTATAAAAATGTATAAAACTGAACTCTTTTGCTCTAGAAACTTATAATTTCGCATGATTAATGAGCATGTCAAGACCTATGTTCTGGACAAATTTTGTTACTGTAGCATTAATCGAAATCGAAATTTTAAAAGTTTATTCTTTTTTGCTGTAGAAAATTGCAATTTGGCACAATTAATAAACGTATAAAAAGTACTGTCTTCACTAAATTTCGTTACTGTATCATTCAAACTACAAAAAGTACAATTTTTTAAATTCGTCAAAATTTTTAATTTTTCACAAAATATTTGTTTTTAAATTTGTTCCTTTTGCATTAAAAGTTTGTAATTAAACACAATAAATAAACATATCAAAAGTAGTGTCCTTGCTAAATTTTGTTACTGCTGCATTAAAACTACCAGAATTACATTTTTTTCGAAATCGTCAAAATTTTTGGTTTTTACAAAATATGCTTTTTTTTCTAAAATGCGTTCCATTTGCTCAAAAAATTTGTAATTGAACATAATTAATAATCATATCAAAAGTAGTAACATTATCAAACTTCGTTGCTGTAAAATCAAGATGACCAAAATTACAATTTTTTTAAATCGTCAGAATTTTTGGTTTCTCAAAATAAAATTTCCAAAATTTGTTTGCTTCCAACGTTTGTTTTTAAGCACGATTAATGATTATGTCAAATGTAATGTCCTAGCTAAATTTCGATACTGTAGCATCAAGACCACCAAAACAACTTTTGTCGTTTTTGCGCTAGGAGCTTGTAATAGAGCACGATTAATAATCATGCCAAAAGTAGTGTCCTTGCCAAATTTAGTTACTGTAGCAATAAAACTACGAGAATAACAATTATTTTACAAAAAATACAGAATTTTGGATTTTTCATAAAATAAAAATTTTCAGAATTTGTTTCTCTTGCTCCAAAAATTTGCAATGCAGCACAATTAATAAATATGTCAAAAGTAGTAACCTTGCCAAATTTCGATAGTGTACCATTTAAACCACCGAAATTACAAGTTTTTTAATCGTCCAAATTTTTGTTTTTTCACAAATTAAAAATTTGTAAAATTCGTAATTTTTGCGATATAAATTTGCATTTGGACACGATTAATAAACGAGTCAAAATTAGTGTTTTTGCCAAATTTCGTTACTGTATCAATTAAACTATCAACATTACATTTTTTTAAATCGTCAAAATTCTTGGTTTTAACCAAAACAAAAATTTACAAAATTCGTTCCTTTTGTCCCAGAAATTTGTAATTGGGAACAAGTACCAAACATGTCAAATGTAGTAACCTTGTCAAATTTCATTACTGTGCTTCTAAAACCACCAGAATTTCAATTTTTTTTAAACCTCAAATTCGTTCCTTTGCTACAGGAATAAGTTCTTTAGTGACAATTTTTGACATTTCTTCGCGATTACCTCGAAATTTGACGTTTTATCAAAACTTCCTCTAAAGAGAAAGAGCAAACTAACATATTCCCCAAAGAAAATCTTGTCTGTTTTTATTTCCCCCCATTCCTCGATTACTAATTCTCTATAAGCAAAAGTATGATGCGCCCCACTTTGGCAATTTTCCCTTCGTCCCCTAACCACGAAACCGAATTAGCACCGTTTTCACCGCGCGCCCGTTGAAACGATATTTATAATTCAAGAAGAGAAAAACACAAAAACGCCGACAAAACAAAGGGATAAAGCTTATGCCGTCGCAAATCCTCTCGGAAGCTTTATGTGAAACAATTCCCAAAAACTCTTTCTCTGTGACAGTTTCCAACTCCACCTTATTAATACCATAGCTTAATTAAAACTTTCGTAATCACGATGATTTGATTAGCAACTTTTCTTTTCAGCCAACTATTCAAAAAGCTCTTTTTCAGAATTGATTAATTAACAAAACTAGACATTTGTTGTTCGAATTAGTTGGGGGCGAAGTTTGCAAACTGTATTAAGATAAGGGTCAATACATTTACAATTAGTGGACATGTTAGTGTCTGAAACCATTAGAGATTCACCCGAGGATCATCGTGTTCAATGTTAGTGCAACGTAAATTGCGCAGAAGGATTGAAATAAATCTTTGCGAAACGAAATTGTGCATTTTGGTGCAGAAACGACCATGAATATTCGTTACAGACTTTTTCGAGATGTCCACTTTGGAATTTATAGAGTTTTCAAGAGGATTACTTCAGATGCAAGTTTTTTAGTACGTGACGGGATTCCACTCTGGTCACATCCTTTCCAGCGCCTTCCTCCCCTTTCCAGAAATAATATTATTATCGAGCTTGTCGAGATTTCGAGTACGGATCTCTTTCAGACGTAATACGAAATTGAATAGAAATATGAAAAATCTGAGATAAGTAAACCGAATTTTTTTAATGGGAACCAGCTTCAAAAACCGATTTACATTCATACGCATTGTCGAGGTAAGATGGATAAAAGGATTGCTCCAGAATTTCACTCATAAATCATAGAAATTACAACATGAAACACAGAAGCGCCCGTAAATTCTCCGTCTCGACGATGTACAGAGCAAGTTTTTTAATTAGGGAAACGATTTTGAAACTCGCGAGAAAAAAATTTGTCGGTTTCTCTATGGACAGTTGACCCAAACTGGTCGTCAACCGATCAATGCTGATGTTTCCAATAACAACAAAACTGAGTTTTCAATAGGATGAGTTTTCATTGTTTCCATTTGTTAAAAATTGTAAAAACCATTTCCGTCTTGTTCATCTAGTTAATTAAGCAAACATTCATGTACCTACAACCGGTTTAATTATTCAGTGGTTTAGAAACCGTTCAATAAGATAATGCAAGTATACATATTTGAATTTCATACATAATAATTCGGTGGGTTTTTTGATCAAAAGAGCGAGTAATTTCGTTTTATCCTTTGTGTGTTTACAATAAAAAGTTCAATGGGAATTTTCAATTTTTCCGGTCCCTGAAAGTTTGCACTGGTTTAGAATAACTTTTTCAGGAGACTGACAAATTGTAAACTGATTCTGATAATTCACTCGCTGATGGAAAATTTATAGAAAAAGTTATGATAAAAATATCAAGACAATTTATTCACAGGAAATGTAGGCTCGGAAAACAAACTTTAAAGAAAATATAAAGACCACAAAAAATAATAAAAAACAGGCGAAAAAAATTCAAGCAGAATCTAAATGGAGGTAAGAAAATCTACTTTTATCTACTCGATCCAATTTTTTAATTAATTATCAATGTTACTAATTTTAATTAGCATAAATAAAGACTGAAAACAATTAGAGACACTAAAATTCTTTCCTTTTGCTCCAAAAGTTTAAACTGACCATGATTAAAAAAAATAGTGATGTTGTTAACTTTTATTACTGTGACGTTACAGTCTTATTTGGTCATCAACATCCAATGAATTGACTCTTTTTTATGTGTAACTTCAACAGATTAAAAATCCATCCAATTAACAACAGTGTTATGGACGTCTAGCCAATGAATGAAGAGTTACGATCGAGTTGTTTCTTGGCGAGCGTTTTTTGTTATAAAAGACAATCCCGGCCAATGAACGAATTCTTTTTTACATTAATCCGATTTCAATCACATTCTCCATTTTGCCATGAGAAAGAGGACGAACTTTATATAAAAATGTCTAAAACTGGTCTCTTCTGCTTTAGAAATTTGTAATTGGGCACGAATAGTAAACATGGCAAAAGTAGTCTTTTTGTAAAATTTCGCGGCTGCAGCATTTAATTTAATAAAATTACATTTGTTTAAATTGCCTAAATTTGTGGTTTCTCAACATAAAATTCTTAAAATTTGTTGCATTTGCTCTAAAAAGTTGTAATTTACTACAATGAATAAACATGTTAAAAGTACCTAGTTGTCGTTACAAAATTTTGTTCCAGTAGCATTAAAATTACAGTTTTGTCAAATCGTTAAAATATTTTTTTTGGTTTCTAAAACAATAAAAATTCCTAAAATTTGTCTTTTTGCTGCAGAAGGTTATAATTGTACAGAATTATGAGACATATAAAAAGTTATGTCCTTGTCAAATTTTGTTACTGTGACATTGAAATTACTAGAATTACCTACAATTTTTTTTTAAATTTGGTTTTCTCAAAAAATAATTTATTTTTAGCTCTAAAAATTTGTAATTAAGCATAATTAATAAAAATGTTAAAAGTAGGGTATTCCTAAAAACAGAGAATCTAAAGACATCTAGAGACTGTTAAGACAATCTGCGACAAATCTAAAAGAAATTGTCGAGAATCTTGACAGTCAAAAAATTTTAAATTTGTCAGCTAAAATCTTAATATAAGAAATCTAAATATTCTAAGAAATTTTTGAAATCTGAGGAATAAGGCAATCTAAGCAATTCAAAAAACCTGACAAATCTAAAAATTTTCTAATATCTAAAAAAATATCGGTAAAGATTAGTTCAGAAAATTGGAAGAACACCTCAGAAATCGAAATAACTTGAGGAATGTAAAGAATCTGGGAAATACGAAAAACTTCAACTTCTAAGAAATCATAAGAAGCTGAGAGAAAAACCATAAAAAACTTGAGAAATCTGAGAAAACATTGAAGAATCTAGATGTTTTTAAAATTGAGAAAGCCCTTAAAAATTTATAAAAAATTATATAAAATTTCAAAAATGGACATTACAAAGCATCTTGGAATATTTTGGACCTCTTAAAATCCTGTGATATATGCAGAAGTCTTAAAGATGCTCAAAAAATCCGAAGTATTGCTAAAACATCGCAGGAAATTCTAAAAAAATCTTAAGAATAATAATTAAAAAAAATGTATTCTCAAAAATTCTTAAAAACCCAAGAAAAAAATCCTCAAAATTCTGGAAATAAAAATCTGAGTGAGAATTCGGAGTAACTTACGCATCTAAAAATCTGAGTAAACTAAATAATCAGAGAAAACTGAGTAACTTTATAAAAGTCCAAAAAATCTGAGAAATCTGAGTAACCTAAAGAATCTGAATATCTTTAAAAATCTTTCTAATCTGAGCAATTAGAGCAATCTGAGCAATCTGAAAAATCGAACAAGCCTAAAAAACTGTGAGGTTTTGAAAATTTCATTAAAGATTAAAACCTCTAAAGAATCTTATAAAATTTTAAACTATTCAATAAAGAATTCTAGAATAGAATACTCTACACCGCTAAATAAATTTTTGAAAATGCCCTGGAATCCTCAAAAATTAAGCAGAAATCTTAAACGCTCCTATAAAAAAAATACTCTCAAATTTCAGTGCAAATACAAAACACTTTTGAAACTCATAAAAAATCTCAACAAACCTCTTAAAAGATTAACTCAAGAAATAAGAAGAATCTTAGGAATGACAGTAACTTGAGGCATGTGAGAAACGGGTAAAATCTGAAAAATTTGAGAAAACATTGGAAAACCTAAAACACCTGAAAACATTGTCAATAATCTTTAAAAAAAAAAAAAATATCTGAGATTACAAATCGTTGAAACAGTTTAGATTAAGTATAAGTGCAAGAACCTTAAAAAACTCTAAAAATTTTAAAATATTGCTAAAAAATCCTTGAAAATTATAAAGAATCTAAAAAAAATCTGTGAAGGGAACTCAAGGAGTTTGAAGATTTTGAAGAATTTAAATATTCTTCGAAAACTTAAGAAACTTGACTAATTTGAAAGCCGGAGAAATATGTGAAATCTGAGAAACTTAAAAATCTGATTTAAGAAGCTTGAACCTGAGAAATCAGAGTAACTTACGCATCTGAGAATCTGAGTATTTTAAGGAAACTTTGTAACGTGAAAGATCGCCGTAATCTCTAAGAAAAACCTAACAAACCTGAAATTGAAACTAAAATGATAATCATCTGAACGCCGACAATCTCGTACCAAAGTCGCCGCCTCTTAATTTCCATTCTTTTCCGCGTTCGCTGACCGGAAACTGCATCTGCGAGGAATCTCCCATTTTACCTCTTCTTTGTTGTTTGTACAAAGTTTGCCCGGACGATTTATACCTCTTGTAGCAAAAAAACAAGTGAAGGTAACAGGCGAGACTCGCTACTTCAAAAGCGACTTAGACGCGACGTCTCCAAAGAAAATTTATGATTTGTTTTGAAGGCACTTATCTACACAGCGAGCAATTATCGAAAAACAAGCTTTCGGTTTTGTGGGGGAAGTTTATTAGATATCAATTACGGGGCAATTTTTAGCGAGTGTATTATTAATGATGGGAGCATATCGACTCCATTGAACCACAACACATCTGGGTCAGGGTTGGTAGCATCGATTCTCCGACGAAGGCAAAAATAAACCGTTTCTCATATCGCACATAAATAAGTTTATGGCTTAGCGACTGTGGCACTAAAAACTTTTACAACAACGAGTTTCTACCTTCGATGCAAAAATCCCGGGGATTTACAGAGTTCGGAGAAAAAATGACGAAAACTTAATCTCTCGACGAAGTTTCGGCGAAAACAAGAAACGGGATTGAGTTGGGAGAAACATTAATTATTGATCGGAGCCGGGGGGGCGGCACTACTTGAACTAGTTCCCGAAATCTTGCACTATCACCCGATGCTCCCTTTTTTATGTAAATTACCCCCAGCACCTCCACCATGTTTAGGAAATAAGAACCTTAAACGGTCCATTTAGCCGCCCCGATATAAATAACCCCATCGTGACGGGTATTCAGCGCTAAATTAACACGTGAACCCTCGTCAGCATTCTGTCGTGTTATGAAAAGAGGGTGCTATCTATAAATACGCTAGTCAGGAGGAGAGATATCAAAAAATTAACGCCGAAAAAGTTACCTCGCTGTCGTTGCTGTGGAGTTTGAGCAAGTATCCAGGCAGGAGGTCTTTCCTTCTGTTGACGTCTTCGAGAGCGAGGTTAGCTGCCGGCATGCATGCTTGGCCCCCTTGCCAACCGCCTTTCCCGTTGATAGGGAAAATGCCACCGATGTGGAGGACATTGTTATCGTCGGACGGGGGTGACACGCTCAGACACACGTGGAAAACTATTGACGCGCCGATCCATTGTGGCCAGTACTGGAAGAAAAAAAATGTTCATTAATTTACGATAATACAAATTGTTTAGTAATGAAAGAAAACGAAAAGTTTACAGAATCTGAGTAGTCTGAAACCTATGAAAAATGTAAGTTATCTTCCAAAATTAGGAATCTGAATATCCTGAAAATATATGGTATTAAGCATCTTAAAAAACACGAGAAATCTAACAAACCTACGAATTTAAATAACCTGAAGATTCTGAGTAGTCTGAGTATCTGAGTATTCGAGCAGCATAAGGATTTGAGCCATTTGGGTATAGGTAAAAATCTGAGAAAACTAGAAAACTAAGTAAGAGATCTGAGATAACCTGCGAAATCTGAGAAACCTGCGCATCCTTTGTAACCTGAAGAGTTGTAACTTTCTCAGAAACCTGAAAAATCTGTCAAATCTGAGCCACACCCTTGAGAAATTTGAAAAAAATAATTAAAAATTACCCTGAATAATTTGAGTAATCTGAGAAATCTAAGTGATCAAATAATCTAAAGATTTAAGAAGTCTGACTAAGTGTGCTAAAAAATCTAAGAAAACTGAGCAACAAAAGATTTGAGTAACCTGCGAAACATAAGAAATCTGGGGAACCTAACAAATCTGCAGAAATTTTGTAACCTGGCGAATTGGAATAATTTCAGAAACCTGTACAATTAAAAAAAAAATCAGAAAAAAATGCGCAGATTAACCTCAAGAATTTAATAAATCTGAGTATACTAAAATATCTGAGAAAATTATGTAAGTGAAAAATCTGAGTAATCTGCAAAAAATCAGAAAACTGAGTAATCTGAAAAATGTTCATCAGTTGAAAAATCTGCACTTAGTTTGTAACCTGAGGAAGAGTAATTTTCTCAGAAACCTGAAACTGTCAAATCTGTCAAATCTGAGACACATCATTGAGAAATTTGAAGAAGAAATGTAAAAACTAGTTTGAATAATGCGAGTAATCTGAGAAATCTGAGTAATCGAATAACTATAAGATTTAAAGAGTCAGAGTATGCTAAAAAAACTGAGTAACTAAGAGAACTGAAAAACTTGAAAAACATAAGAAATCTGAGAAATCTGAAAAATTTTAATAACTTGAAAAATCTGCACAAACTTTGTAACCTGGAAAGTTGGAGTTATCTCAGAAACTTGAAAAATCTGTCAAACTGAGACATCCTTGAGAAATCTGAGAAAAAAAAGTACAGACTAACCCGGAGAATTTAAGTCTTAAAGATTTAGGAAATCTAAGTATGCTAAAAAATCTTAGCAATTTAGGTAACTGAAAGATCTGAGTAGCTTGCAAAACATAATAAATCTAAAAAAACCTGAGAAATCTAAATACATAACTTGAAAAATTTGCGCATCTTTTATAACTTGGAAAATTCAATTATTTTCTCAAAAATTAAAAAAATCTGTTAAATCTGAAGCAATTCCTTGAGAAATTTGAGGTGGATATGTAAAAATTAACTTAGAAAACTTGAGTAATTTGAGTATCCGATTCCTGAGAAATCTGAATATTCTAAAAACCCGAAAAAAGTGGAAAAGTAAGTAACTAAAAAATTTGAGTAATCAGCAAAACATAAGAAATCTGCGAATCCTGAGAAGCCTCGATAACATTCTTGAGAACTCTAAGAAAAAAATGCTAATTGAAAAACTAAATTGGAGAATTTAAATGATTTGAGATATCTGAGTGACGGAGTAACTTGACTATCAGAGTGTGCTAAAAAAAATCTGAGAAAATTTTAGAAATACAAGATCTGACTAACCTGCACAACGTAAAAAATCTCAATAACTTAAAAAAGCACATCCTTGAGAAAAATTTGAGTAGTTTAAAGATCTGAGAAACCTGAGGAAATTAGGTAACTTGCGAAACATAAGAAATCTGAGCAAGGACGATAAAAATCTATACCTAAAGAGACAATTCATAGCACTTGAAAAATCTAAAGAATCATAAGAATCTGAAGCTAGACAACCTGAAAAGTGCAAAAAATCCACTCTTTAGTCGCATGGCCGCCTGCTCTCTCGAGTGAGTGGTGCATCGAAAAGTTGGTCCCACGTTGGGCGCCACTTCGCTTAACACATCTAAAAACTTGAAAAGCGAGCACCTCCGTCGCATAAACAAGCAAGGTAACGAGGTAAAACTTACACTTACTTAGTAATACTTAGCAAACTTTGTCTTTTCCGCAAGAACCTAACAAGCGCTAATGGGTCCTAATGATCTATAGTACAAAACTTGATAATTAGCGCTATAGACTGTTAACAAAACAAATTTTACAAGAAATTATTTTATTACTTCATTAACCCAACGACAGAGTTAATTATTGTCGCGCGTTGTATTCAACTTTATTATCTCTGTTTCAGGTTCGACGCGAACAAACCAACGTAATTGTGCTGAAGAGGTTTTGTAAAACATTGGAATTGAAAAAGATAAACGCTATTGATGAAACGTCAAGTACAGGTGCTGTGTCGAAATCGAATTGATTGATAACGCGCTTACAAAAGATAAATTTCCATGGACGAGAGAGAGAGTTTTGTTGTGATGGGAATTATGACTTTTGTCTAATCGAGGAAAATCGGGATAATAGCCCGGAGAAAAGTGGTCTATTATATCCTTGTATTAATATTCATCGACGGTAACGGCTTCTTATTAATTCAATATTTTGTTTACGTACCTCTGGGCTCGACTCGAGTTCGTCGTTTTGAATTTAATTATCTCACAAGAGAATGAGCGTTTGGGAATTTTATTATGCAAATATTTCATGTTGTAAACATATTACAGAAAAAGATGTATTTTATACTTTAATCAAATTCCGGGATTCATCGTCGGCGTGCCCCAGAGAAATTATGATCTGTAAGTTATTTGAAATGGCGTCACTGTTTTCGTTTTTATTTCATTGTCGAGATAATTTACGTTCTAGTTGATGGGAGTTCATCACAACGTTTTGTGAGGTAAATTGAATTACGGGCTTCTTTATGAGGGGATTTGTCTTAAATGCACTAGTTGCTTGATACGATTCGAGAGAATTAATGACTGACATCATTTAGCTTACTTCTAGTCAAAAGAAGCAACTGGCGCCCAACTCGGGGCGTCGAAAACCTACTCATGATCTGATCTTATCTCGCTATAATATTCTATTCATGTCCTTTTAAGCGTACACATGTTCCAAACTTGGCGCACAATCGACAAAACCTTTATTTCAGCAAATTACTAATTTCAAGCCATAATACATCTTGCGTACCGTCAATAATCCACTTTCTAAAGCTATTCACTCTGATGGAAACATCATTCCTTGTCACAGTTCGAGTAGCACAAAGTCTAAAGTTACGTAGAAACCTTAATATTAGGTTTGTACTAACGTTCGAATATAAAGGAATCCAATTTGCATGCGATTTTCTTCGGGCTGCACTTTTCGGTCTCCACTTATGATCCAATATTTTCGGGGATCGCTGCAAGCTACAAGAGTGGAAAATGCAGCCAACGAAGTTTATCCGATTTCCGGCCACATCAAATTGTGCATTCCTAAGCAAACCTGTTGAATTTTGATATTGTGGCGCCCAACATTTCTCCGACCCCGACTTGGGCGCCCGTACTTGAAATCTCAATTATCGCACGGGCCAGGTTTCGTAAATAAACTCTCGTCGATATTTGATCGAGAATTGTCAATCAGTTGAAAAATGTCATGTGGTTGAATGGAATTCCTTTGAAATCGCTATCAAAGCACACGTTTGCTCTGCACAGAACTTGCAAATAACTTGTTCATAATCGATAAACGCTCTTAAAACCGCCCAGGGCCAACGATTCTTTTCCCTCGGTTGCTTTTCTTTTTAACTTCCGTGTGTATCTAAGTGGTTATATTGTATAAAGTATTCAAGAACTAATATCCTCGACTTTTCTTTGAACGAGCAGTTTCGACGGAGTGGATAAAAAACATGCGTAATTTTAGCCAGGTTGGAATTTTCAACAAAGAAATGAATACTCATTATATTAATATTCTCTTTGTTTGGAGGCTCGAGCGCTGGAAAATGGAAAAGTCGCCCGAAATGGTTTGTTAGAGACTTCATCAGCTTTGTCTGGGAATTAGCTCAAACGATTCGAAATTAGAGTTCTCAGGAAGAACACATTTTCTCAGTAGTGGCGCCCAACGATTATCCGGCCCCACGTTGGCCGCCACTCTTCTAAAAAATTTGGTGCTATAATTTTTTTCACAAATTCTGTCTCCCACTTTAAACCAAATTCCGCGGAAAAATTAGAGAAATTACAAAAATTAACAGATGAAAGTACAAAGAATAAAGGAATAAACGAATTTTTGTTTTTGGAGATTGGCGCATATGAAGATAAATCTAGAAAAAAAATTGTAAATCAGAAGCCCGAGAAGCTAAGAATTCGACTACCGAGAGCGCGGCTCTTTGTCGTCCAACGTGTGTCCGGCCCCGCGTTGGGCGCCGCCGCCCCCTTTTGCTTTGACCCCACCGAGCATAAAACTCGTGGCTCTTTCTGTTTTAAAGTAAGCCCAAAACTTAAAGCTTTAATCCGAACTTAACAAAGCATATTTTGGTTGAGTTTGAAACAATTAAGCCAAAGAACTGTGTAAAATATTTCACAAAAGCTCGCAATTACTTTAAACCTGTTGCTTTTGGAAAGTTTCTATCGCATTAGCCAAAAAACAAAGAGATGGTGGTATTGTTGCCAATTTTGATCGGATAAATCCCCCGTTGCGTCGGTCGTGTCAATTTCAGGAAAATTAATCGTTAAATTATTAGGAGTGTGTTAATAGTGCGTTCTTGTTGTTTCAATAAGATTACGTAGCGAAACTCCGTTGAATTATTAAATTCCATTAGGTGTTTGACTATCACACTACGATGTCATAGTGAAAACGTCCCTAGCGTTTCGCATTAAACCCCCATAAATATTTAAGAAAATCTCGAGATTTTAAACAAGACTTTCGCTAAGGGTATTACTTAATTTAGCGAGGAATATTGCGTCGTATTAGGTTTAATTGCCCGAGAGCTAAATGATAAATCATGGAGAAATGAAAATAGACGTCGAAAGATATAAAACCTTAATTATCTCGGATTGCTCCACTGATACGTTACAAAGCGGTTTCAATTTTCTCGTGGAGATCTTGTCTGCTTTAATAGAGATCAATTTATCAGCGATCGGAACGTCGGTTGTTAAAATTAGTTGTTGTGGGTTTATTGGACAGAGGAGCGTTTTTTACCTTGGGAAAATTGGAAGGCCCAAGGTGTAACAAGTGGCTTTTAAAGACACTGGAATTTCCCTCGAAAGACACCCACTTTAAACCCTCAAAAAACGAAAATAAAATAAACTCAATACGTGAGTCATAAATTCAGAAAACTGGTCATTAAATACATCAATTTTACAACCCTCCAGCCAAGCAAACCCAATAAAACCAGTGACGTACGCACGTCTTCACTCCGCACCTGAGTCGTTTAATTAAAATGACAGTTTAAATGATTACCGGTAATTTGAAAAATGCGCCGTTGGAGGAAACCGATGAAAAATTCATTACGGCTTATGAAATTTTTACCACACGTCGCCTGGGCGTGCTCAGGGAAGATACGGTCCTGTACGGGCGATTGGAATTATTGATGTTGGCAAAAGAGATAGAATTTAACATTCTAATCACCGAAACGTTGGGACTGTGAACGTGTGCGAACACGTTCTCTTATGGTTATTTTTATAGCATGCGTTCTATTGTTTTCATTCGAATAAAAATCAATTTTACATTTAAGGGGGAGCGGGAAATGGAGTCGTTTGTTTTCATATGGGGTTGGGCGAGGGCGACAAATGGCTGAATCAATTCTGTTATAACCAGAGCCAAGTCTATTCAGAGAAGTTGAGGAACTGACCCGGCGCATCCACCATTTTTGTTTCTTTGTGTACCTTGACTTCCAGCTGCAGCAACTTTCAGAAGTCTTCAAGATTTTTTAGTTATGTTCAAAAAATTGTTTAACTTTTGTAGAATTCATCAAGTTTCTTAAATATTACATAAAATTTTTAAGAACTCTTAAAATAGTCTTTTTAAATTCAAATTTCATGCATATCAAATCTCAGTTTTGCAAGATTTTCAAGTTTGCAATTTCATAAATTTACTCAAGTTTAAAGTTTGGTGTTTTTAATTATTTAGAGTTTCGAATTCTCAGGTTTTCTTGGTTTTCCAAGTCACGCTTTTACTCTCATTGTCACTTTTTTCAAACTTGTAATTTCTCAGATTTCTTTAGATTTAAATTTTCTCAGAGTTTAAGAATGGCTTCAGTTTTCAAACTCCTAAATTCTTAAACTTTTAGAGTTTCAATTTCTTAGGTTTATCGTCTCTGAAAGTACTAGGTGTTTAATATTTCATTTGTTCGGTTCTAGGCTCCTCCAAATCCGAAATTCGTATCTTTTAGGACTTAGTTCTTATGTTTTTGAAATCTCAAGTTTAAAGATTTTTAAATTCAAATAAGGTTTGATTCTCTACTTTTTAGATCTTAGGCGATTTTCTCAAGTCTAACGTTTTTTTGGTTTTTTCAACTGTTTAGGGTCTTAATTTCTTAGGTTTTTAGGTTTTTTAACTCTGAAAGTTCCACACTTTTAAGATTCATCTGTTTTCTTCTTCCAATTTCCGTTTCAGGTTTTTACGTTATTTATTACATTTTCAGGTTTTTAGGCTTGCAGTTGCTCAGATTTTTACAAGTTTTAAGTTTCAATCGCTCTTGGGTCTTAAGGTTTGTATATTATCACTTTTTCGGGTCGCCCTATTTATTTAAAGTTCAATTTTAGTGTCTTTAGACTCTCTCTGGTTTATAGGTTTAATTCTTTGGATTTTCAGATTTCTAATTTTTTGCATTTTGTTGAAAGTTGAAGGTTTGGTTATCTTTTTAGTTTTTTTTTTTCAATTTTTAAGATCTTGATTCTTCAAGTTTTTTGACTTAGAAAATTTCACGCTTTTAATGTTCAACTTTCTTCTTTTTGAAGTGTTAGCTGTAGGTTTCTTCGTTTAGAAAATATTACATTCTTAGATTTTCATGCGTGCAAAAGCTCAGATTTTCTTAGGTTTTAGGTTTCAATCGCTTTCGGATCTTAAAATTCGTATATTCTTTATATTTTAAGTTACCTTTTTATATTTTTAGGTTTCAAGGTTTCTAATTAACAAACTTTTGTTTTGAAATTCGTAGATTCTCATATTTTTAAAGTTCCAATTTTTAAGGTTTTGCTGTTTCTAAAAGTTTTACATATTTAATACACCTAATTTTTATTGTTTTATGATCTTTAGAATTAAAAATTCGTATCTTTAAGTGTTCAAGTTTTATGTACTTGGAATCTCAGGTTTGAATGTTTGTAGATTCACATAAGATTTAATTCTCTAATTTTTAAACTTGCGATTTTTCGGATTTTGTCAGGTTTAAAATTTGGTAACTTTTTTGTTTTTTTAAACTTTTTAGGGTTTTGGTACTTTAGATTCTCGGTTTCCAGGTTTGTAGCTGCTCAGATTTCCACACCTTTTAAGTATTAATCGCTTTCGAGTGTTAAATTTTGTAAATTTTCACTCTTTTAAGCCTTCTTTTTATTTTTTATATATTTTAGGTATGCAGCAATTCCATATGTCACGGGTGTGACAAAATGACGATATTTTTTTAATTTATTTACGACTAAGAGCTTTTTCAAGCAGAAGTACACTGTTATCAGGTAGGTTAAAGTGCTGAAAATTATCCAAATAAAATTTATTAAGTTACGATTGCAGATAATAGAGCAGGAAATTAATTTGTGGTGTCACGGGTGTGACGCGTACAAAACTAAATTTATTGTTTTTAATAATAAAAGTCAGATTCCTTTTCCTTTAGTACACAAATATATGAACTATAGGCACACATTTTAAGCCTCTTTGCAATTAGAATAACCAATTCAATTGTGCACTGTATTTTTTAGAAAACTGTAACGGGTGTGACATACATTTGTAACGGGCGTGACAAAGCAAAACTTGTTAAATAAACGTTGCTAAAAAATGAAAATAATGTAGCAGAAAGACTAATTTTATTAATGCTTGTAACATTTTGAACAAAGTAAGTTAGATTTTACACAGGCGAAGGCGCCCCCAGTTTCGGTTTCACAAATTGGTCGAGTGTACTTATATCCGCTAGACATACCTACATCCACCGTAAACTTACTTCTTTATTTGGACAAAATATGAGATATTGTTAGATATTTGGTATTGATTGCTTAAACATTTTTACTTAGTTGATTCAGATATTTTGACTTTATATTCACCAGTATACAAAATATTTATATTATTAATTGATTTTTTGCTTTCAAGAAGAAATCCTTAGCAGAATTGTTGATTACCTTTCTGTGAACGATACGTTTATTTGTGCCTCCCATACCATCCAGAGTTTCTTTAACATGTGAGCATTTTAAGAGGAGTTGTTAAAACCAACTGTGTGTACATGTTTAAGCCTTAAATCATCAAATTTGGAAAGTCCGATCTAACAATTGTCACACCCGTGACATTTATTTTCAGTATTTCTCTAATATATTTTTTAACTTTAATTAGTGCAAAAACTGCATTATCAATTTGTTACTTTGTATACAAATTATCAATTTTTAACTCCACATATTTCAACCAGTTTTGTCAACTTTTGTTAAAATATTGTCACGGGTGTGACAAATTTTCTTAACAAAGTTTTAATTCAAAAACAAATTATGAAATTACTTTTTTATGTATTCAGTATCTGATGTGTTAAGTAAATAGTTCAAACTGATTTGTCCACTTATTTTAAATTCTTGAAAGTTATATTCTGAGTGAATAAAAAAATAAGTGAAGTTAAGCGAAAAATTTAATTAAAATAAATGAACGAAAGTGTAGTTAAAAGAAGGTGGTTATTTAAAGTATCAAGAAGCAAACAATTCAACCATTCATAGTTTTGGTTAATTTAAGATTGATATATTCAATTTTTAACAAAATTATGTTTCTGCAAGATGTTTTAGTTTTTAATGTGTCGGGTTCAGTTCGTGTGGAACTGCTGTATGCCATTAATTATTTAGGAGTATTAATTAAGCTTTTGTCGAGAATAATTCGAGAGCTTTTATGGATTTTCAAAAATAATCAACAGTCATCTTTTAAAATTTGTTATGATTCTTTAGAACTTTTTTTTAAACAATTAACACTAGTTAAGAGGCTTTATTTCGTTGATTTTTAAAGGATTTAATTTTTTTTATAATTTACAACTTTTCGGAATTTGTAGATTTTTTCTTTAACACTTTTCAAAACTTTTCTTCATGTTTATTCAAGCCTCTCGAAGATTTTTACGAATCTCCAGCGTTATCGACAACGACAACGACAACGTTTTCGAAAATTAGCATACCCCGCGTTGAGCGCCACCACCCATCTCATTGATTTCGATTTCGTGCCAGGAATTGTATCCGACGTTTAGTGCTGTAAATGCAATTTTCCCGTTCAAATATCTCTGTCAGACAATTAATTAATCTTAAGGTATTATCCTCGATAATAGTCCGACTTTATAATCTCTTGCAGACTGACTTGCAAATCTTATTCGATTTACTAATTCACTTAGCAATGAATATTCTAGTGGAACTAGTGAAATTATCCGAGCCAACTCGACTCTAGGGCGTACTTGTCATCAAATAAAAAACATATTTCTACAAGGAGCACTCTTAGTTCGTTAATAAGTAAACAGAAAGGTCCTCTTTTTACATGAAAGTTAACAGAATTGGTGCTTAAAGAAAGTTGAGCTAATTAGGTTCTTAATTCTAAGCTCGTGCTTTATTTTATTAACTCGAACGAATACTTCTAAGTGCATTAAATGATAAAGAGCCCGGCATAATCGCAAAAGAAGCGGATAAAAGATGTTTAATTAATGAGAAGATGAGGAAGAGATTGTCTTAATCTTACTACAAATAGTATTCTCTTTCGTTTCGTCTCGTGCATTGATCGAAGCGACATTTTTGAACGACTCGTTTCATTATTAATTCCAATCGAACCGATCCCGGACGTCGCAATATAAAACTCCAAAATGAAGCAAAAGAAAGATTTTTCCGGTTTCTATTTATAGCGGGTAAAAATCGCTCTATTATCGCTGTAACACCTGCAAAGATCGCTGTCGGATTTGAAATTCTATTCAGAGCTTACATCACGGAACAGCATTAAGCTTCCACCAGATCTTCCCATCATCATATAATTACATGTTGGTCGCCACTAAAACTGACTTAATATAATCCCGACGTTGATTCAGTGAGCTTTGCCGAAATTACTGTCCATCAAATTGGTTGGCTTCAATCGACCTATTTGATATTAATTGCGGGGTTTGGATTCGTGGCACGGAAATTTCAGAGGTTTCGATTACGTGAGCGGTCAAGCGGAATTTTGAGGGTGGCAAAACTGTAAAGAAGAGTTTTGATGGAGTGGCGCCCAACGCGGGGTTTTTATAGAGTGCGTGCCCCCGTTCCGTTTCAACGTGTAATTCAGGTCAAGTATAATTTACGTACCATGGAGAGACGAGGAATCGATAATTCTTAACAATTTATAATCTCGTCCATCAGTTTTTCCACATTTTCGTCTGTATTATGTTTAAAAAAGACAGATAGAAATCTTACCAACTTTTCCATTACCTCTCAATACAGTTTCCACCCCAACAAGGGTCTAAATCAGTTTATTAATTTCCTGCGCCCTCTCGATGTATATCATCCCGACTTTTATTTACCGTATTTACTTTTTTTTTCTCTCTTCATTTATTACCACGTCATAAAACGGATAAAATTAATTGGCTAATCAGGCAGCCTCTCTTCAACACGACGATTTATCACACTAATAGAGAGTCATTAAAGGGGGCAAAAAAGTCAAGAGATATCCGTTTGTCAAAGTCTGATTAAGAAGGAAACTCCGCTCGGTTTCGTGCATTAAAATTTAATTTGGGATTCACCACGTGGAGGTTAAAGTGACTAGGATCAGTTGGTAAACGTGCAAAATATGTCCGATCCAATTATAATTAAATTTGACCTCACTCACTCGAAATGCTACGTCAGTCTATTTAATCAGATTATGCAGAAGCGACCTAATTGAAAAGTCGAAAGTTCAAATTTCGACGATTGTGACTGAAATGTCTGCGTCGTGGGCGTTTATAGCGATGAATTGTGTTTCGTCCCGATTTTGCGGCACAAAAAGAAAGAATGTAACAACAATGAATATTAGAAATCCAGAAAAAAAAGAAGTCAAATACAAACACAAAAATAAAACAAAACAGTTTTCAACCTGAAAAAACAACTTAAAAATCAAATGTAAACCTGAAAGCGTGAGAATATAAGAATCTCAGAACCTAAAAGCAATCAAAACTGAAACCTTAAAAAATCTGAAAAATTGCATAAATAAAAATCTAAAACACCTGTAAATCTGAGACTTAAAGAGCACTAAACCTTAAAAAGTATGAGTTTTTAATTTTAAGGAATCTTAAAGCTTGAAAAGGTAAATATACAACACGGGAATTTCCGAGTTGAAAAACCCTATAACTCAAAATTCTAATAAAGTTTTTTAGGCAAAAACTTGTTTATTTGAAACCTAAAAAACATAAAAGTTTGCTAAGTACAGGCAATCCAACATACGTTTTTTATCTACTTATAGGAGAGAAATTTTATTTCACAGTTCGAAAGCAAAAAATAAAAGAATAGAGAGCATGCAGTACACAGAATTATACAAATGCACGCCATACATCAAAGCCTACATTTAAATCCTCTTCGAAAACCCTTGGAATATTTATAAAACCGAATCAATAAAATCGATAAACCCAATGAAAAGTAGAAAGCCCCCATCAAAGCCACTAAAAATATCCGCCACCTCTGAAAAACCCCGCAAATATCTTGATTAGATAAGCACAAAAGCTCCCTAAGAAACCGCGAATTCCTTAAGCTCTTTCACAGAGTCCGACAACCTAAAACAGGATTCCGCCTGAAATCCTGAAAAATGATTAAGCTTCCCGAAGCCGAGGTCGGCGCTCCTCCAGATATTAAAGCAACGTAGATAATACAAGGAGAACAAATATTGAACCAACAGTCCGTGGCTCACATATTGTCTAGATTATAGTAAACATTATCTAGATTCAGAATATATAGTCTGGCAACTTTTGAGGCGCCTCTAAGGTGTACTTTAATCCAAGTGTTTGTATGTAAAGCAAATTTCCGGACGATCCGACTCCATAAACATCCCGGAAACTCCAATTAAAATAATAATAAGGGCGTCGAGTTTTAATCAGAGGATTTCAATTAAAAGTAAGAAGTTAGCCAAGAGAAGAAAAAAAATGTAATAATTGTTTTGTTTGACGTGACTTGTGACGCTTTTGTCTCGGTTTAATTATTCAGGTGGCTCGGTTTGTTCTGTTTTGTCGTCAAAACAATAGACTTGGTAAGTGACTATACACAATTTCACTTAAAAAATGGTGGATGCGCCGGCTCAATTTTTCTATCTTACACCCCTGGAATGGCTAATTTAAACTTAATATTTGTACAACGTTGTTCCATTAGTTCGATTTTATTCATGCACGCTCGAACATGGACATTCAGAATTTAAAATTAGATTATTGACTGAATTTTATCAGGGCGAATCCAGAAAGGTTTTAGAGCCATAATAGCATGAGATTACTGGAGCCCACTTCTGGTTTTTTCCACTTTTGCACTTCCTGCGACGATGTTATTGAATCCACACAAAGCTCGAACTTCGCAATTAATATAGTCGGGTTAAGCTCAGCAGGAATAATATTGTATGCAACACACAGCGGGATCTTTAGGAACATTGTTACGAAACTTTGATTAAACTATCGTGGGAATTAATTGTACATGGAGAGGTTCTAGATGAAATGAAGGTTTTTCGTTTGTGTGATATAGTTTTCTAATTTGGTAACACTGACAAAAACAATCAAAAAATTACACTACTGTAGAGTATAAACAGTTGGATAAGTTTTATTGTCATTTTCCTGTAGAGAATTTAGACTTACAAAGAAGCAATTTTAGAAATCAGCAGAAATTGGAAGAGATAAGTTAGATATCTGTAGTGCATACATGTCAGTTTTGATTCTACGTAGCTCTACAAGCAACTGAGAAGAAAATTGGATTTTAGTAGTTAAGAAAAACAGTATTGTGTAACTCGCTCGATGAACGATCAGTTATAAAACCGCATTTTAATTTTGGCGTTACAAAAAAATCTCTGGAAAACTGAGATTTAGATACAATAAAGTTACTGTAGAAAGATGTAAAAAGAAAATCTCAAAAAAAAACATGGAAAGTCCTACACAAATTCTAGTAAACTTTACAGTGTTAAAATTTTTGTTTACAACTTCCTAAAATGAGAATTAGGCCAAATATCAAAAAATCCTATAAAGTTTCACAAATTTCTAGACAATCTTAAACAAACCAAAAAGTTTTATGCAGTGTTATATTCTCAATTTAGAACATGCCCAAGAATCCCAAAAAAATCAAAAAAATTTTGGGGAGTTCAAGAAAAAGATCAGAAATTTTAGACCATTATAAAATCCTTAAAACTCTGTCCTAGAAAATTCCTGGAAAATTCTAAATAATCTCATTATATCTCAATATTTTTACAGATAATTCAAAGCTTTTAAAAATGTCCTAACATATTTTAGACCTAGAACACCTCGCAAAATCCCAATAAATCCTAAAGCATTCTACTAAACAATGCTGAAGACTGCCCAGAAATTGTAAAGACTCTTTAAAAATGTCCGAGAATTCTAAACAATTCTAGAGAGAATTTAGAACATGCTTATAATAAAAAAAAACATTCAGAGAATTTTATTAAGCCCTAAAAATTTCTTTTCCAAACAAAAAATCTAGTCCTATAAAATCAGTGAAATCTCATTAATTAAGTTTCTACAAATTGCGTTGATTGTAAAATCCAGAAACCTTAAAGACTTAAAAAAAATTCAGGAAAATCTTAACAAAACCTAGAACATCATAAGAAGCCCAAGAAAAATTTGCCAAAATCTAAAAACCCTAAAAAACCTCATAAAACCGTAAAGAATTTTTAAATGTCTTCCTCAGCTTCCCAGAGAATTCAAAGCATCCTAGAAAATTTTAAACGTCAAACATCTAACAGAATCCTAATTTGTAAATTCCTTGAAACAACCTAAAACTCTTTAAGTATTTCCAAATGTCTTCATTAGCTCCCTGAGAATTCAAAGAAAACTTTAAAACGTTTTGAAGAGTTCTGGAAAATCTTACAAAAACTCTTAAACAATTTAAAGAATTCCATAAAATCTCAAAAATTTTCAGAGATTTAAAAACTTTCTAGAATATTCTAGATGTAGAACATCCTGCATGATTTTAATAAATTCCTGAAAATTCCACAAATTTCTGACATGCCCTGCAAATCTTCAGAAAATCCATAAACTTTCTAAAACTTCTAGGAAGCTCCACATTATTTTAAAGAAACTTAAAGAGACTTAAAAACTCTTAGAGCATCTTTAAGAACATCAAATAACATTCTTTCACAAACCTAGAAAACCTCATATAACCTTAAAACATTCAAAAGCCTCCCAGAGAGGATCTCAGAAATTTGTACCCTAATAGAATCCTAATATCAACCTGAAAACTGTGTTGGATCCTGAAGCAGCACATACATAAATACCCAAACATTATAATATTCTAGAAACGTTTCAGAAAATTCTGCAAAAGTTCGAGAACCTCATAAAACCTTAAAAGTTTTAGACCTAAAAGAGTCTTAAAGCAGCATTAAACAATTTGAAAAAAAAACTTGAAAATCATGACCTGTCTGATTTTTTTTTAAAACTCCCCGTAGTCCCCGGTTGGCTCAAACGCCCTTCGTAATAAAGCTCCCATTTCCATGCAAATAAAGCAATTAAATTGTTGACTATCAATAAATATGTTTATTGTTTCGATCCTGATTGTAGTCGTAAATAAAATGATATAGAGCAGGAATGAGCAAGTAGGTTTACGTTGTCATAAAATCACGGAATTTTGAGATTGATTGTGCTGACTACGACTTTACCGTCACAGCAAATGACTTTGTAGTGTTGCGATAGTTAAATACTCACTTCCCGAGCTGAGTACACAAATTACGAGGAAAACGCCGATTTTTTTCGCATCTCCAGGGATCCCCTCGTCTAAATTACCTCGAATTTTAGGTTCCATGTCCGTGTTTGTTTTTTCAGTATTTTAATTTTGTCAACAGAACTTAAATAAACACGCGCTAATTTTCCATTCGTTGTTTTTCACCTAATACAAACAACAATTGGCGGAACCTAAATTGCGCAATTAAAACGCAACGACAAGTTTTTGGTGGCGACATTCTAATTAGATCGATATCATGCGGGAATTGGTTTTCCAAGAGCACATTCCCGCCGGCTGATAAATTTCCGGAAATTCTCCTTCTTTTCCAGTTTATAGTATTGACCCGTTCCGGGCATTTCCCTGGTGGTGGCGGCGTGCGTAACACGTTTTCAATTTGGGGCTATTGTTGCTCTTTTCCGCTCGTTTTTCTCCGGTTTGTACCGGTCGAATCTTAAAATCACAATTTAGGTGCTTCGGGGGTTAGGGGTAAATTGCAGGAAAAATATTTTTGCAATTATTTCTTTAGGGCGATTCTAAATCTGACCACATTTCGCGAATTCGTGCACACAACAACTCGAAATTTTTTCTCCCTAAAACCATTTCCCATTCATCACCCACTTAATCACCCCCCTCCTATGGGAAATATCTCGCGTTAAAATAATGAACTTTTTCCTCCGATGGACTGTAAATGAATTTCAGGAAGTTATCAACCCCCCATTATGCATCCTTTTGTTCTGCTCGAGCACGTGTAATTACCTACCCCCAAAGGGGTGTAAAGTGCGCACCGCTATTAAACTGAATATTTACAAGGGGGTGGCAAATCAAAAATCGATAGCTACGACAGCAAAGTAGGTGAATGAAGTGTTCTGTATCCGATGCCCTCAAATTTAATAATTGAATAGAATTTGTGAGGGTGGGACTGTCGATACCTTTGGGAGATTCTATTTTTGGTGTTTGTTGTTTCGAGAAAAGTTGCTTGAGGATTTTATAAAATAAAGACGGAATTTGATTTTTGTGGATATAACTTGGATGGGGGCGGATGCTGCGAGGGTGCAATCACGAAAATTGACCTTTGAGATGATATCCGTTTTGCCAGAACATTGAGTTATTGACTGCGATGCGAGCGGACTTTGGGAAAGTAAACAATAAACTTGGAGAGAAACTGAAAAGATAGCCGGGATGGGAAATAGCAGTCTCTGAAAATGTCAAAGATCACTCGATCTATACGTTAATAATAACGCGATGGAAATAGCCACACGTTAATCCGATCCATTAATACCAAATTAGTTATTATTCCATCCATCACAGCATGAATTTAATCTAACTATTCGCCCAATTTCGACATTTCTTTTTCGAGATAATTTAATAGAGTACTTGCTGGTCTTTTTCGCATTTTTGATCCTCCATATTCCCAAAGTGGATATATAGTTACTCGAGCAAACACGAATTTGCCGTTCCCAAGAATATTCACAACTTGTCTGGATATGTAACTTGGCAGAAGCAGTTTTACAACCCTCGCTATTTTCCACCGAGTTTAAATGACGTCAGCGTTGTTCAACATTCATCGTAAATAAATTTCAAACTTAAACACCCTCTTGGCTGAAGAGAAATTTTTCTTAACTGAAACAAGTTAAATGAAACTGTTTGCTGTTAGTCTTAGGGCTAATTTACTTAATAAACATATTGGTGCTTGTTTACACTGCGTTTTACAAATATCATTTTAGATCGGAAGATTAAGCTAGAAGGCAATAAAATAAACACCCTCCAATTTTATGTTTTCCCTATTTTTTTAAATTATTTTTAACCTACAATATCCATAAGTCTGTCATCCAAGTTTCTTAAATTTACTCTTCATTCAAAATTCAAAAATTCATTTTTTTCAATTTTTGTTGTAAGTTTATTTTAGTGAAAAATTTTCCCAAAAATTTTTGGTGCTCTATATCTCCGAAACTACGACAGATAAAAGGATACGGTTTTCGTTTAATTCATGAAATAGAAACTTAAATAATATAAATCAATCGTTTAAAAATTCTACAACCTCAATTTTCTCCCATCTTTTGCGCCATCTAATCCCAAACATAAATCGCTTTTTTCTTAACTCCCTCGGCTAAAAATAGCAAAATAATTACCCCAGCATTTTCCCAATTACCTCGTTAATTACTCAACGCCGTCGTTTGCTAAACGAAGAATTTTATAATTTACCGAAGGAAACGTTTTCTCATTTTATTAAGGAACAGCAATCTCGAATGCGACTTAATTGAAAAAAACAATTTTGTTCGAGTTTTATTAAATTATTTTCTTCAAGTTTGGGAACAACCAACATCTAATCGAATTTTCCTGAGAAAATGACGGAAACAGCTTAAAATTTCAAATGCAGAATCACGAGCACGTGGTCCCAAAAACGAATTTTTCATTGGTCGCACGAGCCACGTGACCGGATAAGTAGTATTTTATTGGGTGATAGTTCCGTCACACTTATGAAACAGTTTCTAACAATGAATTATTAATTTCTGAGGTTTTTTTCTTCGAGTCCTGAGGGAATCAAAGACACTTGCAAGGGGACTTATCGGGACGCTGAGGTCGTTATCACGTTGTGTGGGATCTTGTTGCAAAGTTTCGGAAAACAAAATTCTACACCTGTATGTGAAAAATTCACTCGACACTTCATTACTTGTTATATTTTCGTTTCAGTTTCGATGAGAAGAAAACGCGACTTTTCCTCCCTCTCAAGATAAAGAATGTTTGAGGTCACATAAACATCCAACCCCAATGTCCTACCAGAAATATTTGGAATTTTTCTCCTCTACACAATTCCGTCCTGAATATGTGAACGGAATATGAAGCGATAACAGCGATTCAACGAAAATATGCGGGGATTTCGTTTAGTTTTCTCGGATCGTGCAAGGAAAATAAAAGAAACTCAAATAAAAGAACCACTCTACGTTAATTAACGTGTAAATTCACGTTACGTTACGGCGACGAGAGCAGACGCGTCGTGTTATTGATCTGAGGCCTGAAAAATCTTCATAACCTAGTTCCTGCAAAAAGTACTGACTTGACACTCGTTTACAATGAAAATGCGATTTTGGTGATATTTACATAAGGGGAGTGGTCGCTATTACATGCGATGTGTAAAGGGATATTAAAACAGCGCCCTCTGGAGAGGAGACGACTTTAAAAAATTGATTAGGGTGCGAGGGGCGGCGCATATGGACTTGGCCTTCCTACGAAGGGCTGCGGTTGTCGAACTTGCTAACTTACGGTAGGAATTCTTTGCCGGCGAGAGGTCCACTTACCTGAAATTAAAAAAACATTTATAGTATAAAAGATGGTGGAGGCGCCGGGACAATTTTTCAATATTTTGTTCTCAAGGCTTCTGATTCTTTGTTTTAAATAAATAAATAATCTAACTAAGCAATTAATTAAAACATCAACCTACACAATTTTAGTTTAGCTTAATTTAATTTAAAATTCTCATAAATTTGTTCAGAAAAACTGCTCATTTAGCCTAATTAGTCAAAAGTAAAACAATTTAATCCATTTATTCAATTAGATCTACTTTAGTCAATTCTAGAGTAACTTTTATATAAAAATTTTAGCATATCTGATTTACTTCTACAATTTATTATATTGATTTAATCGATGCAAATTTCGTCTAAATTAGTTCTAATTTAGCCTCGAATTTAGTCGCATTAAACCAAATTTAACCAAATTAGATAATTGTAGTCCTCTTTACCAGTCTTACTTAAATAAATTTAGTTAAACTCGTCAAGTAATTTGAGTTACTGTAGTCCTGTTTGGTCAACTAATCAAGTCAAACACGAATTTTAGTTAAATTTAATCGAATTCAGTAAAATCTGATCCACTTTTAAGGATTGCAAAAAATCCCCCTCGCAGTTCTCTCCTTGTCCGTTTCTTTCGGTTTTTTAGTACTTGTCGTAAATCAAGATTTTAATCTTATTATGTAAACCAATGCGGTTCCCGGCATAAAACTGCTTACTCTGTTAACAATCACGTGCACACGGATATTCCAAACTTTGTGGATTTGCCCGAGCAGGAGAACAGTTAAGAAAGACAAATTGGTTTTTCGATGAAACGGAGAAGATCTAACGATACAACTATATCGATACGCCTTGTGATTTACATGTGTAATTAATTTGTTGAGAAGATCGTATTTTACGACGTCGTAAAAAATAATAAGCTGTTGGAACGAGAATAAAAAGAAAGTTCCTTTGAAACTGTGGATAAAAAGAAGATTTTGTTTTACATCATTTCCATTTCCAATGAGACTTTGTCTTATTTTAGTACGGCATAATTTAATATCTATTCAGTGCAATTCAAAAGCGTCTGGAGTGTTTTAAATCTAATAAGATTCTAAAGAATCTTCCTTTGAGAGTAAGGAGAAGAGAACTATTTTTCGTGTTAATTAAATTTTTCTTTGCAAATTAATTTAGTTCGCTGCGGCGCAATTTTTGATAGTTGAGATTACGACATATTCATGCCTTGGGAATAAGTCCGTTTTACGCTCTTTGTCATAAACCAACAATTGTTGAGAATTTATCACGCCGAGCAAGCTTTACATAAATTACTGACGTAGTTAATAGTGTAGAGCGAAATTCTCCAGCCACGAATAGCTAGAGATGCGATAACTAAACGAGAAAATCCGAAATACGAGAAATAAAACAGCCGATGACACCGACGAAATTACGTCCCCAGAAACCATAAACATGTCAATGCAAAGTGAAAAACTCAATTTTAACTTTTCAATATACACCAGACATCGTATTCTCAATGGTGGCAATAAAGCAAAACCGTGTTAACTCAATGTTTCGACAACGTTGCAAGTTATTGCATTTTCTAGCTAAGTGAAACTCGATATTTCCACGTTAATGGCTGGAATTGTAGGTGGCGATTGTGGGCTGCTTGGCCTTTGGAAAGAAAATGTTGAAATTCAATTATTCAGTACAAGTTTTTTTCCTATCAATTGGTCAGAGACATGCACTCAATATAACTTGAATTCCGAACTACATCAAAGCAAAAAGTAAATTCAACTAATTGACGAAACTAGGTCACCATAGATTTGCTAAATCCAACTAAATTTAATTGCGTGTAATTAAATTAAACGAGCGGTATCGGAGAAAATTAGACTTTATTCCAGTAAGCCTAAATTATCTTAATTTTGGCTAAATTCAAACAAATTTCTTTTACTTTCAAATAAGTTTTATCATTTTAGATTAAATTTAGATAAATGGAACTCAACTAGTTCAAATGGACCAAATTGAAAGTCTCTTTGGTTAAATTTATCTACGGCGGAGTAGACAGTTGGAACTAGACCATTGTGTCTGGGCATAAATTGAAATAAATTGAACATTATATTTGCTTAATTTAGACTGATTGTTATTGGATCTAAACAAAATTAAACTAACTTAAATTAAATTTAATTAGACTAGAGAGAGAAAAGTTATTAGGTATTTTCCGAGTAAAAAGAACTCCAATTAATAGTAGAAATTATTTTAATTCAATTTAGATCATATGTACTCTCCAGTTTTGCAACTGTTTCAAATAAATCCACCCAAGTATACGTTAAATTTAATCGAATTTGTTTGGTTCAATTAACATGTTATTTATTCAAATTTAGCCTTCGCATTGAACCAAATTTAGTCGAATTAATTAATTATTGTTTACTTTACTTTAAATTATTTTTAAATAATTTACATTAAATTAATTTTAAATAATTTACATTAAATTAATTTTAAATAAATTCAACTAATATTGATCTAAACTTGTCTGGTATGCATAAATTTAATGCAATTTAGGTCATATCTACTTCAGATTCTTCAACTGATCTAGTCACACTGATTCAATAATTCCACACAAATTTTCGTTAAATTGAATCAAATTTGGTTAGTTCAATTAGCACTCTATTAATTCAAGTTTTAGTCAAATTTAGCCTTTGAATTTAGTCGCTATTAACGAAATTTAGTCAAATTAGTTCATTTTAGTCCATTTTAGCTGTCGCGTCTAAGTAAATTTAACTCCAATTAATCTAAATTTGCCTAGTTTGAATAAATTTAATCCAATTTAAGTCATATGTACTCCAGTTTCTTCAACTGTTTCAAATAAATCCACACAAGTTTAAGTTAAATTTAATCGAATTTGTTTAGTTTAATTAGCAAGTTATTTATTCAAATTTAGCCTGAATTCAGTCGAATTGAACCAAATTTAGTCAGATTAGTTAATTATAGTCTACATTACCTGTCTTGCCTAAATAAATTTAACTGAAATTGATCTAAACTCACGTAGTATGATTAAATCTACGCGAGTTTTTGTTAAATTTAATCAAATTTGGTTAGTTAAATTAGCCTGCTATTTATTCAAATTTTAGTCACTATTTACTCGAATTTAGTTGCATTGAACCAAATTTGGCCAAATTAGTTAATTTTAGTAAATGAAGTAAAAAAAAGAAAATTTATTTCTCCAAGAACAGAGAAAGTTTCTTTTTCGTAAAATTCTGCATTAATTGAGTACCTAATTCGCCCCTACTAATTTAGTCCGACTAGAACTTAATCCTAGTTAAACTGAATTGGACCAAACTAGATCCAAAATATTTTAAATTTGTCTAAAATCGCAGCAAAGTGAATGAAATTGGCTTAAATAAAGCCAACTTTGATCACACCGAAAACAAATTCGCTACTTTCCCCCGCATAAATCGTGGAAATTCGCGGCGTTTTCCTTTTTCCAAAGTCGATATATTTAACCCCGAAATCCCTTGTTTGCGAAAATTAGATAACCAAAAAGAGCTCAAACCCATAACACCCATTTATATTCGAACATCCTGAACACATCTCTCCGCTCCACAAAGAAGAGCATTTTCCTCACCCCTCTATTCAATATTCACGTCGAGAGCTAAAATGAGAATGCTGAAGTGGCACAATGTGAGAAATTCCCACATACTTAAAGTAGAAACTTGACACTCGGTCGCCAATTTTCACAAATGATATCAATAAAAATTTGTGGTCGTACAATTTCGGTTTAATGAAGTATCATTTTTCCGACGTTTCGAACGGACTGACTGTGTTCGCTTTCAAACGATAGGGGAAATTTCGGAGAAGAAACACTCTCAAAGTTGGTAACTAACTTCCTTTATTAAATAAACTTTTTAAAGTAAAAGAGAGAAGTAGTTGGAAGTTTGTCGAAATAAATGTGATCACAAGTTTTTCAGAGTCTCCTCGTCGCAGCCAAATTCAACAAACGGTAAATTTCCCCGAAAATAAACCGTTACCGGGAACGTTTCCTCGTTCTCTTGTTATTATTTATTTATGTATCAATATCTGTCCGTTCTCATTGTTTTTTACGTCTTGAAGACGCTTGAAAAATGCAACGACTTGAGCCTTTTAACGAGCTCTTTTCGAACAACGAGGCTTGTTTTCAATATCGCCAGATTTGGTACTCTCGGAATAATACATAAGTTGCCCATTACGAATAAATTTCAATTTAATTTCCCCAACGAAACTGTCTTTTCCGAACGTCTGTCATCATCAACGATTCCATTACTTCGTCATGAATTGGAAGCTGACAAATCCGGAACTCAGCAAGTTGAAGCAAGTTATTGGAACAATTAGACTGATGGCTTTGCGTCCCTTAAATCACGTCTGGGAAATGGACGATTGGAGAAGGATGATTACAGGGATTCCACTTTACGGTTGTGGTCGGGAACTTGAGTTAGCACCGGCATAAAAAGACTTCCTTAATGAAAAATCAAAGCCACACAGGCTTGGAATTTTTTCACGTGTTGGTAGGACTGGCGCAGACAAATTAGCGCGTGATATCTCCATAATTCATTTGTCAAACAATTCGAGTTGACATTTCAAATTTCCAGAGTCCATTTTAGATAATTTCGCGCAGCTATCGACTGTTTCCCCCAAAATTAATCATGTAAATTACGGGGCACGAACTGACTTTTATCGCGTTTTTGATCAGAACTAGAATTCTTGGAGCGTCATTTAGTTGGAGCTTATCTGTCTCGAATGACATTTACCGGGGCTCTGAAAGTTTCATCAGCTGTGTCCTTCAGAGAATTCGTTATCAGACTTTACTATATACGACGCCGACGTTCTCAATTATTAACGGAGATTATTTTTAGGTCGGCATTAAGCTGTCATAAATAAAACGGTTTCTTATAAATTAATAAGTTAATAACTCAGTTCAATAAATGTCTAGTCTTGGTAAGTCCCAAAAATAAAAATTCCTAAAACTCCTCTCTTTTGATCTAAAATTTTGATATTTAGCAGAGTAAGAGGAAAATTTCTCATTCTTTCTGTCAAAACCAACCAAAGTATAGAATTTGACCAAAAATAGAGAAAAATATTTAATCCTAGGAAAATAAAAATTTCTGAAAATTCTAATTGTTGTTGGTTCTGAAAAAGCAAAATTTTTCATCTCTAAAGCATTTGTCTTCAAATTTTGTTCTGTTACTGTAAAAACAACCAAAATTACAGCATTTAATCGAAAATCTTAGTCAATCTTAAAACAAAAAAACCTTTTTTTTTCAAAATTTTGTACTAACAAAACTACGAAATTTAATCGAAAGTATTAGAAATTTCCATCGAATGATAAAGAAGATGTCAGATCAGAATTCAGAATAAAGACCCGATTTCACTATAGAGAAACCTCCCACTTCAGCACAAAACCTTGTTAAACGCGAGTTAAAAATAAACTATTCCCGGCGCATCCACCATTTCGATTTCCGTCGTGAAAAGCTCCAAGTTTCCATCACAGAATCGAACTTGACTCTTCAAATCCCTCGCCATAAAAAGACGGAAAGCTCCTAAGTCAATGCGACGCTAATTACCAGAGGTAATGTACCTAAATCGCCGCTCCTCCGCATATTTCAAGCGAAAGTCTCAAGCGTATCGTCGAACGAATGGAGAAACAACACGTTTTACTTATCGTAGTAGCAAAGTTTTGAGACTATGAATAGGAAGTGCGTGTATAATTACGGCAATTTTCTTTTCAGGCTTAATTAAATTAAGGAAGTGTCTTTGTCGGTGCGATTCATGAATTTGTTACGGAGACGGAAAAAGTCGGAGATTACGTTGGGAGGTAAATTCGCATTTTGCCAGAGTAGGTACTTGAAAAGCTTAAATAGAGGATTACGAGTCTATATATTTTTGGTGATGGAGAAATTGTTTGGAATTTACTCTCGAAATGATCATTGAAAGAGAGGATTTAACTGAGTGGGTTTGTATAGCAATCAAATGTTTTTCAGGGAATTCTATTTTTATTGTTACCGATTTTTGCTCACAAAAGGCTGTTTTGAAATGAATCCTTCAAAGTGTGTTTAAATTCAGGACTATTTATTAAAATTAATTCGGTCAAAATCATAATAACTTATTTAATTACCCGGCGCATCCACCAATTTTGTTAAATCAAAAATTTGATTTTTAGATCCTATATTTAATACTAAAAGCACAAATTTAAAGAACGTAAAGAGCTTAAACACCCGGCAAATTTAACTTCTCCAGAGAATTGAAAATCTTTAATGTAAAATCTGAAAAGTGCTTTCAATGCAGATATAAGAGTAAAGTTAAAAACCGACGCCGAACAATAACTGTTGTCAAGAAAAAATTAGAACCGAAAAAGAATTGCCCAATTAGATTAATCCAGGAGAGCCAACATCAAGCTTTCCACAATAGAAGAAAATCACATAAATATGCCGCAAGCACAAAGGGATGTGCGCACTGTCTTTGTAGCGACAGTTTTGTCCTCTTGACTTAAAAACCCAGATAAAAGAAATCTATTCTTTGAGGTTTTTAAAGACACAATGAAGATGGTGATGACGCAGCAACGGAATTACAACGCAATACACGGGATTTCCTTGTCACAAGTTATTACAGTACGACCTCGATTATCCCGACTGAGCGTTAATAGAAATTATTTATTATCCAACAAGTTATAATAATGTGACATTTTACTTGACAGTTTTAAACGAGAAAAGTTGGCTCTAATTTACCCTTTGCTAACAACGCAAATAGCCACCTATGACAATTGTTGACATTGTCAAATTTCTTTTCGCATCTGTCAACATGATTCTTGGGTGAAAATTGCGACATATTGGATAAACCGTTGTATTTCATTAGATATAACCTAATTGTTATGTTAACTATAGCTTTCGTAAAATGAAAATTTCTAAAACATCGCTCTTTTATCTAAAATTTTAAAATTTAGCAAAGTAAAAGAACAGATCAAAGGCATTAGTTTCTCAAAATTTCGTTTTGTTACTGTCAGAACTAAAAAAAATACAGACTTTAAACAAATGTGTTGACGATTTTTGGCTAGTCCCAAAAATTAAACTTTTTAAAACTTTTGCTGTTTGATCTAAAATTTTGCAACTTTGCACCCTTCATAAGCATCTCCAAGACAATATTTCATCTTTTTATTTTTCTTCTGCAAAACTGGCCACGTTACAGAATTTTATCAAAATAATTTATGGGAAATTTTTAGTCAGTTCTAAAAGTAAAAATTTCTAAAATTTTTTGTTCTAAAATTAGAATTATTAACCAGCTCAAAAGCAAAAACAACTTTTATTGCGCTGTTAAAACTTAGCAAATTACAAAACTTAATCAAGAATATAGCAAAATGTTTGTTCGCAAAAAAATCGCATATTTAAATCAAAAGTATTGTCGATTTTTAATGAGGTTGAAAAAAAAATTCTAAGACTCCTTTTTTTGATCTAAAATTTTAAATTTAGCAGAGTAAAAATACAATTCAAAGTTTCATTATAGATCTGTTAAAACTTAAAAAAAAAACAGAATTTAATCGAAAATGTTGGCGATTGTTGGTGTGTCCCAAATGCAAATTTCTAAATCTTCTATCTTGAAAATTTTGCGAGTAAAAAAACAGCTCAAAAAATTGTGTCTAAAAATTTTATTCTGTTACTGTCTAAAATAGAAAAATTTATCGGAAATTATTACATATTAGCAAACTTTAGACAATCCCAAAAATAAGAATTTCTAAACTTCCTATCTTTTGATCTAAAATTTTGTGACTTCCCAGACTTAATAAGCAACTAAAAAAAAATATTGTTTTCAAATTTTATTCTTCTGCTGTCAAAACTGACCAAACTACAGAATTTTTGGTCAGTTCTAAAAATAAAAATTTCTAAAACAATTTGACCTAAAATTTTGAAAATTGCAAGAATAAATAACTAACTCTAAAAAAATATTGTCTCCAAATTCTATAGCTTTGCAGTCAAAGCTTATAAACCTTAATCAAGAATGAAAAAAAATATTTCTCGATCCAAAATTAAAAATTTCTAATGTTTTTCTCATTTGATCTAAAATTTTAAAATTAAAGAGGGTAAAAGAAACAAATCTAAAGTAATAGTGTTCTAAAATTTCATTTTGTAACTATCTAAAATAAAAAATTACAAAATTGAATCGAAAATATTGGCGATTTTTAATGAATTAAAAAATAATAATTCTAAAACTCCTTTTTTTGATGTAAAATTTTGAAATTTAGCAGAGTAAAAAAGAAACTCAAAGACAATAGGGTCTCAAAATTTCATTACAGCATTGTTAAAACTAAAAAATTCAGAATGTAATCGAAAATATTGGCAATTTTTTTAAGTCCTAAAAATAAAAATTTCCAAAACTTTTCTCTTTTAATCTAAAATTTCAAAATCTAGCAGAGTAAAAGAGCAGCTCCAAAAACATACTGTCTTAAAGTTTCTTGCTCTTACTGCTAAAACCAACCAAATTACAGAATTTGACCTAAAATAGATAATATTTATCCATACAAAGTCAAAAATTTTTGGAATTTCTAATTATCGTTTTTTTATCGTTTTCAATTACAAAACTTTTCTCTTTTATTCTAAATTTTCAAAATTTGTCATAGTAAAAGTGTACTTCAAAGGCCATAGTGTCTAAAAATTGCATTCTGTTACTGTCTAAAACAAAATACAAAAATATTGACAATTATTTATGAGTTCCAAAATAAAAGTTGGTAAAACTTGTCTTTCGATCTAAAATTTTGCAACCAGAATCTTTAACGCATTATTACCTTCAAATTTTATTTTTTACATTTTCTCTACTTTTTCACTACTCTTTCAATTTGTGATTTCTAAATAATCTTATTTTTTTTCCTATCTTGTTTTGCTGTCATAAATTCAGTTGAATTTGTCATTGAAGATACACTTATTTTGTAAAAAAAACTAAAATTGTAAATACGTAAAACAAAATAAAACATTTAGAAAAAATTACATACATATTTGCAATAAGATAATATATGACCGCAAGAGCGTTTTCGAAGTCCTACTGTATCAAAAAATTCCAGTTAGTTTCGGATATAGTTAACCCAATAAATAACGGGCGTGTTACCTAATCCCGTCGTCCTTTTACCGATAGAACAACGTTATCGGATATCTCGTTTCACCTCCTTTTACAAATGCGAGGCATTCATGCAAAATTCAACAAGTTCGTTCTTCTGATTTAGCGGAAAAGTGGAAATAAAGACTCTCATAAATTTATCTAATTCCACTTTTTATAGTAATAGGGTTTAATTTTGGAGCGTATGTTCCAGGAAATGTGTACCTTTTCCCTGCTTGCACTGCGATATTCTTGGCATGGTAACAGGAAGTCGAGAACATCAATCTCTGTCGAGGTACGTTCTAAGCTGATTTTTACTCGCTTCAACTTTGTTGGCGGTTATTTTTCTCTATTAGATGCGGATTGAATGATGGACGCTCAAAATAAAAGTTCAACAAAGAACGAAATGTATTTAAATTTAATTATCAATTTGTATACACAGGAAATTTACTTGTCGGCGTTATATCATGTAGGATGACAACGCCGCCACGTTCATGAATTGCAAATAGTAGAAAAATGAGCTGAAAACATAATTGAAATGGAAATTTAATTAAGGTATTAAGTGTGGCGCTCACAATTAGACACCCTGTAGATACAAAATCGAAAGCTCGCTCCTCCACCACAGGAGCTTAAATTCGTTCTTTTGATATAGTTTTTCCTCGGTTTTCTTTGTGCCCCGGATTACATATAATATGTAAATTTACATTTAGGTTCTGGGGAAGATGACACAAACAGTCTCAGACGGTGATAGAATTCGAACCTGTGCTTTATTGACATAGCTTTCAGTGCATCAGCTTTCGTCTCTTGCGCCATTAAGCCGCTGCTTCCGAACAATTTATGCGATGCGACGGAGCAATTTGCATTACCTTAACTATACTCGTTGAGTTCGTACTTTTACTGGTACCTGTCGTTATGATAACGGTAACGAGAAGCACGTAATACTCTTTTAGAATATAAAAATGAACAAAATGAGAGAGTGAGCTTTTACGGGAGTTCGATGTGGAGAGTTTGCCAACTTTCAAACCTCCAATGTAATTACAGATGTCCAACTATTTCTAACATACAGGGGCAAGTCTGACTATTGAAAGAAAAATTACGGCAAAGTTAAAGCTACACTCGGCGAGGAAAAGCGAAGCTTCCGACCACAGGAAGAACCGTTCGTTTGCGATTAGAACAGCTAACTAATTATAGTTAACGATATTTTATTCTAGGTTTACTAAAATAATAGTTACGTGATAGTTAACGAAGAAAAATATACTTAAAAATATGCTACAATTTTTAGAACTATTATTTTATATCCTCTTAACTATCATATTGTACTTAAAACAGTTAAGTTATAGTTACACAGCACACTATTTTAATGCAAACACTATATAGGAAGTCAAAACTTGCACTAACTATAAAAAAATAGTTAAGTGTTTGAAAAAAACAAAGTAGGCTGAGAATGATAGTTATTAGTTAATAGAGCCGCGGATTGGTTGGCGCAAATCCGCCGCCTTGGCACAATGCATGCCCTGAATTAGCGACACAATAATGCAGAAATCAGTACACAATCACTTTTCACCCCACTTTTGCACAACATCTGTATTGTTCCTTCCACTCCAACCCTTCCATTTTATTGGTTGTTAATTCTCTCTCAATTCTCTGTGCAACATGCGGATAATAACCGATTTATTCAGCATATAAAAACCGACAATGTAAAACTGTTAGTAACACGTGATAATGTACTAGGGATACAAAAGCTGTGCCCCGGGATCCATTGTTTCCTCCATCCGAACCAACTTGACGTGTTTGCGCTCATTTTAATCATTTGTTTTAATTACGGTGTGTTGCCAACTTTTAACAGTGTTTTTATTTGTTTAATGGTGGCGACAAAGCGTGGTACGTTGACCGTTGTTAAATTTTAATAGGACTAGTGAGGAAAATGGAAAGTCAACTTTTCTAATTTTCTACGAATTACTAACGCATTTGTCTCAATTATCTCGCGCAAATAACGGAAAACAGAGTAGTCCGAACACAAAACAAGGATTAGCATAGACTTAACATAGCTCAACACTGTCATCTGTGAACGAATAACTAATAACAAATTACTGGTGAGATTATAACGGTTGCTTACGTTTAATACCGGGAAATATATGGAAAACGGTGATCAACGGCCCGATTTACAACCGCAAAAAACGGGCTAAATCAGCCTTACCAGCTAGGGAGGCTCCCAGAAGTGCTTACCTGAAACAAAAGAAAAAATTAGTGACCATATCACTCAGTAGGCTTTGGACATGATACAAAATTAGTGTAGTAATGAACAGGAGAAATAGTTAAAAAAAAGTTAATAGTTTTGTAATTATTAAGACATAAGCTTTCCTCCTAAAACTAGAAATTTGAAATGTCAAACAGCCGCGTCTGCATTTGACATAATGAAAAATTCCCCGAAACTTCTTTTCCTCGAAATATCTTTGACCGAGCCAATTACCAACTTATTCGATCCCACATAAAATTTTATATTCCATTAATTAAGTCCCTCGCAGGCATTCCCCCTGCTCCCACGCTAATTACCATCCGCATCTTGTCTGTTGCAGTCAAAAAAAATTCCCTAAATAAAAGCGATCCAAGGATGAGAATCACTCTAACTAAATCGATCCCTGATGAATTCAACTTAATTAGCGAAACTAGGGATTTAACAAATCGTGGAAGTTAAGATAATTTGTAACCACGCGAACTACAACTTAGAAGGAAAATGATGCGACAATAAAATTATTTTAACGTGGACATTTTTCTTTACTTTATTATTATCTGGGACGATCGATCGTGCGGCGGCTGGGAGCTGCAGAATTTGGCAAAGTTTGCTAAAGGGGAGGCGACGGCGGCGAGCCTACATTTTGATAATTTCTTGGGGGTGATTTTATTAGATATAATTAATTTGAACCGATGATTGTTTGTTGAAATATTGACTTGTTTTGGTTAGCTATGACAACGAGAATCGATCGAAATTAAAATTAGCCGTAAATTATTTAGAGTTCGTGATATTTTATTGGCTGGTTATGCACGTGCGATAATCTAGGGTTTTATTTTTTGTTTAAAAAAATCGTATCGGGCTGCATTGTCCATGTCGATAAATATTTACTCTAGCGCACGAAATAACTGCATTATTGTATTTCGTTTCCGGGGTTACAAATCGGAAAAATTAATTTATGAACATTATAAACTAGAATCGGGAAAAATTTGTGGCTACAATCGCCTGTGGAAAATTAAATTAGATGGATTGGCGTGGTGTCGAGCTTCAATTTCTTATTGGTAGCTTCGTGACAGATTTGTTATATCAAACGTTGAAAAAAATTGCAATGCCTGCTGGATACTTTTACACAATCCACCCACATATTGATCATTCGCTTAAAGCAATCTACCAACTCACCAGAACCAAAATATGAAATGTAAACCTAACAGAAATAAAAAATGCAGAAAATTTCCAGTTTAATACACTCCAAAGCGAATGAAGTACCCATTAGCAGATTAAAAAATATGTTATTACGTATAACTGAGCGAATTCAGAATTTTATTACTGAAGGAAAATGTACTTTAATTAGACAGAGCTTGAATGGGGATTTTTCTTTTACCGAAATTTTCACCGCTGTGTTTATTTCAAGCAGTTCATTAAATTGAGTTATGAATTGGCCGCAGCAACTCATAGCGGATGTCTTAGATTAACCCAAATCAACGCTTAATTTAGGCAATTGTTTTTATCATCGACGTACGTTTGGCTACCTCTGCCTACTCTAATGAGCGATTTTTGTGGCTGTGGGAATCAATAAAAACCCACCAAACTTGAAGCTACTTTTGGTCGTAAATAAATTTTTCATGCTCACTTCCCATAAAATGTCAAAGAAGTCTTACATGTTGAATAGACGAAGGATATGAACACGAAATTTTAATAAGGTCGCGTCTAGTCTCAACTTTTATTTATAGAAGATTTTGTCATTCTCGACATGCGACGAGTCATGTTAATATTAAAAAAAAAACAATAATCGGATATTTGAACTACTTTCGCGAGCAGGAAACGCAAATCATGATGATGACTTTCAGTTTTTTCCGTTATAAGTATCAGTTCGTTCCCAATTATGATAGTACCTAATCAAGTAATCATGAATATTCTCGCGGTCGTACTCTTATTTATATCAAGTGCTCGGTGCGCGAATATTTTAGGGTTTTTCTGGTTTCCTTCCATAAGTCACCAGATTGTTTATCAACCAATTTGGAGGGAACTCTCTCTGAGAGGTCACAATGTCACTGTGGTGACGCCTGACCCCTTGAACGACCCCCAACTGATCAATCTCACTGAGATTAGTGTACGTTACGCCTACGACTTCCTCAAACAAACAAAAATTCAAGAATTAATGTCCAAAGATGCCAACGTCTTCCAAACGTTAGAAGTAATCTTCAGGTTTATGGACGTCATCGTCGAAGCCGAACTCAACAACACTGAAGTCAAAGGACTCATCGCTGATCAAAATCGCCACTTTGATTTGATTTTAGTTGAGTGTTTCCATCCAGTAATGTACGCGTTTTCTGGACGATTTAACGCACCGATCATCGGTGTTTCGTCTCTTGGAGTTATGGCTTCAACGCACGATTCTGTGGGCAACCCGACCCATCCCGTGTTGTACCCAGACATGATGCTGAGCTACCATAACAAGTACTTATCGTTATGGCAGAAAATCACAAGTCTGGCTTTTAGTTTGTGGTCGCGGTACCATCACGACTATATTATAGTACCACGCGCTCAAGCAATGGCGAAGAAGTACTTTGGAGACGACATTGCAAATGTTGGTGATCTTGAGAGAAAACAAAGTTTGTTGTTTTTAAATGTCAATCCTTTGATGTACCCACCACGGCCGAACGTACCCGCAATAGTTGAGATGGGGCAAATGCACATCAAGCCTGTGAAACCGCTTCCTCGAGTAAGTAAAAAACTTACTCAACTGTTGTATTAGTTGTACGTCTAGGACTTGAAGGAGCTCCTCGACGAAGCTACCGAAGGCGTTATCTACTTCAGTTTAGGCTCGAATGTCAAAAGTGTGAATCTAGACGACAAATTACGCAAAACTATAATTGGCGCTCTTTCTGAGCTCCCGTATAAAGTTCTCTGGAAATGGGAATCAGACCATCTTCCCGGGAAACCCTCGAATGTGATAACGAGGAAGTGGCTACCACAACAAGATATTCTCGGTTAGTTGGTACGACTGTAAGGTCAAATTACTAGTTTTATTTTTAGCCCATTCGAACATTCGCGCTTTTGTAACCCAAGGCGGCCTTCAATCAACCGAAGAAGCCATTTCCAGAGGCGTACCTCTCGTTGGAATGCCCTTCATGGGCGACCAACCCATGAACGTCCAAAAAATAGCCGACATGGGCATCGGTCTAGCTGTTGATCCCGCTACGGTGACCAAGGAGGAACTCAAAAGAAGTATTATCGATGTCGCGAAAAACAGCAAGTAAAAAGTGACATTCTAAAACAAGCATGGTGGTACTACCGTTTTTACAGATACAAGAAACGCATCAAAGAAGTGCATGACATACTTTTTGATAAGCCGATGACCGGGTTGCAACAAGCGGTTTGGTGGGCTGAGTATGTAATTAGACACAAAGGTGCTAAACATTTGAGGAGTCCAACGGCCGATATCTCTTGGTACGAGTTTGTTCTTTTGGATGTGATAGGAGCAGTGGCGGCGGTACTTGGAGGTATTTTGTGTCTTAGCTATAAGGTTGTGAAAATATCGAACTCGTACAGAATAGTAAAAGCGAAATTGCATTAAAAATTGTGATAGATATTAAATAAAGAAAATTCCGTCTACAACCTGTCACTATAGTCGTACCCTCTCCTACAATTTTAATTTTAAAATTTTTTAAAATTTCATTTTCAAATATTTGTTACGTTTTCCTTTCGGATTACTTTTTCATCTTATGCTCTCAGTTTCGAATAGCGTGATGATGTTAAAAAAATGGGATAAGGTCAAGCCAAGTCTCAACTTTTATTATTTATAGAAGCTTGAGTCATTTTCCACATGCGACAAGTAATGTAAATGTTTTGAAGTAACAATTGGATAATAATATAATTAAAATAAAATTACTAGTTTTGAGGAACACAAAAAGCAAATCATGTTGATGACTTGTTATTTTTTTCCATTATAAGTACCTATCATGTCGTTTCTAGGTCGAACAGTCATCATGCGTGTCTTCGCGGTGGTACTTTTATTTGTCTCAAGTGCCAAGTGCGCGAATATTCTTGGATTTTTTCTGTTTCCTTCCATAAGTCACCAGATTGTTTATCAACCGATTTGGAGAGAACTCTCTCTAAGAGGTCACAATGTCACTGTGGTAACGCCTGACCCTTTAAATGACCCAAAACTGACCAATCTTACTGAGATAAGTGTGAGGTACACCTACGATTTTCTCAGACAAACAAAAATACAAGAATTAATGTCCAAAGATGCCAACGTCTTCCAAACATTAGAGGCAATCTTCAGGTTTATGGACGTCATCGTCGAAGCCGAACTCAACAACACCCAAGTCAAAGAATTGATCGCTGATCAAAATCGCCACTTTGACTTGATTTTAGTCGAGTGTTTCCACCCAGTAGTGTACGCGTTCTCAGGGCGGTTTAACGCACCGATCATTGGTGTTTCGTCTCTTGGAATTATGGCCTCAATGTATGACACCGTGGGCAACCCGAGCCATCCGGTGTTGTACCCAGACGTACTACTTAGCTACCACAATAAGGACCTGTCTTTATGGCAGAAGATGACAAGTGTGGCGTATAATATGTGGTCGCGGTACCATCACGACTACATTATCGTACCCCGGGCACAAGAATTGGCAAAGAAGTATTTTGGAGACGATATTGCGAATGTTGGCGATCTTGAGAGGAACCAAAGTCTGTTGTTTTTAAATGTCAATCCTTTAATGTACCCTCCACGGCCGAACGTACCCGCGATAGTTGAGATGGGGCAAATGCACATCAAGCCTGTGAAACCACTTCCACAAGTAAGTAAAAAGTTTACTCAACTGTTGTATTAGTTGTACCTCCAGGACCTGAAGGAGCTCCTCGACAAAGCTACCGAAGGCGTCATCTACTTCAGCTTAGGCTCGAATGTCAAAAGTGTGAATCTAGACGACAAATTACGCAAAACTATAATTGGCGCTCTTTCTGAGCTCCCGTATAAAGTTCTCTGGAAATGGGAATCAGACCATCTTCCCGGGAAACCCTCGAATGTGATAACGAGGAAGTGGCTACCACAACAAGATATTCTCGGTTAGTTGGTACGACTGTAAGGTCAAATTACTAGTTTTATTTTTAGCCCATTCGAATATTCGCGCTTTTGTAACCCAAGGCGGCCTCCAATCAACCGAAGAAGCCATTTCCAGAGACGTACCTCTCGTTGGAATGCCTTTCATGGGCGACCAACCCATGAACGTCCAGAAGATAGCCGACATGGGTATCGGTCTAGCTGTTGATCCCGTAACGGTGACCAAGGACGAACTCAAAAAAAGCATAATTGAGGTCGCGGAAAACAACAAGTAAGTGATCACCGACCACGACTTACATAGTCATGGTACTAATTACTGTTATTCAAGGTATAAGAAACGAATTAAAGAAGTTCGTGATCTGCTCTATGACAAACCGATGACAGGTTTGGAACAAGCGGTTTGGTGGGCTGAGTATGTAATTAGACACAAAGGTGCTAAACATTTGAGGAGCCCCACGGCGGATATCTCTTGGATTGAGTTTCTTCTCTTGGATGTGATAGCAGCAGTGGCGGCGGTACTTGCGGGAATTTTGTTCTTTAGTTATAAAGTCGCACAAATGTTGAACTCACACGGAAAAGTAAAGACGAAATTGCATTAAAAATTGTGTTATTAGATTAAGGCCGAATATAATAAAGAAAGTATTACTAGTTGTCTGACTCTTTATTTCGTCGCGTGTCCAACTATACAAAGTGACAATCAACAATAAGTTGACCAATCGCAGCCCATTTTCATGCAACAGAAAAAAAATTGAAGGTAACAATTAAGTGAGAATGTTTTGTGACACCAATTAACCTTCAACCAAATCCGTTATTATTTTTTTAATCTAATTATTAAAACTAAATGCTAATTGTAACCAACCGTACCGCATAACAATCTCAGACAAATCAGATATAATTATGTATTATGATTGCTTCAAATTTAATTGCAATTAATTTTAATTACTCGTCAAATTAGTGTATGGACTCGTAGCGCCAGAATTTTGGTGGTTTCGTTCTTCTCTCCATAATTCACTAGATCAAGATCACTGTTTGAGTACCTTCTTGTGGAGAAATTTTGTATCTCGTTTCTAAAGTTACTACAGTAGTACTACAGTAGTAACACCCTGTATAATAAATCAAAAGTTTTCTAATTGTTAATTAATGACGTCACGGCTGACAAGTCCCCTTATAAATATAAATTAAAATCGAACTTTGACATTCAACCATGTTCGTGCCCGCGGTCGTACTCTTTTTGCTATCGAGTGCTCATTGCGCGAACATTTTAGGTTTTTTCGTCACTCCTTCGATAAGTCACCAAATCATTTTCCAACCGATTTGGAGAGAACTCTCTCTAAGAGGTCACAACGTTACTGTGGTCACCACCGACCCTTTAAACGACCCCGAATTAACGAACCTCACTGAGATAAATGTCGGGTTTACGTACGACATCTTCCAAAAAAGTCTCGTCAAGGAGATGTCCCAAAATGTTTTTCAATCTTTAATAGGAGGTTTTCGCCTGTTGGACCACATCGTCGAACTTGAGCTCAACGACACAAAAGTCAGACAGTTGATCGCTAATCAGGGCAACCATTTTGATTTGATTTTGATCGAGTATTACAGTATAGCGTTAAATGCTCTGGTTCATCGATTTTCCGCACCAATTATTGGAATTTCGTCTATGGGAGCTAATATTCCAGGTTATGATGTCATGGGGAATCCGGCGCACCCAGTGCTGTATCCAGAATTCTTACTGTCTTACCCTACAAAGTTGTCGTTGTGGCAAAAACTGACAAGTGTGGCATTTAGTTTATGGGCACGGTACCACCATCACTACGTACGAGTACCGCAAGCTCACAAGATAGCCAAGAAGTACATCGGCGATAATATTCCCTACGTTGGTAACCTTGAGAAAAGTCAGAGTATGTTGTTTCTTAACGTGAACCCATTGCTACATGCACCACGTCCAAATGTACCTGTTATCATCGAGCTGGGTCAAATGAACATCCAACCCGTAAAACCGCTCCCGGAAGTACGTGACAAGCTAACTAAAATCACAGCTAGTTGTGTTTTCAGGACTTGCAGGACCTCCTCGATGACGCTGTTGAAGGTGTCGTTTATTTCAGTTTGGGATCTAATGTCAAAAGTGCGAAACTCGAAGAAAAAGTACTGACAAACATAATAGGAGCGTTGTCTGAGCTTCCTTATACTATCCTCTGGAAGTGGGAGTCCGACCATCTTCCTGGTAAACCACTAAACGTGGTTACAAGAAAGTGGTTCCCACAACAAGACGTTCTTGGTTAGTACCAATGACCTTGAGTCGGTGATATTTGTTTGTTTCAGCACATCCCAATGTGCGAGTTTTTGTCACTCAAGGCGGTCTCCAATCCATTGAAGAAGCTATTTCCAGGCAAGTACCAATGGTCGGAATGCCCTTCATAGCCGACCAACCCAAGAACGTACAAAAAATGATAGACTTGGAAATAGCTCTAGGAGTCAATCCAATGAAAATGAGTAAAGAAGAACTCAAAAATTGCATCCAGGAAGTCGCTCAAAACAACAAGTGAGTCGAAATTGACAATCAAAAGGCGATAACAATCTTGTTCTAGATACAAAAAAAAGATAAAAGAAGTTCATGGAGTACTGTTTGACAAACCGATGACAGGTTTAGAAACCGCAGTGTGGTGGTCCGAGTACGTCATTAGGCACAAAGGTGCTAGACATTTGAGAAGTCCAACGGCTGACATTTCATGGTTTGACTATCTATTGATGGATGTCATAGCGGCAGTGTTGATAATACTGGCAGTCAGTGGAGGAGTTTTGTACTTTGGTTTTACGTTGATAATGTCAAATTTGGACGAAGACGGCAAAGTGAAGACGAATTGAAAGTTTCAACAATAAATTCATAATAGTTTCACAATTTCCTAAATCCCCAAAATCTCCTAGTTTTTCAGGTTTGACGATTTTTTTGCATCGCCCAAAAATTCGTTGAAATGTCATCTGTTTAGATAAGATCTTAAGCACGTGGTGTCTAGCTTCGCTAAATTCGTTTGTCATTATTGTTTAACAACAAAAAGTAGTTCAAAGATAACATTTACAGCCATGAAAGTGCACAATAGTACGGATGATTCAACACATTCCTCTTGGTATAAATAAAACTTCTCGTCTCTCATCTCAAGTGTTCGAAATGTCTCTCCCTTTCATATCACTTCTCCTTATCTCAAGTGCCCAGTGCGCCGACATCTTAGGATTTTTCATGTTCCCCTCGATAAGTCACCAAATAGTCTATCAACCGATTTGGAGAGAACTCTCATTAACATAAAACGACTCCAAATTAACGAATCTTACTGAGATCAGCGTGCGCCACACCTACGAGTTACTCCAAGAGGTAAAATTACAAGAAATGATGTTTAAAGATGCGAACATTTTTCGAAGTACCGAACAAATAATGCAATTTGTGACCTTCATTGCTGAGGCTGAGTTGAACACCACTCAAGTCAAAGAACTGTTCAATGATCAAAATAAACGTTTTGATTTGATTTTGTTCGAAGTTGTTCATCCGGTTTTGTATGCTCTTGCTGGACGATTTAAAGCACCGATGATTGGTGTTTTGTCTCTTGGTGCTATAGGTATAGCTCATGACGTTGTTGGCAATATTTGTCGTTATGGGAGAAGATGACAAGTGTTATTTATAGTTGGTGGTTGCGGTACTATCGCGATTATGTTATATATCCTCAAGCTCAAGAAATGGCAAGGAAGTACTTCGGAGATGATATTCCTTTCATTGGCGACCTTGAAAGGAACATCACTATGTTGTTTCTTAACGTGAACCCGTTGATATATCCCCCACGTCCTAATGTACCCGCCATTGTCGAATTAGGGCAAATGCACATCAAACCTGTGAAGCCGCTGCCTGAAGTAAGTAGAAAAAGAAGTAGAAACGTCGTTGAGTTGTGATTTTAGGACTTGAAAGTCCTCCTTGATGAAGCCATCGAAGGCGTTGTCTACTTCAGTTTGGGTTCCAACGTCAAGAGTGTGCACTTAGAAAAAAATTTACGAAACACCATAACTGGAGCTCTAGGAGAGCTCCCATACAAAGTTCTATGGAAATGGGAGTCTGACCATCTTCCTGGAAAACCCTCGAATGTGATTACAAGAAAATGGTTGCCACAACAGGATGTCCTCGGTTGGTTCAGTACCACAACGACAAAATTGTGACTGAGTTTTTAGCACACCCCAACATTTGTGTTTTTGTGACCCAAGGAGGTCTCCAATCAACTGAAGAAGCTATCTTCAGAGGAGTACCACTCGTCGGAATGCCCTTTTTTGGTAATCAACCGATGAACGTGCAAAAAATGGTGGATCTAGGTGTAGCTCTAGCGGTAGATCCTTCGACAGTGACCCAAGACGAACTCAAGAAGAGCATCATTGAGGTCGCCCAAAACCAAAAGTACATAAAGAGGATCAAAGAGGTTCGAGATTTGCTATTTGACAAGCCAATGACTGGGTTGGAAAAAGCGGTTTGGTGGTCTGAGTACGTCATTAGACACAAAGGCGCCAGGCATTTGAGGTGTCCCACAGCTGATATCTCCTGGTTCGAGTTTCTACTATTAGATGTAGTCATTGCAGTTTTGGGAATTATCGGCGGAGTTGTCTATTTAAGCCGCAAAATTTTAAAGATAACACGAGTGTACGTAAAAAAAGTAAAAGTGCAGTGAAACAACTCTTTTTTTTTGTATAAATTGTTTAAATAAAAACACCAATTGCGTCTCGTATTTCTGTGGAAATTTTTCTTTTGCGTAATGCATAATATTTGCTCTAATTAAGAGAATTTCACACCACTGATCCATCAGAAGTTAATGACTTCAGCCGATTAGATATCACAATTGCAGGTCATACGCGCATACGTCTTATTGTTATTATGACAAAAAAATTTAAAATTTCGCACAAGTTTTATTTTTATTTGCTTTATATCTACATAGTTAGCATCGTTGATTAATGAGGCCTATTAATGCATGATTTCTGAAAACCTCCATAAAACTGAACTAATTGATTGAAAACGTTCTCCGCTACAGTCTCCCCGCCGCCGCGCGCCGGGTAAAACTGTCAGTTCGATTATTTATAATTACTTTTAGAAAAATTATGAAGCAACCATGTCTACTTATTATCGCAAAAACTAAAAGTCAACAGCGCATACTGTCAAATAATTAAAAACATTAAACACAACAACAGATAATCAACAACCGATAAGTAGTTGTCTATTTCTAAGTGTTCACAATGAAGCTCGTACTACACCTCTGCATTTCTAGTGCTCATTCCGCGAACATTTTGGGAATTTTTGGTTTTGCGTCGATAAGTTACCAAGTCGTTTACCAATCAATATGGCGCGAACTCTCTTTAAGAGGTCACAACGTTACTGTGGTAACTCCGGACCCATTAAACGACCCCAAATTAACAAACCGTTCCTGCTATTGTCAAGATGGGTCACATGCACATCAATTCGATAAAACAGCTCCCTGAAGTGAATAGAAAAAAAGGTAGAAACCACACGCTTATTGTAACTTCAGGACCTGCAGAACCTCTTCGATGAAGCTACGCAAGGCGTCATTTATTTCAATTTGGAATCTAATGTTAAAAGTGCGCATTTGAGTGAAAAACTACAGAGTACTATTGTTGACAGGATTAAAAACCACGATTTAGTGGTGCGAATGCGTTATTAGCTGATATTTCTTGGTTTGGCTATTTCATGGTCGATATGGTGATAGTACTGACAGCCATTAGAGCGTTTGTTAATCTAAGTTATAAACTGCTGCAAATATAGAGATTGTATCATGTAGAAATGTATAAACAAACAAACAAGTGTGATAATAAAGATTACATTTATTTAGCATAGTTGATTAATGGAACCTATTAATGCATGATTTCTCAACATTTTCATTTTAAACTCAACAAATTCCATGAGAACGTCATCCACGTCCTTGTCTTTTGCTATTATTAACTCGTCTATCAAACAATAATTAAAAACGTTGAAATTAACAGATAATCAACAACCTATCAGTAAGTGTCTATTTCTACGTGTTACTTCATTGTTCATTTATCTGTTGAGTTTACAATGAAGTTCGTACTCGCGCTTCACTTGTTTCTGTCTAGTGCTTTTTCCGCGAACATTTTAGGTCTTTTCGGCCTTCCCTCAATAAGCCACCAAAACGTTTATCAACCAATTTGGCGCGAACTCTCTCTAAGAGGTCACAACGTCACTGTCCTAACACCTAAACCTTTAAATGATCCGAACTTGACGAACCTCACTGAAATAAATGTCAACTGCACGTTCGATCTGCTAAAACAACCGAAATTTGAAAATTTCTGGCATGAGAAATTCAATTTTGTTCAAACAATGGTGCATATTGTAGAAAAATGGAGTCTTATTGCTGATTTGTCGCTCAACAACACGCAAGTCAAAAATCTCATCGGTGATCAAAATCGGCAGTTTGATTTGATTTTGGTCGAATGTTTCCTTCCAGAGATGTATGCGTTCGGGCACCGGTTTAAAGCACCAGTTGTTAGTGTTTCGTCCACCGAAATTCCGGTATATTTATATGACAATGTGGGTAACCCAAATCATCCAGTGTTACATCCCGACTTATTGACTTATCAATATGGACAGCTGTGGTTTTGGCAGAAGATTAAAAGTGTCATTATCGGTTTTCTTTTGCGTTTTTTTCGTAAATACGTGATGCAAGAAGACGTTGTTAAAAAACATTTTGGAACTATTCCTCCAACTCGCTATCTTGAAAGACACCAAAATCTTATGCTAGTTGGCATTGACTCTTTGTTACATGGACCACGTCCAGCCGTTCCGGCTATTGTAAAGATGGGTCCCATGCACATTACGCCTAGAAAACCGCTGCCTGAAGTAAGTAGAAAAAGTGATGAAAGACTCGCGATAATTGTACCTGAAAAAGCTCCTCGATGAAGCTACTGAAGGAGTCATTTATTGTAGTTTGGGTTCCAATGTCAAAAGTGTGTACATGAGTGAAGAACTAAGAAACATTATAACTGCAGCGTTATCTGAGCTTCCATATAAAGTGATATGGAAGTGGGAGTTTGAGGACCTTCCTGGAAAGCCCTCAAATGTCATTACAAAGAAATGGTTGCCACAACAAGATCTTCTCGGTTGGTTGTAAGATAAGATAATCACACTATTGATAATAAATTTTTAGCCCACCCGAACGTTCGCGCTTTTGTTACTCAAGGCGGTCTCCAATCTATGGAGGAAGCCATTTCCAGAGAGGTACCACTGGTCGGTATGCCTTTCATGGTTGACCAACCCATGAATGTGCAAAAATTGGTAGAGCTCGGCATTGGTCTAGCAGTAAATCCGTCGACAGTAACCAAAGACGAACTTAAAAATTGCATCATTGAGGTGGCAGAAAACCGAAAATACAAGATGAGGATCAAAGAAGTTCAGAGGATTCTTTTCGATAAACCAATGACAGGATTAGAGCAAGCGATTTGGTGGAGCGAATACGTTATTAGGCACAAAGGTGCGAAACATTTTAGAAGTCCACGAGCTGACATTTCTTGGTTTGACTATTTCATGGTGGATGTCATGGTGGTAGTACTGACAGTTATTGGAGGGTTCGTTTATCTAAGTTTTAAACTACTACGAATATTAAAATCGTACCTATTTTGTCAATAAAACGTAAAGTTTAAGATAAAAAAAAATGTGTTTATGACGATCATAATTTTTGATATTAATAAAATTGCTGATAGAGCCTCAAGAGCCTTTTTTTGGTTAGTTTGATATCTTCATACAAAAACTCAGCCTAGGTTTACGCAAAAAGGTTTTCAGGGTAGTTTTGTATTTGACTCGCAAACTTGCATAAAAATTAAAATCGTTGATCAATGAAACCTATTAATGGATGATTTCTCAACATTTTTGCTGAACTATATAAATTCCTCGAGAAGGTCATCCGCACGCACGAGTTTTGTTACTGTTAACGTAAGTTAAGTGTACGAATTTTTTTTTAAACTCTACGTTTAAAAAAAAGTTCGTACACTTAACTTACGTTTTTTAAACTCTACGATCAAATGGACAGTGAAGTGGCACTTAGATCATTTGTTAGTTTTAACGTAAACAACAATTAAAAACGTTAAAACCAACAAATGATCTAAGTGCCACTTCACTGTCCATTTGATCGTAGAGTTTGAAAAAAAGTTCGTACACGCACTCCACCTCTTCGTGTCTAGATCGTACCTTATTATAAATGGAGCTTGAAGTGTAAGATTAAAATAAAGTGTGTGAAAGTGAAAGCCGAAATTTTTGATAATAACAAAAGCAAAAAAACGTATTTACCTCAAAATAATATTAAACCGGTAATAAAACGTTTAACGCACGACAATAATTCAAGGTATAAACAATAATCTGAAATAGTTTAATTGTTCAAACCGTATTACTTAACTAAAGAAAAGTGTTAAAACAAGACCTTTGGACCTTTATATCTTGGAAAGTACTAACCGATCGATTATACATTTTTATGGCATTATAAATTTGCCGCTGTCAAAATTACGTTAACGTTAGTATCGACGATGTACCTCCAAATCGTGGTTACCCTTCTGTTACCCAGTGCCCAGAGTGCCAATATTTTAGGTTTTTTCATGATTCCCTCAATAAGCCACCAGATCGTTTACCAACCGATTTGGAGAAAACTCTCTCTAAGAGGTCACAACGTCACTGTTATAACCCCCAACCCTTTAAACAACCCTAAATTAACAAACCTCACAGAAATCAATGTCGACTACACCAGCAAGTTTTACGAAGGAGTAAAAACGCAAGACTTATGTATAAAGATGCCAACGTTTTTCAGACTCTATTTAAAATGTATCAATTCAAAGACCATATAGCAGAAGCTGATTTTAACAACACCAAGGTTAAAGAACTAATCGCTGATCGAACTAGAAGTTTTGATTTGATTTTGGTCGAATGGTTCCACCCAGCAGTGTACGCCTTCGCTGGGAGGTTCAAGGCACCAATCATTGGTGTTTCATCACTGGGAGCTTTTACGTCAGGTTACGACGTGATTGGAAATCCGTGTCATCCGGTGTTGACTCCGGATATGTTGTTGGGGTATTCCGACAAAGATTTATCGTTGTGGCAAAAGACAAAAAGTGTTGCTTTTGGGTGGTGGTCGCGGTACCACCATGACTATATTTTGGTACCGAAAGCACAAGAAATTGTAAGAAGGTACTTTGGGGATGATACCACAAATGTTGATGACTTTGAAAGAAGCCAAAGCATGCTGTTTCTTAATGTAGCTCCAATGGTATACACGTCACGGCCAAACGTACCCGCGGTTTTAGAAATGGGTCAAATGCACATCAAACCCGTGAAACCGCTGCCCAAAGTAAGTAATAAAAGTTTAAGAAAGTTTGTGTTTATTGAGCCCTCAGGACCTGCAGGACCTCCTCGACCAGGCTACCGAAGGTGTCATTTATTTCAGTTTGGGTTCTAATGTCAAAAGTGTGCAATTGAGTAAAAAACTAAAGAATGTAATTATTGGTGCTTTGTCTGAGCTTCCATACAAAATCATCTGGAAATGGGAGTCCGACCATCTTCCTGGAAAGCCTTCGAATGTAATTGTTAGAAAGTGGTTGCCACAACAAGACCTTCTTGGTTAGTTTGACAGAATGCCCAAAAACTTCTTTGATAATTAATATTTCTTTCAGCACACCCTAATATTCGAGCCTTTGTTACTCAAGGCGGTCTGCAATCCATGGAAGAAGCCATCTCCAGAGAGGTACCACTTGTTGGAATGCCTTTCTTAGGCGACCAAGCCATGAACGTGCATAAAATAGTTGATCTAGACATTGGTTTAGCAGTAGATCCTTCAACAGTAACCAAAGACGAGCTCAAAAAATGTATTATCGAAGTCGCCAAAAATAAGAAGTAAGTGGTCAATTGGGGAGTTCAAACCAACAAAATTTCTTACAGATACAAGGCGAATATAAAAATAGTTCGAAATATTCTTCTTGATAGAGCAAGGACGGGATTGGAAAAAGCAGTCTGGTGGTGTGAGTACGTCATTAGACATAAAGGCGCCAAACATCTCAGAAGTCCAACAGCGGATATTTCTTGGTTTGATTATCTTCTAGTTGACGTAGTAGTAACAACTTTAGGAGTTATTTGGGGAGTTTTCTATTTGAGTTGCAGACTTGTGCAAATATTTAAGAATTGTACCGTCTAACTGGAAATAAAAGTGCATCGACGAAAAATTACAACAATTTACTTATCGCTTTGGAATAAAATCGACTACTGTATGGACTAAAAATGTTTACCACTAAATTTATTTACGGCACGTCACTTTTTATTTGGACATAAAGATAAACGTTTATGTTTTTTGCCGCCACTCATTCATTAGTAACATTAACAATAGATAAGTCAAAAATAAATTCCACATTTTAAACTTATAAACAAAAAATTAAAAATCGGAGCCACATACTTTTAAAATATCACGCCAAATAATTTTAGACATCATTTTACTGACAATTCAAACATTTTAGTGTAGTCTATGCATTGCCGCAATAATAAAATTTATAAATGGTGCTTTACACTTCATAACAATCAAATAGCTTTGACGAGAAAAAAATTTGGGCCGCGATTGTACAATTCAGAAAAATTAAGACGTTGAAATAAAAGATTCTAAAGCTTAATTCTAAAATGTATATAAAAAAGTATAAAAACTTTTAAGGGTCTATAAATCTAAAAAAAAAATAAAAATTGACAACCAAACATCTAGTAATTTGAGAAAGTTTTGGCACCAAATATAATATTAAATATTGTTTATAATAAACGTTTATTAATATTAAATCGTTTATTAATAACCATAATTAAGAAATCATTTTAGTAAGTACACAAATCGTACATTAATAAAATTAAATAGAAGTAATAAATAATAATGATCACCGACTGTGAACCCATCTCTTCTGGTAACTTATCTTAAGCTAGCAAAAATTTTGCTTATCACTGTACTAAAACCGTCCCGACTCAAATGTTGTCATTATCAATAAAATTGTAATTATTTTATTTTATTGACTAAACAATTTAATTAAATGTAATCAATATACGTAAGAAACGATGAGATTGCACGAATAAAATTTTCGCCGTCACTCATCCATGTTAACAGACTATGGATTAGAATATCACATTTCTGTAACGTGATGTCTCGTCCCGAGACTCTGATTGCATTATTTTCTAATGACAATGGTATGTGATTGTGTCAATATTTAAAGATGAGATAACTAGATTTGTGGCCATGAACAGCACAATTGTGGACGTGACTTAACATCATTGTCTTGTTATAAAAAAGAATCTGTTCCGCTTCCTCTTCAGTTTTCATGATGTATTTCCCAATCGTGATACTCCTTATTGTGGCACGTGCCCAGTGCGCGAATATTCTAGGGTTTTTTATGTTTCCTTCTATAAGTCACCAGATCGTTTTTCAACCGATTTGGCGGGAACTGTCTCTCAGAGGCCACAACGTCACTGTGGTAACCCCCGATCCTTTAAACGACCCCAAGTTGACGAACCTCACTGAGATCAGTGTGCGGTACACATATCAATTCCTCCAAGAAACAAAGTTGCAAGAAATGATGTTCAAAGACGTCAACATCTTTCAGATTCTTGATCGAATGTTCCAATTTATGGACGCCATCGTCGAAGCTGAACTCAACAACACTGAGATTAAAGAACTGATCGGTGATCAGAATCGACATTTTGATTTGATTCTGGTCGAGTGTTTCCATCCAGTGCTGTACGCCTTCTCTGGGCGATTTAAAGCGCCGATTATTGGCGTTTCTTCTCTTGGACTTCTTGGATCCGCTTTTGATGTTATTGGAAATCCTAGTCATCCAGTATTGTATCCAGATATGTTGTTAAATTACCACGACAAAGAGTTGTCGCTGTGGCAGAAGATGGTCAGTGTTGCTTTTTCTTTGTTTTCGCGGTACCATCGAGAGTACTATGTGTTACCAAGAGCACAGACGATGGCCCAGAGGTACTTCGGCGATGATATTCCTTTCGTTGGAGCTCTTGAACGAAACCAAAGTATGATGTTTCTTAATGTGAACCCGTTGATTTATCCACCACGTCCGAATGTACCCGCGATTGTCGAAATGGGGCAAATGCACATTAAACCTGTGAACCCGCTGCCCACAGTAAGTACTAACACTAAAAAAAAGTAGAACCGTCGTTGAGTTGTGTTTTTAGGACTTGAAAGTCCTCCTCGACGAGGCCACCGAAGGCGTTGTCTACTTCAGTTTGGGTTCCAACGTCAAAAGCGTACACTTGGGAGAAACTTTACGAAATACGATCATTGGAGCTCTAGGTGAACTCCCATACAAAGTTCTATGGAAATGGGAATCTGACCATCTTCCTGGAAAACCTTCGAATGTGATTACGAAAAAATGGTTGCCACAACAAGATCTCCTCGGTTGGTTCAGTAACAAGACGGCAAAATTTTAACTCAGTTTTTTAGCACACCCCAATATTCGTGTTTTTGTGACCCAAGGAGGCCTTCAATCAACGGAAGAAGCCATCTCCAGAGAAGTACCACTCGTCGGAATGCCCTTCATAGGTGACCAACCCATGAACGTGCAAAAAATGGTAGATCTAGGCATAGCGCTCGCAGTAGACCCAGTGACCGTCACCAAAAACGAGCTCAAAAAATGTATCATCGAAGTCGCCGAACACGGAAAGTACAAGAAGAGGATCAAAGAAGTTCGCGACGTGCTGTTTGACAAGCCAATGACTGGGTTAGAAAAGGCAGTTTGGTGGTCTGAGTACGTCATTAGACACAAGGGCGCCAGGCATTTGAGGAGCCTAACAGCCGATATTTCTTGGTTTGATTATTTATTAGGGGATGTCGTAATAGCAGTGGTGGTACTTCTAAGTGGTATGATCTGGGGAGTTTTGTTTGTAAGTTCTAAACTGGCGGCGGGGTCAAAATCGTACGTCAAATTAAAGGTGCAGTGATCTGTTTTTATCAATGTCAATAAAAAAAAAACAACAACAAATGCGTGAAGTTTGATTTGTTCTCCCGCTCCCCCTCCAATTCCAAGCGTCTAAAGAAAACGATGAAGAAAATAAGAAGTTAAAAGAAGACAAGAAAAGAAAGTTAAAAACATATAATAACGAAAGTCATTATGAAACAAATAACAAATACAACAATAATGAGAAAGACAAAATACAAAATAACCAAATTATAATACTTAAAACCGTTAAAAAAACTAAAATTGCTGGATGCGTTTGGAATACACGTAAAATCTACCCCAAAAAATTATAGCTTCCACTTAACGCGATATAAATACCCATCATGTGTAATCTCCCCTCGATGCCATTTGATTATTTTCTCCATCAAAAACCCATTTTCTCTTAATTCCTCCTTGAAAAACATTCCTGTCCAATCCACCTTAATTGCCGATACGCGATAACGCCCTCAAAGAATCGATATTCTTGTTATTTAAACCGGATAACGATCATCATTTCGACGATGACCGCCATTATGACGTTTTTCAGGAAGACGAGGAAAACATTTTACTTTCATGTTTTTTCCGTGGGTTGAGACCTTGACCACTGCGACATTCAACACTATGAAAGGGCCTGAATAAATTTCCACGAGCGATAGGGATTTTACAATGAAATAAATTCTAATTTAAGCCGTTATAAAACTATGGAGAAGTGACGTAATCCGATACGGTGACGAATAACTATCATATATCTTTTTTTCATTATTTCGTCTTGATAACGGGTGCTTTGTTGGATGTCTTGGAGATTTACGAGTCGCTGTTTTAATGTGTGCCCAGATTCTTTCGTGATTTAGTTTTATAGCCTTTGATGGATATAAAGGGTGAAGCTGAATTTGTATGACCAACGCACGCTTTTTCATTTCCTAAATTTTATATTAAATTTAATTAGCGAGACACTTTTATTTATAGGACCGTATTTTTGCACCCTCTCGCACTGTGGTTATCAGATTTACCTCCCTTTTGTGATTTATTTCACCCCCCTCCGTGTTTCGTAATTCTTAAAATAAAAGCCTTACGGTCACTTTTAAGCCGATTAGCATTTTTCGCGGTTTTACCCGGCGCCTCCACCAAACAAGATTATTTATGTAGTAAGAGTAAAAGTTTTATCTTTTCGAAACACGTTCGACTACATTTTTACGATATCACATTATTCCGCCGTCATGATTTTGCAATTACCGCCCTAATTACATACGAGTTCGGAATTTTTCATCGGTAACTCTCCCAATCGTGGTAGTCAAATCGCATTTGATAGCGTTTCAATTAAAATTTATCGAGTTTGGTTGGAATTACCTTCATTTGATGCGAGCATATGTATTAAGTTCATTTTTTCCACCCCCGCGGCAACTCGATAAAAAATTGGTGGATGCGCCGGGCGAGCGAGCAGAAATTGCGGATATCTTTCTTCCGTTTTAATTACATCCACAGATCTATCTAAAAATGGAGTCATCTCGGGTTCTTTGCCCCCGAAATAGATGGCTCGCCGTCAACACGGCAATTGTTCGCCAATGCAACTTCCTTAATTTCCCCGAAACGAGTATCCTAGTGTGCACAGTTTCGACAGCAAAGAGATCATTAGTCATGCTCTACAGTTTCAAAGTTGTCTCTAAGCAATTTCGAATAACGAACGGTTATGTTCGCGTTCTACTTCGAGAATACCGAAATCAACTCTATAAATATATCCGAATTCACTCATTACAAAACAATCAATTTATTCTCATAACGTACTAAATTAACATCTTCTCAAATTCATCTTCCAACGAGCACAGAAATTTCTAACAATGCCGAGCAAAACCACCGCAGATGTCTGCTCTTCAACTAATTAAATAATTAAAATCGAATTAATTAATTTCAAATTTATATTAGTCTGGAGGTTTGTCGAGAGCGTTCGCCAAGATTTCTGATCTCTTTTCCATGTAAAAAACGAAAAAATTAACTCCGCTCGTCAACGAAACGTGAGTCTGCTTTTAAATCTCTGACCTCTACGGGATTAACCAAATCGATTATTGCCTCCTTCACTTCAGACGAAGAGATTTGATGCATCGAATTGATTATATTACCGTAATCTTCTAACGATCGACAGCTTTTAACAAGGCGACCGCTTTACGGAAGACACGTAAAAATGTGAGAACTGCCCGTAATTCACCCGTCAGATCCGAGATTACCGTAACGAAACGCTGAAAATATTACCGCCGATTCTAATCACCATCATATAACAAAATAACGGCTCGGTATAAACGGTTTTTTTCCTCGTCAACTTTAACATCCCGCCGAAATTTGTAGTCCATGGGATGACCGAAATCTGAGACTTAATTAAAAGTTCAACCCCAAAACCATGTTCCATCCCGAATGTATGGGGTGCTTATGCTGAAATATAGGGGATGTTAAGTGTTAATTATTACGTACAAGAAGCGCTAATGCGGTGGGAAAAGGCTGATGGAGCAGTAATGACGTCATGTTCTAAACGGAAGTCTGAGAGTAGAGACAATAGTGATTTGCATAGCCAAATTTTTTAGTTCCTCCTGATTGTGTAGTCAAGTTCGTTTTTTGCTTCTGAGGCTCTCGGTCAACTTTTTTGCTTCTTATCGTACTTTCCTTTCGTTTTATTCCGTTTTATGTCATGATTCCTTGCTAATTGACTAAGATCGCTAGTTCTCCCGTCTTGTTTCTTTTTTTTTTTAATGTCTTTCTAATTTTTATCTTTATTTTTATCTCGCTTTTACATTCATGTCGTTCTAATTTTGTGAAGTTTGTCTTTTTCATATTTTTTTTCTTCGTGTCTCCATTAGTTTCTTCACTTTTTATTGTTAGAAATTTATTGTTTTGTATTGTTTATCATGTTTTTTAAGCAACTTTGGCAATTTGGTCTCTAATTCTAAACTCTATTTTTATTTTATGTTTTTTAATTTTTTTGTATTTGTTGTTGTATTACTTAACCAAATTCAAATTGTTTCTTCCTTATTTTTTTATTTTAAATATTTCTTATGGTTTCTTCATTTTCTCCGTCTTTTTCTTAGATACATTCTTTGATCTTTAGATTTATTTGTCTAGACTAATCTTTGATAACTTTTATATTCTCAAATTGTAGTGTTCTCTCTTAGTTTCTTTATTTTCTTGTCTCTTTTTTATTCCTTTTTCCTTTTGATCTTTTTTCTTTCGTCAACTCTACATTTTTATGATTTCTGTTTTTTCTATGTTTCTGGTTCATTATTGTTATCTCCTGGTCTTTAACCATTATTGCTATCAACTTCTTTCTTCACAATTTTTTTCATTGTGTACCTTTTTCATGTTGGTACAGTTGTCTTTAATTTAATTTTCTTACTTTGGCATAATTCTTTTTTGTTACAATCATTTTTATTCCTTACCTTGACTCTTCGCTGTGTTTTAAATTTTACTTTATTTTACTTCTACATCTCTTCTTTTCGAACAAAATGTAAGAGAATATACAAGAATAAAAACAAAAAAAAACAAAACTAATTAATCAGAATTTGAAAAAAAAACTGAAAAAACACAAAACATAGTTAGATCGCTAGAAATCGCTAGAAAAAATAAAATCCCAAAAAAAATTAAAGAATCTAAAAACAGACTAAGAAAAAACAAACAACGAAACAAAAAATATAGAAGAATGAGCAGAACTGAAAAAAGTCCAAAGAATCAAACTTCTCTTCTATCTGAGCAGTTTATTTTCTTAGCTTCCTTCTCTTTTATTTTCTTATCTTTCTATTTTATGGCATTGATCATCGATCACCTTTTATTTAATCGTAATAACTCAGCAAAACTGCCAAATTATTTCACGAAATGACTATTCTTTTCACGGAATGCTAGATGCCGGCGCGCCATCTAGATTTAAAATCACCGAAAGCGCATCCGAATTTATAACGAATCGCCGCAGTTTCCAAACTTTGCAAATCCAAGTAATTTGTAAAGAAGCGATTTTTGTTCAACTGAAACTTTCCGTGCATAATTCACATCAATCCCAACTTTTATTTTATCTTGTGATGGATCAGAAAATTCGCAGATCATGCGTCTTCGAAAAACAGACGGATCACGTTTATTAAATCCGGCACAATTCCAGTTTTTATATCGGAATTAGCTATCGTTAAACCGCTCGGTGAAATCAATACGCGGCGCTAATCGACACAATTAAATTTAAATAGGTGATTTCGAATTTCCACACAGAAAGTGGAGCTCGGTTCCGACTAGTCTTGTTCTTTTCGACTCCAAGTTTTTTAAAAACAAATAAATCAGAGGGTTGTTATTCGACGGTGACACGCTAAATCAGGCTCTATGGTCGTATTTTTGTCAAGTTAAATGTGCAGGAGACAGTTAGGAGGCTTGATATTTCCGGTTTAGGACGAAATGACAGCCGGTTTTGTTCGGGAATCGGGGCGACGATCGGCGTCTTTGAGGCGGTATTGTGTTAGTTATAGAAACAAGATTAAGAAGCTTCACGAGCAAAAATATTGGTGGAGGCGCCGGGTAACAACACCTCCTCTAGTTCTTGGTGGTTAATTAGTAAGGATCCAACTGAATCTACCCCCTTAATATTCAGTGCACTCCCCTAACTATTATACACATAATCTGTTAAAGATAGTTGTTGTGCTGTACAGTCTTACGGATGACTTACACAGAATCGTGACCGAAATATATGGTCTGCTCAATAACACTCAACTTTGACCCTTGGAACTCCGCAGAATATTAAAGCTACGACAGCATATTGGGATTCAGGGACGCCCTTTTCCGCTGTGCAACTAACGTCACAATTTACTTCTGCTTAGGAACTCCTCAAGACGAATAGTCTACGTGAGCTTAAAATGGTGGATGCGCCGGGTCGTGCATTTTTTTACATGTCGCCAACAGTGTTACCTCATCCTTTCTAATCCCCGCCTTGGGAAATGTTATATTTGACTCCGAATGGATTTTCTCTGTTAACCAAATTGCGTCTCGTTACTGGAGAAAACTGATCCTATCGCCCCGCTGAATCTGGTTTAAGCACGAGGTTAGTTAATGTTTCATAAGAACACAATGGCTGCTTTTACTCTCGTAAATCACTAACGATTATGTACGCAGTTTGATGGCACGAAGCTTGCTGAGAGAATAATTTCGGGGAATCCCGACGACGTGCGAAAAGGGAATAAAAAGGAAATAAACTTAGGCCGGAAGTAATGAGGCATCGGCGGTGACGAATATCAACTAATCCAGGGTTTTGGAATTTTTCTTACACGTTATAACGCGAGAAGCTAACTTCGTGCGGCTGAAAGTTGCAACAACTGTTTACTAACTTTGGCGACTAATTAACGATATTTGATCATATTATTGTGGAGCAAGTTGGAAATCCATTTGCACGTTTCAAAGTCCGGAGCATTTGGCTAATTGGATCACAAATAGGTTATTAGTGTATTGGGGTGTTCGGGGATTAAGGTGCGCGCACACGGGAAATGCGACAGTTCTGAGATGAGACCTGCGGATCCAACAATCTCACATAATAGTGAGCACAAAAAATTTTTCTCAAAAAAAATCTAGCGAGGCCAGCCAAACATTTAATGTATTTTGCCTCGGCACTCAATAAAAAAATTTGAAAACATCAAAAATATAAAATTCTGCGAAAGACGACATCTGAGCCACTTCCGTTGACCTAGTTGGCTAAATGGTAATTCAGAATTAAGTTATATTTTGAATAAAAAGATACTTCGAAGAAGACGTGTCTGGCATAACTTGTATTTTACCTCAGAGCCTAAGTCAAATCAAAAATTTTAAAATATCAACAACACTCTTCATTAAACTCTGCGTAAGATAATATTTGAACTACTCTCTTAATCCTGAAAAAATTTGAAAATGGAAATTCCAAGTTAAGATATATTTTAAACAAAAAAATTCCGGCGAAGCGTGCCGAGCGTTTATCGTAGTTTGCCCCAGAACCATAAATTAAATCAAAAATATCAAAAGATTGAAAAAAATATTTATTTAATTTTGCACAAGAAGATATTTGAACTACCCTTCTAATTCTGTGAAAATTTGAGCAAAAGTAATTCAAAATTGCAATTGCATTTTAAACAAAAAAAAACGGCGAGTTGTGTCAAGCGTTTATCGCAATTTGCCTCAGAACCATAAGTCAAATCAAAACATATCACAAGACCAAAAACATCATTCATTAAATTTTGCGCAAGATAATATTTGAACTACTCTTCTAATCCTGAGAAAATTTGCACAGTGGTAATTCAAAGTTACCTAAGTTACATTTTAGACAAAAAAAAATTGGCGAGGCGCGCCGAGCGTTCCTCGTAATTTGCCTCAGAACCATAAGTCAAACCAAAACATATCAAAAAAACAATAACATTATTCATAAAATTTTGCACAAAACGATGTTTAAACTACCCTTCTAATTCTGAGCAAATTTGCACAATATGGTAATTCAAAGTTAAGTTGCATTGTAGACAAAAAAAAATCGGCGAGGCGTGCCGAGCAATTATCGCAATTTGCCTCAGAACCATAAGTCAAATAAAAACATATCAAAAAACTAAAAACATTATTCATAAAATTTTGCACAAGACTTATTTAAACTACCCTTCTTAATCCTGAGCAAATTTGCACAATATGGTAATTCAAAGTTAAGTTGCATTTTAGACAAAAAAAAATCGGCGAGGCGTGCCAAGCGTTCATTGCAATTTGCCTCAGAACCATAAGTCAAAGAAATATCAAAAACCTAAAACATTATTCATTAAATTTTGCACAAGACAGACAATATTTGAACTACCCACCTAATCCTGAGAAAATTTGCACAATGATAGTTCAAAGTAAAGTTGCATTTTATACCAAAACAAACTTACAGCGAGGCGTGCCGAGCGTTAATTGCACATTTGCCTCAGAATCATCAGCCAAATCAAAAAATATTAACTGTTTTTTTTTAGCCTAGAGCAACTGCCCACTACTGGGAGTAAAAATGTTCACTATTTAGTCTAGATGAGCAAACGAACGTGTCCCAAATAGACTCGCCTCGTCTTTCTAGCCTGGTCATAAATTTCGCACCCTCCTTTGTGTTTATGAAAACTAACCAACTTAACCCCCCAAATCGAATTTGAACCCCCCGCGTCGAAAATGAAGTAACAATCTCCGGTAAAAAGTCTATCTCAACGAACACCGTTCGTGTTTCGCCGCGATAATGCGCCCTCTCACAACGGTATACAAACAACGAAAGCAATTTGAGCGTTTTGTCGCGTGTTGCTTGCTACATCTTGCTCTTTTCAGATTATCACCTGTTCCGTGTTGGGTCAAGGATTACGTTTTTCCGTGGCTTTGACGCAAAAGAGAGAGATAATAAGACGTAGCTTGATTCGGGTCAAGAAACGAAAGAACCCTACTACTGGATGAGACACGATTAAAGTGGTTGGAGGCGGTTGCGACAGACATGGGGCGGATAAAATTGAAATTTTGTTATCCATAATGCGCCCGAGGGTCTAATATAAGATTTAAGGGTAGTTGGTTGTATTGAAATTGTCCTTCAAAGGAAACGTAAAAATGGCGGATGCGCCGGGCAATTATTTGTAAATTCGAAAGCGATGGATGCATTCTATTCGTCCTTAACCGACATAAAACCGATCCATATTCAGTTCCGACGTATTCACGTACCCTTTTGTTGCCCTCGTTTATTATTATTCGAATTGAATTAAAACTGTTGATTTTAAACCGGAATCCGTTGTGTATTTTCCGGGCTCCTCTTTAATAAAAAACTAATCTGAAATTGAGATCGAGTTTAAAGGAGCAGAAAATTTCCAAATGAGAATCGTAATTACAACAGTTATCTTACATCCCGACTTTTCATTATACACGAATTTATAATGAAAAACTCGAACGACATCTTCTGGAAAGTTTTAATTAACATTGACGATTTTAATAGTTGTATCATGGTGGCGGGCAATTTCCTGTGCATAGAACGATTTATGGGATTATGTTCTTGGGAAATTTGCTGATTGAGTTATTAGCTAAGTGGTCGACGGCAGACATGAAATGTTTTAATTGCCAGGGTTATGATTAAACTTTTCTACATGGACAAACAAGGCTTTAAGTAATTAGATTTCATTAGAATAATGTGGTTTTGCTGTTTTTAGTTCCGAGGCAAAAACGACGAGACGAGGGATGACGAGAAATGCGACAAAAAGCGTGTAAATCTCGTTTTTAAACGCTAATTGTGACACCACAAGTTTTGTTCTACAGCTGCATTTTAAAGTCACGTCGGTTCTTAACTGATATGCTATGGTGTTAGTTACGACATAACCTAAAAAAAAAAATTTAAGGTGGCCCTCCGACTCGGTGGACCTCGCGTTTTGGTGGCTCTCGCTTTGGACAATTTTTACCATTCCGCGACACACCCTGTATTTGAAAGCGTACGATCCATAATTTAAAACGACAATAGCAGCGGCAGTTATTTATACAACTCGCGTGTGAAGTTTTCCGCTTGAACGCAGTAAGAGCCGGCATTGTTCCTTTCAATTAAACATCACATGTTCTCCTTCCTCTCTTGTCTCGAAACCTCACCTTACTTGACTGAAATTTTAATTTAATATATTAATTTTCTGCTCGACCGTGTTTCAAAGCAATACGTTTTACTTGTCGTGTTATGCATAATTACGAGCCATGAATAAATTAAAATGATAATTTCCCGACGCTTGCTAATATCAAATAGTTTTTTAATTAAAGTCAATTTTGACGTTCCCACCGAACCAATTACATGAATATCTGATGTTTTAATTAGCCACATTCGAACATTACCGAACATAATTCTTGGGGAAAATGATCCTTTAATTAATGGGATTTCTTGGGGGAAATTTATGGTGCATTATCGGGAGACGGAAGACACGTCATAAATATTTATGGCAGGGACTAATCGAGATTTAAAGTGTGTCCAAGTTTTTTTTAGAAACACTCGTTTTCTACTAAAGTAGCGTTTGCATCACTTTTACTGTCAAAGTTTAAATTGGATGCTGTTTGTGACAAAGAGATTTGAAGATCTAATTTCACTACCATGGTAGAACAGAAATTATACGGCAAAAACATTTTACTTAAATTGGAAATAAATGTTTGAAGAGATGAACGAGAATAATCGATACGTCATTTTGACAAATTGACAGCACGCAAGGAATTGCAAACAATAAAATAGAACGTATGTGGAATTCTCCCCCTTAAAATATCGATAAAGTGGTGTTTTTCAATCATATTTTTCTTTTGTGATTGTACGAAACTTTTCCCATTCGTGAATATTTTATTTTATTCAAAGATGGGCGCCGAAATGAGCTCACGTTTTACTCACTTGATTCCAGCAATTTATCGAAAAGAGTTGAACTTTTTCACGTTTACTGCATGAGGGCGCGGAATTAAATATACATAGGCAATTTGGGGGCAAAAGGAAAAGGGGATTAAATTTGAAGATAAGGAACGAGCAAAAATTACAAGTTTGAGAATATTAAATATGATGGGATGCTTAAAGAAATTCAATTAAGTAGAGGTATTCGGAATTTTGACAGAATCAGATAAACGGATTTAAGAATGATGGATTCGGGGGAAGTTTATGACATAAATGTGTACAAAAAAGGGAACATTTACAAAATAATTGGGGCTGATGGCTGAAATCTGCTCAAAAAATGTTAAATTTTCTCAATATTCTCAAAATTTCCAGAATTTTGAGTGGCTCTATTTTTTTTTCTCTTCTAGGAAAATTGCCATAATTTCCAAAATCTCCAAAACAATGATTTATAAGGTCATATACCGGGTGATTTTTTAAAAACGGCAGGCGTTGTAAAATTTTTATTTATGAACCGATTTCAAAAATTTAAAAACAATTTAAATGGTTTTTAATTTCCTATAAACTGATGATTTTAAAACTTTTCTAAATGTCTTAGTATCTTTTGGGCGATACTCAACTTTCTTATTTTAAATTGAAACCCATATTTTTTTTTTTCATAATTTGGAATATATTAATTTTCTTGATTCAGAAATGTGTAATATGTTCTACTTTGACAAAAAATATTTTTAAGAAATTTATCAAAATTGAAAAAAAATAAGCAATAAAAGTTAATAAAATCTAGGTGCATAATGTCAAATAAAAGAATGCCGTTATATTGTAATGTCAAAAAGCAGCAAATAACAGAAAGGATTGACAATTTTTTTTGAAATTATTAATAACAAAAGACAATAATAATTACAAATCAGAAAAAACAACTACCAAATTTAATTAAAATACTGTTGAAACGCCATCCCGTTTTTTTCATTGCACAATTGACACCTACGAGAAATGCATTGTGCATTGTAAGGTGTAGCCCCATCTTGTTGAAAGAAAACTTGTTCTTTCTGTTATTTGCTGCTTTTTGACATTACAATAACGATATTGTGTCACCTAGATCACCTAGATTTTATTAACTTTTATTGCCTAAATGTTTTCATTTTTGTTATTTTTTTTTAAATATTTTTTGTAAAAGTAGAACATATTACACATTTCTGAATCAAAAAAAATATATATTCCAAATTATGAAAAAAAAAATATGGGTGCCAATTTAAAATAAGAAAGTTGATTATCGCCCAAAAAATACTAAGACATTTAGAAAAATTGTAAAATCAGCAGTTTATAGTAAATTAAAAACCATTTAATTTGTTTTTTAAATTGTTGAAATCGGTTCATAAATAAAAATTCTACAACGCCTGCCGCTTTTAAAAAATCACCCTGTAAAAATCATAAATTTTCAGTTTTTAAAAAAAAAATGTGACCACTAGAATAGTGTGCATTCAGTTTTCATGATTTTTAAAAATTTTATAATTTAATTTTAGAATCTCTAGTCTCTGGAATTTAATGAATCTCTAAAATGTCGGGAATCTTAAAAATCTTAATTTCTAAAAAAATGACACAAACAAAACAAAAAGAAGTCCAAAAATGCTTTAAATTTCAAAATCAAAATTCTAGAAAGTTTACTTTGTCAAAATTCTTACATTTTTCTCTTTAGAATTCACGAATTGTAGGAATTTTAGGACTGCTACCTAAATGCATACCGTTAAAATTCCTAAAATATTTGAAATTAATTAATTTGCCTAAAATTCCATAATTTTTTTTTTTTTCGCCCGGCGCCTCCACCATTTTTATTAGATATTTTATTTAGTGCAACAAATTACAAACAATGTCGACTAAAATGTATACAAATGAAATAATTGTCTACACGAACACGTGTCTATTAAAAGTTGAACTTGACGTGTCCAACATTTTGCCTAAAGCAACATTAAATTATGCCAACACAAACATTTGAGTTGTCAAACTTTAAGCAATTACCAGCAAACAAGTTTTTTGTGCTCGTTAGTATTGTCTAGGTTTGACCGGTGCTATTGTAGTATTGTTGTCGCATTGATTTTCCATTTTCCACTCGACAAAAGCGTTGTTGGTTGTGTGATAATTTTTTTTTTGCAAACAAACTTACCATTATTTCATATTTTAAATAAATCCCAATCGTAGAACAAGAAAATTAATCTAAAATGTCCGCAGCAGAGCGTGCATACGTTCATGTCATTTCCCGTGAAAAATCATGCGGACACACGAAAATCAAGTTGGCCGATTTAACAATCTCGTATCGGTCACACCTCCCTATAAATGTGTGCATGTTGCTATCCCAAGGCGACAGGATTCGGGTGTGAGAGCTCGTCACTGGCACAGTCCATCGCGATCACAGTTGGCACACGTACCGCTTTTCCGCTTTTCCGACGCTCGAATGTTCGTTCTCCAGAGCCTCCTACGACCGACCGCACTCCATGCCGTGTATATTGATCACTTTCCCACTATTTCACCTGTGCAATCTCTCCGGTCGAGCTGCTTTTAGGGAAACTTGCTTTCCAGCCCGCGGAAATGGCAACAATGAAGTCCCGATTTCCCCCACCAAAGTCTAAGCTAGCTTGGGGCTGCCTAGGCGACCGCGCACGCCAAAGACTCGCTTATTGTGTTATAAAAAATTAACCGCTTCGCCTCGGTTACCTATGAACCATTTTTCATCTTTTGCGTTCGAGACGACGACGACGACGTGGGTACTTTTTTTATTTATGTGGCTTTTGCGGTTTTTGACTTGTACAAGTGTAGAATTTCATCGGAGAATGGGAATTTCGCTTTCGGGGTGGAAATACGGACTGACGCATCGTTCTTAATGTACTCGAGAGACAGATTAAACACACAAAATAACAAATTGCACTGTCATTTACGCTTTCACGCTCAAGGAGACATTGAAAAAACGAAAAATACCTATGGAAGGATTATTAATGTGATGACATTACACAACTTGACACTGTTTGGCTCTATGATAAATAGCACAAGAATCAACAAAAGACACAAAAATGCACTCCACTACATTCATTTTTCCCCATTTTTGCATAAAAACATTAAAAGACTCCTAAATTCCATTTTTTAAATCTCGTACATATGCGCAATGCACGAAGAATTTCACGAAAAATCCAAATCTATACAAAAATACCCACAAACAATATATCACTAAATAAGAAGAAAATCAGACTCTATTTTGACGTTTTGAGCTTTAAGGATTTATCTGACTGTTTTTTGCTTGAACTTTAATACTTCAAAAGTAAGAGTTTATCAAATTTCAGCAAATCGCCAGTTTATCTGACTGCTTTCTGCTTTAAATTCCGACACTTCAAAAATGTATCTGACTGTCTTTTGCTTCAAACTCTTAAAGTTTTTAGATTGTCTGTTTTCTGCTTCAAATTCCGACGCTTCGAGAGTTTATCTGACTGTCTTTTACACTAAATTCCTGCAGTTAAAAAGCTTGGCTTATCTGACTGTATTTTGCTTCAAACTCTGAAAGTTTTTTAATTTACCTGACTGTCTTCTGCTTCAAATTCCGCCGCTTCAAAAGTTTATTTGGCTGTCTTTTACAATAAATTCCTGCAGTTAAAAGGCTTATCTGACTGTATTTTGCTTTAAACTCTGAAAGTTACTTAGTTTGTCTGACTGTCTTCTGCTTCAAACTCCGACGCTTCAAAAATTGATCTGACTGTCATTTGCTTCAAGTTTAACGTTTTAAAAGTTAATCAAATTCCCGCAATTATCTACTTTACCTGACTGTCTTCTGCTTCCAATTACGACGCTTCAATACTTTATCTGACTGTTTTTTTTTCTTCAAGCGTCCAAAGTTCTTTAGTTTGTCTGTCTTCTGCTTCAAACTCCGACGCTTCAAAAGTTTATCTGACAGTTCAATTCTGCTTCAAATTCCGACATTTCAAGAGTTGAAAGTGAAAGTTCAAGGTCTAACAAAAGACTCCGGTTAACCTCACCTCACCGGTTTCGGTCATCTTTGAAAGCGAAAGTGGTCAAAGCCGTTTAAGATGAATAAAGTAAAAAGCATCTCGCTGTCAATTAGTCGTTCAGAAGGCTCTGATTTTATTCCAGGTGCTTCCTCCACATTTCGAAATTTCGCGCCCCCTTGATAATTCTCCAGTAAGTTTTTATTTATCCCAACAATAAAATACACTCAGGAGTTGCTCCTTGTTAGAATTTCTGCATCCCAGAAAACTCCCGGGACAAGTAAACTCACATCATTCAAAGATACAATGTGAATGAGAAAAGCCTTTTGAATTTTTGCCAGACTGTGAATTATAGATGACTTTCCTCCAGACAGATGCACATCGCTGTCTTCGCTAAAAAACATGTAAAACGAACAATCTTGCAGTTCGTCCGGAAAATACATCAGAGAATTAAAAACTCATCAATATTGCATCTCGATTGGTTGCGTGGTGGTTTTTTCGAATGAATACGCAAAAAGTTTAATGAGTCGGCGGCAATAATGTTGCCTGCATATTCATCACGATTAAAAAATATGCACGGTGTTTGCTGACGGAGCTCAAAGCAGCAAGGCAAAAGTAATAAACATTGCGCTTTTCGTAGGCTTGTTTTGTAAAATACGCTTTATGTCGTTAATACATGTATTTTCCATCAAAGCAAATAATGAGGAGTTATTTTCAAAAATGACCAATCTAATCATCAAACACTGGCAAATTTAATCAAATTTGGTGCATCCGGGACTCTAATTAATTAATTACGTGTTTGTAGTGTCGATTAGCTTAAAGTAGTGAGTAATTAAATCACAATGATTGTTCATGATCATTGATCAAAATCAGAAAATTTTTGAATCATGGGGTAAAAAATAAAAAACGAAAAGTGCATCAGGTTACTTAAATTTTTCAAAATTTTCAGTATTTTCAGGTTTCCCAAAGTCACTGCATTAACGCAAATTTGCAACCGTTGCTAAGGTATGAGCAATGTGATTGGCGTTGCTATGTTGCAAATGGGATTTGCAGTAACGCAAGTCACACTTAAAAATACTCCTACGTTAGACATTTTTCAAATTTTTCAGGTTTTTCTGAAAGATTCGTCAGGTTGCTAAAATTCCTCAAATTTCCTTAGGTATTTTTTAGATTCCTTATTATATTTCTGATATTTGTGAAGTTTCTGTAATTTGTCAGGTTACTTAAACTCCTTCAATTTCCTTCAACTTTCCTGATTTTCGTATAATTTTCCCCTGGAAATCTCAGAGTTCTCACTTTTTCCTGATTTCTCAAACTTATCCTACGATCCTCGTAGAGTTAGGTATTTCTCAGGTTTTTGAGGTTTCTTGTTTCCTTTTATTTCTCAGGGTTCTGTAATTTGTCATGCTACTCAGACTTCAATTTCACTGATTTTCAAAATTTTTACTGTTCCTTCAAATTACTCAAATTTCTCAGTTTACTCAGTTTTCCAGGAAGTCTCAGATTTCTCATTTTTTGTTGAATTCTCAGAATGAAATTTCTTGCAGGATTTCAAAATTCCTTGTATTTGTCGGGTTAATCAAATAACTCAGTTTCAGAATTAAATTCAAGAATGTTTAATGTTTTTCAATTGAAAATGTTCTGTAGTGTTTTTTTAAATGATTACGTTTTTTTGTGGATTTAAAAAAATTAAAAAAAACCAAAAAGCAGAAGCATGAAATTTATTTTACAATAATTAATAAAATTAATTTTGACAGAACTATTGAAACCAAATGCCACAGTTCAAACCATAATTCTCTATGAACTTTTTTTTGTAGCAAAACAATATTGAATTTCATCAACGTTAATTAACGCATCGCAATAAACAGCACTGAAAGCTTCCATATAATTCGTAATATTTAACTTTGTAATGAAACTGTCAGTTTTCAACGAACAATTTTAGTCACAACATAATCTGCACAGAAATCGGATTTCTAAAAAAAGTTTTTTCCGTATTTTCCCTTTATGTGTAGATTAACCGACAAAAAACACGCTTTTCCAATTTTAATTAAACTCACTTTAAAAACAATAGCTCTTTGATCAAATGAAATGAACCTATTGTTGAAAAAGCAATTCGATAGATGTATCGTAACGCTTAATTAAGACTTTTAATTCGAAAAATTGCAGTTATTATAACACAGCCATGGCGAACGCGACTTTAACAGTTATAGTAGATCAAGTAATTTCGGTCACACTTGATGGGGCTGTCTTCTAATCGGTCTCTTGTTGCCCAAGGATAAAAATAGCTGCAATTTAAGCGTCTCGAAATTGCAATCCAACTGAAAAACCGATCGCAAACACTCGTCCAACAGCAAACACCCCGAACAACAAAACCCAAATTTCCTCCCTCAAATACTTGTCTCTTTTTCCTTCCTGAACAAGTAAACCCACCGACTTTTCCCATCGGTTTTCCGCTTAACGTACACATGTTAGCTAGACACCTTAATTAAACCAATCCAACTCGACGTTCCTTTGTCACGAAGTTAATCTACAACGGTTGCGGATACGTTATCACAAAAACCACCTTTTCCTCCAATCATAAATCTCGAAATTAACGCGCGGTAATTGCAAACTTTGCATGATACTTATCTGTGAAGTTTTTCACTTACAATCAGCGTTGATTGGATTTTAATAGTGCGACAGAAAATGGATTTATGTTCGAACAACGTCATGAAATTTGTATTTACACGTTGTTAGCAGAGATGTTATCGTTGACCACTGAAACTCGATAATTAAGTCGTATCTCGGCACATTACGGGGGTTTGATGGAACGAACGACTTCTATGTATAATAAAATGTCTGAAATAAAGTCCATTTATCCTGAAAAAGTTTTACTGAAGAAAGCCAGATATTGAAATTTGCTCCTTTGGGACGGGGTCGTAACTGGAACCAAACGTAGCGAAAAAATAAACCTTTGTCTTACAATTGAAATTTATATTTTGTTCTGGACGAAACGCAGCTCCTCTATGCTACAAAGCAAGGCAAAATAACCAACAAAATGAAAAATACTCGTTCCTATGATGCAAAAGTTTGCGAAGTAGTTTAGAAACTAAATTAATTACTTGTCGACAGCGTGACGTTGCTGTTTTTCAAGCCCTAAGTTAATGAAACAAATTTGTGATTCATAATAATTACTTTATCTACAATAGCAGTTAAAGTTGAGCGAAATTGTGTTCTACATGGCACTTTTCATTGCTTCCTGCAACAGGATTACTCAGAGGCGGATTAAGGTCCATGGAGATGATGTCTCTTTAAATTCTCTCAATTTTTTCTCAAATGTTTAAATTCTCTTTAAAATTGTGTTAAAATTTTCTAGATTGTTAGTGTATAGACTCTTCTTTTATGTTTTTCTTTATTTCTTAAAATTCTTTCAGATAGATAATCCTTAGAATCCTCAATTTCCTACAGTCTCTTTCGATTTTCCATACATTTTCGCATTTTAATGTTTTGAATTAAAGCCTATACGCCTTCTTTTACATTCGCGTCCGTAATTACTTCACCTGCTCAAGCTGACTACGACTAGACAACGACTTTCTCGATTTTAACGATTCCCGTCTTTTGCTAATGGTCCCCTATACTAACAATTATACCCCCAATTGGCTTTAAAATCTCTTCTCTCTAAAACACACTTATCCCAAATTAACCACAGAATTGTAGGTTCTTTTTAACCCCAACTGTCTCCATTTGAAATCAACGGAACTCGATTTAATTACACCGCGCTTTTAATGTAGAAATTTTCAGCTTTTGTTTCATTTCACGAACTTTATCTGGATTTTGCTAAAGTTATATTTAGAGAGCTTTATATTTTCTAGTTTGTTCTCATGGTTTTACTTTGATATAGGACGTTCATGACTCGAATGCCGCCAGGAATATATTTTATTGTTTGTTCAAAGGACTGGAGGATTTTTTTCGTTATTAATAATAATCTCGTTTGGTAGTAGACATGATTTCGTGTTAATAAAGCGTCCTTTTTCTCCGGGTTCATTTTTATTCTGTTGGCGGAGAGTTTTTCTCCGGAACTGATTTAATTAGTCTCAGGTCCTTTTGTTACGTGGCTTAGTTCATATACCGCGCGATTCTTTTTAATGCAATTTAATTTCCTCTGTTGTTTTAAAATCGAGCGAACATATTTTATTCATCAGCAAATTAGATATTGTTTAATTTCCATACCGGTTGATTTCCATAGCCGGATCGATACACACAGCAGGAAATTGATGAAACTTCCAATAAAATCATTCTATTCTATTTTTAGTCTCATACGATTGGATTTTTTTCTCTAAGTGCTCGTCAATATCACATGTTTTTTTTCTTTTTGTGCGAATATGGCGATAAACTTTTAACAACGCTTTTAACATTTTTAGTTACGTCTTAGAACTTTTTCCATCTGCTGCGTTTTAATATTTCATCAGAATTGAGTTCATCACGTTCGTCTTTGTGTGCTTGTGAGCTTTTAACTTTTTGCGATCAAGTGAAATTTGAAACGTGGTGAAATTTTTGTCTGTTTTCAGTCGGAACAAGATAAAACACCTTTAAAAGGAAATCATTTGCCTAATGCCCTAATTTTAAAGTGAAATAAGCTGCAGTGATGGTAATTGCGATTTAAATCGGAAAACTGGGCGATATTTCAGGATCGACGGAGAAAATGGGAGATTTGGGAAATTTGATTGGACAATTTTTGTTGCCACGAGGAACGAAAATGAGCAACGGGAAAACAAAAACAACGGAGCAATTAAAAATTCAGACAATTAAGTTTCAAGCTGCAAACAAGAGAAAAAAGTTAAATCTCGTACTTTTTTTGTGAGTTTTATAAGATGTTTACTGATGACGGCTTTACAAAAAGTTTAATTCTTTATTGGAATTTGTAGAATGAACTCAAGACTTCTTAATTCTTTAAAATGTTGATAAAGTTTACAAGAAACACGCGCACAACATTAATATTTGCACAGCAGCTTTTAGAAAACCCAATTTTATTCTAAAAACATTTTTGAAAAATCTATAAATTTTAAGAAAAAAAATGATTTTTTTTAGGCGACTTTAACTGAAAATGGAATTTTTAGGTCTCAAAATCGGCCTAAAAGTAAGTCTTTTCTGGCCGCAAACATTTTTGACCGATCTGTGGTGGCGCCATTTATTCATAGTTTTGCATATTACATCAAGATACCGACATTACCCCCAATTTTATAATTATTTGGGTAAAATCAAATCGACAAACTGCTGTAAAGTGCAATAAACTGCAACAATATCAAAAAGCACATTAAACCTAATTCATACAAATTGTGAAGTTACACATGCCGAAACCTCAAATGTAAAAAAAATATGAACTTTTTTGAAAAATCCATAAATATTTACAATTATTCAGTTGTTATAAATGATTAAATCAATAAATCGTAATTAAAAATTAATTAACTTGTAAATTTAATGATATCGCCTAAAAATCTTGTGTGTAACACGGCCAAAAAGTGCCATTTTGCCCTCGCCTTCTTTCTGGCCTCGGCCATTAAAAAAAGGCTCGGCCAAAAAAGACACACTTTTTGGCCTTGGTACACAAATAACGATTATGGCATAGACACTCCATGAAATAACAGCCTTTATCAATTTTTTTTTTAAATCAAACTTTCAATTTGACCAACAAATTTTCAAAATTCGTAAATTTTATATTTTTTGGGAAAATTCCTCGCTTAAGTAGTGATGAATTTTTACAAGAAATTTTTCAAATTTGCAAATGCCTCAATTCTGTGAGCAAAATTAGAGTAAGAGAGAGGGCGCCTCCACCATTTCTGTAATCAAACAAACCCTTCAATACCAGAACAATTTTGTTAATAAAAATCTCCAGAATTGTTAATCTCAATTACCCCAACCAGCCTATTATCCCTCCTTCAATTAATATTTGCACTAATCCCGGATTATTCCGGCGCCTTTCCCCAACATACGGAAGTGTAAGATGTACATAATTAAATTTGCTCGAATCGAAAGTTCGTATCCTGCAGCACTTCGTAACGGAGATAATGATTTGGCAGAGTTCCTACCAATGTTAAGCATTGTCAAGTTTTGAACGAAAGAAAATACTATTATCGTCGAAATGCCGCACAAGAGCTTAGGATTGTATTTATAAATAGGACTTAGGACCCCCTTCTAATGGGGCGACATTCTAACGAATGGGCCGAACATAACGCACCATCTCCGTGTTTGTCACACTCTAATGTCTTTGCCCGAAAAAAATCGCCCTTTATAAATGACCGGATTAGAGGTGGGTGGGACGGGAAAGGTAATTGGGATTTGGGAAAATCGACGGAAATCTATTTGATCTTTCAGATCATTAGTCAGGTATATAGGGTAAAACTACTAATAGTCGGCATCCCCACAATACTCGCCACCTGCCATACGTTTTTTCCGAAAATAAGAGTTGGGTGTATTGTAAAAGCCTGTCGAACATTCTAAACGGTAATCCTAATTTTTGGGAAGCTCTTTGGTACTTTAAGACACCTCTAAAAACTATGACGGCAGCTAAAAAAAACAGAAAAAACGCCACCTAAGATTTCGAGTTGTTCATTGTTTCGTGACGTCACGAGAAAACGCAAAAAACGCACTTTATCAGTTTTTTTAATCAGAAAGCGTTTTTTTTTCGTAAAGACGTGACAAAAACCGGCAAAACAACATAAATAAACGTAAATAAACGTAAAAACTGTTTCCTACCTTAGTTTCCGTGGCCTTGGATCTCCGGCCCCCAAATCTGGATTTTTTGAAGCGCCCCCGGGAAACCTTCGCCCCCAACAGTTCCACATCACTCACACCACCACAAAACCACCACCAAACCGTCCAACAACCACAAAAACAGTAAAAAAGTTCACTTTTCGCAAAACCGACGCGTCCAAAATTTTCACTTCACCGGCACTTGTTTTGTGACGTCACAGCTACTTGATCCAAAAAACAACGTCGCAAAGGCACGGTCAAAATTAATTATTTTGGACTACAAGACCCCACTTTCTGTTGTTTTTATCATCAAGGGGAGTTTTTTACCCCTAAAACAAACCCCCGTTTATTTTTTTTGAACTTCGTGCAGAAAATACGGAGATAAGTTTGAGGCCACCACCAGCTGTCGCCACCACGCGACGGTCGGTTTGTGAAACAGATTCCTGTTGTACCGACCGGCGTTGTAAACATAACCTCGTTTTATTGGTTTTAAGGCGATTTTAAGTGTTGGAATGTCGGCGCCGCGAGCCCTACCACAGAGCAAGGAGGCTTTGCTCAAGTCCTACCGCACCAGACTCAAAGACGACGTGAAAAGCATGTTGGAGAACTTTGAAGGTTAGGGGCCCCCTTGTTGTCTCACGACTAACGTGTCATTTTCAGAGATCGTGAAGTTGGCGAAGGGCGAACACGACACTCAGCTCTCGAGGATGACGCAGTGCGAACAAGACACGTACGAAATGCACGTCAGGGCTGCGAATATTGTCCGCGCTGGAGAGTCTCTGATGAAACTTGTCTCTGATATCAAACAGTACTTGATTTTGAACGATTTTCCCTCGGTGAATGAGGCGATTACGCAGAATTCGAAATTGTTTAGGTAAGGGAGGAGTTTTAGGGGTGGTTAGGTTGCTCAAGGGGGTGTTTTAGGACCAAGCAGGCGGAGTGCGACCAGAAGCTCATGTCTTTGAGGGATGATATGGCGGCGGATTTGTACGATCTCGAGGAGGAGTATTACAGCAGTTTGAATAAATAATTTATTTATGAAATAAGTACAAAATTAAATTAAAATACGTCACTCGCTTGTCTTCTACGTGTCGCATAATAAATAATAAAATTTCCATCCGTAGTTGGCTGTGAGAAAAAAAATCATGTCGTAACTAGCACCATCGCTGCTGGTTTAGCCAATCAAAACGAGATATTTGCGAGATTTGACAGTTTTCGAGGAAGAAGTCGACGTACGTTGAAATTGCACGGCTAGTCTTGATCGAAATTGCACGATACTTTCAGAATCTACTCTTTTCCACAGCCAACTCGACCTCGAATTTCTCCACGTTACTTAACTCCTTATCTCGTTTTTATCAACTTTCAAGTCAAACATTCATTTCTTTGGGTCACTTTCCCCCCGCCAAGCATTGTTTCTTTCATAATGACACAACGATTAGCCCGATAAAGTTCACCCAACATAAACAAGGTCAAATTCAAATCGCAATGGCAGCCACCAACTGTCTTCGCTTGTTTTCAAAGAAAACTCACCTTTTCAAGGTAAATACTCCATCGTTGTAGCCTGGTTTTTAAGTTTGGTTTAGTGTCTCTCTACCGCCCCCGACTTCCCCGGCGCCGCCACCACATGGACGGAAAACTTGGCGTTCGCTGCCACCCCCAACCCCATTCCGGTGTACCGCGTGATGGACCGCCAAGGGAGCGTCATCGATGGGAATCACGAGCCGCCTCTCGCCGCCCCCACGCTTGTTAAAATGTACAAAGACATGCGGTTGCTGACCATCATGGATAAGATCCTCTACGAGTCGCAGCGGCAAGGCCGAATCTCCTTCTACATGACGAATTCTGGCGAAGAAGCCATGCATATTGGTAGCGCCGCCGCCCTCACCGCCTCCGACGTCGTCTACGGGCAGTACCGCGAGGCGGGGGTGCTGGTGTGGCGGGGCTTCACTCTCCAACAGTTCGTCGACCAATGTTACGGGAACGAAGCCGACAAAGGAAAGGGGCGGCAGATGCCCATCCACTACGGGAGCAAAGAACTGAATTTCGTCACGATTTCCAGCCCCCTCGCCACGCAGATACCGCAAGCCGTGGGGGCGGCGTACGCTCTAAAAGGGACGGGCCGTGTCGTGATCTGTTACTTCGGCGAAGGCTCGGCTTCAGAGGGGGATGCACACGCTGCGTTCAACTTCGCCGCCACTTTAGGGTGTCCGGTGATCTTGTTCTGCAGGAACAACGGGTATGCGATCTCCACCCCCGCCAAGGAGCAGTACAAGGGGGATGGAGTGGCGGCGCGGGGGCCGGCGTACGGTATCGCCACGGTGCGAGTCGACGGAAATGACGCGTTGGCGGTGTACAACGCCACCAAAATGGCGAGGGAGTATTGCGTGAAAGAAGGGAAGCCGGTGGTGGTGGAGGCTTTGGGGTACCGAGTGGGGCACCACTCCACGTCGGATGACAGCTCGGCCTACAGGAGCGTGGAGGAAGTGGAGAAGTGGGCTTCCACCGACAACCCCGTCGAGAAGTTTAAGGCTTACTTAAAGAAAAAAGAACTGTGGACTGAAGAGGAAGACCAGGAGTTCATTAAGAACTCAAGGGAAGAAGTTATGAAAGCCTTCACGGCCGGGGAGAAGAAGCTGAAGCCCAAATGGACTGAGTGCTTCGAGGACGTCTATAAATTCATGCCGGAACACATACGGTCAGTATTATTATTATTATTACTGAGCCAAGTTTCACTGATTGGTTACAGGAAACAAATGAACGAGATGAAGAGTCACGTGGCGCGTCACAAGGAACACTACTCACTAGATCAATTCAGTTCTTAATAAACTTTTTCGAATAATTTGATTTTTATTGTGTTACATATAGGATATGTTAGAGTTGATGTTACATAGGTTTACATTGATCAAACCCAACTAAAATATAGTAGAACAACGCGGAAATACTTCCATTCTTATAAAATTTACAACAAACTTACTACCAAATTCCAAAATTCAACGCATTTAAATCTTTAAATAAATTAGTTCTACTCTAAAAAATTAACAAGAAATATACATTTTGCAATCAACATCCATAAATAATATTTACAGAATATAACATCTATCTGTCGATCCGGCTCGATGGACCACGTCCATCGTCCCGGAGCGTCCCCTAGGTAACTGAAACTCTATTGTACTGAATTCGCGACTAGGTCCCAACCCAAAAAATCTCCACGTGGTCAGATTCATACTTTTCCGCCGCTGATATAATACAATATCACAAAGTTAAAGAGTATTCAACAACTTCAGACTTGTCAATTTGATAACATTGGTCATGTTAATTTGATTGCGTCCTACAAATAAAAATACTACGTATATCTGACTAGAAAAATCCATAAAAAAGGTACAAAACTAAACCTAAAAAAAAATCAAGGTGAAAAAACCCTCAAACTTCTCAACAACGTCGCCAGCACATTGGCTAGGCACTCCGCTTGGGCGGCGAGGTGTTCTTCTATTGTTCTCTGCGAGCTACGATCGATATCCGCCGTTATTAAATGTCTGAAAGCCGCCGTGACGTCGTGCACTTTTAAAATCAAGTTGCGTGTTTGTAGAGGCGCTGTTGTGTGATTGGTCAGATCTTGGCACAGTTCGGTTAGACGACGCAAGATTGTTAGACAGATCGCGAGGTTCTCGGGCAAATCCGGCAGGCTCGGGTCCGACATTGCGATCACGAGCATCTTGCTGGACGTCACCAGTTGCAGGGACTGCGAGGTCAGCTCCTCCTTGGCAATCTAAAACAAAAAAATCGTCAAAAAGCCTTTACGCAAGCCGCTGTGCTGCGAAGCGCATCTTACGCAACGGGATGTCTGGGAACGCAGCAAAAACTTGAAGGTTAATAATTCTAATGCTATTGTTAACAAACATGAATAGATAATCAAGGAAAAGACTTGTTTTGATAAAAACTCGTACGTAATTGTCTTATTATCACTGTTTTTTCTTTAATTTCTGCATTTTGAGCGTTTTCTACAAAGTCGGTAATGTAGGGACCGCAGTGTTAAAAAGTCGGTAAAACAGGTCGCTTTTCCCACTCACTTGAAATTTCTCCTCGCTGATGAGCCTGCCGCCCCCGTGCACTTGCGCGGCGGTGCACTGCGCCGCCACCTGGTCCAGGCGCACGAGGAGGCTCGCCATCGCGACGTCCGTCTTCGCGAGGAGGTTTTCCCGCGTCGACGTGCACCCATTTTTCACCACGGCCCCGTTGTAGAGCGCCGCGACGCCTTCTTGGCTGCTACACGTGGGGCTATCAGGCGATAGAATCGGAACAGCCGTCAACTGCGCTCCCCGCCCTGTAAAAGTCACGTGTTATCGGGACTATACTGAAGACGATCTTCACCTAGATGTGGGGAGGTGGGCGTGCTCACCGCCGTCGTATGCCTCACTGTCAGCTTCTCCCCATCGCCCCCATACGCCGCCTCCAGCTCGCTATACGTGTGCTTGCTTCTCTGTAGATGCGGCGAGCCGATCCCCGCCGTGCGTCCCTCGGCGACTTTCGGGGGCGGCGCGGCGTTTTTTTTCAGCAAGGGGGCTGGTGGCAGTGGCGGTTTCTTCGGTGGCAGGAATAGGTGAGGCGGCGCTTGGTGGTTGCCATCAGTGCGCGGCGGCAGCTTCGGCGGAAACTCGCTGGGTTTCGCCGCGGACAACGAATGGGACCGTTGGCGCTCTTGAGGGAGATTCTTCGGTGGTCTCTCTGGAGGTTTCTCGTCGGAACTTCTTCGGGGGAGCGGTTGGATCGCGTCGTTTTTCTTCTCGGTTTTGCTCTTGGCGCAACACGAAAAGGCGCCTTTGCGGTCCACCGTCGCGTACTCAATGATGTTCGATCGGATGCTGCAGGAGCTGTTGCGGCGCTTCGGCTCCGGTTTGACCACTTCGCTTATTGTCAAGTTTTCAACACTGTCGCGGATTTTGGGGGGTGGAGGGATGATGTACGACATGATTTCTTCGGGGGTGAGTTCGATGGCGGGGGTGATTTTCTGTGTAGGGGGAGGCACTGTCACGCTGGCAAGGAACTCCTCCAGATCTTGGTCTTCGGCCACGTTGTCTAGAAATAAAATTTGAATTGGAAAACTGAGAGGTGGAATTGGGGGTACTTTACCTAATCGATTCAGTCTCTCGATGGAATCAGCAAAAGAGCTCGGCGGCACATTGATGGGGGTCGGTAAGGCACAATCGAGTTCATCGGGGGTGGCTGGAGGCGGCAACAACGTCAAGTCGATGATATCCGGATCAAAAACGTACAAACTATCAAACTCTTGACTGTTCCTCATCTCCTTCAAATGTTGCAGGTAACTTTGCAAATCGATGTCTTTGCTCGAGTTATCAGGACTCCTCAATCCGAAACTCACCCTATTGGCTTTATTTTCGTCAATTTTATGCTTGGGGGAGTTGTGGGGGGTGTACAACGAATCATTGTCGCTCTCCGATTGGTTGGATTCTGAACGTAACAGCTCAATGGCGGCGTGTGAAAAAGTTTTCTGTTCTTTGATTGGTGTATGACTTTTACTGAGCAACAACAGCGAGTCGCTGTGCTTCAATTTTCCCGTTTCCTCGCTGAAGAAGCTGTCCGTGTCACTTTCAATATCCACACTGGTCTCTTGCCATTCCGACAAAGAATTCAAGCGCTCCAAGTTCTCCTGTTCCGTCAGGTACTTCTCTGAGTTCTCCACCAATAGCTGCATTTCTTGCACTCGCTTGTACACCTCATCGTTCCGCCCACTTTCCAAAATCTCCATGGAAACAACCGTCTGGAGATCGTATTGGTGGTTGCGATTCGACAGCGAGCTGTTCATGTTGCTGTCCAAGCTGTAGCCTAACGTGATTGGCGGTTTGGCTTGCCGCCCCATGGTGTTGTACAACCCATTGGTCTTCCTATTGATGATTTGGTACGTTGGGGGCATGGTGAAGCACGCCGTTTTCATCGCTAATTGGTCTGTGTAGCTCCACCTCTCCGGTACCACCTTGTGCGGGGATAAATAAGGCGGAGCTACATCCTCCGGAGGCGGGGCTTCGTCTTGGTCAACAGGGAGTTGTTGTCCCGTGGTCAACCGGAAGTACCCTCTCAGAACTAACACAAGTTCGCAGGCATCCCGCTCTTCTAAAGTCATCGAGACGGTTTTCTCATTCTGCAACCGCAGGAGGACACTCCTGCTGACCTCATCGTCAGTCCTCACTTCTATACGTCTCATATCCTCAATGTTGGCGATGGGCACCGGCTGAGGAATGATCAAGTTTTTTGGTGACCACTCATTGGTTCCTGCACTTACCACAGAGTTTCGCGTCCCAGTTATCTGACTTATCCCGAATTTGGGACTGACCAAGATCACGCGCTCCAAAGCGTCCCCGCGCGGCCCAGCTGAGAAACACTTCGCCCCATAACTGGGCAACTGCCCCACTATATCCAGATAGTGTAGTTTAGCCTGCAACGCCGTCAGTTGCTTCCCCGCCCCCGCCATACTCGCGTGGAGCTTCAAAAAATGCGCTATCAACTTCCTCACTTCTTTGCGCTTGACTGTTTCGAGGAGCGACGCGGGAACGAACCGCTCGAGGCCAAAGTCGCGTCTGTAAAACAAGGCGTGGTTACGGGCGGAGCGAGAGGAGGAGCTTACTCTATCGTCTTCACAGTGAGCTTAGACGCTGGGATGTTATTCGCCAGCGCGTGCTGGTAGATGTGCAGAGCAGCGAGGCGGAGCGCCGTGTCGTACTGGAGCTCGGGGGCGAAGCGCTCTTGGATGACGTCGTTGCAGCACTGGGTGTAGAGGTAGTCGAGGGCGTTGAGGTCGCGCTGAGCGAGGGCGGCGGCCGAAGGCGGCACAAACGCCACGCGGAAAAGACAACGCAGCTTGTGGGCTCCAGGCCGCGATGCGATCTAAAACCACCCTTGAAATAAGGGAGTTAAATAAGGGGCGAACATTACCCTCGCTAATGTGTCTCCTGGATCCAACAAAGTCAGCTTGTTCCTCTTCAACGACTTGATATGTTCAACGACCAGACTGAAGTGCTCGGTCGCCTGCAAACACAATTTGTTCTCGAGCGACGTAACGACGTCGTGAACCGTCGTCCAGGCGTCATATTTGAACGATTTCGTCTGGCCGTTTTCCAGGAACACTTTCAGGACGTTGGCCATCGGCGCCACGCACAAATCGCCCAGGGAAAACGCCGAGGGCTAAAACAAAACTTCAATAACTCCATTTGACCCGATTTTTCTTACCGGAAACAGGGGGGCGCCGTTCACGCAAACGCTCTCGGCGAAGCGCACCCTGGAAGGCTTCGTTCTTAAGCGCGCCCTCTTGCTCGCCGAGAGCAGGGTGGACTTCCGGATGCCCTGCTGCTCCGGGGGCTGGCACACCACCAGGTTGACGGTCTTCGCGCAGGCCCGCACCAAGGCGATGACGTGCTCTCGGGGGGCTAGTTTGACGTCCTCGCCGTTGACGGAGAGGATCTGGTCGCCGGGAAGAAGCTGCAAAATCCAAAGTTATGTTGGTAGCACTGAATAGGAAGAATTGAAATTTTTGCATTTTGGCAAAATAGGTTACATTTTTTGCATTCTCGCTATTATTAAGAGACTCACCTTGTCGACGCTGGGGCCGCCCTCGGTGACGAACCGCACGATGACGGGCTTCTCAGAGCCGGCGACAAATCCAAACCCCAGCGCCGGTGAGCGCTCCAGAGTGACGGGTCTGGGCTCGGGGATGGGCGCCGGGTTGAGGTACTTGGTGATGGGCGTCTCATAAGTGGTGGTTTTGTTCACGTGACTGAAAAATTCGCACCCGTTAATCCAAAAGAACACTTGAGGGTGATCGATCATCCCCTCTGTATTAAAACATCCATTCTCGAGCTTCCATTCCCCGAAAGTGTGCAGTTATCGCGTATAACAATGTTTGCTCGTGAATTTATCGAACACTTTAAAAAACACCCCTCGATTTATGCGTCTCGGCGAAAAGATAAGTTGAGCCCTTCAAAATGGGAATAGGAAAGCAAAAGGCGAACTGAAAACGGTCAAATCATGCAGATGACGAGGGTAAAGGGGATTTGTTGTGAGTGGACGGAGGGCTAATTGCGAAGAAAAAGCGAAAATATAAGGAGACGTCTGGAAACCACCCCTTTTCATTTCTCAGGAAGTATGGAAATAAATGATGCTGTCAACTGAGGGAGGTTCGTTGACGTGGCCTATAAGTCAAGAGACATTCGGACAATTCGAGGGCATAAGTTTCATAAATGGCAAAATTGGGGTGGGAAGATAATGGGGGTTGGGAATGGTTTAGAACTAGCCGCTTTAATTCATTATCTGGGTCTCGGGAGATTTCTAAAGTATTTATCTGTCTCGATCTCCACGTAAACTACTTACTTTCGACTATAAAAAATTGAGTTTTTAGATCTGCATTCAGCCTGCACCATCATTTGTCTTTTATCCTTTTCTGACAGTTATATTTTTGATAATAACTAATGACAGACTGATAAAAAATGAGATGCATATTCCCGTTTCAAACTTTATTTTATCTTTCTTATAATACTCCTGGAATGAACCGGTTTTCTTATTTTTGATAATGACAGACTACCCTTGATTCATAATTGACCTTTTTCATAAATTTATAATGACAGATAAAAAAGCGTTGAACAGAATCCAAAATTGAAAAATTTCGGTTCACCGCTTAAAGTCAATCAAACTGACTGATAACCTGTTTAAAATTTTTGATAATGACAGGCTACATCTGACGCGCCATTAGAATTAAAACTTAATTCACTTAGATTGACAGTTTTAATTTAAGTCTCAAATCTCAAAGATGTTAAAATATTGCAAAACTTGTTTTTGTATTTTTGATAATGACAGACTATCCTTGTTACATAATTGTCATTTATTATCAGATTTCAAAGTTGATTAAGGTAGATTGACAATTTCATATCAACCTAATATCCCGAGAGACATGTTTAAGCATTTTTTTGATAATGACTATTACAATTTGATAGATAAATTATTTAATTTTTCATAATGACAGACTATCCTTGATAGATAACTGTCATTTTAAGCTGATTAAGATTAAGATAAATCTGATAATCTCAACTCGTTTTTATATTTTTGATAATGACAAACTATCCATGATAGATAATTGTCATTTATTATTAGATTTCAAAGTTGATCAAGATAGATTAACAGTTTACTAACAACCTGACAGGGACATTGCTTAAATATTTTTTTGATAATTTCTATTACAAGTTGATTTATAAATGGCTATATGTTTGATAATGACAGACCATACTTGATAGGAAATAATTGTCATTTTAAGCTAAAAAAATTTGATTCATAGTTTGAGACAAATTTGATAATTTCAATAACATTGCTAAACTCGATTTTACATTTTTGATAATGACAGACTATGCTTGACAGATAATTCTCATATATTTTCAGATTTCAAAGTTGATCAAGGTAGATTGATAGTTTAGTAACAACCTCATAACCTGAGAGACATTGTTTAAACATTTTTTTAATAATGACTCCTACATTTTCATTGATAAATTACTTAATTTTCAATACTTTCAATGACAGACTACTAATCATTTTTTCGTAGATTTCAAAGTTGGTTGTAGATTGACAGTTTAATAACGTCAAGGACATTGCTAAACTTGATTTTTTGATAATGACTAAAATTTTAATAAAGACAGACTACTCATCAATCTAATAACCTCAAAGACATTGCTAGGCTTGATTTTTTGATAATGAAGCTTGAAATTTGATTGGTAAATGACTGTTTAATTTTTGATAATGACAGATTATCCTTAATAATAATCCTTAATTATCAATCATTAGGTTGATAGTTTTTATTCAGTTTGAAATCTCTAATCATGTTAGAGCTATGGTAAAACTATCCTTGTTAAATAATTATCAATCTTTATTAAGTTTCAAAGTTGATTGAGGTTGATACCCGGAGGGATATTGCAAAACTTTTTTTGATAATGACGCTTGCAATTTGATTGACAAAATTTTGATAATGACAGATCATGATTCACTTAGATTGACCGTTTTAATTCGGTCTGAAATCTCTAATAATGTTAGAGATATTGTAAAACCTGTTCAAAATATAATTTTTGATAATGACAGACTATCCTTGATAAATATTAAATGTCGTCTTACAAATGTCATAAACCGTTTAATATCAACCTGAAAATCTTCGAGGAATAATTTGACATTTTTGATAATGACAAACTGTTCTTGATAGATAACTGTCATTGTTTATAAGATATCGAAGTTGATAACGGTAGACTGACTGTTTAATATCAACCTGATGACATCCAGGACATTGATAAACATTTATTTTTGATAATGACGCTTGAAATTTGATTGATAAATGACTGCTTAATTTTTAATAATAATAGACTATCCTTAATGGATAATTATCATTATCAATCATCAGTTAAACAGTAATATCAAAGACATTGATTTTTGATAATGACAGACGTTGCATTGATAATTGACATTTATAACGTCGATTACTTGATTAAAATAAAAAAATCTTTGATGTAATCTAGGAAGAATTTTTGTTAAAATTTCTCTTGACGTCTAAGAATCTAAGCTCCCTGAAGCTATGAAAAATTTATGCCCTCCACCGTCACCTGAGCGCCAAAATAAAACACGAAACACCGCTTACCTCCCCAACTCTAATCTCCATTTTATTAAACCTGCATTACCGACCGATAACCGCCACCGCAAAAAACAACCCCGCGTTTTGTCAGCTCGGAAAAGCCACCCCTTAAAGTGCTGAAACTTCAAATTTTATACCCCGAGAGCGGATCCCAATATACCGAGCGTTCGAACAAACAAAACAAGGGTATCGCCAACAAAACACATTACGCCGCCCCCAAACAAAGTCAAGCTAATACACCTACTAACACAAGGGTTTATTTACTTACTTGATGTAGTAAGTTCGACCGGAATTATCAACGGCCCTTTCCCAGCCATAGGGCAGACAATCCTCGCCGCATCGCCATGCCTCCGCCGGGGGCAGCCAGCCGGCGGTGCGAGTCACATGACTGAAAAAAAAAAACAGTGGATGTAGTTGAGTGGAAGAATCGAGAGTGTTGTGGATATATATAAAAAAGAAAAGGTCTCTGGGGGAAATTCGTCTTGTTTTGCCGCCCCCAAAGCCAACTAGATCGTGATTAATCAACCAAACTCTGAATTATAGCGAGGGGATTAGGCAATAATTTTCGGTGATTGATTGGCCGCGAAAAGTACCCAGTTTAACCGCCCCCAATGGCCATATCTAGGAAATGAACGAATTCAAGACTAAAAGCTTCATTAAGGACGCGAGAAGTAATCTCAGCTACATGCAATACCGTTCCGTGGGCTGTAGCTTGGTTATATTGCTGAAAGCTTGAATTACGGGGGCGGTTAATCGGGGGATTTGGGATAAAGAGGGTGAAGGATGAAGGTAGAAAGACTGTTAAGCCAACAGCGAACGGGAACTGCGATTCGGTGGATTAACAACCATTTTTTACCAAATTTCAGCACCTTATGGTGTAAACTAAAAGTCAAAATTTTTCAAAATTCAAAAATTTGCGTCAAAATTTCTTTCACCCGATTTTTTTCGACTCGAACAACAAAACTGGAATTAGAAGGCACAACTACACACGAAGATTTACCAAATTTCAGCCTTTAACGATGTAAATTAAAAGTCAAAATTTTTCAAAATTCAAAAATCTTCTTTCAGGTATTTTTTTTCAACTCGAAGATCAAAACTAGAATTATAAGGTACAAACAAGGAGATCTGTCAAATTTCAGGCTCCTACGATGTAAATTAAAAGTCAAAATTTTTCAAAATTCAAAAATTCGCGTCAAAATTTTCTTCACGTGATTTTTTTTCAACTTTAAGACCAAAAATGGAATTAGAAGGTACGAACACACCAATAATTACTAAATTTCAGCCTCCTACGATGTAAATTGAAAGTAAAAATTTTTCAAAATTCAAAAATGTGCAAAAAATGTTTTCGTGCGTATTGAATGAAACTCTCACTAACCGTGCATTTAGGCCTAAAATGCACAACTTTGAAGCCAGTCCCTTCAAATTGTTGATAACTTGCCGTCTAAAGTGAGAAATTCGAAGTAAAAAATCTTGTTCGTATGCAACTTTGTATATGAATCTTTGAATTTTCTTTTTATGTAAAAAATAGAATTAAAAATTCGTAATGAATATGTGAGGTAAATTTCAGATTTCTGCGACATTCACGCGACTAGACACCTGAAGTCAAAAATGTTCAAATTCAAAAATTTCCGCCAAAATTTCTTTAACCTTAAAGACCAGGATCGAAATTAAAATATCTAAATACGAAAGTTTGCCGAATTTCGGCCTCCTACGGTGTAAATTAAAAGTCAAAAATTTTGCAAAATTCAAAAACATAGTCAATTTTTTTTTCGTTTAATTAGGAAGAAACTCACACTGATCATAGATTTAGATCGAAGAAGCACATTTTAGAAGTTAGTTTCTTCAAATTCAATACTTTGCCGGCTAGAGTGAAAAATTTGAAGTCAAAAATTTTGTTCGGATAAAACTTTGCCTCATGTTGGTAGCATCGTGTCGTTTGACGTTCCACAGCTGTCATTTCAGTGCTGCCAACAACAGCAGCTCCGTACATCCAATTAAAGTGTAACCTCAAAGACACTTTTACCCTAACAAGCAGAACTACCAACCGCGTTCAAAGCACACATTAGAAAAGCACTCAAAGGGAATTTACGATCAGACTCTTGCCACTACACCGCACTAAAAACCCCCAACAAAACTACATTAATTAAACACGTCCACTCGATCGCGTTGTTTGCATATCCCCAAAAAACGTCGCAACCGGCAATTTTTATTATTCACAGCTCGTCGAGATAAATTGCAGCATTAGCATCACAGTTGGAAGATAACAAAGGGGCGGTTCCCACCCCCGGAAAGCTCTGTAATTAGACGAAAAAAAGCGAAAAGAAACACTCTTAAATTGATACGTTCCTTCAAAGTTTCTTTATTAAATCGAGAGAATAGTGCTCTCCCGGAACTTTTCCATCGAATTACTCCGGGCCTCGGCGTGTTTCTCATTCTTGTTGCGTATTTAATTCCGGGATTATTTTAATGACGGACCGGAAATTTTAATTATATAATCCTTGGAGGAGAAAAGGGATCTAACAATGTAAGACTGTTAAAAATGTAGCGTCAAAGTTTCTTCGAGAAAACATAAAGTAACAATGAAGTAGGAAATGGGATCAGCTCCGGTTCGCAGACTTCATTATTTACAATCCATTTTTGGGGGGAAAGAGGCCACGTGGAACGACTCAGACACTTTAGGGGTTGATTCATCGCTGGAAAATTGACGTGATGGAATTCGATTATTGCCCTTGATGAAGAGACAAATTTCATCGAAACCGCCCTTAAAACAACAGTTGCTGTCAGGAGCAATAAAAGCACCCCTCAACTCTCGACTTTCTTGTTTTGCACTCGCCCAATAAAACTTCCGAATGTTTTATTTGAATTTCCAGCGCGACCTCTCTTACAAGAAACTTGCGAATAAAATTCCAGCGACGTATTCACACTTTTTATTGTACTTTTCCACTTTTTGCCCGCCGATTTATCGCTTTCTCTTCGCTTTTCTGAAAAGGTTAGGCTAATATTGACACGGGAGCTGTTTCGAAGCGATTAATATCTGCAAAATTCGGGATTTTCACCTCTAAAGAGGGTAAAACAATACAAGCGATGAGTTTCGATGATTATTTCCTGCGCTTTTCGACTATTTGTTACGAGTTTGTGTACTTTTAATTGGCGACTTGGGATCTATATTTAGTTTGAATTTCAATAAAATCGGGTGAAAAAGTTTTCACTGAAATTTTTGAATTTTGGGAAATTTTGACTTTCATTGTCTAGTCGTGTGAGTGCTGCAAAAATCTAAAATCAGTGATTATAATTCTCTAATTCTATTTTTCGTATAAAAAGAAGTTCCAAAAGTCCGTTCACAAAATTGTACCCGAATAAAAAATTTTGAGTTATAATTTCTCACTCTAGACGGAAATTGTCAACAATTTGAAGAAACTAACTTCAAAAATGTGCTTCGTGGGTCTAAATCCACGATCTGCGCGAGTTCCATCAAAATCGTTCAGAAAAAATTTGAGCACTTTTTCGAATTTTGAAATTTTAAAATTTTTAATTTACATCGTGCAATGCTAAAATTTAGCAAATCCCCGTGTTTTGACCATCTAACTCCAGTTCTAGTTCTCGAGATAAAAAAAATAACCTAAAAAAATTTAAGCTAAGTTTTGACTTTTAAATCCGTGATTTTGAAAATTTTTGATTTTTGCAATTTAGTCAACAAACTAGAGAATTGTAATTTGGAATCGCAACATTCAAATTCTTAAAATTCCAATTTAAACGCTCTGTTTTAAAAATAAACAAAATTTTTGACTTTAGGTTGATTTTGTGCCCTTAAATTTTGAGCAGCCGGAAGTCAAAAATCGAAAACTTGCATGAAAAAAAACCTCTGAACATCAAAATAGCTTTAAAGTCGTCAAAATAGACTTTATTCTTAAAAAAAAGAAAGAACTTCAACGTTAGATTCCATGCATTTTGAAATTTTTGACTTTTAAATCCAAAATTTTGACACTTCTTCATTTTCGTGTCAAAAAGTCTAAAAACTAAAAATTTGTAACTAGCAATAACCCTTAAAGTGTGATTGAAACGCCCAACCTCAGAAATAAACAAGAATTTTGACTTTTGATTGTATTTTGTGTCTTCAAAATTTAAATATCCGTAAATCCAAAATCAAAGACTCACAAGAAAAAATTTTTGTGACCTTTGAATATCGAAATCGCTTCGGAATCGTCAAATGGGCTTCATTCTGCCGAAAATAATAAATTTTAACGTTCGATTCCATCCATTTTGAAAATTTTGACTTTTCGATCCAAAATTTATTTTTTTTTAATTTTTGCAATAAAATCGAACTAGAAATTTGTAATTTGCAATCGCAATGTTCCTGTCCTTAAAATTCTAATTCTACTTCAGAAATAAACAAATATTTTTGACTTATAATTTTTTTTTAGGCGATAAAATTTTGAGTAAACGTAAGTCCAAAATCGAAGATTTGTTAAAAAAAGAATTTGTGAAGTTTGAATATCAAAACCGTCAAAATGAGCTTCACTTTAACGAAAAGAAAAAAAATCAACGTTCGATTTTTTAATTCATTTTGAAAATTTTGACCAAAATTAAAAAAAAAATTGAGTTTAAGTCTAAAAACTAAAAATTTGTAATTTGCAATGACAACATTCTGATTCTTGAAATTCTCATATTTCAAAAATAAACAAAATTTTTAACTTTTGATTGATTTTTGTGACTTCAAAATTTGAATATGCGTAAATCCAAAATTAAAGACTTACAAGAGAAAAATTCTGTAAATTTGGAATTTCAAAATCGCCTTACAACCGTCAAATTGGACTGCATTCTACAGAAAAGGAAAAAGTTAACGTTCGATTCTATTCATTTTAAAATTTTTTACATTAGATCCAAAATTTTCGAAATTTTTAATTTTCACAATTGAGTCTAAAAACTCGAGATTTGTAGTTTTTAATAATAACATTCTAATTAAGACGCTCTAATTAAAAAATAAACAAAAATTTTGACTTCTGTTCCAAATCCATTAATTTTAAAAATTTTTACTTTCGAATCAAAAATTTTGAGAATTTTTTGTTTTCTCGATTAAGTCTAAAGACCAAATTCCAAGTTCCGACTCAAGAAAGAACAGAGCTTGGGTTTTTAGTTGTCTTAATTAATAATTTCATTCTCAAAGAATTTCAAAAAATTTTGACTTTTTCAAAACCGACGTTTACAACTGTTCCATGGTCATTAGAATCACACGACTCCTCTCATCGCATTACCATTTTGTCGGCGCTCCATTGTTATCTCGCAACTATGAATTTATTCTCCAGTCTGAATAATAAAACCCATTAGTTTCGTTTTTTGGTTCTTTTTATGCAAACAACGCAATCGAGTCCCACGTTTAATGAACGTACAGTTCCATTTGACGGATTTAGTTTTTCTATTTTTGTGCAGTTGGTTACCTAACTTGAAAAATGAGCGGAAAACGCGTTTTTAAGTCTCCCGCTCCCTCCCCCCTCCATAAATCTCCGGCGTATTTTCCCAGAAAATTTGTCATCCCAACAAGCCCGAAAGTTTTACACCGCACCATTAATCCACGGAATTGTAACATGACATCTTCGCGACTAAATTATCGCCGCAGTGACAGCGCCTTAAAAAATTAAAAGAAAAGCTGGGAAAGCCAGCGTCTGCGTCGATAATAGCGTCGCCTGCAGTCCGGAAAAGGAAAATTAAACATGCACTCGCCGGCGAAATCGGATTATGAACTCGAAAGGGAATTATTTATGGAGAAAAGTTTCTCGCTTTTTTCCAAACGAAGATAATTGTGTTGGAGAGGAGCGCCGGTATAAATAGAAATATGAGATAATTTTTAGGAGTAATAATAGCAACGGCGGCAGGTGGGAACACTTGTCTCTGATATAATGCATAATAAAAGATAATGCGAAGGGTTGATGTGGAGGGAAAGGGTTGCGGCGGTTTTTTTTTCTTTTAGTCGATAATTTCTGGATTACTGCTGCTATAAAACCACGCCAGAGGTCCCAAATTGTGTTTTGCAACAGTCCAATAAAACTTTCGAATATTTCATCTGTGACCTCTCCGAAGAAATAAAATTCTATTTCACACTTTTTATTGGCGCTCCACTTTGTGTCCGGCAATTCATCGTTTGCTCTTCTTTTATGCAAAGGCTGCTGTGCTAATATTGACGCAAGAACTGTTTCATTGCGATTAATTTCTGCGAAATTCGGTATTTCGCCCTTATAAATTCCGGAGGATTTAAAAATACAATAGAAGACTGATGCAAATGTGTTTATAATTCGAGTTGTTGAACATTGTTTAAGCTTTCACGAAGGAAGGATTAAAAGCTACAATTTCCCACGCTCAACTTTATTTTTATCGATCGCAGTTCTTCTGTTTCGTTTGAGAAGTACAATGAACGTGTTTCGTTGATTATCTCCGGTGATTTTTGTTTTTTTGATACGCCTCTTTGTACTTTCCTATGTTAGCTTGGAATCTACCACGAGTATGAATTTCAACAAAATCGAAAGAAAAAAATTTTATTCAAAATTTTGAAATTTGGGAAATTTTGACTTTATATTTACGTCAAAAAAAATAAAAGCTCCAATTTCCCACGCCCAACCTCGATTTAAATCAATTCGAGTTCATCTGTTTTGCTTGAGAAGTAGAATGGACGTGTTTCGTTGATTATTTCCGGTGCTTTTTGATTTTTTGGGACGTCTTTTTATACTTTGTTATGTTAGCCTAAGATCTACCATGAGTATAAATTTCAACAAAATCGGATAAAAAAAAATTATTCAAAATTTTGAAATTTGGGAAATTTTGACTTTCTATTTACGTCAGAAAAAAAATAAAAGCACCAATTTCCCACGTTCAAGCTTAATTTATATCAATTCAAGTTCATCTGTTTTGTTTGAGCAGTAGAATGGACTTGTTTCGTTAATTATTTCCAGTGCTTTTTGATTTTTTAAGACGTCTTTTTGTACTTTGCTATGTTAGCCTAAGATCTACCATGAGTATGAATTTCAACAAAATCGGATAATAAATAATTTAGTCAAAATTTTGAAATTTGGAAAATTTTGACTTTACACTTCGGGCCGTAGCTCCGTAAGCTAACAACGTAGAAGGCTGCAATTTAACATACTAATCATGACGTACTTCTATTTCAATTTCCCGTGTAATCAGAAAGTTTAGAAGTCCACTAACAAAATTGTACACAAAAATGTTTTTTGACAATTGACATTAAACTATCAATAACTTGAAAAAACAAACTTTACATCAAAGAAGGCTGCAATTTAATGGACAAATTTTCACACTTTGCCTCATCAAATCCGTTCCGGCCGATCACAGCAGGAATTGTCTTGAACTTCCGCCGCGTTGTAATTCCTGCGGCGATTTTTCGACGTGTTGTCCCACATTATGGAAATGCGAATATCGAATTGTTAATTAATGCCCCGGACGCCGGTCAAGTTGAATTTGAACTCGGGAATTGATTAATTTTTCGAGGGTGCAATTCCTGCTGAGTTGATATTCAACTCGCTTACAAGTTCGGAAGTTGGTTGAATAGCCGCTAATAAATCCTGGCCTTTGAGAAAAAAAATCGCGTTATATAAACGTGTGACTAATGCACTGTTATTAGACGATTAAATTTAAACAATATTTACTGTTTGCATAATTGATTCGTTAGCCTTAACGAGACAGGTTTGTATTTGGAATGAGTAATGAGGAATAAACACGTGAGCTGCAGGAAAGGTGTAGACGAAATTGCGTCATGCATGAATATGAATTTCAAATTCCTGCTGAAAATCGGAGAATTCCTGCTCCATGATGCAATTTGTCTAAAAAAATCTTTTACTCAATTCCTGCTGCTCACCACATTTAAACGTCTCTTGTTCAATCGGAACTTTATAAGAAAGTATAAATCATGTGAGGCGTTGCAAACGTTGCAATTCCTGCGAGAAATATCAATAAAATTCTAATAACGGATCCACTTGAGTCGAGATTCTTATGTTGCAGGAAATTATGGGATATAAAACGAAGAGCCGTTTTATGATTATTCCATTAACATTTAAATTCCTGCAATGTATATCGAAATATCGTCGCAGGAAATGAAAAAGAAGACGAGCAACGACTACACAAAGTGACAAATTCCAAGTTCAAATCGTACAAAAATGAAAACTGCCTTACGATTATTCCATTAGCATTGAAATTCCTGCCGGGAAATGAAAAACCTGCTGAATAGCCATCGCTAATTGAAAACACACTTGAATTCCCCCGAAACTAGACAAATTCCTGCTGATGTATTTTCCGCGATTAATTCAGCAAAATCAATCCTGCGACGCATTGTTCAACGACTTTTAATCCCGAGGAAATTCATCAAAGAGTCCCGATATTAAAATTTGAGCGGGAACCGATTGATGTTTTAATTGAATTTAGTTAAATTGAAACTGAATTTTCCCCGGAGTTTTCTGGAGCGTGAAACTAGCTAAGTTTAGTTAAGTTGTAATTGTGTTAATGCAGCTTTTGATGCCCGGAAATAATCGCAAGTACGCGCTAATTGAAAAAAATTGTCACAGGATTGGAATCCTGCTGGAACGCTTGACACTAAATGAATATCCGTGTAAACATGGCGATTCTTGTCGCAGGAAATTTCCACCGAATAAAAGGAAGTGGAGTTTTCAAAGTAAACTTCAAAGTTCATACGTTATTTTTGCCGAGATTTTCTTTGAAATTTCAACCGCATTATCGATAAAGTGGAGAAGTGAAGCGGCGCTAAATTCACTCTGAAAGAACGCGAAATGGGATCAATTTTTGCTAATTCTTACTAGGGGAAAATCAAGCGGCAGGAATTGATATATTCCTGCTAAAAATTTACAGAGAGCCCTGCTTACTGCTAAACAATGTTCGGTTGGTTTTCCAAGAAATTGTACAGCAGCAGAAACTTATGTACTCCTGCTGAATAGGTAGAGTTTCCTGTTTACTGCTAAACAAATGTTTGGTTTTCTCAGAAATCGGAATTTTTGCTAGTTCCTGCTGTAGAAAAATTAAGCGGGCCGCGGGATATTCACCTAAAGCAGCAGGAATTGATACATTCCCAGAAAGTATATACAGACTCCTGCTAACTGCTAAACAATGTTCGATTATCTCAGGAATCGTAATTTCTGGTAGTTACGCAATTCCTGCTGCAACTAGACAACACTCAATTACCCGGAATTGGATTGAAGAAGAATTTTTCGCATTCTCCGCGGGAAGTGGGTCGTTTCCGCGCCAAATTCCTGCGCGTGTATGGTCAGCAGGAATTTGGTCGCGATTTGGGCACTCCTCTCGCACGTCCGCCCCTGAAATCTTGATACAACTCTGCGTCTTTAAATATGAACGAGCGGCCGATCCAGCCTTGGAAGTTAAATTAAGAAACCCATCTCCTAACCTAAAAGTTTTAATGGATAACGTTTATTACCCAATTTTGAAAGTTTGTCGTCATAAAAGGACAAGTTTTAGGGTCTTAATCGAAACTTTCCCGTTAATTTATGTCTGGAAAATTTTAACGAGTTTGTCGATGGTAAATGAGCGGCCGTGTGTGGTCGACTTTATCCCCAGAGCCGCCTATTTTCCAATTTAATATCCGTCACAGCCTTATGGTTTTATTAAAGCGTGCTCTGAATACATAATATGAGATTTTATTCGACAAGATGCTCGAATTGTAAATAATTCCCCGCCGCCATGTCGAAATTAAAACCGGCGAAAAAGTTGTGTACACAACTCAAATCCTGCGTGCTTCAAATTTAATTAACTAATTAAAACATTAATTCGTGTTGAGATCTGCGGAGATTAGAGCTCCAGCGTTGATTTCTCATCGCCTATAAATTCCTGCTAGTTGAATCAATTATCTATTCCTGCTGGGACGAAAAAAGTGTTTTCAAAAGTAGGGGAGGAAAATTTTACACTCAATTCCTGCTACACCTGTATGATGGGTTTTTTACGGGGGTGCTACTATTAATAAATTCCTGCTGGTGCGACCACATTCCTGCTACGAGTTCGATTTTTTTTATTTGGGGCGAGGAGTTACTATCCTATAGTTGCAGAGGACGACTCAAACTCATTCTGTCTAATATAAATAAATTCCTGCAGGTTAGATCAATTCCTGCTGGGAAAAACAAAAAGTGTTTTCAAAAGTCGAGATGAAAATTTCCCTTGCTATCACATTCCTACTAGTGGTTCAATTTTTTTAAGTTGAGCAGTTACTTTCCTATTCTTGCAGACGTACGACTCATTTCTTTATTTTTTGAGGCTAATCTAAAAAAATTCCTGCCACCTAAACTAGGTCATTTCCTGCTGGAAAAAATAATAAGTCTTATATGTAATGACGGTAATTGCACAATTGATTCCTGTTGCACCTGCATGTTGAGATTTTTCCGGAAGCTGCAACTATGAATAAATTCCTGCTGCTTCGACAACATTCTTGCTACGAGTTTGATATTTTTTAATTTAAGCGAGCAGTTGCTAGCCCATTCTTCCAGAGGTGCGAGTCAATTCCAGCTAAATACTGAATATATTCCTGTTACTTGAATCAATTCCTGCTGGGAAAAACAAAAAGTGTTTCCAAAGATGAGAACCACTCCATACCCGCTGGGAATTCAAATTATAAATAATTCTCCGCCGCCAAGTCGAAATAAAAATCGGCGAAAAAATCGCGTACGCAACTTTAATACTGCGTGCCCCAAACTTAATTAATTAATTAAAACATAAATTCATGTTGAGATCTGGGGGGATTAGAGTTGGGAGAGTTCCTGCATTGATTTCCCATCGCAGGAATTTGCAGGCTGTCTGCTGCAGACAGATATTGAAACCGGCTCTATTCAGCAGGAATTGTTAAAAATTAGAAAAATGGACGAGAAAGTGGAACCTGCACAATTCGAGAGTGTGTCAATATGATAGAAGTGACACCTTCATGGCCTCCTGCGACTTACCGTTATTCAGTTCGTACATACCGGAACAAGACGTGATGGCACGTGTGACGTCACGATTCATTGTTCTTGACACGAAAAAGTTCCCACAGTTGCCACCCCTCCAATTAAATATTGAAACGTCCTCATCTACTTTTATCGACGCCGCCTTGACCTACAACTGCTGATTTTACGATCCTCTCCCCTTTAAAGGACGTTCATCCCCTCGCTTAATTAGTCAGGAGAATCTGGGGATTTTTAGTGCGCAAAGTTGGGCGATAAAGTACAATTTCCTTCCTGTTGAGCGAGGATGTATATTGTCCGGTTCTTGCGGCGACCATCAGGGCGAAATAATGGGGAGATAGGGTATTATTTATTGGATGCTATTTAGACACCCCTATCGGAAGAAAGACATAATTCTAAGGGCGATCATCCCTCAGACGTGAAAAAGAATTTCCGATTTTCCTTTTGTTGCCGCAGGAATCGTTCTCCACGCGTATTCCTGCTAATACTACTCCAGGAGTTCAACTTTCGGAAATGTTTGTTTTATTTTCTGCAATCCTGCTGCTCCTGCGAGCATATTCCTGCTACGATTTTTTTAGTTTTCAGAAGCAGGCAGTTGCTACCCAGTTTTGCAGACATGACTCAATTCCTGCCGCATAAATTCCTGTTGGAAAGAGCAAAAAGACCGAAACGGAAATTTCCACAATAAAATCCTGCCGTGAAATTTTTAATTTTTCTTTTCTGGTAGTGCAACTCTCAATAAATTCCTGTAAATTCCTGCTGCAGCAACCACATTACTGCTACTAGTTCGTTTATTGTTTCTGGTAAATCCAAATACATTTTCGGGACAATTCTGTTTACTTTTCAGCAGGAATCCAGCAAACTCCTTTCTGTTGTTTCTGCGACCACATCTACCACATTCCTGCTACAAATTCGAATTTTTTAAGTTAAAACGGGCAGTTTTTGGAGACACAATTCCTGCTACAACCCGAATAAATAATTCCTGCTGCCTAGATAAATTCTTGCTGGAAAAAGCAAATATACCAAGACGGAAATTTCCACACAAAATCCTGCTGTGAATTTTTGTTCTGAAAGTGCAACTCCTAATAAATGCCTGCTGTTGTAACCACATTCCTGCTACGACTTTGATTATTGTTTTTATTTAATCCAAATACATTTACGGGACAAATATTTGTTAGCAGGAATCCTGCAAACTTTATTCTGCTGCTGTGACCACATTTCTGCTACGAATTCGAATTTTTTAAGTTGAAGCGGTCAGTTACTACCAAATTCTTGCTGCGAATAAATTCCTGCTACGAATAAATTCCTGCTACCTGCCCAAAAGAGCGAAAAAATGTTTTAAAAGACACTCAAATCCTGCAGCGCCTGTATCGGAGATCTTTTTCTGGTAGTGCAACTGTGAATAAATTCCTGCTGCTGCAACCACATTCCTGCTACAAGTTCGATGATTGTTTCTATTTAATCCAAATAAATTTTCGAGACAAATTTTTTTTTACTGTTCGGCAGGAATCCTGCGAAGTCCTACCGACATTGATGTAACCACTCCTGAGGACCCCCTCGAGTGTCGTTCCTAACCTCCAACTTTCCAGGTAGACAATTATAGAACGGACGGGATGTTCCGAACAATCCCTTTGCGTCACTCCCGAGCATTGTCCTGGCGTCCCTCAGGAACAACAGGAACGCCGCTACTGCATCTATCATCCGTCACGATCAAATGACGTTACACTTGTGGAGAATTGGTAATTGGTCCAGGATTTTCGCATTATTTACGGGAGGAGATCCCGTGGGACTAAAGTTTCGGATTTTAAGAGTTGTCCTGCGATTATCCGATTCCTGCAAAAAGCGAAATAAAGCGCATCGCCGCGAGCGCGCTTTTTGACGGAATTTGTATTCCAGCAGGAACGATGTCCTCGTCACAATTTAGTTGTATTTTATACTAAGCAGGATTCGACTTTATTCCACGTACGTTTCAGTGAAAAACGACGCGGTTCTCAGCAGGAATTCAAATAACCCGTTCGTGACTTCGATAGTTCATATAAGTTTTTGTGCAATTCCTGCGGGAATTGTTTATTTTTAGTTATTTTTAGCGCGACAAGAAATTACAAACCACCCTCTAGACTGGGAAATTTCCACCCCTCGGAGTCAATGAATCTCGTGAACGTGACACCGGCGAGTAACAAATGTCTTTTGGAGAGTAAAAAGACTCACCTGACACGCCACGAATCCACTCACCCTTATCACAAGGGGTGGGATTTGGGGGTTCATCTAATGACTATCAATCTCTTGAATCGAAGATGGCGACATCGGATAAATACGAGAAACGATCTGTTTCGGGAAACCACCCTTTCGCATTTCGCTAATAAAGTTGCCATCAACGGGGATGATTAAAATTAAATGCCGGTTTGTGTCAGCAAGGGAAGGAAAATGTATCGATTTTGCGAGGGGGTGGAAAAGTGTCGAGAGTGGCTGCGGGAGGGGTTGTGCAGGATTGTAATAACTCGAGGTTTTAGTAAGAGGCAATTCCTGCTGGGAAATTCAAGTATTTTAGAATCATCCTGTATACTCCCCGCTTTCTTTATCCCAATTCATTTTTCCCGTTTCCCGCAGATCAAAGATTATGTTCCCCGTTGAATAATGCAAACGACGGCGACGGACGTCACGACGCCCAACTTGAAGACAATTCGGAACTATTTTCAGAGCATTGTCGAAACGACGTCCCCCTCGAGCATCAATAATTCACTATACAAGGTGTTCGATTTACAACGCCATTAGGATATTACTCTTTTGATTCTTCTTGTATTATTCAGCGCCGATGCGGAGATCGAAGCCGAAGATGTTATCCGCGATTTTTCACCTCGGAAACCGAGCGCTGAGATTTATTTTGAGGGGGCGAAACTATGAATAGATTCCTGCTGGGGGAGCGAAAAGTCTTTCCAAAGGTTGGGGCGGAAATTTACACACTCTATTCCCGCCGCACCTGCATGCCGGAATTTTTCAAGGGGGTGCAACTATGAATAAATTCCTACCACTGCAGACGCATTCCTGTTTAGATTTTTTTAGCGGTGCACTAAATTCATGCTACAATTCCTGCTAATTGCATCAATTCCTACAACCCAATTTTTCGTCTGAATAAATTCCTGCTGCTTTGCCCAAATTGCCCGTAAAAACTCGATTTTTTGAAAGTTAAAGCAGTTTTTCTTCCATTCTTGCTAAAAAAAGAGAAAAATATTTCGAAAGTTGAGGTAGAAATAAATTTCCGCATTAAATTCCTGCTGCACCAGTATGTTAGATTTTTTTCGAGGGACACAACTATGAATACATTCCTGCTGCTTCGACCACCCTCCTGCTAGGCGTTCGATTTTTTTTTAAGTTGGTGCGAGTAGTTTTATCCTATTTTTGCAGAGATGCGACCATGCTATATTCCGAATAAATTCCTGCTAATTAATTAGATCTAAAATCCTACTAGCAAGACCACAAAGTTCTCGCTGGTTCTCGCTGCTTCGTCGAAATTCCTGCTAAAAGTACTATTAAATTTTAAGATGAAGTAAGCAGTGACTATCCAATTCTTGCAGAGCTGCTAGTCAATTCCTGCTACTTGAATCAATTCAATATTTCAATCAATTTTGAAGCTTAATTTCAATTCCTGCTAGTTGGATAATTTCCTGCTAGGACAAGTAAAAAGTGTTTTTAAAAGTTAGGGCAAAAATTTACACACTCAATTCCTGCTAAGCTGCTAGGGTGTAATTAAAGTAAATTCCTGCTGCTTTGACTGCATACCTGATAAGAGTTTTTTAAATTAGGGCAACTTGATTTTTCTTCTGTTGTCTATTATTCTGGATGAATTCCTGCTAATTAGATCAATTCTCACGCCCAATTTCTGCTGCACCACCTGTATGTAAGAACTTTTTTCGAAAGGTGCGACTCAGATTAAATTCCTGCATCTAGGACCACGTTCCTGCTAGGCGTTCGATTTTTTTTAAGTTGGAGCTAGCAGTAACTATCCTATTTTTGCATTCCTGCTGATTGAATAAAAAAGCCTGCTATGCTAGAAAGAACACAAATTTCTCACTGCTTTGGCGTTCTAAAAATTCTAAAAAGTTCTATAAATTCCTGGGATAAGCAAAAAATTTCGGAAGAAATTACACACTCAATTCCTGCCGTACCTTTTTAAATGTGCACCGATGAATTAAATAAATTCCTGTTGAGAGTTCGACCGAATTCCTGCTATAACAATTGCTATCTAGGTCTTGCAAAGTATCTGCTCAATTCCTGGTGTCATTCCTGGTGTCCTCTGGATAAATTCCTGCTACTTGAATCAATTCCTGAGAAGCGCGAAATCAATTTCTATTCAAACAATTCCTGCTGCATCTATTTTCGAACTATGAATTTAATGAACTCCTGCTAAGAGTACGATTTACTATGATACTGATATTACTATTATTTATATTACTGATTTTACTGATATTGTAAAAGTACAACAGAATTCCTTCTATAGTCTAAATGAATTCCTACTAGCTGGATCAATTCCTGCTGGGACAAGCAGAAAATGTTTTCAAAGCTTAGGGCAAAAATGCGCACACTCAATTGGGGGTGCAACTATAAATAAATTCCTGCTAAAGATTTTTTTTAAATAGGACCAACCATCCCATTTTTGCAGAGCTGCAAATCAATTTACGCTGTATTTTGAATTAATTCCTGCTAAGTAGCTGCACGGTACTGCTAGACGTTCAATTTTTTTAGTTGGATTATTATCCTATTTTTGCAGAGGTGCGACCCAATTCCTGCTACTCTAAATAAATTCCGGCTACTCGAATCAATTCCTGAGAAGTGCAAAATCAATTCTAACATTTCAAGCAATTCCTGGACAAAAATTAAAAAGAAAATTTCCACACTTCATTCCTGCACTTTTTCGAAAGTCGTCCTATAAATTGAATAAATTCCTGCAGTACAGTTAATATCCTGTTCTTGCAAAAGAGCAACTAATTGTTGCTGTACTCTAGTTGCATTCCTGCTGGAAAGAGCGAGCAGTTCCTGCTGCTCTAATCAAATTCCTGCTAGAAGTACTGATTTTAACGTAAAGCGAACAATTACTATCCAATTCCCGCTGCACTCTAGATAGATTCCTGTAACTTGTATGAATTCCTGCTGGAAAGAGCGAAAGGCGCCACTACTCCTTAATGTCACATCCAGCGCGACATTTCCGCGAAAGATCAATTTTTAGTTACTACCGGAACAAAGTAATAAATTTAGCCAACCGGAACGCGCTAATGCGTTGAGTGAAGTGATAAATATTTAGCCGCTAATTTCATGTAGACATTAAAGCAGGTTAAAGCTAAACACCGAGCGAGCTTTCGACAATCACGCGATAATGAGGAATGGGGAATTTTTCCTCGCAACCTCCGTGAATTATTGAAAAATTCCTCCCGGATCGATAACAGATGTCGACGATTATTTCGGCGTTTTCATTTCCGTCCCGATTTAATAAAACGCGACGCCGCACTACAAATCCTCGGACCTTTTGTCTAAGTAATTTATTTGTGTAATCTGCAGAGGTGCTGAAAGAAGGGATTCCGAGGGTCGGAAGGGCGATTTGATGGTGATGATGTTTTAATCTGAAAAGGATGAAGAAGAAGAAGGTGGAGGATTTTAATAAATGCGAGGTCGTAGAGCCGCAATTTTTTATTTCAATTCCTGCTTAGTATACAGCCCAGTTCCTGCAGTTTCCTGCTGCATGTAGAAAAATCGTCCTAGTGAGGTGAGTTTATGGGTGGAAATTTCCTTCGGTGTCTATTCCAATTCCTGCTGGTTTTTCCTGCTTGGCTCCTCTCGCATTATAATTATCTCCGCGTCTCTAAATCTGCGCTCTTCGCCAAACAAAATTACCACAGACAACAGCTGCGAGTTTCGTGTAAACTTTGGCAAATCGAAAGTCACAAAACAACGAAACAATCTAATTAAGAGGAAGAGTCCGGAGGGTGTTTATTACCAACTTTTGTGATTAATACATTAAAATGTTTCTCGACGTTTAATCTTGAGAAGTTGAAACTGCGCCCGCTGCTGATTAAATTACCAGCGAACAAAACAGAGCCAATGACACTCTTATATTGACTCTCTCAATTTGCGGTTTGAAAAAACTTTCACAAACAATTAAACCACGCAGACACAACAAAGAAACTACGACAAATTGTTTTTAAACGAAATTTCTGTAATTAGATCTCGGCCGAAATTGGATCCGCTTAAGAATGATGACGGAAAAAAAAAGAGAAAACTAGAGACACGGTCGCCGGATTTTCTGTACTTTGCGCATCTTGTGAAAGTTTGTTATGTAACGTAACGTAAGATTCGCTTTTGTTACATTCCTGCATGAATTATTCTGCAGTTCGTTAAGTTTGGAGGTTTCGAACGGCAAAGTTCTTAATTAAATTGCAAGTTTTGTGATAAGGAAGTGGGAATATTTCACGCATGATAACGCTCCGGCGCATCACAACCGTTAAAAACTACCAAAACCTCATCAGAGGGCTAAAATTGGTTTGTTTTTGCGGCGATTGATCTCCAAGAGGTGTAAACAGTCGAGGAAGACGTAAATTGCGCACGGGAGCTGGAGGATATTTCCTTTGTAAGTAGCAATAATCTACGCAGTTTCTGAAGGAATTGAAGAATGTTTCGCGGTCAATATCTCGCTTATTTGTGACGCAAAAATAAGTTATTAGGGCTCGTTTCATGCAGAATTTCGCGCTGAATCCAAAACTGTGCTAAATTTTACCGTACGTCTACAAATAACTGAGTTATCGGCGATTAAAGTTGATGTCGCGAGGGCGGAAAAATTTTGAGGGTTCGGAAATGTCGGTGCTCGATATCTCGGAAACTACGACAGATATGGAGATGTGGTTTTCGCCATCGTTTTTCTCGCATTTTGTTTGCGAAGAACCGTTGTTACATTGCCCGAAAATAAAAATTTTATTTTTTTGGAATTTTTTTTCGCTAAACCCAAGTCTACTTACTTCAGTCGATTTCTCGCTTATTTTTGGACCAAACTTACGCTATTAAGACTCATTTTACGCAGAATTTCACGTAGATTCTAAATCTTGGCTCAAAAACCAAATATGACAAAAAATAAACGAGTTTTAGCCAATTAAAATTTCGGATAGGAAATTTTCATTTTTAAAATGTTAAATGCTCAATATTCACAACTACGACAGATAGAAAAAAACGAATTACGACATCGTTTTTCTCGCGCCGTTTTTGCTGAAATCCGCTCTCAGATACACAAAATTCGATGCTAAAATTTTTCGCAAAAAAAAAATCCGACTCAATCGATATATTTTTTTTATTTTTAGATTTTTGACTACCACCCGTATACTCGTTGACCTACCTATCTAAAATTTGGCAAGTTAATAGATCTGTAGCTGCTCTTTCAATTGAAATATAAATTAAGAACATCAAACGTCGGTTTCGCACTGAAAAATATTATTGAATATTACACCAAAAAAAACCCTTGCAAACAAATTTTGATCGATGTCTCGTTTATTTATAAGGCAAACTCAAGTTGTTTGGGCTAATTTAACACAAAATTTCACACAGAATCCAAAACTAAACAAATTTTTAAAGTTATCGCCGGTTGAATTTTTGGGTTGTTGCCAAAGAGTCAAAATTTTGAAAGTTCGAAAATTATTTTGCTGAATATTTCCGGAATTAAGGGGAATGTAAAAAACCCTTTTCCAAACCGTTTTTCTCATGTGTTTCTAGTTAAGAATTCGTTCTTTGAATTGCCGACAGTCAAAAATTTAAATTTTTTGAATAAAATTCACGACTATTTTTAGAGCAAACTTTTGTTATTTGGGCTCATTTCACGCAGAATTTTGCGCAGATTCTAAATCCGGTCTCAAAATTTATATACAACAAATAACTAAATTATGACAAAGTTTTGGAAAGTTAATTTTTATTTTTCAGATCTTTATTGCTCGATATTTTCGAAATTACAACAGATAACAAGAAACGGTTAGCGCCATCATTTTTCTCGCGCTTTTCTCCTTTTGAATTCACCGTCAAATATCCAAAATTCGATAATCAATTTTTTCGCAAAAAAAAAAATCCGACTCAATTGATAAAAAATTTTCAATTTTGTGTTTTTTGACCGCAACTCGTAAACTATTTGACCTATCGTTCTGAAATTTGGCCAGTTGACAGATCTCAAGCTGCTCTTTCGATTCATATACAATTTAAGAACAGTAAACTCCGTTTTCGCACCGAAAAAAATCGTTAAAAATGTCTCCAAAAAAAACCTCTAAAAATCTCTAATTCGGTCAATATCTCGTTTATTTTTGAAGAAACTTCACGTCATTAGTGCTTATTTAACGCAAAATCTCACGGAGAATCCAAAACTGCGCGAATGTCCAACGTACGCCAACAAAAAACCAAATTAGAAGCGTTTGAAATTTTCGATTGTCGCCAGAGGGTACAAATTTTGAAGCTCCGAAACTTTTTGTGTTCGATATCTCCGGAACTACGACAGATAAAACGATGCGGTTTTCACTATCGTTTTTCTCGCATTTTTTGCCTAAAAATCCAATTTTTCACGACAACTAGAACAGTTCATTTAAAAATTCTCCTGGCGCCTCCACCATTTTCCACCCCTAAAACTCCAAATCGCTCCTCTGTTTAAACACACATAAAACACTACTTTCTCGAAACGGGCCGACCTACCCTACATAAAACAAACCCCCCAATAAAAAGGGATGAAACTAAAGGCAGTTTTCTCGTCTATTCGATTTTCCACTCTCCGACGAATCGCATTTATTTGAAATCGAATGTATAAATTCCGACGAGAAAAGGGGTAAAGTCAAAAACGCGAATATGATTTTCATCCCGAGGGTCGAAAATGACGGATCATTATCACTGCGACGATAGCGAATCGGAATTAGGCACAGTTTGGAGGATGGATGGCGGCAGGAAATTTAATGGACACAGTTTAGTTCAAGTGTTCGTCATCAATTTAAATTAATTGCGATTACAGTTGGCTGTGGTTGTCGAGGATACGCATCAAATCAATTCTGTTAAGAAGAAAATGCGAATTTTCCGAGCAATTTTCTCGCCCTAATTTCTACCGCTCTGGTCACACATACACTGATCAACCCTTCGCTGATCAAAGGGCTAAAACGGGAACGACATGAACCCTAAACTTCATTAAAGCTTTGACAGGTGCTTCGTCGGAAAATACAAAGTGATATTCAACAGTCAAACGAAAATTTACGTGGAATTTCATCGCTCTGAAAGCTTTCATTCTGGGCCATCTTTAATCCTGCAATAAATCAAAACAGTTCACGATTTCCTGCAAAGGGATTTTTCCTTTTCGGGGGCGACATTGTTCTTCCCCGTTTGTTCATCTGTCACGTTCACTTTTGTAAGAGTTAATCCATTAGGGTTGTTTCGAATCACGCGTCCGGAATCGTTTCCCCGGATGTGTGGAGAGATTCATATTTCTTCCAGACAGAAAACGCGAGTTTCGGGACAATGGGGCGAACTAAATTGCCCGAATGTGAAAAAAAGTACAGTCGAACCTCGACAAGCGGACGTACAATATACCAATCAGTCAAACTACAGTCAAATCTCAGAAAATTGAAATTCCTGACACTTTAATGCCGCCACTTACTTGCAGTAGTACAGGCGGCCCTCGTTGGTCACGTGAACGGTCCATCCAGGCGCCGGAGCGTAGTCCAGGATGTGGGTGGCCGTCCCATCAGTCTCCGGCTTGGAGTCGTCCGGGGGCGGCGCCCCCGAGTCGTTGGGGACGGCTTGCAGGAGCATCGCTATGCCCCCCTGCCTGAAAAGAGCACAATATTAAATTCCTGCTGGACTATCGGTATTGAAGTTTCCTGTCATGTCGACGTAATCGCTTTAGTTGATCCAAGTTCGGTAATTAACATGCGATTTTATTGTCGCAGCCGCCTATTACTGCGCGGTTTTGGGACGTGATGGAAATCCTGCGGAGCAGGAATAATTTCGTTATAATTGCTAACAACGTGAAGGGACAAAAGACAAACTAAGATTCGGTAAAAGTACAGCGATAATTACAGAAATTGCCGCAGGAATGATAAGCGTTTTCCTGCTACACATCGTTGATTACCCGAACAACAAAAAGAATGGAAAACGCGAGTAGAAATGAATGTCGCTACTACGAAACTCTCTTGTAACTGTCCTGCGTCGCGGGATTAATTTCCTGCGACATTCCTGCGATAACTTTTCTGTTTCCCCGACAATAATAGCTTTGCTTTATCCAAATTGGGCCATTACCGTCCGATTTTATTAGGACAGACGTCTCCTCCTCCGCTGCAGGAATTTTTAAATCCAACTCATTAATGACGCAGCAGAACCGCAATAATTATTTAGATTTCTAAACATCCTGCTGAGAGCTATACAAGTTTTTCTTGGTTACGCAATTTTTATTCCAGCAGGAATTCAATTGGCCGTAGCGGGATTTTCTTTCACTGCACCACTTTCATCAACCTGTGCAATGAACCCGAATTTCCTCCAGCAGGAATTTTAACAGTGGAGAAACTGCAACGAATCGCACTTTCTCGCGTCATGTCGTGAATTAAGCATCTCCATTGAGGGCAGCAGGAATTTTATTGACACCGTAACGGTCAAGTTTACGACAGCACAAACAAACGCGCCTTATGTCCGATTTATACCGGAACTGATGAAATTACACACACTATACAGGGTCCGCCAACACTAGTGTCCCGGCCCTAAATCGCTATTAATTATGAAGCTATAACATTTTTTTATACATAAACCATATCTGCTATAAACCCAAAAAACTACGAATATTTAATAATTCTTAATAATAATAATAATTCTTTAATAATTCACATAAGGGCCAGTTTGCGGTTCAGAAGCAATTGTCATAAATCTTACTTGGATTAAAGCTATTTTTAGAAAGTATTAAATATCCCATTTTTATATCATTTTCATGTTTTTTTTTCAATTTCTCGATTTTGATTTTTGAAAAACAACAAAATTACAAGGAAATAGGAGAAGTTGCACGAAATCACAACAAAGTCAGGGAAAGTTTTACAAAATTACAAGGAAATAAGAGGAAGTTGGCCAAAATAAAAAAAAAATCTGAGAAATTTCAACGAAATCGTATAGAAATCAGAAGAAGTTAGACGAAAACACAAGAACATAAGGGAAGGTTGGACGAAATCGCAATAAGATTAGGAGAAGTTTTACGAAATCACAAGGAAATGAGGGAAAGTTAGACAAAATAACAAGAAAATCAGGAAAATTTAGACAAAATCACAAAAAATAAAGAGAGGTCGAACGAAATCATAATGAGATCAGGGGAAGTTTTACGAAATCACAAAGAAATAAAAGGAATTTAGATAAAATCACAAAAAATAAAGAAAGGTTGGACGAAATTATAGGTACAATGAGATCAAAGGAAGTTTTATAAAATCACAAGAAAATAAAGGAAAGTTGGACGAAATCACAAGGAAGTAAGGGGAATTTAGACGAATTCACAAAGAAATAAGGAGAGGTGAGACGAAATCATAAGGGAATCAGAAGAAGTTTTACGAAATCACAAGAAAATAAGGGGAAGTTGGACGAAATAACAAGAAAATCAGGAGAATTTAGACCAAAACACAGAAAATAAGGAGAGGTTGGACGAAATTATAGGCACAATGGGATCAGAGAAAGTTTCATAAAATCACAAGAAAATAAAGAAAAGTTGGACGAAATCACAAGGAAATAAGGAGAATTTAGACGAAATCATCAAGAAATAAGGACAGGTGAGACGAAATCATAAAGAAATCAGGAGAAGTTGGACGAAATAACAAGAAAATCAGGACAATTTAGACGAAATACAAAAAATAAGGGGAGGTTAAACAAAATTTTAGGTACAATGAGATCAAGGGAAGTTTCATAAAATCACAAAGAAATAAAGAAAAGTTGGACGAAATCACAAAGAAATAAGGAGAGTTGAAACGAAATCATAAGGAAATCAGGAGAAGTTGGACTAAATAACAAGAAAATCAGGAGAATTAAAACAAAATCACAAATAATAAGGAGAGGTTGGACGAAATTTTAGATACAATGAGATCAGGAGAAGTTTTAGAAAATCACAAGGAAATGAAGAAAAGTTGGATAAAATCACAAGAAAATAAGAAGAATTTAGACGAAATCACCAATAAATAAAGAGAGGTGAGACAAAATCATAAGGAAATCAGGGAAAGTTCGACGAAATCACAAAAAAATAAGAAGAGATGAGACGTAATTTTAAGGAAATCAGGAGAAGTTTAACGAAATCACAAGAAAATAAGGAGAGGTAGGACGAAATCACAAGAAAATCGGGGGAAATCAGGTGTAGGCCCTGGCACCAACCGAACTTGTCAAAAATCCCTAATCAAAAATAATTTGTTTCAAATGCATTTTTTAAATTTATTTACAATGCAAAGTAGAAAAAATCGTATATGTATTATACTCTTGTCATAAGACGACTTGCAGCACTCATTCAATTCATTCGTGCTACAATAATCGCCTTATGAAATACGTGTAATAATGTACTTTTACAGCATGATAATTAATAACGATTTTGGGGCTTGGACGGACACTAGTGTTGACGGATCCTGCTGCTGTACAGGGTGTTTGGAACGATAGGATATGACGCAATTCCATCACAGTGTCGCCCGCGCGTTTAAAAATACCCACCGGGCAGCACGTGTCTGGCGACATGTCCGCATTTAGAACACTCGGTGTATTTTTTCCTGCAACCTTTAATTAAAGCTCTCCGGTTTTGTTTCTCGAGTGCTTTCTGTGAGATTGTTTATTTTCGCCGCTTTTAAAATAATTCCGTTCACAGTTTATGTCAATAGAGATGAGACCGTGGAAATGAAATGTAAACAAGCCGGCTAAATTTGTCACTCTGTAGGTGTTACAGTTTTCGACGATTATTGCTGCAACGTCAATATTTGAAAAGATCATTTAATTGAGGCTGGAAATCGCTTAATTGCCCGCTTTCCTGCTAATGTTTTCCCCGTCACCGAAGTTCGACTGTATGTCAAAACGCGACTTTTCTACAGTGCGAGTCATTTTCCCCGTGAAATTTTAATCCCCTCCTTTGTCTCCACCGCGTCATCTGTCAAATCGATCCCATCCCGTTATTCTGGTTGGTTGATTCCCTCGGGACCAACCCGTCAATGTATCGAAGTTCCCTTAATCATCGCCGAATGTCACAACAGATTACATTTGCAATCTGAAGCGATTATCGTAAACGCACCTTCGTCGAGCCACCCAGTAGACGGTAATTGGGGGCGACTCTGTCCAAATATTGATCTTTGTCCAATTAGACTGTGTAATGACGTGGAAAGGCTAAGTCGTGGTCGATGACACTTTTCACCTGAATTATTGATACAGTCGAACTTCAGACTTGATTGACAATTTTCTAAAAGCGTCGCGTGCGAGGAAACTCAATCTGACCGGTGCGGGCTTTCCCGGGAGATTATCGCACGTGATCTTTCCGTGTCTTCTAATTGAGTTACCGGGAAAATATTTTCTTTTGTCGGACACAAAAAACGGGGAAATTCCCACAACCATCAATCAAGTGGCCATGTCCACCAATCAGAGTCAAGGACGGGAAAGGTCGAAAGGCCGCGCCCTGCTGTGCTATTGGAGGGTTGTGACGTCACGGTTTGAAATTCGCGTCGAAACGACGATATAACTGCGTGGGGGGCAAACAACGCTCTCAGATACAAGAAAAACGCTCTCAGAAACTAGAAAAAAGTTTTCCAGAAATTAAAAAATGCTCTCAAATACTAAGATTTTAGAAAAATGCTCTGAAATCTCAAAAGCGCTCTCAAATATACTAAAAAACGTTCTCAGATACCATAAAAGGCTCTCAGATACTAGAAAAACGCTCTCATAGAGTAAAAAACGGTTTTAGATACTAAAAAACGGTTTCATGTTTTAGAAAACCCTCTCATTTACTAAAAAGCGTTTAAGAAATTAAGAAACGCTCTCAGGTACTAAAAGTGTTCTGAAATCTAAAAAGCGCTTTGAGACGCTGAAAAACCCTCTCAAGTAAATAAATAAATAAATACATAAATAAACAATAATAATAAATTTTTATTTGTGGTAATAAAAACAACAACAAAACACTAACACAAATTTTCTAGGCAAAAGTAAAATAAAGTATTATTCAGAAAAAAAAACTTTTACCACAAAAAGGCAGTAGAATATACTAAAAACCGCTTTCAAATACTATAAAACGCTCTCAGATAATAGAAAAAACGACGATGCAACTGCGTTTGAGGCGGTGACGCTTTTTCTAGTCCACTCTGTATACGCGACGTTTCAGGGTTTCGAATATTTTTTTTGTCGGACGCAAAAATTGAGGAAATTCCCACAGTTATCAATCAAGTGGCCATGCCCGCCAATCAGAGTCAAGGACGGGGAAGGTCGAAAGGCCGCGCCCTGCAGTGCTATTGGAGGGTCGTGACGTCAAGGTTTAAAATTCGCGCCAAAACGACGATGCGACTGCGTTTGGCGCGGTGACGCCCTTTCTAGTCCACTCTGTATACGCGACGTTTCGCGGTTTCGGCCCTCTCCACCTTCAGGTCTGTTTTTCCCGTTGGCCTAAATTTCATAACTCCGAAATAATATGCGGCGAGGTTGTTGCCCCCATTTTATTGCATTTAAAATCACTTTCATTCGCTAATTAATAATACAGATCTCGGCGTTTTGCTTCACAGGCCGATAACTTTTACTTTTAAGTGTTACGTGAAGATTTTTTCCGCGATTATGAATCCGGTTATGACAATGGTACATGTGGGAAAGAGTAAACAAACATTTACCACACACAACACCCAGCATGGTCCTCATATGGTAAAATAATCCCATTGGTAACATTTCCAATCAGTCCACCATGAATTCCGGTTGGAAAATAAGAATTATAAGTAGTGAAACTTCGTATTTATACCACTGTCACCACCGGGGAGTTTAATTTTTTTAACCAACGCGAGTTTGGCGCGACGATGTGCACCACGACGCTGCTTGACACGAACTGAGGCAAATGTTTGCAAACATTGGGAGAGTGACAGCGCAGCGATCTGTATTACCGACCGAACTTTCGATTGTTGCAGGGACGTAGAGGAGGGTGTCATGACCACCGAAGAGTCACCCAAGAGTGTGGAGAGAGACTTCGGACCCATACAAACCGACTTTGACCCCCGAATCCGACTTTGACCCTACAGAGTCCGTTTTTACCGACCCCTGTCACCTGTCATTTCTGACAATGGCCTCACATTGGGAGGAATTCTACGCCACTCACCTGCCCCCGACCGACTTCGAAGACAATAGAATCCTCCTCAAAGAGTTCTGCGCCCGTCACAACAAAACCGGCGAGCGTATTGTCCTCATCACGGTACGTAGTGAAAAAGTGAGGTTAGGTCTCACTGTCATTTCAGTCAGGGGGCACAACAGTCCCGCTCGAACACAACACGGTGCGATTCGTGGATAATTTCAGCGCGGGGACGAGGGGCGCAGCCTCCGCCGAGTATTTCCTCGAACATGATTACGTCGTCATTTTTATGCACCGGTTGAAGTCGCTGGAGCCTTTCACTAGACACTTCGGGGGTCAGAAACTCATGGACATGTTAGAAATGCACGACCAAGGGCCTAATACCACCATCACAGGTAAGGGGGCTGCCGCACTTTCACGTCTAACGCAGTTTTGTAGTGAAACCCGACAGTGTCGACGTGTTGGCCCCCATTCTGGCGAGCTACAAGAACGCCCAAGAAGGCGGCCGAGTCTTGTATGTGAATTTCACGACTGTCTCGGACTACTTCTGGTTGCTGAGGGCTGCCTGTGAGTGCCTGGCGGTGTTTGAGACGAGGGCTGTCTTGTTTCTCGCCGCTGCAGTCTCGGATTTCTACGTTCCTTCGAGTGAAATGGTGGGGGCTGTCGTAACGTAGACTAAACTAACACTCGGTTGATTGTAGCCCACTCATAAGATCCAGTCGGGGGCGGGGGCGCCGACAATTCAACTCCAATTAGTCCCCAAATTGTTGGCCCCCTTGGTGAGTCTGTGGGTGCCGCACGCTTTCGTCGTGTCTTTCAAACTGGAGACGGACGAAAGCATTTTGATTGTGAAGGCGCGGGACTCGCTGAACAAATACAAGCATAAAGTAATTGAATTTGGAATAGAAAGACTTCTTTTTTTGTCCAGTTGGTTATAGGAAACATGCTGCAGACTCGGCGACAGAAAGTCGTTTTCGTGACGAAAGACAGCAGTTACGAGGTGTCGCTGACTCGAGAGCAACTCTTGAATGGCATGGAAATCGAGGACCCCATCGTTTCCAACGTCGTTGATAATCACACGGATTTTCTCAAATCGCACCAGTATTAAGGGGGCTCACTGTTAGATGTGGTGTAATCAGGGTAACTGTAACAATCCTCAAAGGATAAAAGGACTGTCAATGTGTTGTGTGCACCAAATGTGAACCTGTAGCAACACATAGGCGACTCTGACCAGTTCTACATATCCTTGGCTAGTTGTTTTGACTGAAAGGGGTTGGGACACTGTTTTTTAGTTTTGCATGTTTTTAGGGATTTTGTTGGGGTAGGGATATCAAGTTTTCTAATTGTGGCTAATCTCCTGGCATTTCTGGACCATTCCTTTCCCAACCCAAGGTTGAATGATCAAAAAAGTGCCTGTAGTCCGAAAGTGCAAATTTTGCCACTAGGGGCGGTTTTTTTTCGATCATTTGTTGACGTTGTCTTATTTTCCCCCTTTTCATGACTAGATGCCAAAATCAATGTTTGTAAAATGTACTCATAGGATGAGAAAACAGTGCCAGTAAAAATGTAACGCTATCATTGTACAGATGAACGTTTATACACTTGTTTTTATTTTTATACATTTATCTGAAATCTATTTTGTTGTCTTCGTTGTTAGTGGATATTCTAAGTACAGCGTTTTATAAAAATAAAGTAAATGTTTTAATAATGAGTTTTTTATTTTCAAATTGGCAGAAATTTCCTGAAAAGCGCTTTAAGAACTAAAAAATGCTCTCAGTTACTAAAAAAAAGCTCTCGGATACTACAAAACGCTCTCAGACACTAAAAAACGCTTTTAATTATTAAAAAACGCTCTCAGATACTAAGATTTTTAAAAAAAGCTCTGAAAGATAAAAAGCGTTCTCAGATGCAGGAAATCGCTCTCAAATATACCAAAAAAACGTTCTCAGATTCTAAAAAATTTTCTCACATTCTATAAAACGCTCTCAAATGCTATTAAACGCTCTCAAATGCTATTAAATGCTCTCAGATTCTATAAAACGCTCTCAGATTCTATAAAACGCTCTCAGATTCTATAAAACGCTCTCAAATGCTATTAAATGCTCTCAGATTCTATAAAACGCTCTCAGATTCTATAAAACGCTCTCAGATGCTATAAAACGCTCTCAGATTCTATAAAACGCTCTCAGATTCTATAAAACGTTCTCAGATTCTATAAAAGGCTCTCAGAATTTATAAAACGCTCTCAGATAGGAAAAAACTGTTTCAAATTTTAAAGAACGCACTCAGATACTAATAATGCGTTCTCAGAAATTAAAAACGCTTTCAGATCCTAAGATTCTTAAAAAGTGCTCTGAAATCTAATAAGCGCTCTCAAATATATTAAAAACGCTTTCAGATACTATAAAACGCCCCCAAATACTAAAAAACCCTTTCAAATATTAGAAAAACGCACTCATATAATAAAAAATGGTCTTAGATACGAAAAGACGGTTTCAAATTTTAGAAAACGCTTTCAGATACTAACAAAGTTTTCTTTGAAATTAAAAAACGCTCTCAGATACTAAGATTCCTAAAAAGAGCTCTAAAATATAAAAAAACGTTCTCAGACGCAGAAAAACGACCCCAAGTAAATTAAAATACGCTCTCAGATACTAGAAAAGCGCTCTCGGATACTAAAAGATTCCTAAAAAGTGCTCTGAAATCTAAAAAGCGTTAAAGCGTTTTCAAATGTACTAAAAAACGCTCTCAGATACTATAAAACGCTTTCAGATACTAGAAAAACGCTCTAAGACGCAGGAAACGGTCTCAAATATACTAAAAAACGCTCTTAGACATTTAGATTCTTACCTAAAAGTGCTCTCGAAAAAGCGCTCTCAAATAAACTAAAAAACGCTTTCAGATACTAGAAAACCGCTCAGATTCTAGAAAAAGGCTCTCAGAAACTAGAAAAACGCTCTCAGATACTTAGAAGTGTTCCAGTAACTAAAAATTTCATAAAAAAGCGGTTTTAGATATACAAAAACGCTCCGGCAGCTTTTAAAAAAGCTCTCAGAAATTAAAAAGTACCTATAAAGTGCTATGTGATCTAAAAGGCGCTTTCAGACATTAAAAAAATGCTCTCACATACTAAAAAGACTTTTTCTATAATGAAAAAAGAGTGCTCTGGGATCAAAAAAGTGGTCTCAGTCATTCAAAAGAGCACTCAGACTAGAAAAATTTTCTTAGATACTAAAAATCTCGCTCATATATTAAAAAACGCTCTCAGTTACTAAAAAGTTTCTGAAAAGTACTCTGAGATCTAAAAAAACGTTCTTAAATATGTTAAAAAACGCATTTAGATATTTCGAAATACTTTAGATATAAAAAAGCGCCCACAGCTTCTAAAAACGCTCGCAGATTTAAAGCGAATCCTAAAAACTGCTCTCAGATATAAAAAAGCGCTCTGAGACACAATAAACAGCTCTCATTACCGGAAAAGTACCCTAAATACTAAAAGTGTTCTTAGATTTTAAAAAACGTTTTTAGTTACTAAAAAACACTCAGATTTTTAAATCTTAAAAGTTTCTAAAAAGTGCTCAAAGATCTGAAATATATTATCTGATTCTAATACAGGTCTGCGATATTAAACACTTTAATAAAGGCTTTTTGAAATTATTAAAAGCATTTTAGACAATAAAAAGTTTCTGAAAATTGCTCTAAGATCTAAAAATCGCTCTCAAATACTAAAAAGTTTGTAAAAAGTTTAAAACGCCCTGTTAAATACTAAAGAAGGCTTCCAAATACTAAAAACCGCTCTTAGATACTAGAAAACTTTCTGAGATATTAAAAAGTTCCTGAAATGTGCTCTAAAAACAAAAATGCCTCCTCAGTCACAAAAAAAGCGCTCTCAAGTACTAAAAAATTTCTGAGATATTAAAAAACGCTCTCAAAAACTAAAAACTGCTTTCAAATACCAAAAAAACGCTCTTAGATACTAAAAAGTTCTTGAGATCCAATGAGCGCTTTGATAGGTTAATAAGACCTTTGCGTTATTAAAAAGTTATTTGATATTATAAAAAACGCTCTGCTATACTAAAAAGCGATTTCAAATACTATAAAGCTCTTTAAAGGCCAAGAAAAAAAATTAAAAAGTGTTTTATTTTTAAACACCCTAAAATAGCATTTTATTTTTAAACCACAAGCCATTTATCGCATGCAAAAATTATGGAAATAGCGCTCTTAGATCCTGAAAAGACTTCTAGACCCCTGAAAACGAAAAAGACGATCTTAGATTCTATAAACACGCGATGCCCTAGAAAAATATTTTATTTATTTTATTTATTTATAATTTAGGGATTTCGAAGGAATCGGAATAGATTCCAGAAAATCCCAAAGACTCCAGCTTGGCTCTGCATAACTGGCTGCCTATACAGCCACCTATTAATGCAGCAAGCGATCTTCAGAAAAATCCGCTCCAACATCCTCCATCATTTCTAGACCAGAACCTCGCATAAATTAAAATTGACTATCACTTTCAGCCCTTCCAGATCCGTTACAATTCTCCATGCAAATTTCTTTGATGTCCTCTGAGGTCAAGGCAGTTTGGTTCGTTTTTTTCTCGCGATCATAAAATTTTAACTCGCATACATTAACCAGTGCCAAGTAAGTTCCGTTATGTTCCAGTATGTCAATTTTTATCAACTTAGAGCAGAATCGTGGATCCGAAGAACGGTGGACACATGGAATGCAACATGCACAGAATCGTGCGGAACTAAGAAACACGCCCAGAGGAAGTTTCGTCGTTTCGACGACTGAAAATCCAAAGTTGTTCGTTCGGTGGTACTTTCAGCTCGTCCCACTTACCTATCTTTCCTTATACGTAAAATTTGTTCAGAATATGTCATCGGAATGACACTAACAATATTAACTTTCACGCGGGTTTTAATTAATGCTCGCTTCCTTAACAAATAGGAAACCGGGGAAAGAATTTTTTCACCTGTCCTTGGAAGTCTCGCAAGGTAAAAGGATAACTTCAATAAATCTCGCTCCTCCTACACAAAATGCAAAATTTCTCATTATACTAACATGAATGAGTTTCTAGTTTAGTGGCTATATTTAATACTACGCATACTACACATGTTATTTTATCCTAAATAATGAGTACCATATAGACAGCTTGTTAATTGATATAAATCAGGATTAATGACAGTACTGGTTTGCTTTATGGACGACACGGGGCATCCCTGGTGATTTATGCTCGTGAAAATTACTTGCACACATACGCTTACTGTAAATAGTAACTAGCGCCCGATTTATGGCACTATTAACTTTTATACAAAAAATAAATACGCGTACAGTCGCAGCCCCAAAACTCTGGGACAGGTGATGACTGAAAGCGTGGCCGCAAGACTGAGGTCAAACACATACAAACGATTGCATTATTATTATTATTATTCGCGAGAAAAATGATAAAATGAGGAAGTACCAGAATGAGGGTATGAAATCTACAGTTGCTGACTGATTTTCAAATTGCCGTAAACCGTACTAATAATTATTATTGGAGTTTACGGTGACGTTATTGTAGCCGTATCTATCACAGTACAGTTGCGCTAGATTGAGACGGAAAAATTTGTCTGGAAGGCCTTGCGTTTTATGGTGGGTTGGCAACTCTGGCCTAAATCTATTTCGGTCGATGGATGGGTCATTTTTGGAGGAAATCGGCGGTTTTGGTACTCTTTTTACGCAGAATTTCACGTAGAATCTAAAAAGATAAGACTCGTTGAGATCCGTCCACAAATAACTGAGTTATGGGCGATCAAAGTTTTGGATGTTGAATTTTGAGTTGGAAAATTTTCAAAGCTCGATATCTCTGAAACTACAAAATTTTTTTTGAAACGGTTTTTACCAGCGTTTTTTTCGGCTCATTTTACTTTAAATTCGCCCTCAAAAGTCGAAAATTCGATGGTCAATTTTGTGGGCAAAAAAATTTTGCGACTCAATCGATGGTTTTACGCAGAATTTTGCGCTGAATCCAAAAAAATTCTTGTATTTCTCGTCCGTCAACAAATAACTAAGTTAGAGCCGTTTGAAATTTTGGGTTGTTGCTAGAAGACCAAAATTTTGGAGGTTCAAAAACGATTTTTCTCGATATCTTCGGAATCAAGCAAAATATTAAGAAACCGTTTTTAAAATTGTTTTTTTTTGCAATTTTTTAGTCTAAAAATCGATGTTCGATAGTTCAAATTCAAAATTTTATATTTTTTAGTATGAAACTCTAGCTAGCTAAAAAACTAGATGTTTTCGGTCTCTAATTCAAACAAGATCGATATTTATGAAGTAATATTAAAGTATTGGTGCTCATTTTACGCAGAATTTCACGTAGAATCCAAAAAAGTCAGAATTGTTAAGATCGGTCAAAAAATAACGGAGTTATGGGCGATCAAATTTGGGTTATTGAATTTTAGGTTAGAAAATTTTCAAAGCTCGAGATCTCCGAAACTAGAAAAGATTTTTAAAAACGGTTTTTACCAGCGTTTTTCTCGGCTTATTTTACTTTAGAATTTGCCTTTAAAAGTCGAAAATTCAGTGGTTGATTTTTTAGGAAAAAAAAATTTGCGACTCAAAAGATGAAAAATTTTCAATTTTTTGTTTTTCGATCACCCATCGTAAACTATTTGCCCTATTGATCTAAAATTTGGCCGGTTGATAGATCTCCATCTCCTTTTTCGATTGATACATAATTCAATAATAGTACATGCAGTTTTCGCTCCGAAATAGCGTCTTGAAAATGACCCTAAAAACACTCTCTGAAAAACTAATTCTGTCAATATCTCGTTATTTGTTAAGGAAATTTGAGCTATATGGACTCATCTTACGCAGAATTTTGCGCTTAATTCAAAAATATTTTTATTTTTTTTGTCCGTCTACAAATAACTGAGATAGAGGCGTTTGAAATTTCGGGTAGTCGCCAGAGGGCCAAAATTTTGGAGGTTCGATTTTGCTCGATATCTCTGGAATTAAGCTAAATATTAAGAAACCGTTTTTGGAATCGTTTTTTTCGCAATTTTTTTACTAAGAAATCGATTTTTGATAGTCCAAATTCAAAATTTTAATTTTTTTAATATCGAAGTTAGCTGCTCTTCGATCTCAAATTCAGATTTGATCGATATCTCGATTATTTATGAAGCAATATTAAAGTATTAATGCTTATTTACGCTAAATTTCACGTAGAATCCAAAAAGGTAAGAATCGGGAAAATCGGACTAGAAATAACTGAGTTATGAGCAATCAAAATTTTGGATATTAAATTTTGAGTTGAAAAATTTTCAAAGCTTGATATCTCCAAAACTATCAAAGATTTTTTAAAACAGTTTTTACCAGCGTATTTTTCGGCTTATTCTACTTCAGGATCGGCCTTCAAAAGTCGAAAATTCAATGATTAATTTTTTGGGTAAAAAAATTTTTGCGACTCAATCGATGAAAATTTTTCACTTTTTCGTTTTTTGATCGCTCCCTCTAAACAATTTCCCTATGGATCTGAGATTTGGCCAGTTGATCGATCTTGAGCTGCACTTTCGATCGATATATAATTCAGTGATACTTAACGCAGTTTTCGCCCCAAAACAGCTTTTTGAAAATGACCCTAAAACCACCCTCTGAAAATCTATTTCGGTCGATATCTCGGTTATTTGTTAAGGAAATTTGAGCTATATGGGCTCATTTTACGCAGAATTTTGCGCTGAATCTAAAAATATTTCTATATTTCTAGTCCGTCAACAAATAACTGAGTTAGAGCCGTTTGAAGTTTTGGGTTGTTGCTAGAGGACCAAAATTTTGGGGGTTCGAAAACGATTTTTCTCGATATCTTCGAAATTAAGCAAAATATTAAGAAACCATAATTGAAATTGTTTTTTTCGCAATTTTTTAGCCTAGAAATCGATGTTCGATAGTTCGAATTAAAATTTTTATATTTTTTTTGAAATTTTTATTTATGAAATAATATTAAAATATTTGTGTTCATTTTACACAGAATTTCACGTAGAATCTAAAAAAGTTGGATTTGTTAAGATCGGTCAAAAAATAACGGAGTTATGAGTAATCAAAATTTTGGGTATTGAATTTTAGGTTGAAAAATTGTCAATGCTCGATATCTCCGAAACTAGAAAAAAAAATTTGAAACGGTTTTTACCAGCGCTTTTCTTGGCTCATTTAACTTTAGAATTTGCCTTTAAAAGTCGAAAATTCAGTGGTCAATTTTTTGGGCAAAAAAATTTTGCGACTCAATCGATGAAAAATTTTTAATTTTGCATTTTTTGATCGCACCTATTAAACTATTGGCCCTATCGCTTTGAGATTTGGCCAGTTGATAGATCTCTAGCTGTTCATACGATCGATATATAATTTAACGGTACTAACCGCAGTTTTCGCCCCGAGACAGCTTTTTGAAAATGACCTTAAAAATACCCTTTGAAAATCAATTTCGGTCGATATCTCGGTTATTTGTTAAAAAAAATTGAAGCTACATAGCCTCATTTTACGCAGAATTTTACGCTGAATCCGAAACCGGAAGATTTTTTAACGTACGTCAACAAATAACTGAGTAATGGCTGTTGGAATTTTTGGGTAGTTGGCAGAGGGGCAAATTTTTGAAGGTTCGAAACAATCTGTGCTCAAAATCTTGAAAACTACGTTAGATATTTAGAAACGGTTTGCACCATCATTTTTCTCGTGATATTTTAGCGAAGAATTTATTTTTAGATTTTCCAAAATGCGAAAGTTGGAGTTTTTCGGAAAAATTCATTACTAAAACTATGGCTAAGTTCAGAAATTGATACCTCGCTTATTTTTTGGCGTAAATTTGCGGTAATTAGCTCATTTTACGTAGAATTTTGCGCAGATTCCAAATCGGAGCTCGAACTTAACATCGGACAACAAATAACTGAGTTATGGACGATTAAAGTTTCGGATAGTTGATTTTCATTTTTCAAATTCTTAAACTTAAATATCTCCGAAACTACTACAGGTATTTAAGAACCCTTTGCGCCATCGTTTTTCTCGGTTCATTTTGCTTTAGAATTCGTCCTCAAATACTTAAAATCCAATGGTCGATTTCTTTGCAAAAAAAATTTTCGACTCAATGGATAAATTTTTTTCAATTTTTTTGTTTTGTGGCCAAAACTCGTAAACTATTTGTCCGATCGATTTCAAATTTGGCCAGCTGATAGATTTCGAGCTGCTCTTTCGATTGATGTAAACTCAAAGGTATTAAACGTCGTTTTCATCTCGAAAATAATTATTGAAAATCATCCCAAAAAGACCTTTTCAAAACAGGTTTTGTTCAATGTTTCGTTTATTTGTGAAGCAAACTCAACTTATTTGGGCTCATTTTACGCAGAACATCACGCTAAATCCAAACCTGAAAGAATTTTTAACGTACGTCAACAAATAATAGAGTTATGGCCGTTTGAATTTTTGGGTAGTCGCCAAAGGGTCAAATTTTGAAAGGTTCGAAGTGTCGGAGCGCAATATCTCGGAAACTACGCGACATAGAAAGATGCGGTTTTCACCATCGTTTTTCTCGCATTTTGCTTGTTAAGATTCCGCCGTTACATTTTCAAAAACTCAAAAATCCAATTTTTGAAGCAAAAAGTGGCTTCAACGTGACCACTGCTTGCGCATTTTTCTCTCCGCTTTTGCATCTGCCCATGCATTTCCGTCTCTCTTCATGGAAAGCCCTCGCACCGTGTCCATTGTCCCGATATTAGCCGCGATACGCCCGCATCGGTTTCTCAAATAAGCAAATAAATAAACCAATTAACAAACTCCGAGAAGAATCGCTTCCTGTTCGAAACACGTTTTCCAGTTGCTCTCCGGCACGACACTTGTCAGAAAGTGTTTGTTGTGGGGCGCAGCCTGGCGTGTCGCACTTTGTAATTTTGACGTTTGACTAATGAAGAAAAAGAAACGAACGGGCGCTATCTAATCTTGTAAGGAAGTGAGCTGCAAAGCAGACCGTTGCTGACGAACGCCAATGCTTTACACAGATAGATGAAGTTGTCGGCGGGAGCGTGGGCGGATCTGCACGAAACGGAAAATTAAAATTGAGGGAAAAAATTAAGATTTTCATTCGGGGTTTGGAAAGTAGGGCAGACAACTAATGTACTACAAGTCCGCTTAAAAATGCATGCGAAATTTTGCACCATTTTCATTAAAATAAGAATTAAGTGCAAGAAGACTCCAGAAGGATCATTTTACCCGTGGACTTGAGGTAAAATGATCCTTCGATTGGGGTAAAATGATTCTTTTCCATCGTAAGGATGTGTTATGTTCAAAAAGTTTTATTAGTTAAGCAAAAGTTAGTGGAAACAGAGAATATATTTAAGCATTTAGGTAAAAACAAAATAAACTTAAATAACAAGAAGTAACAACAAAATAGAGACTATTATTGACGACATAAATAAACATTAAATGAATTACATTTTTTTTTTGTAAAAACGATGTTTTTTGTCAAATATCATAAAATTATTCATAGGTAAAATAATTCCGGGCTTGTTTTACCCAGTACTTAAGTGATCGTTTTACCCCAAGTGCTATAAGAACAAAGAACATAACATCAGTCCAAAAATAACTGTGTTATCAACAAATAACTGAGTTAGAGCAGTTTGAAAATTTGGATTGTCGCTAGAAGACCACAATTTTGGAGATTCGAAAACGATTTTTCTCAATATTTTCGGAATTAAGCGAAATATTAAAAAACCGTTTTTGAAATTGTTTTTTTTCGCAATTTTTTAGCCTAGAAATCGATGTTCGATAGTTTGAATTCAAAATTTTATATTTTTTAGTATGGAAGTTAGCTGCTTTTGGTCTCTAATTCAAACAAGGTCGATATCTCGCTTATTTATGAAGTAATATTAAAGTATTCTGCTCCTTTTACGCAGAATTTTACGTAGAATCCAAAAAGGTAATATTCGTTAAGATCTGACCAGAAACAAGTGAGTTATGAGCGATCAAACTTTTGGATATTAAATTTTAGGTTGGAAAATTTTCAAAGCTCGATATTTCCAAAACTACAAGAGATTTTCTAAAACGGGTTTCTCCAGTGTTTTTATCGGTTCATTTTACTTTGGAAAAAGCGTTCAAAAGTCGGAAATTCGATGGTAATTTTTTGAGACAAAAACATTTTGCGACTCAATCGATGAAAATTTTTCAATTTTTCGTTTTTTGATCGCTCCTTCTAGACTGTTGGCCCTATAGATCTGAGATTTGGTCAGTAGATAAACTTCGAGCTGCTCTTTTGATCGATATTAAATGCAATGGTACTAAGCGCAGTTTACGCTCCGAAATAGCTTCTTGAAAATGACCCTAAAACACCCTCTGAAAGTCTGTTTCGGTCAATAGCTCGTTAATTTGTTCAGGAAATTTGAGCTATGTGGACTCATTTTACGCAGAATTTTGCGCTGAATCCAAAGATACCTTTATTTTTTTTGTCCGTCAACAAATAACTGAGTTAGAGGCGTTTGAAATTTTGGTTAGTCGCACAAGGGAGGAAAAATTTTGAAATTTTGGAGGTTCCAAATCGATTTTGCTCGGTATGTCTGGAATTAAGCCAAATATTAAGAAACCGTTTTCAGAATCGTTTTTCTCGCGATTTTTTACCTAAGAAATCGATTTTTGATTATTTAAATTCGAAATTTAATTTTTTTTAATAGGTATGGAAATTAGCTGGAAAATTTTCAAAGTTCGATATCTCCGAAATAACAAAAGATTAACGCTTTATATCAGATAACGCTTTCAAAAGTCGAAAATTCAATGGCCAATTTATTGTAAAAAAAATTTTTGGCGACTCAATCGATAAAAATTTTTCAATTTTTTTTGTTTTTTTATCACTGCCTTTTCTTATATATCATACAATTATTCATATTAAAGGTAAAATGATCCCGGGATCGCTTTACCCAGTACCTAAGTGATCGTTTCACTCCAAGTGTTATACGAACAAAAAACATAATCCATTAATTTACAACATAAAATGTTGCAACTGAATCTACAAAAAATTGAAAGTTTAATGTTAAACCACAGGTGTCATTTTAAAATTTTACTTCGAAAGGTAAAATCCCATGATTAAAAAATGCTTTACCTTAGATCGAACCAAGGAAAACACAAAAATCGCTGTTATTTCTCTGAATATCCACCGAACTGCATGCAGGTGTTTGTCTGCAATATCCGCAGATTTAGCAACATATTTAATCATTTCATTGATAGATGGAACTAAGGGCAGTTTGGGAATCAAAGGAAATCATTTTACCCCGGTCTCCCCTACCCGCGAAATGGACGCGGCTTTCCGAGGCTTTCTAACTGCACTTAAAAATAATTGCGAGAATTTTGTGCACCGATGATGATCTACATTGGTAAATTGGCAGTTGTGGAGTCTCGAGGGTCCGGAGAAAAAGCGTTGATTTCTAAACGCATTTTTCCGACTCAAACAATTGAGTGAACGGTGAAACATTTCAATTACTTTCGTCGCAAAAGGTCGAAAAATCCCCCTCGAACACATCACAATTTACTACCACATTGTTGCTTCTCTGAAGATGATTTGTCGATGTCAAGTCTAAGATAATGCATAGTTCCTGATGAGAACGATGTGACCGAGCTCATACAGGCTTCGTCTTTGCAACGACACCCTATGTGGACCTCCTACAGAGAACAGAACTTATACTCGAAGAACCACACGATTCTCACAAACCGTCATCCGTGTAATTACTAATCATTTTTATGATATTTGAACGCTATATATCTGCTCAGGAGCGGAAGTGAAACGTTGAGAACGATTGCAGCCTTAAATTAACTGCTATCGGATCGATCTGCGCGCATTTTTACCGGCTGAGAGATCGAAAAAGGATCGATCGGCTGCAGGATTTGCATTTTTGTGCGGAGCGAGCGTGTGATCAATCTGAAATGTTGGTGGGTTTTCTCATGACGAATTGCAAGAGTGGTTTCAATGTGATCAGTGAAATTTGAAGATTCCTGTATTCCAGAAAATTGCAAATTTTCTTCTTTTAATCCTCGAGAATAAAAGGGCATTTCAAAAGAATCGTAGAAAATCCTGGAGAATCTGACAGGATCTAATAAAATCTAAAAGTATTCCAGAATCTAAATAACCCTGAAGAACTTTTCAGGACTTTAACAGCATTGCGGAGAAGTTAGGTGTATACTCATGTTACGCAGAATTTTACGTAAAATCCAAAAAATTAAGACGTTTGAAGATCGGTCCAGAAACAGCTAAGTTATAAGCAATCAAAGTTTCGGATATTGAATTTTGAGTAGGAAAATTTTCAAAGCTCGATATCTCCGAAACTCTGAAAGATTTTTTGAACCGGTTTTCACCATCGTTTTTTTCGGTTCATTTGACTTTAGAAAAAGCCTTCAAAAGTCAAAAATTTGATAGTCAATTTTTGGAGCAAAAAAAATTTTGCGACTGAATCGATAAGAAATTTTCAATTTTTCGTTTTTCAGTCGCCCCTCGTAAACTGTTTGCCCTATCGATCTAAGATTTGGCCAATTGATAGATCTCAAGTTCCTCTTTCGATCGACATATAATTCAATAATGCTACACGCAGTTTTTGCTCCAAAATAGCGTCTTAACAATGACCCTAAAAACACTCTCTGAAAATCTAATTCTGTCAATATCTCGGTTATTTGTTTAAAAAACTTTGAGCTATATAGACTCATCTTACGCAGAATTTTGCGCTGAATTCAAAAATATTTTTATCTTTCTTGTCCGTCAACAAATAACTGAGATAGAGGCCTTTGAAATTTCGGTTAGTTGCCAGAGGGCCAAAATTTTGGAGGTTCGAAAAAGATTTTGCTTGATGTTTCTGGAATTAAGCCAAATATTAAAAAACCGTTTTTGGAATCATTTTTCTCACAATTTTTTACCTTAAAAATCAAACTTTGATATTACGAATTCAAAATTTTATTTTTTTCGGTATGGAAGTTAGCTGGTTTTTGATCTTCATTTAGACATGGACGATTTCTCGCTTATTTATGAAACAATATTAAATTTTTTGTGCTCATTTTGCGCAGAATTTCACGTAGAATCTAAAAAGATAAGAATCGAGAAAATCGAACTAGAAACAACTGAGTTATGAGCAATAAAAGTTTCGGATATTGAATTTTAAGATGGAAAATTTTCAAAGCTCGATATCTCCGAAACTTACAAAGTTTTTTTGAAACGGTTTTCACCAGCGTTTTTTTCGGCTTATTTTACTTCAGAATCCGCCTTCAAAAAACGAAAATTTGATGGTTAATTTTTTGGGCAAAAAAATTTTGCGACTCAATCGATGAAAATTTTTCAATTTTTCATTTTTTGTTCGCTTCTCGTGAACTAGTTGCCCTATCGATCTGAGATTTGGCCAATTAATAGATCTCGAGCTGCTCTTTCGATCGGTATTAAATTCAATGGTCCTAAACGCAGTTTTCGCTCTGAAATAGTGTCTTAAATATAACTAAAAATACCCTCTAAAAATCAAATTCCGTCAATTTTTCGATTACTTGTTGGAGGAAATTTGAGAAATATAGACTCATTGTACGCAGAATTTTGCGCTCAATCTAAAAATATCCTTATTTTTCTCATCCGTCAACAAATAACTGAATTGGAGGCATTTGAAATTTCAGATAGTCACCGGAGGGCCAAAATTTTGGAGGTTCGAATTCGATTTTGCTCGATACTTTTGGAATTAAGCTGGATATTAAAAAACCGTTTTCGGAATTGTTTTTTTTCGCGATTTTTTACTTAGGAAATCAATTTTCGGTAGTTCAAATTGGAAATTTTATTTTTTTTAGTATCGAAGTTAGCTGCTTTAGATCCCTAATTTGGACACGGTTGATATTTCGCTTATTTATGAAGCAATATTAAAGTATTGGTGCTCATTTTACGCAGAATTTTAGATATTAAACCTCCTAAACTACGAAAGATGGAAAGAAATAAAGACCAAATATGATAAAAAATAGATAGAAATATGAGGTGACATGGGAGATAAAACGCCTTGAAAATGATCTCGTCACTTCCAAATTATTCGGAACCGACTTTCAATTTTCCACTTTCTTCCTATTGATTGAACTGTATCGAAGGCTAAAACTTTTCGCTTATCTAACAACGAAATCGCCAGATGTTGCAAATTCCTGGTCCGCCTTAAATGAGCAATTTTATTTATGACCAATAAACATGAGAAACTTTTCCTAATTAAATCAGCATCGGCGTCGATTCGGTGAAAAGAAAAATCGCCCGAACAAATCTATAATGCAGACGTAATAAAAAGGGTTGTTCTCTTGGGGTTAATGATGCGACCCTTGACCCCAGTAATAAAGTAACGCATAGGTCAATGCTAATGCTGCGATGCAAGAGGCACGTTCGTATGTGATCACGCAGTCTTCAATAGCAAAAATAAAGGCCACGGAAGGGTGATGATCATGGTAGAGCTATTTCTCATCAATTAGTTCTTGTCCATCAATTTATGTACCCGCGGCTACAATCTTTCAATAGATTGTGGATGAGGAACAGAACCGTGAAGAGAAAAATGCAACAACACAATGAGCAAGAAGAAATTTTACTGTAACTTGAATACAAGATTTTGTTACGACGTTGACCACCTACAAATCGGATAATCTGTAATTTCAGTATCTTGCTAGGATTAGATACGCGCGCTAGTCCACAATGACACAAAATCAGGTGTTTTCGTTATTTAATCTTAATAAGACGTAATTAATTAAGATTAAGTCATGCATAATTGCATGGAACTGCGAGTAGTCGTGCGGAACTACAAGTCAGAGTTTAATTTTACTTAGGAATTGATATTTGCAGAATGTCGAATTTGTCAGGATTTGTTGCGCTTTTTCTATATACGAGTATGTGAAACTTAAATGAGGAATGCCCCAGCATTGTCTGGACTCTTTGGAATTTGCTCAGATTCTTTAGAAATTTTTATTTTCATTTAGACTTTGTGAAGCTCAATGGAATTCTTTAAGGACATTATCTAAGAATTTCCGCTTAGCCCAGGACTATTTTAGAGTTTCTACACATTTTTTGGGGACTTTTCCATTTTCCGGAATCTTCACCATTATTCTATTTTTAAGACTTTTTTCAAAGTTTCTGTCTAGGATTTTTTTGAATTAATTCCTATACGATTAATCCAGGATCCACCAATATTTTCTGGAACGTTCCTGAGGAATTCCCTGTGATTTTCAACACTTTTTTTATTTTGTATCTTCCGGGATACTTAAAAATCCTTTATTCCTCTTTTGCATTCTGAGGTTCGAACGACTTGAAATTCGCTCGATTTGTTAGGTTCCTGCAAAAACTTGATTTTTAAGGCTTTTTGGGATTTATTTTTGGAATTTTTTGGTTTCATTGGTAATTTTATTTATATTTATCCACAGGAAGAAAGGGCAAAATTTTAGAGCAAAAAGTAGAGATTTTAGAAAGTTTTATTTTTGAACAAACCAAATATTTTCAACATTGATTAAAACGTGTATCTTTGTCAAATTTTAAGTTATGGCAATGGAATTTATGGAAGTGTTGATAACAATGTATCAAAGGGCAGAAATTTAAAACAAAAAAAAGAATTTAAAAAAATATATTTTAGGCTGGACCAAAAATTGTATACATTTTTTGATTAAAATTCGTATTTTTGGCAGTTTTTGACAATGAAATTTATAGAACATATTACTTTTAAAGTGTTTATTCGCAGTGCTAAAAAACGGAATTTTAAAGAAAAAAAATATAGATTTTAGAAAATTTTATTTTAGGTCAAACCGAAAATTTTTGACTTTTATTGATTAAAATTCGTAGCTTCGTCAGTTTTTAAGTTACAACAACGAAATTTGAGAAGGTTACTGTTTCTAAAGTGGTCATTAACTGTGCCAAAGGACAGAATTTTAGAGCTGAAAGTAAATATTTTAGAAAATTTTATATTTGAACGAACCAAAAATTTTCACCTTTTTTGATGAAAATTCGTATTTTTGTCAGCTTTTGAGTTATGAGAACAATATTTGGGTATGTTACTAGTTTTAAAGTGTTTATTTACTGTGCCAAAGAACAGAATTTTAGAACTAAAAATAGAGATTCTAGAAAATTGAACTTTAGGTCGAACCAAAAATTTTTAACATTTTTTGATCGAAATTCGTATCTTTGTCAGATTTCAATTTATGACAATAAAATTTGAAGAAGTTACTATCTCGAAAGAGTTTATAAATTGTGTCTAAAAGCAAAATTTTAGAACAAAAAATATAGATTTTAGAGAATTTTATTTTATGACAAACCAAAAATTTTTTGTCTTTTTTTTATTTAAATTCGTAGCTTGGTCAGTTTTTAAGTAACGACAATGAAATTTGGGAAGATTACTGTCTCTAAAGGGTTCATTAAATGTGCCAAAGAGCAGAATTTTAGAACAATAAGTAGAGATTTTATAAAATTTTATTTTAGAACGAACCAAATTTTTTTAACTTTTTTCCAATAAAATTCGTATCTTTGTCAAATATTAGGTGATACTTAATAATTAAATTTGGGGAAGCTACTCCCTTTAAAGTGTTTCATTATTATGTCAAAGAGCAGAATTTTAGGACAAGAAATAAAAATTTAGAACATTTTATTTTAGAACAAACAAAAATTCTTCAACGTTTTGATGAAAATTTGTATCTTGGTCAAACTTTAAGTATGGCAATGAAATTTTGTGCGATTCCTATTTTTAAAGTGTTCATTTACTCTGGCAAAGAGCAGAATTTTAGAACAAAAAATTATTTTATTTCAAAAAAAATGTTTTAGAACGAATCAAAAATTTTCAACCATTTTTGATAAAATTTCGTATTTTTGTCTGATTTTGAGTTATCACATTGAAATTTGGAGAGGTTATTACTTTTAAAGTGTGCATTTACTGTGCCAAAGGGCAGAATTTTAAAGCAAAAAATAAAGATTCTAGAAAATTTCATTTTAGAAGAAACCAAAAAATATTCAACTTTTTTTGATAAAAATTCGTACCTTTGTCAGATTTTAGGTTATGACAATGAAATTTATGGAACTTACTACTTCTGATCTGTTTATTCACTGTGCTAAAGGGTAGAATTTTTGGGCAAAAATTAGAGATTTTAGAATACTTTATTTTAGGTCGAATCAAAGATTTTCGACAATTTTATTTTAAAATTCGTATCTTCGTCAATTTTTTAATTCAGACAATGAAATTTTTTTAAAGTGTTAACTAACTAGGCAGAATTACAAATTTTCGAGAATTAGATTTTAGATGAAATCAAAAATTACCAAATGACTAAATTTTAGAACAAAAAAATAGAGACTTTAGAGAATTTTATTTTAAGATGAACCAAAAAAAACAACAATTGTTGATTAAAATTCGTATCTTTATCAAATTTCAAGTTATGACAATGAAATTAACAAAAGTTACCACTTCTAAAGTGTTCATAACCTGTGCCAAAGTGCAAAATTTTAGAACAAAAAATCGGCATAAAAATTTTGAAAAATCGCGTTTCTCAAAGTTGAAGAAACTGAAACCGACTGCTATCCCGCGACTTTGTTTCGCCAGAAAACGAGCAAAATGCAACTTATTGGCCAATTATCCCGTCAAAGCAAAATAAATTGCACAGATTTAAATTGTTAATGGACTAATTATCATTTACCATTTAGAATCAGCATGTTTCGAATAAATTTCCGCACCGGCAAAAACTGTATCACTTGCATGTGTCAATTCCCAATAGACCCAAGATGGTAATAATTCCTCTCCTCGGTTCTTCTTCTTCTTAGCCATGGTCCTAACAAAACTTTTCGATTAAAATCGTGGCAATGACAGTGTTTGCGTGTGTAGGCATGCAAGCCATTACTGAATATCAAAGTGCAATCTTGTAGTGCACCGTTGCCATAGATCTTGTGTCGTGTTGATGTATTTAATTACATGTCTGGCGTGGAAGAGGCGAAGTGCAGCCGAGTGTAAGGACAACTTTGGAACTTTGCAACGCACCAGCGCCTCCTGCTCTGCGGGGGTTTTCCGGTAATTGTGACCCCGCGACTTGGATGGAACGTCTATCATCAGAGACCCCCAACGTCACCCCCCGAATTCTCGTTGAAGAGATTTTTTTCCCTTTCGAGGTCTTTGTCTCAGACGCTGAGCAAATATTGCACTGGAAACTGAAAGAGCAAGTGCAAGTCACCTGCGACTATAAAAACTTTAATTAGTAGATTGTCGAGATGAAATAATTGCCTATTCGAGCGAGAGCAGTTATCAAACTCTATAAGTTATAAACGATACACTTTTATATGGGTGCTGTGTAATTATAGAGCTGCGCGGTTTTATTTCGATGAGAAATGGGAATTAGAAGTGGAATACGTTATTAGTTGGGACTATTTACGTTTGATGGGTGGAAAATAAGTTGTGGTGATTTTCAAATTACACTGCTTATATCTATCTAGGTATTCATTTTGTTTTGTGACTTTACGATCATTCTTTGGCTCTTAAGACAGACTATTGCGAACTGCTCAGCAATTTCTCGGGGATTTTTAATAACCTTCGAAGCCTCAATTTTTTATTTTAATCTCAGTTTAATCTCGCCTTGTTTGACGGGGATCACACGCTAAAACCATAAAGAGAATCTCATTTAAACGAACTGCGAAAGAGAGAATCTGAGAAAAAACGAAATTTTCTTTTCTAGAATCTTAAGTTTTTGGCGTTAAAGTTGCTTGTTTTATTCACTAATTTACAAAATTAGTAAAAAAGTGAGACAGATTATCAAAAAATTTTTATTTAGACTAGTTAAAATTTTGGCAATTCGAAAAAAAATAATTAAAATTTATTGTTATTTAGACTATAAGTTTGAAATTTGGTGAAGATAATGCGCCAACTTTGCCTGTTTATTCTATAAAATTACAAAATTTCTGAAAAAGCAAGACAAATTTAAAAAAAAATGAAATTCAGAGTAAGCAAAATTTTGACAAGTCGAATATTGTTTTTTTAATTAGTTATTATATGGATAATAACTTTTAAACTTGGTGAAAATAACACGATAGGCTTGCTTGCTTCACCTACCAAATTATAAAATTATTGATTAAGTGAGACAGACTTTATCAATTTTAGAATTTATAGTAAAAAAAATTTTGACAATTTCAAAAAACTTTTGGAAACCGGTTATTATTGGGAGTAAATTTTTGAAACTTGGCAAAAAACTTGTTCGATTAATTCTCTCTATTTCAAAATAATAAATAGGCAAGACAGATTTTACAAATTTTTCTAATTCAAAGTAAACAACATTTTTAAAATTCGAAAAAAATTGTTTAAATCCGTCATTATTTTGACAATAACTCTGAAATTTGGTGAGCATAATGCCCAAACCTTGCTTGTTTTATTTACCCAATGACAAAATTATTGAATAAACGGAAGGGATTTTAGAAATTTTTGTAATTTAAAGTAAGCAAAAATTTGGCAATTCGAAAAAAAATATGTTAATCAGTTATTATTTAGATTATAACTTTGAAATTTGGTAAGGATAATACGCCAACTTTGCTTGTTTTATTCACCAACTTTTAAAAATTTTGAATAAGCAAGACAGATTTTAGAAATTTTTGACAACTCACTTTTGTAAATCAGTTAATATTTAAACTATAATTTTGTAACTTGATGAAAATAACACGATGACCTTGCTTACTTTATTCACCAAATTAAAAAATTATTGAATAAGTGGTACTAATTTTCAAGAATTTTGAATTTAAAGTAAGGAAAATTTTGACAATTCGAAAAATTCACTTTGAAATTTAGTGAGGATAATGTGCCATTTTTGCTTGTTTCGTCAACCAAATTACAAAATTCTTAAATAAAAACAGATTTTAGAAATTTTTGTAATTCAGAACAACCAAAATTTTGACATTTTTATTTTAATTTAGTTATTATTTTGTCTATAACTTTGAAAGTTAGTGAAGACAATGCGTTGAAGTTACACGTTTCACTCACTAAGTTACAAAATTATGAATAAGCGAAACAAATTTTAGAGATTTTTGTAATTCCGAGTGAGCAAAATTTTGACAATGCAAAAAAAAAATTGTAAATCCGTAATTTTTTTTTACTATGATTTTGAAATTTGGTGACAAAATGCCTCAATCTTGCTTATTTTATCTACCAAATTACAAAATTTTTAAATACGCGAAAGAGATTGTAGACATTTTTGTAATTCAGAATACAAAAATTTTGACAATTTGAAAACATTTTTTTAATTCATTATTTTTTGGACTATAATTTTGAAACTTGGTAAAGTTAATACGCTAAACTTGCTTAATTTATTGCCTAAATTACAAAATTATTGAATAAGAGAGACAGATTTTAGAAATTTTTGTAATTTAAGCAGAGCAAAATGTTGACAATTGAAAAAAATAGTGTAAATTTGTTATTATTTCAACGATAACTTTTAAATTTGGTGAGCATAATGCCTCATCATTGCTTGTTTTATTCACCAAATTACAAAATTTTTATAAAATTTTAGAAAAATTTGTAATTCAGAGTAAGAAAATTTTGCCCCAATTGAAAAAGACTTTTTAATTAATTATTATTAATTGGACTATAACTTTGAAACTTGGTGGGAGCTAAAATTTTACGTTTTATTTACCATGTTACAAAATTATAGAATAAACAAGACAAATTTTAATTTTTTTAGTATAAACAAAATTTTGACAATTAAAAAAAAGTTTTGTTTGGTTATTATTTAAACGCTAACTTTGAAATTTAGTAAGCATAATGCCTCACACTTTGCTTGTTTTTTCCACTAAATTACATAATTATTGAATAAAAGAGACAGATTTTTGAAATTTTTGTAATTTAAAGAAAGCAAAATTTTGACAATTCCGAAAACCTTTCGCAAATTGGTTATTATTTAAATTATAATTTTGAAATTTGGTGGAGATATGACAAGAAATTTGCCTGTTTCATCCACAAAATTACAAAATTATTGAACAAGCAGGACTGATTTTAGAAATTTTTTAATTTAGACTACCTAAACAAAATTTTGACTTTAAAAAAATTTTTGTAAATCAGTTATTATTTGGACTACAACTTTGAAACTTGGTGAAGATAAACTTATTTGTTTTATTGACCAAATTACAAAATTATTGAACAAACGAGACAGATTTTAGAAATTTTTGTCTTTAAAGAAGCAGACGGTGGCTCTGACATGACTTATTGTGACAGTCCGACACCCAAAAAAATGCGCGGCTCCTCTCCGCTTTGTTCCTGTTTACTATCCTATTAAACTATTTACCAAACACTCATCATTCCACATGTCCGAAACGTGTCAAGCAGTTCCTTTCCTAATCCCTCACGTTAATGATATGTTATTAATTCTTTGACCTCCTTCCCAGCACGGTTAATTAAATCTAAATGAAAATTAACGTAACGAAACCATATTTTGATTAACCGCTGTAAGGCCAAACAGTGTCGGTACCGCTTTGCTTCCACGTGACGTGAGTTCCCTTCACGATCATTAGATTGTCGAAGAAAAAGAAGAAGAAAACTCCACACCTGGTATCAAAGAGCGTCGTGTGAACGATCAAGTGGCGCCGGCTATTTGCAACAGGCGCCGGCCCTGCATTCTCGCCGTAATGCGAACGTAGACAATTTGTTTATCGAGTGAGTTTGCGGATTTTTAAGCGGAAGAGGAGATGATGATTGCGCACATTGTTGGAAAAGTTGTTTTCATGAACTTTGGAACGAGCGAGAGGGAAATCTGTTTTACCGATAACTCATCGTTTCACTGCGACATGACAGGAGGCTGGGATTTTTCTGACACGGTTGGCAACACGTAGTCTCGAAATCTATGACAGTTTTTATACATGGCGCCGTTATATAATTTCATTAATTTTAATGCGGCACGAGTCATATCGTTGCTAAAACGTGACATTCTTGTCAACACATTGTAAGTAATTATGATTTACATACGCAACTTTCGCTTTTTATTATTCGAATTAGTGTTTTAATATTAATATAATTAAATGGAAAATAAATTAGAACACATGATATTTGCTTTAAATTCGCCATTAAATACGCCCACTACTTCAATTTCTACTGATCAGTTTCACCAGACAATAAAAATATCGAGGAGGCTTGGAATTTTTTTTCAAGGTTGGCAGCTCTATCGTTCAAACATAACCAAAAACTGTCAAATTAAAGAATTTGGACTCAAAGTAAAAATAAACTGAGAACAAGTTAATAAAAATGTGCTAAACTGATGTTTGGTGAGAATAAATAACAGAAAAAAACAAAAACTGTGAGAAAAGTGAGAAACCGTTTTCAAATTTACAAATGTGAGAATAAATTTATTTCAGTTTCAGCAGACAGTAAAAATTTGAAATATTTAGGAGGCTTTGAATTTTTTAGAAGGTTGACATTAAAACTTTATCTGTCAAAAGTGTCAAATTTACGATTTTGGGATCAAAAGTGAGAATAAACTGAGAACAAGTTAACAAAAATGTGCGAAACTGAACTATGGTGAGAATAAATAAGAGAAAGGTAAAAACTGAGAATAGCTGGATCTATTAAAATTTCCAAATTCATAAATGTGAGAATAAATTAATTCTTAACTTGTATTATCTTTAAAAACTGAGAATCTAATTTAAGCTAAATAAAAAGCATTATAAGACCACAAAGTGAAAATGGTTAAATTGAAATGTGAAAATAAATAAAAAAGTTGAGAATGCAGCGGAATAATTACATGAGTTTAGCATAAAACTGAGAATACTTTAACATTTAAGAAGCTGAGAATTAAAAAGAAATTAACAAATTGAGAAAAAAAATAAAAACCAAATGAGCAAATGAAAATTAATTGATGATGCGAAATTTAGAATAAAATTTGAGAAACTGGTTCAAAATTTACTTAATGTGAGACACTTAGAATACGAAATATTAAACTACTCTGAGTATTCTCAGTTTCGAAGATTGAGAGTAAAATTTTTGTTTATGTTGTCAAAAGCTAAAAAAGTAAGAATACGACGAATTCTTTAAATAAAAACTAGCGAAATTTTGAGACAATTCTGAAGGATAAAGTGAGAATACATAATGTAAAAATCTTTTCAAGAATTTGGGCTAAAACTGAAAATACTTAACTGATTTGGTGAAAAGAAAATGTTAAATTTGTTATTTTAATTCAGAAAATAACAAAATAATTGAATGAGCGAGACAGATTTTAGAAATTTTTTAATTTACAGTTAACAAAATTTTGAAAATTTAAAAAACCGTTTGTAAATTAGTTATTATTTGGTCTAGAACTCTGAAATTTGGTAGAAATGATGCATAGAACTTGCTTGTTTCATTTACAAAATTACAAAATTTTTGAATAAGCGAGACAAATTTTAGAAATTTTTGAATCCAGAGAAAGCAAAATTTTGACATTTTAAAAAAGATTTTGTAAATTAGTTATTAGTTAGACTACACTTTTGAAATTTGGTGGAGATGATACATGAAACTTGCTTGTTTCATACACAAAATTACAAAATTATTAAATAAGCGAGACAGATTTGAGAAATTTTACAATTTAGAGAAAGCAAAGTTTTTTTCATTTTCAAAATTATTAAATTGATTATGTTGATTAGATTGATTGGGTAGATTGGATAGATGATTGGATTATGACCTTAAAATTTTGTGAAAAAAATACATTGAATTTGCTTGTTTCAATCACAAAATAACAAAACAATTAAAAAAAACATGATATATTTTAGAATTTTTTTAATTTAAAATGAGCAACATTTTTGAAATTCAAAAAATTTTTTGTAAATTAGTTATTGTTTGTACTACAACTCTGAAATTTGGTGAAGATGATGCATGGAATTTGGTTGTTCTATCCACAAAATTACAAAATAATTGAATGAGCGAAACAGATTTTAGAAAATTTTGAGTAAGCAAGTACTCTAGGAAGTTTGAATCACTGAAGACTCTTTCCAAAATTACAGATTTAAGAAACTGAGGAAAAGCTGAGTTAAGAAACTGAGAATAACATAAAAATAAAAATGTGAGATTTTGAAAAAATTAGAATAAATTAAAATGATGCAAAAGTTAGAATAATAATCGAGAATAAAAACTGAGAAACTGAGAAACTACGACTCTCAGTATTCTCAGTTTCGGAGATTTAGTAGTGAGAATACGACAAAATCTTAAAACAGGAACTGGGGATAACTTTGAGACATTTCTGAAAAATCATTGCAAAAATTGCTGGTTAAAACTGAGAATACTCTAAGGGAAACTGAGAATATTAAAGACATCGGAGAATAGAAATAAAGTGAGAATATTTTCTGCATAGCAAAAAACGAAGAAGCGTTTTATTATCTTAAATATGAAGTGTCCGTTGATAATAATCTATTTCCGAGTGCAACAAATTGATGTGAGTGTAACGAACTGATTTTCGAAGGGTTGTAAAATCCAAGAAAAACCCCGAGGACCTAGAGGAAGTATCGTCCGAAAAAGCACAAAAAACCGATTTCCTTCCACTTGCAGGCACTCGAAAAAAGTGGGGTAAAGCAGCTCCAACCGGCACAACACAACCAACAATCTCAACAGTTCTCCCAAGAGAGCATCGCCAAGCAGATTCCGGTTCAGTTGTCCAACGTGCGCGAAAGCGAGAGCATTTCATTCCTCTTCATTTCGTCCATTTGAAACAATCGGAAGAACCGGCGAGCATTCAAAACACCAGTGAGCACCACGTGTGGTTCTCGACCACCTCTCTGCAAGAATCCCTTGTGCACAAATCGATTAATTAAATGGTTCACCGACCTTGCCATTGACCCTTAGTGACCATGTGCGATTTTTTCGCTTAGTGCTAGTGTGACATGTTCTTTATGGTCAACCAAGACATGACGAATGTTAATAGAATCAGAGTGGTGGTTTTGGGGAGTCCCAGGGTTGGAAAATCAGGTGAGCCAACTTTTTTTCTTAGTAAGTTTAAACGAATGAGAGGAACTCACCGTGGAAATTACTTTTATTGTTGAAAACGTGGAGATAATTAGCCGGCGAGGCAGATGCACGTTTGTGCGGCAAATTAAACTTGCTTTGTGAGCGCTAACACAGCGCGCATTTCAAACTTCCCTCCGTGGCCAAGTACCAACCCCTAGGAAAACTAACTAATAATTAATTAATTTGACTGACACGACTGCTGTTTTTTTACTCAAAACACATAAAATAACCCCCAGGAGCGTTTTCCTGATACGAAATTATTTATTTGTGCTCAAAATTTATTAAAACACCTCTTGATTTGGGGATTTTTTTCTCCCAAAGTTGGTGCCTCTAGTTTTGCTCAAAATTTTCGGTACGGCGAAAAAATGTTAAATTGCGTGTTTTTGATTCTATTTTTGATTTTTGATTGCGTGATAGGACTAAACGCGCAAAATTTTGCTATTTCAAAAAGTGAGGTTATGTGCTTGTTTGTTTTAGGGGAAAATTGTGGTTTTTGGGGTGTATAGTTTTAAAGGGGCCCCAGTAAAATTCCTCTTTAATTTCCTGTATCTGTCATTATTTTAAGTGTCTTGTGAGGTAAATTCTAAGGGATGAAATTTGGGGTGTGTCAACTTAAAACAGTGTTGTCATTGTAGGGGTCCTAGTGCGCGTTTTTTTTTAAACAGATCGACATATCTCAAGTTTCCATATTTTCTTTCCGTACGAAGGTACCAACTTTAAGGATGTTAGGGGAAATTCAAATTTTCTAATAAAAAATAATTTTCACTTAAACCAGTGGTATTTTTGCCTCAAACTCAGTAAATCACCCCAAGGAATGCGTTTCGGACGCGGAATTACTTATCACTTTACGAAAATCATGAAAATTTGACCGAAAGCGGGACCAGGGTTGGGGATTTTTTTCGTCAAAGTTGGTACCTTTCATTTCTCCATAAAAACTTCAAAAGTTCGTTTTTTGTGAAAAAGGAGTAAAAGTGCGTGTTTTCGCCTCAAATTTTCTGTAAATCCGTGCTAGATCCGTTGATAAACGAAAAGCGCAAATTTTTCCAGTCGCGCGCTAGCGAAACGTTCATTTTTTGTGATTTTAAAAAGTGAGGTTATGTGCGTGTTTATTTAGACAAAAATTGTGGTTTTTGTAGTGTTAAGTTGCAAGGGGCTTCCAAGTTAGATTTATAGGGTGAGTAGCTTTAATGTCGTGGAACGTTTTATTATTTTAAGTGTTTTGTGGGGTAAATTCGAGGGTTGATATTGGGGGTGCGCCAACTTAAAATTGTGGGGGCCCCAGTGAGCTTTATTCTTGTAACAGAAAACCATATTTCAGTTTTCCATAATTTCATTTTGTACCGGGATACCAACCTCTTAGGGAAAAATTGAATCCTTTAAGAAAAAATAATTTTCACTAAAACCAGTATTTTTGCCCCAAACTTATTAAATACACTCGAAGGAATCTCTTTCGGGCGCTGAAATTTTTTATTACTCCACGAGAATCGGAATAATTGACCGAAAACACGATGCGGTTTGGGTTTTTTTTTCGTCAAAGTTGGTACCTTTGATTTCTCTATAAAAACTTCAAAAGTTCGGTTTTTGTGAAAATGGAGTAAAAGTGCGTGTTTTCACTCCGAATTCTATCTAAATCCGTGCTAGATCTGTAGACAAACGAAAAGCGCAAATTTTTCCAGTCGCGCGCCTCGAAACTTCTAATTTTTTTGCGATTTTAATAAGTGAGGTTATGTGCCGGTTTATTTTAGACAAAACTTGTGGTGTTTGTGGTGATTAGTTGCAAGGGGGCCCAGATTTGGATTTGTGGAGTGAGTAACCTTAATTTCATGTAACCTTTCAATATTTTAAGTGTCTTGTGGGGTAAATTCGAGGGGGTGAAATGGGGCTGCGCTAACTCAAAATTGTGTTGTCGTCATGGGGGACTCAGTGCGCTTCATTCTTGTAGTAGTAAAACATATTTTAATTTTTTATATTTTTTTTCGTATAGGCAGATGAAACCCTAGGGGAAAAAACAAATCCCTTAAGAAAAAATAATTTTCACTGAAACCAGTGGAGTTTTTGCCACAAACTCATTAAATACACCTCAAGTGCCTCGGACGCTGAAATGATTTAATATGACTAAAACTAGGACGCGGTTTGGGGATTTTTTTCGTCAATATTGGTACCGTTGATTTCACTATAAAAACTTCAAAAGTTTGGTTTTTGTGAAAAAGGAGAAAAAGTGCGTGTTTTCGCCTCGAATTCTTTCTAATTCCGTGCTGGGTCAGTGGATAAACGAAAAGCACAAACTTTTCCAGTCGCGTGCCGCAAAAATTCTAATTTTTTGCGAAAAAGTGAGGTTATGTGTCGGTTTGTTTTAGACGAAAATTGTCATTTTTGTGTTGTTTTGCTACAAGGGGGCCCCGAGTTGGATTTCTGGAGTGAGTAGCTTTATTTTCATGTAACGTTTTAATATTTTATGGGTCTTGTGGGTAAATTCAAGGGGTTGAAATTTGGGGTAAAAACCGCGTTGTTATGGTGGCGCTCTGCTGCACTGCTGCCGTGTAAATTGTGAAACGGAACGTCTCATTTCAATCTTCCGTACTTTTTTTTATTCAAGGGTACCAACTGTGGGGGTGTCTAGGGGAAAATTAAATTTCCTAGTGAAAAATGAACCTGAAACTAGCCTCAGCTCACTTGATGTTGCAATTTTAATAACTTTAACACGTATCCACGGTCGTGGGGCGCAGGGAAATAATTAAGAACCGCATAGGACCAACAGACATCGTGAGTCAGCGGAACGTGGAGATGCCGCTGAAGATACCGTGGAAAAATCTTCATTAGATTAGGTCTTTGTGTTGGCCTGCCACCGACTCGGGGTTGTGGTTTTAGCCTACGAATTCCAGTGGTGTCAGTCCGGAAATCGATTTCGGCATCGCCTCATAAAGATTCCAGTGGTGTCAAATCAGGAGATAATGGTGGCTAAAGCCGACTTTCTTCGTTAACTCATCGTTACAAAACTCACGTAACTTTAGCCACTTTCGAAATTGACCCGGGCACAATAAAGTTCTTTAACAACGCGAGTTTATGTGAGGTTAAAAGTTAAATTTACTTATTTTTCGTTCATTCACACTTTTAGCGCGTGTTAATGGCACTTTTGACGACAATTCGTGAAAATGACGAAACATAACGGTAAAGTTATGAAGCTGTTCCGGTGATGAATCGGATCGTTTATTAACTTTCATTAATTGGCGAAAAATTGGCTTTTTGGATTGGCCATGCGGTGGTCCGAAGAGGCAACTTTCCAATTACTCCACGACTTAAAATTCAAAGTGTCTTGATCGATTTAAGTCCGTTTTTATCATTGTTTTATGGTGCGTTTCACTTTCATCAGTTGCAACATCGTTTGGTCTTTTGTTGAAAAACGACTTCCTTTCTTCTCACGTTTCTATGTCTTCTTCTTGTAATCAACATGATCTAATTAGGACCGATTGGTGTCTCAAGTTGAAATCTTTCCGTCTTCATTAATCGAAGAAAAAAAAGGGGTGCGCAGGCGAGCTGTCATGCATTATGCATGAGTACGAACGTCTCCATAACTCATGATGAAAGCTAGCGCTGTCGATCCTTTCCGAAAGACAAAACGTCAATATAATTTGGGTGCTCGAAATGCCGTTTCATTGATCACCGGTAGTCTGTCAAGAGCTCTTGGAATGATCGATGAGTCAGGCGGTTTGGAAAGAATGCCGATGAAGGGTTTGAGAAGCTGTTGTGGCAACATTTCGGCGGTTTTTACATCTTTACCGTTGTTAAGTTGGTTAGGTTCAAATTAGCATTCTCATCTGAGAAAATTTCGAATATTTGAACTATTCTTTGCTGGGTTCGAATTTTGAGTATGTAAAGGAGTTCATTGAGGTATTCTCACTATTTTTAACATGCACTGAAGTATTGTCAATATTTCGTCGGTTTTTTCACCTGTACCGTTTTTAAGTTGGTTAGGTTCAAATTAGTATTCTCATCTGAGAAATTTCAAATATTTCAATAATTTTTCGTTGGGTCTGAATTTTAAGAATGTAAAAGAGAAGTCCATTGAAGTATTCACGCTATTTTTAACGTGCAGTGAAATAATGTCAATATTTTGCGCGAAAAAAATTTCGTAAACATCCCCAAAACTCGAATATTCAGCTTTACTCAAGATCACAAAATATTCTCAAGTTTGTGACAATTTTGAATATTTTAAACAGTTTGTGGACAACACAAAAGTCGCTATTAATCCGGTTTAAATATTCTCACTATTTGTAGTCAAACTGAAGTCGTATCAGATCCTTAAATATTCAAATCAGCCGAAATTCTCACAAATTTTTCAAGTTTTTAGTAAGCAGTATTCGCACTATTTTTGGAAATTCAGGCGTACTCAAATATTCTCACTTAGTTTGATCTATTAAATATTCAAAGCGGAAGTTACTAAAGTTTTGGTCAAATACTCTACAAAATATTCTTATCCTTTGACCTGAATATTTAGTTCTCTACTTTTGGAGTCAGTTTTCACACACTTGCTTGAATATTCTCACTTTGTCTGTTCTACTGAGTCTGTAAAACGGAATATGCGAATGTTTTGGTCAAATATTCTGGATTTTAGAAGTATGTACGAAATATTCTCAGTTTTTTTGGTAACTAAACTTGAATATTCAATTTGGCTTGACTTTGTGAGGCTGTTGTTCTCAGACGTGCTTAAATATTCTCATTTTTTTTGCTCTACAGTATATGTAAAACGAAAATTAGTTAAGTTTTGGTCAAATACTCTTGAAATATTTTATCTTTTGGCAACCAAAACCAGAATATTTAATTTAGCTCGTTTTTTTTGAGGATGGTCTCAAACGTGCTCTAATATTCTCTTTGTCTGATCTTTTGAATTTTCAAAGCGGAAGTTACTAAAGTTTTGGTCAAAAACTTTTGATTTTACTATAAAATATTCTCATTTTTTGACAACTAAAACCTGAATATTCAATGGTGCTCGACTTTTTGAGGCTGTTTTTCATACACTTGCTAGTAAAAATGAATTATACTAAAGTTTAGGTCGAATATTCTTGATTTTGTAAGTGTGGGTACTGAAGTATGAACGAAATATTCTCATTTTTTGGCAACTAAAACCTGAATATTCAATTTTGCTCAACTTTTTGAGTTTGCTGTTCACAGTCGTGCTCGAATATTCTCACTTAGTCTGATCTCTTGAACATTCAAAGCGAAAGTTACTAAGGATTTAGTTAAATACTCTCGATATTTGAAGTATCTACGAAATATTCTCATGTTTTGGCAACTAAAATCTAAATATTTAATTGTGCTCGACTTTTTGAGGCTGTTTTTCACATACATACTTGAATATTCTCACTTTGTCTGTTCTACGAGTATGTAAACTGACATATACGAATGTTTTGGTTCAATATTCTTGATTTTGGATGTGTGGGTACTGAAGTATGTACGAAATATTCTTATTTTTTTGGCAACTAAACCTGAATATTCAATTATGCTCGACTTTTGAGGCTGTTTTTAAAACACTTGTTTGAATATTCTCACTTTGCTGGTATGCTGAGTATTACAACTGGCATATACGAATGTGTTGGTCAAATATTCTCGATTTTGGAAGTGTTGGTAACTACTGAGGTTATGTACGAAATATTTTTTTTTTTTTTTTGGCAACTAAACCTGAAAATTTAATTTGGCTCGACCTTGTGAGACTGTTGTGCTTAAATGTGCTTGAATATTCTCACTTTTTCTGTTATACAGTGTATGCAAAACGGAAATTGGTTAGTTTTGGTCAAATATTCTCGAAATTTGAAGTAAGCACGAAATATTGTTTGTTTTTTTTTCAATTTTGCTTGACTTTTTGAGTCGTTTTTTACTTCATCTGTTCTACTGAGTATGCAAAACGCCAGTTATTAAATTTTTGGCTAAATATTCTTAATTTTGGAAATGTGGGTAGTGAAGAATGTACGAAATATTCTCATTCTTTTGAAGACGCCTGGAGAATACTGCATATGCAGAATGTCAAATTTGAATATTGTACGTCAAGAATACTGCACGGATCACGATGACTGTGCTTCAGCAACATTGTAGCAAATCTAAATGAAGAATAATTATTGCATCTCAGAGGAATGTAGCATCTCGCATCTACATCTCTCGATTATATCTCTCTTAGGATGAGTAGGTAATTTACTAGTGTCTGCTGCAGAAAACATGAGAAAACCGCCGCATCGACTACCGTCTGCCGCTTTTGGTGAATGAACCATCGACAATAAAATACAATTTCTTTTGTGTATTGTGTCAACTAACGCCGTTAAAAGAGTGTTGTAACAATCCGGCTGCTGATACACGCTAGATATGTCAGAGGCATTAAAGCATTGTCTTCAAACCTGCCCCTGACAAGCTACCACGCGAAGAGAAAAATCCGAAAGCAGATGCTACAAATTGGCGACCCAATATTTTCGTTTTCGCTTGTTTTTCCTTTTCGTTTTTGTGTATAATCAAGTCATAATATTTATTCAAATTGTCGTCCTACATATTTTTGGCTAAACGAGAAACCGTCGGATCATAACTTTGCGTTAATTTATGCAAGCGACTTCATTAAATAGTCATTTAAATGTGATTGATATAAATAGTTATTAATAACACAAGTGGAAAAAAAAATTAATTAGGTCTGAAGAAAAAACGCGCTATTGTGCTCGGGGTATAATTTGCATACAGGATGATTACAACCTTCGCGTGTTTTATCCAAACTTGTAATTATGGATTTTGAGGTTTCTGCCCACGAGATCGTTAGTCATCGTACGGTTGCACTAAAAATTGTGCATTTTAGAAATAAATGGAAAATTACAGGTTTCCACAATGCAAAAAAAACGAAACTCTAAACTTTTCCGAAATAAAAATCTCGCTCTGTTTGCTCGAAAATGTTGCTTTTCTATTAGACAGCAGAGAAAACGGAACTCGCTACTGTAAAAAGAATTGTCTTTCAAAAGGAGGTATCTGGTTACATTCATTTAACGCTTTCCTGAGATTAAATATCAAAGCAAACAGTGTTGACTTGACTCTGTTGGTTCTGTTGAAAAAGAAGAAAAGGTACCGTAACAGTTCGTGAATGCGTAATATATTTTTGTAGTGTGCCTCCAGTTATAGCTGTGGTAATTATTATGTAAAGACGGGATATGACAGGATTGGGATGATGGAAAAGTCACTATTTGGGGGCTTTCGTGACCTGCTTTTCAAGCCTAGATTCCTGAGGTAGTACGACCTGATTTCTGACACACAGCTACCCTAAATTCTGAGTGTATGTATGGTCTAAATCAAATCTTAAGGCATTTCTGAAATTTTAGCTAAGAAGTCTAAAAAGCGTGAAACCTAATTTCTGAGACACATCTGACAAACTAAACCTAATATCTGAGATACAACCTAAATTTTGAATGCATTAAATCTGCAAATCAGAGTTCGAGGTAGTCTTAGCTAAGAAGCCTAATAGCGTAAAACCTAATTTCTAAAATTACTTGAACAGAGCCCAGTTCGTATAAACCTGAGGTTTCAATAAAACGTGGAATTGAATTCTAAAATGACTAGGAAGCTTGAAAACTGACTGAAATTGTTCAGGATTTCAACAACCCTATTTCTGAGGCAGCGCTAGCGAAACAAACCTAATTTCTGAGATACAACCTAAATTCATAGTTCAGGAAATACCCAAATAAATTTTTAAAGCGATGTTTGCTAAGAAGCCTAAACAGCATGAATCCTAATTTCTGAGACAACCTATAGAAACCTCAATTCTTACTAAGAAGCCTGAGATTTTAATATAACGTGGAACCTAATTTTTGATGGACAGTCACATGAACACAGCCTGACAACTGATTTAAACTGCTTATTATATCAACAACCTAATTTTTGAGAAACATCACAAGGCATTCTCTGAGATTTTAACAAGAAGCTTAAAATGAATGAAACATAATCTCTGAGACAACCTAAACAGAGCCCAATTCGTACTAAGCCTGAAATTTTAATAAAACGTGGAATCTGATGGACAACTACTTGAACTCTAAAAGAACTACAACGCCTGTTAACTGATAACTACTGAGGATTTCAACAACCTAATTTTTGAGAAGCATCTAGTGAACCCAACCTTATATCTGAGACACAACCTAAATTCTGAATTTATGAAAGATTCAAATATCACAAGATATTTTCTGAGATTTGAGCTAAGAAACCCAAAAAACGTAAAATTTAATTTCTGAGACAACCTAAACAAAGCTCAATTTTTACTAAGAAGCCTGAGATTTTAATAAAACGTGGAAACATGAACTTCTGGGGATTTCAACAACATAATTTCTGAAAGACAGCTAGTGAATTTAATCTAAATTCTGAATCCATGAAAGATTTAAATATCAAATTTTCTGTGATTTTAGCTAAGAAGCCTAAAAAGCATGAAATCTAATCTCTGAGACAACCTAAACAGAGAACAAGTCGCATTAAGAAGCCTTAAATTTTAATAAAACCTGAAACGTATTTTTTTAAGAGCAACTGGTGGAACTGCATTCTAAAACGACTCGGAAACCTGAAAATTGACTTTAATTACTCAGGATTTTAACAACCTAATTTCTAAGACAAAGCTAGCGAAACAAATCTAATGCCTGAGATACAACCGAAATTCTGAGTCCATGAAATACACAAATAAATTTTTAAAGCGATGTTGGCTAAGAAGCCTAAACAGCATGAATCCTAATTTCTGAGACAACCTATAGAAACCTCAATTCTTACTAAGAAGCCTGAGATTTTAGTATAACGTGGAACCTAATTTTTGATGGACAGTCACATGAACACAGCCTGACAACTGATTTAAACTGCTTATTATATCAACAACCTAATTTTTGAGAAACATCACAAGGCATTCTCTGACATTTTAACAAGATGCTTAAAATGAATGAAACATAATCTCTGAGACAACCTAAACAGAGCCCAATTCGTACTAAGCCTGAAATTTTAATAAAACGTGGAATCTGATGGACAACTACTTGAACTCTAAAAGAACTACAACGCCTGTTAACTGATAACTACTGAGGATTTCAACAACCTAATTTTTGAGAAGCAGCTAGTGAACCCAACCTTATATCTGAGACACAACCTAAATTCTGAATTTATGAAAGATTCAAATATCACAAGATATTTTCTGAGATTTGAGCTAAGAAACCCAAAAAACGTAAAACCTAATTTCTGAGACAACCTAAACAAAGCTCAATTTTTACTAAGAAGCCTGAGATTTTAATAAAACGTGGAAACATGAACTGCTGGGGATTTCAACAACATAATTTCTGAAAGACAGCTAGTGAATTTAATCTAAATTCTGAATCTATGAAAGATTTAAATATTAAATTTTCTGTGATTTTAGCTAAGAAGCCTAAAAAGCATGAAATCTAATCTCTGAGACAACCTAAACAGAGAACAAGTCGCATTAAGAAGCCTTAAATTTTAATAAAACCTGAAACGTATTTTTTTAAGAGCAACTGGTGGAACTGCATTCTAAAACGACTCGGAAACCTGAAAATTGACTTTAATTACTCAGGATTTTAACAACCTAACTTCTAAGACAAAGCTAGCGAAACAAATCTAAAGCCTGAGATACAACCGAAATTCTGAGTCCATGAAATAGACAAATAAATTTTCAAAGCGATGTTGGCTAAGAAGCCTAAACAGCATGAAAACTACAAATCTCTGAGACAACCTTTAAAAAGCTTAATTCTACTAAGAAGGCTGAGGTTTTAATAAAACGTGCAACCTAACTTTTTGATGGATAATCACATGAAATGACTTTAAAGTCTAACAACTGGCTTAAACTGCTGAGGAGTTTAACAACCTAATTTCACGGCTAGAGAACTAAACCTAATGTTTGCGCCACAACCTAAATTCTGAATTCATGAAATTTCCAAATCAAATTTTAAGGCGAAGTCTAAAATTTAGAGATGTAGAACTTCGGGGTTAAACTGAAAAACCTGAGATTTTGACAACCTAATCTGCCTAATTCCTTAGACAACCTGCGTGCCAAATTGAAAAATAATAGAACAAAATGATGACGAAGGAATATTTTGATAACTTATACAAACCTAAATTCGTAAGTCCAAAAAATTTAAATTGGCTCAGAAGCCTAGACTCTAGGAAAGATTGGTCATCGAAGCCTCGTCTTTTTCAGACTGAGAATAAGATATAAGAATACTCCGTGGATGTTTTTCGTGTGTGTTAATCGCAAAACTGGCAGAGATTGTCCAATTAGCTTCTGACCAAGTTATGTCATTCTCGATCAGCATCTACCCAGCTTAACCTAGGCTAAAAGTAGGTATCAGTGCAGTTATAGTTTTAAAATTAATATTCTCTGTTTTTTGCTCGTTTTTTCATCGCACCAGCCTACTTTGGCATTTTTGATTGATTTTATCTCGACAGCCGTAGTCATTACACTGTGATGATAACATTCGTTTATTTTTTGCGTTGTTAATCCGCTCGTAAAATTTGATGTCTGGGATTTTATTGCGGGTACTCCGGGATTGTATTAATTGGATTCGGAGTTTAGCAAATGAGGCCGTTTCCGTGTCTTCTGTGGACATTTTCAAGACAGGTTTATTGGGATGGAGCAGTTTGTTAGCGGGCTGTTATTTTATTTGCCTATTATTCACACCTGTTCTTCGGCTGCAAGGTCAGGTTGGTACGACTGGCCGAATCTAATTGGACAGTACCGAGGATTTGTGATCAATATTTACTTGTTGTTTCCGCTTTTTACTTTCGTTCGCTTCTAAATGAAAACACAAACGATCTATATGTACATTAATTTTATGGCCTGCAACGTTTGTTGAAGAAAATGAGAGGAGTACATGCAGCGGTTGCTGCATTAAGAAAAGGAAATTATTTACTGGAGACCATTAATATTCCATTGCAACGAATCGTGTTCCACGCACGTTAGATAGATTAAATTGTAAGCAACTCCCGCTCTGCTTATAAATGAAGATGTTCTTCAATTGTGTCAATTTTCTTCTTCGTTCAATGAAATTTCTCCGTAAATGGCGAAAAAGCAGTTATTTAACCACTTCATTAAGAACACCATTGTCTATGGCGACGCTAACTGTAATTCTAATATTTAAAGACTTTACGTAATTACACGAGCAATTATCACGTAGGTGCCTGCTTTTATTGGGTCGTCAACATCTTCGGCTTTTTCTTTTCTCTTTAAACGCGCGGAAATTAACAATAAATGGAAATCATAACTACGTGTCTTCAGTTTCGAAGTTGAGATTTTCAATTGCCAATTTTAATTCCAAATATCAAGTCAATTCCATAAGGAACGCATCGAGAGTTTTACTCACTTTAACAGAGCGAGGCGGTGTGGTCAAAATTTGGTGTAATGGCCCCCGGAAATCGGTGGATCCTGTGGTTTTCGTGGAGCTCGCCTCTTCACGATGTTTTTATTCGGTCGTCAACATCTGCGGATTTTTCTTTTCTTTTTAAACGCGCGGAAATTAACAATAAATGGAAATTATGACTACGTATTTTCAGTTTTGAAGTTAAGATTTGTTTGCGTTAGTGCCAACTCTCAATTACTCGTGTCAGTCTCAAATATCGAGTCAATTTCACAAGGAACGCACCAGGAGTTGACGTCACGTTTTACTCACTTTAACAGAGCGAGACGGAGTGCTCAAAATTTGGTGCAATGGCCCTCAGAAATAGATGGATCTCGCTTTTTTCGCGGAGCTTGCCTTGTCACGTTGTTTTTTATTGGGTCGTCAACATCTGCGGATTTTTCTCTTCTCTTTAAAGTTGCGGAAAGTAACAATAAATAGGAATCATAAAAAGTGCAGTGTCAAGGTGAGAATAAAAGTTCCAGACATCTCACGTTACAACATAAAAGCGTGTACTCAAGTCAGTCCAATCACATTATGGCTGTCGTAAAAATTATTAAAAATAATTAACACTGCCATGTTAGGTTGCTCAGATGAGAATTGAAACTGAGAATAGAAAAACTGGCAGATGGAAAATCCAATTGGACTAGTGAAAATATAATGAGAAAACTTGTACAGTCGGCAAAAGTCATAAACGCAGCAAGGAACAGAAGCCAAAATTAACGACTTCCAGGTGCGCCAAGCACATCCAGTCTTTGATGTCGTTAATAAATCGCCATCGCTTGTAAATTCCGCTTCTCAACGCACAAAAACCATTGGCACTTTTCGGCGAAGCGCCCTGTGTAATCTTCGCAACAAATATGTCCAATGACCGGTTCTTCAGAACTGCGCCGTCTTTCTTCTTCTTCTTCGGGTCAACGTTTGTACTCTTCAGCGAGCTAATATTGTCCATGGCACGAAAACCAAACAGAGCAAAAGCAAAGGAAAAATACAAGCATTAGCCTCAAGTGCTGACTTCCATGTTATTGGTTTCGGAGTACAACAGCGATACATCTTCTTGTATCTTTATATCTTTGGCGAAGATGTACGGTCAACGTGACCGGACGTGCTAAAAATGCAGAGTATCTTCGCTAATACTTTGCAAATTGCGGGTTAGTAGCACACGCGATTCGGGAGATACGGACCTTAAAGTCGTTAATTAAACGATGGGTTAAGGTTGCTTCACATGGAGAGACAGCGGGATTTTTCTTAGATATGGCACGTGTCTAACACGTGGAGATGGATGGCTTTCGCTTTCATCGCCACGCGGTGATAAATCAGAAAAAGAGGCTAATACGGTAGCTATTTTTTAATTATTCAGTGTTGGCGCAGCAGGAATTTTTTCGCGGCACGCAGGAATTTTTGTTCGAATTTACAATGTTTCTGCTCAATTCATAGCTTTTGAACTCATTCTTTCCACATTCCTATTTTTTTTTTTTGAGAAACATGAATAATAGTTTTAAACCGGAGCAAAGCGAGGATTTTAAGGCATCCAAGGCTCTTACGACAACTGTCAAAGAGACTTGTGAATCTATCGGGTAAATTTGACAAATCGAGTTTTTGCCATTGTTAAATATTTGACTTTATTTATATCAGCGGGTTTTAAAAACTATCGAAAATCGCTTGGTAACTGTCAAATTAAACCTATCTGTCAAAGTGTTAAAATTGTAAAAGACTGGACAATTATTTGTGGAGGATTTTTTAATGCATTGCGTTGTACATAAAACGTTGTACGCACCTCGGACGATCGAATTCCTTCTTACAAAATGATTAGAAAATTCTGGATTTTGAATTATAAAAAATTTTTAAAAATTGGATTTTTGAGTTCGTCCCTGGAATGAAAAATTCTAAGATTTTTGCTGTTTCTTGTTAAATACTGTAATTCGTACACTCAATAATCTCACCAAAAACAATTAGTCTTCAAAATTTTGTTGCGTTTTGGTTAAAATTGGCTGACTTTCAAAACTGAATTGAAAATTTCGGATTTTGGATTCACATAAAAATTTTTAGAATTTGTACTCTTTGTTCTAAAAATCTGAAATTTAGTACAGTTAATAGTCGGTCCATCAGTTTACCAAATTTTATGACATTACGTCTAAAAATGTCGAACTAACAAAATATAATAAAAGTTTGGATTTTTGAGTTCGTCTCTGGAATAAAAAATTCAAAAATTTTTGTTGTTCTAAAATTTTGTAATTTAGTACACTTAATCGTCAGGTTTGAGCCCATTAGTCTACCAAATTTTATGACGTTATCCTTAAAAATGTTAGTCTTTCAGAGTAGGTATAATCAAAATTTTGAATTCGTCTCTGGAATGAAAAATTCTAAAATGTATGCTTTTTATTCTAAAATTTTGAAATTTAGTACACTTAACATGATTATCGTATCTAAAACAATTAGTTCACCAACTTTCATTGCGATATTGTTAAAATTGGCGGACTTACAAAATTTACTAGAAAATTTTGGATTTTAGATTTATCCTTCAAATAAAAATTTCTAAAATTCGTACTCTTTGTTCTAAAATTCTGCAATTTAGTAACTTTAATAGTCGGATTTACGGCTATCAGTACCTTAAATTTCATGCCATTACGTCCAAAAATGTCGGATTTTGAGAATAAAATGAAAAATTTGGATTTTTGAGGCCGTCTCTGGAATGAAAAATTCTAAAATTTTTGTTGTTAATTCTAAAATTTTGTAATTTAGTACACTTAATAATGGCACCAAAAAGGATTAGTCCACCAATTTTTTTTGCATTATGGTTAAAATTGACAGTTTAGAAAATTTTCGATTTTGGATTCGGTCTTTAAATAAAAATTTCTAAAATTTGTACTCTTTGTTCTAAAATTTTGTATTTTAGTTTACTTAATCGGATTCAAGGCCATTAGTTTACCAAAATTTTATGACGTTAACTTTAAAAAAGTCGAACTTACTGAATATAATAAAAAAAAATTGAACTTTGGGTTTGTCTCTAGAATGAAAAATTCTAAAATTTCTGTCTTTTGTTCTAAAATTTTGAAATTTAGTACACTTAATAATAGCACCAAAAACAATCAGTCCACTAAATTTTATTGCGTTATGGTTAAAATTGGCGGACTTATAAAATGTACTAGAAAATTTTAAATTTAGGATTTATCCTTAATACAAAAATACAATTTATCCTTAATACAAAAAATTTTGTAACTTAGTACACTTAATAGTCGGATTTACGGCCATCAGTTTTTAAAATTTCATGACATTACGTCTAAAATTTTCGGACTTACACAATATAATAAAAAACTTTGATTTTTGAGTACGTCTCTGGAATGAAAAAATTCTAAAATTTTTGCTGTTTGTTCTCAAATTTTAAAATTTAGTACAATAACAAGTCAGCTTTAAGCCCATGCTGTTACCTTTAAAAATATCGGACTTAGGTATAGAACATAATAAAAAATTTGGATTTTTGAGTTTGTCTTTGCAATTAAAAATTCTAAAATTTTGAAATTTAGTACACTTAATAGTTGGGTCTGAGCCCATTAGTCCACCAATTTTCATGACATTATCCATGAAAACGCCAGATTTACAGAGTACAATAAAAAAATAATTTTGGATTCGGCTTTGGAATGAAAAATTCTATTCTGTAAATAAATTGGAAATAAAAATTCTGTAAATTTCTGTCTTTTCTTCTAAAATTTTCAAATTTAGTACACTTAATAATAGCATCAAAAGCAAATACTCCTCAAAATTTCATTGCGATATGGTTAAAATTGGCGAACTTACAAAGACTAGAAATTTTCGATTTTGGATTCATCCTTCAAATAATAGTTTCTAAAATTTGTACCTCTTGTGCTAAAATTCTGTAATTTGGCACACTTAATCGTTGGGCTTAAGGCCATCAGTCCACCAAATTTTATGACATTATTCTTAAAAGTGTCGAACTTACAGAAAATAATAACAGAAATTTGAATTTTAAATTCGTGTCTGGAATGAAAAAGTCTAACATTTTTGCTTTTTGTTCTGAAATTTTGTAATTTAGTGCCCTCAATAATCGTATTTAACCAAATTCAGGTGTGTTATGGTTCATACTGACGAACTTTTAAGATTGCCAAGAAAATTTTGGATTTTTAGAGGTTCCCTAAAGAGCCAAATTAGAAGCTCTGAGACAAATCCTCGGCAACGCAACTTGAGCCGATTGCTGTGGTTTCGAACTCACTCAAAAAATCCGAGTTTGTTTTGAGCCTTTTCTTCATTATCTTAATTTATTACTAGTAATTAGCACTTAAGCCAGAGAGAGCTGCGTTCCCACCCACAACAACATATTGAAAAAAAAAAACAACTTACACAATGTGCGCGCCATTAACATGTACTTACCTCCAACTATTGCAATTATCAAACGAAACAGGAAATAAATTTATTATTGAGGTAATAATTCCACGATTGTAGGTAGATTTCCCCGCTTAAAGCCTCAAAACAATCGAAAAGAGCGTGTGAAGAAAAATGAACAACACACATACAAATCGTGGTATAGTGAATGAACATCTTTGGTGTTGTACCGTGAATGGACACCCTAGAACACGTGTTTCCGTGTAAATGACTTGCAGGATCATCATTCTGTGATAACAATCGTGTTGGACTTTCACTGTTCCATGTCATTGGCTCTTTGCAGAAGTCATAGACAGCCCTCCGGGAATTTACGTGTTACAATTATACACATGTGCGTTAATATAAATATCACGAGATAATTACACGTTGTCTGGATAATTTTAAGAGCGTGGCGGTGATTTCAATGCTTTGCTTGTTTCTTGGTATGTGCACCGAGGGTGTGCACAACTAGGACAGGTTTATCCAGTGTGCCAAATATTTCAGGAAGTTGAAAGTGCATGAAAAGCTCTCAAGATTACGAGTCCCATGTTCCCGCGTGGGCAAGGCGATTACGTTTCTTCCAATCAAGATCAAAATGAATTAATTCCTTTGCATTTGAATTGATAATTCCTTCAAATCTTAATTGACAACATATCGTTCGCTCAAAACCAGTTGCACTTCCAATCTCGAAAACGTAAACGCGCGATAAAAATCCCATCAACACTCTTGTCCGACAATTTTCGCGCGGAAAAATTGCGGCGCGCTTTAAACTTCACTTAACAAATCATTGGTAGAAAGTCACGTATTAAGATAAAATCTCCGTTGTTTATCTTCGGTCGTGGCGTGCCCCAGGGAACGGGATTAGGTCCCATTCTTTTCATGTCGCAGGGTAACAATATGACTAATGACGTGGAGTTTCGCGATGGCGTTTCCGCGGGCTACGGAACACACCTTCGTTGCGTGCTTTATGGATTTCGACAAAAAGAAGCGCGAGGGGTTTCGATTAGATATTTGGGTCAGTACTGGTAAGCTAACAGTCGTGAAAGCGCGAGCAGCCTCAAGAAATGGATGATGGTAGACTCGCTGTAACGTCTCATTCTTGCTTTTAATTTGCGTTATGTTGAGCAAATAAGCACTGTGTACACCTACAACGACTTATTACTGTCAAGGTGGAGGGCTTCGAGAGATGGTCGAGATAAGTGGATGACAATGTTTCTACGACTTTGAGTTTTTGCCTCTTAAGATTTTAAAAGTCAAAGCAGCACGAAATTGACGACGCGTCTCCGTAAATTCCGGAATTACAGGGAGACTTCAACGCAGAGTCAGCAATCGAACACAAAGCTCCCCGCGATTATATGGAAAAAGCTTTCTCTTTTGTTGCGAACCGAAAAATTGCAAACTAAATTTCGTTTTCCGAAAATTAACAATAATTTCTTTTTTTAAATTGAACTTAATGTGCCTCATTAACACTCGATTAAAATAAAGTGAATAGAAATGTCAAATGTAAATACCTACAAATCCACCTTCTTCGGTGCATATTTTGATATTTCAATGTTGACACCTAATGTCCACCGAAGCTCTGACTCCTGAGATGCAGAAGACTGCAAGTATTATGACAGTAATGTTATTACTTTGACAGTGGGGCAGCTAGCTTGACAGTGAATTTTGAAGATCAAAGGAATTAAAAGTTTGGGTATGTTAGGTTGCATAATCAATCTCATTAATATTTTTCTAAATAGCTTTTGGCGATTGTCTAAGATTGTTGGAAAAATTTTGTAACCAACACGTGCTGTAATGGCCACTAACAATCTCGGCAATTTTTAATTCCACTCGCTTCGTACAGTCGCTCGTGTAATTAAAATGCCTCAATCCTTAATCGCTATCATTACACAACTTGTTAGGTAAATAACTATTAACGCCTTCATAAAATAAAATTACACTCGTAGTTATTCATGTAAATAGGGAAGAGCACCGAATGTTGGATGCTTTTTAAAAAAAATATATTAAAGATATTTGCTTTTAATTTGAATCAATTAAATTATTATTTATATTGAGTTTGAAATATTTACTTTATGATCTATACGTTTAAATTACAAAAAAAATATCCAATTTTTGTTTTATTGGCAAATATGTATTTTGTCATAAATTGGATGGTCTAAAAAACAGTTTTTTAATACTGGATATCCAATAATGGATATCAAAGATCCGAATGTGGGATATCCAATAATAGGACTCGAAAATAGAAACAAAAATATTGTTTTCATTTACTTGTTTCAAAGGTTTATTTATATTTTAATGAACAAGTGATTAAAAATTAGTCGTAATAATTAATAAAAATCTAGTCAACGACCTCTTTCAATACAGGGTGTTTATAAATGTTTCTAGCATTAAGGGCGGCTCTGGAATTTTTGTCGTATACTACATTGCCGCTTTGTTTTTATAGTGAACTAACTATCTTGAAAATTATTTATAATGTTACTTATGTCAACGATATTTCAGTTAGGGTTTTGTGTAAAAAAAAAATATTTTTAGGTTTCAAACCACAACTAGAAAAGTTTTCTTCTGAAAATTTACTTTACTGTGTGATTGAGGTTAACTACAATTGTCAGTTGAGAAACCTAAACCCACATTTATAATGAGCGCCAAAAATTTCTTTGGCATTTCATAGCCCTCTTTGATGCTAGAAACATTTATAAACATCTTGTATAACATTCAGTTACATGGGTTAATATTGGTACCAAAATATCCAATATTAGGGATTTAGCATACTTTGTTTCGGAGAGAAAAATTCGGTATTCATTATGCGAGATTATTAATTTTTATTTTGCATTGGAGGAGTTTTAAGACGTGACAATGTTTCTACGACTTTGAGTTTTAGCCTAGTAATATTATAAAAGTCAAAGCAGCACGAATTTGGTGGCGCGTCTCCGTAAATTCCGGAATTGCGGGGAGACTTCAACGCAGAGTCAGGAAGCGAACATAAAGCTCCCCGTGTTTATATGGAAAAAGCTTTCTCTTTTGTCGCGCTCCGAAAAAATGCAAACTAAATTACGTTTAACGCCGTCATAAAATAAAATTACACTCGTAGTTATTCATATAAATATTTTACATTGTATGCGTAATGCAACGGCTTTTACAGTGCCGCTCACACTGATTTATTTATAACAGTATAAATCATGATTTTTACCCGCGGAAACAATAAGAAAACGGAATCGCGCCAACGGCACATTAAAACATTATCAGAAACGAGATTGGAACAATGCTTTTCTATTATTAAGTTATTATTTATTACGTAATTTCTATGTTTTTCGATCTCAATCTCGAAGCGGAACGGTTTGAAAATCTTCGATTTGTCATTGAATCATTTTTGTTGTCGCTGATAATAACTATTGTTACAAACAGGTTATAAACGTCGAGAAAAAATCCGAGAAATGAGCACACTTTTTCCCGCGGCATCATCAAAAACTAAAGTGAAACGGAAAATATGATCATTATTACGTTTTTTTACCGAATTTGCATATATTTAGTGAAAGTTGTCACTTTTTGCCCTTGAACGGTTAGAATGGAATTTAATTTTTGAACGATGATAAATGAGGGTAAAGATTAAAAAGGGATCGTTAATCATGAGCGGTCATGGGGAAAATGAAATTGGACTGGGAATATTTATGACGGTTTTACAAACACTGTAATGTTCTCAACTTCTTCGTGGAGTGACGAAACGGGCCATGTTGGTACCACTGCTGGCAAGATTCTAGGGTTTTTCCGTTGATTGACAGCACTGCCCCATCGATGTGGCAACACATTATCCCACACGCATTGTCCATTCATGCATTTGTCATCCCCACGTCAAATTTCCACTTAGCAAATGTCACATTGCATTTTTTCAAGGTCTTGCGTTTATTAATCGATCGCAATAAATTCGCGTCGTTAAAATAATTCCACGCACATTTCGAATGATTTTTGGTTCCATTAATCCTCCAGTGCTAATGAATGGCGTCTACTTGGGCGTATTTGTAATATACAGAGAGACTAGAAAAGTGCAACCTACATGCTTTTATTTTTATGTCAATTGCATATAAGTGATGCAAACAATGATTAATTGCTTAATGCTCATATCTAGTAAAGTTATGATTTATGATGTAGCCCAAGACAATTTGTTACACTTACACACATACTTACAGGGAAAAATATTACAACAAACAGGTTACATATTTTACTTGTGTCAGTTGATGTAGCAATGTGTAATTTGACACTGTATTTGCATAGAGCGAGGCGAATTCAAAAACAATTTTGCAATTTTTTAACTTAATTTTTTCTTTTTTTTTTCTGTAAGGTAGGAAATTGGAAATTAATGGGTAAATACTTTCGAAAGGTTTTATCACCGATTGTTAAAAACATTGTTACTAGTCATCAAGAAAACAACAATGAAGGAAATGCGGAAATTTTTAATAATTATTTTATTTCAACGTAAAATATTTGTGACAGGACAAAGACCTATTGTATTTTCAAGTGAAACTAGAGTTTTTGCGCCATATTTAACTTCGACTTCAATCTTCAATACGCCGACATTTTTTTCAAATCTGGAAAAAAATGTGAGTAGAGGTGGTCGCCGACAGACAAACGTATGTCTGAGCTAGATTATTTTACGAAACTTGGGTTAAAACAGTCGAATTTTTTATACTCGTGGAATCTGTGAATTTAACGAGGCTAGAATACGACTTGGGAGCCTAGAGCAGTTGGGGCAACCTGAGAATTTGAAGCCTAAACTAAACAAATTAATTAATCATAGTCAACTTAGTACACGTCGCGTATGTTTACTTTAGCAGATTTTTTAATTTAAGGTTGGAATGTTGATGTATTAAGTATTTGGTTGGCATCACTGTGTCTCCACTTTTTGACATTTGCCCATTTTGACATAAAATATGCAGTGGTTAAAATAGAAGTGACTAAGTGAAACTCCGGTGAGTATTTTAAGCGAGTGCTCAGCTGAACTACATCTAGTGTAATTACGACAGCTCAGACTAAGTACATCTAGAACACCTGTAGAGTTCAGTCGAACTATATCTAGTATAACGACCTTTCCAGACTTTTCCAGCAAAATTAGAAAAGCTCAGACCAATTGCTTCTAGAACAAGAATGAAGCTCAGTCTTTGCCTGTTATACTAGTTGTAGTAAGTAAAGCCTTTGGCTGAACTTTATAGTTATACTAGGTGCAATAATTGGTCTGAGCTTTTACAGTTATACTAGATGAATATTGTAAGCGCAAGCTCAGCCGAAGGCTGTGCTTTCGTTGTTATATCAGATTTAGTTAGGCTGAGCTTTATACTCGTAGTTGTACTAGATGTAGTTGGTCTAAGTTTTTGCAGTTATACTAGATCAGTCTTTTAAATATAAGCTGTATTTGGTTGGCACCATTCCCAGATTTTGACATAGAATATGCAGTGGTTAAAATGGAAGTGACTAAGTGAAATTCTGATGAGTATTTTAAGCGAGTCTCAGCCACACTACATCTAGCAGATTTACGAAAGCTCAGACCAACTACATTTAGTACACCTATAAAGTTTAGTCGAACTATATCTAGTATAACGACGAAAGCAGAGCTTTTGGCTGAGCTTGCGTTTAACAGATTCCACTGTTAAAAGTAGGAAAGCTCAGATCAACTTAATCTAGAACAAGAATGAAGCCTTTGGCTGAACTTTTGCTGTTATGCTAGTTGTAGTAAAATCAAGTCACTTAAATGTAATAGTAGTACTAGTTAGTCAGTTAGTTGTACCAGGTGCAGTTGGTCTGAACTTTTGCAGTTATACTAGATGAGTATTTTGAAAGCACAAGCTCAGCGGAATGGTGTGCTTTCGTTGTTATATCAGATGTACTTAGGCTGAGTCTGAAGTGCACGCTCAGCCGAAGGCTGAGCTTCATAGTTGTACTAGATGCAGTTAATCTGAGTTTTTGCAGTTAAATTAAATGAGTCTTTTAAGTATAATTGTAGTTGTAGTTGCACTAGATTCATATTTGCAACGCAAACTCAGCCGAAGGTTGTGCTTTCGTTGTTATACTAGTTGTAGTTAACTGAGTGTTTTCGTTGTTGTACAAGGTGTTTATAAATGTTTTTAGCATCAATAAAATTGACTATGAAATGTTAAAGAAATTTGCCGCTCATTATAAATGTGGGTTTAGATTTTTCAACTGACATTTGTAGTTAACCGCAATCATAGAGTAAAGTAAGTTTTGAAAGAAAAACTGTTGTTGAAACCTGATAATTAAAAACTTGGACACAAAGCCGTAACTGAAATGTCGTTAACATAAGTAACATTATCAATAATTTTCGAGATACTTAGTTTACTATTAAAACAAAGCGGCAAAATAGTGCTCGACAGGAATTCCAGAGCCACCTTTGATGCTAGAAACATTTATAAACACATTATAGTAGTCGTAGTTAGTTAGCGCCTTCGGCTGAGCTTTATAGCATACTAGATGTAAGTAGTTTAAAACTTGGAATTTTAAAAAAAATACACGAACAAGGTTGGCATCATTGTCTTCCCACAACTTGACATTATTTGTTTTAATTTGAAAATGTGTGACCTTCACTGCACCTGAACAAACTGTACTCTCATTCCAAAACCTTCTCGGCAAATTTTTGCAGGCGAACTTCATTTAATCATAATTGTAACAATTTAGTTTAGACCCAAGTTCGCGATCTCCGAAGGCCACTTTAATTAGCATTTTAACCCCCAAACCGACTCAATTGACTCTACTTGATCCGGCTCGTTTTCGTTCGTGTCGCCCAAAAAAACCACATTCAAAGTAACGGTGGATAATCATACGCGAACCAGCGATCGAACACTCAATCAAGTACTTGAGCATTTCGTTCTTGCTGATTACCAAATTTCAAGCACCTCTTAACCATCGAAACCCATAACTGTGCTAAGTGACGCCATAAGGGCCGAACGCGCCCATAAGGAGTTTAATTGAAACATCGGCGATTTTGTGGCTTTTCAGAAGACGCTTTTGTGCCGAGATACAAATTGAGGCAGCTGGCAATGACTGTCGTTGTGTCGGTCTTAACGTCAATTATGGGCCGCATGTATAGCAGCCTTAAGGTTTTCAACACTTGATGGCATCGTAATTAACCGTATCGTCTGCAGCAAGAATACCACAATTGCGGCGCCGACGTGAACGTTCACTCCCAAATGGAGGATGGAATAATTGCTGTCGGCGTGCGATGACCAAATTCAATGCAAAGTGTGAACTGGGGGAATCTGGAGCATCGGAAAAACGATGGTATTCTTCTTGGAAGCCGAAGATGATTTATACAGCTTGTATTATTAATTATGTTAATTTCGAACATCGATCTGCGTCTTTGAAGGTTCCAGTCAGGTTGGCTTAAGTCAACGGTAATTAAATCTGTGCGGCAGCTGGGTCTGTCGAACCTCTTCTGGGCTCTTCGGCGAGAGATTTACTCCCATTTCCATTATAATAATTAGATTTGTCATTTTTCTGGGTCATTCCATTTTGAAATATCTTGATTTGAAACTGACAGACCTAGATCTTTATCTAGATAAATAGGTACCATTTCGATAGTCGCAACAGTCATAGGGCTTCAAGACTTTTCTAAAATCTCTCAAAAATTAGAGCTCAGTGTCATAGAAATTTTTGTAGAAACATCTCGCCAATTCCCGGCAAAGTGGCACAGCTAGTTTCACGAGAAACATCGCCATGAGTTATGACTCTCAACAAATATAAAATAAGATAATTGGATCGTGTTTTATGGATAAAAGCACGTATTAGGAGTTCTAAATTGTGGTTCATGTGGTGATAATTCAATTCTGGAATAGGAAACTGTAAAATCGCGCCTTTCGCTGCGAAACTATGAAATGTTTATGACTCATCTCGGGGTCAAAAGTGCTCCGTTGCCAAAAAGGTGACAAATGTACGTTGCTCATGTAATGTTATACATTATAATTACGAACGCTTCATCCCCTCGGTCATAAAACGCATTATCATAAATACAAGTGTTGCCAAATGGGCCACAACTCACGAAAGAAGAAACAAAATTGGCACAACAGCGGATGTCTAGACTTAAACGCGGCCATAAATTTCTCGCGTTATTTAGTAAGTGTGCACTTTTGTATTTATTTGGGATCGAGTAAATTAAAGCTCTGGTATTATTACAACGTAATAAGCTTCTAGTTTTTTTCGTTCGTTTTAAATTGAATTTCCGCCATTAATTTATACGTTGGGCATAAGATGTGTCACTGCCGTGAAATTTATCACTTTTTTTATGGTGCTTAGTGAGGATTTTTATAAATGGGCTCATGTGAATTTGCGCAATGGAAGTCATAAAACATTACCATTGAAATTTTTTCGTGGGCCCTATGAGAGATTATGGCGATAAAATTCATGATGCATGATCTCGGGACAGATGGAATGAAAGATATATTTCGTATGTGAAAAGTTGGTATTTGTGTGGGCGAGGGAAACCCACGCCGGCGTTTTAGGGTTTTTTATTTTTTTTCGCTACCAAACTCCGCTAAATTCGTGCAATTTACGTGCCGAGCAACCGGGAAATTGAATGGAAAATTCTCTGCGAATCCCCTGCAGCTTTGCAGACCTTTAAACTTGAAGCTTTGCATGCGTGAAACGCTATTATCCATAATCCTCATTTCCATTAACCCCCGTTTCGGTGTAAAGCAAAGGTCCTCCACGGTAATTCCGCCGCTATTGTCTTAATTTATGTTCTTGTTTCTTACCTTTAACATTTCTCGTGAAAGGAATTCATGACTTCTCTTGATTGTTCGTTTTATTACTCATAATTGAAGCTTCTTTTCCTTGGTGAAATTTTAACAAAATATTATGAAACGAAGCTCGCAAAATCATTTTATTTGGAAAGTTCGCTCTCTGAGTTATTACAGCCTTTTAACTAGTTGGAATATTTATAGATAAACATCTTCTGTGGTAAAAACAAGAACCTTGTTAACACCGTTTATAAATAAAATCGCAAAGAAAAATCAAAGTTTCTATATATGTAAGGTGGCTGCTTAATTAATATTGATGCGTTTAATGCGTAATTAGGTTTATATCCGCACAGTTTGTTTCTTTTTCTCGGTACTAAAAAACTCCGCTTGCATCAACATCTGAAATTTATAGTCTCTGCCAGCGAAAAATCCTCACGCTCCGAAGATCATTTTCGCATTTTCGCACGAAACCGCCACGTTAATTAATTCCTGAAGCTGCGCTTCAAATCCCGCAAAACGTTGACCTTTCCAATGCGCGACCTTTCGAAGGTCGATGATTAAAACAAGGAGTAGGTCAGTGTTACAAATTTGCTTATTGTACTATTCAGTGCGTCCGTTTTTAACAGTAAAGTGACATTTGTAGAACAAAGATAAATGATAGAAATGAGAGAGTGGCGGTTTTCGTTGGCAGAAATCAATCATTGCGTGTTTATGTGAGGAAAATGAAATTACAATTTGATGAGTTATTTCGGAGGTTTGTTTTGGTGGTGCACCCACATGAGGTGTTTGTGTGGGTGAAAATACCATTAAATATGACTGGGGCGTGGGATGGGACTGATGATCGGATGGCTTTATTATTGGAAACCGGAATGAAGCGATCAAAGATTGATTTTTCAGTGCCGGAGATTTTTAAATAGATTTTAATAGTGCTTGTGTTTTCCAGGTTCGAAATTTCAGGCGTTCAACAAATTTCGAACTGATTTTCAATTTCCCAGCTTTACTACACCTCTATTGCAAATTTTCGATACTATTTTAATTCTTTTCTTCTCTTTGTAGACGTACTGTTTATTATTATTTTGCTTTTCTAGTGATTTTCTTTGATTTCTTAGCGTTTTGTTTGATTTTTTAGTGATTTTCATGAATATCCTTAATTTCCCAGTGATTTTATAATGATTTCTTCTAATTTTTGCTGATTTTCTTATAACTTTTCTAGACTTCCACGTGTTTACCTCAAATTTGTCAAGAATTCTCTGATTTCTTAATTATTTTTTGATTTTTTAGTTGTTTTAATGAATATCCAAAATTTGCTGATGATTTCCTTGATTTTCTAGTGATTTCTGCTGATTTCCACTGATTTTTCAGTCATGTCTCTAGATTTGATTTTAATTTTCTCAGATTTCTGGTGAATTTTCTTGATCTGCTAGTACCTGTTTTCTTTGATTTTCTCTAATTTTTTAGTTGTTTTCCCACGATTTTTTCTTGATTTTCCGTCAATTAACTCTAATTTTTTAATTATTTCCACTGATTTTTTAATGATTTCTTTTAATTTTCACTGTTTTTCTTGTAATTTTTTTAGATTTTAAGTTTCCTCAGATTTGTCAAGAATTGTCTGATTTCTTAATTATCTTCTTTGATTTTTAAAGTGATTTTTCTTGATTTCCTTTATTGATATTATTTGATTTTTTGGTGATCCGTGAATTATGTGATTTACTAGTGATTTCAAATTTTCTTGTCTTTTACTCTAATTTTGAATTGCATCTTTTTTTTTCGTGAATTTGCCTTATTTTCTAGTGATTTTCTCTCATTTCTTGTAAATTTTTGTGATCTGCTAGTGATTTCTTTGCTGATTTCTTAGTGAATTTTCCTGAATTTGCCCTGATTTTGAATGAATTTGCCTATTTTTAAATGATTCGCTCAATTTGTTGGAACTTCTAGTGATTTTCCATGATTTTTCGAAAATTTGTCAGATCTGTTCATGATTTCTTCTAATTTCGTTTGAGTTTTTTAGTGATTTTGTCTACTTTTTAGTGAATTTGTCTGATCTACTAGAGTTTTTCCTGTTTTTCACTAATTTCTCGTGAATTTGCCTAATTTTTTAGTGATTTTCTGTGATTTCTTTGACAGTTATCTTGATTTCCATGTTATTCTTTCGTGAATTTGTCTGATTTTCTAGTGATTTTCTCCGATTTCTGGTAAGTTTTCTTGATTTGCTAGTGATTTCTTCGCGGATTTCCTAGTGATTTTTTCTAAATTTGTCTGTTCTATTTGTGATTTTCTTGATTTCTTTGTGATTTTCCCTGATTTTGAAAGATTTTACTCATTTTTAAGTGATTTGCCCATTTTCTTCTTTCTTTGCCTTCATATATTTTCACTAATTTTCTAGTTATTTTTCTTTATTTTGTAGTGATTTCTCATGATTTGAAGTGAATTTGTCTGATTTTTCTGATTACTTCGCTGATTTCTTAGTGATTTTTTCTGATATTGCACGAATTTGTATGATCTTTTCGTGATTTTCTTGATTTTCTAGTGATTTCCCCGATTTTTAAATGATTTTCTTAATTTCTTCTTTTTACTTCTTATTTCTTCGCTGATTTTCAAGTATTTTGTCTTCATTTCCTAGTGATTTTCTCTGATTTGTCTGATTTTCTCGATTTCCTAGTGTTTACTTGATTTCATAGTGGATTTCCTAGTGATTTTCCAGTATTTTCTCATGATTTTTCGTAAATTTGTCTGATCTTCTAGTGATTTTTCTCATTTCATAGTGATTTTTTCTCATTTCTGTTGAATTCTTTGCTGTTTTTTTTACTGATTTTTGCTGATTTCTCGTTGATTTGCTCGATCTGCTACTAACTTTCCTGATTTAGCGATTTCTAGTGATTTTATCTAATTTTCCAGTGTTTTTTTTTTAATCTTTAGGTATTTTTCGGGAATTTGTCTGATCTGCTAGTGATTTCCCTGATGTTCTAGAGCTTTTCCCTAATTTTTCCTAATTATTTTTTTATTTAGTTTATTACAAAAAATAATTATCTAGTACATGATTTTAAGTTGTTTTTTTTCTCGGAGGTATTAATGAAATGATTTACTTTATTGGTCTTAATAGTAAAATATTGATCCTTCTCAGTGTCACTCTGATTTATGTAAAATAAGCGCGTCTCTCTAACTGTTAATACTTCTTCGGATTCTCGCTAATCAATACCGATTACCGACAGCTCTCGGCCACCACTTGCTACTAATCCTCTTACTCAAACACAGTTTCGATCGTCAAAACTTAATTAATCACTAACGGTGACCACACATAATCCAACAAAAACAAACCCCATTTCGCATCGTCTCCTCGTGTGTCACGTTTCAAATGAAAATGACTGATCAGAAGATCAAACCAGCCGCCTACTAATTTCACGTTCATTGTGTAAGTCAGGATGATCAAATTTGATCCGAATTTAGATCAGATCGTGCGATGTCCTTATTGTAGGGGAAATCTGCTCAGAAAAGAGAAAAGCAGATCACTTTTAATTGTGCGATAAAATGATTTTAAGATTTTTGCGTGAACACTCTCTCTCTTGCTCTAATTAGGGAAAACTGACAAAAACAAATTGATTCTTCAGCGTAGTAATTTGGTAATGCGGTAGGTAAATTAATTTCTCTTTCATTGATCAGTTCCGTGGCCTTCACGTTTCACTGGTCGGTGGATGACCTTGTGGAAATTGGAAAAATACGGTTCTTTAACTGGATTTTCCGGTGTGATTTTCTACTGTCAGTCAATCATGAGTTTGTGGTCAAGCGTGAAGATTTTAGATTAAAATCTTATTTGGAGTGTAAATAGATCTAATTTAAACGGGATTTTTTATTTTACGACATGACGACGAAACTGCACACCAGTGCTCCGAACATGATCACAAGTTTTTTATCTATTTTTTATCTATTTTTTAATCTAGAAGTCTGGTCGATTATAGATTAGGTAATACTAATTCTAACTGATTGTGGAAATTTTGAATTGATAGATAGGGTTAATTGCGCCATGGAAATTGTTGATCACATTGAAACCACTTACCATTTTGTCAATATTTTGGCGATTTCAGGTTGTTAGCTTTTTTAGTTTTTAAGTTTCCTACATTCAATCAATTTTATTAAAATGAGTCAATTATATTGAAGTAAATCTAAGTAAAAATTTTATATTTGACTAAATTTAACCAAATTATTCGAATAAATCTTAAATTTGACTACCCTGGTTCAAATTCCTGTAAAATGGGGAAAGTTTCGGAAACAAGTTAGACAAATTCTCGTATAACTTTGCCTTGGTCCACACTAGACTAAATTTAGCCGAATTAAACTGATTTTGAAGAAAAATTTGAGTAAATTTAATCAAAATAAATTGAGCCAGGGAAAAAATCCGAAAAGTTTGGATTAAACTGAAGTTTCAATAGATTTTCGACTAAATTTAATCAATTTGGAAAAATTGAACTAAGTAAATTAAGTATTATTTGAATAAATTTACCCAAATTATTTTCGTGGAATTTTGGCTAAATTCAACTAATTTTAACCAAAATAAATTGGTTCAAAAAAGGGACTACATTGATTCAAATTTCTGTAAAATAGGGAAAGTTTTGGAAATAAATTAGACAGATTTTCGTTTAATTTTGTTCACATTTGACTAAATTTATTCGAATTAAACTGAATTTGAACCAAAATTGTCTCATATTTGACAAAATGTAATCAAATTAAATTTGACTAGCGAATAATTTGGAATAAATTGAAGTTTCTATCGAAATTCGACTAAATTTAATCAAATACATTAATCATGAACGCAACGCTGAAGCAGTTTATTCAAATAATAGAATTGAGTTACATTTCTGTTTTAGAATTTTTTGAATTTGAATAAATTTAACTAAATAAATTTCGTCGAATTTTTGTGAATTCGAGTACATTTAATCAAGGTAATTTGTAAGTAAAATACAATATGATATTTAACCAAATTATCTGAATAAAGCGATATGCTTTAAAATTATCACATTGAAACCATTTGTGGTTCTTTTTACTTTAGACGTAAATCAAGTAAAATAGCGAAGATGAGAAATAAAAAGAAGAAATGAAAGAGTCAACGATAACCACGTGCGTTTTGCGGTATTGTTTCACGTGGTCCGTTACTCTCTATCCTCCATCACGCTTAACGAGGTTAGCGTTTGCATAATTAACAACGAAGAAAAAAAATCCTCAGAAGCGCCGCTTGTGGATGTAATTTTTTCGCATTTCCTTGTCTGCCTTGTTTATCTCCATTTGCTTATTACTTCACCAATTATGTTCACAGCATGCGTGTAAATTGGCCGTTTTTTCCATCACGAACACAAATAACAATCACTATTAAAATGCCCGGCATTGAATTGGACTGCATTTCTTAAACTCATTACGTTTGCCATAAATTAGATTTAATAACTACTGTTAGTAATAAATTGCATTCTAGTGGGTCATAATGCCTTCATTTATTAAATTACATTGTCTTTGTTTTATTAGTTGGGCTACTGTGTCAAACGAGGCGTTACTCGAGCACTGAAAATTTGTTTCACTTCAAAATATTTATGAACGCAATTTCCGAACAAAGAGTTGTAACGTCGGAATAAAATTTTATTATCTGCCGACTCGGGGGTAACGACGCCGTAAAGAACTTAATATTAAAAAATAATCGAGAGTTCAAGCTTAGTTCAAATCTTATTGCTAATTATACCAGTAAACATTGAAAATTACGTAACTAACTAAAAACCTTCTTTGGTTTATTACGTTGCAGCTCATTAAAATTCCGCAGGGCTGAGTACAAACGTGCAATCCTTGCGTAATCGCGCAGTTTTTACGTAAAAAGTCGTATTGTTGCTTGGGCGGATATCTTGATAATATTCTTGATTTATTTATGTTTGTTTGGATTCTGGTTCGTTTCCTGCTTATTATTTGTAGTCCTGACCGACTTCACCTACAGTTACGAAATATGCAACTTCTTACTTGAACTATTGCCACAGGATATGCCTAATTAATAGTGTCTAGCACCGATGTAGTTCTATTAAAAGATACATTATTTCGTTGTAAGAGCGTACAGTGCGGTTTTACTGTTATGAGGTTCTTGATCTCGGCGCATCCACCAATTTTAACGCAAGTATTTTTTTTTTAATCCTGACCTGGAAACTTAGTCAACTGTCGAATTTCTAGTTTTATTGTTTTTTTACATTTAAGAACTAATAATATATTAATCGGAAAATTTTGACTCTGAGGAACAAACAATCTAAAAATTAGAATCAAAATTTTGGGCGTTGTAAGGAGTCCGAAATAATCCTGAAAAACTCGTGGATTATCTTAACAATCGAGGCATATTTCGGCATGCTGAAGAAGCAGGTTTCTGAAGAGCCTTGAAGATTTCTGAAAAAAAGAAGTTGCTGGAGTCCTGATAAATTTACAAGAGAAAATCTGGAGATTCTAAAAAAGACAATTTGAGTTTCGTGGAGAATTTAAGTCCGCAATCTGAGAATCCTAAGGAATCTGAAAATGCTATAAGTTTAACCCAACTGAGAAACCTAAGAGAATTAAATAAACTGAAACTAAATAAACTGAAAAGGAGTTTGAAGAATTGAAGGAACCTGAAAAACCCGAAAACTATGTACCGAAAGGATGAGAAACCTGAGAAAGCTCAGAAGTTGAGGAATTTGAATTTCCTAGGAATTGAGGAGAGACTTGGAGAATTTGAATATGTTGACGAATCAAGGTAGCCCAAGAAATCTAAGGACTGAAAAATCTGAAAACTTTAGAATTCTAAGAAATCTGAAGAGCTTGAGGAAACTGAGAAATTTAAGGAGTCTGAGGGAAACCTGAAAAACCTAAGATTGATATTTCGCAAAGTTCAGAAACCTGAAAAAGTCAGATATCAGAGAAAGCAGAGGAACCTGAATAACTTGAGATATCTCAGGAATTTGAATACTCTAGAAATCGATGTAACCTAAGACACCGAAGAAATCTGGAGAATTAAAGTAGCCGAAGAAATGTAAGGACTTTCAGTTACCTGAGCATTCTGAAAAACCTGAAAAACTAAACAAACCTAAAAACTCCGAAAAGCCTAAGAAATCTGCGTCACGTGGAAAACTTAACGAACTTGAGTAACATGAGAAAGCTGAAAATTTTCTGATTCCGCGAGAAACCTGAGGAAATCGAAAATCCTAGAAATCGAAGAAATCTGAAGAACTTGATGAAATTGATTAATCTGGGAAACCTCAGGAGTTTTAAGAATTGGAGTAAATTATTCGTAAAAATTTGAGAAAAAATGTGATCGTGTCAAACAGCCTCAAGAAATTGGGTGAGCCTAAGGAAAATAAATAGAGTGACAGAACTATCTGCAAGAACTTGAGGAATCTGAATAAACTGATAAACTGAATAAACTTGGACAATGTGTGAAATCTAAGAAGTGTAAAAAATTAAGTAATTGGAAAACCTGAAAAACCTAAGAACCTAAGAAGAGAATACAAGGACACAATTTAAAAATTGAAGTCTCCATCGATCAGTATTAATATTTAATGTCCAATTACTCTAATCAACGCATGACCCATTTTTGTCATTTCCGAGAAACCTTTGCATACAAAACCATGTCCTGGAAATCCCTCACTTTACTTCTCCTATTTTGCATCCCAGAGACTAAATCTGAATGCACATTCATCCCCAAAACACCCTTCAGACTGCTAGTTACATCGAACGATCATGTAAAAACTGACTTGTATTCTTTCGACATCGCCTCAGACATGCCCATTATCAAAATCATCAACTCTTACATTCCAAAACTGTGCTGCAATTTATTCAAACTCACCACCGAAATTTCCATAATAGACGTGGAAAACTGCAACATTGAAGAACTAGAAGCGGAATGCTACGAAAAAAGTCTACAAGAAGTGACGGGTTTGATCAAAATTACCTTCAATAGCATTCGAAGGATCAAGAAAGGAACGTTTCGAAATATGCAGATCCGTGAAGTTGATTTGAGCGCGAATTCTATTGAAATTATAGAAGACGGAGCTTTCGTCAACCTGTCAAAACTTGTAATTTTGTGTCTTGAGGAGAACAAGTTGGTACAACATAATCCAAATGGGTTTGTCAAGCTACCAACTCTACTTGTCATCAATCTACGTTGTAACAGAATTGAGACGATTGGCAACAACTCGTTTGGTTTTTTTGAGGAAAAGTACACGACTATTACTTTGAGCAACAATCATATTTCTTACATTGATGTTGGTGCTTTTGACGGTATTCCTTCTGAACAAGTAACCATCGATTTGGAAGGGAACTCCATCACACTTTTGCCTGAAGAAATTTTTGACCATGATAATATTAACCAAGTTATTTTGGGTTACAATCCTCTCGTTTCTCTACCGAAGAAGTCTAGAGTTATTAGTTTTATTCTAGAGTGTTCCCACTTGAGCGAAAAAGAAGTAGAGGATTCGAAATCGTGGGCGAAGTTGAAGAACATACGACTAGAAGTCCTCGAATGTCGCGATAGTCCGAACTCCTGCAAGAATTTTGAAAACGGAAGCTCAAAGACTATGATAACATTCGCATCGCTTGTGGGCAGTATCGCAGTCATGTTGTATAAAAATGTATTGTAAAAAAAAATAAACATTTTGTGTGTACTTTCGTTCGTTTTCCTCTCCGCGTCGTAACTCCTCATCCTTGTCTAATTATTTGTCAGCGGCTTGACAAAAGCCCCCATTCGTTTTCCCCGCTGACATCGCACTTCTTGTAACGTCACCATCTAACATGTTCGACATCGATTTGGGACCGTGAGAAATGCATCATGATCACTGATTGTCCTGTCTTAAAAAAAAGCCACACGAGAGTGAATATTGATGTCCTTCAGGAATCTGTGGCAGCACGAGAGAACCAGTTTTTGCCAAGAACTGAGTGACAACTCAATATCGAAGCTCTTTTAATGTCGTTACATCACTCAGTTGGCAGGGAAATCGTGTTCGTAATGCCATCTTTTCGATGGAGAAAAAATTTGAAAACCAGTATTATAGCTTCCTAATCGTTTTAATTATTCCTTTCTTTGCTTATTTCAGCTGTCACCGTTCGCTACTTAACGAAGCGTTATATTGGAGAGTACAGTTCCACAAGTGGTGAGTAAATTTTTTTTGATTTATGCTAATGAAGTGGAAAAGTCCGCGTGCTCTATTTCTGCGATAGTTAACTTAAGTTAAGTAGTTATAATTATAGACTAAACTAGAAGAAACTTAAGTTATGTATCTGTATAAAATATCCAGACTGAACTAACTTGTTAGTACCTTTTTTTTCTCCTAGTGACAGTTGTTGGCAGCAATTAACTTTTCTTATCTTCCAGTCTTCTTCATTTATCAGTCGTTTCCCCACAAACACACTTTAATTCTCATCTTTCTTTCCTCTACCTAACGTGAACGTTTATCCGTGATGTGTCATTCCATTGCCATTTTAGCCATTATCTTGTGAAAGAAAGCTTTTACTCAGTTGCTCGCTAGGTGGTCCAATCTTTAATCGAGCGTTTAGCGACATCCACCATCTCAAGACTCATAGATTTTTCAGACTTGACACCAATTAACGAATAAATGGAAAGCAAGTTTAATGAGATACGCGGTGGTTTTGTTTTCGCGATGCTGAGGATTTCCGGTTCCTGTGAGAGATTGAGTAACAGAAGGGCGAGAGAGGACTTTCGGTTTTTATTGTGTCAAGATTGCGGCGTATTTACAATTTTTACGTAGGATCTAGGAAAATCTAATTCTACTCTTCCGAAGCTTCTTCTACTTCTAGGTAGGTAAATGCTGTAGATGAAGGCCCATTTGTCTTTTTTTTTAAATTAACAGCATCTAATTTCTATGATTTTTCTCGATTCTGTAGATCTCTAATTTTCTAGTATACTTTTAGATCAATTTCTGTTGACCCTTCTGATTCTAGAAAATTTGTAATTTTAGTTTTTTGCAATTCTGTGTGCGTACTTTTGTAGAATCAGTAAAAATTGACAGAGTAAAAGCTACATCTGCATCTAGAAACTCTTCCCAATGCTTGCTCCTCTCGATTTGTTAGATTTTATAGTACCTTCTATTCTAGGTGGATGAAGGACTGTTCATCAATAGAGCATCTTCATTCAATATGTATTTTTAGAATCTAGAGGAATCTAGAACCGCTTCTGAATTTTTTAGGAGTTTTAATTTCTTTAGATCTCCAATAGATCTTCAATTTTATAGTGCTTCTAGGTCAATTTTTGCTAGTTTTTGATTCTAAAAAACTTGTACGTTTGTACTAATTTTCGATTCTTTGAAATTTCATGTACGTCTATCAGCAGAAATTGACAGAGACACAACTACATCTTCTAGAAATTTTTCCAAATGCTTGCTTCTCTCGATTTGTTGGATTTTATAGTATCTTCTATTTTTAAACGCTTTTGGTTAATGAACAGAGCATTTCGGAAATTTTTGGTTCGTCTCAAAAATAAAAATTTCTAAAATTGTTGTCTTTTGCTCTACAATTTTGCAACTTGGAAGAGTTAATACACGACTCAGAAATTAGTAACTTTCTGAAATTTCAATACCGTAGCACTAAAATTACCAAAATTACGAATTTTAGTAAAGGTTTTTGGATGATTTTGGTTTATTTTGAAAACAAAAATTTCTAAAATTTGTGTTTTTTGCTCTACAATGTTGGAATTTGGTAGAGTTATTACACAACTCAAAACTAGTAACTTCCCCAAATTTCATTACCATAGCACAAAAATGTGCAAAATTCCGAATTTTAGTCAAGGATTTCGGAAATGTTTGGTTTGTCCTGAAAATAAAAATTTCTAAAATTTGTGTTTTTTGCTCTACAGTTGGGAAATTTGGTAGAGTTAATACACGACTCAAAGTTAGTAACTTCTCCAAATTTTATTACCGTAGCACCAAAATTTCCATAATTCCGAAGTTTAGTGAAGAATTCCGGAAATTTTTGGTTTGTTTCAAAAATAAAAATTTCTAAAATTGTTGTCTTTTGTTCTACAATTTCGCAATTTGGAAGAGTTAATACACGACTCAAAAATTAGTAACTTTCTGAAGTTTCAATACCGTAGCACTAAAATTACCAAAATTACGAATTTTAGTAAAGGTTTTTGGATGATTTTGGTTTATTTTGAAAACAAAAATTTCAAAAATTTGTGTTTTTTGCTCTACAATTTTGGAATTTGGTAGAGTTATTACACGACTCAATACTAGTAACTTCCTCAAATTTCATTACCATAGCACAAAAATTAGCAAAATTCCGACTTTAGTCAAGGATTTCGGAAATGTTTGGTTTGTCCTGAAAATAAAAATTTCTAAAATTTGTGTTTTTTGCTCTACAATTTGGAAATTTGGTAGAGTTAATACACGACTCAAAGTTAGTAACTTCTCCAAATTTTATTACTGTAGCACCAAAATTACCATAATTCCGAATTTTAGTGAAGAATTCCGGAAATTTTTGGTTTGTTTCAAAAATAAAATTTTTAAAAATTGTTGTCTTTTGTTCTACAATTTCGCAATTTGGAAGAGTTAATACACGACTCAAAAATTAGTAACTTTCTGAAATTTCAATACCGTAGCACTAAAATTACCAAAATTACGAATTTTAGTAAGGTTTTTGGATGATTTTGGTTTATTTTGAAAACAAAAATTTCTAAAATTTGTGTTTTTTGCTCTACAATTTTGGAATTTGGTAGAGTTATTACACAACTCAAAACTAGTAACTTCTCCAAATTTCATTACCATAGCACAAAAATTAGGCAAAATTCCGAATTTTAGTCAAGGATTTCGGAAATGTTTGGTTTGTTCTGAAAATAAAAATTTCTAAAATTTGTGTTTTTTGCTCTACAGTTGGGAAATTTGGTAGAGTTAATACACGACTCAAAGTTAGTAACTTCTCCAAATTTTATTACTGTAGCACCAAAATTACCATAATTCCGAATTTTAGTGAAGAATTCCGGAAATTTTTGGTTTGTTTCAAAAATAAAATTTTTAAAAATTGTTGTCTTTTGTTCTACAATTTCGCAATTTGGAAGAGTTAATACACGACTCAAAAATTAGTAACTTTCTGAAATTTCAATACCGTAGCACTAAAATTACCAAAATTACGAATTTTAGTAAAGGTTTTTATATGATTTTGGTTTATTTTGAAAACAAAAATTTCTAAAATTTGTGTTTTTTGCTCTACAATTTTGGAATTTGGTAGAGTTATTACACAACTCAAAACTAGTAACTTCCCCAAATTTCATTACCATAGCACACAAATTAGCAAAATTCCGAATTTTAGTCAAGGATTTCGGAAATGTTTGGTTTGTCCTGAAAATAAAAATTTCTAAAATTTGTGTTTTTTGCTCTACAGTTGGGAAATTTGGTAGAGTTAATACACGACTCAAAACGAGTAACTTTCTGAAATTTCAATACCGTAGCACTAAAATTACCAAGATTACGAATTTTAGTAAAGGTTTTTGGATGTTTTTGGTTTGTTCTGAAAATAAAAATTTCTAAAATTTGTGTTTTTTGCTCTACAGTTGGGAAATTTGGTAGAGTTAATACACGACTCAAAGTTAGTAACTTCTCCAAATTTTATAACCGTAGCACCAAAATTACCATAATTCCGAATTTTAGTGAAGAATTCCGGAAATTTCTGGTTTGTTTCAAAAATAAAAATTTCTAAAATTGTTGTCTTTTTTTCTACAATTTCGCAATTTGGAAGAGTTAATACACGACTCAAAAATTAGTAACTTTCTGAAATTTCAATACCGTAGCACTAAAATTACCAAAATTACGAATTTTAGTAAAGATTTTTGGATGATTTTGGTTTATTTTGAAAACAAAAATTTCTAAAATTTGTGTTTTTTGCTCTACAATTTTGGAATTTGGTAGAGTTATTACACAACTCAAAACTAGTAACTTCTCCAAATTTCATTACCATAGCACACAAATTAGCAAAATTCCGAATTTTAGTCAAGGATTTCGGAAATGTTTGGTTTGTCCTGAAAATAAAAATTTCTAAAATTTGTGTTTTTTGCTCTACAGTTGGGAAATTTGGTAGAGTTAATACACGACTCAAAACGAGTAACTTTCTGAAATTTCAATACCGTAGCACTAAAATTACCAAGATTACGAATTTTAGTAAAGGTTTTTGGATGTTTTTGGTTCATTTTAAAAATAAAAATTTCTAAAATTTGCGTTATTTTATGAGTACACAGGAATCTAGAAACACTTTTTAAAACTTTGAGGCTCAATTTTTCTTGATCTTTGATATTAAAGCAGGACTCCGCAAAAATCTAGAAACATTTTTGCATACTACTGTTTTTCTAACAAAAAAATTGCACAGGGCTGTATATTAAGGAATTTTGTATAAAAAAATCTTTTTGGCTGAATTTTTTAGGAATCAAATGTGATCAAAGTTTTTCTGTCAAAATGTGGACATCACCCTTTCACTCGTACGTAGTAAGTTTTGGCTCGTAAATTAATAAACTCTAGTCTTACAATTAATTTTTTGCTACATTTAACAGCAATCAGTTCGTTCACATAAACTATTCTCTATAATACTCAGACCATGCGGTCATTCATTTCCAATGTCAAAACAAGCAATTTATTCTTACACCATTTAGATAAATTAATAAAGCCGCCTCTATCACCCACCCTAAGAAGGAAAGAATAAATCAAATCTGAAGCAGCTATTTACATTACAAAATAATAGTAAATGGTTGTCCATTTGGCGATGCAAAAAAATGTCATTAAAACGTTTTGATAGAGAATATGAATCACAATTTCGACCCAGTTATTAATGTCTGCTATAATAGATAATAAATTACGTGCCTTCGTTGCCTAACGTGATGTTGTGCAACGAAAAGTGTCATTCTTTTTATTGCTCTTTTATAGTCGAGGCACAATTTCGTTATGATAACTTGGCTTTTAAGCTATTAAAATAAAAGCTTCCAAAGCTTTGAGTACCGTACTATCTTAATTGTGAAAACCTATCTGTGCTTTAATCCCATTGTAAAAAACCACGTCACTGTAGGCAATGGAACGATAGCTACAAGGGAAAGTACTTCGCCTAAACATGCAAATGTGGAAATTTTCTACCTAAAATAGTGGAAATTAATTGGATCGTAAAAGATAAGAAAACCATTAGGATGCAAACGAATTTTTTCCACCGACTACTCTGTTACCACTTTTCGGATATCGGAAGTTTTCGTGGCAATTTAAAATTCAAATGAGATTCTCGCTTCATGTAAATACATAAAAACGATAATTTTTCGCGTTGTCGATAAAACAGGAATGGTCGTTATTCTCAACCTCCTAGGGCAACTTTGATTTGCATCGTTTTCTATACAATACTCGGAACTATTCTCGAGGAGCTTTATTACCGGATCGGTTAATTTATCGCGTACTACGCAGTACCAACAAAGTACTATTCACTCAATTATAATTCTTCACTTGGAGGTACTTAAATTAGCCTTTCCTGAAGTTAACAACTTACTGCGGTACTGAATACGGAAGACACGGAGGTCGTTTGAACTCTTGCTGCGGAAACAAGATTCGTTGAAGATCCACCCTTTCTTTCGATGAAAACACAAAAAGAATTCGTTCGATTGGCTGCCATTGTAGTTTTTATAACAAAAAACGCACCGGAACAACCAACTCGATCGTAACTCTTTATTCATTGGCTGTTGTTTACACTAATTATGTCATGCACAAAATAGAATCAATTCATTGGGCGTTGATGACAAAACACGGTAAACAAAAGAAGTCAAGCTATGGATTTGCTGCGTTACTTTTCACTGCTTTTGAGAAGAAAACTCGTCAAGCAAACGAACATGTTTGAAATAAATGCAGTAAATTGGATAAAAATTTGTAGAAAATCTTGAAACTGTACATTCTACTCTTTGATGAAAAGCCTGTCGTCCGCAAATTGATCTACTAATTAATTTCCTTTTCAAAGCCGACTTTGTTTAAATTTACTTTCGCCGTACAAAAACATGAGAAACAATCGCCCAGTTAATAAGTCAAGTAAGACTCGTTCTTTTTTTCAGTCTCGGGAGAAAAAAAACGATTTTGCGCTCTTGGTGCGCAAATGATCGAAATGCCGTTTTAGACGCAAATTGGGTGCTTCTTCTGACATGTTTATTAGTTCTGGAGCAAAACGGACGAATTTTTGAATTTTTTTTTGCGAATTCATAAGTTTGGACTTTGGAAAAAATTCTAATTCTGGTAGTTTTAATGCTACTGCTACGAAATTTTGGAAAAATACTACTTTTGACATGTTTATTAATTGTTCCTAATTACAATCTTCTGGAAAAAAGGGACGAATTTTAGATTTTTTATTTTGAAACCCAAAATTTTGACATTTTTAATAAAATGTAATTCTGGTAGTTTTAAGGTTCCAGTAACGAAATTTAGCAAGAATACTACTTTTGACGTGTTTATTAATCGTGTCCTGCAGCAAAAAGACGAATTTTTGGCGAAATAAAAAATTTTGACTTTAAAAAAATTCTGTTATCGTAGTTTTAATGTTGCAGTAACGAAATTTGGTGAGAATACAACTTTTCACATTTTTATTAATCGTGCCCAATTACAAACTTCTGGGGCGAAAGGGACAAGTTTTAGTTTTTTTTTGCGAAACCAAAAATTTTGACTATTTGAAAAAAATGTTATTTTGCTAGTTTTATTGCTTAAGTATAGAAATTTGGTAAAAATGTTTTCTTTGTTTATTAATCGTTCGTAATTACAAACTCTTGGAACAAAATGGACGAATTTTAGAAATTTTTTGCGAAATTAAAAATTTTGACTATTTAAAAAAATATATATTTTGGTAGTTTTAATGTTACAGCTACGAAATTTGGCAGTAATACTACTTTTGATATGTTTATTATTTGTACCTAATGACAGACTCCTGGAGCACAAGGGACGATTTTTACAATTTTTTTTGCTAAACCAAAAATTTTTAATATTTAATTAATTAATTCTGGTGGTTTTAATGGGGGGGCCACAGTATGAAAATTTGGCAGGAATGCTCTCTTAAATGTTCATTAATTGTGGCCAATTACAAACTTCTCGATTGACGAATTTTAGATTTTTCTGCGAAACCAAAAATTTGAACTATTTAGCAAAAACTGTAATTTTGGTAGTTTTAATTCTACAGTATCGAATTTTGGCAAGAATACTACTTTTGACATGGTTATTAATCGTACCCAGTTACAAACTCCTGAAGCAAAAAGGACGAATTTTACATTTTTTTTGCGAAACCAAAAATTTTGACTATATAAAAATAATTGCAATTCTGTTGGTTTTAATGCTACAGTATCGAAATTTGGCAAGAATGCTCTCTTTGACATGTTTATTAATGGTGCCCAATTACGAACTACTGGAGCACAATGGATGAATTTTAGATTTTTTTTGCAAAATAAAGAATTTTGACTATTTAAAAAAACTATTTTGGTAGTTTCAATATTACAGCTACGAAATTGGGCAGGTCATGTCATGTTTATTAATCATGCTTAATTACAAACTTCTGGAACAAAAGGAACGAATTTTACAAATTTTTTGCTAAACCAAAAATTTTGACTTGAAAAATAATTGTAATTTTGGTAGTTTTAATGCTACTGTATGGAAATTTGACAAGAATGCTTTCTTTGACATGTTTATTAATCGTGCTCAATTGCCAAATTTTCTAGCAAAAGGGACAAATTTTAGATTTTTCTGCGAAACCAAAAATTTTGACTATTTAGAAAATACTGTAATTTTAGAAGTTTTAATTCTACAGGATGTAAATTTGGCAAGAATGCTCTTTTTGACACATTTACTTATTAATCGTGTCCAATTACAAACTCCTGGAGCAAAAGGGACGAATTTTAGAAATTCTTTGCCAGAAATTTTGACTATAAAAAAATTATTCTACTATGTAGTAAATTGAATAAAAATTTGTAGAAAATGTTGAAACTGTACATTCTACTTTGATGAAAAGCCTGTCGTCCGCAAATTAATCTACTGACTAATTAATTTCCTTTTCAAAGCCGACTTTGTTTAAATTTACTTTCGCCGTACAAAAACATGAGAAACAATCGCCTAGTAATAAATCAAGTATTTCTTTATGTGAGGTTTGTATTGTTAATAATTATAATAATAATAATAATATGGGCAGTGACGATAAATTTTAAACAGATGATTAATTTATAAGCATAACTGCTAAACGGTTTTGTTAGACCATTCTGCATGAACAGTTTTGAAATAAATTTAACTGTCGTTTTCATAATAGAATAATTTAATTAGTACGCAGGTAATAAACCGAGCGCCAAAAGTTACGGACAGAAAAGCCAAACCAATTATAGTAGCGCATTTATCGGTTTCGAAAGTTCAAATCCATAAAGTCTGATTAAATTTCAAAGTTATCGACTCGATAATTACCTAAGCAATAATTTGTTTGTTTATCCACCCAATTTTAGCATGATGGCACGTTTCGTTCCACTTCATTACACCGCGAATTCCTCAAACAAAAGCATTCAATTAAATTAATTTACACAACATGAAGAGAATAACTGAAGCTCAGTCGAGCATGTCGGGCACGCTTTAACCAATTTGAACATATTTTCGTTTTCAGATTTCCTCTATCGCCACAACGTCACTTTCGACAACGTCACAACAGAAGTGGAAATACTGGATACATCGAAGTGTGCGGTAAGTTAAAACAGGTATTCATCGCAATTTATTTCTCAACGTTTTTATTAAGAAAAAATGGCGGCGAATCACAATTTATCAAGAAAATAACCTACACTACCCGTAATTTATTACACAATAACTAGTTTTAGATAATGAATTCTCATTGCGGTCTATTAATATCTTAAGAACATAAGCGGACGATTTGTAGTCAAGTCGCGGGAAAAAGTGACGATATAATTTCCGCACGGGCGTAAAACACCACTTTTTACACTTGATGCACTAGTAACGATCAGCGGTCCCAAAAACGACGCTTGACCTGTTCCCATATTCTCGCTACTTTATGTGTCGTGTGATTGTACCAACTTATCTCCGCGTCTTTCTAGGGATGTGCCGTTACGAGAAAGGTTCTTCATTCAATGTAAATGGAATATCCTGGCCCAATTCGATAACCCAGTCACTTAATTAACCATGCTACGGTTACAGATGACATGAACAATGGACTTGTTGCAATCGAAAAAATCGCACGCTAGGGGAGAGTGGGTCAAGAATGCGGGCTTGTCATGGCGGCGACCACCAATGCAAAAGCGTTGCAAATTCACTCATGTGGCGTTTTGGGGAATTTCGCTTTCTTCCCGATGGCCCCGATTGACCCGGGTTTTCCTAGGAGTTTTTTCGTTCTTAACCTGATTTTATAACCTAGTTTTTGGTGGAAGAGGAAAAATTTGCGAAGCGTGGGTCGCATTTATGATATTTGTTTACAACGCAGAAACGCGTTATCTGTACATTTTAAATTATTGTTGCAAATTACATCTACACGCCATAAAACGTGCCATAAAATGAGAGATATGGGGATTTTAAAATGTGAAGTAAAACATTGTGACTTGGGGCGATACACGACCATAAAGTGGTACAATGTGACTCGTGCTTTTTTTCAGGCTTGAGAGAAAAAAACGACTTTGCGCGCTTGGTGCGCAAATGATCGAAACGCTGCCTTAGACGCAAATTGGGTGCTACTTTTGACATGTTTACTAATTCTGGAGCAACAGGGATGAATTTTTGAAATTTTTTGACGAAATCAAAAATTTTGACTTTGGAAAAAATTCTAATTCTTGAACTTTTGATGCTACATTAACGCAATTTGGCAAAAATGGTCTTTTTGACATGTTTATAAATTGTATCTAATTACAAACTCCTGGAGGAAAAGGACGAATTTTAGAAATTTTTTTAGGAAGCCCAAAATTTGCCTTTAAAAAATATATTTTGATTGTTTTAATGTTACGGTAATGAAATTTGGCAGGCATACTACTTTTGGCGTGTTTGTTAATTGTACCCAATTACTAACTCCTGCAGCAAAAGGGACAAATTTTAGAATTTTTATTTTGAAACGAAAAATGTTGACTATTAAAAAAAATGTAATTCTGGTACTTTAAGATTACAGTAACGAAATTTACAATTACAAACTCCTGCAGCAAAAAGGACGAATTTTAGAATTTTTTTTGCTAAATAAAAGTTTTTGACTATTAAAAAAAAAGTAATTCTGGTGGTTTTAATGCTCCAGGGTCGAAATTTGGCAAGACTGCTCTCTTTGACATGTTAATTAATTGTGCCCAATTACACATTTCTGGAGCAAAGGGGACAAATTTTACAATTTTCTTCCTTAACTAATATTTTGACTATAAAAAAAATTGTACTTCTAGTAGTTTTAATGCTACAGTAACAAAATTTGGCAACAGTACTATTTTTGACGTGTTCATAGCAAACTGTTGGAGCAAAATTAGCGAATTTTAGAATTTTTTTTGTAAAACCAAAAATTTTGGCGATTTTGAAAAAATGGTAATTCTGGTGATTTAAATGCTTCATTAACGAAATTTGGCAAGCATGCTCTTTTTGACACGTTTATTAATTGTGCCCAATTACAAATTCGTGAAGTAAAAGCGACGAATTTCAGTTTTTTTTCAAAAACAAAAATTTTGACTATTTAAAAAAAACTAAATAATTCTGGTAGTTTTCATGCTTAAGTAACGAAATTTGAGAAGAATACTACTTTTGACATGTTTATTAATTGTGTCTTATTACACACTTTTGGAGCAAATGGGACGAATTTTACGAATTTTTGAATTTTTTGCTAAACCAAAAATGTCGATTATTGAAAAAAAATTGTAATTCTGGTAGCATCGAAATTTGGCAAGAATACTACTTTTGACGTGTTTATAAATCGTGCCCAATTACAAACTCCTGGAACAAAAGGGACGAATTTTAATAATTTATGTTTACAGAACAAAATAGAAATGGCGAGTGAAATCGGACAAGAATCCTAAAAAAAATACCATAAAGTGGTGTAATATATGGCTCGCGCTTGTTTCAGTCTCGTGCGAAAAAGCCGCTTTTCCGTTCTTGGTGCGCAAATGACCACCGATTTTTCTAGCCATCGAAAACCCGTCTTCTGCACAAATAGCCATCGCGCGTGTCTACATTTTCTTTCAGTCACCTCGGCGCAATTAAAAAAGACCCCACCTCAGTTTATTACCCTCAAAGAGGAAGTTGTCTTCGATTTTTCCTGATTTTCTGCTTTTCAACTTGCAAATGAAGACAATCCCAGTGCCGTAAGCGTAACTATCGCAAAGAAAACAAATCACGCACGTAATGGGATATCGTGAAAAGCCATTTCTTTGAAGTATTTATTAGAAGGACAGTGGCGGCGTGAAGATTTTCCTATTAGTGAGAGAAAAAGTGGTGTTTTTGTCGTTGTACGCCGCTGGGTTACTAATAAAAGTGGAGTTATGGCCCGGTTGAATAAAAGCGCGGTTTATTTTACAGCGACAGGTTTGCCAATATTGATAATGGGCTCTTAATAAACGATGAATTTATGGTAAGAGGCGCGCTACTGAAAAGAATTTAAATTCAGCGATTAGAAAATGTGGCGCAGGTGACGATATAAATGTCGGTTGTAAAATTATTGACGAGTTAATGGGACGCACAAGGGCGGCGCATTTGGGATTTTTTTCCTCCACCCACAAGTTTGGTTAAATCCAACTAACTTATCAGAACAACTTATTAAACCGTCAAGACGTCAGTAATTACTAACGATATCAGTGAAGTTATCACTTACCTGCAGCTATTAAATTGTCTTCTTTGACAAGGAAAAAAATCCGCGATTTTCCACGCTTTCCACGCTCGAAATTGTGACCTCCGTCCTTGCCGATAATTATCTCATTTACAGTTAACTCTCATAAATTACACACTGAAGTGTCTTCGGCTCGTGCAAATAATTAATAACTTCGAATTTCATTACATTCCCTTCATAGTTCGTGAAGATTCATCAAGGAAGCCGCTGGGACATAGAAGAACTTTGGTTTAAGATTACGGAAATAAATCCATTTCGTTTGAAGGCGATATAAATTCAGAACAATCTTTATCGTGACAGTGAGAATTCTTAATGGCAACAGTCGTTCTTTCAGAAGTGCCTCATTAATTTCCTGAGTTGATTTACAGCCACAAATCGCGGCTTCTGCCACTGAAATCGTTAACCCTTGCACTCGTTCTGTGGTGAGGAATGTCGCGCAAATTCGGTTTCAGGTGGTGGCGCGCATTGAAATCTCCAGCGAGCTGTTTTTATGGCGACACTCTTAGATTCTTAAAGCAAGAAAAAAAAAGAAAAAGTGGTTGAGATTACGTAATCCAATTTTTTCTTCAGAGGTTGCAAAATCCGACTTAACTCCTTGCAAAATAATGGGACAATCGCATCGACCATCCTCAAAAAGGTAACGATTTGCATGTCTTTAGCTTAACATTGCAACTCTCACCAATAAACAATTTCCTTGCACAACAGCAACATGTCGCACGTCAAGATCTCAACACTTCGAACTAATTGCATAATATCCATAATTCCCATAAACCACCCTGTAATTTAATCGGCGGGATTTTTCTTGGCTTACCACCTGTCACTCAGGAGCGCTCTTACACTGGCGCCTATATTATCGCACATGTTAAGTTATGAATATTTAAACGGCTCAAGTTCCATCCGGATCTAGTGGTAAAGCTGGTGTTGGATTTCTAATTAACATACCGTTTCTTCAGAGTTACGTTGCGTTTTATGGAGGTCTTCGTTGAGATATATTCGCGGAGAGGAGAAAATGTTTGCGGCTATTAAATGGCTTAAATATGTTCTTTGTTGTGGAGAAAACCACTTGAGCTTTTTGTTGAAACTTGCTAATGTTCACACCTTTTAACTTTCTTCAGTTCGAAGCGGGGCAACATTGTACAAGCTTTTTTCGAATTCGGGGAAAAAAGCGCTTTCGGAGAGATTTACGACGCGAAGGAGAAAAGAGAGCAGGCGCATTGTTCACGTTCGAACCACTTTTTGCGCGGAGGTGGCAAATTCGTCAGTTAATTAGGAAAATTCGGAAAACTACTTCGATATTTAGAAATTCTCTCAAATTGTATTGAAACAGGCGAGATTTTTCGGGATTCTGTGGTATTCTGTAGAATTCTCTTAGTTTTTGAAGACTTATTTAAAATTTCCCGGGATTTTCTAGGCTGCGAGAATTTTAAGGGCCCTTTGAAATTCGTTTTCATTTTATTAGAGGTCTTGTGGGATTCGGTAGAAGTCTCTAAGATCTTCACCATTATCCAGAATTTTTTAAGTTCAACGGACGTTTTCAAGGATTTTTTGAAGTTTTTTTTGTAGAACTATTTAAAATCCCTCGGGATTTTCTAGGCTTCTCTGATTTATTGTAACTAACTCTCAGATTCCGAAATTCTCTTAGATTCTGTTAAATATTGAATGTTTTTTGGATTCTGTTAAAAATCCTGTGGGATTTTTACGATTTTTAAAATGATCCTGAATTTTTTAAGTTTAACGGGCGTTTTTAAGATTTTTTTGAAGTTCTTTCAGATTCTGATTTTCTGTGGGATTATTTAAGATTACCCAGGATTTTCTAAGCTTTTTTCTTAAATTCTGCGAGATTTTTCGGGACTCGTTGAAATTCGTGTAAATTCTGTTAGAGATCCTGTGGGATCCTGTGGAACATTCTCAGATCTTTAAAGTTATCCAAAATTTCTTAAGTTGAACGGGCGTTTTTAGGCATTTTTTGGAGTTTTTTGGATTCTAGGACTTCGTGGGATTTTGTAAGATTCTCCAGGATTTTTTAAGCTTTTTTTAGATTCTGTTAAATGCTGCGAGATTCGTTCAGATTCTGTTAGAGATCCTGTGGGTTCTGTGGAACATTCTCAGATCTTTAAAATTATCCAGAATTTCTTAAGTTGAACGGGCGTTTTTAGGCATTTTTTGGAGTTTTTTGGATTCTAGGACTTCGTGGGATTTTGTAAGATTCTCCAGGATTTTTTAAGCTTTTTTTAGATTCTGTTAAATGCTGCGAGATTCGTTCAGATTCTGTTAGAGATCCTGTGGGTTCTGTGGAACATTCTCAGATCTTTAAAATTATCCAGAATTTCTTAAGTTTAACGGGCGTTTTTAGGGATTTTTTAGAGTTTTTTGAGATTCCAGGACTTCGTGGGTTTTTGCAAAATTATTCAGGATTTTTTAAGCTTTTTTTGGATTCTGTTAAATGCTGCGAGATTCTTCGGGACTCAGTGAAATTCGTTCAGATTCTGTTGGAGATCCTGAGGGAGTCTGTGGAACTTTCTCAGATCTTTAAAATTATCCAGAATTTCTTAAGTTCAACGGGCGTTTTTAGTTTTTTTTTTGAGTTTCCTGAGATTCCAAGGCTTCGTGGGATTATTTAAGATTCTCCAGGGTTTCCTAAGCGTTTTTCTTAGATTCTCTTAAATGCTGCGAGATTTTTTGGGACTCGTTGAAATTCGTTCAGATTCTGTTAGAGATCCTGTGGGATTCTGTGGAACTTTCCTACATTACTTTCCTACGTTCAACAAGCGTTTTCAGCGATTTTTTGGAGTTTTCTGAGGTTTTAAGACGTGGTAGGATTTTTAAGATCTTCTTTTCTAGGATTTTTTTATAATAACTAGCATATTTTAAGATTCGGAAATTCACCTAGGATCTGTTAAATGTTGCGAGATGTTTCGAGACTTTTTGAAATTAGTTCAGATTCTGTTAGAGATCCTGTGGGATTCTGTAGAACTTTTGTCAAATCTTCAGCGTTATTCAGAATTTTTTTCAGTTCAACGGGCGCTTTCAGTTTTTTTTTTGGAGTTTTTGAAATTTTAAGACTGCAGAATTATTTAAAATCTCTCCGGATTTTCTAAGCTTTTCTAATTGTAACTAGCTTTCTTTAATTTTTTTTTAAATTCTGTAAAATTTTGCGATATTTTTCGGGACTCTTTGAAATTCGTTCCAATTCTGTTAGAGATCCTGTGGAATTCTATAAAAATCTCGAAGCTCTTCAACATTCTCCAGAATTTTTTAAGTTTAACGGGCATTTTCAGGGATTTTTGGAGCTTCCTGAGATTCTAAAACTTCGTAGGATTATTCAATATTCTTCGGGATTTTCTAGGATTTTCTAATGGTAGCTGCCATTCTTTTAAATTCCGGAATTTGATTTTCTAGGTTTCTCTAATTTCGAAATTTATTTAGACTTTATTAAATTAATGTTCAGAGAGTTTTCAGGACTCGTTTCAATCCTGTGGGATTCTGTACAACTTCTTTAATTTTTCTAAAGTTGTAAAAATCTTTGAAAACTGCGAATTTGAATAAAAAATAATAAAAAAAATTCAAGTGGCTTCAATGTGATCAATGCTTTATTTTATTGGAGATTTGAGTCTGATCTGATTCGTAAAAGAAAGAAACGACCGTGAGAATGGTAGGTAGAATCTGAAAAATGCGCTCACAATTTTAAGTGGTTTCAATGTGATCAATGCTGTTCCAGGAACCCGATTTTTTTCCTGCTGACGTTATAAAACTGTAACTGAGTGTACACAAAACATTTCCTGCCGTTATTTGCTCAGCTTCCACTAACAGATGAAATATGCATGAATTGATTTAGTAATAAAACCCCGTGAAAATCCCAATTTGCAAGTCAAGTATTGGTACAGTGTCGTTGGTAAAATCGCTTCTTTGAAGTGTTTGGTGAACACAATCAAATCGCAATTTACGATTTCCTGGTACTTAGTTTGTTTTACGACGTACGTTTATGGGAAAATGCAAAATAAAACTATCATTGTCCATGTTTACGAGAGCACCACACAAAAGCTCACTACTGGACAACATGCAAAAGCTTGATGACCCCAAAGCACGCGATTGAAATCTCGAAATCTCACTTCATAAATCACGCTTCGACAAACCCCTCTAAACACTGTATAAATAATCTTTCGAGACGCCAACAGGGGGAGGATCTGGCTTCGAGCGACTCGTGATTATTTTTCTTGGAAAACGCGATGGATGCTTTAACACTGAAGAGAAGCACTGGATTTAACTGATCCACGCACTCGCAAATTATCTTGGCAGCCTTGAGGGATTTGAATTCTTTGGCTTGTTGTCGTACGTAACGAACTGCAACACCTCCGAAACACCTTTGAAGATAAATGGCGAGTTTTTGGCGAGGTGGGGATTTTTTGAAGGCGGACGATTTATGGCTGTTTAAATACAAAAGAGACTAGTCGTGTGTACAATGTTGGCAGCACCTTGTAATTATTACCAGATTTGTGTTACAGAATGCGCGCCCACCGAGCTCCTAAGAAGGAGGACAATAATGCTCTGACACTATCTGTAGGTACATGTGTATGCAGTTTGCTAGAATCTGGAGCAACGATTTTGTCTCTATTCGACAACTGACATTTAAAAGTTTTGAATTGCTCTGATTCCCAATTTTAGATCTCAGATCTTTGAATCAGATTTTCAGATCCATCTGAAAACTGATAAATTCGTTTGAGACAACGATTTTCTTTTTTTGCGACGACTGACATTCTAAATTTTGGTTACAATATGAAAAAAACTGCTTTGATTCTTAATTTCAGATCTCAGATCTTTGAATCAGATTCTCAGGTCTATCTGAAAACAAAAAAATATATATCAGGAGCAACGATTTTGTCATTTTTTGACATTCAACAATTTTGTTACAATTGTGAAAAATTCGCCCCAATTTCCAATTTCTAATCTCAGATCTTCGAATCAGATTCTCAGATTTATCTGAAAACTAAAAAAAGAAATCTGGAGTTACGAAAATAAAAAATGGGATCTGAAACAACAATTTTGTCTTTGTTTGACAACCGCAATTTATGAAATTTTGTTACAATAGCAAAAAAAATTGGTTTTTAACTTCTGCTTAATTTCAGATCTTTGAATCAGATGGCCAAATTCATCTGAAAAAAAATCTGATGCAATAATTGTGTCAGCTGCAATTTAGGAAATTTTGGTAGAACTAAAAAAACGGTTCAGATTATATTATTATTTTTTCTAATTCCAGATCTTATATCCATCTGACAATAAAAACAATTTTGTTTTTTTTGACAACTACCATTAAAAAAAATTGTCACAATTGCAAAAACAGTTTAGATTCTCAATTTTTACCTAATTTCAGAACTCAGATTTTCTGATGTAGATAAAAATAAAAAAGAACTATGGATCAACAATTTTGTTTTTTTTATAAACGACAATCAAAATTTTTGTTACAATTTCAATTACAAAAATCTACATGAAAACAAAAAGAAGATCTGGAGCAACGATTCTGTCTTTTTATAATTACAAATCAAAAATTTTCAAAAGTTTATATTCTAGAGCTCAGATCTTCGATTTAGATTCTCAGATCGATCTGAAAAAAAAAATTTGAAGCGACGGTTTTGTGTTTTTTTGACAACTGCCACTTATAATTCGAAAAAAAACGCTTCTGATTTGTAATTTTCTTTAAATTCTAAATCTTAAATCTTTGATTCTCATTCACAGATCTATTTGAAAACAAAAAATAGTAACTAAAGCAACAATTTTGTATTTTCATCACAATTGCAATTCAAAAATTTCAGATTCTTAGCTTTCTTTCAATTTTATTCTTTTTCCAGATCTATAAATAATAAAAAAAAAATATTAAAAATGTTCAGATTTTCAACTTTCTTTAAATTTCAGATCTAAGATTTTTTAATCAGATTCTCAGATCAATGTGAAAACAAGAAAGAATCTGGAGCAAATTTTCAGTTTTCGTCTAATTCCAGATTTTAGATGTTCGAATCAGATTCTTATATCGTCATATTCATAAATATGTAAACAAAAAATACATTTTTTTCTGAATTTATTGTTGGATTCTCAGACCCATCAATTAATTCCCAAAAAAACTGTGAAAACAGAGTGTAAAACGCGTGAATTTTTGCAGACTCCTGGCGCTGGTTTGTCACCCGAGAACAATCGTCATTTCCATTACATTCTTTAGCATAACACTTTCATAATACCACTGCAGGTACAAATTCGCTCCCATTTAATAACAATGGTACACCAGGTGGTATAATCAGCAAGGTGGGTGCAAACTCAAGATATATTAGAGAAAGTGAACCCAAGAATGCCCTCATCATATTTAATTACCTCCAACCATTTCAATAACGAAAAATTCCAACAGCTTCGTAGGCGTTACCTCAAAAAATCCGTTACCCCACTGCGCTGCGCTTTTGTTGCACCTTTTCAAAAATCCTAGCCTCACTTATTTATGATGTCCGAGCGTTTCATTATCATGTAAACTCAAGAGATAAATAACGAGGTTTTGCTGTACGACTACAATAATGGCGAACATTTAAAACAATGGATTTGGCTTTTTAATTGGGTATAGAGAGCAGAGACTGCTCGCTGCCCACATACACAGACGTTTTTCCGTTTTAATAGCGTCCCAAGTTTTTTCGTTGCGATTGTATCGGGAGCACATCCGAGGCAATTAAGGTTTAACAAGATAATGCTGTTTACACATGTGAGAAGACAATATCAGCTACACGATAAAAGGTGGAAAGCAAACACAAGAATCGAAAAAAGTCGCTGTTATGCACCTAGGGCTGCAAGTGCAACTTTCACGGCCGAGAATGCAGACTTAGATTACGTGGAGGCTGAAAAATACCCAAATAACAGGTTGCAATCTTTCGCGTGGCTTTTTTGGTGGCGAGGCGTGCCGAGCGTTTATCCTATAGACTTCTGAGGCAGCGAGGCGTGCCGATCTTTTAACCAGATTTTCAGATTTATCTTTAAACAGAATAGAGTCTGGAGCAACAATTTGTCTTTTTTTGACAACTGAAACTGTTACAATCGCAAAAAAACTGTTCAGATTCTCAACTTTCTTCAAATTTCAGATTTCAGATCTTTGAATCAGATTCTCAGATCCACCTGAAAACAAAAAAAAAGAACTTGGGGCAACGTTTTTTGTATTTTTTGTTACAAAAAACAATTTAGATTCTTATCTTCTTCTCAGTTTGAGATCTCAGATCACTGAAACAGATCCTCAAATCCATCTGAAAACAAAAATGAGGATCTATTGCAACGATTCTGTCTTTTAATGGCAATTGCAAATCAAAAATTAAAAAAAAGGTGTAGATTTTAGAGCTCAGATCTTTGATTCAGATTCTCAGATCGATCTGAAGCGACGGTTTTGTTTTTTTTAGCAACTGATATTTATAATTTTAAAAAAGCGCTTTTGATTTGTAATTTTCTTTAAATTATAAGTCTTAGATCTTTGATTCAGATTCTCAGATCAATTTGAAAACAAAAAAATGGTATCTGAAGCAACATTTTTGTGTTTTCATTACAATTGCAATTAAAAAATTTTACATTTTTAGTTTACTTTCAATTCCAGATCTTAAATCTATAAATAAGGATTCTGGAGCTTCGATTTTGTTTTTTTTGACAACTGACGGAACTGACATTTAAAGATTTTGTTACTATTGCAAAAAACGACTTGGATTAGGACTCCAAGTGCAATTTTCACGGCCGAAAATGCAGAGTTAGATTACGTGGAGGCTGAAAAATACCCAAATAACAGGTGGCAACCTTTCGCGAGGCTTGCAGATTTTTCAAACAGATTTCCAGATCTATCTTAAAACAAAATAGAATTTAGAGCAACAATTTTGTCTTTTTGACAACTGAAATTTGAAAAAAATTGTTACAATTGCAAAAAACTGTTCAGATTCTCAATTTTTTTCAAATTTCAGGTTTCAGATCTTCGAATTAGATTCTCAGATTTACCTGAAAACATAAAAAAAAAGAACTTGAGGCAACGTTTTTGTATTTTTTGTTACAAAAAACGATTTAAATTCTTATCTTCTTCCCAGTTGCAGATCTCAGATCACTGAAACAGATTCTTAAATCTATCTAAAAACAAAAACGAGGATCTGTAGCAACGTTTTGGTCTTATTATGACAATTGCAAATTAAAAAAATTTCAAAAAAGGTTTAGATTTCAGAGCTCAGATCTTCGATTCAAATTTTCAGATCGATTTGAAAACAAAAAAATCTGAAGCGACGGTTTTGTATTTTTTTAACAACTGCTATTTATGTATAATTTTAAAAAAGTGCTTCTGATTTGTAATTTTCTTTAAATTATAAGTCTTAGATCTTTGATTCAGATTTTCAGATGAATTTGAATACAAAAAATGGTATCTGAAGCAACATGTTTGTATTTTCATGACAATTCAAAAATTTTAGCTTTTTAGCGTCCTTTTAATTTCAGATCTTGGATCCATAAATAAAGATTCTGGAGCATCGATTTTGTTGTTTTTGACAACTGACATTTAAAGATTTGGTACTATTGCAAAAAACGACTTGGATTAGGGCTGCAAGTGCAACTTTTACGGCCGAAAATGCAGACTTAGATTACCTGGAGGCGAAAAATTCGCGTGTCTGTTTTGGCAGCGAGCGTTTATCCTATAGACTTCCGAGGCAACGAGGCGTGCCGAGCTTTGGTCGCGTATTACTAGAACATAAAAATAAATAAAAAGCGGTTTGAATGTGGTCATGTCAGGTGGTGAATTTTTGCGTTTTTTGAGAAACCCAGTATCAGATGGCACGTCACGTTTTATCTTGGTGATCAGTAGACCATGTCGCCATCACGTGCCCCATCGCAGCATTTCGGTCTCCACATCAAATTAATTAAGCAACATCTCCACAGCAACTTTCTTCCATCCATCTTCTTCTGGTCGAAGTGAAAGAAACAAAAGGAATGACATAATCTTTAATCACCTCATCAATTATTAATCTCTCTGTTTTAAATATGTAAATATCGCTACCGTGTTAGTTCATTTATTAAACGTTCTTTGTCCGTACGTGACCGCACTCCTTGCTCTTTGTGGCCGACTATTTATGGTAATGATCTATAAGTACGAATGTTCGCGTTATCACCAAATGCAAAATTACTAAGAACTTATAACGTATTGAATTGCTAATATTAATACTATGCGGCTCGAAAGTGCGAAGATCACGACTTGATTTTATCGCTTCTTGCTCGCATGCATTTAAATGTTAAACTTTGTCATTCGACACTCTAATCTCTATTCCTTGGTATTATTTACTGAAGACTACTTTACATACTTCCCCTAAACAACCAAGGTCCCGTGTACCAGACATAAAAATTCAAGAAGCGCCGTGATTCATTTTAGGAGAAGCAGCAGATACCGAGATGTTCAAGTTTACTTATAAGTCGCTGCGGCAAGAGTTGAGTGAAGGCTTTCGAAATATGCGACAAGCGCAGGATTGTTGTTGACTCGGAGATGAGTTTGCGGACTTTTTCTGGAGACGAAAATGGAGGCGAGACGATTTTTCAGGAATTTCAGATATTCGGTGTTAATACAGGTGGGGAAGACGGGGGGAGGAAGAGAAGTGAAAGTTTTGCTTTTTTATGGTTTTTAAAGCGACAGTTTCAAACAGAGGTTGCTTTTGTGCGGCAGCATTGAAATTACCAAAATTACGAGTTTTGGTGAAGGATCTTCTCGGAAAGTTTTCATTGAAATTTCTAAGATTTGTGTTTTTTATTCTACAATTTTGAAATTTGGTTGAGCTAATACACGATTCTTAAATAGCAATTTCTCAAAATTTTATTACTGTAGCATCAAATTTACCCAAATTTCAAATTTTAGTGTGTGACCTCGGCAATTTTTGCATGGTCTAAAAATGAAAATTTCTAAAATTGATGTTTTTTGCTCTACAATTTTTCAATTTGGTGGAGTTAATACACGACTCAAAAGTAGTAACTTCCTTAAGCACTAAAATAACCAAAATTATGAATTTTAGTGAAGGATCTCGACTATTTTCGCTTCATTTTAAAAGTAATTTTTTTTTAAATTTGTGCCCTTTGCTCTATTTGAAATGAAATTTGGTGGAGTCAATACATGACTCATAAGTAGTAACTTCCTCAAATTTTATTACTGTAGCACCGAAATTACCAAAATTATAAATTTTATTCAAAAATGTTGGAAATTTTTGCTGTCTTAAAAATAAAAAAAAATAAAATTTGTATTTTTTGCTCTACAATTTTGAATTTTGGTAGAGTCAATACATGACTCATAAGTAGTAACTTTCCCAAGTTTTATTTTTGTAACACCAAAATACGTAACTAAAATGACGAATTTTGTTGAAGGATCTTGCCAATTTTTGCTTCTTCTTAAAAATGAAAATTTCTAAATCTGGTGTTTTTTGCTCTACAATTTTTCAATTTAATGGAGTTAATACACGACTCAAAAGTAGTAACTTCCCTAAATTTCATTACTGTAGCACCAAAATAACTAAAATTATGAATTTTAGTGAAGGATCTCGACTATTTTTGCTTCATTTTAAAAGTAAAAATTTTTAAAATTGGTGTCCTTTGCTCCATAATTTTGAATTTTGGTGGAGTCAATACATGACTCATAAGTGGTAACTTCCGCCAATTTTATTACTTTGCACCGAAATTACCAAAATTATAAATTTTATTCAAAAATGTTGGAAATCTTTGCTTTGTCTTAAAAATAAAAAAAAAATAAAATTTGTATTTTTTGCTCTACAATTTTGAATTTTGGTAGAGTCAATACATGACTCATAAGTAGTAACTTTCCCAAGTTTTATTTTTGTAGCACCAAAATAACTAAAATGACGAATTTTGGTGAAGGATCTCGGCAATTTTTGCTTCATCTTAAAAATAAAAATTTCTAAAATTGGTGTCTTTTGCTCTACAATTTTTCAATTTGGTGGAGTTAATACACGACTTAAAAGTAATAACTTCCTTAAATTTTATTACTGTAGCACCAAAATAACCAAAATTATGAATTGTAGTGAAGGATCTCGACTATTTTTGCTTCATTTTAAAAGTAAAATTTTTTAAAATTGGTGTCCTTTGCTCCATAATTTTGAATTTTGGTGGAGTCAATACATGACTCATAAATAGTAACTTCCGCCAATTTTATTACTGTAGCACCGAAATTACCAAAATTATAAATTTTATTAAAAAATGTTGGAAATTTTTGCTTTGTCTTAAAAATAAAAAAAAATAAAATTTGTATTTTTTGCTCTGCAATTTTGAATTTTGGTAGAGTCAATACATGACTCATAAGTAGTAACTTTCCCAAGTTTTATTTTTGTAGCACCAAAATAACTAAAATGACGAATTTTGGTGAAGGATCTTGGCAATTTTTGCTTCATCTTAAAAATAAAAATTTCTAAAATTGGTGTCTTTTGCTCTACAATTTTTCAATTTGGTGGAGTTAATACACGACTCAAAAGTAATAACTTCCTTAAATTTTATTACTGTAGCACCAAAATAACCAAAATTATGAATTTTAGTGAAGGATCTCGACTATTTTTGCTTCATTTTAAAAGTAAAAATCTTTAAAATTGGTGTCTTTTGCTCCATAATTTTGAATTTTGGTGAAGTCAATACATGACTCATAAATAGTAACTTTCTCAAATTTTATTACTGTAGCACTAAAATTACCAAACTTACGAATTTTTAGTGAAGGATTTCGGCAATATTTGCTTCGTCCTAAAAATAAAAATTTGTAACTTTGGTGTTTTTTGCTCTACAATTTTGTAATGTGGTGGAGTTACTACACGACTCAACAGTAGTAATTTCCCTAAATGTCATTACTGTGGCATCAAAGTTACTAAAATTATGGATTTTAGCGAAGGATTTTGTCAATTTTTGATCGTTTTAAAAATAAAAAATTTCTAAAATTGGTGTCTTTTGCTCTAAAATTTCTAATGAAAAAAGCAAATTTTATTCAAAACAGTCTCCGAAAAAAATCAGTGGCTTCAATGTGATCACTAAAAAAAACATTTCCTTTTTTGAATAACCGTCTTAATTAAACCATTTCAGTCGTTTTGATTGATTTGTATCAAATTCTGCGGTTGATAAATTGACACTAATTGTTAGAAAAACACCTTTTTATCTCTTGATTGAAAGAGAAAGTTGCGACCGTTTCCGACTTCTTCACTTCTTCCTCGTTACGTCACTTTTTTTTCGCCCAAAAAAAAACGCCCATCATTCCTGCCAATTCAATAAAAATAAATTACTATGCACTATGCATCATTAGCTTGAAAACCCGGACTTGCATCCAACCATTACGTTAATCTTAATATAAAATAAGTTGATTTGGTCATTTGCTAAGTATACTTAATTAAATTATTTATAATGGACTAATTGCGAGCGGCTATGTCATTTCTCGGTCCATTAGGACTTAATAAACGGGACTCTTGATCATTGTCATTTCTTAATGTACGTGTCCGCCCCTAGTTTATCAAAAGAGGCAAAGAAAGCGGACAATGCATGTGGTAGAGTAATTGCTGGTCATTAGTGGATGTTCCTTGGATGTAAAAATCGTTGTTTTTTTTTGGTGATATTGGCTAAGAAAAGGGTGCTTGAGTAAGCCTCGTTCATTTGAATACTCGCATTATTATAACTTTCTCCTTATCTCTTTGTATTTTATTTAAGTTGATTGGATAAACAATGGATTCCATTACTCAAACGGCGCAATCACTGCACACCACTCAATCATCCATTATAAAGGATTACAGATGATATTTATTTGAATAAGAAGCAATCGCCTGTACCAACAACATCCGCGAAAAATCCCCACTTCTTTGTCTCAAAAAGATTCCACCGTTGCGTTGTAATTAACGTCACTTGAAAATTTTTATGTAATTACTCCCGTAATCCCAACTAATTGCTTTTGCTTTTATGTAGGTTAAATATCTACCGCGTGTGTTAACAGCTTGACTTGAAGACATTTATTTCTAAGCAACTTAGAGGTAATTTCAATTTGAATCTATCAATGTTCGCTACCCCAAGGGGGGTCTTTGCTTGAAAGAACTGCGTTTATTGTACAGTGATAGCTGCGTTGCGTAAGGTATTGTCTGTGTATGGAAATATGACCATAAATCACGCATCGTTGCATTTTCCGGATGGTAATTTCGAAAACTGAAGGAGTTTTATCGGAGTGACGGGAAAAATGCGCGACTAACGGCAACAGGTACATCAATCAAGGTTTGAAGAAACGCGGGAGGCTGGGAAAGTCGTTACGCTAGTGTAAAAACTACTAAAGTTACAGCTCCAAATTGAAAATATTGAAATTTTTGGCTCGCCTTAAAAAAGAAAATTTCTAAAATCCGTCCGTTGTTCAAAAAATTTGAGATTTTGGGCAGACAGTCAACAAGTCAGAAATAGTAACTTATCCAAATTTTATTGCCCTAGTATAAAAACCACTAATGTTACAGGTCCAAATTGAAAATATTGGAAATTTTTGGTTCGTCTTTAAAACGAAAATTTCTAAAATCCGTCCCTGTTGTTGAAAAAATTTGAAATTTGGGCCAGGCAGTCAACATGCCAGAAGTAGTAACTTCTCTAAATTTAATTGCGCTAGTATGAGAACTACTAAAGTTACAGGTCCAAATTGAAAATATTTGAAATTTTTGGCTCGTCTTAAAAAAGAAAATTTCTAAGATTTGTCCCTGTTTTTCAAAAAATTTGAGATTTGGGGCAGACAGTCAACAAGTTAGAAATAGTAACTTCTCCAAATTTTATTGCCCTAGTGTAAAAACGACTAAAGTTACAGGTCCAAATTGAAAATATTGGAAATTTTTGGCTCGTTTTGAAAACGAAAATTTCTAAAATCCGTTCCTGTTGTTGGAAAAATTTGAACTTTGGGCCTGGCAGTCAACATGTCAGAAGTAGTAACTTCTCCAAATTTTATTGCCCTATTGTAAAAACGACTAAAGTTACAGGTCCAAATTGAAAATATTGGAAATTTTTGGCTCGTCTTACAAAAGAAAATTTCTAAAATCCGTCCCTGTTATTAAAAAAAAAATGAGATTTGGGGCACACAGTCAACAGGTCAGAAATAGTAACTTCTTTAAATTTTATTGCCCTAGTGTAAAAACGAGTAAAGTTACAGGTCTAAATTGAAAATATTGGAAATTTTTGGCTCGTCTCACAAAAGAAAATTTCTAAAATTTTGTCCCTGTTGGTCAAAAAATTTGAGATTTGGGGCAGACAGTCAACAACTCCGAAATAGTAACTTCTCCAAATTTTATTGCCCTAGTATAAAAACTACTAAAGTTACAGGTCCAAATTGAAAACATTGGAAATTTTTGGTTCGTCTTGAAAACGAAAATTTCTAAAATCCGTCCCTGTTGTTGAAAAAATTTGAAAATTGGGCCAGGCAGTCAACATGCCAGAAGTAGTAACTTCTCTAAATTTAATTGCGCTAGTATGAGAACTACTAAAGTTACAGGTCCAAATTGAAAATACATATTTGAAATTTTTGGCTCGTCTTAAAAAAGAAAATTTCTAAGATTTGTCCCTGTTTTTCAAAAAATTTGAGATTTGGGGCAGACAGTCAACAAGTTAGAAATAGTAACTTCTCCAAATTTTATTGCCCTAGTGTAAAAACGACTAAAGTTACAGGTCCAAATTGAAAATATTGGAAATTTTTGGCTCGTCTTGAAAACGCAAACTTCTAAAATCCGTCCCTGTTGTTGTAAAAAAATGAAATTTGGGCCAGGCAGTCAACATGTCAGAAGTAGTAACCTCTCCAATTTTAATTGCGCTAGTATAAAAACTGCTAAATTTACAGGTCTAAATTGAAAATATTTGAAATTTTTGGCATGTCTTACAAAAGAAAATTTCTAAAATCCGTCCCTGTTGTTCAAAAAATCTGAGATTTGGGGCAGACAGCCAACAAGTCCGAAATAGTAACTTCTCCAAATTTTATTGCCTTAGTGTAAAGACGACTAAAGTTACAGGTCCAAATTGAAAATATTGGAAATTTTTAGCTCGTCTTAAAAAACAAAATTTCTAAAATCCGTCCCTGTTGTTCAAAAAATTTGAGATTTGGGGCAGACAGTCAACAAGTCAGAAATAGTAACTTCTTCAAATTTTATTGCCCTAGTGTAAAAACGACTAAAGTTACAGGTCCAAATTGAAAATATTGGAAATTTTTGGTGCGTCTTAAAAACGCAAATTTCTAAAATCCGTCCCTGTTGTTGGAAAATTTTTAAATTTGGGCCAGACAGTCAACAAGTCAATAATAGTAATCTCACCAAATTGTATTGCGCTAGTGTACAAACTACTAAAGTTACAGGTCTAAATTTAAAATATTGGAAATATTTGGTTTGTCTTGGAATGAAAAATTGTTAAGATCCGTCCCTGTTCAAAAAATTTGATATTTGGGTCAGACAGTCAACAACTCAAAACTAGTAGAAGCTGCGTTTTTAAACCAACTTTGAATTTTTGTTTTTTGGTGACTTTTGTCACTAAAAATTGTTTAGGACTGGCTCATTTCACCACGATTTTTGGTGTCAGAATAAAAAGTCACTAATAATTTTAGTACTTTTAGAACTACAGCTATGAAATTTAGGGAAGTTAGTATTTTTGCACCGTGTATTAACTCTACCAAATTTATACTATTGCAGTACAAAAAGCACAAATTTCAGAAATTTTATTAATTTTAAAACGACGCAAAAATTTCCTACATTTTTGTCTAAAATTCGTAATTTTGGTGCTACAAAATTTGTAATTTTGAGTCGTGTATTAACTCCACTAAATTGCAAAATTTTAGAGCAAAAAACACCAATTTTAGAAATTTTAATTTTTAAGACGAAGCTAAAACCGCCGAAATGCTTCAACAAAATTCGTAATTTTCGTAATTTTGGTGCTACAGGAATGCAATTTAAGGAAATTACTATTTTTGAGTCGTTTATTAACTTTACCAAATTTCAAAATTGTAAGGCAAAAATCGCCAATTTTGGAAATTTTTATTTTTGGGACGAAGCAAAAATTGGCGAAATCCATGACGAAAATTCGTAGTTTTTGTAATTTTGGTGCTACAGTAATGAAATTTTTGAACGAACTAAAAACTTCGAATATGTTTTTATTAAATTTTGTATTTTTCTTAATTTTAGATATACGAGAATGAACTTTGGAGGCTACACTACTTTTGACTTGCTTGTTAACTATGCCAAATTTTCAAATTTTAGAACAAGGATCAAATTTTGTAGAATTAGTTTTTTCAAACGAACTAAAACTTTCCAATGGGAAGATATTGACAATCTGCCAAACAAAACAAAATTACAGAAGGTTAGAAATGCAAATGAAGCTAAATTGAACATTTATTGGAAACCTCAGCTAGTGGCAAGAAGTCTAATCTATGAATAGGAAACACAAAGACAAAATAAAACGTCGTCGTCGTCAGTGTTGCCGTCCCATTCCCGTCACTCTCAAAGGGCTGTAAATATCAAAGCGATGACTTCACTAACACGTTCCGTGCCATTATACTGATTGAAATTGCATATAATATTTCAAACGGCAAAAGCACATTGTTGAGTCAATTTACCACGGTCATATTACAATCAAAGAGGAATCTTAGAACCGTCACTATAACTTACTACATGGCATATCATAATTCCTCGAATAACACGGATCTTTTAATTGTTACAGCAGCTCTCTTGCATTTCGGCCGAAGCGATTTCTTCGGAAGATAAAACAAGCAATTAGAACATCCTCCGCTGATCTTCGATTTTTATATTTGCACAAATTATTAATTGCGAGACCTCCGTGCGTTCCTATTACCTTATTCGCAGTGCACGCGATGTCAAATGCTATATAAAATGCGCATTTCCAACTAGCAATTAGCTAATTGAGGTTCATATGCCGGCTCGTACCTCCCAAGAAATATTAATTTTCAATAATACGTGTGCACTTTGAAGAGGAAGCGTTTTTCTCTTATAATTACTCAACGGGGCAAATAATATAGAAATAGAAGAGGTCCGAGAGTGGAACCTTGCGATACACCGCAGGGAGACTCTTCCAAGGCTCCCGGTCCAATTATGTAGATGACAAATGTTCTAGTCGGAGTTTTACGCCCGTAATTAAGACTAGGTTATGTTCTCGTCTAATAAAAGAAATTTTTCGATCAAATATATAGATCGGGTGAAACCTGTCAAGATCATTGCACCTATAACCAGCAGGATTACCCGTAGCAATTATTTATTAACGAACGAAAATATTCCTCTGCCGTAAAAATCTCTCCCTGGAGTTTTACAGCTGCGCGATGATGTTTGATTGATGTTTATAACTCGCGTAAAAATGACGATAAATAAAAAATTCCGTCAATTTCGTGGCGAATAGAAAAAACTTAATCGATGTTGACACGAGGTCGCGCAGCGCTCGTGTATTTATCGTTGTTTTATTAATCGTCCCGATTTCTTAAACAGTTAACCTTCTTCAAATAGTAAACGAAGATTTGTTTGGATTAGAGTTCAAGATCATTGAACAATAAATGATTTTTGATTGGTGCCGCGGGCTGGCGCGAACAGAAAAAGCATTCATCATTCTGAGTTCAATCGATTCGCAGATTGTTGATATAACTACACCTAAAGGAACAGTTAGGAAATGATAAATTTCATTTGGATTGTTGACGGAAGTTGCAACAATATTTACCTGGACGAATGCCCATAGCTATAGCGGAAAAAAAATTCTATTTTTTTTGCTCAGTTGCTTCGCAGTTTGAGAAGCAAAGAAGAAATTGTAAACTTTTTGTTTAATTAATAATGTATTTACTTTTGCAATTAGAGTTCTCTAAAGAGTTTTCAACGAACGAAGCGAGATAAACTGAGTTATGAAGAAATTTCGAGCCTTCTAGAGTTCTTTAAAAAGGCTTTAGCGAGCGAAGTGAGTTAAACCGTTTTAAGAACAGATTTCGAGCCTTGAAGAGATTTGTAAAGAGTCTTGAGTGCACAAAGCGAGCTATATTCTAAAGAAATTTTGAGTCATCAAGAGTCCTCTAAAGAGTCTTGAGCTAGTGAAGTGAGCTATATTTTCTTAAAAAGTGAATTTTCAAAAGCATACTTTGAAAATAAAGAAACTTCGAGTCTTCAACAGTTACCTAAAAATCTTCAGCGAGCGAAGCGAGCTAGATTTTATTTACAAGTGCTGAACTCTCAAAATGTTCTTTGAAGGTCTTTGCGAGCGAAGCGAGCTAGACCGCTTTATGAAGAAATTTCGAGCCATTAAGAGTTCCCTGAAGAATTTTGAGTGAGCGTGGTGAGCTATATTTTCCCAAAAAGTGAGTAATCAAAAGCATAAATGAAATTGCATAAAATCAAAAATCTAGAAGTTTGAGATGCAATTTAATTGTAACTGTACGAAATTAGATAAACCTAGAAAGCCTAATGTAAAAAGCAATCAATCTGCATTACTATGATGAGAACCTAAAAAAACTGGAAGATATTGACAAGTAATTGCTAAGCCTAATGTAAACGTGATCTTTCTTTTGTGATTCAGTAAGTTCGTCAACACGTAAATCCCAAAATCTACAAGTTTGAGGTACAATTTAATTATAACTGTATGGAATTAAACAAACCTAGAAAGCCTAATGTAAAAAATTATTAAGTATGTATTACTATGGTAAAAATCTAACAGAAACTGGAAGAAATTGATCAATAACTGCCAAACCTAATGTAAACCTGGGAAGTGCGATGGAAATCATGAATCATTTATTAATTCGGAATTCAAAAATGCAAGTTACTAAGTAACAGTGTTGCCAAATTAGCTCAGTAATACTACTCAATATCTCAAGAAATATGCTATTTCAAAAATAAATTTTTCAACAATACTTTATATTTAACTTTCCAAACATGGTGGTGGAGAGTTTATCCGCGACTTACGACACACCCTGTATATGAAATCAAACAAACCTAGAAATCCTAATGTAAAGAGTCTAAGAATCTGTATTAATATGGTAAAAATCTGCCAAAAACTAGGAGAAACTGAGGTATCTGCGAAACCTAATGTCAATTTGACATACTATTTATGACTGAAAATAAACAAACCTAGAAAGCCTATGTATAAAAGCAATAAATATGTGTTACTATGGTAAAAACCTGTCAGAAACTAGAAGAATTTGACAAGTAACTGCGAAACCTAATGTAAACCAAACATTTCTTTTAAGATTTTGTAAATATGACTTTGCGTGAAACCAAAAATCTGGAAGTTTGAGGTACAATTTGATTATAATGGTATGAAATTAGAAAAACCTAGAAAACCTAATATGAAAAGTCAATAAATCTGCATCACTATGATGAAAACCTAACAGAAACTGGAAGATATTGACAAGTACCTGCCAAACCTAATGTAAACCAAACATTTCTTTTGAAATTCTGTAAATCTGTCATCGCCTAAAACCCAAAATCTACAAGTTTGAGGTAAAATTTGATTATAACTGTATGAAATTGTTAAATTTCATTCGCTTTATGAAGAAATTTTGAGCGATTAAGAATCCTCTAAAGAATTATGAGCGAGCGAAGCGCGCTATTTTTTCTCAAAAAGTGAGTTTTCAAAAGCTTTACAAAGAAGCTTTGAGCCTTTAAGAGTTACCCAATAAATCTTCACCGAGCGAAGCGAGCTATATTTTTTTAACAAGTGCTGAATTCTCAAAAGTGTCTTCATGAAGATATTTTGAGCCAATAAGAGTTTCCTAGAGAATTTTAAGCGAGCAAAGCGAGCTATATTTTCTTAACAAGTGAGTTCTCGAAAGCATTTTCGAACAAATAAACAAACTTTGAGGTTTTACGAGTTACCCGAGTTGTCAAGAGCTATAAGTCTATAAAAATTAACTAAAAGAGGTTCCTTGAAAATCTGAGGTTCTAGAAGCCAATTTCAAGTATATTCTGTGGAATGGAAAAGATGAAATCTACCTCAATATAATAACCATAACACATTATCCACCAAGGTAGAAAAGAGTATGATTATAACCCGAGCGTCAAGGTTATAAAATACGACACGAGAAAAGCTGAACTAATCATAAGTGGAGTACACAAATCCATAATTACTGTTTGTCCACGTTTCTTCTTTAATAACACTCTTATTACTTTCTCCCCAAATTTTATGGTCGCAATAATGTGAAAATTACAGCCTGCGAATGTTACGCACTTTTTTTCTAACGCGAGAAACTCGATCAGCCGATGGTACCAAACTCGTTTTTTTATAAAGACAAACAAGAAGGTTATTATTAGGGAAGTAGGTGACATACGAAACTGAAAATGTGAAGACAAAACGAAAAGAAGTGAAAACGGCTTTTCGCGGATCATGTGTTAATTAGAAGAGGTCAGTCTGAAAAAACGGCCGTGATCGTAAAACTAGTATTTTTAGCGTGACAGCTAATTAGGGTAATTTCTACCTAATCTGAAAACGGGCTCGAGACGTGATTTCGCATTATTTCCACTTAGGAGAGATTTGTGAATGTGTTCAATTATGATTATTATTGTAAAAGTATCCTGAAGCTTAATTGTAGGTACTATTTGAAAATTGAACGTTTGAAGATCGGATTCTCTCCGCTGTAGGTGAATGAAATATTTCACAGCCTAGAGGGTGAACCGACTAAAATAAACCTCCGGTATAATTTAAAAACAATCGGAATAAATTAGTTCGGGAGTTATTTATACAGATCCGGCGATGCATATCTAACTTTTATTAGTGGAATGATTTATTGAATAAAAATAGATGATTATAACAAGATAGGAGACTGTATCAACTTCACTCCACAAAAGGTATTCTTGTAAATAATAAACAAGCACCGACAGCACATTCATTATCAATTACTATATCAGTCTTATCGGGATTTTACTTTTCAATCGGTTTGACTTTCCGTTAGGTGTAAACACAAGTTAAAAATCTAGTTTCTACAATTCGTCGTGACACGAGTCAGATTTTAAATGGTGTAATTATGTTGGGGCATGACGAAATAATTTCGCTTTTATCGTAAATGCAAGACAATTTATTGATAGCTTTACGAAATTGTTGGAAGCGTTTAAAGATGTGTGGGGAAATTTGCTGCTCGTTATAACAATGCAAAGGTCAAATGCTTGCACAATGCTGGCACTAGAAGCCTAAATAATTAATATTACAATCGGAAAGATGGAAGAATTTTATATTTCTGGGTGATTGTCCATGTTTCGTAATAGTTATGTAGTTTCAGATTGTTGGTTATACTTTTGTAAATGGATTCTAGGCTTCTAGGTTTGTTTATTTTCCGACATAAATAGTATGTCAAATTTACATCAGGTTTCGCAAATGCTTTCATTTCTTCCAGTTTTTGATAGATTTCACCATATTAATACAGATTCTTAGACTTTTTACATTAGGATTTCTAGGTTTGTTTGATTTCATATACCTAGTTATAATCAAATTTTACCTCAAACTTGTAGATTTTTTGTTTTACGCGATGTCACATTTACGAAATGTCAGTTTACATTAGGTTTGGCAGTTATTTGTCAATTTCTTCCAGTTTCTATTAGGTTTTTACAATAGTAAATAATACATATTTACTCATTTTGATTTGTTTTTATTTTTTTTAATTAGATTTTCTAAGTTTGTTTAATTTCATATAGTTATAATCAAATTTTACGTGAAACTTCTAGATTTTTGGTTTTAGGCGATGTCAGATTTACGAAATGTCAAAAGAAATGTCAGGTTTACATTAGGTTTTGCAGTTATTTGTCAATTGGTAATACATATTTATTGATTTTTTACATTAGGTTTTCTAGGTTTGTTTAGGTTCATTAAGTTATAATCATTTTTTTAGATTTTGGGTTTTGCGCAATGTCAGATTTACAAAATCTCAAAAAAATATGAGGTTTACATTAGGTTTCGCAGTTACTTGACAATTTCTTCTATTTCCTGTTAGGTTTTCACCAGAGTAATAATAATACCTATTCATTGATTTTTTACATTAGGCTGCCTACGTTTAATTTCAAACAGTTATAATTAAATTGCACTTTAAACTTGTTGATTTTTTGGTTTTACGCCATGTCATAATTACGAAATCTTAAAGAAATGTCAGGTTTACATTAGGTTTTGCTGTTAGTCGTCAATTTCTTTGAGTTTGCTTTAGGTTTTCTTCAAATTAATTAATAGTTGTTGTTTTTTTACACTAGGTTTGTTTAATTTTTTTCATTTTTATTAATTTTTATTAATTCTAGATTTTCACATGTCAAATACGTGTTTTTTTAAGGTCTATTTAGGTTAGGAAATTACTAGGTTACTACATTAGGTTTTCAGATTCATTAAGTTATAATCATTTTTTTTAGATTTTGGTTTTTGCGCAATATCAGATTTACAAAATCTTCAAAAAAAATGAGGTTTAGGTACATTAGGTTTCGCAGTTACTTGACAATTTCTTCGAGTTTCTATTAGGTTTTCACCAGAGTAATAATAATACATATTTATTGATTTTTTACATTAGGCTGCCCAGGTTTAATTTCAAACAGTTATAATCAAATTGCACTTTAAACTTGTAGATTTTTTGGTTTTACGCGATGTCATAACTACGAAATCTTAAAGAACTGTCAAGTTTACATTAGGTTTTGCTGTTAGTCGTCAATTTCTTTGAGTTTGCTTTAGGTTTTCTTCGAATTAATTAATAGTTGTTTTTTTACACTAGGTTTGTCTAATTTTTTCATTTTTATTAAAATGGTACGCCAAAATTCGAGATTTTTACATGTCAAATACGTGTTTTTTTAAGGTTTATTTAGGTTAGGAAACGTGGAAAAATACAGTAAGATTTCTTACTCTGACATTAAAGACGCCTGAATTAAGCATACTTACTTCTCCTAATGTAAATTTTCGAATTTTTTGGTTTTGATGTCAGAAGAACCCTAATGCAAAACCTAACGATATATTTTTAGCAATTATGGAAGCCTAGTGCAAAAGACCTGAATTTGAGAGCTAGAAATTCCCAAAGACCTTTGACCCGAAAGTGTAATAGAATCTGGAAACGTCAAAAATAAAGAAGCATCTTTTTACCGCCTAAACAATAATCTTTTCCCATTTAATTCCCGTCCGTCAAAACCCCCCATAAACCTTTGATTTATTGCCGCTCTGGCACACTTCACGCCGGCTTTGTCCTGAACAAACCATATAATAACCTCTTGGAGTGGGTTGTGCCCCCATTCAAAAATCAGCATCGGAAAACAGTCGAATTAAATGAAAGTCTATAAAACTTTTACTGGCGAAAACGGCGATAACCCGGGCGGGGTCAGATAACACCAATTAAATTTGTTAAACTCCAACCCACGCCGACCAAACCGGCTCAAGAATATATCCGAATCATCCTTCTCTTCCTTGTCTGGATGAAAGTTCCAAATACTCTTGTCACTTGTCATTGCCCGATGTAATTTATTATATGCAAGACGAAAGTGAATGCGTCGACTTGGAAATAAATGTCTTTTGTTTTTTTGTTGTTGCAGAAGAATGGCTGTTTGTATGAACACATTCGATGGGGTGAGGCGTTCGTTATAGTTTATTCGGTCAGCGACAGGCACAGTTTTCACGAAGCCGGAGAGATTCTAAGCCAGTTGGCTAAACTCAAGTTGCCCTCGTACTACACGAGTCTGCTTCTGGGGAACAAGAGGGATTTGGATCACTCAAGGTAAGTGGAAAGCGGAAAAATTAACATTCGAGCCTGGGAAAAATGGTCCATCGAGCCGGATCTTTCATCTACTTTTACTCTTACAAAATCCGGTGGAATTCCTGATTGGAAAAAATAGGTATTGTGGTTGACAACCGGAGTGAATGTGATACTACATTACAGCCTACGCAGATGTAATGAAGCCGTGGCAGTATTGGCAAAACATAATTCTTCAAAAACCAGTTGGGACTTTTCGTTTTTGTGGAGATGTGAAAGCTCAGCAGACAAAAAAAAGTTGGGACAAGTGGTCGTTTCCACATTCACGAGCTAGAATTATAGATATATAGGATCCGGCTCGAAGGACCAAAAAAACGACGGCTGAATATTAATTAAAAATCCTCTTGTAAGCTTTATCTATAGCCTCGCCTGTCCACGCTTTGTGTAATATTCCCTGTAGATCAGATAAATTGCTTAATTAAAGCCAATTAATTATCATTCTTCCATTCCCAAACGTTATCTGTAAACCTGCCATCGCATTTTTCGCTAATTATCTGTCTCAAAGTTTAAAATGTCATGATGTATCGACGGCTCGCCAGCAAAAATTCAAGAATTTCACTTTCCAATCTCGAAAACTGGATTCTTTGATTATTGCATGCCTAAACCGCGTTCGCGCTTCATTAAATAATTGCTTAGACCTTATTGGTTTCGTGATAGCGAAACGCGATCAAAAGCGAGCTATGGTTTGTTGAACGCCAAAGAATGCAATCATGGGATTTATTTCTTGCGTAAATTGATAACGATCGCTTTTTGGGGGGAGGAGATGAAAGAGATTTGGTTACGTTGGCAACAATGAGTCGTGGAAAAAAGAAGGAATTGGAGAATACAATAAGCATTGTCGGGGACTTCCTGGTCCGTTGCGGGGCGGGGTGGGCCAAACTTTGCGTTGGCGCTTTATTGAAAGGCGATTTTTGGGCCAAGTTGCCTGTTATTAGACTTAGATTTTGATTCGTTGGATTTTTGCGTACTTATAACTCCTTTAGACTCTTTTTGAGTTCTCCTTACACTCCCTCTAGCCTCTTTTGGGTTTTTTTTGGACGTGGAGTATTTTGGACTCTCTTTAGACTTGTTTCGACTTTCTTTGAACTCGTTTTATGCTTTCTTTAGATCTTTTTAATCCAAAGTTCTTGGAGTTATTTAGATTTTTCCAGGCTCTATAGACTTTTCCAACTGCTCTAACACTAAAAGTTCTTTTTTTTTCGGCTTTCTTTGGACTTTCGTTCGATTTTTTTTATACTTTCATTAAATCTCTTTTAATCTAAAGTTCTTAGACTTTTTTAGATTTTTTTAGTCTTTATAGACTTTGCCAACTTCCCTAGCACTTTTTGTTTTCTTTTTTTGCGATTTTTAGACTTTTTATTCTTTTTAGACTGATCGTTTTTTATTATGACTATTTAGACTTTCTATGTGCTCTCGTTAGATTTTTTTACACACTCTTTAGATCTCTTTTAATCTAAAGTTCATAGACTTTTTTTAGATCTCTCCAGGCTCGATTAATTTCTGCTCTCTAGACTTTTTTAACTCCCTTAAGTTCTGTTTTTATAAACTTTATAGACTTTGTTTATATTCTTTTGAAACTTCCTTATCCTTATCCTTATCCTTTTCCTTTTGTTCGATTATTTTTATACTTTCCTTAAACTCCATTTATTGTAAAGTTTTTAGGCTTCGGTAGAATTTTTCAGACTCGTTAATTTCAGCTCTTTATAGACTTTTTTTCTTTTATTTTGTAGAGTTTTAGATTCTTTTTATATTTTTTTCAGGCTTCTTATTTTTTTAAGATTTTGTTTAGGCTTTTTTACATTTTTTATACTCATTAAACTCTTTTTAGGCTTTCTTTAGACGCCTCTGAAGTCTTTTTTCATTTTCTCTAGGTTAAACTATTTTTAGACTTCGTTGACAGTTTTTTGGTCCGCTTTTTCGATTTTTTTAATGTTTTTTACAGCCTCTTTGATGTTTTCTAAATTATTTGGATTTATTGAACTTTCTGTCTTTTTTTCTTCTTTTTATACTTTCTATTTTCTTTCTTTACTCTTTCTTTTCTTATTTTAGATAATATTTAGATTAGACAAGTTTGATATTTATTTAAATTGTATCTTTATACTCTATTTAGACTTTTTAACCGTTTTTTAAACTCAGAGTATTTTTAGACTTCTTTGAAGCTTTTATAGGCTTTCTTTGGGCATTTTTTTAATGTTTTTAAAACCTCTTTGATCTCTTCAAAATTATTTAGATTTTTTTTTTATTCTTTCCGATTTCTTTCTTTGTTCTTTCACTTTTTTTAGACTTCGATCTTTTCTTTACACATTTTAGATAATCTTTAGGTTAGACTAATTTGATATTTTGTTAAATTGAAGCTTTATAGTTTATTTAGACTATTTTAGACTTCGTTGAATTTTTTTTTGGGTTTTTCTTGGGCACTTTTCGATTTTTTTTAATGTTTTTAAAGCATCTCTTGAAAATTATTTTGATTTTTTTGGAATCTTTCTTGTTTTTTTTTGTACTCTTTACTGGTTTTTTGTTTTTCAGACTTCAATTAGATTTTTTTAGACTTTTTCGATTATTTTTTACATTCGTAATTTTTTTTTGGGTTATTTTTGAGAACTTTTTGCACTTTCTTTCATAGCTAGAATTTTCTTTTGAATTTTCTTTAGATCTCATCGAATTTTGATTCAATTTGATCGCCGTTCTTGGAAACTTAACACCACAAAAATTCTCCAAAAATTCCAAGCAAGATCCTCATCAACCCGAACCCAGTAACCCACATCTCCCATAACCAGTGCTACCAACACAATAAATCATTTAAATGCAGCATTTACTGGTGAAAAACACGCGAACAATAATAATTATCGCGCTAAAACCGGAGACGTAACTGCAAATCATCGAATTTTCGGAATTCCTCCACTTCTTTTTTTAACTTTCTTCTTCTTTGTACAGTAGCGTGCCGTTAAACCCAATTTGGTGCGAAAATATTAACGAAGATTAAAACTTTTTATAGGCAAATATGCGTGGATGACGGCCAAGAACTCTCCCTCCAGTATGGGTGCCAGTTCTATGAAGTTAGCGCCGCTGAAAACTTCGCGGGAGTTTCTTTGGCCTTCCAGAGTCTTCTTCGGGAAGCTCGTTCAGTGCAACTCCTCAAAGCTTTACCAATTCGAAGGAAATTGGGCGTCAACAGCGTGTCTAAAGTCTTAGGGAACATATTCGGGAAGAATTCCAAAGGAGATCGCAAGAAGAGACCATCCCTTAGTATATGAAATTAGTAACATAAGAAAAATGCAAAGTTCCTTATTTATTATAGAAATCGCTTCAGTGGCCTTGTTCTAAAACGACAAAGACTGAAATTAGCAAGTTTCATATCAGATATGAAGTAAAATTAGAATACTCGGCTCGTGACCACGTATGTTAGAGAAAATTGATCTCAAGTAAGCTTTGGAAATGCTGTTGTGAATGTATATATTTATATTTTATATTTTTGTACTGGAAATGTAGATATTTACAGTTTGAATTTCCCGCCGTTGCGCGGGTTAACACGTAAAATAAATCGACTAACGATGAGCGCGCGTTTCATTGGTTGATCCTGCGCATGTCTTACTTAATTTGGGGTTTTTAATCCAGACGGCTGGCATAACTGCCTGTCAAACTCCTGTCACAACAAGTTTAAATTTTAGGTTACCGGCACGAAAATGTAAGAAATTGATAAGTGAGCCCCCACGACCTCTTTTTTTTGTAGGATGTCAGCCAGACTCCTCCCCCGCCTCCCCCAATGGAGGCACTTCTCCAGTATTGTTCGGGAAGAACTAACCGTGCAAACCTTCTGCGATATTAACGTCAAGGTCCCTTACAACGTGAAAATAAAGCCTCTGGACGTCCACAAGTACCACAACAGCGACTTGTTGAGGATAGAGCTGGATGGGGTTCCCGGGGGGCGCCAGACAGTGAAGCACATCCAGGACGGGAATAACATTCAAATTTTCGCCTGCATGGACAACTACGACCAAAACACGACCTGCTGCATCCACGCCCCCGTCAAAGCCAGTGAGATTATGTCCAAAAGTCAGCTTAAGACTGTCTTTTAGATTTAAGCGTGAAATCCCACGGGAACATCTCCACCGGGGTCTTCAGCGGGTCGAAATTGATACTAAAATCCACCCGCGGGAACATCTTCGTGAACAAGTTCCAAGGAGAGACGATCGATTTGAGTACAGAGAATGGAAATATCCTCATGAAGGGGGCTGTCGTGGCGTCGAACATCCACGTGGTGACCACCAGCGGCGTACGCCCTCAACCTGTCCTAACTGTCTCTAAAACTGGTTTCTAGTCCATCAAAGCGAAGCGACTGCAAGGCCTGACCGCAATACTAAAAACAATCGAAGGCGACATGACGATCGATGCCGCCTACTGCGACGACGGTACCTTTGAAACAAGCCGCGGCGACTTGATTTTGCAGAATATCCATAAAAACTCGAAGATTGTACAAAAAGGCGGCACGCTCAGTTTGAGTAAGTCACGTCTGCGGATTGGTCGTTTTATAAGTGGGCGTTTTCAGCGGGGTTCGACGGCCAATTGGAAGCCGATTTGGAAGATACTGAGGCGGATATTCAAATTTCGCGCGTTTCAGGGGATTCCCGTATCAGAGTCGGCGGTGATGGGGCTCTAATTTTGCGGTTGTCTGAAGAGTGTCAAGAGAATACGATGTTTGAAATTGACACACTGAAACACACTCTAGATCCTGATATTAAGTTGGTTCCTAGTAGAACGGACGGTATATTGCACCTCAAGCCCACGAGTGAGTATTGTAAGACCGTGAAGGTCGCGTGCGAGGGCGAAGTTCAGATTCAGAACGCCTCCTGGATCAATATGTTGAAATTAAAAAAAGACTGATTAGTTAATATATTTATTTGTTCCTCCTAGTTTTTTTTCCTTTCTTTTTCTGTTTATTCTTCTTCTTTTCAGCGAGTTTGCGGGCTTTCAAGATCTGGTCGGTAGTTTTCAGCTCGGATTTCCGCTGTTTTTGTTTAAGTTTCTGGTTGTGTCGGGCCCAGTGAGTTTTGGAGTCTGTTTGAAGCCGAGGGCCGTGATTGTCTTCTGTTTCGTCATCGCTGTTGTGGCGGATTTTCGATTTTTCTTTCCACTGTGCATAGCGGTTGCTCTTATAGGTTGCCGGAATCCACACTCCGGACTCTGTTCTTATTTTTCCGGCCCTTTGGTCCTAAAAATAAGATTATAGCACCGGAAATCTCTGTTTGTGGGAAAAAACATACAGCTACTGCGACCATTTTCTTCTTTTTCCGGTCCCACTTCTTCATCTGCGAGCTTCTGCGCATGGCTTCTTCAGAGTCCAAACCCAGATCTAACTGTACCTTACTGGCTTCATTCTGGAAGTTATTCACTGCGAGTCTGGGCAGAAAAAACGTTATTTTTGCCCTTGATCCATAAACACTCACCCTTCTTCTGTGTGTCTATCCGCCGGTAGGTACGGAATATAGTTGTCATCTCTCATCTTTAGCTTCTTGTTTTTCCGATACAGGTTCTCCAACTTCCGTTTTTTGGGAACGATGACTTCCCCGAACGCGCCATCAATGTCTTCGGCGCTGCTTTTGGGTAAAGAATCAACTTGGCTCGGTTTAACTTCAACTTTCTTGTCGGAGTTTTCCCGGAACGTGTTGATTTTGTCTTTGTGGATCGAGCGCTTTTGTTTCATTACTTGGTACTCTTGGGATTTGTTTTTACCACAGATCTCAAAGATGGTCTGTAATGAACGCCCTCTTTTGGTAACGCCTCGGACTACTCCAAGTACTCACCCCTTGGGGCCTATAACTCTTCATTTTGTCCAACAAGTCCTCTCTTTCCTCCTCCACGTCCTCCCCGCACGTCTTGAACAGAGGATGAACGCCGCACTTCCCGAACGCCATCTCTTTGACCCTTCTGTTACTATCAGAAGACGCCGCCGGTCTCGATCTCAGGTATTGTTTGTAAGCGTTCTCGGTGACGTTCCTCATGCTCACCAAGTCAACGTAGTTCTGGTGGAGCGTCAACAACGCTCCGTGCTGCTCCTCCAACAACCCCTGCGGGACTCGCCCGACAACCCCTTCAGGCTCGTCTTTGGTAACAATCGCCAGAGGGCGTCCCAAAAACAAATGCAAATCAAGCAAGTGAGCGTACTCATCGGGGGAAACAAGAGAGTAGGCTGTGCCCGAGCGACCAGCTCGCGCACATCGGCCTACTCGATGCACGAAGAGTTTAGATTTGGCGGGGAAATTAAAATTGATCACGTTGTCGAGTTGGGGGATGTCGATACCACGCGCCGCGACGTCGGTGACCACCAGGACTTTCACTTTACCAGTGGAGAACTTGGCGGCGTTGATTTTACGAGCTGAGGGGTCCAGGTTAGAGTAGATGTAGGTGTTGGTGATGGCCACGCGGTCCAGGATCTGCAATAAGATTTTTAGCTCCTGAATTCCGGCAAAATTAGGATCTCTAGGTGGAAGAAACGCACCATGTGCAAGTACTCCACGTGGTGCCTCGTCGCCGCGAAGATGATGGTCTGTTGGTGACTGTCGATGACCGTCTTGAGCAAGACGAGGAGCGCGGCGACTCGTTCTTCAGGGCGCACAGGGAGGTACCACAGTTGGAGCTCCTCGGGGATCTTCGACTCCACATCCAGTCGCAACAAGACGGGGTCGTTGAGCCCCACTTTCGCAAACTCCACCAAAACTTTTGGCAGAGTCGCGGAAAACAGCAGAGTCTGTCTTGAGTCGGGTAAACGGTTGACAATCTCCGTCAGTTGCTCCCCGAGCCCCATTTCAAACAGTCTGTCGGCTTCGTCAAAGACAATGTACTCTAAACTCGACAGTTTGAGCTCCATTTCGATGCAGACGTGGAGAAACCGACCGGGAGTCGCCACGATAATGTCGGGGTTCCCATGGATGGCTGAAAACTGTTCGTCCATGGAGTCCCCGCCGAGAATAACGGCGGATTTGAGCCCGACGAAGCGCCCCAGCTCCTTCGCAAACTTCAGGGTCTGGAATGACTTTGGTTAGTTAAACAACAGTGACAAGGGGGCTGTTTTAACCTGTAGCGCCAGTTCTCGCGTTGGGGATAGGATGAGAGCCCGCGCCCCCGCTTTGGCGGTCCGCATTTTAAGCCGCTCAAACATGGGGATGAGGAAACAGGCGGTCTTACCACTCCCAGTGCGCGCCATAGCTACCACGTCTCTCCCCTCAAGAACCAGAGGAATCGTCTTTCTTTGGATGGGGGTCGGCTGCTGGTAGCCCCGCTTCGTGATCCCTTTGAGGATGTTGAAGTTGAGCCCCATGGATTGGAAGCCGCCCCCTTTCTTCGACTTCTTTTTCGGTCTGTCATCTGTGGGGGAGTTGATTTCGACGGCTTCGTCGGGGTTCGCGAACCCAGGAACTGCCGACATCGTGACAACACTGAATTTTAGGTTATGTTGTTGACACGTGCGTTTGGGGGATTTTGGTGTGGGTTGGCAGAACTTTGACCACTAAATTTGGTTAATTTATGGAAGAAACAGGGAAATTGAGAGGAAAACGAAAGAAAATGAAACAAAACTAAGAGAGGAGTCTCAATTATACAGTAAATCAAGGTTTTGACACGAAAATTCCCTAAAGCGACAGCTGTCAAACTTTGAGGTTAGAATCGTGTTCTTCGCCATGGAGGAGCCCCCCGACGATGCAGTCACCCTCCAAATTCAAAACTCACCCCTTAAGTGCAGTCGTGCCACCCTCATGCAGCACAGCGACTATTTTCGCGCCATGTTCGATGGAAATTACGTGGAGAGCCACAAATCTGTGGTTACACTAAAGGTAAGACAGCCCCCACGTCTCCATTGTCTAAGACACTTTTCAGGATGTCGATCTTGACGCTGTGACCACAATCCTGAAGGTCCTGTGGGACCATGAATACGTAATTCCGGAAGACACGATCGTTTCAGTTTTGCAGGCTGCCACCATGTTACAGTTCTTATCAGTGAAGAAAATCTGTCTCGAGCGAATGGAGAGGATTTTGGGGCCCCATAACTGTCTCAAGTTTTGGGTGCACAGTGAGACTTTGGGGTTGAGAGAGTTTTATTGTAAGGCAAAGTTGGTGGCCTTGTTGGAGTTTAGGGAAGTTAAGAACACGCCATATTTTCTAGAGCTAACTTCAGACGAAGTTGTGAATTATTTGGGAAATGTAAACCTGCAGTGCCCCAACGAAGTGTTGGTTTTCGAGGCGGCTATGAAATGGTACTCAAAAGAGGAGAAGAATCAAGACACCTTACTAAAATTGTTAAAGTGTATCAACTTCACCGCAATGACCGTTGAAGAAGTTGATCAGTGTGAAGTTGGCGACATTGATATAATCAACTGTATCAAAGCGAAGAAAAAACCCGGCACTCTTGATCATTTCAGTGAGAAAACCCAAAGATACGTTGATTATCTCTTGAGTTGCAAAGAGCGCAATGTCAACGGCTTCCCATGTCTCTTGGTTGATACCGTTGATCAGAACGACGTTGATTCAACAGTACTATACTACGGTAAGTTGGTCATCCCCTGAAGTTGATCTCAACGTTGTTCTCTAGATAAGTTTAAACGGAAACGAAAGTACAACGTTTTGGATAGTGGCAACAACAATGTCGTTGTACTTTACGTCGGTAATGCAGATTTTTCCGCGCCATCTCGTGACTACTCCGCTAATTTCAGACGTGCATACTCGAGCCCTAAAGCGACTTTTCGATATCAGCGCCTTCAAGTGCGAACTCCTCTCAGGATTCAAAGTAACAGGCTACAAAAACTATGTGTATTTCTACGGCGGCGAGTATTTACTGGGAAAAGGAAACTGGAATACCAACATCCACGTGTATGACGTCATCAAAGAAGAGTGGAAGTCCCTGGAATTGAAGTTCACGCGCCGACATTTCGAATCGTGCGTTTGCGGGAAGTACCTGTTTATAGTTGGCGGTACTGGTTCATTCAGGGTGATCCAGGAAAACGTGTTTTGGTACGATCTTGAAGCCGGTAAGTTAGGGATCTGTACTCGCACGATTGTACTTTTGTTTCTAGAGGAGTGGAGTCCTGAGATCAAGTTGCCGTGTTCTGGGAGACAGATCAAGTGTTGTCGGTTTTCAAATCAACTCTTCGTGCTCGACCTCATTAATACGTGTGGTTATACTTTTAGTCCTTGCTCTGGAAATAACTGGAGGAGGTTGGAGATTTGTCAAGACGGGAAGGGATTGCCCGCATTTTCGAATACTTTACAAGTCTTTAGTTATAGGAACTGTTTGTATATTATCAGTATGTTTCTTGCAGAGTGGGGGCCGGTAATACAGAGCTCTGTTTTCAGGTAATAAACTGTACCAGTTGCGATTGGAGGGTGCAAAACTCATTGTAGTTAATGAATTTAGCTTACCTAGCTATTTTGATGAAAACACAACGTCGCATATTGAGTCTGTTTTTAGCAATGGAATTTTATACAGTTTATACAGGCAACCGAATGAAGATAGCAACATGATGAATGATACCACTGTGGTGGGGCTGCTCAATTTAGATACATTCGAAAATTCAGAGATCTGGCGGACTGAAAATGATACTCTGGAGCTTGATAAAGACACCTTTCGGTTTCAACCAACGCTGGTGATTTTCAACGTTTTTCACCCGAATTTGGTCGACAGAAATGACCTCATTTTGTGATACTTCGTTCCGTGTTGGAAAAAATGTTGTACTGAACGTTTGTACCTTACAATAAAACTATTAAAATTCGTCACCTTGCGTAGATTTTTCGGTAGTTGGCCTTAATACCCGCTTTAGATAACCTACTATACAGTAAATTTTTGGAAATGGATCTTCCATTCTAAAGTAACTAAATAGTTACTAGGCCATGAATACGTGAGGAGTTTAAGGTCACTAGATGAAACTCTTTTACAAAAAAAAATTCATCCAGTGACTTTGAAGAAACTTTTTTCGAACAAAGGAAAGAAATCCAAAGTGAACATGCTTGATATAAGATGAAGTGGGCGATGATGACAATAAGAATAGAAATCTTTACGTCATCACCATAACTTATGTTCAAAACAAAGATGTCGCCACCATCGGCCAATCCCAACACGCGCCGATAGTGTCCTCCTCCTTATAATATAGAATCACAATTTTAAGGGTGACAGAAAAACTTTTCCAGTGTTGTCAACCTTTTATTGATTCCACGTCTTTTATTTAATACAAAGAAATAAAAATCTAAGGCTCAGCCTGTCCTTCTTGGATCTTTGCAATGAAAGACTGTTTCTTCTGTTGGACGCGGTTCTTGCGCTCGGCCAAAGTAAGCTTCTTGCGGTTCCACCTCTTTTTGACAGTTGGAGTCTTCTCTGGTTTCTTTTCCGCGGTGGGATCAGAACGGATTTTATCATGCGCATTCTTGTAGATCCCCTCGATCTAAAACACCCAAAATTACCAACAATACTTTTTTCTCGATGACAATGTTCCAAGATTAAGTGGTGGTACCAACAGTGGTACCACCGTGGAAAATCTTGACTTCTGTTGTCCAACAGCGACACGACAACGTTAAACCCTTGCCGTAATTTAAGTTGGACGTGGAGGAAAGTGGTTTACCTGATCAGCAGCAATGCCCAACTTGATGTACTGACTGAACTGTCTCTTGAAGGCCTCAGGGTCTTCATCTTCCAAAGAGCGCATGTAGTCGGCGACGTGTTGGCCGAAGATGTGCGATCTGTGTACATCAGCGTTGAAAGATTTAGATTCGGCATCGTAGCCGGGGAAACGCTTGGTGGAGTGAGGAATGTTGAGACCTCCATCGACGGCGCCTTTCATGGCGGCGAAGACGCGGGCGCCGGTGGTGGTGCGCTGCAGTCCCACGTCCAAATAACACCTGAAATTACCAAAACGTCACGACATTCCGAAAAAAAACACAAAAAGTTGATTTTTGGGTGATCAGAGACACTCAATAATCACTCCCTCGCTGATTCCTGACAAACTTCAGATCAAGACACCATAGAACATGCTGTCAAGTCATTCATTTGTCGGAATTCAACGAATCAGATGACGCGCATGTGTCTAAAAGTCATCACTTGTTTTCAAGGGGGGCCAATTTTATTAACTCTCACCTGAAAGCCCCAGGGCCGTTGTCAACCCCCTCGACGTTGTACTCATCCCCGGTGACTTCAGTAGTGCCGGGGTACAAACTGTCGAGCCCCAATTGCTTCAGTAAGCGGCGCGCCAAGAGCAATCCGGTGCAGTAAGCAGCAGCGTAGTTTGTAAGCCCCACTTTGATGCCATACTTGGGCAACTCGTGGGAGTACGCGGCGCAGACGATCTTGTCACCTTCAATACGTGAATAGGCGACCTGAGCGGTGATGTCGCGATTCGACAAACGCACGATCAGGCGGTATTTCGGGGTGTTGTATTTATTCTTGTCTTGGACGATCAAGCGCTTGCGGGCGTAGTAGTCGGTTTTACCTTGGCGACGCCTCTTGAATTTCACTTGGAAACGCTTGAAGTATTGTTTGTTTTTCACCACCTTCACGAAACCCTGGAAAAAAGACAAGTTGACTTAACCTCATTTTTGACAAAATTGCCGTTTTGGGGGCTCCATGACCAAAATTTCGACCAAATTATCACGACGAAGAGACACTCCAAGCCCCCACACTAATCTTAGAAACACTACAGCCCCCTTGGCTGTCACTGCATGGGCTGGACCATAACCTCACTTTCCGGGACAATTCTAAAAACACCAACTTTTAACTAAAAGTTTGGATGTTGACAGCCCCCACGTATTCCCCGGAAGAGGTGACAGCCCCCCAATTGTCGTAACTTCAGAAATTACTGTCAAAACAACATGTTCGCAGATTGGTGTTGACATAATCCAGAGCCATCCTCACTTAAAATTGGCAATTCCGGGGCGGAGTCCACAGATGGGGGCTCACTTGTCTCCGCACTACAATCTAGAAGTGATATTTAGTGGTTTTTACTCACCATTTTTGCTTATTTTAATAAAATTAGTTCACAATGGACACTACGAGGCTCGATCCTGCCACCGCGGTCCGTATAGAAAGAGAAAGAAACATGCGCGGAAGCGAGGCCATCTTGCGCTGAGTTGACAGATGCGGGCGCGAAGTTTGAATTTTTGTCTCATTGTCTCAAAAAAGAGGCGGGTGTTGGGCCCCATTGCTCCAAATTTTCATTTAATGTAAGAATCGTCTTGTGTTCGAATTGTTAAACCTGTGGAATTTTCCGAAATCTGAAACTTTGAACATATTTTGTAATGGTAGGCAACCAGCAATTCAAGGAGCGCCTAATGGAGGCAGTCCACAATACAACCACCCTTTCCCGCCAAAGGCTTTTTCCCGTCCGTCATAAACCCGACTAGCGGCGCTACTTGATAACGGTTCTAGCCCATTGGGAAGGGTACCAGACCGGCATCTGAGAAGGCATGGGTTCAAATCCCATCCAGACTTGTCACCACTTTTCGCAGCAACCACTACACGGCGGTTAAGAGTTCTTTCAAAATTTGTCAACCATTCTGATTCCGTTCATCTGATAGGGGAAGTCCAATAAGTTCTTCCTTGAGAGATCAAATCACGTCCATCGTTGCCCAAAAGCCTTATAAAAGTCTTTATGGGGTGGGAGGCGACCGCACGAAGGACAGCATTTCGTTCACTGATCTGTGCTCAATGCATCCGTGGATAGTCGCGGATCGAGACCGTGATCGGAGAAGAGCCTGAGGAAGTTTGGTAGCATAAGGCGAAGAATGAGCTCGGTGGCTTGCCTGCAGGTGGAGACAATCCCTGGTAGCTTAGGGGGAGAGCGTCCCAGACGGATATGAAAGAGAACCAACTTTTTGCCCAGAAATTTAACTCTTCCAGTTCTACTGATTTGCACAGGACTCCAAAACCTTCCTGTAGAACTCCTTCCTAGATCTAGAAATCCCGTTCTTCACCCTCGTGTTGGACGAGGATACTAAAGGTTTCTGCACCTCCTGGTGGCAAAACCTCCCTGGCGATGCCACCGTGCCGTTTTCCTTCCGAAAGCCCTTAAATTTTCAACTGGAAGAGTCTTCTCCAGTTATCTGCGTAGTTACAAAAACGGGGTTGACATCCTTCAGGAGTTTCTTCCAGCACGTGATCAGGGAGCACAGTGAGGAGTTCCGGAATTAAATTTTGAACAAGGAGGCTCGCATTTTTAATCTGTGGTGATGGTACGACTGTCTCTCACGTCAAAACGACTCTTGGAAATCTAGGACTTGATGTGGGGGCAACGGAACGAGAAAGTCTCCAGGTCGTGGGCTCCTGGGGCTGAAGAAAAAGACACTCAAAGTGTAGTTGTTATCAGTAAGTACGTGGCATAAAAATAGAGCAAAATAATAATGGAATTTTGTTTAAAAAAAAACAAAACAAAAAATTTGAAATAAATCATGTCAATGTTGCCAACCTTCGCTTTGCATATTTCCCTAGCCCGGGACGATTTTCCCCTAGATTTCCTTAATTTGGCCCACCGTCGTGGTCGTCCACCAAAAACGCGTCGAAGAAGTTGTCTAGATTCTAGTGTTTGTAGTTTTTCATCTCCTCTACAAGAAGTTCTTTCAACTAACCCTCGTGTAAAATGTCGGCTATGGGTACTTGCGAATCTCCAGGCTGCGAGAACAGCGCCAAATTACAGTGCCCGACCTGTCTCAAACTCGGCATCCAAGGCTCGTTTTTCTGTTCTCAAGAGTGCTTCAAAACCAACTGGAAGAACCACAAAATCATCCACTCTCTAGCTAGTAAGTAGGGTTAGGTAGGTAACCTCAAAACCTGAAGTGACTTTTCTTTTTCACCACCTAAAGCCCAGTTTGGTGTTTCTAGAGGGTGAGAACCCCGACGGCACCAAAGAAACTGTTTACAACCCTTGGCCCTACTATACGTTCACGGGGAAACTTCGCCCTTTTCCGCAAACCGCCAAAAGGACAGTACCTTCTGCAATATTGCGCCCTGATTACGCCGACCATCCTCAAGGTTTCCCTATAAGCGAGCAGGCGGTGAAGGGCTCAGGGCAAATTAAAGTTCTCGACGATGAAGAGATCGAAGGGATGCACGTGGCGTGCAAATTGGGGCGCGAAGTCCTCGATGAAGCGGCAAGGGTTTGCGACGTGGGGGTGACAACTGATGAAATTGATCGAGTCGTACACGAAGCGTGTATTGAAAGGGATTGTTACCCTTCGCCCTTAAATTACTACGAATTTCCGGCGTCTTGTTGTACAAGTGTCAACGAGGTCATCTGTCATGGAATTCCAGACACGAGGGCGCTGAAGGATGGGGACTTGTGTAACGTGGACATCACGGTATATCATCGCGGGTTCCATGGGGACCTTAACGAAACCTTCTTCGTCGGAAACGTCAGCGAAAAACACAAGAATTTGGTCAAAGTTACGCACGAGTGCCTTACGAAAGCTATTGCGATAGTTAAACCTGGGGAAAAGTACAGGGAAATCGGAAATGTCATTCAGAAACACGCGCAGGCTCATGGGTTTTCCGTGGTGCGGAGCTACTGCGGACATGGGATCCACCGGCTGTTCCACACCGCGCCCAATGTGCCGCATTATGCCAGTAAGTTCGGCCTGTTTCGGGCGGGAGCCCCGCCTCGAAGAGGCGTGGCTCCCGTTCATACTGGAATTGTATTTTCCACGACTCGGCTATGATTGGCCAAGTGGGCGGAGCTTTAACTTCTCCTCCTTTGCAGAGAACAAGGCGGTGGGCGTGATGAAGCCCGGTCACTGCTTCACCATCGAGCCCATGATCTCCATGGGCACTTGGCGCGACGAGATGTGGCCCGACAAGTGGACGGCGGTCACCGCCGACGGGCAATGGTCCGCCCAATTCGAACAAACGCTTCTGGTCAACGAAACCGGCTGTGAAATCCTCACTAGAAGACGTAACGCAGAAGGGAGCCCCCACTTCCTCGATAAAATGTGAATGTTACTTTATTGAAAGTTCTACACAATGTTGAAATAAAATTCTAATCTGCGCCGTACGGAAGTTCGACTTTGCCGCCTCTTTCGTTCACGACCTGCCAGCAGCTACAAGACAAACTCCTCCTTTCCATGATGTCCGTGTAGATCTTTCCGTTGAGGTGGTCGAGCTCGTGCTGGGCGATCCGCGCCCCCCAACCACGCAGAGGTAACTCGAAAGACTCGTTCTCTTGATTGTACCCCGAGAGGGTGACGGCTCTGAAACGGGGGACTTCCGCGGTGAAGCCTCGGACGCTCTCGCAGTTCTCCGGGAAAGTCACTTTCGTGAAGTCCGTCACTTTCAGCTCCGGATTTATCACAACCTACAAACAAGAGTCAACAATCATACTATACCACCGGCAAGAGTCAAAAATTATACTGTACCTGGAAAGGGACGACAGTCATTTCTTTTATCTCCTGCTCCTGGGGCTTGTACCCCTTCAAGTGCCTTTGGCTAAACTCCATAAGAAACAGTCTGAAGGGGGCCCCAATCTGCGTCGCGGCGAGCCCCACACAATCATACTTCCTCATCACATTGCGCATTTTGGCTATCAAAAACTTGATTTCATCAGATTTGATGAGTTCGCGGGGGATTTCCTCCGAGACAGCCCTCAGAGTGGGGTCCCCGAGTTGCACAATGTGGTCGAAGGGGGCCTCCCGAGGCTTCGCTTTGACGAGACCTGAGTACCACGAACGAATCCTCTTGTAACTGAGACGACGGATCTGATTCATGGGGGCTATCACCCTCACCATCGTTTTAAAAATATAACCTCAAAATCGCAGTACTTTTAGTTCCGTGCTGTTGGTAGTGACGCAACGACACAAGTGGCGTGGAAAATGTAAACGCATCTGTCAGTCGGCGCCAAATCTGTTCAAAAATGGCCCCCATCACGGATTTAGTGTCTTTGGAGTCGTTTTTGGGCGAAAACGACAATTCTGTGAGTAATTGCTACCTCTCCGACATTCCCAATTTGTGCAAGGAGTACCCATGCATCCTCGGAATCGACGAAGCCGGCCGCGGGCCAGTTTTAGGTTAGTTTGACCTGTGGAGACGTTTTCTCATGTCTTTTGTAGGCCCCATGGTGTACGGCATTGCGTTTTGCCCCCTTAATGAAGCCACGCTTCCGTCAACTCTTGGCTGTGCCGATTCCAAGGCTCTAACTGAGGAAAACAGAGATGAACTTTTTGAGAAAATCTGCAATGAATCGCGGAAAATGGGGTGGGCAGTGGAGGTGATAGCCCCTAATGTGATCTGCAATAGCATGTTGAGCCGCCAGAAGTATTCCCTCAACCAAGTTTCGATGGACGCGGCAATAAACTTGGTGAAGAAAGCCCGGGACGCTGGAGTGAAAATCGCACACGTTTACGTCGACACGGTGGGCCCCCCTGATAAATATCAAGCTTACTTAAAATCGATTTTCCCTGATTATGATATTACGGTGGCTAAAAAGGCCGATTCCACGTACCCCATCGTTTCCGCCGCCAGTATTTGCGCAAAAGTTGCGAGAGACCACGCTTTGAAAGTGTGGGAGTTCCAAGAGGGGCTGCAGGTGACACACGAAGAGTTCGGGAGCGGATACCCAGGAGGTGCGCCCCCTTTACATATTCAACAATTATTTTACTCGCTAGTTTTAGATCCCAAAACCAAGAAGTTTCTGGAAAAGTACTGCGATCCTGTCTTTGGGTATCCCCAGCTGGTCAGATTTAGTTGGTCCACGGCCCGAGACTTACTCGTCAAAGATGCTTACTATGTCGAGTGTGACGATACCGACGACACCGTGACTCCGCCCCCGTCCAATACCGCCATTACGTCCTTTTTTAAAATGACGTCTAAGAACGCGAGTGGGAAGAAGACAGAACATGAGTTTTTCGCCAATCGGAACCTGAGCCGGAAAGTTGAATTTTGATGTTTTATGCAAGGTATAGTATTTTTCTTGACTCATATCTTTGGGGGGCTAGGAACCTCAAAGATGCCACTGTTTTCTACTTTTATGATGTTTGTAATAAAAAATTAATTTAAGAGAAGTGCTTCTAGCCCCCTTTCATCCCGATAAAATGCCGCATACGTAGAAAAATCCGATAAGAATTTACTTATTTTTATTTACAAGAGATAAGTTAAATATTGCACCTCCTGAAGGCCTCTTCGCCGACCAAACTCCCGAAAGCCTTCCCTTCTTTCTTCTTCATTTCCCACAGGCAGCTACAGTCCCATGGGTTCCCATCAATGAAATTCGTCGATGGGGGCCCTGCTAACCCGTGATCCAAACACCTGAGGTTGTTTCCAGACACGTCGAAAACGTCGATTTTGACCCTTTTCAGCCAGTTCCTGTCTAGCGAGTACAGTTGGTTGTGGGCCAAACTTAAAAACTTCACTTTCTGGCTTCCCGTAAAAGCCCTAACATCGACACTTCTTATACTATTGTGACTGAGATCGATCCTGGGAGCGGCGTGGTCTTTTACCAAATTCTGGAAGCCCCCATTGGACACCTCCGTGATCAAATTGTGCTGCAAATTAACCTTCGCTAACTTCGGAGTGTTAGAAAACCAGAAGCTGTCGATTCTTGAGAGTTTATTGTTGTCCAGATGCACACTCTCCAACACGGACATGTTATCAAAAGCTTGATAATCAATATAAGAGATTTGATTGAAGCTCAAGAACAACACCGGCACTTGGACGTTATTGAATACTCCTCTTCGGATCTCCTTGATTTTGTTCGACCGCAACGAAAGTCCTTCTTTGAGCTTCATGTTTCTGAACGCTCCAGGCTCGATCTCTTCAATCTCGTCGTTTTCCAAAAGGACGAACTTCGCGTTGGTGATCTCCGACAACGACTCCGAGTAAAGAATTGGGATTGAGGCATGTTGCACTGAGATTTTGAAGCATTTCTGGTCGCTTGGAAGGTGCGGTTTTAGCCGCGTACTGGTGACTATGGTGCCGAAGGAGACTTCGTCGTTTTGGGGGCTTTCGGTGTCGCAAGTTACCATCACATTGCGGAAAGTTAATTGGGCGGACACCGCGCAAAAAACACTGGCGAGGAAGATTAGGAACATTTTAATTTACGCCGAAAGTGTGTCAGCGGGTTTATATTGGTTTTATCTGGGAGGTGATGACCTCTGGTGTTTATCCACACGTGGAAAGGATTTCCAAATAAACATCGAAGATCGATAATAAAATAATTTTTTATTGCATCTTTACATTACAAAGCCCGTGGGAACTCCCCAGTGTAGTTGCACGTCTTCGCCGAGGACCTCATGCTGACCCTCTTCTTCCTCAGGGACACCCACTCGGCAATCTTCAACAAACACTCACAGTTCCAGGGATTCCCGTCAATCCTAGTCTGGAAAGCAACAAAGAAGTGCTCGAGTTCCCCATCCAGACACTCCAGCTGATTCCTGGACATGTCCAGAACCCGAATCTGGACCCCTCTCACGAAACTCACGTCCCATTCTTTGATGCCGTTGTCTCCCAGCCACAACTGACCGAAAACTCTCTTGTCGTCATCGAACCCGAAAATCTGGAAACTGACGTTTTTTATCCTATTATTACTCAAATCCACGTCGTTGTGGTAATATTTGAACGCTCCAGTTGGTAGTGCTTCGATTTCGTTGTAAGTAAAGATGGCGGAGGTGAGCACCGGCGTGTCTTTCAACCAATCAGGTTCAAAGATTTTAAGTTTGTTGTTGCTGAGATCTAAAACTTCCAGTTTAAAAAGCCCGCCGAAAGCTCTGGGGGAAACCGTCTCAATCAGGTTGTGATCAAGATTCAAAAACACCAAACTCAGGTTGTTAAACACCCCCTCTTTTATCTCCCTAAGTTTATTACCGTTGAGCCTCAACACTTCTAACTTTGGGACGTTTTTAAAACCACCCGGTTCGATTTTTTCGACGCCGTGTTGGCGCAACTGCAACACCTTCAAGGTTGGTAGGTCTGAAACAGCTCCTTCGGGAATCACCGGGATTACACTGTCACCAACCACCGTGATTCTAGTGACTTTTTCTGGAAGATCGGTCTTCAATTTTGGTGTGTTGATTATCACATTGAACACTCTGTAATCTTCGGTTTGACATTGAACTTCGACTTCTTGGAATGTTAAGTGGTTTGATAAGACACTGATGGTGCAAAGTAGTAAATATGATGATAAGTGGAGGAACATCATGTTGTGGAATGAGGTTTTGTTTGGTGGCGCTTTATATAAAAATAAAAAGAGAAAAACAAGAGTTGGAATGCTGAGGTTGTGGTATTGGCGTTATCGCAGAGGTTCCTTCAGGGTGTCGAGATAGGGACTTTTGGTTTGACAAGTTGGGGGAGCAGGCGTACTAACCTCAATCATAAGAAATCTTATCTCGTCTTATCACATAAAATGTCTCAAAGGAACAAATTCAAACTTCCATCGCGCTTCGCCCCCACGCGGAACTTCTGGTAAAATTGGTAAAAATCTTCCCCAAACTGACGCTCTTCCTAGGGTTGAACAAGAAAAGTTGCTCTCGAAGTACCACCCCCTGGACCTGGGGGGCGGCCACCCTGACTACCCCCCACCTGCCCACATCACTGAAGCCCTAGCCCACGTAGCCACAAGTGATTGTCTTTTGCATCAATACACTAGAGACTACGTAAGATGCTAATGGAGAAACTCCACACTGAGTTGGGATTTCAGGGACACCCTCGTCTTGTTAGCGCTCTTTCGGGGTTGTATTCCAGACTCGTGGGGCGGAGCATTGACCCCAACGAAGAGATTCTGGTGACTGTCGGAGGGTACGAGGCCCTTTTCTGCGGTATCTTCGGTCACGTTGATGTGGGGGACGAGGTGGTGATAATTGAGCCCTTTTTCGAAGGGTACGAGTCTCTCGTGCGGGCAGTCGGAGGAGTACCTAAATTCGTACCTCTTAAACCAGTCAACGGCGATTGGGTGCTGCAAGAACTAGAAAGTTTCTTCTCCTCGAAGACTAAAGTACTGATTTTGAACAACCCCAATAGCCCCCTCGGGAAAGTCTTTAAAAGACACGAATTGGAAGTACTCGCACAACTGTGCCAGAAATGGAACGTCCTCTGCCTCTCCGACGAAGTCTTCGAGTGGATTGTGTACCACCCCAACAAACACACGCGTATTGGTAAGTACCACCCATGGAAGCCTCTAACTGTCTTTAGCTTCCCTCCCCGGAATGTGGGAACGAACCATCACCATCGGCTCCGCTGGTAAAACCTTCAGTACCACCGGCTGGCGCATCGGTTGGGCGTACGGGCCTTCCAACCTCCTTCACAACCTCAAGATGGTGCACCAAAATTCCGTCTACACCGGTAACACGCCAATGCAAGAAGTTGTGGCCATTGCACTGGAGAAAGAGTTGGGGAGGTTTGGTCAAGAGGACTGTTACTTTGAGGTTTTGCCCAAAGAGCTGGTGGTGAAGAGAGATTTTATGGTGGGGCTACTAGAAGAAATCGGGATGAAACCGGTGGTACCGGAAGGAGGGTACTTTATCATGGCACGGTGGTCACATGTTGTTTTTAAAGGGGAGAAAGACAAGGAGTTTGTTGAGTGGATGGTGAAGAACGTCGGAGTCCTGGGGGCTCCTGTAAGTCCGTGTTACAGTGGGAAAAACGAAGGGTACGTTCGGTACTGCTTCGTCAAGGTGAGTCACACCTGACGGAAAAACCAAGAGAATGACGATTTTTTAGTCGAAGGAGGCTCTGGAAAAAGCGGCGGTTCTCATGAAGACTCGTCTACGTTAGGCAACCAATTATACAACAGACGTGTTGAATAAAAGTTAGGTTAGTGTCATTTCAATGTCAAACTCGAAGTTCAACAATCGGATTAATAAATATTAAACATTTGTAAGTAATTGTTTCAACTTAATTATTCCATTCTCCTTCAAAACTTGCATTGTAAGTCTTTGATCCTCGTTGAGAGACCTTCTTATCAATCCCCACTGACGTCTATTGTTTTGCAGATGGTGCGAGCAATTCTGCGCCAGAAACTCAACTTGTTAAAGTTTCCGTTATCTCGTGTCATCGTCCAGAGCTCCAACATGTCGTCCGAAATCGATAAGAAGTTCAAACTGCCTCAGCGCTACGCCGGGAGCGAAAAAAGCGTCTGGTCGGTGCCCCCACGACCCCAAATCGCCCTCTAACTTGTTGTTTCAGGGTGGAGTACATTCAACTTGCTCTCGACCACAAACCCTTGAATCTGGGGCAAGGTTTCCCCGACTACCCCCCGCCGAAGTACGTCACTGATACGTTAGCGGAAGTTGCGAAGAGTGACAATTGTCTTCTCCATCAATACACCAGAGGTTATGTGCGTTTGTTTGTTTTTTTATCCATTTGGAAGTATAGTGGAATTTGTAGGGACACCCACGTTTGGTCAATGCGATCGCCAAACTCTACTCGAAGCTCCTCGGGCGCGAACTCAACCCCCAGACTGAAGTCCTGACTACTTTGGGGGCGTACGAAGCGCTCTTTTCTACAATAATCGGTCACGTAGACGTGGGGGATGAAGTCATCATCGTAGAGCCGTACTTTGATTGTTACGAGCCTATGGTGAGGTCCGCCGGGGGAGTCCCCAGGTTTATCCCGCTGCGATTGGTTAGTATCTCCACATGACAACGCGGGAAATTCAAATTTCAAACTACAGAAAGAGCCCAGTGGGGGTTTCCCGTCGTCCGCCAACTGGATTCTGGACAAACAAGAACTGGAAGGTCTCTTCAACTCCAAAACAAAGATGTTTATCCTAAACACCCCCCACAACCCTCTGGGGAAAGTCTTCAAATTAAACGAACTCGAGCACATCGCCGAGTTGTGCAAAAAGTGGAATGTCCTCTGCGTCTCTGATGAGGTCTACGAGTGGATTGTCTACAAACCGAACAAACACATCAGAATCGGTAATTTGATTCGTTGGTACGACTAAATGGTACATTGTGGTTGTAGCTACCCTCCCTGGGATGTGGGAACGCACCATCACTATTGGTTCCGCCGGTAAAACCTTCAGTGTGACTGGTTGGAAGCTGGGATGGGCGTACGGGCCTGCGAATCTCATGGTCAACTTGCAGATGGTCCACCAGAACTGTGTTTACACGGGGAATACCCCAATTCAGGTACTTGTCCATTACAGGAATCTGTAATTTTATTAACTAATTTTGGTTTCCAGGAGGCCACCGCCATCAGCTTCGAAAAAGAACTTCAACGCCTCGATCAGGACGACTGCTATTTCAACTCGATTTCAACAGAGCTGGTCGCGAAACGAGATTATACTGCCAAGTTTTTGAGTGAAGTTAGCTTCAAACCGACTATTCCAGAAGCGGGGTATTTTATGGTGGCAGATTGGCAAGCCTGGAGTAATGAAGTTGATATTTTTGATTAGTTGTAATGTGAGAATTTCAGATTCTAGAGCTGATCTTCAGTCCGAGAAAGACAAGTGGAAGGACTATCGTTTTACCAAATGGCTGACGAAGAACGTAGGGGTGCAGGGAATCCCCCCGAGCGCGTTTTACAGTGAGCCCCATAAACCACTAGGGGAGTCTTTCATCAGGTTTTGTTTTTTCAAAAAGGACGAGAATCTACAGAAGGCTGAGGAAATCCTGAAGGGGTGGAAGAAATAAATTGCTTGCGCACGAAATTTTTTATTGATAAGATAATAAATAACCTTGAAAACAGTAGAACCAACCGAAGTTGGTAGCACTGAATTTAGACAGTCGTTTGTTCTTATGTTACATAACCTAAATGTCTCGTGATATCCAATCGAAATTCACTCTTCCAACCCGCTACCAACCCCAGAAACCCAACATTTGGTGAGTTTTACTTTTATGATTGGCAGTAGGTAATTTGACATCCCTCCAGGGTTGAATATGCGGAACTCGCTTCCAAGTACAACCCTGTTGATTTAGGGGGTGGGTACCCTGATTTTCCACCCCCACAGTACGTGAAGGACGCTCTAGTCGCAGTGGCGGAGAGTAGCAACGACAAACTCCACCAATACACGAGGGGAGCGGTAAGTTCAATTGTTTTTAATCGTTTTACTGATTGGCTTTTTTAGGGGCACCCCCGGCTTGTCACCGCCCTTTCTAAACTTTTCTCCAGTCTGATTGGTCGGGAAATCAACCCTTACAGTGAGATAGTATGTTCCTTGGGGGGTTATCATGCCCTTTTTTTGGCCATCATGGCCATAGTGGACCAAGGGGATGAAGTCATAATCATAGAACCATTTTTCGAGTGCTTTGAACAGAACGTGAGAACCGCAGGAGGAACCCCGCGTTTCATCCCTCTAAAACTTGTAAAAACTCGAAGCTTGAAGTTTCCTTCTTTACCGATAGGTTTTGTAGAGGGACGATATACAGGGAGTACCAACTTCAAACGATTGGGTTTTGGACCACGACCACTTGGAGACGCTTTTCAACCAGAAAACGAAAGCAATCATTGTGAACACCCCTCATAACCCGTTGGGGAAGGTTTTCTTGTGCCATGACTTGACGAAAATTGCCCAACTCTGCCAAAAATGGAACGTGGTGTGCATTTCTGACGAAGTGTACCAGTTCTTGGTCTATGGGGACAAAGAACACGTCCGCATGGGTAGGTTAACGGTCCGTGAAGACCTAAATCGAAACAGTTTTGTAGCGAGTCTCCCTGGGATGTGGGACAGAACCATCACCGTGGGTTCCGCCGGGAAGCTTTTCGGAGTCACTGGTTGGAAGCTGGGGTGGGCTTATGGCCCCCCGCACCTCATAGCGAACTTGCAGAAGGTCCACTTCAGCAGTGTCAGGGCCGGGAACACGTTTCTTCAAGTAATAGGTTATTTTACCATCTTTCTTTATTGAGGTTCTTCTTAGGAAGCTGCTGCTATATGTATAGAAACGGAAATGGGTCGCCTCCACTCTGAAGATAGCTACTTTGTCTCTTTAGCCAAACAGTTGGAAGCTAAAAGAGATTTTATGGTCGCGGCTCTGGTGAAAGCTAATTTCAAGCCGTTTGTTCCCGACGGTGGATACTTTATAGTCGCGCGCTGGTCGGTACAACCGGACTTGAGTGGGGAAGAAGACAAGTACTGCGACTACAAGCTCACGAAATGGATGACGAAGAACGTGGGGGTGCAAGCCATCCCGGTCTCCCCATTTTACAGTGAGGGACACAAGCGTGAAGACCTCGTCCGTTTTTGTTTTGTCAAAGTAAAACTTATACGTCTCGGTACGACTTTATTTACTTCTTTTTTACAGAGTGACGGTTATCTACAAAGGGCAGCGACGGCACTGAATCAACTGTAATCACCACGCAGCCACCTCTTGGCGTCTCTGGAGTCGTTCCCGTAAGTTTTTCCAAACCTGAAAAGTACCATAAAAGCGACCATTCAATTTTCTGAGTACTCACCGGAATATAGCCCCAGGAATATGCCCCCCGTAGTTGGGGAGCTGCCCCAAATGTCTGTGGTAGATCTCAGCGGGTTTAATAAGCAGGGGCGGATCAGCGCGACTGATTGTCACCGGTGCCCATTCGGTACTCAAGCGTTTTCGGTAGTTTGACGTGAAGTCGCATAACGCACTGTTGGTCATGGCTTCGTTGGTCTTGCCGAAGGAGGCGTAGCCGAAGGGGACGTGACCTGCAAAACCTACACGAAACGTTAGTCTCCCTCAAAGTACCATAGTAGTACCATATCGTTGGTTTTGGATGAAACTATTGTAAAGTTTCTCGTACATTTTGACAATTTTGACAGAATGAAACAAACGAACCTTTTTTAAAAAACTTCTCAGAATCGGTGTTATCCATGAAATAAGGGCTGGGGGAGAGTCGTGGGGGGGTTAAAGGGGGTTCCACCTGAGGTAGGTTCCTCAGGATTCCCGCGCATTCTGGTCGTACGTCCGTCAGGGGGAGTTTAAATTGCGTGCTTGTGAGCTACAAACTAGTTTAAGCGGGTGGTACGCTACTTTATGGTGGTACCTCTCTGTCTGAAAGGGTATTCGGGTACCACTTGGCATCCTGCACAGCCCCAATCCTTAGCAACTCATGTAAAGCCTGCTTATCCGCACTCTGGAGTTTTTCGAACTCGGACAGCGCCTCCGTCGCTTGCACAGTGAATCTTTGCCCCATCAAGTTCTGTTCTCGTGGTACGAACCCTTCGTACCCAGGGATAATCGGGTGCTTATAAATCGTGTCATTGGTCACAGCCCGCGCATTGACGATATCAATGTCTCTTTGTGGTGGTCGTACCACTTGGTAGTCATCAGCTAGACGGTCGGAAAGTACCAATTTCTCCGCATGGTGGACTGTCGGGTCCAGGAGGAGCTTATGGGTCGTGGTACCATACGTGTCACCGATGCGGTACTTGTATTGGGGGCAGAACCCCGTATAACTAAAAATTAACGGTTAGGTTGGGGGTGGGAGAACGGGGGTGGTACCCTGGGATGAAATGGGGGTTGGGGGCGGACGCGAGCTCCATTACCGGGAATTTAGGAGACGAAAATTTCGGAACACCCCCCCAGAAATGTCAGTTTGACGTGTGATTGAACGGAGGCGGCGCGGGGCGATGTACAGTATGGTCTAAAATCATAATTTTTATATACAGAGTGTTCTAAAAAGTTTTGACACGGAATCGCGTCTGACATAGTTTCGCCGGAATTTTTCCGCTCCAGCAAAAGCAACGGAGCGTTGCTTTTGATGTAAATTACACATAATTCAGACGTCAATATGGCGTCCAAGGAACGTCTCGCCTGGCTCACTCTGATGACTGTAATTACTCAATAGTGGGGCAAAAAATAACGAAAGCGTTTTTCTTTGGAAAATGAAGAAAATCGCCTTTCACCGGTTCCATTCGTGATTTTCTGATTTATTGCTGGTAATACCGACACGTTTTTGTTATCTTTGAATTATTGTAATTCGTGACGTCATTTATGTGGGTGCCAACATAACAATTTACGTTAGTAATGATCACAATCAAGCCAATAATTTAGTGGCTATTGAGAAATAGGTACTCAAAGCCCGCTTTATGACTTTTGGGATTTATGACCGATTCAAAGGAGGCTTAGAATGTTGTTGGCTCCGATTTTGTTTTCACGCATGACCTTGGAAAGATAATAATAATGTTGTGTGCCTTATTATTCATGAGCGATAATGCAAAAATGTTTATTATGATAATCTTAACGACCTAGTTTGCCAACTATGATTCACGACGGAAAAATAACACTGTCAACTGTCAAATCCTAAATCACCCTTTTATCAAAACGCACCACCTGTCACCCCCCCTCCTCCCCTTTTCACTTTCTCCCCCCATCACCTCTACCTGTATTTCCTTTTGAATGTTTTGCGCGCCAGGTCAGGTACCATGGAGGGGAGGGGGACGTACTAACCGTTCACGATCAAGTCGGCTTGGAATTCCATCCAACGTTTATTTCACAATTCGTAGCGGAATAGAACACGACATGGAACGAAAAATCGAAAAAAAGTGCACTCGCTCGTGATACAGGGTGGTCGAAGTTTTTCGCGGAAAACTCGATTTTTGTGTGGAAATGTGTGAAATTCTGTGACGATGAAGTACAACACGATCGGGGGGGCCGTGAACGGGGAGAAAAAGGCTTCTTTGACCATTTATGCGGATATGGATTTGGCGCACAATAAGGTATAATCTAGTTTTATTAACCATAATAATAATAACAGTAAGAGGCCACGAAAATTTGAACCTGTGACACGGTTTCGAGGTATGCTAATGAGGTTTTGTGTCAACCGAAGAATTCCGTGATCTTTTTGATCAAATGCTTTTTCGATGTAATACATGTTTTGCAACGGTAAGAGTGTTGAAAATTATTATTATTATTATTATTATTATCATCGGTATTATTACCGTTGTAGATCAGTGGCGTGCGAAAAAAAACTTGTTTTGAAATTGTTTTGAAACTGAACATGCATTATTTATATGTTGATGAAACTCGGGTGAAGTCATAAAACGATGAACGGGATTGCGAGAGCAAGAGTTACAAAAATTGCGCAAAATTAGTGATTTAACTTTCCGGAATCAAAAAATTATATGACCACGTTTACACAGTTACAACAAGCCGTGTAAACGTGGCCTATTTTATAATGTCACAACCTAATTTTTTCGGACTCGGGTCACGTGACCCGATAAAGTGAGGTTACGTCACGTTAATTAAATGTATAGCGTCGCCACTTTTGCCGTTCCCTGAAGCAATTGTTGTAAATACGGATAATTGATGTTAATTGTCTTGTTGAGCAGATGCGAGCAAGCTATTTGTGACAAATAAATTCATTAAAGAACCAGTATAATTGTAAAACATTTCTTGACTTTAATTGGAACAAATTAACAAGCCGCCATCTTTATTTTCGATAAGAATTTGAGCGGAAGTGGCTCTATATTAGTGATAAACGCGGTTCAACGTACTGTTTTTAATAAGTAATGTAAATTCGTTGTTTGTCGTCCTTATCGCGTGATAGGCAAAGTCCGTTTTACACGACAGAATTTCGACGAGGGTAACTAGATTTCACGCTTCAAAGCCCAAAACAAAGCAACCGGCTGTCTTTTGTTCGCATCACAGCCATCGCGTGCAATTTCTTCTCGCATCTTTTTATAACGAAATGTGCGTGTCGTCCTCTCGTCACACCTGAAAATCTCTCAAGAATTCGATGTTAACAGTTAAACCATGAAACTGCAAGTCACACCATAGACCAATAACATCGACGCCCACTCGATCCCTCCAAAAAAAGCCAAAATGCGACGTTGCCACCGAAAAACCTTCAACACATTCAGCAACCGCGCTAAAGTTCAACTATTGCACAACGGAATGTGGGTTAAGTCGAGACAAAGACATTGTTATCAAAAGGGGAAGAAAGTTGGTCAAAAACGAGTTGCCGAGACGCCCGAGGGGACGTTAAATATGCATGAATTAGACGAAGATTTTTGGGGACGCTGGCAACTACGCGAAATTCAAAACTACTTTTACCGGAGAAAATAGACGAGTGGAAATTGACTGATAAAATCGCGAAAAAGTCGCACGGCCCAGTTTTCATTTTTGTTGGGGCAAAAAAAGAAACGGGTCAGTGGCAAATTTCGATTTTGATAGGCATCTGCACCTGTCCAAACATTCCCGGCGTTGCCACATCCCGCAACCGACGAGAAACATAAGAATTTTCGCGAATCTCAGGCGGCCGTGGTCCAAAACAGCAGCTATTTCGGTAGTGTAAACATGACTGTGGTTCAAAAATCTGTCAAATTCTAGGGCCAAGTTCCCTTTTTTTTGGTGTAAAACTGGCGTTGAATCTGACGTAACTTTACTTTATCAAACGCACACTTGATTGACCACAAAGTGAAGAAATTTCCCATCGTGACTCAAACTCCCGATAAATAAACCATTAAGAAACAATTGATAAAATCTCCTGTGGTTTCCGGGACGTTACAACCAAAAATTGCACACACCACGTTTGACGTTATAGAATCGGATACGTTTACACCCCGTCAGTTTCGGTGTAAACGTCGTAATTAAAAGTGAATTCCCATCACTCACCAGCCTTGAATTCCAAATTGGCAAGTGTTTACCCAACTAAATGCATTGATAAAATCAGCAAACAAAACGCATCGAGTAAAACCACAGCCACCTGTGACGGGCGTGTCTAATTTTCGTAATTAAAGGAAAGTAGTGACAAAAACTAAATTAATTGACGCAAGAAGTTCGAAAGTAAAACAATATTTTTTGAGTGTGCGAAAACAAACTCGCATCTAATTAATGAGAGTGAAATTGGTTACAATCTCTTTTGTGTAAACAAAGCCGCCTACTTCGACTAAAAATGTATGTATTATGTCACTATTGTTGCTAATGTTTATAAATACCGGTGAGTCAATCGAGGTGTTCAGGGGCACCAAAGCTTTTTAGCAGTGGTACCAACCCCAGCTCGCGGCGGAGTAACATTGCTACCAACCTCGCTTCTGCCACGCCTCGTTTTCTATGCCCAAATTTACGGGACCGCCATTGATGGATGTCTTGTAATTTAAAAAGTAGGGCGGTCAGTGCTGGAGGGTTTTTTCTTGGCTCCCATAAGTAATTACCTCGTCACACTTTACTACAGTGTTGCCAATACAAAATTAATAAATGTTGCGATTTACAGTTAGAATATAATGGTGCAATTAATCTAAGATAATCGATTGTTGCAACAAAAAGGAATTGTTAGATATCGATAAGATAAGAAAACGATGTGGACCAGTTTTTCGCGAAATTCTCCCGTGAGATGTTTCCGTTTCCGTTCCGCGGATGCATGCGGAAGTCGCTCGAACCCAAGGTGTGTAAACATTAGCTTAATGACAGCTGTCACGCATTTGAGTGTTGTAAAAACGGCTCTGTCGGTTGTTCCCCCGAGAAATTTCTCTTCCGAATCCGATCCGGCCTTGAAAGTCGGATTACTTTAATAATAATCATTAAAACTTGTTTTGATAGAAGCATAACACCGAAAGAATGTGGGCATCGAGGGGTGTAACCTTTGCCTTTTCGAGCGGGGGGCCCCAAAACGGTCACATTCCGATGTGTACATCACTAATATTTACTTTCGACGATAACGTCGCAAATTAAAGATTTCTTAATCGCATTCTTGGTTTAGTGGCGCGTAAAGAGCAATTGGATTTCGGAGACCGAGAATGTTTACAATCCGCTTCGTCAGACTTCTTTGAAGGCGAATTAATGACATGCATATGCCGGATTCATTTCGGGAGGTAATGACCCCGCTGACGTCTTCCGGATAACTAACGTGGAAAGGGGGCGAAGCGAACGAGCGACTGTTCTAGGTTATGCGTGGCGAGGTGCCCCGCGGGGGCTCACAATAAACGATGAAAGAGTAGAGTGACACATTTGGTGGGTGTGAAACTGACTGCATCTCGAAAATTGAATGGTCCAAGTGCAACGTTTTGTAGTGTAAAACTGACTTTATTTCTCTGGATGAATATCAAAAATAGAAATAGAAATTGAAATAGAAGTCTTTTGTTGGATGTAAAACTGGCTTCGATTTAAGTAATTGTTCCTTTTTATTTGATGCGCAAAAATATTTCATGAGTGTAAATCCGATTTCAGTTGTAAATCTTATTGAAATTTCTTATTTGTCTCATGTAAAACTGCCTTCTGTTCAAAAATATTTAAAAACTTCACTTTTCTATGGTGTAAAACAGGCGTACAATTTTGTCTTTAAAGAATATGCACATAACATAATCTCTCTTTATTATATCATAAATCTAGTTTTTTTTAGTGTAAAAGGGGCTAAAATATCTTCAATGACTGTAAACCTTATCGAAATTCCGAATTTTATTTTTCTTTGGTGTAAAATAGGCGTAAAATTTTATATTAAAAGAACACACGTAACGTAACTTTACTTTATTAAATTATAAATAAAGTTTCTTTGGTGTAAAACGGGCTACAATACGTTTAGTGAGTGTAAACTTATTCAGTGGTAAACATTTGCGAAATTCCTGATTTGTCCAATGTAAAACTGTCTTTGATACAAAAATAATTTCAATCTATACTTTTCTCTGGTGTGAAACAGACGTAAAATTTTAAATTTAAAGTACACACATAATCACCTCACTTTATTAAGACCATAAATCAAGTTTTTTGAGTGTAAATGGGGCTAATATACGTCTAGTGAGTGTGAACTCGCCTTGGGTTGTAAACTTTTTCGAAATTCCTGATTTGTCTAATGTAAAACTGTTTTTGATTCAAAAATATTTTCAATTTTTCTTTTTCTCTAGTGTAAATCTCTAGTATAGTTTTTTCATGAGTGTAAATCCGATTTCAGTTGTAAATCTTATTGAAATTTCTTATTTGTCTCATGTAAAACTGCCTTTGATACAAAAATATTTCGAAAATTCACTTTTCTCGAGTGTAAATCGGGCGTAAAATTTTTAATTGGACGAAAACACAACGTAACCTTACTTTATTAGACCAATAGAACGAAAGCATGTATACACCAGTTTATTTTTGCGTGTGCGCTGAATATTGGTTGGTGTGCAACTGGTCTTTTAAACTTTTAATATTTGAAAATCCACTCTTGCATAGCGTAAAATTAACTGCAAAGTAAAATTTAGTGTTTTTTTTACTGGGAAAGGGGTTAATATCAAATTTAAAATTGATTTTTCCCAGTGTGAAACAGGCGTTAAACTTTATTTCTTTCAGGATAAAGTAATGTTTACACCAGTGTATGTTAAAAATTCACACTTGCATAGTGGAAAGCTGACTTCAAAAAAAAAGAGAGGTCCAAATTACCAAATTAAATATTTGTCTAGAGTAAAGGCGACTCCTAGTGTAAAATTCAAATTTAAATTCCTTGTTCGTCTGTTGTAAAACTGACTTTCATTCAAAAATCTTTCTAAAATTCGTTTTTTTAGTGTAGAATAGACTGTAGATCTAATTTTTTCAAAGAACATGAACAAAGGATATGTTTACACCACTGTATGCTGAAAATTCGTTGGTGTGCAACTGGTTTCGTCGACGTCTTGTAACTAAAAATTCACTGTTGCATAGTGTAAAAGCGGCCGTGCTACATGAAAAACTGACTGCAACTCAAAACTTGAAAGGACAAAGTTTACTGTTTGTATCGTGTAAAACCGACCGAATTTTTTGTTCGTATTTTGCAGCTTAAACAAATTCATTTAGTGTGAAGCTGACTTCAATATAATTGAAATGTTCAAGTTCATTCTTGTCTAGTGTAAAACAGGCGTTAAATGTTGATTGAAATAGTCCACGTGACGTAACCTAACTTTATAGAACCACGTGAGCAAAGCCGTGTTTACACCACCCTCTATTTTCGGCTCTGACTGCGACTCCGGCCCTGTCGTTACGATGATGCAGCACTCGTGTCTCCTTTGATCGCATTCTTCCGCTTTCGGGGTCACTTGTAGGTTATGTCCATTTTTGTCACTTTCTTCGCCCTCGTTCGCCGAATCTAGTTCCGATTTTCGGGGGGCCCGACCAGGTATGCGGAGTGAAAGGGCGCACGCCGATGATGATCTTTGCCATCGCATAAAAAACCTAATAGCTGATTAAGCAGAACAGCATTCCTAAGATTTCTGGGCCCGGACGCGTGCGCCTTGACCGACAAGCTCGCGCTTTCTTTAACTCTAACTTAAGCTAAGTCAAAAAGTCCAAATGGGGTCACAACTTTCGCTTCTTGTTGTAGATGGCGACCACCGAGAGTGAGATATCCAGCATCCGAGGCGAGCTGGAGATGGTGCAGAAGGCGCTGCGCGTGCAGACGCGCCGCTGTCGACAGCTGGTGACGGAGTACACGCGCAGACTCCAGCAGAAGGAGCTGCAGTACCAGTCGGAGAAGACGCTGAGAAACGATCAGCTGGCGAAGGTGTTGCGCGCGTTGATCATCTTCGAGGCGCGACTCAAGCAGGAGCAGAAGTTCATCAGCCACCAGCTGAAGGAAAAAGACGAGATTATCAAGAAACAGAACAATGAGATTAAGAAGTTGCTCGGGAATCAGTACTGCAAGAACTGCAACCAGTACTATAGTCCTAGTTCGAATCTGGAGAGCCTCGACAGCAGTTCGGAGTACGTGGTGACGGACTACCAGAGCTCCAACTTCGAGTCTCTGGACAGTAGTAGCGACATCTACGCGACCATCTCGGAGAAGAGCTTCGAGTCCGATGGTAAAATCTTTGTGAAGAACAAAGGGAAGGACTCTCTCGGGCGCCGCGCGAAGAAGTTTCCTCATAGGAAAAGCGTGGGCACCTACTTCGAGGTGTTGAAGCTACGAAACGAAAATCTCAGTTCCAACGAAGACAACACGAGCAACGACTACGAGAACTTGGAGTCGCTACCTCCAGAGAGTCTCACGGATAAGATCAGTGTGGTCTCGGAGAACATCGAGAACATCTTCAAGGAGAACGAGTCGAGTTCGTCTTGTAACGACACGGTGATCAACCAGGAGGAGTCGAAGATCACTGAGGCCATTCCGGTGTTCGAAGGCGATGGGGAGTGTAACGACAATTGGTATGCTAGTGCTAGCGACCAAGAAGACGACGAGCAGCGGGATATCTACCGGAATAATCCGGTGTTGGAGTGTATGAACCAGATCCTCCTCCAGAATATTAACGATTCGATGAGCTCCCCGCCGAAGACTCCCAACCCTGAGCGTAAAACCTTGAAGAAGGTGAAGTTTAGCGACGAGGAAGCTCCTCTGACTAAAGAGAACGTGGAAACCACTGAAGAAGGGACCCACGGGTACTACGAGACTCCCATCCAGAAGGTCCCGAATTTTTACGAAACCCCCCAGAGCATCTACAGTAATGACTACGAGCAGATCTTGAGTAAATGCAACGAGACCTTCCCGAAGAACCACTACTACGTGGACTTGGACCAGAAGCCTGAAGAACGCAAGAGTAAGATTTTACGCACTCCTCCGGCGCTTCCTCCGAAGCCGGCCAACCTGGTGATGAAGTACAAGATCGGGAAGAAGGAGGAGGATTCCGAGCCTGATTACTGTTCAATCTCCGAGCTCAACCTGCCGACGAAGAACGTGGGGCGGAAGATTAACGTGGTGGCGGAGATCAACGCGCCCACCTCTCAAGACGTCATCAACAAACTGAAGAAGAAACCCGAGGAGAACTTAGTAAAGAAGTGCGTGGAGAAGTTAAACATCCAACTCGCGAAACAAACTCCCATCAAGTCCGACTCTCCGAAGAAGACGGACGAGATACCAAAGTTACCCCAAGTCTCTGAAATCATCATCCCTGAAGAAACCGACGAGAAGCACATCAGCCACGATAACTACGTGAAGAACAACTCCCAGATCCTCAAGCAGAAGAAGTTTGAGCCGCGGAGGTCCATCGTCATGGGCACCTCCGTCTCGAACTTGATCTCCGGGTTCAACAATCAGCTCATTTCCGAGATTAAGAAACCATCGCGCGCGTTTTCCAGTTTTGACAACCAAAACTTGGAAAAAGCCGAAACTTTCGATCTGAGTCAAAACTTCGAGGAGTTCAAGCTCGACGAGTGCGAAATCGAAGAGTACACAGTCAGCGAAGAGGACAAAGAGGAAGAGACGAAGTCCAACACAAGAGTCGAGTTGATTCGCGCAACGAACGATAGCGTCGTCCCGAATTTGAACCAGAGTTCCGTGGAGATGCTGAAGAAGCAACTGGAGCTGCAGAAGACGAAAATCGCCACGGAGGAGAAGAACGAGCCGACGTACGAACACTTCTTGGAGTGCACGGGGTTGAGCTCCAAGTCGATTTTAACACCGTCGCGGATGTTGAGCAACCACAAGAGTATGTTGAAGCCGAAGGATATCAAGTTGAGGTCGAAGGTCAACAAGGGGAATCTTCTGGAGAGGCACAGCACTGGGGTCATCAAGTACTGGTCGGAGCCGTATATTTAGTCTAGTTTGTAGGATTGATTCGTTCGTTCGGACGAACGAACGCACCTAAAGTGGAGAGCTTGTGGTGTTTGTTAGCTTGATTAAGTGTACATAACATTGTAAAGTTATGCATTGTTTAATAAACTATTTATTATGTTTTGTAGCTTTTGTTTTGACTCTCTTGATTTAAGTTCTTGAAATGAAACCAAAGGAAAAATGGAGAAACAATGTAAAGAACGGAAATAAAAGCACTAATAATGACAATTTTGTTTTACTATATTTCCTGGCAAAAAATTTTGTGATTAGGCAACCAATAATACACCAAAGTATTGTTGGATTTGCAACTCATTTACCTCATCTTAGGCAACCAACAATACATTAAGCAAGTTGTGCAACAGGACCGGCTCGAGCACCTCTATCGATTGCTGTTTTAAGACTCGCTCTTCCTGATTTGGTTATCGAGATTTTCACATTACATTATGGGGTAATTTTGGGGTAAATCGCGAATAACTATTTTATTACCCCGAATTTTTGCAAACCGATTCGAGATTCGTGATCTACATGGAAAGGCCAATCTTTTAAACCCAAAAATTCCACAAAACAGACTACGTAATTTTTTGGGTCATAGATCAACCCTTAAAACGTGAAGAACTCCCTTATTTACTGGGAGATGTGGTTGAATTTGGTTCCACCCTGCTCTCTAGAGCCCCTATGTCTACTGGAGGCGACAGAATTGCTCTATGACCTTTAGTTCCCAATATATTTAATGTTGTTTATGGTGCAAAATTTCTGAAAAATGAACCTTTTCGTCGAAAATTTTCAAATTTTCCCGATTTTTCTCAAAAATGCTATCTCCGTTATTAGGCCGAATTTTGAAAAACGGACCACAGATTCGGAATCTGGGCCCCCGGCTTAACCCTCTACCCCGAGAAACACGCTGTTAAAATATGGAAAAAAAATTATTTTTTTTATCATTTTTTTTAGAGATTTTTCGATTTTTCAAACGCGAATAACTCGAAAACTAAGCGTTGTAGAGCAATTCTATCGCTACCATAAGATGAAGGGCCTCTAGGGCAAGAGCTGGTACCAATCTCAAGCAAATCCCTCGGTAAATAAAGGAGTTATTCGCCTTTGAAAAATAGAAAAATTCATAAAAAAAAATTAAAAAAAATAAAAAAATAATAAAAAAAAAATAAAATTTTTCCAAATTGAAATGGCGTGTTTTTCGGGGTAGTGGGTTAAGCCGGGGGCCCAGATTCCAAATTTGTGGTCCGTTTTTCAAAATTCGGCTTAATAACGGAGATAGCATTTTTGTGAAAAATGGGAAAAATTTAAGAATTTTTATCGAAAAAGTTCAATCTTCAGAATTTTTCTCAAAAATGCTATCTCCGTTATTAGGCCGAATTTTGAAAAACGGACCACAGATTCGGAATCTGGGCCCCCGGCTTAACCCTCTACCCCGAGAAACACGCTGTTAAAATATGGAAAAAAAATTATTTTTTTTATCATTTTTTTTAGAGATTTTTCGATTTTTCAAACGCGAATAACTCGAAAACTAAGCGTTGTAGAGCAATTCTATCGCTACCATAAGATGAAGGGCCTCTAGGGCAAGAGCTGGTACCAATCTCAAGCAAATCCCTTGGTAAATAAAGGAGTTATTCGCGTTTGAAAAATAGAAAAATTCATAAAAAAAAATAAAAAAAAATCAAAAAAAAATAAAATTTTTCCAAATTGAAATGGCGTGTTTTTCGGGGTAGAGGGTTAAGCCGGGGGCCTAGATTCCAAATTTGTGGTCCGTTTTTCAAAATTCGGCTTAATAACGGAGATAGCATTTTTGTGAAAAATGAGAAAAATTTAAAAATTTTTAGCGAAAAAGTTCATTCTTCAGAATTTTTCTCAAAAATGCTATCTCCGTTATTAGGCCGAATTTTGAAAAACGGACCACAGATTCGGAATCTGGGCCCCCGGCTTAACCCTCTACCCCGAAAAACACGCTGTTAAAATATGGAAAAATTTTTATTTTTTTTATCATTTTTTTTTGAGATTTTTCGATTTTTCAAACGCGAATAACTCGAAAACTAAGCGCTGTAGAGCAATTCTATCGCTACCATAAGATGAAGGGCCTCTAGGGCAAGAGCTGGTACCAATCTCAAGCAAATCCCTCGGTAAATAAAGGAGTTATTCGCCTTTGAAAAATAGAAAAATTCATAAAAAAAAATTAAAAAAAATAAAAAAAAAATAAAATTTTTCCAAATTGAAATGGCGTGTTTTTCGGGGTAGTGGGTTAAGCCGGGGGCCCAGATTCCAAATTTGTGGTCCGTTTTTCAAAATTCGGCTTAATAACGGAGATAGCATTTTTGTGAAAAATGGGAAAAATTTAAAAATTTTTATCGAAAAAGTTCAATCTTCAGAATTTTTCTCAAAAATGCTATATCCGTTATTAGGCCGAATTTTGAAAAACGGACCACAGATTCGGAATCTGGGCCCCCGGCTTAACCCTCTACCCCGAAAAACACGCTGTTAAAATATGGAAAAATTTTTATTTTTTTTATCATTTTTTTTTGAGATTTTTCGATTTTTCAAACGCGAATAACTCGAAAACTAAGCGCTGTAGAGCAATTCTATCGCTACCATAAGATGAAGGGCCTCTAGGGCAAGAGCTGGTACCAATCTCAAGCAAATCCCTCGGTAAATAAAGGAGTTATTCGCCTTTGAAAAATAGAAAAATTCATAAAAAAAAATTAAAAAAAATAAAAAAAAAATAAAATTTTTCCAAATTGAAATGGCGTGTTTTTCGGGGTAGTGGGTTAAGCCGGGGGCCCAGATTCCAAATTTGTGGTCCGTTTTTCAAAATTCGGCTTAATAACGGAGATAGCATTTTTGTGAAAAATGGGAAAAATTTAAAAATTTTTATCGAAAAAGTTCAATCTTCAGAATTTTTCTCAAAAATGCTATATCCGTTATTAGGCCGAATTTTGAAAAACGGACCACAGATTCGGAATCTGGGCCCCCGGCTTAACCCTCTACCCCGAAAAACACGCTGTTAAAATATGGAAAAATTTTTATTTTTTTTATCATTTTTTTTTGAGATTTTTCGATTTTTCAAACGCGAATAACTCGAAAACTAAGCGCTGTAGAGCAATTCTATCGCCACCATAAGATGAAGGGCCTCTAGGGCAAGAGCTGGTACCAATCTCAAGCAAATCCCTTGGTAAATAAAGGAGTTATTCGCGTTTGAAAAATAGAAAAATTCATAAAAAAAAATAAAAAAAAATCAAAAAAAAATAAAATTTTTCCAAATTGAAATGGCGTGTTTTTCGGGGTAGAGGGTTAAGCCGGGGGCCCAGATTCCAAATTTGTGGTCCGTTTTTCAAAATTCGGCTTAATAACGGAGATAGCATTTTTGTGAAAAATGAGAAAAATTTAAAAATTTTTAGCGAAAAGTTCATTCTTCAGAATTTTTCTCAAAAATGCTATCTCCGTTATTGGGCCGAATTTTGAAAAACGGACCACAAATTCGGAATCTGGGCCCCTGGCTCAACCCTCTACCCCGAAAAACACTCTGTTAAAATATGGAAAAATTTTTATTTTTTTTAGCATTTTTTTTATGGATTTTTCGATTTTTCAAACGCGAATAACTCGAAAACTAAGCGTTGTAGAGCAATTCTATCGCCACCAAAAGATGGAGGGCCTCTAGGGCAAGAACTGGTACCAATCTCAAGCAAATCCCTCGGTAAATAAAGGAGTTATTCGCGTTTGAAAAATAGAAAAATTCATGAAAAAAATAAAAAAAATAATTTTTTTTCCATATTTTAATAGCGTGTTTTTCGGGGTAGAGGATTAAGCCGGGGGCCCAGATTCCAAATTTGTGGTCCGTTTTTCAAAATTCGACTTAATAACGGAGGTAGCGAAAAATGAGAAAAATTTAGAAATGTTTGTCGAAAAAGTTCATTTTTACACAATTTTTTCCGATTTTTCTCGAAAATGCTATCTCCGTTTAAACCGAATTTTGACAAGCGGACCACAAATTTGGAATCGGGACCCTCGGCTTCACCCCCTACCTCGAAAAACACGCTATTAAAATATGGAAAATTATTATTTTTTTTTAATTATTTTCTTTTGGATTATTCGATTTTTCAAACGCGAATACCTTCTTTATTTACCGAGGGATTCGTTTGGGGTTGGACCAAGTCCTTGCCCTAGAAACCCCCAATCTTTTGGTGGCGGCGAAATTTCCCTATGACGCTTAGTTTTCGAGTTATTTACGTTTGAAATTTTAGGGTTGGGGGCGGATACGATACAGTTTTCGAGTCGACGTGAAAAATCGCAAAAATGTCGAAAAATGTCAAATTTTAGAGGAAAAAGTCGGAGAAATCAACAAGATGAATCGAAGTGTTTCGTGGGCTATTTGAATCATATAAAAGGTGTGAGAAAGTCTCCAAATTTTTCTCATGTGCTCCTGAAACCAAAACTGAAATTTTCCCGGAATTTCGCCAAAATCAAATGAAAGTCCTGTCGGTTCCATCAGCAGGATCAGAGCAAATTCAAAAAGGTTCCCAATCTTAGAACTCCAGTGGAAAATGAAATAATTTGAAAAAAGGGGTAAAAAAAAGAAATTTGGGAATGAAATTCGGAAGACAAAATGTTCAATTTAGCTACTTTTCGTTTTTAATGGCAATTAAAGAAATCTTTAATTTTTGACAGTATTACAGAACTCTTCTTTACCGATCAATTCAGTTACACTGTTTCACCACAGATGGCACCAGCGGCGGTAAATTTGAATTTTGAAACGTTGAACTGACAGTTCTTGGGGTAAAAAAACACAAAAGAATGTAATTTATAGTTTATTTGTATCGAGTAAAATACAATTTCCAACTTTTTCATAATAGAATTTACACAGACATACTTTATAATCACCATTTTTACAAGACAATCTATAAAGTAAAAAAATATAATATAACAAAATTGTTAGATAAATTGGACATAGAAACGAAACAATAAGAAAAAAAAATATACATAAATCTAAAGGGTCATATGTTACAAAATCTTTGGTTATACTAGCCATGTAAAAAAATACACGTGTTTAACAAAAATACACACAACAATAAAAACTAAGGATAAAATAGACAAGAAGAGGGTCTAGTTGGTACGTCAGGCATGCAAGTCTGAAGTAGAAACAAGGATCTGAGATTCGATTGGAAGTAAACATTGAATATGTACAGAAATACCTATACACAGAAATTCATAGAATATCTTAAGTAATTATTAAAATTTATATTCCTTTAATATTATATATATTGTATACATATTTTAATATTCGAAAGTGTCTCACATACCTTGAGATTTCTTTAATAATAAATGCTACTTTATCAATTAACATTAGCGGTACTAAGTAAATAGGTTTATATCAAATGGCTACGTTATTGTCAACAAATCTTATACATTAGCTCACACGCTGGAAATAATTATATTTAGGTACACAATTTGGAATGATTTCATTATTATACTTAACTCTGTATTTAAAGTACTCTACGGGTAACTCAATCACCGTTTTGTGTATCAACTTATCGTTAGTTCCTTAATTAAATGCTTATAAAAGTTAATGAGTAACGAGTTGCACCATTTGTTCATTGTATTGTTGAGAGAATCTATCAGCACTACGTATTGTCATGTTGGCGCCCCTTATTGTACTGTTTTTATGAACTAAAGGCAGGTTACGACCTTATCAACTATTATATCGATGTTTCGAAACCAAATATCTACAATCACACAAAGGCTATACAATTCGTTGGTGTATGGCACTTAGAAAGCAAGATTTATGTTACAATATCTACAATCGGCAATTAATAAAAAAATAATATCTTAAATTTCCAATCACAATGAACGCTTCGAAAATATACACCTGACTAAATCAATGGTAACTAATTGGCATCGAGTTCGACCGCCTCTCTGATGCGTCTATGGTCAGAGCCATAAACGCACTAAAGCCACGGGCGAACTGTAGAAACGCAGGATGTCGGCTGTACACCCTGTATATTCGAATTGCACACTTATCGAACATTGCCTTGGTGCCCCCTCGCCTGCGGCGCGACTTCCGCGGTGGCGTGGCCACGAAAATCGCGCCCAACGTACACACCACCGAGGTGGTGGAAGACAGTTGATTCTTCTGGCACTGCTTAGACTGTATACTGAGTATTTTTATACAGGTACCAGACAAGTTATTTACACGCTAAATGACAAAACAACAAAACGGACGTTTAATTAACTTCCAAATACAATGGAAAATTACCGCACTCTAACCTCCCTCATAAATAGTTTTCTTCTTCTCTTTATAATATAAACTCTGTGTTAAATACTATTTACAGTTGGTAACGCTCTGACATTCTAAGTACTGAGACATGAGTGGCGACTGTCTTACTCTCTGTACGGTTTGCAGTACGAGTACCGGTGGTTCATGTGCTGGCTGTAGGACCCCGAGTGGGAAAACCTCTTCAGGCATTTCACGCATTGGAACGGCTTTTCTCCGCTGTGAAGTCTCTTGTGCTCCGTCAGGTGGTGCTTGTGTTTGAACGCCTTCGGGCACTCGTCGCACTTGTGCGGGCGCTGACCTACAACGCCATCTTTAGATACCGCCATCTTACAAACCTACAAGACTTACCGGAATGCTCGTACTTGTGCCTCGCCAGCGAGCTCTGCTTCGAAAACGACTTATCGCACTGGTCGCAACTGAACTGCCCCTCAACCTCCGCCTCCTGGCCCCCCAGAACGGGACTCCCGAGACTCTTCAACACGTACTGGGAGACCTTTCGTTTGTCATCGTCTTGGAAGCTGTCGTCCCATTTCTTCCCGTTCGGACTCAGACTGCTCAACCTGTTGCTGATCAACTGCGACAGGCTGGGGAGGTCCGTCGCCCCCAGCTGCATCAACTGCTCCACGGGCATGAGCCCCATTCCCGGTATCGTGAGTTTGTGCGCGGGCTGCGCCAGAATCTGCGCCAAGCGGCTGCTGTTGTTAAAATCAATGGGGGATGGTGACTGGCGCGGCTCCGAAGAGTTCGAGTTCTGGTAGCTCGGGTAGATGTAAGGAGTGGGACTCCTGGAGGACTTCCGACTTAAATTAACGACTTCATCGACGGGTTCCGGGTAGTGCGGCGAACTCCGCGGCGACGAGTCAATAGAAGGAGGAGACTTCTTGGTGGAGAGATCCAAAGGTTGTTCGGAGATGTACTGCGGAGCGATTTTGTGGGTCGAAGGCACCAAGGGATAACGCAAAGCGGGACTGTAAGGAACCTGGATCAAACGACCTTCGCGTCGGTCTCGAGCTCGCGTGTTCTGGAACCACACCTGGACCACCCTTACGGGGAAGTTGATCGTGTCGGCGATCTTCTCCAAGTCTTCGCGCTTCGGACGAGGGTTCATCTTGTAGTGGTCCTTCAGGACCTTCAATTGCTCGTCGGAGATGAGCGAGCGCACCCGCACCTTCCGCCCGTCTTCAGCGACGTGGTCCGTCGTGGTGACGGACTCGCAGTCCATCTCGTCGTCTTCGTTCTTCTCCTCCTCGTTCATTTCCTCTTTCACGGTGACAATCTCCTCCAGCTTGGCGGCTAGACCTTCCTTCTGGTCGCACTCCTGCTCGTCGCCGCTGTCTTGTTTCTGGGAATGCACCGAAGCGACACTATCACTCGACGACTCCGAAGAGAACTTATTAATGTTAGCCTGTAATAACTGTTTCGTAACTGTTGCGTTCACGGTTTCCAAAATTCGCTTTACCGCCTCCAAATCCCCGCCAGCGACCTCCTCCCCTTTCTCTCTGTCTTCCTCCACTTCTTCGTCCATCACCAACTCGCCGCAACTCGACGCGTTCGATTTCGCCGCCTCTTCCTCCTTCACCGCCGCCGATTGCGCGTTCATCTCCTCCTCCATCAGCGGCGGTCGCAGCGGCGACGCGTTCTGCTGTTGCAACTGCTCGAAGATGTGGCCCAAGTTGGGCATGGAATAAGGTGTGATGGGGAGGTTTGGCGGCGCTAGGTAAAACGGCGGTATCGACGAAGACTGGAGGAAGGCGGCCGCCGCCTCCGAGTACTTTGGTAGTATCGGCAGGTACGAATTGTGGTTGGGGCTCGACGTGAGATTGTTGTTCATGGGCGTGATGTTGGTGCGTTTGATGGGACGTGGTTGGGTTTTGTCTAAGAGGGTCGTGGGGGTGCCGCGGGCTCGGCCGAGTTTTAGGTTCATTACGAGGCATTTCTTCGATGTCATGTGACTAGAATAGGAGCCGGAGTGGGAAAAGCGCTTGCCGCAGTTGGGGCACTCGAAGGGCTTCTCGCCGCTGTGGATCCGGATGTGTTCCTGGAAAATGAAAAACATCAAAGAAAGTCCGAAGAACAACCAACCGTAAAAGCGAAAAACGCGAAATTGAAAGACGTAAAAAACGACAAAATAAAAGAAAATTAAACAACCAAAATCTCGTAAAAGCAAAAAGAAGTGGAAGAACAAAACAAATCGATCGAAAAAAAAATAGAAAAACGACATCGTTGGATCCAGAATGGAAAAATGAACAGGAATCGTAGATAACAAGTGATAATATGGAAGAAAGTAAAGAAAAAACAAAAAAAAGAAAGGAATTTGAAATAAAAAGGTAAAAAAATGGAAAAAAAACTAGACAAATTAAAAAAACTTACGAAAAAAGCAGAAAAAAAGAAATAAAAACAGTAAAAAAACAACGAAAAATAAACGACATCGTGGAAAGGAAAGAGACAAAGAAGCGAAGAATGAAAGCGTTTGAAAGAAACAAAAAAAAACTACAGAAGACAGAAGAAATTGTAACGTTAAAAAAACTAAGACAGGAAGACATTGAACGAATCGATAAAAGAAATCGTTTAAGGAAAAAGTGGAAAAAAGGAGGAAAAACCGATAAAAGGTAGAAGTTAAAATGTTAAAAAAATTATGAAAGAAAATCTTTCACGAAAAGAAAGACTGGAAGCGAAAGACTGGAAGCGTTTGAAAGAAACAAAAAAACTACAAAAGACAGAAAGAAGAAAAATGTAAAAATGTTCAAAAAAACTAAAGAAACGAAATCGTATCAGGGAAAAAATTGAGAAAGGAGAAATGCTTTAAAGGAAACAAAGAAAAAATCGCTAAAAGGTAGAAAGAAGAAAGAAAAAAAATAAAGAAGGAAAATCATCGAAAGAAAAACGACAACGGTTGAATGGTAAAACGAACCAGAAGAATTGTCGTAAAAGCAACGAAAAAAAAATATAAGACGTCGAAAAGAAAACAGCCAAAAGTAAAAAAAAAAAACAAGAAAGGCAGTCATTGAAAGTATCGATAGAAACGACATTGTCTAAAGAGGAAAAACGAAGAAAGGGGGAATGAGGAGTCCATAAAACAACGAAAAAAAAAACGACAAAAGACAGAAAGACGAAATCGAAATTAAAATAAAAATGAAGAAAGAAAGTAATCAAAAGGAAGAAACAACATCGTTTAAGGAAGCAAAACGAACCAGAAGCTCTTCACAGAAAATAGAATCGTTTAAATTCCCAAAAAATGAGATACAAAGCGGAAAAAAGAATCCAAAACGTCAAAAAAACTGAATAAAGAAAGACATTGAATGAATCAATAGGAGCGATGTCGTTAAAGAAGAAAAAAACGAACAAAAGGGGAATTAAAAACCTAAAAAGAAACTAAGGAAAAACGATAAAAGAAATCGTTAAAAAAAATAAAGAAATACAGTCATCGAAAGAAAAAACAACGTTTTAGTAGCAAAATGAACCAGAAGCTCTTCAAAGTAACAAAATCTTAGAAAATCAACGAAAACACAACAAAAATGAAAAACGAAGAACAACAGAAGGCGGAAAGAAGAAATCAAAAGATCAAAAACGCTGAATAAAAGAAGACATTGAAAGACTCGATAGAAACTGTATAATTTACAAAAAAAACGGATAAAGCAGATATGAGGGAAGAGAAAAACGATAAAAGACAAAACAAATCGAAATGTTAAAAAAATTTACAAAAATTGTCGTCGAAAAACAACAATAACAAAGTTTAAGGTAGCAAAACGAACCAAAAGCTCTTCACAATAATAGAAAAGTAAAAAAAGCAACGAATTCGTTCAAACAAAAAAGAAAAAAGAAAAAAACAATAGCAGAAAGAAAAAATTAAAAGGTTAAAAGATCTGGAAAGAACAAAAGAAAAGATGACAGAAAAAATAAATGAAAGAGAAAAGTAAAAATGAAACTGAATATAGAAACAGAGAACAAAGGAAGAAACGAAACAATGCCGCTTCGCTCGCGCGTTTTTCCTCCCATTCCCAATCACCCCAAAAACCGAACTGGCCCCCCTCGCCGCTCCAACTTTGTTCTCAACCGAATTAGTCATGTGTAATCCCGGCACGACGTAATCCATTTAACATCTCGTCCGAGAAGCATCTTATTGGCGCAAACCATATAACCGAGATAAACTCTCCGAGTTGCTTGAACTTACCTTGAGATGATGCTTGAATTTGAACGCTTTATCGCATTCGGTGCATTTGAATTTTCTGAGCACTGCACTCTCGTCGTGGCTGATCATGTGACGTTGGAGGCGGTAGACGTTGGCGAAAGTTTTGTTGCAGATCTTACAGGACTGGAACAAAAGAAATTGTTAGATTGGTTGCATACATTCTAGGCGCGCTGGGGAAGGGAAAAAAAGTGTTCGTTCGGTAGGTATAATCCTCAAGTTGAAGCAGGTGGACGTGCGTTGTGACAGATTCCTTCGTTCCCGACTTTTTTGCCGTCTCGACAGTTAATTCGGGTTCGGGAAATAATTGGATTACGCGTACGTAGGCAAATGAGGCGAAAACAAAGAACAAAGAGATTTTTCGGGGGGGAAACGACAGAAATACGACTGGAGCACCTTGGCGCTAAAAATAACGGGATTTTTCTTTGACGCCAATTAATAATAACCCAAATTGAAGCCACGATTCTTTGTTTTCCCAAAACAAGTTTTTTTTCCTTCTTCTTTTCTTTCAACGGGCGAAAAAACTCTCCCGTTTCACACGGTTGCGTCGTTACAAACATGCACACATGTGTTTGAATCTTTTTGTGAAGGCGCCTGTCATCGTCTTGGATATCTTTCGTCCGTTCGCTTCTCTCGGTTATAAATCCATTAAAACGAGATAAAGCGGAAGGACACAACCAGAAATACTCCTCTCGAGTTGATTCGATTTGTCCGAAGACGAAAAGTGAATCACCGTGGGAGGAAAAAAACGCGAGTCTCCACTTAATTCTAATTGCGAGATGTTGAAGTAACTGTTTGTTTAATAAACGCAACAAAAAACTACTTGTTTTGTAACGAACAGATGGTCGGCTTTTCCGAGATTTTTATCGGACTAGTCTGAAAAAAAATAACTTTCGAGACTCTTAAGTAGCAATTGCACGCCGTTGAAATGATTGATTAAGACCTTTCATTAATATTAACGTCGAAAATTATGCAGCCGACCTTTTCCAGGACTCATTTATCATTTTTTCCACCCCTAGAAACAAAATTTCCTACTCAGGGAACCCCTCAGACGTGCGACAATGGAAAACAATTCATTACAAAGTATACTTGGTTGCATACCTCCCCAAAAAATCCTGTGATTCACAAATGAATCACAACGAGTATCTTATCACCGAATGACTCTATTAAACATTTTATCGAAAGTGTTATCGCTTCACTTTAGGAAGCTACACCGCAATTCTCGCTTTTGTTATTCACGAGTTTTTTTTTTTTTTTGTTTTGGATTCGGTGATTCACCGGCGCAAGTTTTGTTCTGAAGGGTTGTTATCTTGCTTGTGTCGGTTGTAATTGTTTATGGCCGCACCCTTAACCTTTAGGGTAGGTGTAAAATGCGTCAGAGGATGAAATACCGCTCTGGCGGCGAAAACAAGTGAAAAACGTGGGAAAGAAAATATTTGGGGTGGAAATTAGCGGGCTTTGAAAACGAATGAAAATGGGGCCAGAGCGGGGATGATCCACCTTGGGCCGCTCGGCAGACTGGATTTTTGGGGTCTGAAATAGTCCTGACTCTATTAAGGATCTGACATTTCGGAGCCAAAAAAAATCCTGACTCTATTAAGGATCTGACAATTTATGGTCAAAAATAGTCCTGCTCTATTAAAGATCTAATATTTTGGAGTCAAAAATAGTCCGGATTAATAACGATCTGGCGTTTTGGAGTCAAAATAGTCCCGAGTATTTAGAATCCGACATTTTGGAGTCAAAAATAGTTCTGTTTCTACTGAGGATTTGACATTTTGAAGTCAAGAATAGTTACGAGTATTAAGAATTCAGATATTTTGGAGTCAAAAATAGTCCGGAATGTTAAGGATTTGACATTTTAGAGTCAAAAATAGTTCTGACTCTATTAAGAATTTGACATTTTGGGGTCAAGAATAGCTCGAGTATTAAGAAACTGACATTTTGAAGTCAAAAATAGCCCTGACTATAGAGTCATAATTAATTAATAGTAAGGATCTGACATTTTAGAGTCAACAATGGTCCTACTCTATTATAGATCTGACATTTTGAAGTCAAAAATAATTCTGACTATTACGGATCTGACATTTTGGAGTCAACATTGATCCTGACTCTTTAAAAATCTGACATTTTGGAGTCAAAGATAGTCCTGATTCTATTAAAGATCTGACATTTTTAGTCAAAAATAGTCCCGAGTATTAAGAAACATTTTGGAGTCAAAAATAGTCGTTATTATTAAGGATCCAACATTTTGGAGTAAAAAATAGTTCTAATTCTATGAAGGAATTGACATTTTGGAGTTAAAAATAGTTCTAATTCTATAAAGGATTTGACATTTTGAAGTAAAGAATAGTCCCGAGTATTAAGAAACTGCAATTTTGGAGTCAAAAATAGTCCCGAGTATTAAGGATCTGACATTTTGGAGTCAAAAATAGTCGGGACTATTAAGGATCTGACATTTTGAAGTCAAAAATAGTTCTAATTCTATTAAGGATTTGAAATTTTGAAGTCGAAAATAGTCGCGAGTATTAAAAATCTGACATTTTAGAGTCACAAATAGTTCTGATTCTATAAAGGATTTGACATTTTGGAGTGAAGAATAGTCCCGAGTATTAAAAATCTGAGATTTTAAAGTTAAAAATTGTCGCTACATATTCTGTATTTTAATAATTTTGTAAAAAGACAACCGATATTATCATTTGGTCAGGTTACATTTGGCAGTTGTTGACATTTGACTACGACAATGCCAAAACTCGATTGATTATTTTTAATGATTTGTCAAATGTTATAGGAACCGGTTATAGGCCGGTCATTTGTAAGCCATAATTTGGGCGACATTTGGCAGTCAAAAATTAACGATATGACTAAATTGATGCGTGACATTTAGGAGTCAAATTGTGACATTGCCAGTCTGTAATGAAGTGAAATGTGTGAAAAAGCAGTGAAACTTGGCTTTGCCCAGTCAATATTTCTGACAAACGACTGATGATTACTACCGAGCGCCGAAACATCGGGATAATTTTGAAAACGTCCGCATGATGCGATTATTCGGGATTAGCATCCAAAAAAACTGTCTCCCAAATAACCGTTAGCATTTTTATCGGCTCATCACATCAGAAATTCGGTTTTCCTGATCGCCTTTTTTCCATCCGTCGCTAAAAACGATAACTGTATCGCGATCACAATTAAATAAAAACCCAAATAACGGTAATAACAGTAAAATAAAAAATCTGGAAAAAACATCCGTTCCCCGTCGATAATAGAGCCGTAAACTCGGCAATGTGCCTTTTCCCAGTTCATAAAAATTTGGCGCGTAAAAAAACCCAACCCCTGTCCTCACCGGAATGTCAATTAAAACTCGATGATTGACATATTATGAAATTTTTTCGTCATCGTATTTTACGATTGTTTTTCGGTTAATGAAAATATAGGCGATATATCGCCGCTAACCAATCAATCATTCAGCGATTTATTGGGGATTTTCGAATTTACAAATTATCGAGACTCCGACTATAAATTATTAAAACAATTCATGTCTGCGTGTGTTAACTGAGGGTAATTTTTCGGCGTTGTGCAGCTGTGAGGACAAAACAATTACTCATCTTATTACCGATGTTACGTAAACACAGTAATTGACCTCGGAGCCCTTCTAACCTCTACATTAATGTGAGTCAAACATTATAGAGTCGAGGAACTGTCAAGACTACATTTTTAATTAATAACAAACACACCAACTGACTTCTGACACGTGAAGATCATGTGAAATGTGCACTCACAGACGATGGATCGGTAATAATGTTAATAACTGAACTGACCTCCGGTTAAATGACAACAAATGCACATGTTTCACGACAGAGGGCGCTAAATTAACTGTTAGATGGACACCATTTTGTTCACAGATGAAAGAGACGATCTGCTCGAGGCTTAAGTTTTTGGACCAGAGCCATCGACACGACTCATTTCGCCGTTTTTTGGCACCAAAATCACGTTTTTCTTGTCCGAGGGCTTTACAACATTATCAAACATTGTCGTATTAGTTGCGGATAATTAATTAACAAAATTGTAATACTTGATGTGTTCGAGCTGGGCAGTTATAACTAATTAATTAATTGACGAACAAACGGTGCCCGATGCGACGCCCAATTCCCTTCTGCGCTAATTAATTAACAAAATTATCAATCAATTTACTTCAATTAATATCAGTATCTCAAAGTCTCCCATTTTCGAATTTTGTGAGAAAATTGTAATTTCTAGCAAAAGCAAACAGGATAATTTTGATGTTTACTTAAGTAATCAATTAATTAATTGGTAAAATAAGATGAAATTTAGATAATTAATTACTGACAAAAGTGGGACAATGAAATCAGAATTTGATCTTCCGTAAATCCAATTTTAATACTACTTAACATAATTAACAATAATTAACTTCGCTTTTTTAAAGATCGGTTCAGTTAAGAATATTTTAAGATTTCAGGGCATTGAAAAACGAAATTTTAGTCCTACTTGAGCAAGAATTTCAATTTTGTTAATTAATAAGTCAATTGACTTAAATTATGTTTTTTTTCTCTCTCCTGGTTCAAAAAATTGTGCTCTACGTAAAATAAAACAAAATTAACTGAAATAATTCTAATTATTCAAAGAATCAACAAATTTAATAATGTTGGACAACTTCGTAATATTAAAAATGTTTCAACAAATTAATTAACAAAATTATCAAATTATATTTACTTGCTTGATTTGTACAATTGTTGAAAGAGACAAATAACAGAAATTATTTACTTAATTAACTGCGTTGTTTGTGAAAGAGTTCGAAAGAATGAAATACACAAAATTAATTATGAAAATTACGAAACAAATAGAAATCGAGCAGTGTTCTAATTAATTATTAAAATTGCACTACTTGATATGGTCGAAAAGGGCAGCTACAACCAATTAATCAATTAACGAACAAACGTAGCGCTTGTGCGACGCCCAATCCCCTTCTGGACTAATTAATTAACAAAATTATCAATCAATTCACTTCAATTAATCAGAACTAACTACAACCATCACATTATCAGTATCAAAAAGTCCAGTTTTGTATTTTGTGAGAAAATTGGGTTTTCGAGCAAAAGCAAACTTGTACAAAATAATTTTGATTTTTACTTAATTAATTAATTAGCAAAACGGAAAAAAGGAATATAGATAATTAATTACTTAACATATGATTATGATGTGGCTTGTTTTAAAAGAAAAGTGGGGCAATGAAATTAAAACTTGATGTCTCGTAAATCCAATTTTAATCCTAATTAATTAACAATAATTTATTACATTTTTTCAAAGTACAGTTATAAATATTTTAATTAATTATCACGAACCGGCAATTTAATTTGCACTTTTTACATCAAACTTCAGGGCATTGAAAAATGAAATTTTAGTCCTATTTGATTGAAGACTTCCAATTTTGTTAATTAATGAGTCATAACTATTTCTTGATTAACCTTTAACTGATTAATCAATTGACTTAAATTCGGCTTTTTCATAGTCCTGGTTCACAAAGATGTGATTTTTGCGCAGAATAAAATAAACATAATTGAAATAATTCTAATTAATTGATCAAAGAATCCACAAATTTAGTAATAGTCAACTTAGTAAAAATGTTTCAACAAATTAATTAACAAAACTATCACTTACTTGATTTGTACAATTGCGAAAAAGAGAAATAGGACAGAAATTACTTACTTAATTAATTGTATTGTTTGTGAAACAGTTCGAATTAATTATCAAAATTACGAAACAAAATGAGCAGGGTTCTAATTAATTACAATTCAATTGTGCAACGAGCGTCGCGTATAAGTGGTTGCCTACACGTCGCTCCCGCTTCGTGTGTGAGCACCTTTAGCGTCCCTCACCCCCTACGCAGAGGTAATTTGGGGTAATTTTCACCATCCACACCGACAATGAAACATAATAGCCAACTTAACGACAAATTCAATTATAAACCCACGTGTGTCTGAAAATTAACGATCTCTCTCCGCTTTCGATTCAAAGTCTTTTATCATTTCCACGTGTTTTTACCTCAAAACACGTGATAAAACTGAGTCAGTGATGGGAAAAATTCAGTTCTCAACGTATCAAGTTGTCCCATATTAAAACACGTAAAGATACCCGCCGATAACAAAATATCTGAGAATTTATGAGCGCTCTTTTTTTCTTCGGTTTCTTTATAGCCCCCATCTGGAAGGAATCAGAGTTTTTGGACCCATTTTAGTTTCTACCTGACCAATAGGATCTCACGTACAAAAACACTCTAGGGGAGCGTCAAGGTGAACTAGATCGTTCGTTTCAAGGACAAAAACTCACCACTTGTGCGTTGGGAGAATGTAGAAGTTCGTGTTTTTCCAGCTGATCTTTCGTTGCAAAAGACGTTGTACATTGGGAGCACCCAAACGGTCCTCCGAGCGTCGTCGGCGTCGGCGAGACTGCACTAGGAGTCGACGTGGGCAACGGGCCCGTTTCCGGCGGCTCCGAGTGTGACGTTTCCATGTGTTCTTTGAGGGCTTGAAATGTCTGACATCCTTTTTGACATTGAGGACATTTGATGTAATATTCGGAGGACGCGCTCAAATCGTCACCTTCTTTACTCACGCCGTTCGTCAACGGGGAAACTGGAAAGAAACGAGAAATTGATGAAAATTGGGGCGGAACCAACCTGGGGATGAGGGCGGAATTCGTGACATTCGAGACAGGTGACAGCGCGGCCTGAGGTGGCCCGATTTCGAAAATATGCCGAAAATATTCGCCGGGACACAAAAGTCGAAATAATGACGAAAATATTCAGAAAAAATGCGCTGAATATGTTTGCATATTTTGCATTTAGTAAATAGCATTTTGCTGCCAATACATGGCATATTTTCCGCCGTAAAGAATCTAAAATATTCTGTACCTACTGAAGATGTTTTAATATTACCATCATTATTAAAATTAGATAATATGCACATTCTATTAGCTTTTATGACGTCTATAAAATATTCAGTGAGCACGTAATAAAACATTCAAATCAGAAAATAGGCATACTGACGGTCAGAATATTTAAATGAGCTGTTGGCGGATTAGAAAAATATGCAGAATATTTTGGTATTGTCGTAAAGTGCATGTTTGTGATGGGAATATGCAAAAAAAGAAGAATATTATCTAAAAAACACGAAAATAGTAAAATATGCTCTCCCTCCACGCTCTGAATAATTCCCGGATCGCATATAAACAAAATATTCTGAAAATTTTATTAATAGGCACGAAATGACCACACACAAAATATTGTTTAAACAGCAAAGTTATGAATAGGAAGCACTGAACAAAGTAACTGGAGATTTTAAATTTTCAATAATAAATATGCACGTGTTGAATATTGAGAATATTGGGAAGTCAGCGTGAGGTTGATTACTGCCGTGACGTTTTTATTGGTTCAATAGCCTAATTTAGGTCCAGACGATAGATTCCTGGTAAAACATGCAAAAATCCGAGCCTACTAGGATCGGTAGTTTTCCCGCCAAATATGCATGATTGGCCGAAATCTTCCCAGTGTCATCGAAAATTGTAGTCTTTGTTTATATCGAGTAAATGTTTGCTCTCAAAATCTAAATAACTCGTAATTACCTACTGAACATCAGTAATATTATTGACAATGCGATAACCGTCCTGCTCAATCACCACAAGATTGGTGTAGAACATTCCAACGAGCCAATAAAAACGGTGGAAATCCACGTAGTCACGTTCGCGTGATCACGTCTTGTTACCTGTGTGGTCAGGTACTTTCGCACCTGTCCAATCAAACCGGTCGTCTTGGCCCCTCCCCTGGCACCTGTCCAATCGACTTCAGGTACGACCCAATCACGTATAAATACTAGTACTCACGTTGGCAGGTGTTCCAAACGTTAGCCAGACTCCATAATCGGTAGGAGTAACTGTCGTAACAACCAAACATGCTTTCACTTCGCGCCACCATGGCCAACTGACGAGAGCAACACGCGGCCGACGCTCAACTGTCGTGACTGAACATCCCTCCTACCGAGACGCGTACCCCCACCACCGGCGCGCGCCGCCCGACGCCGCCGACGCCGCTACATCACCGCCCTCAAATCTCGGAACGAGACGTCAATTCGACGCGTGCCGACGACGGGAGACGTTGTGCTGAAGAACGGGGTGCTAATGAGGGAGCGGAAGACAGAGGGCGCTAGTATGACCAAAGGATCTATGATCCGATTCTCAGAAACGGACTGGCGAAAATTTTGGACCGCTTCCTTCCTTCCTCCCCTTGTTTACGACCCCGGCAAGGTGACAATGGACACAAGTGTCCGCCAAATGTGCACACAATGCAAAACTACCCCCAATTGACTACACCTTGTCCACATCTGGCACTTTGTTGCTCTGACGTCCAAGATTTATTTAATTAAGAACTTTAACGTGTCTTTCTCCCTTCAGGTGGCGAAATGAGGGTACATGTGACGCTATAGGGGTGGTATTGCACCACAGAATTTGCGCGACGTGCTTCATAATAGAAATGACCGAGTTTTTATTATTGTCGGCGGTGTTAGTCATCCAGGTTTTATTCTGTGTAGAGGGATGAATCACCGTAAAAATAGACAAGTGGAAGAGGTGGGATAGGGGATGATGTGGACCGTGGAGGGATTGCATAAATCAGGGGCATTGTGGGGTTTTTAAGCGGTTTTTACGGCGGAGTCACTCGGAAAGAGGTGAACGCCAAAATGAGGCCTTTCAAGATGATCAGGATCAAATCTGTCAGTCACACTTTGATCTGATCAAATAAGAGAATTGACAGAATTGTACGGAATGATCGAGTTCAAATCAGACAACTGTGACGAAGACTTTTAAGACGATCAGGATCAAATCTGATCAGTTAGTCAGACTTTGATTTGATCAAATGATTGAATGATCTAAGAGAATCAGAGAATTGACAGAATTGTACGGAATGATCCAGTTCAAATCAAACAACTGTGACGTGGATCTGAGTATGATCATGATCATGATCAAAATCTACAGCAGATTTGATCAAACGCGTGTTAATCTTCTGTTTCGGATTAAGGGAACTGCAAGAATTTGGTGATCATGATCAGACTTGATCAGTGATTTGTGAGCGACGTTTATCTCCGGTCCTAAATAAACCAAGTTTGCGATAAGAAGGAAAAGAAATCGCCGCAACTACCGAAATAATTAAAATCCCGAGAGTTCGTTTATCACAAAGTGCACTGTTTACGTCTCTTATCTATTTATCTACGTAGATAACTGGATGAGCCATCAGTGTTTACTTGGAGATCTCCTAATTACGTCTTCGACAAAACTATTCCGTTTCCTAGTTTGAAGAAATTTCACTCGTCGATAATTTACGAGCGATAAAAAAGCGCAGAAATTTGCCTGAGCTTGTTGAGATTTTGTTCTTATTGGATGAATTACAAATTTATCTCTACTTTCGTTGATTGTGCGTTCCGATTTGGCTGTGATGTTTATTATTGTTTTTTTTTCGTCCAGTGAAATATATTTACTCAAAAGCCGGCGGTAATAAATTCGTGTAATTATAACGAGACAATATTTTCCGTGCACATTTCTTTAAATATTTATTAAATATTTACGATGTCCGTCCTAAAAAATTTATTAAACTCAAATTAATTCCGTATTTTATTACCCCGAAAATAGTCCGGGAGGTGCGATATGAAACGAAAAACCGAAATTAGTCTTTATTGGTGGCACTGCAATAAAATAGTGAGTACGTTCATACTTTGTGTCGTTTTGTACAAGTTTATTGCATCATTTATTACTTTTATTTACGACACTATTTCTATGCACCCAGAAATTAATGTCCCATAATATTTGCTACGGTTCCCCTCGAATTGAAAAAATCTACTCCTACGATTTAATAAACTTTTGGGAAAATCCGATGGAAAGAGCAGTAATTCATGTAACCAACTGTTCCTCTTGATGTTTCTCTGAAAGAATCGCAACAGGTTTCAATAGTTCGATCGCGATTAAAGAGCTTTTGAAAAATGTCGGGAGCTCTGTGGTGTGTAACAGATTGCAGCGGACGCTTCGCGCTTATAAAGCTTATTCACATGTTTGCTTTTTAAACGTTCACTCTTCCACGATCAAATTAAAAACGCCATCGAGAAAACAAAAAGTTTACGAACATGTGTTTACCGAACTGGAACTAGAACACGGAATTATTTAGTGCGACCGGAATAGGTGACGATTTATTTTTCACACAGACTTTCCATCGGCTTGGACATTCCCGACTATGATCAATACTTATTATTTAGTCCGTGCTCACAATCAGTAGCATGATCATTGTCAGGATATCTCACTCTGATGATCAACGTCAGAATCAAGCCAGGATTACGATCGCCGCTCAAACACAAGCAATTTTAAGTCTGATGATGATCATTATCTATCTTACTCTGATGATCAACTTCAGAATCATGTCAGGATACGATTGCGGCTCACACAACAAGCAATTTTAATTCTGATGATTATTCTAATAATCTATCATCAAATCTGATATTAATTACAGATATGTGTAACGCTGATAAGGACGATCATGATCATTGTCAGAAAGTATATCTCACTCAAATTATCAACTTCAAAATCATGTCAGGATTACGACTACGGCTCACACAACAAGCCATTTCAATTCTGACGATGATCATTATCTATCCACTCTGATGATCAACTATAGAATCATATCAGGATTACCATTGCAGGTCACACAACAAGCAAAACAAGCATTTTCATTTCTGATGATGATCATTCTCATAATCTATTATCAAATCTGATATTATTTGCAGATACTATGTAACGCTGATTGTCACGATCATGATCATTGTCAGAAAGTATATCTTATTGATCAACTTCAGAATCATGTCAGTATTACTATCGCGGCTCTCACAACAAGCAATTTTAATTCTGATGATCATTTTATCTATCTTACACTGAAAATCAACTTCAGATTCATATCAGAATTACGAATGTGGCTCAAACAACAAGCAATTTCAATTCTGATGATGATCATTCTCATAATCTATGATTAAATCTGACACTATCGCAGACACTGTGTAACGCTGATAGTTACAATCTTGATCCATTGCCAGAAAAAATATCTGACTATATAATCATATCAGGATTCAGATAACATGATCAAATTAGATCGGACGATGATTGTAAGTGAAACATTTTGAATTTTTGTCTGTTATATGGTTGGTGGCCCCGAAATAGAACCGGGTTAGACGTTACCCGACAGAACAACATGAAATAATTTCAGCTTGAACAAAACGAACAATAACAAGCCGTTGAAAAAAATGAAATGTAACGTTCTCGAAACCACAACAAATCGCGTTTCGTGTTTATTACCGTACAACTCATAATCATAAAAAAACGAGAAATAGGAGCACAATAGTCTAAAAATAAAACAAAGGAGCGTCGTCACGTTTTATAGTAGGAAGTTGGCGGCGGCACAGGTAACCGGAACGAAGTTCATTCATAAATCTGCCGGCAGGTACGCGATGGGATTATGTGCGTACGGCGTCTTTGAAGTTATAATCCGATCATGGGTGGTGACCTTCCATATTTCCTCGTAAAGTGGCAGTATTTACATCTGTAATAACGGATTACGTCTAAGTACGACCATAAAATAAAAATTAAATTCGCCAATCGTCTGAAAATAAACCGGAAACGACCCATTTTCTGATTCATAAATACCGAAAATCGAGATAAAAGGTGAATGTGACACAAAAAGTTGTTTATAAATAATTCGTTTCTAATAGCCGGCGAAAATAAGGTCAGTTCGGAAAAATTTCGATTGGATATTTTCAAGACTGCGCTTTTTTCGGGTTGGAGTAAGACACTGAAAATAAATTGGGTGTCTGAAAACGTTCCAAATGAATAAAATTTAATATACACTGGTGACGGCTATTAAAAACTTGTAGCGCCACATTATTTGTACTAACAAAAGACATCTGACGGGGGGACAAGTCAACGGCCACAATGTGGCACGATCATGTCAGATTGATCTGATCAGGTGGACAATGATCGTTTTTAATTTCTGACATAATCATGTCAGAATTCAAGTTGTGGCTAATATAATAAATTGAAACAATTTTCTGTTTGTTCATGACATTGATCATCAGATTACATGATTATTTTTAAGTTCCGAACAGTCTGACCATGATCAGCGACATAATCATCTCAAAGTGCAAGTTGTGGCTGATCAAATTTATTGATACGATTACATGATCATTTTAAACTTTTTCAAGAGTCTGACAATGATCAGCATCATAATCAAGTCAGAATTTAAGTTGTTGTTGATCAAATCTTTGAACACAAGGTTCAGTAAGCTCATGGAAACACGGCGCTTGACAATCGTCAAATTACATAATCATTTTTATCTTTTTCAATGGTCTGACAATGATCAGTTTCAAAATGATTTCAAAATGTAAATTGAGGCTGATCAAATAAATTGAAACGATTGTCAGTTTGTTCATTCATGACAAATTCATTCATTCATGACATTGATCATCACATCAACGGATTATATAATCATTTTAAGGTTCTAAACAGTCTGACCATGATCAGCATCATAATCATCTCATAATTCAAGTTGTAGCTGATCAAATTTATTGATACAATGTTCAGTAAGCTTAAGGAAACACAGCATGACATGATCGTCAAATTACATAATCATTTCAAAATTTTTTAATAATCTGACAATGAACAGTATCATAATAATGATATAAAATGATATAAAATAAAATGAGGTTGATCAAATTTTTGAATACAACGTTCAGTAAGCTGATGCAAACACGACGCATGACATGATCGCTACTTTACATGATGATCTTTATCTCTTTCAATGATCGGCGTCAAAATTCAAGTTGTAGCTGATCAAAATTTTTGATACGATTTTCAGTTTGCTCATGGAAACACGGTGCATGACTATGATCGTCTGATTGCATGATCATTTTAAACTTTTGAACAGCCTGACAATGATTCATTGGATAGATCAGCGTCATTATGATAGTTGTCTAAATCTAAATATTGACAACATTTATTTTGTCCATCCTGAAGCTGTTCATGACAATGATCTTCACATGACATGATCAATGATCATCGGATGATAATTTAATGACATCATTTTCATGCTAGTTTAGTCAAATTCGAGGCTTGATGATTGAAACTCGATAACCCCGATATGTAATTTAGCGGATTCTCTTTTGTGTGACCGCCCCCGTCCATGCTGAGTCGCCACCGCCGCCAGCACCTTCTCCAACTTTCCTCCGAATGTCGTGAATCTGCACAACACACATATCCTCGGGCATTCGCTATGAGTTTCTTTACGAACTCATTAAACCAATAAAGCACCTCGAACCGCGCCGACGGCGATGGCGGCGCCACCGCCACTGCTAGCCACGTGGTGTGACGTTTCATTTCAACGACAATAGGTATTTTTATAGGTAACAATGGCCAACCATAAAATCTCCCTTTTCTTGTCGACTAGAAAAAAACGATGATTTATCGATATTTGCGGGACGAGCAGTAAACATTGCTCTTATTTTTTAGGAGACACGGCGATTTCTAAAAGGGGTTGACTTTCCTGGATTAAGATTTGTTGGGGGTAAATGGCGGATTGGTTGTAAACAGGGGGCGTGGATGGCGGTGGAATGAAAAAATTGTTTTTGGGAGCTGAGGAAATTGATGGAGGAGAAGGAGATATGTCTAGGTAAATAATGGGGCTTCGGAATTCGCGGCAGGAATTATATCAGAATCGGCGGCGCAGGAATTTTCGCACAAAAAATAAAGCGCAGTAAGATTTTGTCTCAAAATTTTATCACAGAATCGAAACAAAAGTTGCGCTTTCTGTGACATCCAGCAGGAATTACATCGAAATCGGCGGCGCAGGAATTTTCGCAAAAAATAAAGCGCAGCAGGATTTCGTGTCAAAATTCTATCAGAAAATCGAAACAAACGTTGAGCTTCCTGCGACATCCAGCAGGAATTATATCGAAATCGGCGGCGCAGGAATTTTCGCAAAAAATATGAAGCCCAGCAGGATTTTGTGCCAAAATTCTATCAGAGAATTGAAACAAAAGTTGACATTCAGCAGGAATTTGGCTTATAGCGCAGCAGGAATAAAAAATGCGAATTTCGGTAGAAATTTTTGATTGTAGCCCTTAAATTGGTGGTTGGCTTCCCCGAGAAGTCAGTGCCCCCAAAAATGTGTCGGTAATAATGAGGTTGGTGAAAAAACAGTTTGTCGTGGAATGAGTTTGTTAAGTTATCGCGTTGTTGTTGATCGAGTTAATGTCATTGTATGTCTCCGGTGCGAATAAATCACCTCAGGCACCCCAAACTCGCGATCCTCGGGATATTTTAAAGTTAATTTAAGACGTACAATAGGTTAGAATGGGTCGAAATGAGCTAGTTATAACCCGCGTCGCGAGTATAATGCAACATGTCAGGCAGTTGCGCGACTAACGAAAACACCTTTCCCTTACACAATAATTGTTTCGCGAGTTCCTCAACAAAGGAAATGGAAATTACTGTCTAGGTATATACAGCACCTCGGCACGTCGCCTCTCTTCCCTTGAATTATAGCGAAAAGCACCACTTGACTTAATTACTCCGTCGTAATTGCAATTCATTTCGAAAAAGTAAATCCCAGACATCTGACAATGTTGGCAATTAGACGGAAAGTTTTAAAGAGTTTTCGGGGTTGAGATGTGGCCAGCAGAGTTTTTCTTTCCTTCCTTTGCATTTCACATCGCATCGCATCGCCGTGTCCAAGTGTGTTTTATAGCCACTTTGTTTTAGATAGTAAAATGCTGGAATGCACATTCGGAATGGATTTACACACACGCCTCGTATATTTGTGTAATTTAATAACTCGTAAATGATTGCTTATTTTCGGATTCCCGACTCGTAAATTTAATTAACAACCACTTTAATACACCGATCGAAACAAGAAGGCTTTGCTCACACAATGTATGAGCGAAAACAAACAAACTGACTTTTAATACGCATATTCTTCAAACTATTACATTTATACACTCCACTTACTACACCAAAACCACCAATCCCATCCATAACTACTTTATTAAATGATCATCTGAATACAGCAAGATTTACCTTTTGAATTGATCATCTGGCCACATCAAGACTTTTACATTAAACGATCATTTCACAAGGTATTTATGCAATGATCATCAGACAGATTTAGTTGGAAATAATCTGCAATCAAACAGATGTTCAAACTGATCATTTAACATCAGATTTTAGGTAAAGACTCATCTGTGTGTAAATTGATTAAGTGAGATTTAATTTAAATGATCATCTAATCTACTCTCAGGAATCTTTTTTAAAATGATCATCTGCAGAGATCAATATTCGTAACTTAGCACAGTTATTAAACTAGTCTGAAGTAGTAACGCCTTCAAATTCTACTGTTTTTTGGATCAAAATTGCCAAAGTTATCAAATCTAAATCATTTCGAAAATTTTGTAATCTAGCACAGTTGATGCACAAGGCTAAAGCAGAAAAAATGTTAAACTTTAAATCGTTCCGACGAAAAACATTCCAAAAATTCTATTTCTTGTTTTAAAATTTTGTAATTTCGCACAGTTGGTGGACAAGTCTTAAGTAGTAATGCCACCAAATTTCACTGTTTTAGAATTAAAATTGTCAAAGTTACAAAATCTAATGAAAATTGTAGATATTTTTTGGTTGTACAAAAAATAAAAATTTCTAAAAATTGACATTCTTGTTCTAAAATTTTGTAATTTAACACAGTCGATAGACAAGTCTAAAGTAGTAACGCCTCCAAATTTTATTGTTTTTGGATGAAAATTGCCAAAGTTATCAAATTTAGAAAAAAAATTAAAAACTTTAAATTGTTCCGAAGAAAAAATTATCGAAAAAATTCTATTTCTTGTTCTAAAATTCCTCAGTAAAAGTAAAAGTAAAAGTCCTAAAGTTAATCGCCAATGAAGGTCAAACATAATTAACAATCAAACGGATTTTTTAAACAATCATCTGTTTTTATAATCTGACGAAGATCATAAGAGTGATCATAAGATTTATTTTGAAAAACCTTTTTTAAAATGATAGATTAGATGATAGATTAACATCCGCTTTTACTAAAAGAAGTCGTCACTAAGATAATCCATTACAAATGTAACAGATTTGCTTGTAAATGATCATATGAGCAAATAAAATATAATTTGCAATCATACAGATTTTTGATAATCTGTTTTTATAATTTGACTTAGATCAAAGGAGCGTCAGATTTTGGAGTAAAGTATGATCAGTGTGTGAACAGATAAAGTGAGATTTGGTTGTAAATGATCATCTGAGTTAATCAAAAGTTCATAGGATTACCAAGTTATTTGTGTTAAATGATCATCTGATTTATTTTGGAAAACCTTTTTTTAAATGATCATCTGCAGAGATCAAAATCCACTTTTACTGAAAAAAATCGTCACTCAAATGATCAAGACTCTGAATGTAAGAGATTTGGTTGTAAATGATCATCTGAGCAGATCAAAAGTTTCATATGATTACCAAGATTTGCGTTAAATGATCATCTGATTTATTTTGAAAAACCTTTTTTTAAATGATCATCTGCCCAGATCAAAATAGGCTTTTATTGGAAGAAAATGTCATTCAACTTTGAGTGTAGAAAATTTGATTGTAAATGATCATCTGAGCAGTTTAAATATAATTTAAAATCAATCGTATCTGACGAGAGATTAGGTGAAAAGTGAGTAAGTAGATGAAGTGACCTTTGGTTGGTTTGCGTTGTTTGCCCCTTGACAGCGTAGCAGTTGGGGGCGGCGCAAGGAAAGGAGTAATGAAAATATTTTGATTAAATTCGTTTGTGTGGAAAAGCCTTTGATTATTTAAGGCAATTATAGAAAGCATTCGTCGGCCGTTGGAGGCACGTGTTGTACATACCTCCTCGTTCTTAATGTTGTCGGGGGCGGCTTGTGCGGTAAAAAGCGTCGTTTCGTTTGGTCCCTTTCTAATGAAATAATGATGGGGTTATGAGGGAGATTAAGATTACAATTAGTAACGCACAAATGACTAATTCCAGAGACAATACTCGTAGTGGATGTAATAATTATGCACACTTTTAATGGGGGCGGCGTTGTAAGAGCAATGTTCATTTGAATAAAGATGGTGCAATAATCTCAATTAAAAATGCCGCGTCGAAACAATGGCAGAGCGGCGCCGTTGGACCGGAGCTGCCAACAAATTGATAATTAATGTTGTGTTTATAATAGCTGAATTGAGGAATTAAAAATGTACCTACTCAAGACGAGGCGCTAATTGCAAAGAAAGAATCGCGAGAATCATATATAACGCAACAAAAGGATGAAAACTCGACGAACAATTTGTCTTCTTTGTTGAAGAGCCGGCACCCGGACTAATTTTAGGCAAAGAGTTTTATAGTTTCGCATCGCTTTATATAGCTTTTTTACAAATGTCGGAATTGTCTCACTTTGAGTTGTTGTTTGCTCGCCCTTTCTTTATGAGCGACACGACAGAAAAGAAAAACATCAACATTCTCTTTCTTCTTCTCCCTCTGCCATTGCCGCTTTGCCTGCCTCCTTATACTCGAAATTATAATATTCTCAACTGGATCGACGCTCTTTTCACTACTGCCATTGTTTAAGACTTATGAGATGTGGAGGGATTACAAAGAAAAATCAAACAAACACGAATAACGAGCCCTTTTTCAAAGAGGGAAGTTTAACAAGCGACACAACGCCGCCGCCGCCGTGTTGAGGTTCTTGAAGATGCACTGAAGGTAATTAATGCCTCGACCTCGTCCATTTGCAAGTCCTCTGATTATTTATGCAAATAATTCGTCTGAGGCCATCGCACCGTCCCTGAGATTGCTAATTTTCTGTCCGAGTTACCGGAGGCCCCGATTACATGGCTTGCATGATTAGTGGGCCGTCTTAGTCCTCCGCCTCCTTCGATGATGATCCCTCTTGATAGGTGCCTTAATTAAAAGCACAGCTCGTAAACGTCGCAACGAAAGAATGACAATTTAATTTCTCCAAAGTCGACTTTTTAGATCTCCGGTAGGAGGCCGCGAGATGTTCATTTTATATCCTCCATTTACCCTTTTGCCAGCAACCCCCAAGTAATAAGATCATCATAGATCAGACGACGGAGGCGTCCCACCCCCGGTTCGGTCGCGTCGCGCCATGTCGGACTTTGGTAACGTTAATTAAACTTAATTAAAAGAAGTCGAGCACCGCGGCTTGAGAGGTACGAGGATGCATGGCTAATCTTTGGACAAATTAATTGCCTTTAGCATAAGTAATGCAGTTGCCGACGCTCTGCCAACTCGAGGGTTCAGCGAAATCTTATTCTTTCCTCATTTACTCGCATCCGGTGTAATTCGCTCACTAATGATAACGGCACCGGCTTCTACTCAATTAAGGCTTTTTCGGCTTTTTTGGCTTTTACACCAGATCCCGAGAGGTGAAATTTGCATACGCCGTGCCGTTCAAAAACCGACGCGATCAAATCAAGCACCTATTTAAAAAAGGTGACTTGTCCATGAAAATCTAAAAGACCCATTATAATTATACAAATAACATTTAATGACCTGATCATAAGGATCTCTTTATATTCATCAACCAGAAGTGTCTTTTCTAAAAATTATTTATCTTGTTCCAAAATTATGTAATTTAGCACCAGTTAATAGACAAGTTTAAAGTAGTAATGCCACCAAATCTTACAGGTTAAGAATCAAAATTACCAAAATAACAGATTCTAGGAGAAAACTGTTCAAATATTTTTATTAAATTTGAAAAAGTTAACACTTTTGTTCTAAAATTTTGTAATTTAGCAGTTATTAAACTAGTCGGAAGTGGTAACGCCTAAAAATTATACTGTTTTTGGATCAAAGTTGTCAAAGTTATAAAATTAATAGAAAAAAAATGTATATTTTTAAATCGCCCCGAAAAAAAAAAATGAAAAATTCTATTCTTTGTCTTAAAATTTTCTAATTTAGCATAGTTGATAGACACGTCTAAAATAGTAATAAAATTATAAATACAGGTGTCCCAGAACTCATGACCCAGAGAAAAAAGGTTTATCAAAGCAACTCAATTCCGTCGTATACTAGAAACGCTAAGAAACATTTTTGTACAAATATCTCGACAAAAGGTCTGTGAAGATCAAAACGTAAATTTGATTTAAAATTTAAAAATATATAAAAAAATGCATTTCTAAAATATTTGTTTACGTTTTAGTACCAAAGACATTTGAAATATTGTTATTGTTGTATGTTGTTATGTATGTGCTAACTGATCTGAAACTGCGCAAATAAAATCATGCAATTTTAGCGAATTTAACGGTCTATAATTTTTAAATGACTTGGAGAATAATTCTGAAATTAAGACAATATCTGCTCAACTAGAACTTCTTGTATCTGTGTGTTCGATAAAAAAAATGTGGATTTTTCGATTTTCGTTCAACCAGAAGCATGCATTTTGCCCACTGCGTCGCGTGGTAGTTGTTTGAGAACGTAATAACTTTGGATTCGCCCCCGCCGCCACCCCCAGAATCGTTCGGGTTAATTCCACTTTCGCTTAATTCCAGAAGCGTCGGTGAATTTTAAACAATATTCGGTTCTCGTTGTCAATATTATCATTCCTGAGTGGCATCTCCTCAATTATGAATATATTACGAGTATCTCTTGCGATGTATGTAGTGGCATCATCCGCCGCCGCCATCGAACGATGTTCTTGCAGCGGTTTTGTTTACCCTCGTCGCGAACACGCATCAATTCCGAAACGAAATTGAATCAGCCGTACGCGCATTTAATTGTAATACCCACCTCTATTAAAGCTTTCAATTTCGCAGAATGTTTATCTTTTACACTCGCTCAAAATGTATCCGGTGTAATTCCAGATTGTTATACGCTCTTATTTGCTTTGGAACTTTATGGCGGAAGAACCGCCTACAGAAAAACAGACTCAGCGATGGTGTTGTTACACTTATTCGGGAACGATGGGCGGCTGAGGTGGCAGCGATGGCAGCAATGTTGGCGGTCCACGACCTGACCGTAAAAACCTCTCATCCTTTATGCTCGATTTGCATACCGAGAACGGAGATGTCGCGCAAACACGAAAAAGGTGTTGCTGGAGGACCAGCGGAGGAGACGACGAACGAAAGAACGACGACCGCGAAATTAATCAACTCCTGGACACGTACGAGATTATTCTGTACATTTCAATTATGTGCTTATCTTTCTTCGCGAAATGATTGGACGATCTGAATCGAAAATCTTGAATGATCAGAAATGATTATTCGAACTGCTGATACATGGAAGAGAAGTGTCTAGAGAATTTACTGTTTACAACCCAAAAAAAATTAAAATTTTTTCCAAAAAATGACTTTTATACTTTCAAATAGTTCAAACACAAAGAAAATTTAAAATAATTTTAATAAAATCTTTGCCATTTTTGAGAAAAACCGTTATTTTCTCGAAATTCGCAATTTTCTATTTTATTTTCTCAAAAAAACAAATAAAAAAAATCGGCCCACTCGAATATGATAATTTTGTTTTTTCGAGAATTTTTGATGACAAATTTAAAAACTCCAAAAATTGTGTTCATTTTAATACAGGCTGTCCCACAACGCTCGCACTTCCTTTTAATGCGAAATTCTTCATCAAAATCTGAATTGATTGCCGTAACGCACGTTCTGGGACCACCTGTATATTAATTAGGATTTTTATATATTTGCTTCTAAATCTTCAAGATATTATTTTTCTTATAATCAAATTAAGCAGGTAAAAATATGATAAGTTTGAAAAAGTCAAGTAAATATATTAACGATTTTGGTTCCACCATAAGCGTGCAAGTAGCCCCCTGTGCAACGTCGCAATTTCTTTATTGTAATCCGGCCCTGTACGCGATAGGATCATCTTGGTCGTACGACTTGCCCAACATCCGGCGGAAGTCCATCAGGACCCGGAGGGACCGCGGAGGTGATTGTGGAGCAGCGCATCGTCCGATCGACATTGTTTTCCCTTATGTCTGCAAGCAGACAATGGAGCGACGTCACCATGGCCTCATCGATGGTATCTTGCGTCTTCCCGAGGCTCCCGTTTTATAACCCGGCCTTCCTTCGGCCATTACTTCCACAATTGTCAGATTTCCCGTCCTGCGCCACCTTAGTTATCTTCGGAGCGTCTCCCGAAACGACCGCTGCAGGTCTTGGAGATCCCGCAGGATCTAATAGCGGTTACGGTTATCGCGCTTGTTATAGTTTTCCTCGAGGAAGGTGCTCCATAAACTCGCCTCCAATTTATTCGCGCCAATCCTCAAGACATGTGTCATGCGAGAAAAACACTAGACTCGGACGACTTGGAGGACCTCTGGAGATTCGAGTGCTAGATTTGATATCGTTCCATCAACGGTTTCGCGCGCATATCACGCTGATATTACTTTCGGTGCAGATTTACTGCTTTCGGGGTTGTGTTATCTGCATCGGCATCGATCACTTTTCCTGCTTTGTGCGACGATATTACGTACTGCATGGACTCTAATTGCAGATTTCGGCGCAGATTACAGACTTTTGAATTGTTTCGAGTGCACTAAAGCTGATACTTGATCTTGAATTAATTGGATTTCGGAACGATCAAAAAAATTCCTGCTCAATTACCCCAATAACGCGGACGCTGTTAATCTTTACGATCGCAAAACCTACAGATTCCTGCAAAAAATACACAACAACAAACTTTCCACAAACATGTGTTTCTGTTATTGCGTCTCGAACCGAAATCTCTGTTAATCATTTTTCGTCCCTGCTTTCCAGTGACGGATTGTTGTTCGATACACTCGGGACACGACAACCTGGACGTCAGGATACCGATAAAAAGCTCCCTCTAGGATCCATGAAAAATGTTCTGCACGAGCTTTTTTTCATCAAAAATGTAATATGCCATAAATTGCGACCTAACCTGAGATGAGGCGTCCGACTAACATCTTTAATTTTCCTGCTGGAGAAGGAACGACGAGGGGAACTCATGTTTGACCTCTTAAAGCACGAAAAATAAAATCAAAAATTGCGCGGGAACGATTTTTGATTAAATTCCACAAACGTGAACGACATGCAAATTTAACATTTCTTTACAAGGCTCTTAATTTGATCACTTTTTTATTTGTCTCTGAAGATCATAACATAGGCGATGTCTTACAAGACAAAAGATGGATTTAGAGAAAATTCAAATTCTACTATTTTTGAGCCGAAATCACCAAAGTTATAAAATTTTGTGGAACAAATTTGAAAATTATGAAGTCGTTCTGTGAAAAAAATTTCTAAAAATTCCATTTCTTGTTTGAAAATTTTGTAATTTAGCACACTTATTGAATTAGTATTGAGAAATAATGTCTCCAAATTTTACCCTTTTTGGATCAAAATTGCGAAAGTTATAAAATTTAGTGGAAACAATTGGTTCATTTTTAGACGGTTTCGAAGAAAAAATTTCTAGAAATTCGATTTCTTCATTTAAAATTTTGTAATTTAACGCAGTTCCCAGACAAGTCCAAGGTAGTAACGCCACTAAATCTTGCTGATTTAAAATACGAAATTTCCAGAAATTGATATTTTTGTTCTAAAATCTTGAAACTGCACAGTTATTCAACCAGTTGAGAGTAGTAACGCCTCCAAATTTCAATGTTGTTGGATAAAAATTGCCAGTTATCAAATTTGGCAGAAAAAAAATGTAAATTTTTAGATCGTTCCGAGTAAAAAATTCTAAAAATTCTATTGTTCGAAAATTCTGTAATTTAGTACAGTCGATAGACAAGTCTAAAGTAGTAATGCATCCAAATTTTACGGTTTTTAGATGAAAATTGCCCAGGTTATCAAATTTAGCCGAAAAAATGTAAAGCTTTTAGATCGATCCGAGTAAAAAAATTCAAAAAATTCTATTTCTTGTTCTAAAGTTTTAAAATTCAGCACAGTTCATAGGCAAGTTTTAGGTAGCGACGCCTCGAAATTTTATTGTTTGTAGATAAAAATTGTCAAAGTTATCAAATCTAGCAGAAAAAAAACTGCAAAATTTAGGATCGTTACTAAGAAAAAAAATCCTAAAAAATCGATTTCTTGTTCTAAAATTTTGGAATTTAGCACAGTCGATAAACAAATCTGAAGTAGTAACGCCTCTAAAGTTTACTGTTTTTGGATAAAAATTGCCAGTTATCAAAATTAGAAAAAAACAAAATAAAATTTTAGATCGTCGAAAAAAAATAATTCTATTTCTTGTTCTAAAATTTTGTAATTTGGCACAGTCGATAGACAAGTCTAAAGTAGTAACCCTTCCAAAATTTACTGTTTATGGATAATAATTACCAAAGTTATCAAATATGGAAAAAAAAATTGTAAAGCTTTAGATCGTTCCGAAAAAAAAATCTAAAAATTATATTATATTATATTATATTTTTTTTTTCAATTTAGCACGGTCAATAGACAAGACGAAAGCAGTAACGTCTAAAATTTTACTGTTTTTGAATGAAAGTAGCTAAAGTTATCAAAAATTTTAGATCCACCTGAATAAAAATTTTTTAAATCTTATATTTCTTGTTCTAAAATTGTGTAATTTAGCACAGTCGATAGACAACCTTAAACTAGTAATGCTACCAAGTCTCACTGTTTTTAGATAATAATTGCCAAAGTTATCAAATTTAGCAGAAAAAAATGTAAAGTTTTAGATCGTTCCAAAGAAACAAATTCTAAAAATTCACACACTTGCTCTAAAATTTTGTAATTTAATAGAGTTGATCGACAAGTCCAAAGTAGTAACACCACCAAAAATTAGTGTTTTAGCATCAAAATTATCAAAGTTACGAAATCTAATAGAAAACTGTTGAAATTTTTCGTGCTTCCACTGAATGAAAATTTCTAAAAATTGGCACTCTTGTTCTAAAATTTTGCAACAGTATTTTAACCAGTCGAGCGTAAAAACGCCTTCAAGTTTTACTGTATTTTGTTAAAAATTGCTACAATTATCAAATTGAAAAGAAAAAAATGTAAAGCGTAATGTAAAATGTAGATCGTTTTGAAGGAAAAAAAATCTAAAAATTCTGTTTTGTGTTTTAAAATTTTGTAATTTCGCACAGTCGATGTACAAGACAGAAATAGTAACGCCTCCAAAATTTATCGTTTTTGAATAAAAATTGGTAAAGTCAGCAAATTTTGCATAAACAAATGTAAAATTTTAGATCGTTCTGAAAAAAAAAATTCTAAAAATCCACACACTTGATCTAAAATTTCGTAATTCAGCACAGTTAATTGACAAGTCCAAAAAAGTAACATCCTCAAAAAATTGTATTTTAGCATCAAAATTGCCAACGTAACTTGTTGTAACTCCTTCAAGTTTTACTGTTTTTGGATCAAAATTGACAAAATTATAAAATTTAGTAGGAAAAAGTGGTTAATGTTTAGAGTTCCGAAAAAAAAATCTAAAAATACTATTTCTTGTAATTTTAGAACAAGTTCACTTTTTCGATTATGAAATCTAATCCTAATGATCATCTCTTACTGGTCGCCATTAAAGATAATCCAGAAAATGAACGATCGTTGGTTTAATTAGCAGACAAGTCTGGAGTGAAAAAAAATTTGATGGGAATTTACGGTTCATATTTGGGGGGTTGTCGTCTCATCTTCCCAATAACTCACGTTGCAGATAGAGCGCTATCAATGTTATTACTATTATTATTGTCCATTATAAAGATACAGCCGTGGAAAATCTGCGGTGGTCCGAAATTTATTATAAAGATAAATGCCATAGGCCGATGGTATGTTTACGGTGTAGGGATATTTTATCTACCCTCGTCTCTAAAAAATGTAGCTATTATTTTTTCACCTCTGTCGTTCCAGGTCAAGCCGGCCATGATCCAAGTCCTTATCTGGCATGGTCCTGGTCCACCAAGGCCACTAAATCATGCGGTCGAGATATCCTTTTTCCGTCGACCAATTTTCGCACTCGATTTTTATTCAAGATAATTTCACCTTTTCTTTTTCGTTCCATTAAAACTAAGATCGTCCGACAAAACGTAATTTATCAGCGCGATGCAGCAGCAGGAATTCCATTTAGTTGCAGGACAAGGTATGCTCTAGCAGGAGACTAAAGCTCTAAATTGAGTTAGCAAATGTCGCGGCCGACTGCACTCGACAGAACGCAATAATGGGCTCTGACCATTTCTGCTGCGCTCCATCACCTTAACTTTAATGAAAATACCGTTTCGGAATTATTCCACGGGAAAAAATCACTGCAGGAATTTTCACTGGCACAGTTTTGAATTTTCTTCGCCACTTTCTCCGGCGATATCCGAAAGGGATAAAGTAGGTAGTTACAGAAATTTAATTAGAAGTAATTAAAGCCGTGGGGTATTCTGCGGAAAGTTTTATTTGGGCGGGTGAGTTAGTGGCGGCGGGAGGCGGCGATCTCTCGTAAAATCTGCGGCGAACGATCTCGCTGCGCCGCGTTTTATTAATTCCTAGGTAGAAGAAAAATAAAAAAACGAACATGTTCCAACCCCCGCCGAAAATCCTGCGCTGATTTCCGGAGCCATGTCCAAACAAAACTGTTGCAACAACCGCTAGTCAAATAAAATATTAATTATGATTAAAACGTTATTTAATCAGGGAATATGTTTCGGGAATAAATAAACAGCGATATTTAACGAAAAAATCGACATTAAATATTTCATTACCAGCCCGCTCACGTTTTGGCGATTTTAATTTATTCTACTATTTTCCTGCAAATTTTCAGAAATTCCTGCTGCAATTTCGCAAGGAAAGAATTCAATTGATTATAATTCGTAAGAGCGTGTGGGAGTTTTAGTAAGACATCTCCGCAGGAATTTGGTAAAGCTCCAACAGCAAAACAACACTGATTAGCATTGCTGATATCCCGAAGTGTTCCTGATCAAAATTAGCATCCATTACAATATTGATTTTAATCATTTTCTCCAAATACAGTTATTCAAGTAATCGAGAGTAGTGACGCATCTTAATTTCACTATTTTTGGATAAAAATTGCCAAAGTTATCAAATTTCGCAGAAAAAAAAATTAGATCGATCTGAATAAAAAAATTCTAAAAAAATATATTTCTTGTGCTAAAATATAGTAATTTAGCATAGCAAGTGTAAAGTAGTAACGTCTCCAAAATTTACTGCTTTTGGATGAAAAATGCCAATGTTATAAAAGTGAGCAGAAAAAAATATAAAAACTTAGATCGATCTATCTGAATAAAAAAATTCAAAACATTTTATTTTTTGTTCTAAAATTTTGCAATTTTTATTTTTTTTTTTTTAGTCGATAGACAAGTCAAAAGTAGTAATGCCTTCAAATTTTCCTTTTTTAGATAAAAATTGCGAAAGTTATGAAAAGCAGGAAAAAATGTAAAGCTTTAGATCGTTTCGAGAAAAACAAATTCTAAAAATTATATTTCTTGTTCTAAAATTTCATAATTTAGATAAGTCTGAAGTTGTTACGCCTCCAAAATTTACTATTTTTGAATGAAAATTGGTAAAGATATCAAACTGAGCAGTATAAAAATATAAAATTTTAGATCGTTCCGAATAAAAATAATTTCTAAAAAGTCTATTTCTTGTTCTAAAATTTTGTAATTTAGCACAGTAGATCGACAAGACCAAAGTAGTAACACCACCAAAAATTAGTGTTGTAGCATCAAGATACGGAATCTACTAGAAAACTGTTGAAATTTTTCATTCTTCCACTAAATGAAAATTTCTAAAAATTGACGTTTTTGTTCTAAAATTTGGTAATTTAGCACAGTTTTTCAACCAGTCGAGAGTGGTAACACCTTCAAATTTTAGTCTTTTTGGAAGAAAATTGCCAAAGTTATCAAATTTAGCAGGGAAAAATGTAAAACTTTAGATCGTTCCAAAGAAAAAAAATTCTAAAAATTCTATTTCTTGTTCTAACATTTTGTAATTTAGCACAATCGATAGGCAAATTTAAATAGTAACGCCCCAAAATTTGCTATTTTTAGATGAAGATTGCTAAAGTTAACAAATATGGTAAAAAAAATATATAAAATTTGGTCTATCTGAATAAAAAAATTCTAAAAATTCTATTTCTTGTTCTAAAAATTTGTAATTTAACATAGTCGATAGACAAGTCTAAAGTAGGAACGCCTTCAAATTTTACTGTTTTTAGATGAAAATTGGCAAAGTTATAAAATTTTGTAGAAGACGTGTGAGAGCTTTAGTAAGACATCTCCGCAGGAATTTGGTAAAGCTCCAACAGCAAAACAACACTGATTAGCATTGCTGATGTCCCGAAGTGTTCCTGATCAAAATTAGCATCAATTACAATATTGATTTTAATCATTTTCTCCAAGTAAATATTGTTGAAAATATTATTCTCCCCCTTCTCAATTAGATCCCTTGCCGCGATCTGCATTTTACCCCTTAAGTTAAGTAAAAAGGGCAATTGCTCCCTTTCGCTAAAAAAGCGTCGGTTGCTGTTAAAAATTCGGGCGATAATTGCCGGAGGAAAACGGTCGAATTGCTGTACATAGTAACAAATTCAACAACATTGTCGTTGCTTCGGAATGAATGCGATTAAATTAATGGGGCGGCGTTGGATTGCGGCACGGCTTCGCCAACATTCAGCTCATTACACAGGTAAATTAAACCGGGATCACCTGGGGGCGGCGAGACAATTACACGTGCGACGGGGGGGCGGCGGATTTGAATCCGATTGATGTTCGTTCGTTTCATTGCCAATTACGGTACTGTGCATGTTTGGCTTTTATAGCGCTCGTTATACAGATGTTCTACCTTTGCGAATTTGAATAAATGCTGATATGGTAATGGAGGCCGTGAACGGTGATGATTAAAACCGAAATTAAAAATCGGAGGCAGACCGCTCTCATGAATGAATTCATTAATTTCGAGCGGCGGCGAGTGTGGGGGCGGCCGCGAATGCGACACACGAAGAGAGGATTTTTGACCAACACGAAAAAAATTTAAAAGAGCACCAAATATTAGAAACTTTAAAAAAATATAAAAATATTTGCTTTTAAATTGAATCAATTAAATTGTTATTTCTATTCAGTTTGAAATGTTTACTTTATAATCTAGACGGTTTAAATTACAAAAAATACACGAATTAGTGGCGTTCAATTCATGATTGCTAACAAAACAAGTGGTAATTTATTTTTTAAAACTACTAATGAAAATTTCTATAGTTTATATCTTTTGTAGTTAAATTTTTTAATTCAATACTTTTCATAGTAAATTATTATCCTCCTCAAATTTCATTTCAGTAAAGTCAAAATTACTAGAGGTACAATTTTTACAAAAAAAAATGAAAATTTCATGTTGACCCACCTGATTATAAACTTTTTTTTTTAAATTGGTATCTATTATAACAAAATTTTGTAATTTGACACACTTTATAGACAACTGAAGGTCATTAACTTCCTCAAATTTCATTTCAGTAAAGTCAAAATTACCATAGTTACAACGTGTTATTGACTGGGCCAAATGACATAATTAAAAAGCCTAAACGACCAATTTTTAAATTTTACTTTTGAAACCAACTCAAAATTTCAAAAACTTCAAATCAACACGTGTAATACCAACATAAAATTTTTTTAAAAATTCCATTTCTTGTTCGAAAATTTTGTAATTTAGCACAGTCAAAACACAAGGTTAAAGCAGTAACGTCTCCAAATTTTACTGTTTTCGGATAAATATTACCAAAGTTATCAAACTTGACAAAAAAAAATAAAGTTTTAGATTGTTTCGAAGAAAAAAAATTTAAAAATTCTATTTCATGTTCTAAAATTTTGTAATTTAGCGCAGTTAATAGCCAAGTCTAAAGCAGTAAAACCTCCAAAATTTACTGTTTTTGGAAAAAATTGCCAAAGGTAACAAATTTAGCAGAAAAAAATATAAAATTTTAGATTTATCGAATAAGAAATTTTTATTATTTATTATTTTAAAATTTTTATTTATCAACACGTGTATTACCAACAGCAAAGAAATTTGAGGAGATTGCTACCCTTAACGTCTTTATTGACTCTGCCAAATGGCACAACTATAGAGCCAGAGGAACCAATTTTGGGAATTTTAAAATTTAAAACCAACTCAAAATTTCCTCAACTTCAAATCAACACCTGTAATTCCGGCAATTTTAGAGCTTCAGCAAAAAAATTTACTATAAAACAAACATTAAATATGATTTACTTATCCAATAACTCAAACTTTATAATAAATAAACGCATTTAACCCGCGCAAAAAATATTCAAATTAGACTTTCGTGTTGTTATTTTCGCTATAATCAAAAACTGACACGTGCGAGGAATCTATGATATAAAATCTTGTTAAATCGCAGCCAATGACATACCGGTATAACTAATAGCTCGCTTTTCCAAACTGAATTAGAGTGGTATCCAATATTAGGCAACCATCCAATATTCGATGTTTTTCCCCTACGTATTTTTGTGAGCGCCCACTTTCCCTCGTACTCACCTGAAACAGAAAGAGACAAATCATTAGAATTAGTTAGAGCCGGTGGCAATTTAAACCGCATCTTTCGGCGTCGACTTAAACAAATTGCGATGGAAATAATGAAGAAAGCGAAGAGAGAAAAGAACGAGAAAAATGCAAATGCTTTTACTTAAAGTTGAGTTCCGTCAGGTACTTTTTCGTTTTATTATACGATCCAATGCACCGCAAGTAGGTTAAAGTAATTATGCATTTTATTTAAACGCTCCAATTTATTATAAAGAGTGTTTTATGCTAATGGGGGGATCGACTGAAAGGACATAATTCAGTGAAGAGGGAGGGAAAAAAAGGGGATTTCTTGAATCGGAGATTGCTATAAAATACTGGACAGAGAACCTGTCTGTTGCGAGACGAAGAGGTCACCTTTCGACCCTTGTTATCCTTTAACTCCTGAACTCGGCCAGGGGTCAATTCCATTATTGCTGTTTATATATACGTGGTGCACGGAAACAAATGGTGCAATTTTGACCACGAAGGGGATGAATCTTGGAGAGGAATTTTACTAGGAATGGGCGCGACGGAGGTGGAATACTAACAAAACATAGTATTGATTGTGGACATTTAAACGATTGTAGAAAAAATGTGGTACTCTATAATTAGATTTGAAAGCGCGCTCTTTAATACGGATATGAAGAGCGTCGGTATTTTCCATGTCAGGTCGAAAGTTATCCGGTTAAACGCATCGCACCGGAGCCGTGCTGTTTCTCAATTCAGATCACGTTCCTTTAATACCATCACACATCCATATCCTCCCATGCTTAACTGCTTAAATTGTCCGACTCCATCGCACAAGCACCCTTGTTTCTTGCCGTTGCCACAACCCCATCAGTAATTTCTATCGTGTAAGAAAACAAACAGTTCCTAAATTTTTCACATGCATGATGATTTCCAAATTTTTAATAGATTACACAATTCTGACACAGGGAAACCGCATTTTTGAATTTTTCATTTGGGTAGCGAACTGAAAATTGAAGCTACGATCTTATGATTTGGAACTAGAAATGCGTAGTTTTTTGCTCTTCATTCTGAACAATTTTTCATTTGTATGGCGAAGTCAAAGTTCAAACATTTCTCCGAAATGCCATGATATTGGAAAAAGAAATAAGAAATCTAGAGTGCTTTATTTACAGGACTAACTCAAAAACACAAATTTTCAATGGACTGCACCAGTTTGGAACACGAAATATGAATTTTTGAGTTTTGTAAAATCAAAATTCAAATTTTCCTCCAAATTAATAAACAGTAATAATAAATTTTGGAAGAAAAAATGCAAAATTTATTATTCTTCATCTAGCGGATGTCTTGAAAATTCCAAATTTTCAATAGACTATACAATTTTTCAGGTGTTAGCGAAACCAAATTTTAAATTACATAATTTTGAAAAACAAAATACGAGAGTTACAATTCTTCATTTAGAAGTTGAACCCATCATTACAAATTTTCGAAACTCTGCATATTTAAATTTTTCGATAAAAATATTCATAATTTTGATAGACACAATTTAATTCGCATTTTTCAGTTCCTTTAAGAAATTTTTAATTCTTCAGATGTTAAGGAAATCAAATTTTTAAATTACATAATTTTGGAAGACGAAAAACGAGAGTTATAAGTCTTCATTTAGAGGTTGAACTCATAATTAAAAATTTTCGGAATTCTTATAGATTACACAATTTAATACCGGAAATTCGCATTTTTCAGTTCCATTCCAAATTTTAATTTAGTAAATACGCCACTCGCCAGCATACGTTCGAAACGAAACGATTTCCATAAACAAGAGTCTCCCAAGCACACTTGATTTGACGCATATCATAAAAAGGGGACTTTTTCGCACAGATCCGTATCTGTTAGAAGGTCTTGAATTGTATCACAAAGTCCAAACTCTATTCGGAATGGAAATATATATGTTAGCCTACTTTCGCGTAGGCGTCGCGACGCCTTGTACAGGCGACTCGGAAGTGCAGCGTCCGCCGTGCAAAGAACAAAAACGACGCGCGAATTACGTTTTATCCATCTTTCGTTGATTTGTGCAAGAATTGTGCGATTCGATTTTAGAGGACGACTTGCATGCATTTCCCACTGTGAAATCGACGTTTATTGGAACTCGTGTCTCTAAATAAGAGAATACGATGTCGTGCACGGACCAATTGAATCGAACTGAAACTGAAAATGCGTTGCAGACTGACTTGGAAATTGTTATTTTATATGGTGCAACCGGAACGTGCGCTACAATGGCGGCGATAAAATCCCTAGGAAGGATCCGATCTATTCTTTTGGTGAAATGTTGAGGTTCGCGCGACGATGATTTACAAATCGGGTCAAATTTTCATCCCCCTGTGCTGCTTATAATAATCGCCCCCCACAACAAAGGTAGTGAGCATCGACTTTGGTCGCCGCCCCCTTTCGATGCCATGTTGAATTTAATTCCGGTCAGTCCACCCGCACCTGTTAAGTCAGTACAATTGAATCCCTTTCAACCCTTGTTAATTGTCTGGAACGTGGAGAAATCATTATCTCGGGCTTCGACCGTCGTGATACGGCAAACCACAAGTCACTTTCAACCCTTCATCGAATCAATTTTTCCAATTTCCACCCCAATAAAAATAAACAGCGTTAAAAACAGGTGTTGTTTTCGTTCCATTAAAGCTCGCTTCGCACGCGTCCGAGAGTCCTTCAAAAACATAAAAGCTTTGGGGAGCTTTTAACTCGAATCAATACAAGATGTCCTGCTATCGCCAGGACATATATCTTGGGCAAGGACAACACTAGTTACCCGCATGTCTTTGCTCTCAGATTTATAACCACAACGAAAAACAACCAAAACAGGTATAAATAAATAAAGCGCTGTGGTTCCGGGATGGCATGTTTATGGAATTTCGGGGATTTTTCTAATCGGGAGATACGTGATTAGACTAGTTTACAAATGAGCAAGTGCTTTATTTAACCTTTCTGTTTGGTGACGATGTGGCTTATTTGCGGGGGCGCTGCTTGAATGCAAATGTTTCCTACAACGCTCCAATCTATTTACCCAAAGAAAGAAAACGCTTTAATTGAAGAGACGGACTCAAATTTATTGCAAAAATACACGGAAACCGTACATACGAAAAGTCGTGCATTAATAGCCATCATTGCAACACCGATTTTTTTCTTCGACTTTTGAGCAGCGACCTCTGTGAATATTAAAATCAAAATTCCAGCGTCTCTTTTTAAATTATTTTAAAATGATCAAAACTAAGAAGTGCATTAGAACACGTAATGAAAATGACTTTAAATTGACAGATATTTTCAATCACATAATGATTGTAAACGATTCTAATGAGTGTCCCTTTATTAAATCATTGTACTATGAGCTAGAAAACTGATTCTAAATTAAGTTGACGTTTGAAGTGACTTGAAAATGACTACAGAGGTGTAAAAACGACAGGTATTTCAATGCTAGATAGTGAAAAAACTAGAGGAACTAAATCTAATCAAAGTTTTAAATGATTTTGAAACAATCAACAAAAAAATGTTTTAAAAAATGTGTGAAAATGACAGATATTGCAAATGCTTCCTAAAACGCTTAAATCTATTTGCCCAAAGCAAGAAAACGCTTTAATTGAAGTGAATTTTTGCGACGGTCTCTAAATTTATTGTAAAAAAATACACGTAAACCGTACATACAAAAAGTCGTGCATTAATAGCCATCATTGTAGCACCGATTTTTTCTCTTTCGAGTTTTGAGCAGCGACCTCTATGAATATTAAAATAAAAATTCCAGCGTCTCATCACTCTCCCTTAATTTTTCCTCGTCCAAGTTTTGTGTTTCTTTTTTGAGCGAAATGTGTCGGCTCGTTGCCATTGTTTGGTAATCCCAAGCATATTGTCGGGAATCTTGGAAGAGCCACTTCGCCAATGCACATTATCATGCAAATTCTCATTCTTACATTTGCTCCGTGTTTTCGTAGACAAGTACAGTGTTGCTTTGCAAGCTACCGCATAATGGCGCTTTTACTTGCCCCTCGTTGCCTCTTACGTTTTATTTATTCAACAGCTTCTCATTATCGCCGAGATTATGATAACGTAAATATTCTTAACGAATTCGTGACATTATTAATCTCGTTTGTTTTACATGAGACATTTTTCATTGTTTGCTCTCTTAAGACGGAAATAAACGTTTATTAGGTCGGTTAATTGCTTCTTTTTTCCCTTGAAGGTTCATCCAAAGAGGATGTTCAACTCGGGGTGCACTTTATGTTGAGACGATGCAGACAATGTTGCCATCAAATTATGTAAAAATCGGAAGAGGTTTTTCAGGTTAAAAGTATACAGACGTTTTGTAAAATCCTGTTTTTATAACGAAAACATTTGTGGAATTATCCTTGCAAGTCGTCGTCGAAAGTTGTTTGAACGGGGCTCGATGTAAACCACTTGCCATCTTGGCCAAATTAAATACAAGCTCCCTTAACTCACGGCAAATTTTCAGGCAGAAATTATTAATAAAATTGTCGCGTCTCCTTAACTAATGTCACACGTTAACTCGTCTTTCATTAAATTAGTTATACATTTAACTAATGAAACTGTCAAACGTGAAATTTGATTTTAACTATTGTCCAAATTTCGCTACTTTTAATTAGCTAATTTATCACACTTGTCGGACAATTCTAGTATAATAACCTAATGAAAAAGTTAGTTATTTTTGGAATTACACAGTTACCTGTGTGTTTGACTAACTAATGAGAGTGTCAACTCATTAGCTAATGACAATAGGTGAAAACAAACATTAACTAATGTATAAAATTCGACACAAAATAACGTGGAAATTTGCTAGTTTCAGTTAGCGAATGTACAGATTTGACGGCACATTAGTCGGAAATTTCTAGAATTTATATTTAAAACGCAATTAACTAATGCCAAAGTCAAGTATACAGTTACGTGTGCTTGATGAATGAGTGTAAAATGCTTTAGCTAAAAAAAAGTGTCAACAAGTAAAACAGACACTAATTATTCTTTAAAACTTGAGACAAAAAGACATAGAATTTTGCTAGTTTCTGTTAGCTAATGTATTACACTAGTCGAACATTTCTGGTGCACTTATAGTAACCTCAGTTGACATATACCTAGTAAACATTTTATGGCTTAAGTCAAACCACCCATAGAAATAAAACTGGGTGTTGTAAACTGCAGCCGACAAAGTTCTAGGTAGAGAGTTGACCGATGGTTGAATAGGCCCGCACTCATTTATGGTCTCCAATCGCAAGGATTAGTACTGCCCGGCCCTCTCATAATGTGGCCATAAAATTTACTAGGTATATGTCAACTGGGTTTACTATACACAATTGCAACGTGAGCGAAAACAACGTAAAAGCTTGCAAGTATCTATTAGCTAATGTATAATTTTGACGGGAGATTAGTTGGATATTTCTTGATACTACATTTCTGAAGCAATTAACTAATGTTAAATTGAATAATTTTGGCAATAGAGAGTTACGTGTATGCGTGATCAATAAGTGTAAAATTGATTAGCTAATGACCAATAATGACACTGATATTAACTATTGTCTAAAATTAAAGACAACGTAGAAAGTTGGCTAATCTATAAATCTGACAGCTCATTAATTGGATATTTCTAGATTCTACATTTCTGAGGCAATTAACTAATGTCATAATTAAGTATACAGTTACGTCTGCTTTATTAATAACTTTAAAATTGATTAGCTAATTATAAAATGTGATATAGACGTTAACTATTGTCTAAAATTCAAGACAAAATAACGTAAAATTTTGGTAATTTCTGTTAGTTAATGTATAAATTTTACGACACATTTGTCGGACATTTACTTATGACACAAATTAACTAATGTCAAAGTCAAGTAACAGTTCCGTATGTGTTTAACTAATGAATATAAGATTGATTAGCAAAATTGACATAAGTCAAGCAGACATTAACTTCTGTCCAATATTCGAGGCAAAATAACGAAAAATATTGCTAGTTTCAATTAGCTAATGTATAAATTTGACAGCACATTAGTCGAACATTTATGACGCAAATAACTAATGTCTTCGTCAACGTGTGTGCTTAACTAATGAGTAAAATTGGTTAGCTAATGACAAAATGTAGAAAAAGCATTAACTATTGTCCAAAATACGAGGCAAAATAAAGTGAGAATTGCTAGTTTTAGTTAACTAATGTATAAATTTGAGGGCACATTAGAAGAATGTTTCTAGATTTTATTTTCAAAACGCAATTAACTAATGTCAAAGTCAAGTATACAGTTGCGTGTGCTTTACGAATGAGTGTTAAAACTCATTAGCTAATGACAAAAAGTGTAACAGACATTAACTATTGTCTAAAATTTGAGACAAAACAACGTGAAATCTTGATAGTTTCTGTTAGCTAATGTATAAAAATCTGACGCACATTAGTCGGACAATTCTAGATTCTCCATTTATGACGCAATTAACTAATGTCGAAGTTAAGTATTCAGTTACGTGTGCTTGACCAATGACTCTACAATTAATTAGCTAATGACAAAATGTAACACAGACATTAACTATTGTCCAAAATTTGAGGCAAAATGAAGTGGGAATTGCTAGTTTCAGTTAGTTAATGTATCATTTTAACAGCACACTCGATGTAATGCAATTAACTAATGTAAGAGTTGTACAGCGTACTTGACTAAAAAGATAGATTAGCTAACGAAAAAGCAAAATGTAAAATCCGGCATTCTATCGGCCGGAGCGTATCTTTGGTAGTTTCTCCTAGATAATGTATCATTTTGACAGCACATGGTGTCAGCTAGAAACGAGCGTCGATGATTTAAAATAGTAAATTTGTCATTTTTATCCATCTCTAAATCTCAGTGTTTTTTATTCGGTGTAAAGTGCGGAACCGGAATAAAAAAAGTCAAATGACAATGCACTGTTGAGTGGTTAACAAGATTGGTCTGTTATTAAGATAGCAATCAGTTTTATTTCCTGCCATAAAGACTGGATGTAATACATACACTTTCTTAGATGTGAGAGTAGATACGTACACCGTAATCCTCTCGAGTCGGAAAAGGGGAAAAGAAAAATGTTATTAAAGCGTATCCGAATAAAAGCCCTTGTTTTTTTCAAGTGTACTACTCTTGAATATGACACGATTATGCGTGAGAGACGAAGAATCCGCCCTCGAAGACCAATTTTGTGATTACTTGATTCCGAGAGATACGCATTCAATGTTACGAGAGAGGGAGACGAGAGAATGAGTTACGATATCGACGCCAAGGTTACTCTTTTGGATGATTGCCGTTTGTACCACACTTTTTCCAAAAAAACACATTTCGCTGCTGACAAACGACTTTTTTCCTAATTCGAGGACGCCGCATTCAAATATTTTCGATAGCGCTTGAATGACCTACGAGGGCACGGAAAAAACTTTTGCCGTTCTTTATTTATGTCTATACAAACTTGGACATGAATCAGAATTTAAATCTCTGTGAAACTGAAAAAAACACAGTTCGAAGACAATGCTAATAAGGTCCTTCTTTGGGAAATCTAGTGGAATCGAAAGCGCTCGGATCGACGAAAAACAAATTCGTTCAGACTCACAGAGTCATCAAGATGGCCATGGCGATGACGTGGCACTGATCAATTTAACACACTGTGAAGTCATCTCGGCGCGATTTTTCCACGTGGAACGAGCGATGGTTACGAACTTACTGTTGTTTTTACCTTCTGATCAGTCGTTAATGGGAGAAAAAAGAACTGATAAGGTTTTTATATTACCAATTAAGCATGCAGTTAGTACTGCGATGATTTATTACCACTCTTGGTACCACGAGCAATTAAAAACAATCAAAATAATTGAGAGAGAACATTTTCTGATTATTTCAGATCGTCCAACACAGCAAAAGTTGTTCTAAAATTATGCGATGATCAATTTAGAAAATGACTTCATTCATTGTCAAGTCAAACTTGTAAAAGATCATTTAATCGATCAGTCATAATAAATGAAACCTACAAATTGATATGACTTATAAGTTGATTGTCTCACTGACTTCAAAAATGCAAGTGTGCAAATGACTAACATAAACTTAAAAATGACCCTAATACAGGTTTAAGTTGGAAACTATTAAAAAATGACTACAATAAATAAATTGATCACGTTCGCTGTAAAAATGAGTTTAAAATGACAGACACTTTTTAAAATGGCAAATGAACTAAAGAACTAATTTTAAATTAACGTGATGTTTGAAATGACTTGAAAATGACTACAGAAGTGTGAAAATGACAGGCATTTCAATCACACAATTATAGAAAATTGAAGACTAAAATAAATCGGTGATTTTGAAATGACTAGTAAAATGACAGATATGTATTTCGATTAAACGATTGTAATTGTCAACAATAATACATACAAATGACTTGAGCAGCTGATTTTAATTTAAATTGACACTTGAAAATGACTGCAGGTGTGAAAATGACAGCTTTCGATACAACGATTGAAAAATTACGAAAGACCTAAGAACTCTAATTCTAATTTTAAAATGATCAAAGTTATAAAGTGCATTATAACACGTATGAAAATGACTTTAAAATGACAGATATTTCAATCACGCACCTGTAGAAAATTGAGAACTAAAATAAATCTGTGGTTTCAAAATGACTTGAAAATAACTACAGAGGCGTGAAAATGACAGGAATTTCAATATTACGGTTTAAAAATAAGGAAAGAACTAGGGAAGCTAGTTTTTGATCAAATTTTTAAAAGATTTCAAAATGATCAAAATTAAAAAGTGCTTTAGAACACGTATGAAAATGACTCAAATGACAGATATTTCAATGATATAATTGTAGAAAATTGAAGACTAAAATGAGGCGTAATACTGAAGTTAAATGATTACTAACTCAAATGAATTGTTGATGTCAGGATTGTGAAAATAAATTGACCATTTCAAATTGACTTAAAAATTTCCGCAAGTGTGAAGAAGTAAAAAAAATAATTTTAATTATGAAGTAAAATTGGTCCTCCCGATCATGGATCATACAAAATATCAGTGATTTTGAAATGATTTTAAAATGACATGTATTTCAACAAAATGGTATATGTCAACAAGGATGCATTCAAAACTGATTCTAATTTAAGTTGACGTTTGATATGACTCGCAAATGACTACAGAACTGTGAAAGTGGCAGATTGTAGAAAATTTAAGACTAAAATCAGGCATAAAACTCATAGTTAAATGAATACTTATTGAATTGATTTGATGATGTATCTACATAAGGATTATAGAAATTGGTTGGTCATTTTAATACTTAGATCAAATGATTTTAAATGACTTGTACAGCTGATTCTATTGATAGTTGATCTATTAAATGATTGTAAAATGAGTTCAGAAGTTGGATGTAACGCTCGGAATAATGTTTGTAAAATGGAATATTATGAATTTTTGGAGCTTGTGTAAATCGCTCGTTGTAGTGGTCGTGTCTAAATGAAAACTGGCGCAATTATTGTTTTATTTGCGCTTTCCCGTCGCATGTTTAATCATCATCAAATTGGAAATGGAGCAAAACGATCATTTCAAAGCATCGGAGACAATTTATTTGTCAAATCATAAAAGGAATGTTTATATTGCAAACAGAATGATGTAATATTGCATAGGTATATTTAGTAGTAATGTGCTAATGGTGTATGTTGTGATTAAAATTCTGTTTATTGCTTTTGCCGTGCCGTCGTTCCATTGTTACCGAGTTTTATGATTTGAAATCCCGCTGAATAGGTGTGGACAGGATAAATAGAATTATTGGCAATCGGCGATATTTTGTTTGTTCATTCATTCGCATATTTTCGATCCGGGGATAAATAAAGGTACCACCACTGCCGTATTTTATGAAATTATTTTCGGAATATTAGCGAACGATGTGTTTGCCATGTACAAATAAATATTATGGAAATTACACGAAAAATACACAAACAAACATGATTTATCAAGTAATTATAATTTCAAATTCGTTTGTTTAATGACGCCAATAAAACTACACGATATAAAAATTCCTGTGAGCGCACAAAGGATCGTTGTGTCACTGTGAATATCCAATTCCGACCATTATTAATTGCCTCACCAAAAATTAAACATTTCCAATTGTCCCAGAATTAATTCGAACTAATTAGCTCGAGTTATTAATTTCGACGAAATGGGATTTTTAAAATAGAGATCGATAAATAACCGCAGACCTTTGATCCAAACGATAAAATCGCAACACCACCACTTCATAATTCCGCATCGACGGAAAATAGACAAACTTTCGCTAACTAAACTTTTCCTAACTTAAAAATAATGACTTGTTTAATCGTTGATTAAATACGCTTGGCTCCATTATACTTTTGATTAATTTGTTATCTTTATAATAGAAATTATATCCTTTAAATCAAACCAACTTTTGATCTATATCCCAAACGTAATCATTTCAAAATCATACAAAACATTTATCGTTCCTAAATTCCAGTGCTTGTTCAACAATATTCAACTAACTCGCTTCCATCTAGATCATTTAAAATGTTGAACAAATGAAATAATAGTCGGTACTAAATAATCAATGCATAAAACCACTTTTAAATCATTTCAAAATCGTACAAATCATTTACCGTTCCCCAATTCACTCACGCCTTTGTTCAACAATATGCAACCAATTCGCTTACCTCTAAATTATTTAAAACGATCAAATTAAATGATTGTCCGTACTTAATGATCAATGTTTAATGCCACGTTTAGATCATTTCAAAATCATATAAATGAAGTATGATTCCTAAATTCGTGTGTTTGCTCAATACGATGCAACCACATGATTGTCGGTATTTAATGATCAATTCGTAATGCCACTTTTGGATCATTTCAAAAATCAAACAAATCATTTAACCTTAATAAATGCGTGTGCTTATTCAAAAATATGCAACTCATCTAACTCGATTTCTTAAAATGTTGATCAAATGAAATGATTGTCGCTATTTCATAATCAATGCTTAATGCCACTTTTAAAAATTTCAAAATGACACAAATCATTTGTCATTTCTAAATACAGGTGCTTGTTCAATTATATGCAACCGAGTCGCTTACTTCTAGATCATTTAAACCGTTGATCAAATTACATGATGTCGGTTCTTAGATCATTTAATTCACTTCAACGCTGATCAAATTAAATAGCAGTCATTTTAGAATAACTTTATTTTTAAATGTGAATGATCTTCAATCATCGATATAAAGTTTTTCAAGTCATTTTAAAGTTTTAGATCAATTCAAAATCATACAAAACATTTATCATTCCTAAATTCCTGCGCTGTTCAACAATATCCAACCAACTCACTTCTATCAAAATCATTTAAAATGTTGATCAAATTAAATGATGATCCGTACTTAAAAAACAATCCTTAATGCCGCGTTTAGATCATTTCAAAATAATACAAATCATTTATCATTCCTAAATTCGTGTGCTTGTTTAACAAGATGCAACAGAATCGCCTACGTTTAGATCATTAAAACGTTGATCAAATTATATGATTGTCGGTATTTTATGATCAATTTAATGTCACTTTTAGATCATTTCAAAATCATACAAATCAATCATCCTTCATGAATTCGTGTGCTTATTCAAGAATATGCAACTCAACTAACTCGCTTTCCTTTAGATCATTTAAAATGTTGATCAAATAAAATGATTGCCGCTATTTAATGGCCTAATGCCACTTATCGAAAATTTTAAAATGACACAAATCATTTGTCATTTTTAAATTCATGTGCTTGTTCAATTATATGCAACCGAGTCGCTTACTTCTACATAGATCATTAATTTAGTTGATCAAATTACATGATTGTCGGTCCTTAAATCATTTAAATCACTCCAACGCTGATCAAATTAAATTACTGTCATTTTCGAATAACTTTATTTTTAAATTTAAATGATTTTCATCCACCGATATGAAGTTTCTCAAGTCATTTTAACGTTCTTGATCATTCATTTTAAAATGATCATTTAAAAATTATAGTTTAAGAAGCAGTGTGGGGGAAGTTTAAAAGAGTGATCTCGTAGGCTGTGGTCGCGCCGCCCCTTGTTAATTATCACCTGTCAGCCGCCCCCGCCGCCCCCACGTTTCCTTTGGAATCAATTAAGGTCTGAAATGCATCTTGTCCACATACGTGTCCCCATAATCCGACCTGTTTGATGGATTACAGCATCGATTAGATCTGATTGGCGTAAAGACCCTCCTTCCACCTCTTGGACGTTTTATCATCGCGAATAAAACGGGAATTTCTCTGATGAGGTGAAATAAAGATCGACTTCTATCCGATCGTATAATATTAAGAGTTTCACTCGATCTCGTTTAAAGATCAAATAATGGAGATGTTTTCGACGATATTTTAATATTAAGCCGTCTGGAATTTTATATACCCTTCGATAAATAAAAGATACCTTTATTCATCCATGTATGCTTTATTGAACTCGCCGTAATTAAACTTTGAATACGAGACATTCCGAGCTGTATTCCTGGCTCCCGAGTTATTAATGTATGAATGAATAATGACGACGTAATTATCTTTCCTAGAGGAAAGAATGCTGAGAATGGCGCACACACGGAGGTATTCTTAATAGTGGGAATTGGTACGACTGTTATCCAGCGAGGTTTTTTCGTGGATGTATTTTTAGAGATGATTAATAAATTCTAATTAACTCGAATCTCTTGTAACAAAAAACAACATGTGGGTCGGGAATGTGTGGAAAATTAGTTTGCGGTATTAAATGAGTGCTAATCAACGCCGAGTTTTTTGCGTCTGCGAATGTGATTGGTCAATCTAAAAATCCACAAGTAGCAGATTCCACCCTCTCTTAAAATCGCCATAAAAACTCTAACAAGAGCAATTAAAGTCACCCTTTCGTTCCTCCACCTAAGTGGAAACTTAAAAAGTAGTGGCTTCGGAAACTTTGTTTGATGGTCATCAGAGGAAAAAATTTCGGTCTCTTCGGCGCTAATCCTGAGAGCAGCTGGTTATAGATTTAGGTGTGTCCATGTTTGTCCAACAGCTTTAAAGTTGGCGCTATGCCTTCGGGTTTCGTAATGTAGGTGGTAACCACCCTCAATCCACTAAATCTGAATTTGCATTTTAGATTCAAGCAAACGTTCGTTCAATCGGAATTAAATATAGAGTTCGTTTCCCAATCACCTGCTGCATGCTCGACCTTGACGCTTGGTCCAACTGGTTTGCGACTTTTCCGAATTGATCGTGTCTGTAGGGCTTATGGTCCCGCTGATTACTCGGCTAGGTGTGTCTGCGTCAGCGTCTGTGATGAATACTCACTCAGCCGCCTCGAGGTCTTTTGTCAAGACGGAATGAGGAGCGATGACGCGGTGGAAATTGGATGTCACTTGGAGGTGTCACCGCAGTGTTTTTCCAGCCGACGGCGACGGCGGATGAGAACCAGACAAATCAGCTAGAAACAAATGAGAATGTCCGAACGAATGGAAAGTAGAAGGTGAAAAAGAGACGAAATGTTGGGCTTTGATCAATCGCCCGTCGATGCAACGTTAATGCACCAACTAATAACTGAGCCGTTTTCAAAATCATCTCGTCTAGTCGGATGTTCTGTATTAATACTGGAGAGAGAATGTCCATTGGCGGCCATGTTCATCCGGTGTCGACTAATCAGCACGTTTTATTCCAATTCAAACGCACCATGCATGTCATTGCCCATTAAAATCATCGTCATCGTTGTGTATTTCAAAGCTTAATGTGGAAATGTATATCATCTATATATAGGTGTTCGTGTCGTGTTAACTCATTATGGCCATAAAGAGGAACGCTCCACTGGAACATGGGAGTTTGCTGATACAAAGATAACGTCGTTTTCAGTTACCAATTTTATTAATTATTACCCACCATTGAACATCATCATCGTCATCATCTTTTTTACACCATTTTTAAAGCGTCTTCACCGTTGGTGTTGGAACTCCACGTCGATATTAGTTCGCGCTAGCGCAAGCAAAAGATAAACAGCAACAGCAATAGCAGTTTAGAACAATTGTCAACAAGTAATGGTAATTCAAACTCCAATATTGTTTAGAGATCTCGTTAGAGCGAACATCCTATAACTGGTCGTAATAATGCACTCTCAGTGCTCCTGCTTAATGACTTGATGGTCCATTCGCAATCAAAAAAATATACAGGGGGATGTCTTTTTCTCGCCGCCTCGTACATGCATCGATTCCAATGTCGAGAACGTAAAATTTTATGAACGTCATTATGTGGCACGACCATTGAATCGAGTGCCGTTTGAAATAGTAATAATCGAATAATTGATCGTTTCTCTGGTTTTTGATTAGTCGTTGCGTTAGTTTGTAGTGATTCAATGACTTTATTATCGCACGATTTTTCTGCCTACTTCAACCCTTCGCGACGCAACTTTCACCGATTCTTCCAAAGGGGATAAAACGAACTAAATGATTTTATTGGTCGTACAAAACGTTGACACAATAGTGTAATGGCATCGAGGGTGTCGTTAACCGGTAATTAAATGATGTGCCGCCGGATGGAGTTTTTAAAACATTCCGCAATTAAAATAGTTCGCGTCATAACGGAGCACCCTCGGCGGGGAGAGACTTTGCAACATAAAGCACATTTAGGGACACACCCCGCACCAAAAGGACACTAAATACAACTACTAATGGAGACGAGGAACATGAGATATTCACTCGGGGAATAACACAGTTAGATAATCAGAAACGGGGCTCACAAGCGCAAAAATTACCAAAGAAACTCAACGGAGCCAGAAGTCAAAAGGTCAGATTTCAATGACGATCATTTTAAAAATGACCAGTTGTTGGTCAAATATTTCATCGCGATCCGTTTAGAAAGATCCCAGAGTGATTTTATATTGAATTATTTAAAAAAGTTAAGTTTGTGTGATCAGTTTAAAAGATCTCAGAATTATTTAAAGTTGAATTACTTAGTTCTTATTAGTACCTGAGACAAAAAAATCAAGTTTGAATGACGATCATTTCAATAGTAGACAAGCTTAGTGATCATTCAAAAATAGTCATTTCTTGGTTAAATTTTTCATTGTGAACAGTTTAAAAGATAATTCATAATTAGATATGATTTTGACCTATCTGAAGCTATCGAAGGAGTCATTTTAAAATGATCGCTTATCTGATCATAATCATTTCAGTTTTGATAGTTGACTAATCTTGAGTCACCGAGGGAGTCATTTCAAAATGATCATTTGTTTGATAGATTATGATCAAACTCTTGAAAGAAAGCTGATAAGTTTGAAGATGGCGTTGATTAAATTTCAAGGTCATTTATGTGCCGTGGAGTCTAAAATTTCTAGATAGTTGAACCCGCTCATGTAACGGCCGGAAGCCACCTTCACACGTATCTAGATCGCTTCACCCTCTTCGCAAATAGTGTTGGGCCACATTAGCGCCCAAGATTGCTAAATTAAACAAACCACTGTCGGCGGCGGCGGCGGTTGATAAGTAAGGAAATTACTGTTATTATAAGTGCTGCAGAAAACTAGGTGCGAATTTAACTGTTATAGACTCAACTTTGCCGGGTTATAAACGCCCGGAATTGCCTATTCCGGACCATTACGTGGGCGCCTCGTGAAACCTGGTATTTCTTCATGATTCATCAGAGGCGCACGAGTCTGGGAATGTGATGTAATGTCACTTCTTCGGGTTATGTTCGGGCATCTGGCTCATATTGCGATTTCAGGCTATATTTATGAACATTACATGCGAGAGGTGCATGCTAAATGGATATATCGGCCGCGACGTGGACGGAGGAATTTTATTAAAAATGCCCGTCTCTTAGTGTCCGATTTAATTTATTGGGGAAATTTTTTTCGTAATTCCCGCCAATAAAAAATAAAACTAAAACCCCATTCAGAGTCATTAAATCATTGTAAAGCGCTTTCGTTCGTCGTCTCCGCCATTGAAAAGCAATCACGTGATTGAAAATCGGTCTTTTTCAAGTCCCCGGAATTCTGAATTATTTATTAATACACGTTTTATTAAGATTCCGGGCGTAATCTTTCCGGACGAAAACAAACAAAATCTCCAGAAGGCTCCGATAAATTTCTCTTTTCGCTAGTAAATTATACTCTTGCAAATTAACGATTTGTGGTGCTTATTTGGCCGAAAAGGAAGTCGACAAAAGGATATTAGGAGGACAACGCTAACAGTAATAAATCAGTTTTATGGTACAATTAAAAAAAATATCCGCAAGCTCGAATTACTATGTTTATGGATTAACAATTTCCGAGCCGGACCGGGATTTTGACGTCCGAAAAAAATAAAAGATGCCAAGGGTCAATAATACAATTTTTTTCTCACACAACAACTAACTAGTTTCTATTTAGATTCGCCGTTTTTGTCCTTGTTGGCAAGCAACAAATTCATAAAATCATAAATCGCAATGGACGGCAATAATCCGGATTTGATTAAGCTCCCGGAGTCGTTTTTGCCCGGATTTTTAGCACCTTCGAGCTGTAACTCAGCGTCGTCGAGTTTTAGGTCGTCGCTAACTTATCCTTTGGCTCGAGACTTCCTCGAGTAAACAAATTCCTGCAATATTAATTTTCTTGGCTCTTTCGGATCATAAATAGAACACAAAGGCATATTATTTAAAGCTGATTTGCTTTAAAACTCTCGGCTCTTGTGTATTTTGCGAGGGATGTTCGGCGTCGTATTTAAGTTAGTCCGGTAGTATGTTGCTTGTGTATTGGCTTAAATGTTCCGAATTCGTGCCCGGATTAATCCGGGAGACTTTTAGACGGTAAGTGCGAGTTTGACCGCAGCAGCGCGAACTTGTCCAGGAGTCTACAAACAGGATTAGCTTGCCGTTCAGGTGGTCAACACCGACAAACTTGCGGACAAGCAATTAACGCTTGATCAAATGATCATTTCAAAATCATGCGATCTAACCATAAACATGCATAAAAAGATTTATGCGGTGTAACGGTCCATATATTAGCTTTAAGACGTTGTAAAAAATTTTAGATGGCGCCGTGACTATTTTTACGTCCGTAAAGTAACAAAATGTGTTTTTAATCCCTTTACTTTATAATCTAATAATCGTAGATCTGAGATAAATTCGGTTCATTCATCAAATGAAAATTTCGTTGGAGCAATTCAATTAAAAGGACTGTTATTCAAATGGGCCGTAAACAAAACGATGAGTTTTTACGATAGCTCGCTTCGCTCGCCCTTTTCACCTGTTTGAGGTGGTGTCCGGGTTGGGAATTGTCATTTTCCGCACGTCCAACACTCCGGAGTCCGGAGCAGCATAGCGTTCGTCGGCGGCGGCGCCCGGAATAGCGACGCCAGCATAATCCCGCACCGCCGACTAAATTGAAAGTCACATCTACATTTACGCGTACGAATCCGCACGCAATGCGTCCGAATTATCATAATACCAAAAGAGGAACGAGAGCCGCAAACAGCCAAATACAATTCCAATATCAAAAATGGAAAAGACCACTTATTCATGGGCGCGAACCAACTTAGCGACAAATACTTTTAAGTCGACACAACGTTTCGGTTCTGTTTTATGGCCAAGAATAAGGACGACAAGGTTGAAGATTTTTTATTATGAAAGAGGGTGGGAATGACAAGAGACGGGGGAAAGGGGGGAAAAAACGTAAATATGAGTTATGGAGACATTATCACATGCTCCATTTAATTTAAAATCTATTCTAATCGTTTTATTTGAACAGGCGACGAGGAGTCTTGTACTAACACCGGGGATGAATTAAGACGGGGGGTGGGGGCGGAAGGCAAACGAAAAAGGAAAAGGGACGATGGGGGCGATTTTCGAGAACGCGAAGTCACTAGATCGGAAACTTAAAAACACCGAAACACCATCAACGGCGTCAAAGATCATTCAAACAGATGGGAAAACCATTCAATCATTTTAGATCATTAGATCATCATCTTAATTATTGAGCTTGGGATTTTCCCCATTTTCCTAGCGAAACACGATCATGCAAAAACATGAAAAAATCATCGTCTAAAATCATTTAAAAAGTGTATTGATCATGGATCTTTATCAAACCATCATCGGGAAAGATCTTTCAAACAGACGCGAAAATAATTTCAAATCATTTCATTTAGTTACCTCAACTAGTAGGCCTTCATCTTCGTTCTAATTCCCAACACGATCATTCAAAAAATGAAAAAATGATCATTTAAAATCATTTAAAAAGAGTATTGATCATGATCTTTCGCTAGCATTATATGAAGTTTTTACTACACAGAGTGATCACACTGAGTACGATCAGACAGATCATTTAATCACTAAAACAATCCTATTAATCACATATAAAATCACTTGATCAGTTATAATTATTACAATACAAAATTGGACTTGACTTTGAGCTCATTCAAAAAAAGTATTGATCATGATCTTAAGCACAAATAGGAAAATCATTCAATCATTTAGAATTATTTGATCATCATCTCAATTATTGCAAGACGAAATTGAGCTTTTCGTTTTCCTTATTTTTCCCAGCGAAATACGATCATTCAAAAACATGAAAAAACCATAATCTAAAATCATTTAAAACGTCTATTGATCGGAAAATCATTCCATCATTTCAAATCATTTGATCAGATAGTAGGCGTCAATCCTCGTCCTAAGTATAACAAGACCAAATTGAGCTTGAGATTTTCCACATATTCCCAACACGATCATTCAAAAAATGGAAAAATTATTATATAAAAAGAGTATTGATCGTGATCTTTAGCTAGCATTATATGAAGTTTTTATTACACAGAGTGATCACACTGAATATGATCACACAGATCATCTGATCATTAAAACAATTCTACCAAATCACATATAAAATCATTTGATCAGTCATAATTATTACAATACGAAATTAAACTTGACAGTAAAACACGATCCTTCAAAGAAATAGAAAAAGAATAATTTAAAATCATTCAAAAAGTGTATTGATCATTATCTTAACACATATGGAAAAATTATTCAACCATTCAGAATTATTTGATCATCATAATTATTGCAAGAAGAAATTGAACTTGAGAAAAATGATCATTTGAAATCATTAAAAAAGAGTTTTGATCTAGATCTTTAGCTAGCATTATATGAAGTTTTTACTACACAGAGCGATCACACTGAGTACAATCAGTCAGATCATTTGATCAGTTATAAAACTACTACAACAGGAAATTAAACTTGACTTGGAGCAGCAAAACACGATCATTCTTAGAAATGGAAAAATGATCGTTAAAAATCATTCAAAAAGTTATACAGAGTGATTACAATAAGTACCATCAGACGGAACATTTGGTTCTTAAAACAACGCGATCAAATTATACAGAGTGTTCGGTATAAGGGTAGCAATTGGTGAGTTTCCCGTGTGCGTTTTTCGTCGTTTTCCCTCCCAATTACTCATCGTAAAGGAGTGCACGGTTGTTGGATCCGCCGTAACAAATAGCTAATGAAAATGTTAGCGAGGAGAGAGGACAGAGGCGACCCTAACAAAGTTGAAGTCGTTGAGGTCGAGACAGTGGAGAGAATGTCGGGGAATTGCCGCCGTCACCGTTGAGAAATGAGCAAAACCCCCAAGAAAACAGCAACCACATATAGTGGATGCAGGTAGAGAGGACGCAACGCCAACTCTCTGAATTGCCCCCATTAGTCTCCATCCAGTAGTCCGTGGAATCAGTATGGATGCTAGGGGACAAATGAAGAGTTATGGACGAGGCAAAGTGGGCTGCGATTAAAGATGATGACGTGTGTGGCCCCCTTTTTGGAAAAAAGCAGTGTCCGCCAATAAAACCGAAGGGTACTAAACATCCGCCATCCGGAGACAATCCTGCCAACCTTTTATATGTAAAACGAAACTGATATGTTTATGGTGGATTATAAAAGTCCATGACTTGTAAAAATCGTGAGTGACAACCGCCGGAACATGTCGTCGAAAGGAAATGAAAACAGGAACACGAGTGCGTACGAGCGTCACCAAAAGGGGGGAGAATAGAAATAAATGAAGCCTAAAGAGAAAATGATGATGATCTGAATGCGGCTCGTGCTTTATGCCGAGGTGAATATGATAAATGTATCAAGTAGAATGACATCATTTGCTCCGGAAAAATCACTCACCTACGATGAAAAATTGAAAAGTGCTCGGCTCGCTACTGCTCGGGTTTCCACCTTTCTGTTTATTAGCCCTCCTTCAGGAAGCTCCCGTGACAAACGACTTGGACTTCCTAGCGTAATGATTCGTACACAAAGAATGAATAATTCAATAGTCCGTTTTTATGGAAAAGAAGCGCCGCTAAGGTACACGTGTCCGTTAAAAACACGTCGTTAATTTAATGTTATGTATAGAGGAGAGCATCCGAGCGAACGTAACCAATATTTACATATGAATCTGAAAGGACATAAATTATGGAATCAATCATTTGTTTTGTTGGGACGCCTGGAAATGTAATGACGCGACGCTCTTAAGGGAGAGATGAAAATTTTTTTATGGACGCCGTATAAAAAAAGAGGGGGCATCATCACGTCATAAAGAAATGAAAGTTTGATTTTGGCGCCCAGCGAACTGAAAAAAACTCGCACTATCATTATACCCATCCTTTGTAATTTTAATTAGAGCGTTTGCAGTTTGCACAGACGTTTAATTAAGTTGTAGGCCAACCATTAATATGCACCTCGCCAATTCGTTGGATTAATAGGACGTAAAATTCGTTATAGTGCAACAACAAACTCGGCAAAGACCAATAAACTTTAATACTGCGCGGTTATTAGTTTAATTTTACAGCAATTTAGGTAAAGCGAGAAATAATTAGTGCCAAAAATGTTTCCAAGATGTTAATGCAAATATACTCGGGGAGGTGCAGCAGTAAGGTAATATAAGCGCTTGATAACGAGGTGGGTCGTTATTAAGTAAGCGAGGAGCGCTACAAATTCATAATTGCAGATTAACTCTTACCCTTCTACATACACGAACAAATTATAGAGATTTTAATGGCGACATAATGGCGGCGGAGGTTCATTAAAAATCGCACGGAGGCCAAATCTTCGCCCATGAAAAATACAAGAAGTGCATATTGACACCTTCACTCATAGCAGTTGGTATCACTGATTCCATATCAATATAGGAGTAAATATAAACAAAATTTTGATATAACAAAAATGATCCAAACTAAATTGATAATGACATATAATACGTCGCAATGACTATCACTGGATTGCTGCAAAATAAATATATCAAATTTGATAGTTTAATCTTTAGTGCTTCCAAGTGCAGGATGTAGCAATAAATTATCGTTGCTATTTGATACAGCGATTCTTGGTGTACATCTCCAAATGCTAACTGATATTTATATCAATGAATTAAAATAGGAAAAAAAATTAGGCTTTATTGCTATATAGCTATTCTAGGTGTGCACCTCCAAATGTTAATTGATATTAGGCCAATAAATTTAAATAGCAAAGAAAATGAGTAGAAATAATTCTCATTTGTAAAATATATCAAAATTTGATAGTTTAATCTTAACCGTTTCCAAGCGCATGTTAGTAATAAATTAACCTTGCAATTTGATACAGCGATTCTTGGTGTACATTTTCAAATGTTAACTGATATTGATACCAATAAATTACATCAACAGAAAATGCTGTAAAATATTTCAAAATTTGATAATTTAGTCCTTACCGTTTACAAGTGTATGACAGCAATAAACTAATACTGATATTTGATATAACAACCAGAACTGAAATAGCAAAAAAATGTCGCAACGATCATCACTGAATTGCTGTAAAATATATCAAGATGTGTTAATTTAGTCCTTATTGCTATTTGATGTAGCGATTCGAATTGAAATAGCAAAAACTGTGTAGCAACAATCACTGAATTGCTGTAAAATGTGATAGTTTACTCACTATTGCTATGTGATATAGCGATTTGAATTGAAATAGCAAAAAAATGTGTCGCAATGATCCTCACTGAATTGCTGTTAAATATATCAAAATGTGACAAAAAATGTCAATTGATATTGATGACAACAATGAATTGCAAAAAACGCGTTGCAATGATCTTTCATCACTAGATTGCTGTTAAATATATCAAAATGTGATAATGTAGTCTTTATTGTTATTTGAAATAGTGATTCTTGGGTCTACCTCTCCAAATATTAAGTAATATTGATAAAAATAAATTAAAATAGCAAAGCAAGTGTGATATCAATGAATTGAAACAGGGAAAAAATGCGTCATCACTATATTGCTGTAAAATATAACAAAATGTGATAATTTAGAATGTTAATTGTATTAATAGGAATGAATTGAAATAACAAACAAATGAATTGCAGTGATAATCATTGGATTGCTGTAAACTATATCAAAATGTGATCATTTAGTCCTTATTGCTACTTGACATAGCCATTCATGGTGTGCATCTCCATATGTTCATTGATATTGATACCAATAAATTGACAATAGCAAAAAAAAAGTCTCGCAACGATCATCAATGCATTGCTATAAAATATATCAAAATGTGATAATTTAGTCGTCATTGTTTTTTTACAGCGATTTTTGGTAGACCTCCAAATGTTAATTGATATTGGTATCAGTGAGATGAAATAGCAAGACTGTATTGCTGTAAAATATATCAAAATGTGATAATTTAGTCGTCATTGGTTATTTGACATAGCAATTTTTTGGTGGACATCTCCAAATGTTAATTGATATTGGTATCAGTGAGATGAAATAGCAAGAAAAACATGTCGCAATGATCTCATCACTGGATTACTCTGTTAAATGTATAAAAATTGATAATTTAGTCGATACCGCTGTCAAAGGTACAAAATAGCAATAAATTAACATTGCTATTTGATAGAGCGTTTATTGGTGTACATCTTTAAATGTTAATTGATATTGATACTAATGAATTAAAATAGCAAAAAAATGTGTCGCAATGATGATCATTCAATTGCTGTAAAACATATCAAAATTTGATAATATAGCAATAACAGTCATTCTCGGTGTACAAATGTCAATTGATATAACGATGACTTGAAATGCGTTATGGCAGCAGGAAAGGGCATACAGCCGTTTGATTTTTTGCAAGTTGGCCGCCGTTGGCCGCCCCCGGTCGCCGTTTTCGGGCACATCACGCAACAATCCGAGACCGTCGTTGGCCATTTATATAGTTTATGGATCGCGTTTGTGATTTTTTGAGTCATCCGACATTTGCCAAGTCGAGCTATGAAACATAAGGTTATAGTCTCTGGATTGCAACCAAATACATAACCGTTTGTCAGGGCTAATGCTGCCTCTAACCCGTCTGGTCCTCATGCATACGCAAAGCGTCGCCCCCTTTCCTCACATGTTTTCTAATTTATGGCACAATATTCGAGAAACTCAATTCGAGAAACTCAATTGCCAGTCTTATACAAACTCGACTAATTTAACAAGTGCGCCTATACTTCGCGAGACGGTTTATTGTCTTCGGGGGGCGGCGGATGATAGTAAGATGGGTAAAGTTTTGATGAAAAATAGTGTCGATATAATTGCGTCCGGTCGTCCGAAATTTAATCAAAGTAATTGTGAGATTCGAGCAGCAATTAATTATGAAATGTTATCTCGGGGCGTAGTCAAAGGCAAAGTGCAAGGACTCGCTGCTTGCCAAGTTGAAATGTTAGTTCAGAGATGCACAACTTCCGAAGACGCCAACTCTCCAAATAGTTTCAATACCTTCTGGTCAGTGTCTGTAATTAAATCGCCTTTGGATTTCCCTCCCTTCCACCTTAAGCATGATATACTAACTCTCTGTGAATCCCCTAATCCTTCCACCATTTTAAACCTCGCACTTTTCTTAAGCTGATTATGAGTGTAAATCGCGCAAAGTCCTCCATATTTATGGCGCTTACATGCTTGTCGCCTTTTTAAGCGACTTGAAGTTTTAATGGCCCTCCATTACCATCAGCAACTCTTTCGATTATTAATCGCCAATGTTTCGTGAAGATTCTTGCGCTAAGAAAATGTAACGACGACCGACGAAATTAAACTGAGGAATTTAGTCTAATTTCCTTATGCGCTGGACCTTTGGAATTCTTGAAGGTGCTCTCCGTCCGCAAGGATTACACACCCTCTTACCGAGATGCAGATTAATGTGCATTCATCCGCAGAAGAAATGGTTGCGGCGAAGCACTATCTCACCGCTCCCGGAGCAATGTCCACTGCCCATTAAGACCAACTTGGCAATGATGGCCCTAATAGGCGGAAAATGGGACCTCATCTTCGAGTATCTTTGGGTTATTGAAATAATTTCGCCAAGTTGTTAGTCGCGGGTTTAATTAAACACCCGAAATTTTTCCTCGTTAATTTTTGTGCAGGTCCGTAATCGGTTTTTCTGCCCTAACGAGTCCCGAGCCCATCATCGCCCGTCCGTCGCCTAATCTCCCCGCATCCGGCGTCGTCGAAGCATCTCGAAGAAGCCCTCCGGAACCTCGTCGAAGGAAACGAGACAAATGGAACGATAACGTGCGGCCTCGAGTTCCACATATCTCATTGTTTCATCTTTATGTATTTTCAAAGTACATTGTAGCAGTTTCGCAGCACGTCTGTTGGCACACGTTGTCTATTTCCTGGTTCCGGGAAGTTGTATTAGCGCCGAGATAAATCAACACCGAGTGAAGAGAAAAATTTCTAGTGCGGCTCTGTCGGCAAGAAATGGCAAGTTTATGGCCGGAGCCTAATATTGCTGCAGGAGGAATTCTTGGGCTGTGTTGTGAGTCTTCGTCCCGAGAGGTCTGCGGTCGGCGCAGCATCCATTCCGCCTCATATCCGCCTAAACTTACACTTTGTTACGTGAAAGTTCGCGCACATGATCTATGTTGCTATTAAATTCAAACATCTTCGGATTGTTGGGAATTGTAATGTATTATCCTCGCCTCGGGATAAGTGCGAATGTGATGTGGCGGGGCGGCCATTACGCATTCTTGCAGAGGATGGACGCCCGAGGACAAAGAAACCAAATAATTCGATTCAAATCCAGAAAATTTTAATAAGCCTCCAAAATACCCTTAACATGTAGGTACATAACCCAATCTAAACCAATTTTTTTTTTACAAAATTCCAAGAAATTCGAATAAATGTTAGATTATTCTGAAAAGAACAAATTCTATTTCAATATTCTTAGAATCCTATCAAATTCCAAATTTCTCTGAAGTCAAAAAAAATCCTTTATTTTCCGGAAAAATCGTACAAAATCAGATTAAATTCCAACGAATTTTAAAGATTCTTTCAAAATCCAAAAAAAAAACAAAAATACTGAAAAGTCCTAGAGAAGATCTCAAAAATAACAACAAAATCCTGGCGTTTCCTTAAGAGTCCTCTTATATCCAGATAACTCCTATAGAATTCTTCGATCTGCCATATAAATCCTAAAAAATCCCTGACATGATCCCTAGAATCCTTTTAATTTGCAATAAGTTTTACTAACTCTTTCAGAATCTAAAAGTCACACAGAACTATATTTAATCTCGAAGTGTCTTATTGAAGCTTTTAGAATAAAAATTGAAAGACTCTTAGCTATCTTTAGAACATAAAAATATCAACAAATCCCAAGGGATCTAAATATCCTAGAATCTAGAATATTCCAACACATTTCAGAAAATCTATAAATAAATTAGACAACTCTAAAAAAGTTCTAAAAAATTTTGGAATACACAGATTTTCTTGGTTTTTATATAGTTCAGAATATTTTAATAATGATTGTGTTTTGAGTGAATAAAATTATGCGTTGGCTAAATATTTCCTATGCTTACTAAGAGGCAAGAAATTCCTGGATTTCAAAACTAGAATATAAAATTTTAAAAATGTGAAATATTACAATTTAATAAACGAAATATCAAAAAATATACAGGATGGTCAGGACTCATAACCCAGACAGCAATAAAAAAAAATTGAAAATGAGTACTAAAAACTGGAAAAAATTTCAATGTTGGGATACAAACGTGTATCAAAACAAACCTTAGTTTACGGTTATACCTTTTAGCTCTAATAAATAATTTTTTGTTTGTTCACTCTCGATTGGCGAAGTTTCGTGGAAATGGTCGCGAAAAAGTGTAACACCTTACTATAAAAGTCGCGCTAAAAATATACTCGGAAAAGTTTACTTTCCAGTTGTAAAAGTTCTTAATGTTGCGTGATAAATCTCGTGGGATTTTAGCGGTTGTTGTTGGCGATTCTCGATGGGAGACTTGTAGATGTAATAAATAAATAAGAAAAAATGTCCGAGAGAAAGTTTGAAAATATGAAAGGGAAGTCTGTTTTAATTGGTCCCCGGCTGTTTGTTTCGCTCGAAATTAATGATTTCGGTCAATTAGAAGGTATCGACAAAGGGGGGCCATCTCGGCCGTCAGATTACCGCCTCCGTCGGCGGCGTCGCCGAAGAAACGGATTTGCGAATGGCGGCCTCGCGTCGGGCTAAACCGAATCAAAGCCTCGAGTTGAATCGTTTTAATTTTCCTTTACATTTCTCTTTATTCCTTTAGTCGGAACAAGAATTAAGTTTGGCTTTTGTAAATTAAAACAGCAGCTCAGAGTAGTGCGGGAAGGCTGCAGTGGTTTTTAGTCTAATTAATTCTGCTTATAAATTCCGATTCTGGAGCGCCCCCTCGACCCACCCCTTTACGAGCCGTTATTGCTCGCTCGGCCGGTGTGTGCTTGATAAATTCACTTTTCTCCGCTTAAAAACATTAAAGGAAAGACGATTGAAGTTATGAAAGCTCAGAAATTAAATCTAGTATAGCCGGACGACTCCGGGGCTCGGATTATTGTAAATACACTCGGAATAATTTGATTACGTACGAATAACTCGCTTTTAATACTGCGTCGTTCAACGAGGGGTGGATTAATAAGGCCGGTCCTGCACCTACAGCCCTGAAAACAGATTAATCACGGCCCATGCGAGACTACATTAAGACAAATGGCGGCGGAGGCGGCGGGAAACGGGAAGTCTTCAATCACTCCACCTTGCACGGCAATTGCTTCAATTGACAAGGTCGTCACACCGGCATGCTACCCGAATAGGCCCGGGTGCGGTCATTTCAAATCGTTTTAGAAACAATTCGTCATTTTACCACTCAAGTTCAATTTCTTTCATTCGATTTTAGTTATCGTTTCAAAGGTAAGTTAAAATTTGCTACAACTAAGACGGTCGTTTAAAAAACTCGGAAATTCGAAATGTTAACAAAAATTTTGAGAATTTCGGTTTCCTCCAAAATTGTCTCATCTTTGTCAAAAATTTTGTTATTTCTCACAGTTGTATTAAAATTGACACAGTTACGAAATTTAAAAAACAATTTTGTAATTTTCTAATTCGTCTCCAAATTAAGAATTTCTAAAATTGATGTTTCTAGCTCAAAAATGTTCGAGTTAGTAAATCCACAAAATTTTATGACCCTACTATTAAAACTGACAAAATTTTGGAAGTTTCCGGCTCAGCTCCCAAATAAAAATTTCTAAAATTGTTGTTAAAACGTAGTCAAAAAATTTGCAATTTTGCACTGTTGGTAGGCGTGCCTGAAGTTGTGAACCACGGAAATTTTATAAACCTACGAAAAAAATTCACAAAGTTATGAAATTTTAAGTAAAATTTTGTAAGTTTCAGGATCATTTCCAAAATAAAAATTTCTAAAATTTATGTTTCTTGCTCAAAATTTTTGTTATTTTACATAGTTGGTAGGCGTGCTGAATTGGTAAATCCTCAAAATTTTATGATCCCACTATGAAAATTGACAAAATTATGGAAGTTTGAATAAAATTTTGAAAGTTTCCGGTTCAGCTCTCAAATAAAAATTTCTAAAATTCTTCTTACTTGATCAAAAATGTTGTAATTTCCCACAGTTGGTAGGCGTGCGTAACTTAGTAAATCTTTAAAATTTTATATTCCTACTATAAAAATTCATAAAATTATGAAAGTTTGAATAACATTTTGGAAGTTTCTAGCTCAGCTCACAAAAAAAATTTTCTAAAATTGTTCTTACATAGTCAAAAAAATTTGAAATTTCGCACAGTTGGCAGGCGTGTATGAAGTAGTAAACCATGGAAATGTTTTGACTCTACTGTTAAAAATCATGAAGTTATGAAACTTTTAAGTAAAATTTTGGAAGTTTCCTGTTTATTTCCCAAATAAAAAAAATCGAAAATTGTTCTTTCTTAGTCAAAAACTTTGTAATTTTGCACAGTTAGTAGGCATGTCTAAATTAATAAATTCTCAAAATTTTATCACCCGATTATTAAAATTGACGAAGTTATCCCAAAAACTTTTTCAAAAATTGATGTTTCTTGGTCAAAAATTTTGTAATTTCGCACAGTTGGTAAGCCTTCCATAAGTAACGAATTTTCAAAATTTTATGATCATTCCATTGAAATTGACAAAATTATGGAATCTTGAATAAAATTTTGGAAGCTTCCGGCTCAGCTCCCAAATAAACACTTGTAAAATTGTTCTTACTTAATCAAAAATGTTGTAATTTTGCACAGATAGTACGCGTTTCTAAATTGGTAAATCCTCTACAATTAGCATACAATTAAAATTGACAAAGTTATAGAAATTGAAATAAAATTTTCGAAGTTTCAGGATCATTTTCTAAATAAAAATTTCTAAAATTTATGTTTCTTCCTCAAAAAGTTTTTAATTTTCCACAGTTGGTAGGCATGTGTGAATCAGTAAACTCCAAAATTTTAGGATCCCACTGTGACAAATTTAGAGAATTTTGAATAAAATTTTTGAAGTTTGCGGTTAGCGTACAAAGTAAAAATTTCTAAAATTGTTCTTACAGGGTCAAAAATTTTTAAATTTTGCACAATTGGTAGGCGTGTCTAAACTAGTAAACCACAGAAATTTTATAACTCTACTATTAAAATTCATAAAGTTAGGGAATTTTAAGTGAAATAAAGTTTCCAGTTCATTACTCAAATTAAAAATCCGAAAATTGTTCTTCATTAGTAAAAAATTTTGTAATTTTGCACAGTTAGTAAGCGTATCTAAATTAATAAATTCTCAAAATTTGATGACCAGTTTATTTAAAATTGATAAAGATGTGAAATTTTGAATAAAATTTTGAAACTTTCATGTTCACTTAGCAAATAAAAATTTCTAAAATTGTTCTTCTTTGGTCAAAAATTTTGTAATTTCGTATAGTTACTAGGCTTGTCTAAATTAGAAAATCTCGAAAGTTTTATGACACTACTATTAAAATTGACAAAGTCTCGCAAAAACTTTTTTCAAAAATTGATTTTTGTTCAAAAATTTTGTAATTTCGAACAGTTGCTAGACGTGTCTGAATTAGTTAAATCTAAAAATTTTATGATCCTTCCATTAAAATTAACAAAGTTATAGAATTATAAATAAAATTTTTGAAGGTTCCGGTTCGTTTTCAAAAATTGATGTTTCTTAAAATTTGAAAATTTAAAAATGTCTAAAATTGATGTACCCACCTTGGCAAAAAAAGTAACTTTGCGCAGTTGGTAGGCCTGTTTAAACTCTACAAAATTTTATGACCCTACTATTAAAATTCACATCCCCTAAACACAAATTTCAAAAATGGTAACAAATGAATCTAAAAGTGTAATAAATGCCTAAAACATCAAATGTCAAAGAAAGCGAAAGAATAAAACAATATAAAAAATTCCAAGAAACAAAATATAAAAATCTAAGAACAAAATCCAAAGACAACTGAAGAATTTTTGAGATTCTCATCGAAAGATTCCAAAATCAGCAAAAAAAAATCATTCAAGGAATCATGCGAAAAATATAGATTAAGAAGAAGATCGGAATGCACTTGAATTATCAGAAAAATAATTTAAAGACTACTGCACATTTTTGCAAAGTAATTGTGCAAGAATAGAGCGGCCGGCGGCGGCGTCTAAAGAATCCGTTTAGCGTCCCCCATCAATTCCCCAAGTTAACCTGAAGATTGTGGATGTTTAATAAAATGTTTAACATAGTTGATCGCAGTTGCCCCCGGCACTACTTGCAAGATGCTGAGTTCACCGAGTTCCTCGCAACTATAGAACGGGCGGAGAAATGCCTTCGGTGAGCAACTCCTGGCTAGCTCTGGCAGCTTGGAAAGTTTATGTGGTTGACCCTCCAACTTGGGCTTCCATCTAGATACATGCAAAACTCCTTTCATCGCCCCTCTCGCGCCGCCTCCACGTTGTCCTCCTCTAAATCGTTCTCTAATGTTCAACACGCTGGATTTTTCAGTGGCTAGATGAATCTCATCGTAAAATATTAATCAAGTCCGCTGAAAGCGTAGCGATTCTAGTTAGTCTCGTTGCGTTTTAATATTCGTCCTTTCAGCATTTCCATCGTCCCATTTCTGTCCGGTAAACAAGCTCCTGATGGATTTAATTAAAGCCCCGTTTCGAAGTCGTTGACTATAGCTAAATTATGCGTAACACACGTTTCATTCAGCTACATAGTTTAAGCGTGGCTTTGTCGCGTTTTTCCGTGCGTGCAAATAATTTACCTTGTGTGCACTAGTGCATTAAACCGTCATGATCCTGGATCGGTTGGTTGGACTTGGTGCAAATGTAACGCGGCAGCTAAACGGGCAGTGATGGAACGTTGCATGGACTTTGCCAAGTCGCAGGTCGCTTTATAAAATAAACCCAAAACCTTCCGACAAATTGCATTACCGACTTTTCTTTATATTCGTTTCGAAAGAACGACGGCCCATTTACTTACTGACCGCAAGTCGCTGCAAACACAATTAAAATTTATCACGCAAAAAAATACAGAAAACACTCATTTTTAACGTGTTTTATTGCGCCACTCGGATTCCTGCTGCGAGCCAGCAGGAAGGGCCAGACGTACTCGTAATGGATCGGAATTTACTGCCGGAGATTTTAATTAATTTTAAAGAAAACCGGGTTTTTTACCAAGACTGGCGCACTCGGCTGCATCAAACTTAACCCATTAATTTTTTTCATCAATTTTACACTTTAGTTTAGATACCTGAGTGATCCTATATAAAATTTAAAAAAAAAAAAAATGAAGGCAGTTTGGGAATTAAGGGAATCATTTTACCTCGAAGAATCATTTTACCCCGGTCACCCCTACCTCTTTTCATGGTTCTTTACTAGTAATAATCTATAAGACAAATTATTTGTATATTCAGTTTATCATTTTACAACAAAAAATTTAAATACGATGAGATGATAAATGCACTGACAACCAAGGTTTTTCAATTTTTTTTTGCTAAAAACTGAAACAACCATTTGCTTGAAAAAAAATGTTAATGGAAGCCAAAAGACAGTAGTTTATGGTAAAAATTAAAATATACAAAAAAAAAACAATTCAAAAGTACTTTAAAAAAATTCTAAACTGGCTGTCCTATATATAGGACACTGGGCGATAATGGGTTAAAGAAAACCAGTTTTTTTACCAAGCTTGGCGCACTCGGATGGATCAAACTTAAGATGGCGCATCGTTAAAATATTATATATCCATCGCAATTATGCGCAATATTGTTAATTAGAGTTGACCATCGCATAAATAAGCTTCATCTCGCAATTAAAAACGTAATTTCCTCCCCGAGGAGTCGTGAAGAGTGACACCACCCGCTAATGATTTCCCCTTCTCGCGTTAATAAGCGATCAACACTGTCCACTAATCACTTTCCATCCGAAGATAGGTACAAGCGTTCATAAATTTAATTGGGTCCGAGCGCCAAGAGCGCTCGTTAGATCCAATAGCTCCCACTTTATCGTCATCAATTATCCACCACTGGCAAAACGCACAGCGCAATTAACGACGATGGCGCTGCCAAGAGCTCTTCAAACATTAACATAACACTCACCGTTTTCAGGATGACCAACAGGTTCCGGATATATGACGGCCGTGTCGCTCCTCTGAAGATACTCTTTGATCTTCTCCTCGTCCTCGGATTGTTCGCCGACGGCGGCTTTCACGGAGATGAGGTCGTTGGGGACGTCTTCGGCGGAGCCGCCGGTTTTCACTACTTTGGGCGGACTATGCATGCTGAGACCGTTGAGGACCTCTTCGGGGACGGCGGCTTCCTTGTGGACGCCGTTTAAGCGTTTGTGGAGCTCGGAGGGAGCCTCCGACAGCTCGTTGTGGTTGCGGTCGGGACTCATCAGAAGAGGTTCGCTGGCTTGCGATTCCTCCAGCTCCACTGAAACAACATGAAACATTGCGATGAAAATCCCTCTTTATGGAGTCGATGGCACGCAAAATTTTATTGGAAGTGCGAATTGGACGCAATCGAAGGATCTATATTTCATATTTATGCCTTCTTTACTGATTCACTGCTGTCATATTTGAAACCGCTATTTCTTATTTCGTCTGTTTAGGGGCAAACGCGCCTTCCGAAATCGTAAAAATAATTTGACTTGCAAAATTTTTTCACTATTTACGAGTGGATTTGGATATTTATCAAGAAGAATTTTTTCGAGAGTTCCGGAAATTTATTTCGGAATAAGCTCCAGTTATTTATTCAAATACCTCGCACCCGCGAATGCGATAAATGCTAAACCTGGACAAAGTTTGGGGTGATAATTCGGGTTTATACAGTGAGGGGTTAATAATCGGTGCATTATTGACCTTTCAAGTGCGAAAATACGAAATTACAAATATTACTTTGGAAATTTTATATTCACACCTACAACTTTGACGCTACAGCAAATTTGGGGAGGTTTCTACCCTTTGTGCCCTCATTGACAGTGCCAAATGACTTAATTACTAAACAATAAAAACCAATTTTGAAAATTTTTATATTTCGGACCAAAACTTCAAAAATTTCATATGAGCACTTGTAATTTCAAACAATTTTGAAGCCACAGCAATGAAATTTGGAGAAGTTTCTACCCTTAACGCGGTTATTGACTGTGTCAAATGACATAATTATAGAACAAGAAAAACTAATTTTGTAAATTCAACAGCTTTAATTCTGACAATTTGGATGAAATTGCAATCAAATTTGAGGAAATTTCTACCCTTCATGGACGGTGCCAAATGACATAATTATGGAGCAAAAGAAACTAATTTTGAAAACTTTTATATTTCGTACCGACCAATTTGCCCAACTTCAAATCACCACCTATAATTCTGACAATTTTGACGCTACAGCAATGAAATTTAGGGAGGTTTCTACCCTTGATGTCCTTATTGAGTGAGTCAAATGACAATTATTAAGCAATAGAAACTAATTTTAGAAATTTTTCGAACCAACTGAAAATTTCAAAAACTTCTTATGACCACTTGCAATTTTTGCAATTTTGACCCTACAGCAATAAAATTTAGGAAAGTTTTCACCCTTGTCCAGTTTATTAACTACGGCGAATGAAATACTTATAGAGCAAAATACAGGGTGTCCCAGAACTAGCAATACAGATGGTAAATTTCAAAACAAAAATTGACTAAGTTTAATAGTAATCGAGAACTGATAAAAAGTTAACAACCAATCCCAAAAGCTTATTCGAGAAGTAGAGTAAATGGCCATCCCAATTTCCTAGGCAACGAGAGTCTGGCCAATGGATGATAGTATGTGTCCATAGTTACCAATTTTCAAATTCTGTTCGGCTTCGGGATTGGCTACAGTTTTTTTGTCTTATCTCGGTTATTTTTTGAGTTAAAAAATTATGGTTTCAAAATTTTGGTTCAGAATTGTTGCCTCCATAAGCCCTTTTTCTCTGGGGCGCGAGTTCTGGGACACTCTGTATAGCCAATTTTGATTTTTTTATGTATCAGACCAATTCAAAATTTCCACCATATCATATCAGCACCTATTATAATTCTGTTAATTTTCAAGCTACAGCAATAAAATTTGGGGCAGTTTCTACTCTTATTGCGCTTATTGTCTATGCCAACTAACTTAATTCTAAATCAAATTTCAGAAATATTCATATTTGTAGCCAATTCAAAATTTACACAACGTAATATCAGCACTTACAATTCTCACACTAAAATTTGGGAATTTTATTACCCGCAATAGGCCAAATGCCATAATTATAGAGCAAACGACAAAAATTTTGGAAATTTTTATATTTCGACCAAACTCAAAATTTCCACGAATTCATAAGAGCACCTGTAATTCTGTCAATCTTGACGCTACAGCAATAAGATTTAGGGAGGTTTCTACCCTTAAGACGCATATTGTCTATGTCAACTGACATAATTCTAGACCAACAGAATCAAATTTCAGAAATTTTCACAATTTTTGCCAAACCAAAATTTCCGCAAATTCATCAGCATCTGTATAATGTGTGAAATTTGGGGCAATATCTACCCTTAACGCCTTTATTGACTGCCAAATGACCTAATTTTAAAACAAAAAAGTCAATTTTTAAAAATTTTCATATTTAGAGCCAATCCAAAGTTTTTACAAATTCATATCAACACCTGTAATCCTGTCAATTTTAACGCTATGGCAATAAAATTTAGGGCAATTTCAACCCTTAACGCCTTTATTGAAGGTGCCAAATGACATAATTTTAAAACAAGAAAGTCTATTTTTTAAAATTTTAATATTTAGGGCCAAACAAAATTTTCACAAATTCATGTCAACACCTGTAATTCTGTCAATTTTAAAATTTAGGGCAGTTTTTTACCCTTAACGCCTTAAGTGACCGTGCAAAATGTCATAATTATAGAGCAACAGAGTCAAATTTAAAAATATATATATATTGCGGGAAAATTCAAAATTTCCACAAATTCAGATCAGCATCTGTAATTCTGTCACTTTTGAAGCTACAGCAATAAAATTCGGGGCAATTTTTACCCTTAATGCCTTTATTGACTGTGCCAAAAAACATAATTTTAAAACAAAAAAGTCAATTTTTTTAAATTTTTATATTTAGATCCAATTCAAAATTTTCACAAATTCATATCAACACCTGCAATTCTGTCAATTTTAACGCTACAGCAATAAAATTTAGGGCAATTTCAACCCTTAATGCCTTTATTGAATGTGCCAAATGACATAATTTTAAAACAAGAAAGTCTATTTTTAAAAAATTTAATATTTAGGGCCAAACAAAATTTTCTCAAATTCATGTCAACACCTGTAATTCTGTCAATTTTAACGCTACAGCAATAAAATTTAGGGCAATTTCAACCCTTAATGCCTTTATTGAATGTGCCAAATGACATAATTTTAAAACAAGAAAGTCTATTTTTAAAAAATTTAATATTTAGGGCCAAACAAAATTTTCTCAAATTCATGTCAACACCTGTAATTCTGTCAATTTTAACGCTACAGCAATAAAATTTACGGCAGCCTTTTACCCTTAACGCCTTAAGTGACCGTGCAAAATGTCATAATTATAGAGCAACAGAGTCAAATTTAAAAAAATATATATATTTCGGGAAAATTCAAAATTTCCACAAATTCAGATCAGCATCTGTAATTCTGTCACTTTTGAAGCTACAGCAATAAAATTCGGGGCAATTTTTACCCTTAATGCCTTTATTGACTGTGCCAAAAAACATAATTTTAAAACAAAAAAGTCAATTTTTTTAAATTTTCATATTTAGATCCAATTCAAAATCTTCACAAATTCACATCAACACCTGCAATTCTGTCAATTTTAACGCTACAGCAATAAAATTCAAGGCAGATTCTATCCTTAACGCCTTTAGTGACCGTGCAAAATGTCATAATTATAGAGCAAGAGAGTCAAATTTTAGAAATTTTTATATTTCGAGCAAACTCAAAATTTACACAACTGAATATCAGCACCTGTAAGTCTTGCAATTTTGACGCTACAACAATGAAATTACGGAGGTTTCTACCCTTGACTACGGCAAAAAAGACCAATATTCGATTTTTTTTTATTTTCAACGAACTCAAAATTTTCACAACTTTATATGAGCACCTGTAACACAATTTTGGCGCTCCAGTAATGAAATTTGGGGAACTTTCTATCCTTAACTGTCATAACTATAGAGCTAGAAAATACAGTTTAGGAAATTTTCAAATTAAGAAACAACTCAAAATTCCCTGAAATTTTGATGGAACAGCAATGTGACTCGTAGAGATTGTTTATGATCACATTGAAGCCACTTTTCCGAGCATCGTGGGATTAGAAGCGTGTTGTTGCAAAGTGTGAGGTAAAAAGTCGGCATATGAGGAATTCCCCCATTTCCTCGTTTATCTTCCTCGTCCATGTTTAATTTTCCGTCATGATTCCGTAAACTTCCCTATTATCGTAATCTACTTATCGCGTCCGAATCTCGCAGATGTAACTAAAGTCGACATGGTGACAAGCAACGTGTTACCAATATGTTTAACAACTGCAAAAGCACGTCACTCGTGATAGATGTCCGGCTCAGTAGAGATTATGAGATTAATTTCAGAACACTTTACTTATTAAATTAAAAGGAGGGTGAGAGAGTTTTTCCGTTATGACAGTATATCAGGAAGGTTTTTGTTGTTTCGTTCTCGCAGCGATACATCACGGCCTAATTAATTTCAATTATCACCTTGAGAAAAACAGGAGAGACGAAAAGGGAGAATTCGGGTGGAAAGGGCATTGTTCACTGACCAGAAGTAGAAGGATGAAATATGTCGCGGAACGCTCAGCAAAGCAGAAAGCCAACCAGAGCCAGGTAATTACTTTCCAGACAATACAATCAATTAATTACCGGCTGACGGCCACCGCAGGTCGTCGGGACGCGTGCTGATACCGACAAACAACCCCCGTCATTTAACAGATTTCTTCCCCAATTTTTGATTTCCAAGATCCAAATTTCGCACCAATCTGCTTTTGACCGGCATCAATTAAAATCGCGCTCACAATTAGTTCCAGTGTATGTAACAATTTTAATTGCATCCACCAGATCAAACATCCCCATATCGATTCCAAAATCCCAGTGAGCGTTCCGCAGGATGTCAGCCGAGCTGCGGTGACGTTGTTCTTCACGGTCGACTGACTCTTGCACCAAGTGGACGCCGTGTCAAACCACGTGTCACGGTGCCCTCATCTACGGCAAATGCCAGATCAACCCTCCACCCTCTAATGCGTGTTGACACTGTCTTCATTACACCCTTTACACACAAAAGACGTTTAAACATTGGATTTTTGCGCCATGTCATGATTGACGGACATTAGGGTTCAAGCAAAAAAGTCACCACCACCGTTAAGGGACGATGGAATAATTGATGTGGTTCGGACATAGATAGTACTGATTGATGGCATCACTATTGGCATATTGAGACTTCCTGGACGGAACGGACGGTCTTAATAGTAGAGACATGTGGAGGGACAAAATGGCAAGACTATAAAATTTTAATAGATGGATCCGATCCGAATTTCGGATTAAATTAAAGCTAGACCGGGAGACTACGCAAATTTTATACTCGAGGCTATTGCGACAAAGATTCATCTCCAAATTTACCACATAAACAAACATTTTCAATTAGCGAGCGGTGCTATGAGGTTTCGATAGGAGCGTTGTACATTTTTTTTTTATTTTCGAAAATTCAAACCGGTGAAGTATGATCTGCAATTATAAAAGACGTGAACATGCCAAAATTAATTTATCGATATAAAATAGTAATTTATAGCACAAGGCCGAAAAATGCTCTTTGGAGTCTGAGTGAAACTGAGTGTTCCACACTATTTTTAAGGTTAACAAAGTTTAAAATTTAAAACAACAAATTCTGATCTAGTGACTTTTACTCTTCAAAGTTGCTCGTCTGGTAACTATGTTGGAAATAAAATATTCTAACCTATTTTAAATACTTCAGCGGACTCCTATGTCAATTGAAGACAGCGCGATAGCAACCGTTAAACAAAAAATTAACTAGTTTCTTTTTGAGGAACATGACTCCAAAAACCCTAAAAAAGAACGGCGGCCTTAAAAATAATTTACTGAAAATCAATGCAAATATAGAAAATTTTCATATTTACAATCAACACCTGCAATTCTGTCAATTTTGACGTTAAAGCAGTCAAATTTGAGGCAGTTTCTACCCTTAACGCCTTATTGACTGTCCCAAATGTCATAATTCTGGATCGAAAGAGTCAAAATTTTCGTATTATTTTGACTTTGAATTTACATAACTGAATAGCAACTGTAATTCTTACAATTTTCCCCCTACAGCAATGACATTTGGGGAGTTTTCTACCCTTACCGTGTTTATTGACGATGGGCAAATAACATAACCATAGAGCAAGAAAAGCCAATTTTGAATATTTTTATATTTCGTACCAACTTAAAATTTGCCCAACTTAATATCAACACTTGTAATTCTCACAATTTTGACACAGCGTCAATGAAATTCGGGGAGCATTCTACCCTTAACTCGTTTATTAAATGTGCTAAATAATATGACTATAAAACGAAAGAGACAAATTTTAGAAATTTGTGTAATTCGGGCATGTCCAAAATTTCCGCAACTCCATGTGAGCAGCAATGAAATTTGAGGAAATTTGTGTCCTTGTAACTCTAGTACTTTTAACACCACAGCAACCAAATTTGGGAAGGTTACTCATTTGAAATTAGTTAAAAAATGAGCAAAATTTCAAAATTATCAAGCGGATATAAGCAATTTTTGAAATTTTTATTTTTTTTAGGTGGACGAAAAATGCATTTTTTATTGGGGTTGAAACTCTGAAAATTTTAATGCCACAGCAATAAAATTTAGGGAGATTACTAATTAAAACCTTGTTACTAATTAGGCCAAATTTAAGAATTATTGGGCAAAAGCAACTGGTTTTAAAAATTTTTGCTTTTTTTGCGAACTGAAAAGTGCAATTTTTTTGGGGTTGTAAATCTGGTAATTTCAATGCCACAGCAATCAAGTTTGGGGAGGTTACTAATTTAAACCTTGTTACTAATTAGGCCAAATTTAAGAATTATTAAGCACAAGTGACATATTTTGGAAGTTTTGATTTTTTTAATGAACCGAAAAGTGCAAAATTTTTTAATTAAGGGTTGTTACTCTGGTAATTTTTACGCCACAGCAACCAAATTTGGAGAGGTTACTAATTTGAAATTAGTATAGAAATGAGCGAAATTTCAAAATTATTAAGCGGAAGTAACCGATTTTTACAATTTTTTTTTTAGATGGATCGAAAGATGCAAATTTTTATTATTTGGGGTTGTAATTCTGGTAATTTCAATGCTAAACAGCAATCAAATTTAGAGAGGTTACTAACTAAGACCTTGTTACTAATTAAGCCACAAAAATTCGCATCGAAGTAGGCCGTCCCAACCAGTCATGATTTGCCTAATTTTTTTTTTTAATTCTCGTATTTTCCGATATATTTTTAATCTTTATGACCATAACTACGTTGATATCTTAAACCTGTTTACTATGTTTTATTAACTATTTTTCAAAACGACAAAAAAAATAGTACGTGATACGAAGGTTTTGAGGTAAAGATATTGTTTAGCAGTATATTTAGATCATAAAACAGCAACTTTCAAAAAAATAACTCAAAATAAATTAGAATTTGTCGCGTAGTGTAATTAATAATCATGTACAGTACTTTGGCAAAAATCTCATAGCAAAAGCTCGCTCACATTCCCGTGGATTGAGTTACGCGTTTTCCGCTCCGAAGTGAATCAGCCCTCATCCGTGAATTCTTTGTAGGTACGAGACAATGGTCTCTTCGCCAGCTGCAGGTATGTGTCCTAATCAAGTCCAATTTAAGAAGTATTAGTTAAAAGCGCCCGTATGTGGGATAGGGGCGCCGCGATATCATCGCCCAATTCCAGAACTCACCTTAACTCAGTCAAAGTGGTTTAGGGGTAGATCGAGAAGATAGGTCTAATTTCTAGCGGCAACAGTTGGTGATTTTTTCGTTATAATTTCGATACATTGTTTACTCGAAATAAAAGCGCGATAAATCACCTTCCAGCCCCTGGCTTAATTTCGCGAAGCGATCAATTTCAGGCGAGCAATAAAAATAATATAAACCTGCAGACGTGGTGTCAATTGCATTTTTATGTTTTATTTCGAGGGAAAGGAAGAACAACACATAAATAAATTTCTTCGATGCCGAGGAAATGTTCGGGAGTTTGATTACAACACTTTAATTCAATATCGAAGTATGCATAGAATTTATGCTCTTAAATACACCGAAGCGTCTCAAACTTTTAATCAATTTTCGAACATGAAAAAGAATCTCCGGGTATTCGCTATTCCTTATAAGTTGAGGGAGTTGGACGGGGATGATGCCTTTAATACAAACACTGGAAAAAGGGAGACTTAATTCCATCAGGATTAACAGGTCTTACATAATAATTAGACCGTTCATTCTTCAATTTGCGCAAGAAGCTCGGGCTCTTCAGGTGGAGTACCACTCTGCTTTTCACCCGCTAATTAATTTATGGGGCCTCGAAAACCTCGCAAGACGGCTCTGTGTTGTAGTTGTCCCTATGTAAATCCTAACAATCGTGTCATAAGACGCAAAATGTGCTAAATGACATAACTATAGAGTAAGAGAGTGCAGTTTTGGAAATTTTCAAATTAAGAAACAACCCAAAATTCCCGAATTTGTAAAAAAACATAATTTACTGAAAATCAATGCAAATGTAGAACATATTATTCCCGCCAATAAAACGTTTTATCTGACGTAGTTTTGACATTACTTGATTGAAAAATATACGAATAACACTGCGTGACAAAGTTTTCACACCCTAAAAACTGTTAGGTGCAATAAATAGCCCACATTTCTATAAAAAATATGTCGTTTAAATCAACTAGGTTACGAGTATATTGTAAGTATTAAACCTTTTTGTTTTCAAAATAAAAGTAATTACACAGCTCAAGTACAATTCAGACAAAATTAGTATAAAAAGCACGAATTTTTGCCAAATTTCAGAATTATTGAGCAGAAGTGACATATTGTAGAAATTTTAATTTTTTGAATGAACCGAAAAGTACGAAATTTCTTTATTAAGGGTTGTAACTGGTAATTTCAACGCCACAGCAACCAAATCTGGGAAAGTTACTAATTTGAAACTAGTTTAGAAATGAGCCAAAAACTTAATTCCATCAGGATTAACAGGTCTTACATAATAATTAGACCGTGTGCTCGGGCTCTTCAGGTGGAGTACAACTCTGCATTTTACCCGCTAATTACTTTATGGGGCCTCGAAAACCTCGCAAGACGGCTCTGTGCCGTAGTCGTCCCTATGTAAATCCTAACGATCGTGTCATAAGACGCAAAAAGGCCATCGAATGTCCAGCATATCCCATCTATCGGTCCCCGACGGCTTGTACGAGGTCGTAATAACATTCGGTGGTTCGCGAAACGGCGCTGGAACAGCACTAAACCTTTTGTCCGAATGCATCGAGGCCCTCAATCCCATTTGATTATGCCAGAGCACGCGTGCGGACAAACGTCCAGATCCAGAACAGACAGATATGAACCACCGGAGGAACGTTCCGTGGCACGAACGCAATCTCTTTTGCTAGTTTAGCACCGAATCACGATCGCTTTTCACCTTTACTCACTATCAATTTCCTAACAGTCTATTACGTTTATGTTCCGAAGCCAATCGGCTACGAAACGAGGATAAAAGAGCTTCATTTTGCACCGTAAACACCGTTACACTCTATAAAATCTCGGCGCGGTTTATACAGCTTTTGGCGTTTTTTTAATCGAAAACAATCCTTTTTGGAAAAGTGTCTCTTCGGTGCAACTCTCGATTACGACTATTAGGGGTTGATGGGTGCTTCGTCATTATAAGTGCTCATAAACATTCAACTTTGGACTATACGAAAAACGCATAAACTACGGTTCGTAACTTTGCCGGTAATAAATCTGACAACTGAATGTGTATTTTTACAATAACATAGTATTCAAGCGAAAATTTTATAAGGCTATTCACGGTTATGTCGAAATAATAAGTCAGGTTAGTACATTAGATGCTACAAAAATCAAGAATGGGCGATTTATTGCTCCACGATCTCTCCTATTCAGGTTCATAAACATTTTACTCGAATAAAATTGGCGGAGGAGCTTCCAAGCAACTTATTTTGTCTGGAGGTGTGATTGAAAATTTTTCGCGATTTATTTGAACCACTCTGTATATGCTCTATCCTAATTTGGCCACGTCGTATGCGTCCCGGCGCTATTTGTCCGTTTTTATGGCCGCTGTTTCGTCCGCTATGTTGGCTGTTTAATTTATTATTTTTATCCTACGAAATCAAATAAGTGTATGACAAGATAATAAAAATTAAAGCCTGTTTTATTACCGGGCGAAGACGATTCTTTATTTTCTTTTTCGGCCCCGCAGTCGCCGGTAATTAGAGATTTCCCAAGAAAGAAAATTGTTTCGTTTATGGACAAGTCTTTCGCCGTGGTCTTGTATCTGAGTTCAGAATCTTTCAGTTTTCTAGTTGGGGCGCCACAGTTCTGTAATTTCTTCGAAGAAAAATAGTCATGATAATAACACATTCTAATTTTTTTGTTTCAATTTTGAGCTCCTGATGTCAGATCTGCGGCTATTTTTTTTTATTTTTAATCAAGGGTTGTAACTGTAGTGATTTTAAGGCCACAACAATCAAATTTAAGCAAGTTATCAATTTAGACCTTGTTACTAATTACGACAAATTTCAGAACTATTGAGCAAAAGCGACTGATTTTAGAAATATTTAATTTTGAACGAACCGAAAAATCCGATATATTTTTTTAAGGGTTGTAACTCTGGTAATTTTAACGCCACATCAATCAAATTTGGGGAGGTTACTAAATTAGACCTTGTTACTAATTGGGCCAAATGTCAGGATTATTGAGCAAAAGCAACTGAATTTAAAATTTTTTATTTTTCGGATGAACCGAAAAGTGCGAAATTTTTTATTAAGGGTTGTAAATCTGGTAATGTTAACGCCACAACAATCAAATTTGGGGAGATTACTAATTTAAACCTTGTTACTAATTAAACAAAATTTCAGAATTATTAAGCAGAAGCGACTGATTTAAAAAAAAATAAATTTTGGAACGAACCGAAAAATGCGATTTTTTTTATTAAGGGTTGTAAATCTGGTAATGTTAACGTCACAACAATCAAACTTAGGGAGATTACTAATTTAAAATTTGTATGTAATTAGACCAAATTTTAGAATTATTAAGCAGAAGCGACTGACTATAGAAACTTTTAATTTTTAAACGAACCGAAAAATGCGATATTAATTTTATTAAGGGTTGTAACTCTGGTAATTTTAACGCCACAACAATCAAATTTGGGGAGATTACTAATTTAAACCTTGTTACCAACTAGGCAAATTTTCAGAATTATTAAGCAGAAGCGACTGATTTAAAAAAAAAAAATTAATTTTGGAACAAACCGAAAAATGCGATTCTTGTTATTAAGGGTTGTAAATCTGGTAATGTTAACGCCACAGCAATCAAACTTAGGGAGATTACTAATTTAAAATTTGTATGTAATTAGGCCAAATTTTAGAATTATTGAGCAGAAGCGACTGATTTTAGAAATTTTTAATTTTTAAACGAACCGAAAAATGCGATATTAATTTTATTAAGGGTTGTAACTCTGGTAATTTTAACGCCACAACAATCAAATTTGGGGAGATTACTAATTTAAACCTTGTTACTAATTAAGCAAAATTTCAGAACTATTAAGCAGAACTATTAAACTGAAAAATTAAATTTTTGTTTTATTAAGAGTGGTAATCCAAATTAAGGTAGACTTGGCCTTGACCAAAATGTCAATTTTTTTAATTCTTCCTTCTTTTTTTCACGTGTTAAAAAAACACAATGCAAAAAGCACTCTTTTCTTGACCATCTGTTAACCCCCTTAGCGGGGGTTGAATTATCATAATAAATAATATCGCCATTAGTTACAACCCCGTGCTCCTGTATCGAATCCGACGTGTGTCCAGTTAAGTGACACTCACCCTCGTGCGCCCCATTCAAATCTACCTACGCAAAGGTAGGGGAGAAATCGGAGGGCTGTATTTTGCACCCCTTGCAGAACTAATCGCTGTATAACGGTGAACACACATCGTCGCTGGGGGTGTCGTAATCTACCCTACCTCAACCCGCATCGCGATCATGACTCACAAACAAATCGAATTAGCAAATCGGATGAAATTTAAAGGAATCGAAGAGCGTCGTCAAGGAGGTGCCAGCGACTCCATCAAACTCGAAAAAGAAAAATAACAATGATAGTTGCGAAATCATTGGAAAACTTGACTCATAAGAAAAGTTTCCGTGGGGGGATAAATATTCAGGGAGTAATTGGGAGGAGATCCCAGGAAATTGTCCTTCCACCTCATTGCTCTTTCGCTGATGACGTGTGACCGAAGACCATTGATCAGATTCGTTGCCGGACGCGAGGTGACGCTTCGGCTACGATGCGACTACAGTAAAACTTCGTTATGGATGTCACTAATCGCGTACCTTGCGACACGTGACTGGTGGAGTCCGATTCTTCAGACACGTGACCACTAAATCCTTACACAATGATTCATTTGTGTTTGAGTCCTGATTCCCACAGAATGGGGTCCTGGGCCCCATTGTGATAAACAGCATCCGTGTGCGATTTATTTTTTATAATTAGATTTCGTATTATGCGACCCTTATAATATTCCTTCGGTAAAAGGGTGAAGATTTTTATTTATTGACGATAAAAACACAACTTGATAATGTAAAAATTCACTCTAGACACCCCCACACCAATACAAATTAATCCACCGCCGCCCCCGAACATCACATTGCCAAAAGTCATCCATCTATCATCGTATAGTTGAAGGTAAGTCAACTATTAATAATTGTATTTATAACGAAAGACCGCATCATTGCCCCCATTTCTTCAGATGACGTTAAAGCGGATGACTCATAGAATTATCTCACCCTTGGCCGTTGTGTAATTAATCCGCTTAAGTTCAGAGCGAGCTGCCTTTTTGCTCTATCATATCAAAAAAAAATGGTAGCTTGCGTTAATAATTCAGGTGAGCACGTTAAATTGAACGAAATTTATGAATATGAAAGGGAGATTTTTCGGGGTGGAATTGTTCGTATGCCAGACTGTAAATTGTTATTCTGGGGGACCATTGTTAGAGCCATGGGGGTCGCTGGGAGAATAGGTGCACAATTAAAGAGTATTCTTGGACACGTGGAGCGGTGGTAGTCGAGCGAAAAATCGGGGGAGAAGAGTTAAAGGATTGGCTCTAAATTGGGACTGCAATTTTGGAATCTCGCAGATTTATCAGTTTTTGCAAAATCATCCCCAAATTTTGAAAATGATTTATCAATTGCTCACTATTTGGTATGGATCATTTATCATTCATCATCCTACATTTACATTTTAGTCTTTCATAAGATTTTGAAGAAGAATTTGAAAAATCTTGATCACGAAACTAATCATTTTGATAAATTTGATCAGTTTCCTAAAGACTGGTAGAAAAGTAGCACTCAAAAATCTAGATTATGGTCATAAAATGCACATTTTTAAAGTATTGTCTTTTTATAATTTGATAAATAAATCATGATCATTTGAGTTTATCAATTGCACATTAATATGATTTGATATTGGTCAAGAATCCTACATTTACATTTTCGCCTTTCTTTCACAAGATCTCATTGTCATTCGAGAGTTTGATCAAAGAGTTTGCAAATCTTGATCTTAAAACGAATGATTTTGATCATTTTGATGATAAGACTGAAGAAAAATGTCATTAAAAAATCTAGATTATGATCATAAAAAGCAATTGTTTAAAGTATTGATCATCTCAGACGACGCGGCGTACGATTTAGTGATAGTCTCTGTAGAATGTGATCATGAACATTGTTTGATCATACTCACTTTTCAAAAAATCTCACATCTTGATGATGATTTGGCTCAATATCAATTGCACAATAAACTGGTTTGATATTGATCATAGTTTCTTTGATAAATAGTCGAATTGTAGCCGCAAGAACGATAAAAAACGCGTGAATTTATAATATTTGAAAAAGCTCCACAGGAAGTGTTTACAACTTTCACTTTCATTCAAGCTCACCTACTTTACACGTCTTACATTCTTGCGAAGGTCGTCTGACTGGTTTTGCCACCTGCAACATTCCATCGCGTGCTTGAAGGTCGTCCGACTGGTTTGTCACCCAATTCATAAAAATCCGCATCTCGTAATTGTAGTAAAAAGCTCGTTTGCGATTGGTTGTGTTGAATGAATCAAGAGAGGAAAAGTGTGTATTGTTTGGGGAAAATATAGTTTCTCATATTTGGGTGTTCCCACAATGCCATAATTCTGGTCGATGACGTGTCTTTTGATCCCGAGCATCATTACCGAGTATCCATTTGGACCAGGAGGAGCTTGCATTGTTTACTCAAAGAAATAATTTAATGTAATGGAACGAAAGCATATTTCGAAACATCAAACCGTAACCCCATTTCCTTGGTTCGTCCCGACGCACTTCCGGGCGTCCGTCGGTGGGTGCAAGCGCCTCTCTTAATGCAGTTCTTTTCTCTGCAGCCATTCTTCATCTCTTTTGTTCGAAGGAGGTGATAATGACACAGCACCGGCAGATCCGGCCAACTTTTCGTCGGTCTTGTTTTCACAGAAGCTTTCAGCGACCACTCGTTGATTTAATATAATAGGTACATTGTGGCCGATGCCCGAGGTGACTTGAACAACTTCGGTTATGTGGCGCCTCCGGCATCGCGACGCTATTGTTGGACGCCCACACCCAAAGCACTACTTCATTGGATTTGCTGCAAAAGGAATGCATTCCTTGTTCTTTGATCGAGGATGGGCCGCGGCCAACGCTTTTTTAACTGTTCGTTTCCATTATTGCGAGCAAATTTATCGCGACTTTTTGGAAATTCTTACCGTTTAATAACTAACGCCATAAAACCCGTCTACAGAATCCAACAGCTGGAAACTTCATAATCTATTACGAGACACAAAAAATTCAGAGCGATATTTCAACTTTTATTGTCATCACGCAAACATAACGTAATACATGCAAATGTGAATCAACTCTTATATTAATAAAGGAGCCAGTATTAGCAGACATGAAATAAGCTCCTCGTTTTCTCTAAAACATGTCATATTTCTCGATTCTTGGCTTTTATGAAACTCATGTCAACATCACGAAAGGAACATGGAGATATTTACAAAAGCACAGAATCGTATGATGAAAATGAAGAGTTTTAGTTGCGTTCCGCCCGGAAGTTTAAATTAAACAGGTTGCGATGCGCACACAAAAAATCCCTACAAAAGCGTCTTTCATACTACCCAAATCAGAGCGTGCTTTCGCTATGAGCTTTCCATGAGAGTACTGTACAGGGTCCGCCAACTCTAGTGTCCTAGCCCATAATCGCTATTAATTATAAAGCTATATTTTTTTGCACACGATTAATTTGAGTATTAATTAGAGTAATTTGAGTAAATATTATGAAAATCGGTAAAACCGTTCTTGAAAAATAAAGATTTTATGGTAAAATTTACGGAACTAGATATAAATTTCTGTCGTTTTCATTCATCTAACAATTTGGAAGTCTTAGTTTTAAATAAAAATAATTTTTTGATAAAAAAAAAACTATGTAAGGTAAGTTGGGGTAATATCGGACGCGGATAAGACCGAACATATTCAGTTAACCGTTTTTGAGATAAATAAACAAGAAAAGATATTCTTTTTTAATATTTTTCTTTATCAAAAACATCTTTTGAATAGAAATAAGTGATTTTCTTAGTTTTTATCAAAGAAAATTTGTTCGCGACGCCAAACCATCCGTGACAAAAAAACAAATTTTTGCGTCAGCTTCTAGCGCCTTGTCAAATGTAAGCGTATGCAAATTTTCAAAATTTCATCTCTTTGGGGGTTGCCGCACCCTGTGTAACATAAATGAAGAGAGTATTTATGACGTAAGATTTATCTGGTCGAAACGGTCGTTAGCACTTCTTAAAGTCAATTTTGCGCGGTAACTTGGTAGATAAGTTTGAGCAATCGTCACAAGGTCTAAACAACCCTTCATCCCTCGTATCAGATCCGGTTGCGGGAAGTTGTCGAAATACAAACAGAGTTGACATAGGAAGAGGGCACATCCGCCAGAAGACCACACAGATCACGGCCCACTTGCGGTCAGAGCAGTAAGACACTCTTAAGATAAATAACGATATCTATCCTTCCACCCAGTCCCAAGACACACTAATGACCCAAACAACTACCAACTGCAAGGAAACGTCCCTAGAGATACGTGACGTTCCACCAGGGTCTAATGATCGGAGCTGCCTTTTAGCTGGAGATAAGCCGATGCTGATAATAAAAATCATAATTTTATGGACACTCATAAACGATAGAATTAAACAAGTCGTCGAAAATAAGGGCGGCGTCAGCGGAATTCTAATCAAAAATCACGGAAGCGTGAGTATACAGGGTGGTTGAGAAAAAAGAAATCTTTAATTGTTGTTAAACGTGAGTTTTCCGCTCCCTGATGACCTTTTCATGGCCGTCCATTTTTCAGTCCCTCGCACCGAACGGCTGCGATGAGATTTTCATCAAGTATGCAAATGAAGGGGAAAATTACTTTTCCTATATAATCGTCATTATTTCGACATTGACATCGCGTGTGATCACATATTGCTTGTTTTTCCCGACGTCGACCATCATGATATCCCTTAATATCCCGGCGTACACTAAGGGATGAAAGCGCAACGCAACCCTGTTATTACCACACGTTTAACTTTAATTATTCATTCTCGTAACTCTGACCAAGAAAAATCAACGGATTATCGGGAAATTCACGATCGTTTGAATATTTATCGAAATTGAAAATTCGCTCCAAGCTTCCGGCTTTTTTGTTTCTGCTCTGGGGTGAGATTAAAACTAATTTTCACAGTCAACGGAGACTTCACACATCGCGTTTTACGGTTTGTCGGTTCCAGGAGCTGTGAGATTTGATTCTCTTTTTCCTTAGACGGTGTTTGCTCAGATAAACTTCCGAAATTGATGTCGGCGAGTGTACAGGATGATATGCCATCAATAGCGATATGACGAGAGGAGGAGGTGCCGAGGAGCGCAATCTGTTGCATACGAATTTACCTAATGGGCCTTACGTAACATGCACAAAATCTAGGCTTCTGTGCCGCATCAAATCCGGCCCTGTATCTTTTTTAAATGATCATCTTCCACTCTTTTGCTGTTGGTTTTTCACTACTCCTACATCTACTCCTCAATTCTAGATCATTTATCGGTCCTTGATCAATTCTGCATTTGATCTTGAGGCAATTGAATAGAATCAAAGATCATTTTGAATGATCATCTTAAAGTCTTTTGATTTTAGGGTTTTAAAGTGTTTCTTTCTTGAAATTAACGACTGATTATGATGATCATTGAAACATTCCATTATGTGCTTGTTCTTCTACAGTCGAAATTTGCAAATTTTCGCATAAAATCATGACTAAAACTATGCCAAACTTCTGATGTCGATATCTCGCTTATTTTTTTGAGTAAACTTAAATTATTATACATCAATGTACGCAGAATTTTTCGCAGATTCCAAATCTGGGATTTAAATTCAGATCCAACAACAAATAACTGAGGTATGGCCGATCAAAATTTCGGAAAGTTGATTTTCATTTTTCCTCATTTTCGTAATTTTTAAAGTTAAATATCTCGGAAACTATTTGAGATATTGAGATGAGGTTTGCGCCATTCTTTTTCTCGGCTCATTTTACGTTAGAAAATGTTCCCAAAAGCCCAAAATTCGATAGTCGATTTTTCGCGAAAAAAAATTCCGACTCAAACGATGAAAAATTTCCATTTTTTTTATTTTTGGCCATAGCTTGTAAACTATTTGTCCGATCGATCTCAAATTTGACCAGGAGATAGATTTCAAGCTCCTCATTTGACTGATGTAAATTTAAAGCGATTAAACGTCGTTTTCATTTTGGAAACATTGATTGAAAAACACCCTAAAATGATGTTTTCAAAACAGTTTTTTTCAATACCTCGTTTATTTATTAAGCAAACTCAACAAATTTGGGTCTCATTTTACGCAGAATTTCACGCTGAATCCAAAAACATGATAATTTTTGAATTTTTGTCAATAAATAACCGAGTTATGGCCGTTTGAAATTTCGGGTTGTCGCCAGAGAGCCAAATTTTTGACGGTTCAAAACAATTTGTGCTCGATATCTCGGAAACTATTTCAGATATTGAGATGCGGTTTGCGCCATCGTTTTTCTCGCGATTTTTTACATAAGAAATAGTTGTTTGATTTTTCTACAGTCAAAATTTGCAAATTTTCGCAAAAATTCATAACTAAAACTATGGCCAAACTTCTGATATCGATTTCTCGCTTATTTTTTAGATTAAACTTAAGTTATTATTACATCAGTGTACGCAGAATTTTACGTAGATTTCAAATCTAGGATTTAAATTCAGATCCGACAACAGATAACTGAGTTATGGCCGATCAAAGTTTTGGAAAGTTGATTTTCATTTTTTCTCATTTTTCGTAAGTTTTAAAGTTAAATATCTCGGAAACTATTTGAGATACTGAGATGCGGTTTGCGCCATTCTTTTTTTCGGCTCATTTTACGTTAGGAAATGTTCTCAAAAGCCCAAAATTCGATAGCGAAAAAAAAATTACGACTCAAACGATGAAAATTTTTCATTTTTTTTTTTTTTGGCCATAGCTTGTAAACTATTTGTCCGATCGATCTCAAGTTTAGCCAGTAGATTGATTTCGAGCTCCTCTTTCGACTGATGTATAATTCAAAGTTATTAAACGTCGTTTTCATTTTGTAAACGTTGATTAAAAATCACCCTAAAGTGACGTTTTCAAAACAGTTTTTGGGCAATACCTCGTTTATTTATTAAGCAAACTCAACAAATTTGGGTCTCATTTTACGCAGAATTTTAGGCTAAATTCAAAAACATGATAATTTTTTAATTTTCGTCAATAAATGACTGAGTTATGGTCGTTTGAATTTTTGGGTTGTCGCCAGAGGGCCAAATTTTCGAGGGTTCGAAACAATTCGTGCTCGATATCTCAGAAACTATTTCAGATATTGAGATACGGTTTGTGCCATCGTTTTTCTCGCAATTTTTAACATAAATAGTTCTTTGGTTTTTCTACAGTAGAAATTTGCAAATTTTCGCAAAAATTCACGGCTAAAACTATGCCAAATTTCTGATATCGCTATCTCGCTAATTTTTTAGAGTAAGTTATTATACATCAGTGTACGCAGAATTTTCCGCAGATTCCAAATCTGAGATTTAAATTCAGATTCGACAACAAATAACTGAGCTATGGCCGTTTGAATTTTTGGGTTGTCTCTACCGGTTTTGTCATGAAATTACGCAAGTTTTTGAATGATCACTGATCTGATTTCGAAAGATTTTTCAAAAGTACGCTGTAGATCTAAAAATAAAGTAAATGATCAAAGAAAACTGAATGATACAAAACGAAGAATAATGAAACGTGGAAGCATTTCCGGAATGATCAATTTTTGTGGAAACGACACGAAATTTTGGGATTCTCCACATCTTCCCGCCCTCGGCGCGTCCTGGGGGAAACTTGCAAGATTTTAATCCTATGACGTGGGACGTAAAACCGTAATATATACAATTTTCAGGTGAATTTGTAAAGATGTCGGCAACTCGAAAGCCGTAAAGTTTTTTATAATCCGGCACTCAGAGACTAAATACAATTTTACGACTTTTAAATGTCCTGTGCTACGAATTTCGTACAAAGGAGATATTCATAACTAAACGCTGCACCCACTAAATGTAAAACGACGAGAAAAATATGAAAATACGCTCCGACGAGAATTTTAAACGTCGTTAAATCGGTTGCTCTTTTAAAAAGGAATGATTATTCAACATCGACACAATTAACTTTTGTGTTTAGTTGATCGGTTGATAATGTTGAATAACAAGAAGTGTTTTCTCCGGTCGTCGACTCGGCTTCACACGTTACTTCTTATCAACCTTTTAACCCATCAATGACCCTCCTCTTAACGCCAGATTCGAGGCACAGCCTCCATGGTCCCCGATAACAGGTTCCTCTCGAGACCAAGAGAGTGATAATGCGAGAAGTTAGATAACACCCATCGTGGGCGTCGATGTTTCATCGTCTATTTTCTTCATCAAAAATCGGTGAAACAAACGCTCATTAGTCATCACCCACGCACACTGCAACTGCATTACTGGAAGGAAGCACACTTGATAAATCTTCAGGAAATGTTAGGGTCAGTGCAGGTTCGTGGGTTGACAAGTTCACCGACAGATTAAAGCCGTGCATCCACCGTTCCAAGAACCGCATTATCGCTTTTGTTTGAAGACATACCGCGATTTTTCGGGGCGTCGCTGGACTTTGCCGTTGCGATAAGAGCACATGTGTTAATTGCCACTTTTTTCCTTGTTGATGAATAGTCACGGTGTCTGATAATTTTACAGGATGGGCGACCGAACTTTGATACAAAGAGTCTCTTGTGTGTTGAGGATGTGGTTGTTTGTTTATTAAGGTGTGTACGCCGGATTAATTGCGTTTTTGGTTCCTCTCGGCTTTCAATAACGACCAGGATATGAACGCAGGTTATTGAAATGTTGATGAAATGTTAATGAAAGAAGCAGGTTTAAGCCGACGACCCCCAAATGCCCCCTTTGTACACAAAAACGTGGTCAAATGAGTTTTTGAAACACGCCCACGGAACTGCGGCGAAAAATTATAAAACCAGCCCAAAGTCTAGGGGGCAGAGGTGAGATTTGCTCTTCACCTGTGATCAAATACATTCAGAAGCGGACCAAAGTCCTAAACACATTCTTTTTAGTCTTTTCTTTTATTTTTCCTTGCATTTTATTTTTTTCTATGTGCAGTTGAGGCTTTGAGGGGCCTTCAAATCCGTCGTCTCTGATCTCGATGAAATTTAAAAAATCTCTGATCATCGTTAACAATTTTGAACGTCTTCAAAATTATCACTGATCTATTTTTAAATGATAGATAGATCTAGATGGAAAGTTGGCCCTGTTAAATGATTAAAGAATATTAAATGCCCAGATGAAGTTTAAATAATTCTGATCATCCTTTTCTCTAAGGTTTAGTTATAAAATGACAGAAATCAGCACGAAAATTTTCAAATTAACGATCAATAACAATTTTAGAAGATTTTAAATGATCACAGATTAAATTCTGAATGATTTTCAAGAAAATGCTGTAGCCGTAAATGTAAAATTAAGCCTGTTAAATGATCAAAAAATAATGAATGATCGTTCGTATTTAAAATATAGCAAAACGCCTAGATGAAGTTTGAACGATTTTGGTCGTCCTCTCTACTGGCGCTAGTCATGAATATAATCATGCAAATTTGGAAGAAACATTAAAATAAAGCGATCAATAACGATTTTTAGAACTTTCTTAAATCATCACAGGTCTGATTTTGAATGATTTTTCAACAGATTGCTATAGCCCTAAAAGTAAAGTTGGACCTTTTAAATGATCCGTAAAAATGATCAAATCAAATTGAATGATCGTTTAAAACATTGTATAACGTCCAAAGTTTGAATAATCTTGATCGTCCTCTTTTTACTGGTTCTAGTCATGAAATTACGCAAGTTTAGAAAGAATGTTTAAAATTAGCGATCAATAACAAATTTGAAAGATTTTTAAATGATCACAATCTGATTTTGAACATTTTCCTAAGAGAATCCTGTAGCGCTGAAAGTAGAGTATATTAAATGATCAAAAATAATGTAATGCTTTTTGGCGTCTAAAACATTGTAAAACGCCTAGACAAAGTTTTAATGATTTTGCTCGTCCTCTTTACTGGCTCTAGTCTTAAAATAATGCAAGTCTGGAAAGAGTCTTTCACATCACCTATCAATAACAATCTTGAAGGAGTTTTGAAAAAGATTGAATGATCTTGATTGTCCATAAAATTACGCAAGTTGGAACGAAATGTTTTAAATTACCAAAATGATAAAAAAAAATGAATAATCGATTTTGATCGTCCCTTCATAAGGTCCAATGACAAATTGACTCAATTCTGAAAGAAAACATTCAAATTGGCGATCATTAACAATTTTGAAAATGATCACTGATCCGATTTTTATCATTTTTAAAAAAGCGCTGATGAAAACATATTGATCGTTGATGTTTAAAACATCTGGTGCTTTGACCCAGATGAAGTTCGAATGATCTTGATCGTGGTCTGTACTAGTTCTAGTCATGAAATTACGCAAGTTTGGAAGAATTTTTAAATGATCACTGATCTGATTTTAAATGATTTTTCAACAAAACGCTGTAGATCTAAAAATAAAGTAAATGATCGAAAAAAACTAAATGATGGTTGAAGTTTTAAACATTGTAAAGCGTCAGATGAAATTTGAATGATTTTGATCGTCCCTTCACAAGGTCCAAGAACAAATTGACTCAATTATGAACGGAAACTTTCAAACTGATGATCATGTTTAAAATGGTCAGTGATCTGATTTTGAATAATTTTTTAAGAGAACGCTGTAGATCTAGAGGTTAAGTTAAGCCTGTTAAATGATCAAAACACATTGATCGTTAATTTTTAAAATATTTCAAAGCACCCAGATCAAGTTTGAATGATCTTGATCGTCCTCCCTACTGAGTTAAGTTTTAAAATGAAACAAGCCTGAGACCTCTTTCAAATTAACGATCAAAAAAGATTTTGGAGCATTATTTAAATGATCACTGATCTAATTTTGAATGATTTTTCGAGTAAATGTTGTAGCCCTACAAGTAAAGTAAAGCCTTCACACTGATCACTAAAATGTTAAAAAAAAGATTAAAGGATCGTTGGCATTTAAAGGCATTATAAAGCGTTCGAATAGAGTTTGAATGATCTTGATCGTCCTCTCTACTGGTTCTACTCATGAAATTACGCAAGTTTGGAAAAAATCTTTCTAATTAGAAATCAATGACGATGTTGGAGAATTTCTAAATGACCGTAAGGTAGAAGAGGTATATATATATGTATGTTAAATGATCACTGATCTGATTTTGAATGATTTTTCAAGAGAACGCTGTAGATCTAGAAATAAAGTAACTGATCAAAAAAGACTAATGTTTTAAACATTGAAAAACGACCAGATGAAATGATCTTGATCAATGATCAATGATCTGTTTTTGATCATCCTGTCCATCGCCTCTGGTGATTTCCAAGAAGAATTAGACGTAAAACGTAGTTTCTTCGTAAGCAATCATCATGTCAATATCGAATCAGTTACCTTTGGTCGTTGATTAAATCGACGCGCCTCGGCAATAAAGCAATTGTCGGGTAATAACTCTTGTATGAACGCAGTAAATTGGACGGCGCATGTTAGGGTTTAGAATCTAAACACATGTAATGTAACGCGAAACCGACTCTAATGCCTGAACGGAACGAGCGTTGTCGTTGTCGGAACACGGGTCCTGACATTAATTACCTATATCCGTGTAACAGAGCGATCGAACACAACCTGTCAATTAGACAGCATTAGTCGAATCCTGTGATCGTCGTTGTTCGGAGAGAGCTCTAACGTTGTCGGTGCCCTCTTGACTGATTTCGCCCCATGGCCAAGACCCTGTGCAAACTTGGGTGATTTGTTCGACTGCGATTCAGTCGAGGGCACTAATTGATGGCCGAGTTGCCTTCTGAACGAGACAGCGTCTAATAGAAATGTCAACAAGGAGCACCGGTTTCGTTACTTTTACAACTGATACCGCAGATTACCGATTGAGAACAACACATGACGATAAAGATTGAGTTGATTTTTTCAACGTTTGTTTGGGAAGTTCACCTTCGCTCTCTCGTCTTGAAATTTATTTTTCCGCGAGGGTATCATCCCTTTTGGTTGCGTATTCTTATCATGGCCAACTGTAAATAACTCCGATTTGTCCATGTCCGGTCGTGAACAAATGCTCGCCGGAATAGGGAATGTGCAAAGATTGAGAACACGCTGAGAAAAAATGCATACTATTTCTCGATGGCAGAGGAAAGACAATTTTCTGTTCCATTTGATGCGTCAGTTAGAGACATTGTCCACGAAGGGAAAAATACCAGGCTTAGGTGGATAATTACAGTCAATAATAATTAACGGTCTAGAATAAATCAACGGAAAGAATGAAGGAAGTTTTAATTTAAACGGAACGACGCCCTCCGCAGGGAAATTGCTAAGCAAATTAAGGACAAGATTAAAAAATATTTTCACCTAATGGACCGCCGATTTCGGGGCTATTTTTACCCCATCACGCGCCACTCTCAACAAAAATAGGTTAATTATTAGACTCGGTATTACCATGACTATGGACCAAAGTTTCAAAATAACATCCTGCTTCAACCCCATTAGTAACTATATAATACATCCGATAACAAAAGTGGAAGTTTTTATGGCACTCCACAACCTTCCGAAGGCAACTTTCGTCGTCCTGATCCAATTATTGATTATATTTTCAAGCATAAAGAACATATTTGCTTATTGATATCTCGTCGAAGAAGCCATCACAAACTTGTTGAATTGAGATAATCTCGGAACGGTTCGAAACTCGACGCGGATAATTGCTACCACCACCTAAAATGCAAAAATCTCTTCAAATGATAAACGCGAGGTCATGCGAACTTCGAGATTGTTGATGTTATCGGTGGACGATCCCAATTCACCAAACAGGCGCCCAAAATTGCGATACACGACCCTCGACGTCTGCTGGATCAACAAGACAAAAGGAAGCGGATTTTAATGCGGAAGGAACGCGCCGCTTTTTTCTCCAAACGAACGAAATCATTAGTTCCTAGCATCAAAAATTGTGCTGGGAGCTTTTCGCGAGAGTGCTGTACATGAAATTTTTTGCGATGTGATGCTCAAACTTGACGCACCTTCATGTGCATTCCGCAACATTTCGCAACAAAAACAACAAAAAATTATGCTCAAACTTAACGCTGAGCATCATGCCACGAAAATTGATCAAATTTTGTGCTAATTTGTGCTGTAATTTTTAAATTCTGTGCTCTTTTCGTCTTTGAGTTATTTCAAAAACGAAAATGAGAGAAAGTCAAGTTTGAGCATCATACATCACAAAACAGCTTAAGTACAGACCGTCCAAACTAAATGTGAGTAAACACGCGCATAGAAAAAGATATATAGTCGCTACCATAGGTGTCGAGAATAGGAAATTTGAAGTCATAATAAAATTGCAGTTGCAGGCTTTCGCAGACAAGAAAAAAACTCTTAAGATGATTAGTTTTGATTCGGATCCCACCCGGTCAGTCAGGTAAGGCCACACAAAAATGCCCGATTAGTTACATAAGCGCAAGCGCTTGAAAAACTAAATCGCACATTTTTTTTTATAATGCTCAAACTTGACGCTTCTTCAAAGAGAATTCGTTGAAATCTGTATTTTGAGTTGCCTTCTATTTCCTATATGTTTTTGAAATACAGTAGAACTTTGATTATCCGGACTAATTGTTGCAAAAAGTATCCAAATATTCGAAAATCCGGATAATAGAATGTATGGGAAAAACACAAAAAATTATGCAAAACTTGTATTATTATAAAAGTTAAATAAACACAAATAATATAATATTAAGTTTTTTTTAAATATTTTGTAATTGTTTGGATAGGTACAATTTTTCCTCTTGACGGGGCGGCCAAGTCTCGAATTCGTTTGAGGTTTAGTAAAGCGACAGTGTCGTATTCCGGTTGCATTTTGAACCACTTGCGGCCATAAAAACGAAACGTTCCTGAAAAATACTCCAGCTATACCAGGCAACTCTTTGGCATTTTTTATAGGCGTGAGACCAGTAATCCGGAGCGATAAGAGAAAACCTTTCGCCACGTATTTATTTGTTTTAAATCGGCGATCCGGACAATCGAGATTCTACTGTAACTCAAAAAGCACAGAATTTAAAAATTGCACCATTAGTTCGCATAGAATTAGCAGAAAATTATGGCATATCAATTAATCTGTTTCGCGATGTGTGATTTTTTTTAATTAAATCCTCGTTTGACAACCCCGTCCGTGGGTCACCTGGGCCCCCGTCCTTAACCTGGTCTCATATTTCATGCATGCGGCGAGCACATGTGCTATCTCGGTGATATGTCGTCCCATATGGTTGCTTTATTCCCTTTTTATACACCGTGGAGATCCCACGGGAGCTCCTATACCTTCCCGCTTCAGATTTACCTATTCATAGAATCACAGATGCAATCTCTCCGCTTCGCATTTCTCCTCAATCGTCCATAACCTGTTCAAGGAACCGAAACGGTGTTTGCTCCAGAAATGGTGAAAAAAAAATAATAATGCGTCTCGAGTTAAGCAGCGTGGAGAATTATCCCACCATTCCCTATTATATAAAGTAGTAGCATTGAAGCGATGTTCACATTGGCTGCATTCCAACAGGCTGCATTCGCCTCAACGTCAAGAAATTTGTTTGGCGAATAGTTTATGTGTTGTACACGAGCGGATTTTTTGACTTTAAATGCGCCATAAAGTGGATTCAAATTATGTTATGATGTTGGGGTTTCATTATTGTATTGCAAGAGGCGTTCTGTACTTTAATGACGGACGGCATCGACGCTGCTTCCAGAGCCAAAAATTATAATTGAAACGTATAAATCTGAAGAGATTCTTAAGATTTCATTATTGTGGAGGAATTATGGGGATGCACACGCAGAATTATGGAGGCGCGTCGAAGAAAAAACCCACAAGACCCCGAATACCACTATATCACACTTGGAACAGTGGCGTCCGAAAACTCCACTCTCTGCCCCTCGGCATGTATTCAATAACATTTACCACGGCACAAACACACCTAGAGCTCCCTGCTCTGAAAACATCCGCTCCATAATTGCATATACATGAGCGAATTTCATATTAATTTCTGATTATACCGAAATGAACGACCACAAAGCTTTTATATTACGATCGCGCTGCCTTAATAAGACCTGTAATCCGGACTCATATGGAAATAATCAGCGATATTACAACGCCTGTTGGCCTAGTACTGTTTGTCCTGGTCTTTTGGATGGAAAACGCTTTTTCATGCGTGTGCGAGGCTTATGAAAATTTTTAATTGGATGTGGGCTGACGCGCGGAAGCTCCCAGCTTAAACGGAAAGCAACGGACGTCTGACTTCATCATTGAATTAGGGAATTTTCTGTGGAGTCAATCAAAGAGTTCCGGAGGCTCAAACGGACTCTGATTCAGACACGAAGCTTTCAAAATCATTGCGCCCGCTCTAATCCAAACCGGAACTTTGACAACTCCCCAAAAGCTCATCTGCATAATTTTGACAATCTCTGAAACTTTCGCCAAGATTTCTGAGCAAAACTGAAAGACCAGGTGAAGACAATTTCCTGAAGACTTCGTAAAAAATGTTAAAGCCTATATACCTAAATCTTCAGTTTGAGGATTTGAGAAGATCCTTGATCCTTGACCATTTGACATGATATCGACAGATCAAATAAAAACTAATCCTCGGTTGCCTTTGAAATTCCAAGTCATGTCTTTGATTGAAGAAACAGTCGTTTGTTTCTGTCAAGTAATTTGAGTTTTAATGTACGATTTTGACAACGCTGTCATGTTTTGATTGCAAAAATATCTCTTATAAAAAACTAACCACAAAACGAACTCTTGCTTTCCATTATTTGCATTTCAAGACAGTTGAGGGTTAAAAAATGTGAAGCTCCTCCTCCCCCGCGCCCCCTTGACCACCTCTAGGCCGCTATCTCACCTCCCGATTGAATTAAGACTCTCATCCAGCCAATCCCAATCTGTTTCACCTGTCGGATCGATACGAGGAGGAGCTCGCGAATCTCGCGCGCACCTGATTCCCCAGGTGAGCAACCGCGCAGCGAACAAATACACGTCGTTTAGAGCGACCAATAGCATTTTGAGCACCTGTGCTTTCACCTGAGCAGGTGGGCGGCGATGCAATCACAACCAATCACCATCAACATACGACACTCCCATCAAGTGGAACTAGTTTAGTTGAAATTTTTTTGTTGAAAATGATTGTTTAATGAATGGGGGGTGAGATGAAGGTACCGTGACGAAGTCATCGAAGAGTAATGGCGACGTTTCGGTGAACAAAACATGGCAATCCGTCTTCCGGAATAGGTGCATCCACGGTACATTATGTGCGCATATCCTGGGTGAGTCATGTGGACAATGAGGCCATTTCCCGGCCCAAGACCGGGGGCGGCAGAGCAAATGTTACGTGGTGGAACAAAATCTTGTCATTGTATCGAAAACGTATTTATGTCGACGCAGAAACCGTCAGACGCATTCTTTGGAAGGAATTTCGAGAGTGGCGTCTCTTAACTGTCTTTAATGATCACTCAATGGTTGCTGCGATGTGCTCGTTTCTACCTAACTTCAAAAGATATACGCAATTGACAACCAATAACGCGACGACGAAACACGTTACAATGTTTCGGGATCTATTTTAAATCGAGATGAAAGGCGCGTTATTATGTTATTTACCTTTTCTCGGTACAGTAAACAAGAATTTTAACATTTTAGTGGCAACAGGCACGAAATGACCCTGATGCTAAAACTGTCACGCGACACCAAATCTGGACGACGCGCTGGACTGTATGAAAAAACCACCCCATTTACTGGAGGCGTTGGAACAACAGATGATACTCCCATTAAAGTATCGGTCTCGTTTCCATCGCGCTATTTTCTTTGCGTTCGTGGAAAAGTTTGCGAGTTGGAAGATATATTTCTGAGCAATGCGGTATAATGACATCGTGTAATTGCCTCTAATTACTTGTAAAATTACCTTGTGGCATAAAAGATGTCGGCGAGTTGAGCTGAGAGAGCGAGGAAGTTTTTCAGAGGGGGAGGAAATGAAGTCGACGCCAGTGCTTAAACCCGCTCTCTTCATAAGTAAATATCCGCGGAATCTTACGTATTATTGTTTAATTACCAGTTACGTAAGAAATATAGAAAGTTGATAATTAATTTAGTTGAGAGGGTCGAGATGTTTAATTTACGGCTAAATGGCGGAAGGGGGTGAAAAATTACAAATTAGCGGACGATTCAAAGAGATTGGAAACTAATTAAGTGCTCCAAGGCTTTTGAAGGATAAGTCGCACTATGAGTACAAGACTATCACATCTCAAAAAAATGTATATTAAAAAAAGCAGCTTTGAAAAATCATCTGGTATTTCATTTAAATCTCACCAGATAATACGCAGATATCATAACTTAATATTCAGAAATTAAGACGCTTATAAATTGTAGTTTCTCCTCCTGTAATGAATATATGTTATAATCTTTCTAGTCATAACCAATTTTTTTTTAGTTGCATTTAATAATATCATCTCAATGAAACAAAAAAAAAACGGTATTTTGTTTTCGAACATGGAATTTTTAACTATTTATTGTGATAATTTATAAATAAAAATATTCATAACCATATACAGGGTGAACCCGAATAAAGTGCAAAGATTTTAACCTCAATATCAGACAACACAGTTTGACATAATGGCCAAATTTCGCTTTCCCAAACGTCACGTTTCTGAGAAAATAAAGTGCCAGTCAATGTCAAGTTCAGTTCAGGTCATCGAAAAGTTGGGAACAAAAACGCTAATAAACAAGTAGCAAAAAATGTCTTTATCGGAGTTCCCGTCAATTTAGCAATAATCCTGGTAAAGAAATGTTGGTTTTACAGTGCCACGTTATTCAAATTTGGATTATCTTAAGTTAGAATTTTTTTATTCTTTGCCAGCGGTTTCTTTAAAAGGTGTTGCGATGGACCTATCGTTTTAAATAGATATTTACATAACATGTGCGGAAAGTGACCAATTCCGCACGAGGGAGAATGTAAATGCACGAGGCGCCAGCCGAGAGCAGGAAAGACACATTTCGACGAGTTGCATACACTATTTTTCCTACGACCTTCCATCATCAGGAAGAAACCATAAGTCTTGACAATAGTTCATTTTTTATCTATTCTAAATGACATTTTTCTACGACTTCATATAAAAATGACGCATTCCACATAGTTAGATGGTTGATGTTCTCGTACATCCACGAAAGTAAAAGTCACTAGTGTGATCTGCATATATCCGCACTGACCTGTCAAAATTGTCTTGCCAGAAACGACTTAACCAATTCATTTTTACCATTATGCATGTTGTTTTACAGTGAATCGTCTAGATATTTGAGACAAAAATTCAAGAGTTACATTTGTATTCAAAATAACTGTTAATTTGTCTGTGCGGATATATTCATATCACACTAGTGACTTTTACTTTCGGAAATGGATGTACGAAATCATCAGCTTTTAACCGTGTGGAAAATGCCAGTTTCATATGGGGTCGTAGGAAATAAATATTTTCTTTACTGATAAAACTCAATTTCATTGTCCAATGGAAAGCGTTTGATAATTTTTCGTAATTACTCCAGGCAACTTTTTCATTATTGCGTTTCTAATTAAAATTTCAGTTTGATCCAGATAGCGAGTTAGAAAAAGTCACCTTACAAACCAATCGAGATAAAGATTGGCCCTTTTGAGGGCCCAATTTACTTCAAACAAATTAATTTTTCGTAACTTTTGAAAATGTTTTTAAAACCAGTAATTAAGTGAAAGTTAAACTATTTGATAAAAGAAAGGGTAAAGTTTTTTGTTCGAACGGTTTTTGCAGATTTTGTGAACCAGTTGTTGAATTGAGTGCCATAAGCGTCGAATAACGGGTAATCCGAGGGTATTTTACCCCATTCGAATTTCGAATCATTTTTTGCAGAATCATCATCTACAGCGGTGTCTAATATTGTTGTTAAAATCATTGCACTTTAATCGAGTTCACCCTGTAAAATTTATTCTGATTCAAGATTGCTATTTTTTGCTACATACAAGGTTATAGGCAAATTTTGGTAAAATGGTTTATATTTAATTTTTATTAATTTTTTTTTTTAAGTTCTGATATAGTAAATCCAGTAAATCTTAGAAATTTGTCAAAATTTGCCATTCACTGACATTCGTCATTCTTGACCACTTTAAGATCCAATGTTTGCACTGTTCCTTGCGTTTTGTTGGTATAATAGCATCAAATTCATAGTTTTTTGCTTTTTCTCTCGTGCAAATTGTCTTTAGTAAGACGAGTTCAACGTTTTGAGATTTGATAACAGGTTGAGATCTTATGATACTCAATTCTGAGTCATAAGTACGTTCTTTAATTCTTAAAATTTTAAGGTTTTATGATGAGTAGATTGAAGATCTGTTGGTCAGCTTGACCGAAGTTTCTAGCCAGTTGATAATGGTAATTAGTATCTGGATGAAATTGGTATGAAATGAAAGGTTTGTAACTGGACTGCTAATAAAGTTTCGTGTGCCCCTCGATTTCCTGGAGGAAATAACTACCTGGCACACAGCTTTAAGGTGTGTGAAAAATTGAGTTTTCGAGGTTTTCTCTACGTTAGCAAATTAATGATAAAACACCGAACTAGTCAGTTTGTTGATTCCCTTTCTAATAATCAAGTAATAATAACTATTTTATAGCAGTAAATTTAATAAAAACAATTTTTTTTTAATTTTGAAATTAGCATCATGACAACTACTTTAAATGTGGCGGTTGTTGGTACTTCACCATTTCCAAGTGTATTTCAGAAAGAATCAAGTTGATTTCAGAAAATATCAATTGTAGTTCAGATTAGTCAAATTAATATCATAAAATATCAATTGTAATTCAGATTAGTAAATTGTATTTCAGAAAAAATCATTTGTAATTCAGATTTGATCAAATGAATTTCAGAACGTCATGCAAACTTGAAATTTTTCAATTTCGGTAGTGCGTCTGTACCGTTAACAACAAATTTACAAGACAATTGTGCCGTCTGCAGAGTTTCAATAACTCTTTTTCAAAAATCTGTCAAATGAACAAATTTCAAATTGATTTACTCACAATCAGTATAAAATCTTAAATAATCTTAAAAAATACAGATTTTTCTATAGTGAGATTTCATTGCAATATTTCGTCGAGGAAATTTATTATATCAAATCGGAATTACAAGTGATCTTTTCTGAAATACACTTTACTAATCTGAATTACAATTGACATTTTCTGATATGAACGTGACTAAACTGAACTACACAATTGACACTTTCTGAAACTAAACTGATTAATTTGAATTACAATTGACGCTTTCCGAAATACAATTGGAAATGGTGTAGTTTTTATCGGGCAGATTTGATTAGAAAACTGCCAACTATTTCTTCGTTGGACAAACTATAGTCTTGTACTCATAGTGCAAAGTGTAAAAGAAGCGGTCTAGTATGTTCCATGTAGTAACGACTGGTGGTCGTTAATTACCTTTTCCCGCTTCCACCTGCTGCAGGAGCATCGTCCTGCTAGTCCTGCCACTGATAGGGATATGATGATAGCAAAAAAGTCCCCGTCCGTGTAGGTGATGGCGTCGTTATTAAATCCGGCTTAGTTTCCCGTGCCGGGCCATATTGCAGCGCCCTGTATTACCCACAAATGCCGATTTCAATTAAAGCATTCGAGCAGAAAACGTAGAAGAGTCGAATTGCGAAAGTTGCCTCCGCCGCCGCCACCTATAACCATCTTCCGTTAGTGTTTTAATTAAAATGACGCTCTTAATATTTTTCAATTTCGGTCGAAATTAAAGCGCGCCGGAGAGCGAAAAAAAAGCGGAGAGCGCACTCGCGTTTTACGATCTTTCTCCTCTTTCCTTCCATTAATTGAAAACATTGTTTCTCTTGCGGTCTCGTTCGGCGCAATTAGCGCAGGGGCTCTTCTGGGAGCATCAACTTCTTTAATCTGGCCTTATTATCATTCTCTGTCCATATCAATCAGAAGTGCGGCCGTCGCGGCGCTCTGCTTTTTCCTCATCAGTATTCCGACGCGAGGCAAGTCTTAACGACGCCAATGTTTGGCTTTGACATAACCAGTTAGTTCGTATTAATAACTTTACGAGAGTTTATAGGAGAAAAAGCGAATAGAAAAATGACATGTTTTTTCGCGCTGCGAAATTGTTTCGTTGTTATTTTTAAACGGAAGGTAGCGGCCGGAAAATGCATGTCGGAGACAGAAAACCAAATTGAAGTATTATACTTTCCTTACGCATGATGGAGCATTAAGCAAATGAGAGGCCCTTCTTTCAGGGACCGAATTAACGGCGTCGCCGGACCGAAAACACGACATCAACATGCACTTTTTTCAAACTTACCAACAAAGAATGCCGCGCTTTTCCACCGCTCGGGAAAGAAAATTCACGAATTTACACATTTTTTTCGAATTCTGGAAAAAACATTTTCACTTCTCTTCCTCTCCTCTGAGTAACAAAAAAATGGAAATCTAATCGAAAGCACTGAAAATCTGATCAAAAGCTGGAAAATCTGAGAACTCAGAAGTGAGATAATCTGAAAACCTGAGACTCTGAAGAATCAGTTCAATTATTTGAAAAAAGTGAAAATCTAAAAGTCGGTAAGGCACTGAAAGTCTGATGATGTGATAGAAAATCTAAAAACCTGAAAACTCAGGGGTCAGATAATCTGAAAATCTGAGTCTAAGCATAGAAAGCAAATGATCACTAAAAATTACAAAATAAAGTGAGAATCTGAAATTCTGAGCATTGAAAATCTGATCAAAAGCTGGAAAACATGAAAACCTGAGAATCTGAAGAATCTGTTGAATTATTTGGAAAAAGTAAGAATCTAAAAGTACTGAAAATATGATGATGGGACGGAAAATTTAAAAATCTGACAACTCAAGAGTCAGATAATCTGAAAACCTAAACCTAAGCATATAAAAAAAATCGAAAAAAAGAAAAAAAAACCTAAAAATATAACCACTGAAAATGTGATCATGGACTGGAAAAACTGAAAATCTGACAACTTACCAGTCGGATAATCTGAAAACCTAAAAATCTGAGAATCTGCAGACCTTAAAACTTAAGCATAGAAAAAATTTTCTGTTAAAAAATTTAAAAAAAGTGAGAATCTGCAATTCTAAGCCTTGAAAACCTTCTAATCAAAAGTTGGAAAATCTGAAAATCCAAAAACCCAGAAATATAATAATCTAAAACCTGAGAACTTGAGAGTCTAAAGACATCCAATCCTCAGCATAAAAAAAGATCTAAAAGCGGTATAGCTCTGAAAACCTGATGACTGGTTTGAAAACTAAAAAAAGGAATCAGATAATCTGAAAACCTGAGCCTGAGCAAAGAAAGAAAATAATCACTTTAAAAAAAAAAGTGAGAATCTGAAAATTTAAGCACAGAAAATCAGATCATGGGGTAGAAAAACTGAAAATCTGACATCTCAAAAGTCAGATTGGTTGAAAATCTGAAAATCAGCAGACCTCCAAGCATGAGCATAAAAACAAATAAACTATTAAAATATTTGAAAAAAGTGAGAATCTGAAAGTATAACTGGTGAAGCACTAAAAATTTGATGATGGGCTAAAAATCTGAAAATCTAAAAACTCATAAGTCAGATAATCTGAAAACCTGAGAATTTGAGAATTTGAAGACGTGCAAGTCTGAGCATAGAAAAAATGATCTTTTCAAATATTTGAAAAAAGTGAGATTTTAAGAGACGGTAAGCAGTGAAAATCTGATGATTGGCTAAAAAATCTGAAAATCTAAGAACTCAGAAATCAGAAAATGTAAACACTTGAGCCTGAGCATAGAAAAAAAATCTCTTAAAGAATTGAAAAAAATAGTACAAATATGAAACGCTAAAGATTTTCTGGGCTAAAAAATCTGAAAATTTGAGAACCTGAGAATCTGCAGACTTCCTGAGCTTGAGCATAGAAAAAATGATCTCATAAAAATTTTGAAAAAAAACCGAGAATTTGAAAATTTCAGTATTAAAAAAATCTTATCCAAAATCCAAAAATCTGAGAACTCAGCAGTCGGATAATCTGAGAATCTGAGCGAATCTGAAACGATAAGATTTTCCGTGCTGAAAAATCAGAAAATCTGAGAACCTGAGAATCTAAAGACCTCCTGAGCTTGAGCAAAGAAAAAAATGATTTATTTGTATTTGACCACCGGCACTTCTAAAATCGAGCAGGTTCTTGAAGTTAACGACCACACTTCCCATAAAACGTACGTTACTTCCAATTCTTTCAAGAAGTGTTTCGTTCCTTTTATGAGGGTTCGTTCACACGTGTGCTCGACCTGTAGTAAAATCCAGCTGGTTGTGTCCACGTGGACCACACCACGAAGGCGGCGTCTTGGAAGCCACCCCACCGCCCAACGCTCTTTGTATGCATAACAGGAAAAGTCGAATTTTCTTTGCGGGAAATCCGTCCGAGTGGCCGTTAATAGAAGACATAATAAGGACCGAATTCAGCAGTTTTTCCGGCCGTTGCTATCAAATAATAAAAGCAGCCCTAAATGTTGGATGTTTGTAGAGTTAGATAAATCTGCATTGAGTTGTGGCGCACGTCTCAAACTTATTTATTCCCAGTGTTCGACCGAAACCGGAGGGAAATATTGTTTTGAAGAAAGTTGAAGAAAATGAATCTCTTTGAGAAATGTCGGTGTTTTACTAAATACACGACGCGACTGCTAAATATTATTAAATTAAGAAGAAAAGGCGTCTTGCTGAAGCGGAAACGGTGGATGGAGGCGGCGCGGGGACGGCGAATGGCGAATTAATAAGCGGAGGAAAACTGCCGGTGCTGACGGACAAAAACAAACGTTTGTTTCGTTCAGTCTATGCGTCTATTTGCGCCGCCATAAATATATTATTATCTGTTAAATAAGTCAGTCAACGAGGGAGTGGCGGCGGCCGCGGGGGCGGAGACACGACGAATTCATATTTTGGCACCGGTTAGACGTGAGAAAACAAACGGACGACAAAAAGAAACAAATCGGGGAAGAGCATTTTGCACCTTTGTTTATGAGAAACGAGTATTTTTGGAAAGTGCACCAACTGCCGATGGATGGAGGACGGCAAAAGTTAATATTTATCGACGAGTGTGTTAACACTCGCAGGAAAATCTCAAATGAGATCATCTGAGATATCGTTGTTGCTTCTCGAGCTGCTAATCCAATATCGAAATCATTTATCTTCATTTAGCGACTCCTTCATTAAGTCAACTTTTAAAACGGTTTGCAGGTCTGTCTCCGGCTGTTGTATCGACTGGCGGCGGTGCGCGCCGCCCCCGACTGATACATCGACGTTGTCACTGGCACTCAATGCATTCGCTTATTGTGTATTAAATCAAACGCAAATCGAGGGGAATAAGACGTGTGTTGTTTTACCGACCTGGTGATTAATGGATCCAGCGCCACCTACCTGAAACAGAAAAGAAAGGAGTTACAAACAAAGTTTTTTCGAGGGGGAGAGTATAATGTAATTAATTGATCAGAGGGTTATCTCGGCGCTTATTAAATTTGCAATTCATTGAATTATGGCAATAAAAACTCGGTCGAAAATGAGTTTTTAAGAAATACGTAATGAGTTGTATCCCGAGTTCTTTAAGAATAAAAAACCGGCCACATTAAAACATTTCACCATTCAGTTATGCTAATAAGTCCATAAAAAGGAAATTATAAACACTGTAAAAATATTCACCGTCGTCTATTCACTCCGCCATTTGCATATGATTTTCCCTTGAAAAAATCCGAAAATGAAGACAGGCCTAGGTTAGTCATTCGTCCCGGAATTTGCATAACGACGCTCTCATGACGAACTTTGTTTTTAACTATCGCCGCGAAAAAACTCCTCTTTTTCCTCTCTTAAGGAGCTTTCAGTTATGAAACGAATTAAAAAGGTGTAAAACTTAATAAAGAAATAAAGTCTCGATTAAAACCTCCCCTATAAAAAGGTGGAAGTCCAACTTTAAACCGCCGTAAAAACCGTCAAACGCTGCAGATGGAAATAATGGAATGTCTTAATGATAGCCCCCTCGCTTTAATATCGAATTGCACCAAAACTTTGGAATATAAATACACACGAGGACCTATAACGCGCAAATTGCACCACTCATTTCGTCTCTTTTGCTCTCGCTATTTTTTACCGTTTTACACCTTTATTTAATGCCCTAGGGGACGTGTTTATTTTCTTTGCCGCTCGTTCGTAAGGTGCTTATTAAATTTCAGTGCTTAATAATCGCATTAGCGTACGCTTGCGAGAAATCTATTGTTTCTTAAAAAAAAAAACAAGCATATCCAAGGATGACAGGATTATAAATAAAAATATACAGCCTACTTGATGATGATTAAAGCGAGATGAATTTGGTACATGTGTGCCCACCTCGGGGACACATATGTCAAGTTTTTATGCACCTGCAACAGACGGTTTATTCGTCATGACGTCATAGGAAAAGTGTCTTTATTACGTTTCCGTTACTGCTTTGACGATTATTTCATCCAGGAAACGTTCGCCTGTCATTAACGTAAAAAACGCGGAATTCAGGTCAGATCTTTAATTATGAAAATGGGTTTAAAACTGACAGACTATTAGTGGGAAAAATTTAGTGTTGACCACCTCAGAAGTTTCTAATAAACTGCGCGTCATCGGCAGATTCTCACTTCAAATTCACAGATTATAAATTCTGTTCGTTTCAAACATCTGATCATTAGATTCTCACATTCATATCACATTTTTGGAAGTCTTCGTCAGATTTTCACTTTGCAGAGCCAGTAACAGATTTTTCATCGACAGATTTCTCAATTTTTTAGGCCAAACTGCATATTTAATAGACAGATTATCAATTCTATTCTTCTCAAACATCCTATCATCATCAGATTCTCAGATATATATCACACATGTTTGCACGTTACCACCAAATTTTCATTTTGCTGAGCCAATAGTAGAATTTTTTATCGACCGATTTTCCTATTTTCTAGGTCAAACTCGCATATTTGATAGACAGATTATCAATTCTGTTCTTTTCAAATATCCAATCATTAGATCCTCACTTTGTCGAGCTAAATGCAGAATTTTCATCGACAGATTTGTCTATTTTTCAGGTCAAATTCGCATATTTAATAAACTGATTATCAAATTTGTTTTTTTCAAACAACCAATCAGATTCTCACTTTTAAATCACCCATTTTTGAAAGTCTTCGGTAGGTTTTCACCTAAGCGAACTAAACCAAATTTTTCATCAACAGATTTTTCTATTTTCTAGGTCAAACTCGCATATCCAATAGACAGATTATCAATTCTGTTCTTTTCATCTAATCACATCTGATCATCAGATTCTCTGTTTTATATCACATTTTTGCATGTCTTCTTCAGATTCTCAATTTGCAGAGCCAATAGCATCTTTTTCATCCACAGATTTTTCTATTTTCTACGTCAAACTCGCAAATTTGAGAGACAAATTATCAATTCTGTTCAGATTCTCAGTTTTACATTACACATTTTTTGCTCGCCATCATTGAATTCTCATTTTGCCGACCCAATAGCAGATATGTACTTTATCGACAGATTTGCCATTTTCCATATCAAAAACAGATATTTGATAGTCAGATTATTAGCAGTTCTGTTCTTTTCAAACATCCAAACAACAGGTTCTCAGTTTCATATAGCACACTTTAAGCACGTCATGGAAAGATTCCCACTTTGTCAAGTCAATTTTCGATTTTTCACCAACAGATTTTCTATTTTCCAAATAAAATTCGAATTATCAATTTTTTTCTTTTCGAACATTTAATCGACATTTTTATGTTATTCTCAGATCTTCTATTGTTAATTTCTTGCACATCACAGTCAGATTTTCAATTTGCCCAACTAATATCAGATGTTTCATTGACAGATTTTTCTATTTTCCAGACTTTTGATAATCTGATTCTCAGCTATAAAATTTTTCAGAAAACAATGGTGGTCACAGCAATTCCCGCAGTCAAAAAAGTTGTTCCCAAAGCCCCACGTGTGCATTTCTCGCAATTGTCGTTTTTTATCGTGACTTATCTCGTTCCAATTATGTTTTTCCTGCTGCATTCCTGCAAATCCTGCGTGAGAACTAGAGGGGGCATAATTCAGGGCACACATTGCACATCCACCGCAGAGGCAATTAACATTTATAAAGTAAATCCCTTATTGGAGCTTAAACACGTGTTCCACAAGATATTAAACAATGAATTCGCGGCGCCTGTAGAACATAAAAGATGCGACAGTATTAGTCCTTTTTATATCGGAAATGGGATTTTATTCGGATTTCGGTTTTACAATTAAAACAAACGATTTATTTAAATATTTCTCCCTCTTCGAACCGCGTTAATCACCATCTGCGTTGTTTGTGTGTGTGTTTTTTTTCGGCGACTCAGGTCGAAATCGTCGTATTTTTTTCCAAAGAAACTGTCAGAATTGTCCGGGACGATGACACATGTTGCGATCGGATATCACGGGATTTGAGCTCGAGAAAACTTGTTAATGGTTCTGTGTGTTGGTCTTCATATTACTGCCTTAATGGATGACTTGTTTTTCTCAAGTGCCTTCAAATTAATTATAGTAAAAAATGTCGTTCGTTCGTTCGTTTTCGGGGGCGCTTTCTTGTTTTCCCGCCACCTTCGTCTCCAGAACACTTGTATAAATAAATCAAGGATATGAGGAAATACCCCGTTTGCACAAAGATTTGGACTAAATAATTTTTCCACCCCCTAAAAACAACATCGACATAATTACCCTTTTTGTTTGAATTCCATTTTTCAATATTTGTCACCCCAAATATTGACTTACCGCTGTTTTCAACCCTCCCTACCCGTGACTTTTACACTGTCCAAGGACATCATCAATCAACCTTGAATGGTCTTTCCCGTTGCGCCCCTGCTCCAATCAACCTGTTTCACACCGGTGGTACCCTGTCTACCCTCATTCATCCCCAACGCAATTATCGCCCTAAAGTCGACTACCTGCTTTTGTGTCCGCTTCGTGGAAGAAACGTCGGTTTTCACCCCCCAGAAAAAAAGTTAAAAAGATTTGTTCGGTTTACACCTGAAACTCCACCTGGATCCCATACATCCAACCACCTGTTGAATTACGTGGGGGTGGAGTCGAAGCTTTTTTCTCCACGATAAAGGTGAGAGGGTGGCCACCATTTTACAGTAGGTGGACTCGATTAATTCGCACCCCCTGTAGATAGTTCGCTGCCGCCAATAAATATTATTTTAGAAAGTCTGTCGGGTAAAGTTGGTATATAAAAATGCACAAACACGACCCTCTGAAAGGACGGTCCGAGATAATGTTATTGTGATGTCCGGTTTCTCGGTAGTTTCTTTTGTGTCCGAGTGTTTTCTGTAGAAATATAATTCAATTCCGAGCATCGATGTGTATGACATCAATATTCAAATTTCGGGGAGTTTACCTTCTGAAGTTGTCCGTAAGTTTGCGGCCGACATTATTCCGCATCCTATCACAACCAAACAGGGCCAATATGCAAATGGGGGCGCTTCGACGTCTGTACCTGCATCGGTCAGCTACGTCAACAATCCATTACGCGCTTCCCCGGTCACAGATGCACCCACGACGCCTCCGTGGCCCGACGCCGGACGTTGACATCGATTTGCTTTGTACTCGACAAGGGATTAATCATCGGCGGGGGCGGCGCTGATTTCGCTCCGTCGTACGACATGCGAATTTCGTGGTAAAGGTGCACCCTTAGGCGCTTTTTAGCCCCCCGTGTCTTAATTCTACTTCCCAACGCTCTCTGATTGGCCCAGAGTCACGTTTTTCTGAGATTTGAGAAAGATGAGAGAAAATGAGTCACATTTGGCGTCGCGTCTTTCTGTGCAAACTTGTAAATGTCGATCTTTCTCGACGTGACATCTCTAATTTAATCCTCAAACTGTAAAAGATGCGAAGAATTTGAGAATTTAGCAAATTGCGGTGGAGCTTCGACATATTAATGATCAATGTTTCATCATTGCGTCGTACGACATGCGAATTTCGGAGTAGAGACGCACCCTCAGACGCTTTTAAGCCCCCAGTTTCTCAGTTGTACTTCCAAACGCTCTCTGATTGGTTCAGAGTCACGTTTTTCTGAGATTTGATAAAGATGAGAGAAAATTATTCACACTTGGCGTCGCGTTTTTCTGTGCAAAACATCTATAATTTAATCCAAAAACTGTAAAAGATGTAAAGAATGTGAAAATTTCGCAAATTGCGGTGGAGCTTCGACATTTTAATTATCAATGTCTCATCACTCTTTAGGTTTAGGTATAGGTTTAAAATTGACGGACTATTAGTAGAAAAAAATTTACATTTGACCACCTCAGAAATTTCTTATAAACCGCGCGTCATCGTCAAATTCTCACTTCAAATTCGCACAGATTATAAATTCTGTTCTTTTCATCAGATTATCAGTTTTATATCACATTTTTGCACGGCTTCGTTAGATTTTCACTTTGCAAAGCCAATAGCAAACTTTCGACAGATTTTTCAGTTTTTCATGTTAAATTCGCATATTTAATAAACAGATTAGCAATTTTGTTCTTTTCAAACATCCAATCAGATTTCATTAGATTTCATTCAGGCTTCTCAGTTCAGCTTCCAAACGCTCTCTGATTGGCTCAGAGTCACATTTTTCTGAGAGTCGAGAAAAATGAGAGAAAATGACTCACACTTGACGTCGCGTCTTTCTATGCAAACTTGAAAAGTCGATCTTTTTTTACGTGACATGTCTAATTTAATCCGTAAACTGTAATAAAAGATGCTGAGAATGTGAGAATTTAGCAAATTGCGGTGATGCTTCGACATATTAATTATCAATGTTTCATTACTCAGCGCGCTGACTTCTGCAAGTTTTAGTTAATCGGATCATTTACGAATCACTCTGTATAATCCAGGCTGTACCAATTCCACTTTCGTTCTCTCCATTCTCCCATTTACTGTAATCTATCTCTTATTAAATAAAGTGTATATGTTGTTATGTCGGTTTTGAGGGACTCGACCCTCGTCGGAGTATTGTTTGTGTACAATAACGTTTAATATAAGGCAATTGTGTTTCTGCGGGCATTCAATTTATAAAAGAACCACGGTTCTGATGTCTGTAATAAAGACCTTTCGGTTTAATTGTTCTTAAGTGAAGGTAATGGACCACACCTGCTCTCCCGCATGATGAGATAATCGACCCATTTAAACCCATGTCTGGAGGTAGGAAACCCAAGAGCAACATTCATAAATCGACAAGTTTTAATTGGACGTCTGGGAGTCTTTAAAAGTACAATCATAAAACTGGCGACATCTTTAAACTAGTGGAATCTTGAATTTTTTATTCGAAACCAAGACGCGGTCTCTGGAGGTGTCACATAAGTTAAGTCGACGCGAAATGCATTACACCACTAGGAATTGCTAACATGGTCACCGGATCTTGCAGGTCAAAGAATAAACTAGAGGGGTTACTTGGTAATTGGAGGAACGGTGATGCTAACTTGTATGAATGGCCCTTGGAGACCTCCAAAGGTTTACCTTTAGTCTGTGAGTTTTTCTCCGGGAATAAAATCTATCAGGAGCGAAAAAACTCGTACGATAATGTCCTCGAAAAAATTTCCTGTAATTCATTTTTATGTCCCGCTCTTATTTAAGTTTTTGCAACCCCCAAATAATAATTTACAATCGATACCCTTCGCCATTATAATTTATCAGATACACTCAGGGGCGGAAAATAATAACGAAAAAATCGTAATCTGATTTATCGCGTTTTCAGTATCCACTAAATTCATGGCTGTTATAAAAATCGGGCCAGGAAATCAAATTACGTATGCATTTCCTTCAGTATTATGTTTCGCTTATCTTCTCTTCTTCTTTATGTACCTTTATCGGCGGTGTGTAAAAGTGGCGGCAAGGTATCGGGAGCGGTCGTAACCGCGCAACCATATTCCCGATAACGCGTCGTACGAGATAATGAAACTTTAAAGGATTCGGGAAATAGGTGCACCGGGGAAAAAAGAAAAAGAAAAACTGAGCTGTCCAGCGATATTTCAGTTTAACAAACGTTGGCTCTCAGAAAACAAGACAGTTCCAATTCGTTGCCGTGAGAGTATAACTCGACTAAAACAAACCATCCACTGTTCACACACGCCATAAAAACTAGAGTGAAATAAAATTAAAAGGCAAACGAACAGACACCGTGAACGCGGAGATGAGAACATAACCTAAATAACCTTCGCATGTGTGAGGACAAAAAGCTTGGCCACGGACGCAGATGTATTAAAACCAGCAGTCTCAACGACGTAATTGAAATTGTCCCTGTTTCTTGCGAGCCACTTAGGTGTTTGGATGATGAGAATGTACATACGACCCACAAAAAGCGGGCGCAAGATGGGGCACGGTTTTGAATGCTAATACCGAAAATTTATATTTTTTTCGCCAGTTTTGGGGTCTTGAAAAGTTCCTTCATTTAGTGGATTTTCTCAAGACTAAACTAAGATATAATTTTAGTCGATAACTCGCTTATTTTACGCAGAATTTCACGCAGAATCCAAAAATGGGCGGCAGTTTAACGTACCTCTAAAAATAACCGAGCTACAAGGATTTAATTTTGCTGACACTGAATTTTTAATGTTGCATTGTTTAAAGCTCGATATCTCCAAAATCGTGACAGGTATCAATGAAGGTTGAGGGTTTTCAAAATCGTTTTTCTCGCGCTTTTTTACATAAGAATAAGGTCCTAACAAAACTTCAAAAATTTTTACAAGAATTTTAAGAGCAGGGTACAGTGGTTTTTGATTATTTTTTACATATTTAAGCTAAATATCTCCGGAACAGATATCACAATGCGGTTTTCATAATCGTTTTCCTCGCGTTTTTCCCTATTCGAATCATGTATTACATATGTCGAATTTGAAGTATAAAGAAACTTAAAAATCAGGTTTCAAAATCTAATTCGGTCGATATCTCGCTTATTTATGGTGCATTAAACTTAAACTTAACCTATTTATTGGTGCTTTTTGAAGATAAAAATTCGTAATTCTGATAATTTTAACGTCATAGCAATAACATTTGAGCAGTTTACTAGTTTGAGCATATTTATCATGTCCGCCAAATTTCAAAATTGTGAACCAAAAGGGACACTTTGTGGAAATTTTTAATCTATGAAGAAAAACCGAAATTTTGAATTTCTGGGAATAAAAATTCATAATTCTGGTGACTTTAACCTTACTGCTATACAATTTAGATTGATTACTAGTTTAAACATGGTTATCACCGCCAAATTTCAACATTGTAGACCAGAATAAACCTTTTTTAAAAATTTTTATTTTATGAACGACCAAAAATTTCAAATTTTCGAAAATAAAAATGCATAATTGTCGTAATTTTTACCTTTTAACAATAAAATTGAAACAGTTTACTAGTTTGAACTTGCTTATCATTTCCGCCAAATTTTAAAATTGTGGACAAAAAAGACACTTTTTAAAAAAATTTATTTTATGGACGGACGTAAATTTCGAAATTTTGAAAATCAAAATGCATAAAATTCTGATAATTTGCTAGTTTAAACTTTTCGCTAAATTTCAAAAGTGTAGATCGAAAAAACACTTTAGAATTTTTTTTTATTGTACGAACAAAAATTTCGAATTTTTAGAATAAAAATTCATAATTCTGATAATTTTAACGCTATGGCAATACAATTTAGACAGTTCACTAGTTTGAACTTTTTTATCATTTTCGCCAAATTTCAAAATTGTGGGCCCCAAAGACACATTTTAAAGTATTTTATTTTATAGACGGACAGAAATTTCAAATTTTTGACAATAAAAATTCATAATTCTGAAAATTTTAACGCTTTGGCAATAAAAATTAGACCGTTTACTAGTTTGAACTTGTTTACTATCTTCGCAGAATCCAAAACACTCCAATTTCAAATAAAAAAAAAATAAGACCAAAGGTAGTTTAAAATCTGGTTTTTAAGACTTTAAAGCTGAATATCTCTGGAACTATGTCAGACATTAAGATGCGGTTTTCACCATCGGTTTTCTCGCGGTTTTTCCGATAAGAATCATTTATTACATATTCCGAATTTAAAGTATTAAGACAGTAAAAAATCAGGTTTAAAAATCAAATTCGGTCGATATCTTGTTATTTACGGAACGACCTTAAACTTTTGGTGCTCATTTTACGCAGAATTCCACGCAAAATCCAAAACTGGGTTCAAAACTAAGAGATTTGTGAGTTTTACCATCGTTTTTCTTGCGCTTTTTTACATAAGCATCCGTTGACGCTCATTGTATGCAGAATTTCGCGTAGAATCCAAAGCGCAGAATCTCAAATAAACTGAGTTAGAAGCTTCGTGTTTTGTTTTTTCCGCTGTCATTTTCCGTCCCTTTTAAAAATCTTCAATGCAAAATAGTTCGATCAAACGGTGGCTCGACGTCACGATGAGCGATTACCGAAAAGGAGTATCTCCAGCCGCGCTCCTGCTAAAACAAAGAGACTCTTTCATTGTTTTTGCTCTGATTCAGAAGCGCAACTGACAACCCTTCACAACGCCGTTCACACCGAACCCCTTTGTTTTTCTTTCGTTTCCGTCACCGTTTTAACGCTTATTTTTAATATGATGAATTTGGAGCTTTGTACTCTTTAATTATTCCACTTTTTACATTTATCTACCTAATTGTATTTCCTGATTCCTCCCAACAAAGACCTTCTCAAGAGGTATCATAAATCATTGCCGTTTTATATACGTGTCTTGACGTTCGTAAAAAATGCAATTTAGTTTCGTGAGCGGTTCGTTGACTTATTCATTGTAACCTGAACTCGAACTTGGGGGGAACGCAAAAATTCAAACTGACCTTTTAGATCGATTTATGACAAGCATTGACATTTTATAGACTCGAAATCACTCCATTTCGACGAACAAAAAACAGAACGCACGTCGTAAATTATTTAAGCGAAAAAGATCGGATTTAATCTATGCGAAAATCTTTTTTTGAATAAAGACGAAAACAACGTCCGAGCCAACATTCAAATGGATGTGTGGACGAGATGGATAAGACAGTATAAAAGCAGATAGCACACACAAAGAAAGTAAGGAAATGTGACCGGACAGGTCATCCACAGATTAAATTATCGCAGATAGATGTGCCAGATAACAAAATGGAAATAAGAGGAAAATAGAAAGAACGGTCCAAGCCAAAGCCCGACCGAATTACGCTGAAAAAATGTTGAGATAACTCGGAAACATTTAGTCTAATTTCGAGGGCGAGGGCCATCCAAACCGACTGATTGCTACAATCTCGAAAAATCATCTCAACTGGCATGTTTATCCTATGATTTTTCTAACAAATGAGAAAATGACACGTTGAAGGAAGTCTACGGAAGCGTAGAGGGGCCAACAAACTTTTTTTTTTAAAGTTGCACGTTAATCGTCTTTATCTTCATTACAAAATACTATTCCAATTTCTCATTAAACCTAAAATAAATAATTAAATAAATAAAAAAACAAAAAATGGAAATAAAATAGACTAATCTAAAACAAAAATACATTAAATAAGTACCAAATTAATATTTGCATCCAAAGACTACAATTTAACACAAAATAGTTATTTTTGCAACTAATCGCAAAAATACTTCATTTTATAACAAGCTATAGCATCCAAAATCGCATATAAACTTCATTCTTTAATAATTTTGGGTGATTTTTCATTGTGACACCATAAATCGTGTTAAATTGAGCCATTCTTTTAAAGACTTCTGAATCCAAAATCGTTTTAGAATAAAGCTAGTATGATTTTTACCCTAGAATAAAGTCCCTAATATAAACATTTATATTGTCTTACTGGTTGCATTAAAGTTTGTTATTTTCTGGCAGTGCGACTTAAAAAAAAAGTATGTTGGCCCGTTTACGCTTCCCTAGAAGTCTTCATAATTGCATACACTTAGCACCAGGGCGCGCCTTTCGCCCGTTTTCCGCCCTCTTTAACCTGTCAGTCTAAATTGCATTTTTCGGTTTTCTTCAACAGGAAATGACCACACCGAAGCCGTACAAAGCGTCCCTCCCACGTTGCTTTTATAACTTCAACTAATTACGAGCCCACCTCTTGTTATTTTAACTCGGAAAAGTGTTGAAAACTCGATAATTACGTGGTGTTACCTTTTCGATGTGAAGTTGGCACATGTGTTGCTTTTGTCCCTATTCTCATAGAATCTGCAACCCATCTGCGATTCGTAAAGTAAACCTTTTAGGAAATGTCACGTTTTTGCACGTCGAATCCTTGGGACCACGAGGACGTTTAATGATAATAAAGAACCATCTGGACGCCACGTGAAGTGCGCAACAAAAGATGAAGGTGTCACTCGTAATTTTAAAGTCACAAAGCTCTTTAACCCACACGTGGGGGCCCGCCATGTTTAATGAGCAACGCCAACTTGACTGTGGGAAACGGCACCTGCGACGCTGACCTTTCAACTTGTGAGTTATAACGCCACATGTGTTGTAAATTCGCTACCTGAAAGCCGGCATTGTCTGCGTTGGAAAAAACAAACTATAAAATTGTTTACGTTTCGAGAATATACAAAGCACCTTCCGACAGCCAGTCTGTGTCCCATCCACTTCAACCAAAAGAGCACTATTTATTTATTAACGAAAACAGAACGTACATTTATCCCAAGAACAAATGCTAAAGGTGTACTATAACCAATGTAAACCAATTCAAATAAACACTCCTTCCTGTTCCGAAACCAATAAAAATATGCTGGCTGCGAGGGTGCACTTTGTTGGTTTGTTTGTCGCGATGATTTTCACAAAGACACATGTTTGCACGTTGCTGATACAAATGATGCGGAAAATGAGTCGGGATTGAAGTGCCGGTACTCTTTGAAGAAGTTGTAAAGTTGAAATGGTGATTCGGAGAACTATTAGTAATTAAATCTACTCGAAAATAGATCGGTTACTTTAGAAACATGCAGTCATCGGCGAGGCAATAAAATGGGATTTCTTGATTATAAATGACAAAACTAAAGAGGTTTACTACATGCGAAGCCCAAAATAACGACTGCAACATCGCAGAATGTCGTCAAATCGGAAAAAAATATTTTTATGTGAGAATTTACTCACCATAGATTTGACCAATTAGAGACATTTATTTTTTAAATCAACCAATCACAACAAACCTTTTCTGGAAATTTCACAAGTGAAATTCAACTCTACAGCTCGAAATTGTGGAAATTATTTTCTCCAGTACTCGTAGTTCACTTCGCTTATTCGTGCCAAATATCCGGAAAAACGAGCTACTCGTCTGTCGGAAAAATTTCCCACATATTTGAACAAATAACACTTTTAACCAAAGAGAAAGTCAAAATTTGTAGAAGTTTTGAGCAAATGACTTTTTATCATATAGCAAAATCCAAAAATCGTTAAAAAATTATTTATCTCATGGCATTTCTAGAATACGACACTTTCGCTACTGAAATTGCATGGCATCTTTATATCCCAACATCAAATTGAATTTTTTGGCGAATAACCGTTTTAACTGGTGACTTATTTATTCCATGACATTAATAAAAATTGATGATTTGAACAAATGACACTTTCAATTCAAGAGGAAGTCAAATTTTGTAGAAGTTTTGAGTAAATAACTTGATTATCATACGCCGAAACCCAAAAATCGTTGAAAATAAATTAACTCATGGCATTTTTAGAATACGACACTTTCAACAACATCAAAATGAATTTTTTGGCGATAGACCGTTTTAACTGGTGACTTATTTATCCTATGACGTAAATAAAGATTGAAGATTTGAACAAATGACACTTTAAACCCAAAAGAAAGTCAAAATTTGTACTCGTCTGTCGAAAAAATTTCCCACAATTTTGAGCTTTCGAATGATATTACTTAAAAAAATTTGATGCAATGCCATTCATGGAAACTTGGCCGATATCGCGCGCCGGTGAAATCGCTCGCGAAAATCAAAGCAGTGTCTAATTCGTATCCCGGCCCAATCTGCTCCATTCTCCTCCACTTCTTTGTCCCATCTGGCGGCGGCACGAGGTGCATTTTTCCCCACATGATTTAATTAACCGAAAACGTGTGTATTCGCTCCGTATTGAATCCGGGAGTCGAGTCCTTTATCCATGTATCTCCCTAATTGGTAGTCCTGGTTTATGCAGTTCCAGAATTGGATTGTGGTAAAATACGCTATGTGGTTTCTGTAAACTCCGCCAGGACCTGTCTCTACGTCTCTATTACTAGAGGTAATATATCGAATCCTAAACACGCTCTAGATGTATTTTATCCCCCATCGAATCTCAGTTTAATACAATTATTCAACCCACTTGAAGAAATTGCTTGGGAGCATCTTTGCCGAGCGACATTTTGTCGTTTGGACTTGATTAACACGATTTTTGAGGGCGAGTATGTAAACGCCGCCGCCGTCGCCTGTCAGAGGCTCCATTCATCATGCGATGGCTTGTTCATCGCTCACGTTCGACAAAGTTTTGATAAGAGTTGAAGTATTACAAGTCAAATGTCAGTTTTACCTTGAAACCCCTTTGAATCTATTAGGAATCCCATCGTAGACTATAAATAAGTTCGTCTTTCCGGAGTCTCACTGTACCAATCACCTTGTCCCGTCTGAAATCGAAAAGTGATCGCTCGTTAACTTCTTAAAGTTGCGTTGACAAAGAGAAAAGCTTCGTCGAGAGCTTCAATCTACATCTAAAGAAACGTGACAGTGGCTTTGATCTTGGATTCCGTCAAATAGATTAGATGGCGGCATAAATCAAAATGTTCGTTTCATTTGTGCGTCGCCGACTTTTTATCTGATGTTGACGTTGGCGAAGAGAAAAAAATGATCGTTAAAATAAGACATTTCGCGATTTCTCAATTCCATTATCAAAATACCTCAAAAATGACTCGTTCGACCCTCGAAATTTAATTATGCGATGATAACGACCGGTCAACGGCTTCTTGTGATAAATGACTGCATTTAACTAATTGCTAGTTATCAGATTACACCTTCGGAAGCCATCGCCGTACCTCGTAGGCTGTTTTTGCCCAAAAGCTGGCGATATATCCGGAGATCCGGCAAAAAAGCACCGCCCGGATTCAATACACTAAAGTGCTCCGGTGTGTTGTTCAACAATGACGAAGCGTCAGCGTTGAGATGCGGTGAGGCAGGACCGGAGCCGGGCTGGAGCTCGAAATAATGACGGGGAAATTACTAGTCGGAAAAAGGCGTAAAGGTACAGACGGTTTGCGGGGGATTCCAGGCAATGGACTGTACACAAAGACGCAAATTGCTCTCGTTCAGATAGAAATCTTCCCATTTCACTTCTTAATCATTCAATAGAGCTAGCAGTTATTACACCGCGGCTTTGAAGTTTATAGACAATAACATGTTTATGCTATGATGGATTTAAACTCAGCTACTTTCATTGTGATTTTTCGGGCAAATGAGACGTTTGTCCAATGACAATCAAAGTTCGACATTTGTCAGAAATGACAGGTGTATTTTGAAGTTCTGAACAACTGACATGTGTATCCAGTGACGTAACTCAAGAAATTGCGCAGATGTAAATATACATGACGTTCTAAATAACGACATAGCCAAACCTGACATTGTGCCAAAGTGAAATATTCGTGCTATGAAATTTATAGAATATGACACTTTTATTTTGAATTTTGCAGAAAGTGAGATGTTCATTCTAAGCGGAATTGTGGCAAGCAGACAAACATTTCAAAGTGACATTTATATCTACAATGAAACTGTCTAGAATCCGAGAGATTATAAATAGTTGAGAATATTCTAGCCAATGGCATGTTGATCTAATGACACTTTGATACTATGACGTTTATAACATTTGACAGTTTGAACTTCTAAGGTTTAATTCTAAGACAATATTTAAGATAGTTTAAAAATTTTGAGCAAATGACTTGTTTATCATATGGCAAAACCCAAAAATCGTTAAGAATACGACACTTTCGCTACTGAAAACAAGACATTTTTATATGCCAACATCAAATTTAATTTTTTTGGCAAATGACCGTTTTAACTGGTAGATTTGAAAAAATGACACTTTTAACCCAAGAGAAAGTCAAAAATTGTAGAAATTCGGCAAATGACGTTTGAAGTTCTGAGCAAATCTCTTGTTTATCATATGGCGAAATCCAAAAATCATTGAAAAATTATTTAACTCATGACATTTCTAGAATACGAGACTTTCAACTACATCAAATTGAATTTTTGGAATAACTGGTAACTTATTTATCCTATGACGTTAATAAAAATTGAAGATTTGAACAAATGACACTTTTAACCCAAGAGAAAGACAAAATTTGTAAAAGTTTTGAGCAAATGACTTGTTTATCATATGCTAAAACCTAAAAATCGTAAAAAATTATGTATCTCATGACATTTCTGAAAACGACACTTTGAACAACATTAACTTGATTTTTATGACGATTGACCGTTTTAACTGGTGACTTATTAATCCAATAAAGTTAATAGAGATTGAGAGTTGAACAAACGACACTTTTAACCCAAGAGAAAGTGAAAATTTGTAGTTTGAGTAAAATTCCTGCAATCTTGAGAGATGTGTGTGTATGTGTATCATTTAGAGTCCGTCCCTGTGCAGTGTTCCCGCCTAGGTATTGTTCGGTCCTAATCTTAATTGATGCCCCACCGTTATCCATCATAACTAGAGACGCAGCTATTCTGCAGGAATGACGAGACGTGCAAGACAGAGCTCGTCGTCGTGGCACTTGAGTGCGTCTGCCAAGAATGGAGCCGGGATGATGCGAGGAAGGTAACAATGTAATATGCCATTAGCAGGGAATCTGAATTGGCTTTGTTGCGGCGACGATTTGCGAGGGGCGGCGGAACATCCGCGTTACGTGCTTACCGCCCCCGGGGAGAAGTGGCGACCTGAGATCGCTCACTCAATAGATTCGGTAGGAATTTCATCGGTGTCTTATGTTGTTTTTTATTGGTTTAAATGAAATAATTCAATCGGGGCTCTTTGTAGGGCTTCGTTATGCAGGAATCAAGGCGTCGATATTGGCCCCATTCCTAACGAGTCTGATTGAACATACAAGCTACGAAATGTATTCAGTGGCAGTGTTTTCCTCGATACCTCGACCGTTTGATTAAATTCTGATCGCGATACGTTCCTGCTTCCACTGCAGGAATTCGTGTCTCCGAGTCGCAATATAGCTCCTCGTAGGTGCAGTAGCCAATCGCGAAATTCAGGAGCTGAAAATAAAAGTAATCTCCCTGTAAATGTGTCAGTGTAAAGTCTTCTTTGTGTCGTTTGCCTCCGCCAATAACAATCGGCGATCTCGGTACGGATACGTGATATATGTGACACGGCAACGGGAAAATTAGTTTTCCGAAAGAGGAAGATTGCGAATACCGAAGACGATTATATTTATATCGTTAGCAGGACGATATATTAGCTCGGATAACGGAAAGAATTTCATTTGGGATTAATTTAAAAGGGCCGATCTTCAAAGTCCAAGGTATTTGCGAGTTGAAAGCAACAATGTGGACCAAATGGAGCGGCCGAGCTTCATAAGCGGAGGATAATATGGTTGTTTTTCCGCTTCGAGGGACGGTATATAAGATGATCGCTCCGAACGCCGCATATTGGATATTTTCGACCGGTAAAGATGGCCACGAAGCAATAACGGACGACCGGCTCTGCATACATCAGGGCGAAGGCGCTCGGGGGCCCGCACGAGACACTTTGCCTAATAAAAATACCGATATGCGGATGGACATAGGTTACTCGAATAAAAGGAGGTGCATTATTGCGAGGGGATGACCACAACCCCCAACGGCGATAACACCGATCGATCATCCCCAATATTGAATTATTCCCAACTGAAACTTTTCATACTTGTCGCCGATTCCATATAAATGTGAAAATTTACATCCTCGCAGGAATATGTTTACCTGTTGAAACAGCTTTTCCTGCGGCTTCGATCGCTGCGAAGACAAACAAGCGCCTCGCTTTAATTTGTCGTCTCGTTGTTCGCAATCCCGAAAGTTAAAGTTGAAACTCTGCTCTCCTTGAATAAATCATAAACGTCGTTGAACGATTTCAGCGGATGATCGCGGTTGACATTAGGAAAATTGTGGTCTTTACTGCATGCAGGAGCTCCGATTACACATAAACTTACCTCGTAAACCTCCGTCCTTGGTCAATGTAACGAAATTTTATAAAATACATCCGTCGGCAGACAAACAAATTCGCGGCACTCCGACTCGACTTTCCGAAACAAAAGACATAAAATCCGGGCGAGATGAACACCAACTCTAAAGAAAAAAGTTGACCAGATTTCAGGTCCACATTCACACTCGAGCGAAGCTGGTCACTTTCCGTACTTGTTATGTAAATATCTATTCTAATGAGTGTTAAAAATGTCATCTGTGGTCAAATTTTAGCTGTGTAGATTTTTTTTCTCAATTTTCGTACAAAATTCTCATCTGATATAACTCGAAACTTCAGATTGACGCCCCATCTCAAAACACCGAATTTCCAACCGATAAATTAATATTACGTCACTCTTTTAACGTTTTTCAGCTATAAATATCACCTCCTTTCCCGAAAGAGTCATTTCATCAAAATATTCAATATCCAGTATTTAGAGCCGCAGGAAAGAAAAATGTCTATATTTTCTCAGTTTTCGAACTGTCTTTTGTAAAACTCTCATCTGATCAAACTAGCAAAATACCAAACTTACAAAAAATACCATTACATCGAAATAGATTTTAAAATCTCAACTACGCAAAATAACAGATGAACACTTCCACTTAATTTTTGTATTATCGGCGTTATTTTGTCAGTTTTCAGATTGTCAATTGCAAAAATCTCAACTGCTAGATCCCGCAAAATTCCTAATTCGCATCGAATTTTCAGCTGACTGCACTCATTTCCAAAAAATGACATTTCATCGAAAAATTCAAAATCTCAACTGTGCAAATCGTTTGATTAAAATGTTCACTTAATTTTTGTATTATCACTGTTAAAAATTTCATCTGATAAAAATGTCAACTGAAGTCGAAACTAAAATATTCAGTTTTCAATGCAGTCGTGTCATTTCTAACAAATTCGCATTTTCGTTTTCAGTTAGTCAATTTTGAAAATCTCGTCCTATAAAACTCGCAAATCTTAAAACTGCCGCTACTTCTTAACAATAATTTTCTTAAAACATCAAACTTCCAGCTGATAAGATTGATACTCAATCTATTATCATTTCCAAAAAATGTTCAAGTTTTCAAAATCTCAACTAAGCAAATTGTTAGATTTAAAAATACCAACTGAGCAGACTGTTAGATCTAAAACTTAAAATTCCCATTTGATCAAAATCTCGCTCTCAAAAAAATCATTCCAACTAATTTCCAGTAAATTTTCGGAATGTCAGTGTTAAAAATGTCATCTAAGGCATCTATTTTTACTTGTCAATGCTGTCATTTCGTATTTTAAAAATCTTTCTCTCTAAATTTTCGGTTTTTTGCATACAAAAATTTCACCTAATATAACTCGAGAAGAACAAAACTTCAGATTGACCTCCCATTTCAAAACATGAAATTTCCAACATATAAATTAGTATTACGTCATAAAATCCGAGCGAGATGAACACCAACTCAAAATAAAAAAGTCGACGAACTGTTAGGTCCACATTTTCATGTCCTCGAGTGAAGTTTAAGTCATTTATTACTCTTGATTTCAAAAATGAAATGATGACGTCGATTTAAAGAAACTACAGAGTTGGTCAAACTCCTCGAACCGTCCGTTGTCCTTTCTCCCTTTTCCCGATCGCCAAAGGGCCGCCTCGGCCTATCGAACAAAATAAACATCCCAACACTCGTACTCGTCCCAAAGGAAAGATCTCGACCACAATCCAAACAACGAATAAAGTGTTGCAAACATTTAGCTAATGTGTATTATTAGACTTCCAGATGTTTTCAATAATACACAAACAACCACCTAGTAGAGAAAATCGAGTTGTGGTTCCATCAGCAGTCCAAAGGTAAAGTAAAAGAGCTTTTGAAGTCAACTCGTGTAAAAATGGAGAGCTTTTTCCTTTGCTTCGAAATCATAATGAAATTCCTCTTCTGGCCAATTTTGTCGTAATTAATCACAATAAAGCTCGTATTTGCTTTGCTGAGCTTTGAACTAAGAAAAGTGAACTGACTCGTTTATATAAAATTCGTACGGTCTTTACGGCTAAACCCTCATAATCCGTCTTAAACACTAAGAAGTTGAGTTCTAACGAATTCATTCTGAAACGAAATTACTTTCGGTTTAAAGCACTGCTGCATTACACACTTCTTCGACGACACCTTGCGATTCTTGTTTACAATTCAATTATCGGAGACAACGAAGCGCAATTCAATTATTCCGAGACAGAAAATAATTTTTAAAAGTCACGACGTGTTAATCCCGGAAAATTCTCGAGTAATAAATTGGCCGATAAAAGGTTCTTACCTAGGCTTTTTTTTACAAGAAAACTCCATTAAATAGAGCACGTAGGAGTAATGAAAGCATCCCATTTCCTGCATCGAAGGATTCGCAGGCGGCTCTCGTCTCATTGTCACGCAAAGACACTAAGACCTCCTGATTGAAAAACCGTTTCGAGACGCCACCTTTCTTCCGGCAATAATTGCCTCTCGATGGAAAAAAAATCGTACGCATTTTGCACAGGGCCGGACTCGGATTTGTTTACCGAGAATTTGTAAAATCTGTTTGGAACGGCCGTGTTTACAAGACACGCTAATAACTTAACGTTCAGATATTAATTCCGCGAATAATTCGTCGATTTTATGGGGGTCGGAGAGCTCGGGGGCGCTACGCAATTTCATCCGGTCGCCTGTAAAAACAACATAAAATGTTATTTCTTCATCGGAGCCAGGTTTCCGCTCGGTTATGTCGCCGGTTTACCTCAGATATGAGATGATATGAAGAAAAACATGCAGAGAGCGTCTCACGTCCGTTGGCCACTCCGGGTAATAAAACTAGCCAATATCCGGACCACCTTAGACGAGCGGCCTCGCATCAGGGCGCAGATGGCGCCGGATATTGTGGATCCGTGAGAGTAACGCGTGCATGCCATCCTGCTGGACATAAACCGATCCTGCTGGACTGCAGTCATAATCCGCGATGGAACGATTAACCGAGCATCAGCGGGAAAAAACTCTTGCATTTGAGCAGACATCGATCTGTTTGCGCAGGAGAGGTCGTAATGAGGCCCTTACTTCCGCGACAAAGTGATTAATTGTGATATATAGGTGGTGCCAAAGCCGTCCGAAAAAAGTTCATTTGCAGGAGGTCAGGCGTGAAGCGCAAGTTGCCTCATTTACAAAGACAGGAGCTTTCGAACTGCAGGAACATCAGCAGCGCCAACAAATCCAGCGCGTTCCCGTTCTTTTCCGCTGCAGACATAAATACACAGCAGGATAAAAAGATCCGATGGAAGAATGCCCTCTTCCACTTGGACAACGTCGCACAAAACGCCACCGAGGCAATTAGTATCGTGTTCTACACAATTAGGGAGTCGCGGCCGCCGTTTTTTTTCTTTTTCTTTCTCTTCGTTTTCTTTTTGAATGGACGTTGCGTCTCACTGTTCATCTCCAACGAATTTTATGGCTTTTGTTTCCAAAGTTGAGTCACGGTACCGCGAATTTGTTTGTCTGCGACGGATGTATTTTACAAAATGCATTCACGATGACCACCTTCTCGTTTCCTATTATTATTTCTCATCTTTATTTTATTTTTTAATTCATTCTGTTCTGTCTTTACTTGATGACCTACCTATACTCCTAAGAAATACAAATATCAGAAAGCTTCAAATTCCAAAAATCGGAGTGTACGAGTGCTTGAAATCTCATCTAAAATTGAGAGCGAATGAATTCTCGACTAGTGTCAATATTCAAAATTTCAATTGATAAAAATCTCGTTTTATCAATAGTTTATAATAAAAAATCTCAGCTGACATTAATTTCAACGTAACAAAATTCAAACTCATTGTCTCAAAATTTCTACTATTTTCGATGTATTAGCTTCACCGTGGTTTTAAATTCCCAACTAATAAAATCAATCTGTAGAGCGACAACATTCATTTGATCAAAATCTCGTTTTCAAAAAACTCATTTCAACAAATTAACTAAAATGATCTGTGGTCCAGTTTTGACCAATTGTGTCGTGTAGTTTGTTTCTTAATTTCTTTTCTCAATTTTCGTACAAAATTCTCATCTGATATAACTCGAAAAATACAAAACTTTAAACTGACGTCCCTTCTCGACAGTAATATCTCAAAACATCGAATTTCCAACCGGTAAATTAGTACGGCGACACTATTTCAACGTTGCTAAGGAATGAATATCATTGCATTTCCCGAAAGAATCATTTCACCAAAATATTCAATATCCAGTATTAAAAATGTCATGTGACATAAAACTTGTTGTATTTTGTCAGTTTTCGGATTGTCAATCGTAAAAATCTCATCTGATAGAACCTGAAAAATTCTAAACTGACGTCGCATAGAATTTCCAGCTGCTTGCACTCACTTCTAAAAAATAGCATTTCATTGAAAAATTCAAATTTTCAAAATCTCAACTGTGCAAAATGTTCTTTTTCCACTTCACTTTTGTATTTCATCAATGTTAAAAATTTCATCTGATAAAAATGTCAACTGAAGTCGTTTTATTTCTTAAAAATTCGCATTTTCTGTTCTCGGTTTGTCAATTTTCAAAATCCCGTCTGCTAAATATCGCAAATCTTAAAACTGACGCTATATCTTAACAATAATTTCTTAAAACATCGAATTAACAACTGCTAAGTTGGTACATAATCAACCTTTTATCATTTCCAAAAAATCAAGTTCAAGTTTTCAAAATTTAAACTGGGCAAATTGTTAATATGATGAACATCAAAAACTCTACTTAAAATTCCCAGTTGATCAAAAGGTCGATCTCAAAACAATAATTTCAACAAATTAACTTCAATAAAATTTTTCTCTTCGTTCCATCTCAAAACATCAAATTTCTAATCTCTAAATCAAATCTCATGTAACAGAAATGTCTATATTTTCAAAGTTTTTTAATAGTCATTTGTAAAAATCTCATCTGATCAAACTCGCAAAATACCAAACTTAAAACTGGCGTTGGATCAAATTTCCAGCTGGTGAATTTCCCAAATGCTATTTCATCAAAATATTCAAGTTTTCGAAATCTTTCACTTAATTTTTGTATTATCGGCGTTCAAAATTTCATCTGATAAAAATGCCACCGATCTAGAAGCTAAAACATCAAATAGTCATTTCTTAAAAATATTAATTTTTCAGTTTTGGCATGTCAATTGATAATAATTTCTCAAAACGTGGAATTTTCAGCTGATCAATTGCCATTTCACTAAAATATTCAAATTTTCAAAATCTCAACTGAGCAAAATGTCATCTAAGTTAAAAATTATTAAAATATCGAATTGAATTAAACTCCCCATTTGATAAAAAATCGCGTGTATTGGTGAAAATATCGCGGCAATCGCTTATTTTTATTGAAAGTTTAAAAACAGATTCTCGCTTTTTTAAGCACCCAGATCCCGATTAAATTTTATTACCAACAGATCATTTAATTTAACGACTTGATCAACTGCGATAAAGTTAGAATCTTACAAGTTCGAAAACTAGTGGTTTCAATGTGACCATTGCGATTCAAAACCGAAAAAAAAAATGGTGTAATTTCTTGTTTGTTGAATTTTTCTTTGCTCCCGTCAAGCTTGAAACAGCAAAAAAATCGTCGCTACATTAAACTCCATAATTGGTTGTCGTTACCATTTTCTCCTAAATTACGCAAAATTCCTCTCAGAATTTTAATTGAAAAGTTATGGTCTCTCGTTGTTAATTTCATGACGTCACATCGTGTCCAGGGTGTCCCAATATTAAATCGAAATAAATAAACGAAGCGAAATAAAACCGTTTGGCCGTGATTTATAACAATGGAGGTCGTTTAAATAACGCTCTGTATAAATCAGTCGAGAGTGTAATGTGATTATTTGTGTTTAATGTGATTTGTTGATCTGACGTCCGTGCACCTCGTCGTTGACAGGCGCGTGGCGTCCCAAAGAGCGTCGCGGCGACCTGTCAAATCAGGCGGAACTGCGGAATGACAAATGCACTCAGTTCTGTCGCTTATTCGGGTGCAGATTGTATAAAATGTAATTGAATCATGCATTGTGATTGTACTCGGTGCTGAAAGTGATGCATTGGATTCATGCGCCGTCTATTTAGTTATTTGGGGTTAATATCCTTGAATGGGGGAAGTACACGATATACCGACTTTGGGGAGAGGAATTCGGAAAAGTACAACGGGGGAAATTAAGTGAATAGATCATCTCGCTTCTTATATCTGAGCTACCAACAACGCACTTGTTAAAAAAATTAATTTAAAGCCTCCTAAAAAATTGCACAAGTAAAATGAAAATAAACTGTTTACACAGCCAAAACCCATAAACCGTTGTCGGTTTTCTCATAAACAAATTGCGTCTTTTCACCCGGAAGACGTCGGTTAACCTTTCATTAAAATTTATTTTAGGTGTGCAACACAATGTCCGTCCTTCGCTACCAACATAACGCAACAAAACGGAGCTAAATGAATTTAAACAAGTGCATCCGCTCGTTCTACTAACAGGTGAAACGTCCCGTCTGGAATTTCTGGGATATTTGTGGGACGTCGCGACATCTATTGGTCGTGTATTTGTGTCGGAATCCGCTGGGTGTCGCTCGCGTGCAGGAATTCGACGCGAATAGGGGAGGGTGGGGTATTAATGTCGGGATTTGAGCGGATTTTACCTCTTGGAACTCGCAGCGATTGTTTGCTTCCTTCCTGAAACGAGCAAAGTAAACAAATGTGCGAGTTGATTATATCTAATTTTCGAGAGGAAAAGTTCAATAAGGTCGGGTGGTTATGTATTAGAGGGAAATGATAATGCTGACGAGCGAGGGGTAAATATTTGGATAAATTTTCGCGGAAGGGACAAATAAACTAATTAAAAAAACCAAGTCAGTCTCTGTGGGCATTAAAAAAAGCGGCGCGTGCCAAAAACTCTTCACTCCATTAAACCAATACAAATTCTAAGTATTCCGGAGGCTAAAGGTTAATGCACATGTTGCCAACCAGTCCGCTAGACAATGACGAACAACTTCTTGTTTACACTCAAAGAATCTCATCGAAATTCCCCCCACACATCCCTTAAAAAATTCAACCCAATTTACAGACTCCAGGTGGAAGTTTTTCAAACGAAATTTACATCCTCTCGTTGCAAAGGGTTGTAATCGCAACGCAGTTTTCTTCGGTTGTTTTAGTTGATTATTGGAGGGTGATGAGAAGAATTTCAATGCTTTGTATAAACAAAAGACGAAACTTTTGAGATAAATAAACAGGTGCGTTTTTGTTGCGAAAAACTGTTTAATTGAGTTGTAAATTGCAAGAGGTTTTCCAAAACTGTCTTTTATAATTCGAGAGTGTGTAAGGTTTCGGGAGTTTAATGTGTTTTTTGTCATAAATTTAGACTTTTATTGCGTGGTGTAAATTTCGGGTTTTAGAAGGGTCGAAGTTGGCAGTGAATCGGTTTCGAAATGATCGGGATCAAAAATTTCAAGGCTAATTAAACAAAAGTTGTAGAAATTCTTCCAAATTTGAAACACAAAATGCTTGCGGGGGATAAAATTCCCCCAAATCTCGACAAATTGCCCCAAATAACAAATTCCTCATCTTGTCTTATCCCAATTTATCGATCTCTCGTTGAGACATCCCGAAACACATCCGCGGTGCACTTTATGCATATGCAACGAGCAGCGTCGAAGCTAATGAAGCTGCAAAGAGCAAATGTTGCTCGGTTACAAGAGAACACAACAAGTGGTATCGTCTAATATAATGTTATTAGTTAATTAAAACACGAATTCGTATTACCTTTACACGATGGAACAGAATAGGAAGTCGTTGTAAGAAGAGCATCGAGACGCTTAATCCCGACGAAGGTGGCGCCCAGATTCCCGCAGAATTAATTGGAACTGGATTATTCCAATTAGTGCTTAGGGAGCTTTACTTCACTCCGGTTTATAAATATTCTGATTTTGTTTAATTTTCAAGATGCACGAGAGACGGGCCCGATGTCGGAGAGCACGATTCGGGAAATATATTACAGGGATAAAGGAGGGGGAAAAGAGGGATTAAAAGGATTATTGTCGTGTTTATCGAGTTGAAATTAAGACAGAAAGTAAAAAAAACGGTGAAATTTTGCGCGCATTCAACACGTTTTGTGACACATATTTCTCCCCGAAACCGTGGAATCAGTGTTACCAACCCCCACTTTCCGTCATTTGTGATTTATGAAATTTATCGTTGGTTTGAATGAATTCGTTCGTGATAAAGCCGGTCGTAAACAAACCGCATCGTAAGATTTGGAAACGGCGAAAGAAATGAAATAGAAAAGGCAGAAAGAGCATCTGATAAATTACGAATTTAAATTCCAAATTAACTCGTATAATGTAAACAATTGTATAAATCTAGAAAACAAAGCTTAAGAGAGAATCCAAATGAAGAGGTAGTAGGTAGCAGCGCTTGAATTATTCCACAGAAGATTATACATCACCGAGACAGAAACGGAGCCTCCTCTACCTTTATAAAGATAACCATAATAATTAAATCCCCTTTCTCTTCGAAGAGGAACTTCCAAATCCACCAGACTTTGTTACCTATATGACAATGACGCAGAGAAGACGCCGCCCCTCGTAATCCTCACATATCTAGTTGATCCTCCTCGCTTCGAATTAGACTGATGTCACTTGCGGCAAATATGACGAAAATGTACGTATGCTACATCTGGAGGATAAACGGGACGAATTACAATTACGAAATGGAGGCGGAGGAGGCGGAAATGCAAGTTTCTTTGTTTTGTGCTTGTATTTGCATTTCCATGATTTTCAGGAAGACGAACTTCGAGCCAACGGATGGGAACTTCGGACGCCGAGACGGGAAAACGGTGGTGTTTCCGGGGGAAATTTGGACTCTTCTTGCTCTTGGAGGAAGAAGATAAAAATTTTAACTAACAAACCAAACCTGAGAGTTGTTGAGTTGAAATTTCTTTAGCTCTTATAAAAATGAAAGTTGAAGTTGGAAAAATTGCGGCGCTCGCAATCGACATTCGGATAGGTCTTGAGAAGTTGAGAGTTGATGTTGATGAAGAATCAGTACCTTTACGATTAAAGGCTCACAGCTTGAAGAAGTAGATTTGGCGAAAAGAAATTTTTAACACTCGTTGGGCTCCTAGTCCCCTAAATCTTAGTATATTAAAAGTTGAAGTTAAATCAATCGCTCGCTGCGCTCGCAAACGGCAATTTGATAGATCTTGAGAAGTTGAGAGTTATTGGTAAACGGCAGATCTGAAATTACACCTCAGAAACTTCATAATTAAAGCCGCAAAGCTCGAAAAAGTAATTTTCCAAAAAATTTCTCAGACTCCAGAGACAAAAATCCGAAAGTTTTTCCAAAAAAAGAAATTTTTAACATTCCAAATCTGAGAGTCAAAGTTGGGCGATGAAAAACTGAGGTAAAATTGATGAAATTAGCTGGCTGCGCTCGCAAGACAGTCCCCTAGTTCTTGGAATATTTATAACAACAGCTCGCTGCGCTCGCAAACAACAATCAGATAGATTTTGCGAAAATTCATGACTAAAAGTATGCTAAAGTTCTGATATCGAAATCTCGCTTATTTTTTGGAGTAAACTTGAGTTATGATACATCAGTGCACGCAGAATTTTCCGCAGATTCCAAATCTGGGATTTAAATTCAGATCCGACAACAACTAACTGAGTTATGGCCGATCAAAGTTTCGGAAAGTTGATTTTCATTTTTCCTCATTTTTCGTAATTTTCAAAGTTAAATATCTCGGAAACTATTTGAGATATTGAGATGCGGTTTGCCCCATTCTTTTTCTCGGCTCATTTTACGTGAGAAAATGTTCTCAAAAGCCCAAAATTCAATAGTCGATTTTTCGCGAGAAAAAAACCCGACTCAAACGATGAAAATTTTTTATTTTTTTTATTTTTAGCCATAACTTGTAAACTATTTGTCCGATCTATCTCAAATTTGGTCACTAGATAGATTTTGAGCTCCTCTTTCGACTGATGCATAATTCAAAGCTATTAAACGTCGTTTTCATTTTGAAAACATTGATTGAAAATCGCCTTAAAATGACGTTTTCAAAACAGTTTTTGGCCAATGCCTCGTTTATTTATTAAGCAAACCCAACAAATTTGGGTCTCATTTTACGCAGAATATCACGCTGAATTCAAAAACATGAAAATTTTTAATTTTCGTCAACAAATAACTCAGTTATGGTCGTTTGAATTTTTTGGTTGTCGCCAGAGGACCAAATTTTTGAAGGTTCGAAACAATTCGTGCTCGATATCTCGGAAACCATTTCAGATATTGAGATGCGGTTTACGCCATCGTTTTCCTCGCAATTTTTGACATTAGAAATAGTTCTTTGATTTTTCTACAGTCAAAATTTGCAAATTTTCGCAAAAATTCATGACTAAAACTATGCCAAACTTCTGATATCGATATCTCGCTTATTTTTTAGAGTAAACTTGAGTTATTATACGTCAGTGTACGCAGAATTTTCCGCAGATTCCAAATCTAGGATTTAAATTCAGATCCGACAACAAATAGCTGAGTTATGGCAATCAAAGTTTCGGAAAGTTGATTTTCATTTTTCCTCATTTTTCGTAATTTTTAAAGTTAAATATCTCGGAAACTATTTGAGATATTGAGAAGCGGTTTGCGCCATTCTTTTTCTCGGCTCATTTTACGTTAGAAAATGTTCTCAAAAGCCCAAAATTCAGTAGTCGATTTTTCGCGAGAAAAAAACCCGACTCAAACGATGAAAATTCTTAATTTTTTTTATTTTTGGCCATAACTTGTAAACTATTTGTCCGATTGATCTCAAATTTGGTCAATTTGGTATAAATCAAAGCTATTAAACGTCGTTTTCATTTTGAAAACATTGATTAAAAATCACTCCAAAATGACTTTTTCAAAACAGTTTTTGGCGAATGCCTCGTTTATTTATTAACCAAACTTAATAAATTTTGACTCACTTTACGCAGAATGTCAAGATGAATCCAAAGTCGCAAGAATTTTTAATTTTCGTCAACAAATAACTAAGTTATGGCCGTTTGATTTTTTGGTTTGTCGCCAGAGGGCCAAATTTTTGGAGGTTCCAAACAATCTGTGCTCAATATCTCGAAAACTATTAGAAATATTGAGAAACCGTTTGCCCCATCGTTTTTCTCGCAATTTTTTAGATAAAAAATCGGTAAACTAAAAACCCAAAGCTTGAAAAAGTGGATTTTCGGAAAAAATCCTGAGACTCCTGAGACAACAATCCGAAAAAAAAAAAAAATTAGCAGTCCCCTAGCTCTTGGAATACGGAAAATTAAAGTTAAACAATGTCTCGCTGCGCTCGCAAACAATAACTAAATAGATTTTGAGAAGTTGAGAGTTCAAGTTGATGTTGATAAAAGACCTTAAATGACAGATCAGAAACTCAAAGATTGAAAACTAGAAGTTTGAAAATCTGAGTTAAAAAATGCTGAGAAACTCCTGAGACCTGAGAAAATCCTGAGCCAAAGCCAGAAATGACTTCTCGTTTCTTGTACAGCTCGCAATCACCGCCAATTCTACCAACCTTCCAACGTACGCAGTGTAATAAACATCCAGTAACACCCCCCCGAAATTTCCATCTTTTATGTCCGACGAAAACCATCTCGCAATCGAAACCTCCGTATGCACACATGGCTTCAATCTCGCGAACCACACTAAGTGAATTACACGCGCCATAAAGAAATTTTAACCGAATCCGAATGTTTATAAAGTCCACGTCTTCCACCTGTTCTCTGGAAACATATTCCATTGTCGAAAATTTACATTCGATAGACCAGTTGAAGGCTCATCAGAGCCACGGACGTATAAATCACGTGGTGGTGTAATTAAATGACGTCCGACGAAGTGTACCTTTCCCGAGCTTTGCACCGCAGGGATTTCGAACAATAGTCCGATTGTTTTGGCGGCGACGAGAACGGGAGTGGAAAGCTCAACGCTAAAAACAACCTGGTCAGAGAGAGAATAACTATGCCAATCAAATCCTTTACGCTTCGGAGCGTTTGTACAGACAATACCGATTTGTTTCATATGAAATTCATAGACGGCGTTTAATTGTTTCTGACCGGTGCGGTGGTCTGTGCCAATTATACGGGATTTGAAATGGGATTTTTGAATTTCGCGCGCGACGGGGAAATAAATGACTTGTCTTCATCTAGAACGGGAGATTTTCCGGAAACTTAGAACACGTCTTGCCAACATCATCTATCATCTCTTAATATTAAATCTAGTTTGTCTTCACCACTTGAATAATTACTCACCTAAAATCACAGGTGAATCATTTAAAATTTCCCGCGGAAATCTATTTCGAAGCTTTCGTCGTCCGAACCTTGGCACTGAGACAAAATCCGACGTTGGGAATTAATTCTAATTTATTTCGCTTACAACAAAATACAATTCGTCGTGATGAAAGGTGCTTTGAGGATAGAAACGGAGTTATATTTTATTCACATGCTGTTTAATGAAATGGGCGCGATTTGGTATTCATGTTTTCTGTTTTTACGTTTTCCAATTCTAGGTAGATATTTGCGTTGAATAATTGAGAGCAAATGGAATTTTTAAGTTCCAATAAGATGGGAGAAGAACGGATTATTGGAAACTTGCAGACTACAAAAAGACAACGTTGGCGAAATCGAATTTTGACTATTTATTTGTTCGCAGTCATGCAAAAAAACTTATTTCGTCACTACTACTGCCGTGCTCAAAAATTAAATTTCTCCCCTACAAGCGGACAAAAAATGTGTGTTTTGGGTTGCCTATAGGGGATGAGCACCGAATATTAGATACTTTTAAAAACATGTATTAAAAAATGTTGCTTCTAAACTGAATCAATTAAGTTATTATTTACAGTTGAACCTCGATAAACCGGATCTCTATTATCCGAATGCGCGATTATCCGGATCGCCGATTTAAAAAAAAAATACGCGTCGAAAAGTTTTCTGCTTAAAGAACGTTTCTTTAATAACCCTCAAGCGAATTCGAAACTTAGCCGCCATCAAGAGGAAAAATTACAACAATTACAAAATATTTAAAAAAAACTTAATAAGTACTATATATAATATTTGTATTTATTTAACTTTTATTAATGATCCAAGTTTTGTATCATTATTTGTGTATTTTCCATATTATTAAAATTACAATTTTTTTTTCCCAAACACCAAATTTTTACAAAAAAAACTCAGTTTAATCATCGCTCTGATGATTGCTATCGAAACGCGCGTCAGCATTTTTTGTAAAAATTTGGTGTTTGGGAAATAAAAAATGTAATTTTAATAATTTGTCAACACCAAGAATTCATCCAATATATTTTCCATATATTCTATTATCCGGATTTTCGATTGATGATAGATAACCTCTGCAACAATTAGTCTGGATAATCGAGGTTCTACTGTATATTGAGTTTGAAATGATAACTTTATGATCTATACGTTTAATTTACAAAAAAATACACGACTTTTATTTTATCGGCAAATACGTACCTATGCATTTTGTGATAATTTTGATGCTCTAAAAAAAGTTTCCAAATACTGGTAATTCAATAATGAGTATCAAATATCCGAATATGGGATATCCAATAACAGAACCAAAAAATAAAAATTAAAATATTGATTTCAATTATTTATTTCAAAGGTTTAATCGTATTTTAATGAACAAGTAATTAAAAATTAGTCGCAATAATTAATAGAAATCTAGTCAACGACGTCCTTCAATGCAAGATGTTTATAAATGTTTCTAGCATCAAGGGTGGCCCTGGAATTCCTGTCGTACACTACTTTGCCGCTCTGTTTTCATAGTGAATATAACTATTTAGAAAATTATTTACAATGTTACTTATGTCAACAACGTTTCAGTTACGGTTTTGTGTCCAAATTTTTGATTTTCAGTTTTAAACCACAACTAGAACAGTTTTCTTCTCAAAACTTACTTTGCTCTATAATTGAAGTTAACTACAAATGTCAGTTGAAAAATCTAAACTCACATTTATAATAAGCGGCAAATTTCTGTGACATTTCATAGCCACCCTTGATGCTAGAAACATTTATAAACACCTTGTATACCATTCAATTACATGCTGACTTAATATTGTATATCTAATATTTGGACTTTAGCATACTTTGTTTCGGAGTGAATAAATCGGTATTCATTATGCCAGATAATTAATTTTTACTATAAAACAAACAAATATGATTTCCTTACCCAATAACTCAAATTTTATAAACAAAATATTCAAATTAGCACAAAAAATTTCGTGTTGTTATTTTCGCCATATTTTGAAAACTGACCTTGTCAAACCGCAGTCAATGACATAAAAATAACTAATGGCTCGCTTTTTCAAACTGAGTTAAGGTGGTATCCAATATTAGACAACCATCCAATATTCGGTGCTCTTCCCCTATTAAGTTTTATGTTATAAAGGAAGAGAACGGGAGTTTTAGAAGTGGTAAAATTTATAGGAACGAAGTTCTTTCACCTGTGAAAATACGTCTGTAAACGTTGGTTTCCCTCCGCAAACAGCATTTCTTGTCATTGCAAGTTGATAAACATCGTCAAATAGAAAGTTGCGAGTCGAAACAGGAGCTCCTGCAAACTCTTACCTCGAAAACACGAAAATGAAGAGAATAAATTAACATAAAGTCTGAGGCATTTCCTTTGCCTTTTCAGAGTTTATTCCAAACACACGGATACAGAACAAACACGGCGGTACACACCTACATCATGTAAATACCGTAGTTGCTCCAATCTACATCTTAATTGGTTGTCATGTTTATTGCCGAGTTTAAAGTTGGTTTTACGGGGGAACATCCGCGTTTTATGCTGCTTTTATGTAACGTTCTTCCGTACATGCAGGTCTCAGGTATAAAGAGCCGTTCAATAAAAACAAAGCCATTGCTCAAGGAAGGATGCAATAAAACGTGGACTAATTCAATTACCGGATTCCTGCTGAATTTTTCCTTGCTTTCACGTTAAATCCGGGTAATTGACGGCAGGTGAAGGACTCGTAATTTTTACTTTTCCAATACCGAAATTATAAAACGACACACAATTCCATTCAGACGCAAAACTCGGAAGCAATCACGAACTGTTTTACCGACAGATTGATCAAACACCTGGGACACACACTACTCCCATTTTCAACCTGGAACATATGGGAAAGATTGATGTTCTTTCGCTTGGAAATGGGAGGTGCATGCATACAAAAGGTTCACGGGGATCTTTTATTCGCTGCCTTGGAATGACACTTTTCTCTCGAAATATGCGCCACGGCGATTTTCTTAATTAATACGCTTCCAATTCGAGTGAAACATGATTAATCGAACGGAAAAAACGGTTTGTCTACGATGACAAAATGGGATGATAGTTGTGACAGATTGGGACGCAAGTGTTGGGGATTATTTGTAGGTTCCTGTATCTTGTTTGTCATCGACGCGGAATTTTAATTGAAAATGCGACGTCAGATTTATTTTATTTTATAGTGGGAAATTTATGACCAACCTCATATCTTTGTTCTTCAGAATTTTAAATTCATTTAGCCATGACAAAAGTCGAAAAAAATTTACTGCTGACGAAAATATATGTAGGTATAAGCATTTTATACAAAATATAAAGAATTTAAGAAACAATTGAACCAATATACAGAAAAAAAAAATAAAATAAAACTTGCAATTTTAGTCAACGATGTCGAGAATTATTCCAGGTAAAAATTTCTAAAATTTGTGTCTTTCACTCTACAATTTTACCATTTAGTAGAGTTAATCCACAAATTAAAAATAGATACTTCCCAAAATTTCATTGCTGTAGCACTAGAATTACCAAAATTACGAATTTTAGTGAAGAATTTCTACAATTTTTGCTTCATTTTAAAAGTAGAATTTCTAAAATTTGTGTCTTTCGCTATGCAATTTTGCAATTTAGTAGAGTTAATTCACGACTCAAAAATAGTAACTTCTTCAAATTTCATTACTCTAGCACTAAAATTACCAAAATTGCGAATTTTAGTGAAAGATCTGGACAATTTTTACTTCGTTTTAAAAATTTGTGTCTTCTGCTCTACAATTTTACAATTTGGTAGAGTTAATAATAGACGATTTAAAAGTAGTAATTCCCCAAAATTTAATTGCAGTAGCACCAAAATTACCAAAATTACGAATTTTAACGAAGGATATCGACAACTTTTACTTCAGTTTAAAGTAAAAATTTCTAAAATTTCTGTCTTTGGCTCTACAATTCTGCAATTTGGTAGAGTTAATAAACGACTCAAAAGTAGTTACTCCCCCAAATTTCATTGCTGTACCACCACAATTACTAAAATAACGAATTTTTGTGAAGAATGTTGACAAGTTTTACTTCGTTTTAAAAGTAAAAATTTCTAAAATTTGTGTCTTCTGCTCTAGAATTTTAGAATTTGGTAGAGTTAATACACGGCTCTAAAATAGTAACTTCTCCAAATTTCATTACTGTAACACCAAAATTACCAAAATTACGAATTTTAGTGAAAGATGTCGACAATTTTTACTTTATTTTAAAAATAAAAATTTCTAAAATTTGTGTCTTCTGCTCTACAATTTTACAATTTGATAGAGTTAATAATAGACGATTTAAAAGTAGTAATTCCCCAAAATTTAATTGCAGTAGCACCAAAAGTACCAAAATTACGAATTTTAACGAAGGATATCGACAACTTTTACTTCATTTTAAAGTAAAAATTTCTAAAATTTGTCTTTGGCTCTACAATTCAGCAATTTGGTAGAGTTAATAAACGACTCAAAAATAGTTACTGCCCAAAATTTCATTGCTGTAGCACCACAATTACTAAAATAACGAATTTTTGTGGAGAATGTTGACAAGTTTTACTTCGTTTTAAAAGTAAAAATTTCTAAAATTTGTGTCTTCTGCTCTAAAATTTTAGAATTTGGTAGAGTTAATACACGACTCTAAAATAGTAACTTCCCCAAATGTCATTACTGTCACACTAAAACTACCAAAATTACGAATTTTTGTGAAGAATGATGACAAGTTCTACTTCATTTTAAAAGTAAAAATTTCTAAAATTTGTGTCTTCCGCTCTAGAATTTCACAATTTGGTAAAATTATTACACAACCTAAAAATAGTAACTTCCCCAAATTTCATTACTGTCACACTAAAATTACCAAAATTACGAATTTTTGTGAAGAATGTTGACGAGTTTTACTTCATTTTAAACGTAAAAATTTCTAAAATTTGTGTCTTCTGCTCTAGAATTTTACGATTTGCTAAAGTTAATACACGACTCTAAAATAGTAACTTTCCCAAATTTCATTACTGTAACACCAAAATTACCAAAATTATTAATTTTAGTGAAAGATGTCGATAATTTTTACTTCCTTTTAAAAGTAAAAATTTCTAAAATTTGTGTCTTTCGCTCTACAATTTTACAATTTGATAGAGTTAATAGACGATTTAAAAGTAGTAGTTTCCCAAAATTTAATTGCAGTAGCACCAAAATTACCAAAATTACGAATTTTAGCGAAGGATATCGACAACTTTTACTTCATTTTAAAGTAAAAATTTCTAAAATTTCTGTCTTTGGCTCTACAATTCTGCAATTTGGCAGAGTTAATAAACGACTCAAAAATAGTTACTTCCCCAAATTTCATTGCTGTAGCACCACAAATACTAAAATAACGAAATTTTGTGAAGAATGTTGACGAGTTTTACTTCATTTTAAAAGTCAAAATTTCTAAAATTTATATATTTTGCTCTAGAATTTTAGAATTTAGTGGAGTTAATACACGACTCTAAAATAGTAACTTCCATAAATTTCATTGCTGTAACACCAAAATTACGAATTGTTTCGAAAGATGTAGACAATTTTCACTTCGCCTTAAAAATAAAAATGTCTTTTTCCCTACAATTTTGCAATTATCAAATTGTAGATAAATAAAGATGGAATTTAAAAAATCTATGTCGAGATACTTAAGAATCATATAGATAGAAAGAACCAACAAGAACAAAAATCTTGAGGCAATTTTTAAAGGAAGAATGTGAAAGTTTCGAAGAACCAGAGCTAATGAAAAGATTTGAATAATAATTGTGTGCGTCATTTGGGAGTGCAGCATACCGCCCCGATTCGATCTCGTCGTTTAATAGCAATTTGCGCAAAGAATTTGATCCGTCTCTCCCGATTCAATTCTCGGGGATTTTTATCCGAATAAACAGAACCTGTCCTCGTGCCCGTAGAAATGTGCACATCTCTTTGATTTACCTTTTTGATTAGGGGATTCTCCAAACACGAAGGGAGCAGTTAGAAGAGAGTCAATCTCCGCATCGCCCGCTTCCATAAGCTACATTTATGACGGCATAAAATTAATGCAAATCTCGAGATACACCTTGTTTGTCTGCCAGGAATAAGTTATAAAATTGCGAAGCGTTTACCTAGCAGCAAGTCAAACAGCGGCAGCAAGTCGCTCCCGTTCTTCTTCAAGTATGCAAAGTGTGAACCACTTAAGGGTTAATATAACAAGGCGGCACTTTTAATCGGATTTTCATGTCTGCTAATTAAAATACATCAACGTTGAAATACACGGAGCCGCGGAATCTTTCTAATTGCTAATTATAACTCTGTGTATTTTATAAATTGAGATTCTAATCGCCAATCATGATAATGAATTAATCGCTGAATTGTGCCGGAGAAAACCGACCACTTTTAATTACTTTCCGTTTTCTCTTAAACTTAGAAGGTGCTCTTTCTTCTTTGCGGCTAAACGCGATCAATTCGACGACGAAATGAAAAATAAGAAGTGAACAAGGAGACGTTACAACCGAACCATCGTGTTGTCATAAAATAAATTGAATTTCAAATAAGTTTCTTGATAAAATTCAGACCTGGCGTCTTGATACATCGCAAATGTAAAACAAGACATTCGTGATGCACAATAAAGGGTTTAATCTTTGCGTTCACTTCTTTCCTGTCACGCCTTCACAAATGTTCAAATTTCTTCTCAGATATCTCACTGTTACATTTTTTACACTTATTGTTACTGACCCCATCAACTTCTTTTCGAATTATCAGTTTTATTGACTCTTCATTTATTCATTTTTCCTGCGATTTTTCCCATATTCCTTAGAACACGTTTTATTTTTCAGCTTTTTAGGTTTGTCAATTCACTTATACAGAAATCGCCAGGATTTTCCTGGACTCTTTCAAATTCATTGAGATTTTTCCACAATTTTCAGGAACTATAAGAGAAACGTTGATACGCGATCAATCATAATGTCAATTTAGTTTCTCTAGATTCCCTGAAAAGTTCATTCTTTCAAAAAGATGAAAATTTTCAGATTTCCAGCGTACTCTAAAATTTAAATTCTTGTTGATGTTTTGACAAAATTCTCTTAGATTCCCAACCATTATTTAAGATTCTTCAAAAATTCTATAAAAGATATTCAGCAAAATATCTGCGGTTCTTTAGGTTGGCTCAACTGTTCTGGAACTCTGTAGAAATTAGTGCAATAATTATTGTTCCCGGAAATCTTTGAAATTCACTGGAATTGTAGGATTGTCTTTACATTCTGTGAGAAATTCGAAATTGCCTCAAATGTTTAAAAACTCTTCACGGTCTTCTATAAATTTCCAGGATTCTTCAAAATTCTGTAAAATTCTCTGGAAGTTGCAGAAATTCTCTAGGTGATTTTAGCATTCATTATAATTTTCTAGCATTTTCCAATATATTCTAATCTAATTAAAAAATTTCACAGCGAAAAAGACGAATTTGAGAAACTCTTACTCTTGGAGGAACTAAACATTGTAACTCCGGTAGTTTTAACGGTACGGTAACAAAATTTCGCGAAGTTACGACTTTTAACACCGCTAATTAATCGTCCCCAATTACAAACTTCTAAAGCAAAAAATACATATTTTACGAATTTTTATTTAAGGATCCACCTTTTCTTCATCCCAAAATGAAGAATGGGATTGGAATCGAATTAAAACCCAAAAAATGATCTCTTTTATTGGCTCGGATTATCTGTATCAACATGGTTTTTATAATAAAAAATAAAGTACAAACAACCATTTCGATCGCTGCTCTTCGCCCATTGGCTAAATATTTACAAACTGTTGTCTATTAGATAAATCCGAAAGCAAATGAAGTCATTCACAAAAATCAATATTTTTTTGTAAATCTAAGAATTTTTACTTTCAGATTTTCGTGGAATTTACTTTCTGAGATTTTCAGAATTCTGTATTTTAATTTAACTATTTCTGGAATTCGCCAGAAATTTATTAATACTAAATCTGACAATAAAACCAAAAAAGTTCACAATTTCTAGGATATAAGAAAAAGAGAAACGTTGATACGCGATCAATCATTCTGTCAATCCTTTTAGATTCTGGAGATTTCTTGAAATATGCAAAAATTGTTTAAGTTCTTTTCACAAATTCCTACTTTTTCAAAACAGTCTAACTTTCCAGATTTCCAAAATTTTCAGATTGCGCAAAATTTCAATTCTTTGGTTATTGACGTTTCAGCAGGATTCTCTCGACTTCAGTGAGGATTCTCACTAAGATTCTTTACCATTATTTAGGATCCTGTGAAGATTCTATAAAAGATCCTGTTAGTTCTCTGCGATCTTCTAGGTTTGCTACACCCTTCTGGAATTGCAGGATTTATAGATATTCTTAGATTTAAATTGACTGAAATTAGAACCTGAAAAGTCTCCAAAATTGCCTAAGATACTCAAAACTCTTCACGGTCTACTGAAAATTTGCAGGATTTTTTCTACAGTTCTCTAAATTTCTTTTAGGGTTCTTAGAATTCTCTGAAATATTTTCGACTTCTCTAAAATCTTCTAGGATTTTCCAAGACAATATATTACTTCATAACGCAAATTAAAAAATTTAAAAGCGAAAAAAACGATTTTTAAAAATTCTTTGTCTTGGAGAAATCGAAAATATTAAAAATTTCATAAAATTGTAGATTTAACGCTAACGTGACGAAATTTGGCAATTACAAATTAAATGAACTTAATTACAAACTTCTAGAGCAAAAAAACAAAATTTTATAAATTTTTATTCAAAGATCCACCTTTTGTTCAAATCAAAATTGAGACTGGGATTGGAATCGGATTAAAACCCAAAAAACGATCTCTTTCATTGGCTCGCCTTATCCTTATCAAAGTGGTTTTTATAACAAAAAATACAGACAAACAACCATTTCGATCGTTACTCTTCGCCCATTGGCTAGATATTTACAAACTGTTGTTTATTGGATAAATCCCGAAGCAAGCACAAAAAACAATCAACTGATTGGTCGGTGATGACAAAAATCACACCAAATAAACCAATCAAGCTCTGAATTTGATGCGTAACTTTTTCATATGGATTTGTGGAAAAAAGCAAAAGAGACAAATTTAGTCAGAGCGCGAGGGTCTAAAGATTAAAGACAGTCAAAGAGTAAATGTGAAAAACTGGGGTTTAGATAGTGCCAAAAAACCGCCAACAAAACAGAAGATTTTGAAACCTGAAACTTCGGCACAATAAAAAATGTTAAAATTTCTGTTAATTTCCACTCTCTTTTCCCCGTTGGCGTCCTCACAAAAAACGGTATCATGACAAATAGGCGACAGGTTCGAAAATAAAACCTCACGATTAGCATTCTCTTGGCAACGAACCACATTTACCTGGCGTCGTAGCATATTCAACATTGTCAGACACCTTTCTGGCCGTCTCTTCAAAAGTTTTAAAATACTCCACTACAAAGAAAATCCCTCCGATTTTATTTTCGTGCGTCGTAAATGCACGCTTTTCACTTTATTTACCTTCGCGTTTCTTTTTTCAGTTCGACGTCGGAAATAGCCGCCAGGTGATGCACATGCACGCAGGAATGCCACTCACCTGAAAAGAAAAAAAAACCTGGTTAAAAGAAGGGGAGAAAAATGGAACGATGGTTAAAATTAGCATCGCGACGGCCGTCTTAACGAAATTAATAGACGCTCGGTTTTTCTCATTGGGGATTTTCGTTTCTTTGTGTGTTAATCATGGGTGGTGTTAACATATTGTGAATTTCCGACGACAGAAGGCATCAATTTGGATGTGTGTAGGAGGTTTGGACGACGACCTGATTTTTGGGTTGCTTCCTGAAAGATGATTGAAACGGACGGGTTTTTAAATGATCGTTAATTTCGTGTCAGAATTGCGACATTTTTCACGAGAGTGAGGTGGAACAGGCTTTTTCGACATCAAAGCAGGAATTTGGAGGGGACGAGACGTGCTCTGACGGGCCCGCGGCCAAAACTAATCAGGTGCAAAAATCATAGTTTTTCACCTATCGGGAACTCATTCAAATTCTTAAAATTCCGGCTGGACGCAGCGAACACTCCTGCTATGAATCTAACTAATTTTTATGCAATTCCTGCTGGCTGTATCGTCAAAACCAAATTTTTGCAGACACAAAAATTTTAAAAGCTCGGAATAATTTCCATAAGGCTGATTTTTGTGTGGGCGTTTATTTTATTGTTCCAAACAAAATGTCAAAGTCCCCATCTATAGGCGTGCTGCTAAAAAAGTTACGCGGTGGTAAATGTCAAAGAAAACAAATATTTGCAAATATCTTGTCACTTTTCTAGCAGCACACCTATACAGGGTGTCCCAGATCTCGCGCCCCATAGAGCAAGGGAGGGTGCCGACAGCCATACAGATGGTAAATTTCAAAACAAAAATTGACTAAGTTTAATAGTATTCAAGAACTGATAAAAAGTTAATAACCAATCCCGAAAGCTTATTCGAGAAGTGGAGTAAAAGGCCATCCCAATTTCCTAGGCAACGAGAGTCTAATATTCATCTGTCCAATGGATGATAGTATGTGTCCATAGTTACCAATTTTCAAATTCTGTTGAGCTTCAGGATTGGCTACAGATTTTTTGACTTATCTCGGTTATTTTTTGAGTTAAAAAATTATAGTTTTGAAATTTTGGTTCAGAATTATTGCCTCCATAAGCCCTTTTTCTCTGGGGCGCGAGTTCTGGGACACCCTATAGATGGGGACTTTTGACAATTTGGTTAAAAGAATAAAATGAAAGTCCACACAAAAAATCAGCCATAAGCGAATTATTCCGACGTTCATGTTTATTTCGCCTGGACTAAAAGTTCAACTGTGGCAAGAATTGTGAATTCCTGCGGGGTGTATGTGTGTCCTTGAATTTTTGCAAGTTGGTAAATGCAAGAAACCTCACACGTCGATCGCTTCCGTTCTTAAAATAATCCATTTAGTCCTGGCGTGCGTATCTGTCAGGTTTTAAGCTTTTAAATATAGGTAGAACATGTGCGATTACTTCCTCTTTAGCCCACCTACGAATAATATACAGCAGGAATTGACAGGAAGAAAATATTTGGTGGAATTTATGAAACATGTTGTAATTGATGCGTCCTGTTGCGTAGGTAAAACCCGAATAAAATATGTACGGACGTATTTTCCCGTACCGTATGACCATAATAAAAATATCATTGCTGGCTGTAATAAAATAAATTTAATGCTTTTTGCTATTAACCTAGAAATTGTAAACGTCATTAGGAACGAGTTATGTTGAAGGAAAAATAAATAAAAGTCGCTTTTGGTCATGGAATGTCCTTTGTTTGTCTTCCACCTACTTGAAGTTTCCTTGTAGGAAATGTGGCTGACCCGATCCGATAGGACATGTATTTATCGCAATCATTAACAAATTGGATCGAAATTACGTCCGAGTATTTACAACAACATGCGAACTTTTATCAATCCAATGGCCTCAACAAGAGAAAAACCGAAGAATTACGGTGCAACTTGGAAACATCGACGATTTATAACACATTCGTACTATCAAAGACAAATTACAAAGTAATTTTCAAAGTTTGGACATTTTTGATTGTGCACGTGTCTTTCGTCTCTTGTGTGTGCTTTTTCTTGTTTGTTGGGTTGGCAGCAGCGTTGACGGATGCCGAGTTAAAAAAAGCGAAATTGAGACGTATTGTGTGAAATTTAGGATGACGTAAGTGAATGTGACAAGACGGAGGGAATCTATTAGGGAAGAGCTTTCGGTTAGCGAGTCCATTTATACCTGTCGGAGAGGCAGGTGTACCACAACACCTGACACCGAAGAGGCGGCCAATGGACGACGAAAAACACGACGTGAGACAACGCACTTTCTCAAACTGTCGGAGGGGGATACTTAATGGAAGGTTAAAAATGACCGAACGATTTTTTAACCAATTCCCCGTATGGTTCGGCAGGAATGTAAACTTTTCCTGCTAATCAACCTTCTCCTTCTCTCCTCAGCAGGGCTCTTTGTGGCTGCAGTAAATGAAGTAATCTGTTTAGCCATCGTTCCACAAGGTAGCTTCAGGCCCAAAGTCCCTCACGTCATCAAAGACTCGCGACACGACCTGAACTCGATTTTAAATCGCAAAAAAAGCAACGTAATCCATAACGCGCCGTAATTTACGACGTTCCGTAAAAGCAACAAACTATTAATAATGCAGCAGAAACCCCCGTTACGTGTAAATTACACTCTTAATTAACTATAAACTTTAAGAAACCGAAAGATAAATGATGCGGTGTTAAAATAACGAGCGGACCCCCGCGACTTGATGCCACAATACGAAAATAAACGTGTAAATGTAGGATTTCCGCGAAGTGCAACGATTCGTTTTAAACCACCTTTGTTCGGGAGTTTTTCTGTCACGCTTAAAGGTAATTCGAAACGTACACTTCGAGTTTACGTTCTGATATTAGAGAATGATGAATTGTGGCAAGTTGGATCGAAGCCAAAAATGCTATTTGCAAATTTTCTCGGTACGTACTATTTCTGCCCGATCAAAAATCGCCGCACAGAGTTGTTAATTGTTGCTAAACAAAGTGAAAATTCCTGCCACTTCCTTTCTTTTTTTTGGCTCCGGTTTTCGTCGCCAAACCGAAAGTGAAACCTCACCCTTTCCAGCGTCACTTTTATTGCATTTACGCTCTAATAAAAGTCTCATTATTTGCAATGTTTATTACAATTGCTTAATAGTCCGCTATAAATCCAAATTCGTGCGGGTGAAAGCCACATCCAGAGCTGAGCACACGCCACATAAAGGCGCTCCTTATTTGATTAAATGAATAATTTAATTGCTTAAACGAAGCCGCTTTGCGGAAACTGAAGTCAACCGACGCTCTTTATAGAAGCTTTGGAAAATGCTAATTAGGTAATAAGGTAACCTTTGCTGCATTACTGATGTTATTCGAGCTCCGCCATTTTGCCGGATGCTGTTGATCTAGAGGGCCGAGATTTTGCAGGAACGACCTAATCTACTGAATATACAGGTGCGTCGCGTCGATCCAATTTCCAATCTTTAAGTAACGACATGTGACTATTCCTTCAATGAAAAAAAATTCCCTAAAAATCTTCAAAGAATCTAAGACACTAAGTTTTAAGCGAATCTTCAAAGCACCCCCAATAAATCTTCCAAACAATCTCCAAAGCACTCTGGAATGTGTGCAGTGTCTAAACTTCATTTTCCTGCAAAGGATTTTTTATAGGCGCCTTTAAAATATGGCGCCGTATTGGTCATTTATCAACAGACCGATTTGCACAATGCTGATTTTTTTAACAATTCCTGCAGGTATCAAGCCCTTGAACTTTTCCACAATTTACCCCAAAGAATCCAGCAGGAATTGAAAAATTGTTTTTAGACCTTCACTAACGACAATTTACTTTACAATAACAAGTTTAATCGCAATAAATTCCTGCCCTTTAACACAATTCCTGCTAATACAATTTGTAAATACGCGTAGGGGAAGAGCGTAAATTTCTTCAGCAGGAACTTGAAAATTCAGTGTCAAAACTCCAGCAGCAGGAATTTAGATTCGTTTGTCCTACAATTAGATTTTCGATAACATCAGTTTACTTTCCAATAATAAATTCCTGCAGTTTAACACTTTAATCTCGAACAATTCCTGCTAATATGAAAAGCGTGAATTTCAACAGAAAAGCTTAAAGTGTAAACTGAAACAGCACCGTAGCAGGAATTTAAGGTAAAGAGCGCCTTTATATTTCTGCATAAATGCCAATGCATTCTCCAAAGCACTCTGGAATGTGTGTGTACAGTATCTAAACTTAATTTTTCCTGCAATATATTTTATAAGCGCCGTGGTTCGTCATCCTGCAGTTCGATTTACTTATCGCTAATTCCTGCAATTCCTGTTAAATGTTATGTATCTAATTTTTCTCTAAATTCCTGCAGGTTTCAGGTCAGAAAACTTTTTTTCAATTTCCTTCCAGCAGAAATTAAAAAGTTTTTTTAGGCCTTCGATAACGTCAAATTTCTTTAGTATAACAAGTTTAATCGCAATGTATTCCTGCCTCTAACACAATTCCTGCTAATACAATTTGTAAATAAGCGTATCGGAAAAGCATGAATTTCAGCAGCAGGAAGACTTGCAATAAGACTTTCGATCAGTTTACTTTCCAATAACAAGTCTTTTCGAGATAAATTCCTGCATTTTAACACTTTAATCTCGAACAATTCCTGCTAATATGAAAAAAACGTGAATTTCAACAAGAAGGCTTAAAAGTGTAAACTGAAACAGGAATTTAAGGTAAAGAGCGCCCTTATATTCCTGCATAAATGCCCATGCATTCTCCAAACCACTCTGGAATGTGTCTGTACCTACAGTTTATCTAAATTTAATTTTTCCTGCAATGGTTTTTTTATAGGCGTCATGGTTGGTCATTCCGCAGTTCGATTTACATATCGCTAATTCCTGCAATTCCGTTAAATGTCATTTTTCGAAATTTTCACTAAATTCCTGCAGGTCTCAAGTCCCTGAATTTTTCTACAATTAGTCCCATAAATGTCCTTCAATTTCTGCCACGCTCTTATCAAAAATCCAGCAGGAATTGAGAATTCTTTTTCGACCTTCGATTTTCTTTACAATAACAAGTTTAATCGCAATAAATTCCTGCCCTTTAACACAATTGCTGCTAATACAATTTGTAAATAAGTGTAGGGGAAGAGCGTAAATTTCAGCAGCAGGAATACTAACAATAAGATTTTCGATCAGTTTACTTTCCAATAACAAGTCTAATCGCGATAAATTCCTGCACTTTAACACTTTAATCACAAACAATTCCTGCTAATATGTAAAGAGGCGTAGGAGATGAGTGTGAATTTCAGCAGATAATTTTTCTCTGTTGGTCTACAGGTAGTAAAACGTATCATCCACCCATGACGTAATAACCTCCCCTTCTCCCCTACTTTATTACCCGAATCAGAGATATAATTTTAACGCTATTTGCTCATTGTCCGTCGCAACATAAACCTTAATCAACGTCAAACTATAATTAATTTTATCTAATAGGTATTTTCTCGGCGCCAAGAGTTTTTATACGTCGTCATATTGAAACACTAGAGACTAATGGAGATTTATGTAGGTGATTTCTGGGTTATTATTCAATAAATTACCGCCGGTTATAATGAACAGGCTCCTTAATTAGTCCCGAACCTGATACGGCGCTACGGACATTGCCCAGTTACGGCCACTTGATTAGTTTAATTTGTATCTGGACGATATATCGAACGCCGCCTCCAAAGGGTCGTTGTAGTAAAAAAAAACCTACTTTACCTAGTAAGATCCGGCGGATATTCGCTTGTTTGTAACGCATCGCGTTGACGAGAGAAAAAAGGTCACCAGCACAGGTCAAGACCACAAATAATACTAACTAGTCAAATGAGATACAGGAGCGAAGAGTGATAAGAGAGGAAATGTTATCGGTTCTTATTCATTAGAAATGTTGATGGGCATTTTGTGATAGTGGGAATTAACCTAATTTCAAGATTATTTACGGCGGAGATAACGAGGTCGGAGGAGGAGGAAAAAACACCTTCGGGCGCTCAAGATGGCGATGGAGCGCCATTTCGGAAAACTCGTCCATGAACCAGTTTGCTCGTCAGCGATGCGAAGATCCCACTGTATTTTTCCATCTTGAAGAGGTTAAGCAAAACAGTGTTCTCATTGTTCGTCGCAACATTGTACAGACACGTCGTGAGCGAGTATCTATTGATTGGTACAGGGCAGATTGCAATCACTTCTAAATTGGATTGGAGCTTTGAAGGGGGAAACAAGGTACCCGGTGACTGGCAGATGGCAGACGAGGGTTACTTGAGGTGGGATACAATGCATATGCATCCAGACAAAGAGCAGTGTTTAATTCCACCCCAACAGAACACCTCGTGCCAGATGTGACCGCGTGGACTCACCGACTATTCCATTTAGTTTTAGTGGCTATTATGCCTCCGGCCAATGTACTCAGGTGTTGAGTCCGTTCAGGATTAAATCACACAAGGTGCACTAGGACCAGGAGCAACAAAGGGAACAATTGGCGAGAGGAACAGAGCTGATTACTTTGATAAACGGACCATTAATCATCTGTGGGGGGATTTTTTATGCAGGAGGAATTGCAACAACTCGCGGAAACCTGAGAATTTCTTCAGGGTAACGACCGCGGAAAGTTCATTCATGAAGCCCACAATGAAGAGGATAAAGGTGAAGCTCATGAATGATGCGACCGTGATCCTACCTATGCCCGTAATCAATCATCATGGCTTTATCCTTCAGTTTACTCCATTGAAGCGAGCAATTAGCAGATGCATGTCACGCGCCACGGAGACGTTATCCAGAAACATGCGATTTTACGACAGAGATACCATCAAATGGGACCGTGATTTATAAGAAAATCAAATGGAGATGCCGGGAGACACAACTTGAGTGGCAATTGATTTTATCTGCGGTTTTAGTATTGTCGGAATTGGCAACGACGTCGTCTTCATTTGACGCAGAGTGTCCAGGAGCCCTTGGGGAGCCGTTCCCGCGCTCCCCCGCCGAGGGTAGAAAAATTGGGTGACCACTGCTTTATTAGAGTTGTTGATAAGCCGAAATCAATTCCTGCTGGAATATGTTTCTAGCAGGAATTCGTTATTTAAATCTGGCGTCGCTGATGGCTCGTGTTGTTTGATGAAGAAACCCTCGCTTCTCACCTTATCAGCAGGAATTGAAATTCCTCGTGTAAAGTTGGCCAGGGAGCAGTTGAGCGGATGGATATCATTCGCATTTCTCGCAGGGCGGTTTCCACTCAGTTGCTTTCTTCATTACCTTGGTCTATCAGAGTCCCACAGCGTAAAGTCTTATCTCGTGGCCGTTTACCTTCAATGCTGTGCTACCTCGGCACTAATCCTCGTGCGTCCAGCGTTCTGTTCCGGCCTGTAATTCCTGCTATCACGTTCTGCCAGACTCTCCTTCACACTTGGTTGACCGCCGGTCTCGCTCACGTTACGTGCTCGAATAGGTAGGTCCGATATCCACACACGGGATTATTCCAGCAGGACCGGACTCGCAACAACTCCGGAAAAACCGGAAAATACAATTTTATCAACAGTCGAACAGATTCGTCTAATCAATTCGAGCAGGCGAGCCTTTAATGACAGTTATCGTAGAGTTATACCCCCGTAAAGTTAATCGCAGAGAAGTGACCGTCGACTGGAAGACCGCGAGATGGGAAAGTTATGTCGACGCAGGTTAAACGGATTATTCTCGCCAGGACCGGGATTCGTTCCCGTTACAGGTTTACGAGCGGGCCTCGACATGCTCTCCAAGACCCGAAGATCAAACACACATCTTCGGCGGACTCCAGGATTAAGGATTAAAGTGGACGGAGACGAGATCGTTTAACTTTAAGCTCCGTAAAGTTTACTGCGCGGAATCAATGGCCAAAGCTGGGATTAGAAACGGGACCGGGGAGGGCCACCTCGTTCACCTATAACTTTCCAAAGGGAAACTCCTCAACCTATAAGCGACCAAAAACACAAAACTTTAAAGCCACTTGACATTTTCAAGATTTTCAAGAAAAAATTGTTATTTGTGTACCAAAGCCAAAAAGTATTTCTTTTTTGGCCGAATCAATTTTTAATAGCCGAGTTGATAGCTGAGCCCAGAATGAAGGCGAGAGCAAAATGGCACTTTTATCATTAAATTTACAAGTTAAATAATTTTTATTTATGATTTATTGATTTAATCATTTATAACAACTGAATAATTGAAAATATTTATGAATCGTTCAGAAAAGTTCATATTTTTTTTATTTACGTTTGCAATTTCAGCGTGTGTAGCTTCACAATTTGTATGAATTAGGTTTGATGGGCTATTTGATGTTGTTGCAGCAGCACTGCTAGAAAATTGGGGGTAATGTCAGTATCTTGACGTAATATGCAAAATTATGGATAGATGCCGCCACCGTAGATCGGCCAAAAATGTTTGCGGCCAGAAACGACTTACTTTAAGGCCGCTTTTGAGGCCTAAAAATCCCATTTTCAGTTTAAATCGCCAAAAAAAATCCTTTTTAACCCCCAAAATCGCACCGATCAAGCTAGAAATTCCAGCCCACTCCGGGCGTTTCGCGCGTACGAATTCGGAATTCCTGCTAAACTAGCTTTAAAATGAACTCAACTTTACGATCGTAACAATGACTATTATTATTACTATTATTATTATTATTCTGTGACGGAACACCGATGTTCGAACATCAGGTACAAGTTCTAATAAGTGGTCGAGGCGAGTGACGCCTTGCGGCGGTGCCTGGAAGTGTGGAAATTACCTCATTTATTAGGTAAGGGTTGCGACCCCTGGCGCTGACACCTCTCCTTTGCACCTGCTGCAGACTATTATTGAGTTTGAACAGAAGACACGCAGAACCGGCGTCACGATTTTCGGATGGGTTAGGACCCACATCGTTAATGTTCGACGCTGGGACAGTTTACGGGCGTCGCGGCGTCTGAACTCGGTGTTTTAGAACGAAGGGACGTTCTGTACTCAAAACGAAATGGGTCATAAATGTAGGTGTAGATGTCGAGATTACGGTCCTGCAGTCGTTTGCAGGAAGTGTCAGAGCGGCGTGTTGCCATCTTGAAGGAAGCACTGTTCAGCGGTCAAGATGATAGCCAGTCATGTGCGACGACATACGAATTTCACTTTAGCACCGGGGGCGGCGCGGTTGGGGCAACCATGATTATTAAGCGCCATAAATAAGAACACAAGTGGGGGCGGTAATTGTACTACAAACTTAACTAATTTTTCTAATCCTAGAATCAATTAAACGATAATTTCGCGGCCAATTCAATTTTCCCGCCTTGTGCTGTTAAAATCCCGCCTCCGAGCAATTAAAGAGAATTTACGAGGCGCATCTTTATTATTTTAGTAATAATTTTATTGCGTTGGCTCACCTGACGGAATGAGATGTTCAGTTTTATGGTGAGTGATAATAATAGAGCTGTTCGCACAATGGCGGCTATTTGCGTCGCGACGACCGCCGTCTCAGGTGATACCACGTGAAAGCCGCTTAATTAGTTTGTGTCAAAGCAACAGACGACCGGTGTCACTCACAGATGAAGGCGGCTGTCGCCGAAACCACAGAAACGATCGTTATTATGCCAAAACGAAAAATACACCCGACAACCAATAAAAGAGTCGCGTTCGGATCACGTGCAGCACCTTGCACCAATCAAAGAGACAATTTCAGATCACGCGACACAACCGCACCAGCGTCTTATTATAAAGTTAAACAAGCAATCCAGATTCCCTGAGTGTGTTTTTTTATTCTTCGAGCGTGCAAAGCCATCTAGATTGGTGTGGGACCTGGAGGCTTCGAGGTGTTCGTTTCCGTTTCCTGTCGCTGTTTATACCGGTCGGACCGACGCCGAGCACCGGTGAGACGGTCAAAGCCAACGTGATGCGAGACATCCTTTCATGTCACGTTCAGATAAAACCGGTGATTAATGACCGCCGGTTTATCAAAATGAGATTTTTCTACGGCCAAACAAGAAAACGCTCCAACGACGGATGTATGAAGTCGGGATTAGACCGGGGAATGCGTTTAGTGGGGGGCGGCAGACAGGTGGGAGATAATAAATGGAGAAAAAAGAAAAGTTAATTCCGCGGAAAAATGATGTGAGTAGAATTGGTGGTCAGGTGACGCGGAGCGGTGACAATCATTGGCTGGGGGAGTGCCACGTGACGGGAATGGAGGCTGGTGATTGGATATTTTTTCGAAAGTTGTTGTTTGAGTAGGATTTTGCGTTCCGGGCGGTTTGAAACGTCCGGGATTATTTGCACATGGCTTATTAAAGGTTCATTTATATACGGAACAATTTAGTGTAAAGTCTGCATACAATGTATGAGAGTCCGACGGAAATTAAGTGCACAAATATTCCGGTTGCAAAATAACGAGGCAAGTATGTGTGTGGTGTGTGTACTTAGGAACTATTTACGACAAGTTAAAGTTGCAGTGTTCTGTAACAAATAACTCGAAAGCACGAAGCCCTCAATTATATTTAGAATGATTTTCTGACGGTGTTTCTATGCATACTAAGTAGTGGCAATAAATAATTTATGTCGGCACGAACATACTTGATAAATAAAACATCGCGTTAAGGGCGCGTGTGCACTAATCTTTCCATGTTTCACCCTGTAACTTTCAAAGCTTAAGTACGAAGTTGATTCGCTTTTAACCGTTTGCAATTTGTTAATTCGTCGCAGGATTATCAGTCAGCGTAATCGAATTAGTAAGAGGTCGAGTTTCATACGCAACAACGGGATTGGATTTTGGAAAAAATTTCGCCAAACTTACTTAGCGTAATGAAGATGCTAACTCAATTTCAAACTCGAATTTGCCTATACAGGGGAACGCATTAATGAGAAAGAATAAGTTAGTAGGTGTATTAGCCGAGCTAAAGTAAAAGTTTGTGGAGCGAGTCCGGGTCGCCTACCTATCACTTACCATGCAAATTAAATAATTACAAAGTAGGTAGTACACAGGATGATACATTTACTTCGGGATGATGCTCAAAGCACCTTCGCGGCTAATATCAGCTAGGGGCTCCAACTTTTATAATTATCGGGCTTTACCAACTTTCTTATAAATATTTTAATCATTTTTTTGCCGTCGAAGCAACAACTTGGGAGAGGCGACGCTAATTGCGATGGTAAACAGCTTCCGAACATCGATCGCCAAAGGAAAACTTCACAATTTACACACAAAACTAACTGCAGCGAAGATTGACAGCTCACCTCACCAAAAGCTCTCGACAAAACCACAGACCTTACAAAGCTCTAACTATCAATGATAGTTGTGACGAAATATTGCAACTCCTCCTTGGCCATCACAACAGTAGAACCTCGATTATCCCGACAAATTGTTGCAGGGGTCATCCGGATAACAGAATATATGAAAAACCACAAAAAATAATGCAAAACTTGGATTATTATAAAAGTTAAACATGTAAATACAAATATTGTATGTATAAGTTTTTGTTTTGAATACTTTGTAATTGTTGTTTGATAGGTACAACTTTTCTCTTTGGCACGCATTTTTATTGGCGTGAGACCAGTAACCAGTTTTTTTTTCAAATCTGTGATTCGGATAATCGAGGTTCTACTGTAGTTAAAATAAATATTTGATAGTTTCTATGTTATTCAGCTTTATTTTTCTCGAGTATTATGAAATTTTTCCGCTTTTCGTAATATTTAAAGCCGCCCCCACAAACCGGTCGCGCTTTCCCAAGCTTCTAATGGGCCTTCGTCCAAATATTTTGACAAAACTATAAAGGTGGCGGCACACAATGCTAATTTACTTAGAACGTCTCGGAAAAAGCTCCTCCACCTCTGCCCCCTTCCCGCCGCCGCTCGTTCTATTTTCCGCCTTACATTTATTACAGAATGAGTGATTGTTTACGAAAGGAACATCAACTGCCTTTCATGAGGAAAGATGTGCACTTAACCTGGAGTCTCTAGCGTCCTGTGAAAAATGGAGCACTTGCCCAGCGACGCCACAAATCAAAACAAAAATATTTCGCCCGCTTAAAGTCGTTATTCATTTTTATAGTTGACCCGACGTAAAGTAACCATCACTAGTTACTCGAGTGATGGTTATGCAATAATAACCGTTGATTAAGACCTCGCATCTGCCACCTCCCGCCGCCCCCGTTCCCAGATGACCCTTCAACCCTCGAACAATTGCAATAACGCTCACTTGATTGCCGGAGGCTGTGCTGCGGTGGTCGTGAGAACCGCGCTCCACCTGGCCTCATCAAAGTAGGCACGTGGGGCCCCGAATCAGGGCACGTGATCAATTCAATGGTAAGTATCGGCGCTGATTGACCGATGAAAAGCCCGAGGTGATGCACAATACCGGTGATTATAGAAGGCCGTGTGCGGATTTTTGTTTATCTAAGGTCTTTCCACCGGGAAATCACTAAAGGGGGCTTATTGAAATCAGAGGCGAGGCGGGGGGATGAGGGGTTTAATGGTTTCATTTATTTTTCGTTTAAAGAGATCGGGACGGGGCTAATTTAGATGAGAAACGAAAAAAAAAACATAAATTACCCAGTTTGACTATCATTCGCGCGAAATTATAGTTGAAGCTATACACCTCTAGTTCCGTTATTTTTGGTGCCAGCATCTGTCTTTCTAGCTTTTAATCCCAATGCCCGATCAATCCCTTTGACAGACCGGTGTGCCCCCCTACCCCACTCTCCCCTAGCTTTACATTGCGGTCCACATCGGTTTTGTTTAAAACTCACCTCGCTTCGAGCACTATTGATTGTTTACATCGCTTACCTATATTGAAACAGTGATTCAAGGGTAGTTTTATGAACGTTCCTGACGAGACCGGAATCACAGCCTCCGGCGAAAGGGATTGATGCAGATCTTTGGACTCGGGGAAGTCCCGAAGTGGTCGTCCTCGTTACTTTTGTTCTGTTGCATGCATTGTACGTGGCCGTTATTTTTTTTTTCGTTCTTTGTCCACCGTTCACGCTTCACCTATACTTTCCACCGTTATTGTTTACTGTTTCGACGATAAATCATCCGGAAAACGCCCAAGGATGTGTAAACTGGAAGCCGGTTACAACGTGAACCGAGCTTAATTACGACTCTAAATTACGCACCAAAATAATTGCTCTAGGTGGATATGGTGAGATATTAGCAGGGAGTTTTGCCGAGATATTGTTTCCATTCGCGGAACATCACCGGTGGCGGTTTGATGAAGGATTTTTGTTTGAGCGGCGCGCGGGGGCGGCCGGCTACCAGCACGCGGCAAGAACAGAAACCATACCCAACTATAAGACTAGAAAAAAATTATTTTTGCTTTAAACCGCGGCACACCTCATTTTATTCGCCCCCCTGGAACCGATACATCTTCCCCATTGAAAATCCCCCATCCGTCGCGACGTCCACCCTAAACCTTTTGAAAAACCACCCCCTCCCCCTGGCGTCCACCCTTATCACGGTCCGACGACCGTTGGTCGAAAAAGGCGTGGAAACAATCAAGCCATAAATCAGTATTTCTATTTGTTTTCGTGTCGCAAGTTGGAATCCGAGCAGTGGAGCTATCTGTCGGAGGACGCCCGAAGTAGAGATAAGAGACGGCTAGTCAGGCAACGGTAAACGGAACTGGCCGCCTGCGTTTCCGCCGGAAGAGCATCCTATGTGCACCGGAGACCACCGCAGGGGGTGACTTAGTGACTACCAACAAATCAATTCTTGGACGGGAAAAAAATCGATGAAAGATAAAATTTTTATCGGTTTTGTTTGGCGTGTCAGAGATGTGATGATAATAGTAACTAATAATGTTAAAAGTTTTGCAAACGAGCCAATATCGACCAATAAAATTTTTCTTGGCACCATCTTTCTTCATTATCATTTGATTATTTTGGCAAGTGGGAGCCAATAAATGACGCAGATCCGCAATACGATTAAATTCATAACAAGTTGCAGAAATATAGACACTTACGCAGGAGGCGTCGGAATCATGGCCAACTCACCTGCAACAAAAAGAAAAAAAAATTAGACCAAGCTAGCGCAGCGAGTTACACAAATAGTCATGTAGCGACCTCTGTCACTCATATATCGTTTCCAACAAAAAGTGACATGGAAAAACAACGAGGAAAAATGTTTGCACCGTTACGAAAATTTTAATTTTCCACGACATAATTTATCTTCTTTTGCAAAACTCCTGTCAATTTGCCTGTCATCTCTAATACATCAAGGTGAGAGACGTGAAGAAACGTGACTAAAATTAATACGACGTCGAAGTGAATCGGGACTGGCGGCGGCGACGGCGGCAAGTAATTTCATGAATAAACAAAAAAATATATATTTACATGAGATTCAGGCGTGAAAAATAAGTGCAGGAATTTCGAAGGATTTCGACGAGGGTACGAAGGATGTGGAAAGGGTAGAGGGTGATACTTTGGGAAAAATTAAAAGAGAAAAGTTTTGTTCTTAGTTGGAGGCATTTGGGAAGTAATGTTGAAATGAGCAGCAGGAAATCGGAGGGGTTTAGGGACAAATTGACACGGACTGGGTTTAAGACATTAGTCCCTTTTCTGTCCTTTTTTTAAGAGGTGTCAAACTTTCAGGTTTCCACCTGTCACTCCAGAGAAAGAAAAATGTTTGGAAGGCCACTAAATTTCAATTGAAAAATGATCAAGTCATATACAAGGTGTTTATAAATGTTTCTAGCATCAAGGGTAGCATGAAATGTCAAAGACATTTGCCGCTCATTACAAATGTGGATTTAGACTTTTCAGCTGACATTTGCTTTTTTCATGGAACTAGCTTGTCCAAGGCCTTCTTTGTTTCACAGCATAACAAATAAGCAATTCCAAATTAATATCTAACGCCACGAAAAAGCGAGATCTACAGAATTCCGAGGGCCACCTAGTATTTGACTAAATTTAGCCCACTGATCTGAAAGGCTGAAAGTCCAACTTTGACGTAACGGTCAAATATTTCAATTCGAATCACCTAGATTTGACTGACTTTAAACAAACTAATCGGAGAGAACATGGGAACAGGGCTACCAACGTGTAAAAAAATCAAAGCCTGCTAAGATTTTTATGGCTGTTATAGTAGAATCAGGGGTGATTTTTGGTGTTAAAAAAATAGCTTTTTCGCCATGCGTGTCCCATAAAGGTGAATATTCCCCGATTGAATCCTAAATTCCCGTTAGACGCTTATAAAACCCTCTTTCACCTCCATCTCCGTTGATAATGATTTCACCTTAACCGCGATCGGCAATATGCCCGTCGAAATAAACGAGTTTATAGTGAGTTTTTTCGTCGGAATACTCCATTACCAATATAAATTCCCCAATTTGGTTCCCTTACCCTAAACGAGTATGGAAATCCAGTGTGTGCTAGCAAAGCTGCCACTAATCCCATCAGGGGAAATGCGCCCACCTCGAGCACATTGTAGGAGTTCGGTCGGCGTGCATAGGCAGATTACGAATTCTGATTAAGGTAGGCGCACACAATGCGCTAAAAAGGATGATACGGTTATTTTTACGTGGTCTCATTCATACCGGACCAGAATTGATTTCAGGATTTTGTGTTGTTGGGCGCTGACGTGAGCCGAATGGATTCACGTCGAGTGATATTTTTATCGTAAGTGGTTTTATAAGATTGAGGCAGGGGAATTTTTCGATTTCGCTCTAATTAATCCGCAGGAATTGTCAAAGGAATTCTTTTATGTACGTTTCATTATCAAGCAAAAGGAATTGAAGGTAAGTTCAAATTGTTAAGGTAAATTTCTCACCCTCGTCCCGGATCTCATTAGGAACGCCAAGAGGGTTTCCAGGTTTCATTTACCTTCCATTTTTCAGTGCGTTCCGGACGATAAAATAATTAACACACACCGCTGTTCCGGACGAATTAATTTCTTCACAGCGCTGAGATTTATATTTCCACCGAAAAGATTTCGTTTTACCACCATTTTCTAACATTCCAAGCCCTTCTCTTTCTCATCATCAAAGGGCAACAAATACGCAATAATTTATTCGTTATCGCGTTGTTCTTATTGTTTAAAAATAACGTAAACTGTTGCAATTCCAATTCCTGAACTGATAACCTCATTCTACACCTTTTCATCACATGTTGTCCTCACCTCATGTGCGTCAATCCGTGTCAAAGGTCATCCCACATTATCTTAGTCACTTTAATTCCAACAAATGAAAATATCTGAATAATAAATGGGACGTTACATTCGTGCAAAAATAAGACGTCTTATCACCGCTGCCGGAAACGTCGCGATAACGTCCATAATTAGCCCAAATCGCGTTAAAATCCCACTATTAATAACCGTCCCTTTTACAAATTGAAAATAAAAAAATCCCACCCCCGCACACCGAAGGTAAATCTCATTTTCTCAGTTTTATTACGAGACATTGTTTTTGACGTTCGCATTAAAAAAGCGTCTGGGTCCCGTGTTAAGGTGCTAATGTTTTCACTTTGCGTTTATAAGAGGAGACGCTCAGGAAATTAAATTTTGCTTGTAAAGAAATAAGGTGAGGTGTTCTTTCTGCCAGTGACGGTCTGAGTGACGCTCCTAATGGAAGAGCAGATGGTGTGAATGAGCAATTCGGTTTTAATTTTCGCAGGTGGAATACTGCAAGCAGAACTCTCCAGCTTTGCCGTCATTCATAGGGAAATTCGTTTTTTAATGTTCACGAGAATTCAGGAAAATCTCTGCCGCGATTTTATTTCATATTCCTGCTATTGTACGGATTGTATTAACGGATTTTTGCGACCGAACGAACCGTGCAAACTCTTTAAGTTTATTCATTTGGTAATTTCTTAGTTACAAAGTTGGTAGTGGTTCATAATCGTAACAAAAGATTACTTGCACTACAATATTGTCCAATTCCTGAGCACTAAATTTGAAAAAACAAAAACTGAGATTCATTAATTTTGCAATTACTAAAAATGACTTTAATTACTCAAAAATTCACTTGATCTGACAATAAAAGCGAGAATGACTCAAAAAGTCCATACAATATAAAAATTGCATTTTTCAATAATTGAGAATGGGCTAAGAAGAAACTGAGAATGCTTAACAATATGAGACTACAATGTAAATTTTTATTTGCTGAACGAACCAAAAGTTTTAACAGTTCTTCTATTAGATTCCGCAACTTTGGCAATTTCCATGCACAAACGCTAAAATTCGGTGCTGTTACTACTTTAGACTTGTCTATCAACTGTACAAAATTATAAAATTTTTGTAAAGAAACAGAATTTTTAGACTTTTCTGCTTCGGAGCGATCTAAAAATTTCCAATTATTTTCGACTAAATTTCATAAGTTTCGCAATTTTGATCCAAAAATAGTTTCTACGAGTTTAATAACTGTGCGAAGTTACAAAATTTTGGAACCAGAATGCGAATTTTTAGAAATTTTTATTTTCTGGAGGAACCAAAAATTTTAACAGTTCTCTATTAGATTCCGTAACTTTGGCAATTTTGAAGCAAAAACGCTAAAATTTGGTGGAGTTACTACTTTAGACTTGTTTAACTACTGTACAAAATCATAAAATTTTAGTACAAGAAATAGAATTTTTAGACATTTTTCCTTCGGAGCGATCCAAAAATTTGCAATTTTTTTCAACAAAATTTCATAACTGGCAATTTTTATCTAAAAACAGTAAAATTTGAAGGCGTTACCACTTTAGACTATCGATTACAAAATTTTAGAACAAAAAATAAAATTCTTAGAATTTTTTTTATTTAGATTGTTCAAAAATTTTATATTTTTTTCTGCTAAATGTGTTAACTTTGGCAATTTTTATTCAAAAACAGTAAATTTTCGAATTTTTAGAATTTCTTCCTTTGGAACGATCTAAAGCTTTACAATTTCTTCTGGTAAATTTGATAACTTTGGCAATTTTTATCTAAAAATAGTAAAATTCGAAGGCGCTACTAATTTAGACTTGTCTATCGACTGTACAATTTTATAAAATTTTTGCTCAAGAAATAAAAATTTTAGACATCTTTCCTTCAAAGCGATCTAAAAACAATTTCTTTCTTCTAAATTTCGTAACTTTGGCAATTTTGATCAAAAAACAAAAAAATTTTGAGGCGTTACTACTTTCGGCAAGTTTAATAACTGTGCGAAGTTACAACATTTTGGAATCAGAATGAGACTTTTTAGAAATTTTTATTTTCTGGAGGAACCAAAAAGTTTAAAAGTTTTCTAAAATTTGGCGGTTACAATTTTAGACTTGTCTATCAACTGTACAAAATTATAAAATTTTTTGTTCAAGAAATAAAATTTTTAGACATTTTTCCTTCGAAGCGATCTGAAAATTTCCAATTTTTTTCTACTAAATTTCATAACTATGGAATTTTGATCCAAAAGCAATGAAATTTTGAGGCGTTACTACATTCTACGAGTTTAATAACTGTGCGAAGTTACAATACTTTGGAACCAGAATGTGAATTTTTAGAAATTTTTATTTTCTGGAGGGACCGAAAACTTTAACACTTTTCTATTAGATTCTGTAACTGTGTTGTAGTGAAGAAACCACCCTTATAGAAGAGAGAACTCCTGAGAAGGCTCATGATTTGATGACAATAAATGGAGAAAACGTAAGAAAAACTGAGAATAAAATTGAGAATCGAGTGAGAGGTTTGACAATGTGAGAATACTTGAAGTTACTATTGAAACTGAGTTGAGAATCTACTCATATAAAAGTGAGAAAGCTGATATTTTGATTATAATTGGAAAAAAAATCAAAAGAATCGACTGAGTTGTCCAACAATGTGAGAACACTTGAGACTGCTACTCATATAAAACTGAAAAAGCTCATGTTGTTCGAAAAAAAAGTGGAGAATAAAATTGAGAATCGACAGAGAAACTGAGTAAGCAATGAGACAAGATAGAGAGCTCAAAACCAGCGATGCCAACCTGTCGTAAAATCCTATTACCACAGCTAGCAAAATTTATTTCCCCATTTTTCCATCTCTCTCCCCCGTCAATCACACGATCGCATTTTCCACAATACATAAAATTAAAACCGACAATACAAGTCACGGACAAATCCGTCGAAACATGAACATCGGTTTGTAAAACGTGGGGGCTGCGAATGGAGCAGAGCAGAGCAAACCTGAGTGAACATATCCACGGACATACAGTCAACGTTATAATGGATGTGTTGGCTGGTTTTGCAATTACATAGTTTAATTCGAATGTAATTTATAATTCCGCATTGTCATGCATGTGATGTGCACAGTTCGCTAAATGGATGAATGTTTTGCAGCGTAGCGCGAGTTAGGTAAATTGAAGGTATGTTGGATGCAATTGGACAAAAAGCCAGCGACTACTGGAGCGTGAAGGTACGTGGTGCAATCGACGATTCGATTAATGAAACGATGGTTTGCATGGACAAGTTGCCGGGATTTCAATTATCGACGGCTGTGACAAGAAACGCGAAAAAAACGCCCGAAATTGGGACACCCCGTATAATAGCCTTAAAGATATTTGTCACTCTTTTCGATGATTAATGTTCCATAAACGCTTACAATGTGAAACAACAAAATCCGCATCTTAACAAACCCACGACTGATGTGAAAAAATCCATCATCATTATGACTTCTATATATACAGCGTGTCCGCTCTAAAAATACCGGTTACCTGCACGCATTAATTCCCCGCCGGGAGTGTCAGAAAGCTATTAGTTGTATTAAAACGACGTGGGCGGAAGCACCTACACATTCATTTGGAAAGTTGGCAGCACTGTGGAAAATCCACAACATCCTGAAGACGACAGGTAAAGGTACTGAGGTATAAATTACGACACCGTTGAACAAATATCACCAATTACCTGAGCGACTCCTAAATTCATTACAAGGTCGGCTAATAGGCTACATTTATCAACGGGGATAATGACATCGTAGAACGCGAGAATTTAGGCTAAAAATACCTATTTTACATGATTCGAATGTTTCGAGGAAGGCGGATTTATGACGAGCCAGGTGTTGTTGGCTACGAAAAACTCGGATAATTAAAAATTAATGGGACGCTGGGAATATTTCACGGACGAGAAGAAGGCCAGGGCTTCCATGATTTATTCTCATTCTGATTCTTCCAGATCTTTCTTTCACCTTCTGATCTGATTTTTCCAGATCAAGAATTGATCGGATAGTTTGACTGTAACTTTCATTAAGGTCCATTCAGCGCCCGTTTAATCGCTACTTGTCAGCAGCCCTCGAGGCTTAGGTGGTGAGTGCACGGGGCAATCCACCCTTGATTGCATAGTGACTCACCGGCCATCGAGGGGTTGATATACCTATTACGGTTACCGGATCCAGCAGCATCTGTGTGTGTCTACAGATCAAAGTAATCAAGATGCACTTGTTTAGTTTGTACACTTTCAGACATTCACCGTTCCATCGAACGCACCCCCGATCCTATTTCCAATGGAGATTATATTTAAATATATTCAATAAAATGCTGTTCACACCGGCATTAAATCATATTTATTGATTCGGTTGTAAAGGTTATCAGATTTCGCTGTCGCCGTTACTGCCGGTGATAATTTTCAACAAATAAATCACAGAGCTTTTGATTTTTTTTTTTCGCAAACGATAAATAATACATCAAAGAAGAAAAGTGTAATTTTCTCATCTCGATCGTTGGAGTAATTAAGCTCGGGGTTTTCCGCGCCATTACGAATTTATGAAAATCATCCAGGACAGGTTTCAATTATGAGGTTATAGTCATTTGATAAATAATGCAGACGGACGTTTCTGACGGAGCGAATCTCATCATCAAATAAACTTTATGGATTGCATTAAAAAGTGGAGGCGTCTTTGCTTTTCACTTTTTCTGATTTCCAGAGCCCTCCTTATGTAATGGCAGCTTAAGCAAATATTGACTCCGGGGATCAAACATTTTACAACTTCCCTTCGCTATGAAGTACAGATTGCATAATGACGTCTAGGTGAACGTTCAAAAAACAATGCCGACGCAAAATTTCATTTCGAAACGCGACACATCGTGAGATCAAATAAAAACTCATCCTCAGTTGGCGTTGAAATGTCAAGTCATATCTTTGATTGAAGGAACAGTCTTTTGTTTATGTCAAGTGATTTGACGTTGTCAAATTGAAAATTTTAATGGACAATTTTGACACCTGTCAAGTCAGTTTTCGTCATTTAACCTCAAAATTGTCAACTGTCAAAGTGGCAATTAAAGACACGCTCAAGAATTCCAAAGATAACTGAGGTTCACTTTTTATTTGATTACTTGATATAAGTGGCCGATTTGCGGACAGTTCGTCCCCGGTCAATTCGTCCCCCGCAAAATTGTCCTTGAAAGATTTGTTTACATGCGCTGTAATAATAATAAGAACATCAACTGCACGTACTTGCAGTCACATACAATAAAAATTAAATCCATTTTTCATAATTTATTATCTGCATAAGGTCTGGCAACAATTGTGCCCACCCCTAAAATTGTCGTTAATAATAATAATTTATTATTTGTCTTTTAAAATCATTGACATTTAGTTAATTTATTTTGCACTAATTTTATTATTGTTTTATTTATTATCCATAGTAAAAACGTAAATTAGGAAAAAACATATTTTTCTTCAAGCTTTTGCTGCTCTCCGGTTTATTGGGACCTCCGGATTATCGGGACAATAATGCCTTTTCCGATGTGTCCCTATTAAGTAGAGTCGACTGTATTACGGATTTACTACTTTTATGTAATTTTTTTACTTTGGCGGACACGGACAGAGTTAAAAGTTAAAAATTTATTTACAGATGTTTGTTCTTAAAAAGACATTGAAAATGATTTAAAAAAAATTTCAAACAATAATAATTATTATTTAATTCTTCGTTAGTCTCTTATTAATTTGTAATGCGTCTTTATCGGATGCTAATATTGCAATTTGTTGTACAATGTCTTCTCTATAAATATTTTTATTTAGCAGTGACAATTTTATTATATTTGATTTTTTTAATTGAAATAAAAAGAATTTTAGTACATACAGTATGTCCCCGGATTGAGTTCACAAGAGGGAAAAAAAGTTTATTTTCCATTTTACAAAAAAATGACAAAGAAATAACATTTTTTGCTTACTTCAAAACAGATAAATCTGCAATTAAAATTTTAAAATTATTAGTTTGTATTAATTTTTTCATTATTTTTATTTATTAAATTTTGTAATCGTAAGTAAATAATAGCAGGCTGTGGATTCACAATATCAAATAGCGCGTTAAAGATGAAAGGAAATTTTACCCAATAGTGTGTAAGTATTAAAAAATTGGAAAAGAAATGCAATTGCATCCTTAACAATAATTGAGAAAATGCGAAACAGTCTTAAAGAATTACGAGTTAGAATTGAACTGTGCTAAAACAGGTAATAGGTCAATCAAATAGTGGAAATTGGTTTGAGTTAAGGAACAAATTCCATTCCTTTAACATTTTTTGCAAAATTAAAAATAAAAAAGTTCTTCGTTATTTTTTGTTTTTTTCGATTTTAAGAACACAGCTTGATAATATTAAAGTTTTAATTAAAGATTTATTTATTTTAAATTAAGCAAAAAATATTATTCCTTTGTCATTTTTTTGTAAAATGAAAAATAACGTTTTTTTTCCTCTTGTGAACTCAATCCGGGGACATACTGTATACAGTCGAACTTCCACAACTCGAACTTCTTTCTATTACTCGAATTTTTCTGCAACTCAAAATTTATTTTATTCCCTTGCGTTTTCATTAAATTTTACATGTGATTTCTTCTTTAATACTCGAAAATTTCTATAATTCTAAAAAATTCTCAAAAATGTTTGTAGATTTTTTTTGTAATACAACTTTAATTTTTTTTATTAAATAGATATTTTAGGAATTATACAATTTGGGTATAGCACAGTATACAGAAAGTCATCTTCAATTTGCATATAAAATTCAAAAATGCAATAAAATATAGTGTTGCAGATTATCAATTTAAAGTAAAATTATAAAAATCACCGGGACGAATTAAACTGGAGGTAAATTGCATTGGGGACGAATTGTCGGGGACGAACTGGTCGCATCCCAAGGTGATCAGTGCAAGTGGCTCGAAAGTGATCCCAATCTGTATTTTTGGTCTCTTCTGCGGTATTTCGTCGTAATTAAATCGGGCTCTTCCTCCATGAATTATCGCCGTGAAGTTCAAGTCTCCGCCGGTATCAGCGCAGGTTAGATCATTTACCTTGAGCAGTGTCGTCCTTATCACCTTTATGCTCGAGTGCGTCTCGGTCGGTATAATCCTGCGGCAAAGTTTCCTCGCAGGTATGGAAAGGGCTAATGTATGGCGGCAAGGTGAGCAGAGATCGCGACGTAACGTCGACGAGATAACATAATTACAGCAGAGCCACCCGCAGCTAAATTAGAATCAGTGTTATGCGCCGCCACTTTCAAAACCAACTCCTCTTATCCTTCCAGCTTAAGATTGTCGTAAATCTGTACCTGCGTCACACCATCTAACAGATAACCATCTATTGTTCAGAGATTACATACGGAGCTTATTACAGGCGTTCGGGATTACACGTCAAAAGTTTCGGAGCCAATAAGGGCCAAGAGAGACGGCGGATGTTGTCCGATTTCCTAATTTACAGGTGACGGAGGAAATGTATTATGGATGAACTGCAGAACTGTTCAGTCTGGATTTCATTACTTTCACAGGTCTAGTGAAATTATTTTTAACTGCTATTTTTATTCCACTCGTATCTCTCCATCTGACATCTTAATCATCACACTCAAAAAATCACCATTTCCTCTTTTATTATCTGATTTGACACCCGCAGAGCACCCAAAAATTTTAATTGTGATTTATGTCCCCCCACGTTAAATTTAGCGTCGCCTTGTTTTTCTACGATACGCATAATCGCACGTCCTTTTTTCCCAAAAACTCAACAATAAGTCATTGTAGGCGTCACGAGATTTATATCGTTGAAGTGTTTTAATGGGGCATCGCCTCACCTCCTCCCTTGTCCCAATTATGTCTCATCAACTCAGCCTTATATCACTGTTCAATGTCTTAAATTATAGGTGAGGGTTGTCATTAAGGGACGACGAGATAACTGGCGTTTTCGGATACAACGCACTTAATGACGTTAGATTGTCGTCTAATTACCGTCTATTCAATGTTTCGTCAAAAACGACGCACCTTCGCGTCTGACCTGGGATCAAGAGGGTCAATTATAGCTCGTTGACACAGGTGCACGTGAATTTCAGCGCAGTGGCGTGGCTAATGCAAGTTCATTACTCTCGCAACTTTTAGATCCCTTTTCTCCCACCTACATCCAGTCCCTACAAATAACTTTTCTTTCAGATTCCCCAGATCTCTTTCATGACTGACCCAAGTTTCAGATCTAATACTCAGACGCTGGCCGTTCTTTCAGATCTGTTACTCCCATGAACAGACCTTTTCACCACTTTAGTTTCAGATCTAGTAAACTCAGATCAAGAGAGTAAATTATCTTTCAGATCTTTCCTTCAACTTGTCCAAGTAAACAAGTCAGATTTTTTCAACAATTTTCTTTCAGATCCCTCAGATCTGTAACTCCAGTGAGCAGATTCCTTTATTCAAATTTTATAACTCTAGTTTCAGATCTGCTAAGACTCGGAAAGTCAATTATTATAGTTTGTTGACCCTTTTTCCAGATCTTTCCTATAACATTTGTAAGTCAGATCTATTCCATCACTCAAGTTTCAAATGTAATAGACTCAGATCAAGAGGATTAATTATTATAGCTAGCTGACCCTTCTTTCAGATCTTATCAGCATTTTTCCTTCAGATCTGTAACTCCCATGAGCAGATGTTTATTCTGATCTTTTTACCACTTTAGTTTCAGATCTAGTAAACTCAGATCAAGACGCTTTTTCAGATCTTTTCTTTATTTTTTTCAAGTAGACATGTCAAATCTTTTCGACAATTTTCTTTCAGATCTCCCAGATCTGTAACTCTAATAAGCAGATCCTTTATTCAGATCATTTTATAACTCTAGTTTCAGATCTATGAAGACTCAGAAGGTCAATAATTATGGCTCGCTGATTCTTCTTTCAGATCTTTACTTCAACGTTTTCGAGCCAGATCTTTTCAGCATTTTTCTTTCAGATCCTTTATTAAGATCTTTTCAAGCCCCAATTAGAGCTCGTTCGAGATTTTCTTCAAACATTTAAATTCTGACGCAGATTCTTCAGATCATCATCATAATTATAGTTTCAGACCTATTAATCTCAGATCTGTTCAGTCCTTCATAATCGCAAAAACAAATTGACTGCCTTGGGCCAGTGCCAATCGAAGTTGTGATATAAATCAACTTTACGCCAGAAACTTAAAATGCAAACTAACGTACAAAGAGGTATAGTATTACGAAATGACTCCTGTGGTAGTAAAACTGGTCCACCTTTTTCCTTGTAGATAATTTTGTAATCAATTTGGTAGCCAATTTCGCAAAAACCGAAATTCATAAATTTCGCTTTCGTCTTTTTATTGTCGATGGCGCCGCTGTTTTGTGGGTGTGACGTTGCGGAGTCGGAAAGTTGTTAGCGAGGTGGAGACGGCAACAGCTGCAAAGATCTTTTACACCTGTTCCTGAAGTCGCCATACTTTCGAAAGACGACCCTTGTTTCAGTTAAACGTCGATGATCAAAGTTAACGACCGAAATTTACAACTTTTCGTCTTTTGATTAATATTTCGGAGATAAATTCACGTCGAAGTGTGTTTGGCAACTTTACTGAAAGGTGTCGGAATAAAAATGCCCAATGTTTACGTTCGGACGATGAAAAATGAATATCCGATGCGAGATCAAAAAGCTGGAAACTTATAGCGGTCATTCCACGTCGTCTCGGCCACGGTATACTGCATTAGATTTTCGTCTTATCGTGTCATAATTTAATTGCGATCAGTCAATGACCCACGCATTCTGCCTGTTTTAAATTTATGGTCTATTTACGATAAGTCTTAAAATTGAGGTTAAGTGTTTTTTAAATTCGAACCGGCCGACTTGATTATTTTACCACACGTGGATGATTAAGTGGTTTGTTTTATACACAGTTATACACTGTGTGTATATTCATTATTTCAATGTTTTATTATTGACTTGTTTACTTCTATTAATTCAAACATGTGTGTACTTTATTACCGCCGACCGTTTTATTGCTGCTTCGCGGGCTTGAACAAATGTTTCTCGCGTTATCGCTTGATACTATTTTAAAACGAAGAAATTGCGAAATAAAAGCGCATTTGTGGACGCCACTGACCGAACTACAGTTGCGTTTTACAACTGTAAGAGTCAATATGTTATACTATACGAGTTGTTATACTTAACGACCCATTTTGCAGTAGGAGTCAGAAAAAATGCTATAGCAAAATTAGTGGTTTCAATGTGATCATCATTTCATGGCAACACTTGTGTCCACCCCCAAAATCGTCTTTAATTTTAAAGATAAAATTTTAAAAATTTGCATACGCTCATAGTTTTGTCAAACCTCTAAAAGCTGACGCAAAAATTTGTTTTTTTATCACGCCTAAGACGCCTAAGAGGTATAATTTTTAGCGATTTTTGAGTTTTTGCGGAAATATTCGCAAATTCAAAAATTTTTCAACATAACTGTGATATAAATATTTAAGTTTTTATTTTAAATCTAATTTTGTTCAGATCCCCCAGAAATGTAACTCCAATGAGCAGAGCCTTTATTCAGATATTTTTATAACTCTAGTTTCAGATCTATTAAAACTTAGAAGATTAATAATTATAGGTCGTTGATCCTTCATTCAGATCCTTCAACGTTTTTAAGTCAAATCTGTTCACCATTTTTCATTTAGATTTAGATCTTATCCATCACTCAAATTTCAGATAAAATAGACTCAGATTAAGACATTCAATATAAATGTGTTAAAAATACCTCAGTTGTCATTTTAGATTTAATGTTCAAAATTTGACAAAAAAATGCTGTTTTATCAAGTTAGTTTTCAATTTCATTACGTCAAAATTGGGAACAACGTTTACACCCATCTGTCAACATCTTGTGTCACAAATGACATCTATGCTTTGGTTCGTTTTAGATTGCAACAAAAGTCTTACTTGGTGAAATTGTCAATGTAAATAACGATTTCTGGTGTCCATAAAGTGCAACATGCCCGAGTTAATCAAAATTGACAATTTATACGAGTGAATGAAGTGACTTGTGAAATTTTAGTGTAAACGTAGTTTGCCACTGCGCCGTCATAATTTTGAAAACTAACTTGAAACACAATTTGCATTAGATTTAAAATAAAAACTCAAATATCTGTAACACAGTTATGTTGAAAAAAAATTGAATTCGCGAATATTTCCGCAAAAACTCAAAAATCGCTAAAAATTATACTTCTTAGGCGTCGCGACGCCAAACGAACCGCGATAAAAAAACGAATTTTAACATCACCTTCTAGAGCTTTGTCAACTATGCGGGTATGCAAATTTTCAAAATTTTATCTTTAAAATTAAAGACGATTTACTTAGGGTGCCCTTGGTTCGAAACGCACGCGACTAATTGTAAATAAGAAAATGCATCGTTTAGGTAAAATTAGTGAAGCAGTAATGCCCGCAAATGGCAAAAACGCGTCGTCTCTTTTCACCTCGTTTGGCTCTCCCCCACCTGGAGGGATGGAGCTGTAGGTAACAGATGACGACGTAAACCGCCGATATTTACGATCAATTCCCCCACACATTCCCGCTTGAAAACATCGCGTTCCTCCGCACAGCACACCTGCAAAAATACGCTAGTTTCCGCTCTTATATAGGTAGATAATGCTTCATAACTCATCTGGAAATTGCTTTCGCTTCCATTTCAGCCAGCAATAAACCTGCTCGAGCACATTTCTGTGTGTTTGCCACCTATCGTAAACCAGACAATGGATGCTTGGCATTTGGAATACGCACATCATCTAATTCCGCTTCGTAGGTAATTACCTCCAGGTCTGTTCGGAGAAGGCGTCGAACGCCCGTTTTTGCGCTGATTTACGTTCTCTCGTAATGCGGCAATTTGCGGATATCGGAGTGGCGGCGCGGTGTCGAGTGGCCGACGGCGGCGGAGGCACTTACACCTCCGTGGGAAGCCCCTTACCTACCACAGGGCGCTGAAAGAAACCTCACTGGGACTGAAAATTGAGAGTAATAAAGTGCCGACGCATATTTTAGAAGAGAGATTCGTTCGCTGGAACCGTACACCTACGGCAACTGTCAATTAGGTGTGAATTACAGCAAGACGCTCATTTTTTAGGGGATTTCGGAATTCAGAGCGTTTCTCAGGTAATTTAAGATTATGCTAATCGAGGGCGTGAATCCGTCCGAATCCGACATAATCATCCCCAAAGTTATGAATAATAACCCGGAGATCAAAAGGGTCATCACACCTCCGTTAATTCCGGGTCAAGTCGTCCCGGACTCCCTCAGATTGTTTTCTTTTTGATCGCGCGATATCTCATATTATTCTTTTCTTTATCTACCTACTTAAGTATCAGACAATTGGGTTTTGCGAACGGTATATTGCGTCCTATTGTTGCTCCTGTTATTACCCGTCCATTGTCATGCCGTCATATACGTGAAACTTTTCTTTTATCTGCAGTCGTCATCATCGCTGGCAGCCTGCTTCTTGTGTGAAATGAGATTTTTTCTTTGTTCGACTAACTGCCATATAACGTCCGATAATAAAAGGTACCAGCAGTTGCTGAAGAAGCCAGCACTGTGTCACAGGTTGCCACTGAGTATTATTGCGCTCGCCGGACACAGCCTCTAATACTTTCCCACTTGCGAAGTGCTGATCCGAAAATCTTTATGTCTGCATTTTAACGTGTCTCTATCTCAAGGCGCACGTGCACCCAACGTGCTGGTCCCCCTTTTAAACAATAATCCCGAAATGAAACAATTTGGCGCCCGAGTGAAAAAATAAAGGTGAGCGTTCGCTGAATTAGTCCCGGCACAAAATACAAATCAAATGGAGGTAAAGGAACGTTCCTGGAGGGGACAAAAGGACTTGAAACTTAGTAGGAAACTTTTCTTTCATCAGCCGTAATGGTTTTCAATTCTTCTCGGCCGGCGGCATGACCCGGAGACCCGGAATTGAAAGTCCGGAGCCTGTTCAGGTGGGGGCGTCGAACAATTCCAACTTTTCGTCAAAGACAATTAAAAATCGTCGCTTTATTTATGTCACTCGACGGAATTACATTAGTTTTCGGGAATCTATCACTAGCGAGTGGCGGTTCCGACAAAAGACCCAAGACTGGAAGTATTCAACGTAAAAATGCATTTCATCCGCGAGTCTTTTTATTGCCGGCAGAGAATCGATTTCGGGAAAGAATAATGGGCTTAGGTAGCAAGCCACCCGACTTCACCTTACAATACCCACCACGGAGGTACGAGAAATGCTGCCATCCATTAGTTTCACAGTTGTTAAAAGCAAATGACGTAAGCTAAAGGAGAGATATAAAAACTAAAAGGGTAGCTTTTATTATCATTCCTGCCATTCGGAAATCTCCTGCTTTAATTTATCCTCTTTATTTCTTTCGTCGCGATGTGGCGACGCTGTCACATTGACCGGCCAACAGTTTTCGAGACCATTTCACTCATCGACAAAAACCACGGAAGGAAGCGGACTCAAAGGAGAGACTCATTAGAAAATTGTTGTTTGATCACCGCCCATTTATCTACTCTTTAGTCAGTAGCTGTTGCTCCGGGACGAATATCCAGACTCCAACTCTTAGTGCGCTTACGGCTTTGACTCTACGACCATTTTCTAATTATACAGGCGTCCCAGAACTCGCGCCCCAGAGAGAAACGGCTTATGGAGGCAGCAATTGTGAACCCAGAGAATTGGTGGCCATTTACTTTACTTCTAGAATAAGCTTTAAGAACTGGTTGTTAATGTATATGTTTAAAGTCAAAGCCATAATCGGACTAAAAGTTTAAGCTTAGTATAGCCGCAATTGATAACTCAGTCCAACAAAACTAAACTTTCCTTTTTTTTCCGAAAAAGTCTCAACGGTTCTTCATAATTTAGACCTTATTGTAAAAAACAGATTTATGTTAGCTCCAGTTTTGATTTTCAAAAGTTTTTCCAAATTTTGAAGAAGCGATTTTGGCAACAAGAAAAGGAAAATAAACGTCAGACTGTCCAATTTAATGAATTGAAGTTTAAATTTACGATTTTTATCGATTTTTCTCTGGTGTTTAGTCCAAAATCATAAAATTTTACATGTTTCTTTAGACCAATTCTTGTCTTCTAAGCGATGTTGCTCTAACATGTAGTGGTATTGTTTGTAAACTAACACCGATTTAAAATGAATTTGAGGACTATTTCAAAAAAACTTACAGAATACAGAATTTTTTACAGTTTTTTGCCTGAAATTTGACATTTAAGTAACTATTTTTTCGAAAACTAAGGCTGATGTTGAAAAACCGATTACTGTTTCGTAATCAAGACGCCATGTATATCCAGAAACCTCTTTTCCATCTTTGGAAACAAAAGTACTGTCGCGCAGTGTAATTTTTGGAAAAATAGTTGTGCGCAACCCAATATAGCCGTAACCGGACTAGAGATTTGAGACTAGTATAGCCGCAATTGATAATTTTGGGAGAATAAGTTGTGCGCAACACAATAATGTTGGAAATACGTGAACGTGAAAATTCTCCCTTGAAAGGAATTTTCGTTTGTCACAGCCCAGATGTCAGGTGATACATTAGTCTCCGCCGCACTTCTTTTCCTTCTTCCTTCCGTCGACTCGGGAGACTTCATTCAGCCGAGATCAAGTCGGCCGAAATTCTTCCCAAGTTAAAATAAACTTTTATTAGTTGATACAGCACGGCTCATCAATACCGAAATGCGAGTGAAAAACGTCAAAATAATAAATCGAGCGTATGGAAAAATGACAGGTAATGTTGAGACGGTTCCCGTAGGAAAATGCCTCGTTTACGCCGATCGTTGTAAGGTTATTGGCTTTTGTGAATGGTATATAAACTGCCTCCACCTCAGAATGTTCGGAATTTTTATCTACAATAAGATGGCGATTTATGCACGATAAATCTAAATTTATCAGCTAGGGAAAGAAACACAACGTCAAAAGGATCGACTCCTCTTCCTGCACGTGTACATTAGAGAAGCACCGTCAAAATCCTGCGATTTGCAGGAGAACGCCATGAATATTCAGGTGCTTACCAAGGATCAGTCATAAGTGAACGCTTTCGTCTTTTACTAGGCGATGACAAACAGGAGACCTTTCAGTTGTGGCCGAAAAAATAAATCTCGCTTTAATCGTTTTATCATCGACGCTAAAAGGCCAGTGACGGGGCGAAAATCGATAGGGGATGTTGCAGGTGTCATTATTAGAGGGTGTAACAATGGAATTACGTGGATTATCGACGTTTCTCTGCAACTAGCTCGAGTTATTTTAAAGCGGATTAGGGAGTGATTATTAAGCGATGGGGCACTCCATCAGCCTGATTATCGGACGTTCTTCTTTGGGTGCATTTTTTTGACGAGCTACAAGCCCAATTTTCAAGTTTCAAGTCCAAATTCTGAGATCCTACTAAGAGGCCTTCGGAAATCAGTGGATCTCTCTTTTTTAGTGGACCTCGTTTTTTCCTTTCTTTTAAGTTTCTTAGAAATTTTTGAAGCGTGGTTTGAATGTAATGACAATTTAAATATCAGTCTTTTGGAAATGCGTCCGGCGCCTGGATTTGGCGTCGTCGAAACTTGCTAAATCACAGGATTAATCACTATTTGAATAGTCCATCGCATAAAATGTTTCGGATTAAATTATCTCCGAATCGATGCATAAACCTCTCCGACTATAAAGCAAACAGCGGCATTTGATTGCTTTTTCTCCTTTAATATTCCACGGGATTTAATGGAAATGCTTAAAAGATCGAATTGTGCAGATTCCACCCGAGATATGCACTTAATCCATTACAATCACAGGTCCGATGTCTCCACTTTGAACTCTCCGAAAGAAAAGAGGTGCGCTTTGTCCCATTTAAACTCCCGAATTCTTGTGATGTGCAATCTTAAAATTGCATCCTTTTTCCTCGGCTTCGGCGACAAAGCCGCGGAAATTTATGCTAACAAGTTGGGAAAATGCAATTAATTAGACATTCAAGTATCGAAGCCTTTTTAGCATTTTTAGTAATAGTCTCGTTCGAAACAAGTAGTGAATACGTAATCTTGTCAAGACTTTGGCCCCTTTTTCGAGATAATCGAGTTCGGAGACACCCCACAGGTAATCGAAGGCTGATAATCACTTTTAACCAAAATAAATAAAACAAGAAGGACCACATACAATATTAAACAAGAAAAGTCTCGGGGAGCTAATGGTATTTCCCTCACGGACTATGCAAGGTGTGCCAGGGCCAATATAACATCATTGTCTATATTGCTGTTGCGAGATGGCTTCGGAATTTATTTCGGACAGAGAAGGGGGCGCCTTAGGGGCGGTTTTGGAGATCCGTGAACTGCATGCCAATCCCCCCGACAACCTTCATTAACACACGATAACAATATTCTTTCTTTGGCCCCGCGTTGGGCGCCAGAAGACAATCAAGAAAATTATCCCGCCGCAAAAACTCTCCATCGTGGCAATAACAGATCGCATCCAGGTACTGAGAAATATTATACGGACGTAATAAATTACAGGCTGGTTATAAATTGAGTATACAATAGAATTGCACTTGTAGTTTCGAGTGCATGTACAGCCACCGTATCTATAAATTGAACTTAACTCTTTCTTTTGTGTCGTCAGACGACGTCTCTCTCCTCAAAAATCTCTTCTCCTTTTTTCTTGGATCGATTGATTCGTCGATGCGTGACACCCAACCTCACCTGGTCGGCCATCGTTGCCGACTGTCGCCGATGGTTCCATTGTTCTCTACGCCATAATTTAAGATGAAGGAGGAACGTGCCTTTTCAATAAGTTTTACAGGTTGCTTTCCACTCAGGTATTCAAGTGGCTGAGTTGGCTCGATTGCGGCATGAAAGATCTTTTAAATTCATACGTGGATTAACTTCGAGATTTACGAGAGATATGCCGCCATTATGTAAATGGTTACGTCGCGGATTTATTGAAATAAAAAAAGGGGTGAAACGCGCGCGGTGGTCATTTGCGGAAACCAATTAGAAAAACGGGGAAACTTCGAGGGAAGCAGGTAATTACAGAGGAGGGGTTACGGTTTTAATCGGTTTTTTTACCCCCCAAAAATGATCTGCGTCGCTTTGATCACTACCACTCCCCCGCAGATTTATTTATGTATTTATCACGCGATAAATCTCGTCCGAAATCTTGGTAAACTCGCGCGATAATTTACCTTATTTATTGCCAGTGTTGAACAAGAGTGTAATATTAATTAAGCACTCACCAGTCTGGTCCGATCTGTCTTTCGTCGAGATCGTTGCGTTTCGAACAAACCCTTCTCTTACCTGAAACGAAACTCCAAAATTATCGCCGGTTGTAAATCAGTCGTCGTAACGTTATTAAGTACCACCTTTACACTCAGGCGTTCACTCTAAATTATTATTTAAAGATCGCTCAGAATTGGCATACAAAGAAAACGGTACAAAACACATAATTTCCGACATTTTTCATTTTTCGAATTTAAAAGACGAGAATTATTGCGGGAATAAATCTTAGAACGAGTTGGAGTTTCGAGATCGATGCCAATGAAAACACACAGCGTTCTGAAGGATTTACTTTCTAATAGTTGTGTCAAAACTAATTATCGTCAGGTATTTAGAGGGTGATGAATGATGAATGATTAGGCTGGTCTTTTAACTTGCTCTATTTTCAACTTTTTATAATACAAGCAAAACTTATATAAAAATAAGCAAGTTTTTCTTCGTCTTCTCTTCCAGAAATTCTTCTTCAAACTATCAAGGCTGTTTGGTATCATATCTTCAAAGTCTTTAAAAGTTTTAAACTCAAACTTATTAAAGCCATGAGAGCGTCAAAAGAAGATCAAACTCAACATTTTTCTTCTGGAAAAATCGTGATTCCTCCAGTGTTTGTCTTCTTCACAACTCTTAATTTTATGCTTGTTTTAATCATGATTGATCTCATTTCCATCTTCTTTCTGTTGACAGCTTTAAGAACAATTCTTCTCTTTTATTGTCTTCCTTGTTCTTGTTTATGTTTGCCTTCTACTTCTTCGGAGAATTCTATATTTTCTTTGTTTACCATCATCGCAATTATTACGAACTTTCTTCAGAAGCAAGTTTTCCACCATTATTTCTTGCAGAAATTCTTCTTTAAACTATTAAGCCCCTTTGGTATCATGTCAAGGCTTCAAACTCTTCAACTGACCTTCTAATTCATAGGCATTTTTAAGCTTAGAAAGATTATCTTAAGAACTAGCCCATGAGAGCCTCAAAAGATGGTCAAATTCAATGTTTGTTTTCTTCAATAGAACTCTTAATTTTATGCTTGTTTTAATCATGATTGGTTTCATGTCCATCGTCTTTTTGTTGACAGCCTTAAAAAAATTCTTCTCTTCTATTGTCTTCCTTGTTCTTATTTATGTTGGCTTTCTACTTCTTCAGAGTATTTGATATTTTCTTCACGCAGATCCAACATTCTGAATTTTCTTCGTCTACCCCCACTGCAATTATTACAAATTTTCTTCAGCATTGTTATCTGCATTTTCAAACTGATTTCTTCATTTGATGTTTTGATTTGTCTAAAATTTCTTTCTTGTTCTATTTTCAACTTTTTCTAATACAAATATTTTTCTTCAAACCATCCAGGCTTTTTAATTTCACATCTTCAATCACCACGCTTAAAAAGTTTTCAACTGACCATCTGGTTCATCAGCAGTTTTTTGCTCAGAAAGATTATCTTAAGACCCATGAGAGCCACAAAAGGTGGTCAAACTCAACATTTTTCTTCTTCAAAGATCGTGATTCCTCCAATGTTTGTCTTCTTCAATTAAACTCTTAATTTTATGAGTGTTTTGATTATGATTGGTTTCACTTCCATCTCCTTTCTGTTGACAGCTTTAAAAAAAAAATTTTCTCTTTTCTTTGTCATCCTTGTTCTTCTTTATGATATTTTCTGCTGTCTACCGTCACCGCAATTATTACGAAACTTTCTTTAACATAGTCATCCTCATTTTCAAACTGATTTCTTCAATTGGTGCTTCGTATCGTCTAAAACTTCTTTCAATTTCGTTTGTCATTCTGTTTCTTTATTTATGTCATATATTTCTTATTAGTACTCGTTTTCAATTGATAAAGTATAGAGCCGCATCACCACAACTAAACGATAGTTGTTTTGTCTGATAAACGATGGATTATCGTTATGATTATCGATGAGAACAATTGCGGTGTTAAATAGAAAGGTTGTATATAATCGATGGTGAAAAGTGATCGTGGCATGTTAGGTCCTCAAGCCACGAAAATTACGTTTACACAGTTGACAATGGAGGATTGTGTGTGTAATCCAGTAGCGAAAGTAAGCGAGAGCAGGAACCTATGATTTAGTGTCGGCAACAAGAAGTATATTAAAGCCCTCTCCAAGTAGTAGAATGAGAAACGAACGATAAGTTTGCGGTAAATTGGCTCAAGTAGTTCAAATACTGTAGGATGTGCGGAGTTTGTCAAAACGGAAGTTAACCCAGGAGAAGTCGCGAAGACAGACAGGACCAGGGATTTACAACATTTATAAGATGCAATCCACTATAAAGTCTTTGGTTAAGAACAATGCAGGAGTAGGCGACAAGCGTGCCAACTATATAGGGAGATCCCGCGATACTGTTGTGCATTGTAAACTGTTGTCTAACCTGGGATATAACGTCTAAGATTTGTGACGTGTCTTTGTGCGGTGAATGCTCAAGTTATTGTTACGACGGGAAAATTATAATCCAGGGACGTCGTACATCAAGCAAGAAATTTTCAAAGACTTGTATATATACACACGTATTTGGCATTCACTAAGTGAGGCGGACAAGATTGGAATGCTGTGAGTATTGATTTAAAATTGCGGTCCCTTTCCCATTCGTCTGCTTTTCCCTCTTTTCAGTGACGTGTCTCCCCGAGGAACTCCCTGATTGCACCTGTCCATATATCTCCCCATTTATTGCATAGAGAGTCGGGAGCCAACGGACAGCGACGTTGCCCTTTTTCGCTGAAACGACAGAAGCTGTCTCGTAAGGGAAAATCGACGACCGAATTTTCAGATAATGTCACTTCACCTTCAGATTTATACAACCCTTTCATAAAATAATTGAAACGCACCACTGATAAAAATCCCTTAATTAGAACAGTTGTTTTCACTTTTACTCCTGTGCAGGTGGCACCGCATAAATCACCAGCGTCCATTATCGATGGCGATGGCTTCTTGAATAATAGAGCTGCGACGTGCTCAAAATTACGAGATTGGTGGCTATAAATTTTTAATTCTCGATTTCGTCGAAGTGTTTTTATTGTATAAAGGTTCGGATATTTATAGAGTGCGAAAGATTTTCTCAACACCTAAGTGCGACGGGTTCTCCGAGGCGATGATCCCTCGGCAGGAATACAGATGTAGCATTCAACATTCATAATATGGCGTATGGGTTGCTTTATGTTGCGGTGAGGAAAAGCAATCCGATGAATCGTCGCAATATTCCGCAAGGAATTGGATTGGAAAGATTCCGAGACAGTGAACGCGGGATGTACGAGCCAGGTGTACAAATGACACCGAGGATACAACCTCCAAAATCGTTCATTAATAGTCCACGTCCATTTCACATCGACCTGATGTCCACCGGTCACAATAGACCGCCCGGCGCCTCCACCAAAACTGATAACGTTTACCCCTCGTACAAATAAAATTCAAATCGAACCGGGCGCGCGCTTTTAATCGCATTAGTGATTATAACAGGGAAAAAAGGATCAAGTCGAGAAGTAGTTTCCCCCTTTTTGGACGTGAAATCGGCGTGAAACTGCCGTCGACTTCTTAGTTTACTTATGGCCTCGTGTTTATTTCGCCGACAGATTATCCGATTGGAAGTTTGGTCGTGGTCAATACGGGAAAAGGCGCTTTGATGTTGAAGAGCGAGCGAATAATTAAAAGGTTTTTGAGACGATTACAAAAGGTGGACGCTGTCAAACTGTCGAGAACGATCTCAAATCCGAGGCCTTCAACTTAACAAGAGTTTCGCTGCAAGTTTCGTCGTAGTAATTTTTATTTGATGTGTTAGTTCCAAATGGACCCTTCCACTTCGACCTTTCTCCAATTGGACCTGACAGTTATATTGCGGCAGCTTTTCATCTAATTGTCGCGTTTTGTCTTTAGAAAATCCAAAACCATCAGCACTTCTCCGTTCTTTATCGACCTTGTTTATCATCCTCTACGCACATGGTCCTGTTATTGCCTACCTTTCCGATATGCACGAAGGAATATTGGATATCCTGCCAAGTCTAAATATTTTATTTTCCGCGCGAGGCATACGACTTTAGTTTACATATGTCGGACGTGATTCGAAAGCGATTTTATCAGTGCTTTAGGAACTTTCGCCAAACGTTCATTCTCATTGTGGTCTCGTCTTCATTTCTTTGTATTTCTTCGCAGTCCATTCGCTGCTTCTTGCCTTCGGCCGCAATATATATTCATTGGGGGGCTTCCAACTCTCACCTGAGCATCACACAAAAAGGTTTTGGAGAAAATGTTTTTTTCCTCCAACCGGGACAACCAGAGTCATTAATATCGGTGATCGTTGTTTGATCGGCGGGAATCCACACAGTGCAGTTAATGTGGTGGCAACTGCTCCCGGGGGTGGAGCGTGGGAACACTGCTAACATTCTCTCGGGGGAAAGTCGTGATCGCGGGATTGTCGGATTGGACTAATGCCGAACTGTGATGTTCTTTGTTCCCTCGACACCTTGCTGGAGCAGCGGAAATAACCGGTTGAGATTATTTTTCTTTGTTTTGGGATTAGCGACGGCAATCGATGATCTCTCGCACTTTTATCTCGATCGATTATCAAATTAGAGCCCACAACTACGCATATACTTTTAGCCAACGATAATGATCATCGTTTCAGAACTTCAATTCCCCAAGTCGATGAGGCAGTTCATTTGCTGATAATAAGTGTCACCGTCGGGGTCTTACAGCAGGAAGGAAGTTTGTTAATTAATATAGAGCACCTTTAGTCGCTTATTTACTTAGTAATTCCAAATTGTCTGTAAGTACATTAAATGTTTCTCATTTACCGTTTAATGTCTTAAGAGAACGGTCTCAAAGATTAAGAATAGGAGGAACGGCGGAGTAAGTTAACAGCCGACGACGATTAATACCTGCTCTAATTTGTTACCGGCACTTTATTCCGCAGGAATATGTAAACACATCGCCTTTGCCGTCATGTTCCCGGAATTATGTTCCGGAGGTGCGTCCCGGAATTTTAACCGCGACTAAATTCCTGCAGGAAAATCACGTTGTTGTGGATTTTTTTCCACTAATAGTTAACGATCTTAGAAGAGAAATCATGCATTAATGAAACTTTTTCGCAACGGCAATAAATCTGAATTCGGGGTCGTATTTAAAATATCTCGACTCGATTCTTTACGTCAAACATCTCGAACTTATTGTAGTAATCTGCATAAATATTCAGATTGGTTGTTTTATTGAACAGTCCAGATTGTATCTCTTCAGTCGAGAGGTAAAGTTGTTGAAAGTTATTTGTCTGCGAGTGGATACAGTTCGCATATTTCCAACGACGCCCGTCTCTAATCTCAACTTTCCCCATTCAAATTACGAGAAAAAGACAACACAACATCCACCCCTCAAAACGAGATGCGATTTATCGTTTTAACGAAAATGTGAATATGTGAGAATGAGGAAGTTATTAAAGCGTCTTGCGGGGTTCTTTATGTTTCAACATCTACGGTATAAATACGATAGGATCTTTCACATAAAATGCGACTATTAAATAGAGTTTAAAAGATGGAGACGAGATCTTATTTAGTCCTCGAATATAATTTAAGGACGACGTTTCGCCAACTGCTAGTCTGTAATAACATAAATAGTTCAAAGAGGAAGTACATCGTCTAGATGGGTTTTCGCCATGTTTACGTCGCGATCGGAAGGTAATTTCCAAGATACAATGGACAATATTTGTGAAATATTCGATTTCCGAGATACGTGCAAAAAAGCGACGGCGGAGATTGAGGTATTTACATATTTTGACCTCGGATCCACGAATCAAATGGGAGGAGACGGACGACAAAATTAGATTAGACTGTTGTCATCAGGTGACGGCTCGTTGATTCCTATCGCGGCGCCGTCGACCACTAATTGACACGCGATCATTCTCCAATCTGACGCACATTCTCAGAAATAATCAAACTTAGCAATGTGAGAATGACAGTAATGATTCACCCTCGATATACTTAGAACGACAAAAATGACTAAAAGTATTAAACTATTAGTCTCCAAAATCACAAAAACCAAAAAACTGAGAAACGAACACAACTGCAAATGTGAGAATGACAGTTTGACAATTTCTAAGTAAGAAAATGATTCCGAACCTGAAAGTAAAGCTTCTTCTTCCAATTTTCAATGAACAGCTGAAGATAATTGTACCGTGAGAATGACATGAGAATGATCAAAACTAGTAGTCATAATCACTAGAACACTAGTTGACTTGAACAACTGAGAATTGACAATTAGAAATCATTTAGTCAGCTGATTGTAGTTGCTCAGCAACAACATCGTGAGAATGACATGAGAATAATCATTATCACTATGACACTAGTTGACTTGAACAACTAAAAATTGACAATTAGGAATCATTAAACAACTGATTATAGCTCCTCAGCAACATCGTGAGAATGACATGAAAATGATCATTATCACTGTGACACTAGTTGACTTCCCACGACCCCAAAAACTGAGAAACCAACACAACTGCAGATGTGAGAATGACAGTTAGACAATTTCTAAGTGAAAAAATGACTTTGAGTTTAAAAGTAAGACTGACAATGGTTGACAACTCTTCTCGAATTTTGATTGTACCGTGAGAATGACATGAGAATGATCAAACTAGTAGTCATTATGACAATGACACTAGTTGACTTGAACAAATGAGAATTGCCATGAGAATGATCACTAAACAACTGAGAAGTGACAATTATAAATCATTAGTCAGCTAATTGTAGTTTCTCAGCAACATGTGAGAATGACATGAGAATGATCATTATCACTGTGACACTAGTTGGTTTAAATAACTGAGAAATGACAATTAGAAATCATTAGTCAGCTTATTGTATTTTACTAATTAACACCATCGTGAGAATGACATAAGAATGATAATTATCACAGTGACTTAAAAAACGGAGAATTGACAATTAGAGACCCAATTAAAAATGCGAATGAGAGAGTATTGACAGATCATTTTCCGCGAATGTTTTTGTGAAATCGCGGTGAAGAATGGAGCATAATTCCCGCTGTACCGCAGCGTTTTCAGCAGGAAAATCTCTATCGTGTGTTTCGAATTTCCATTCGCTCCGTTTTCGAAGGAAGTCGCAGGATGAAAGCAATTCTCTATTACCTGGAAATTAACCGTGAACGAGTCGCGGCGGAGAATGAAGCCTGTATAAAGTGCGAGCAGGAGCAACAGGAAACCTGCAGCACAAGCACTCATTACCGCCGCCCGTCTCTCCTCAAGGGTTCCGAATCGTCGTACGAAAGGGGACTTGGATTGCTGACGATGGCTTTTACCGGGCACTACCAAATTACTAAATATCGAAACATTTAACTCGCTTCTCTCGCTCTTTCATTTAAACTACCTCGAAGTCGTAATTCAATTAGAATCGAAATGGCGTGGCGCGGGGGAATGATCAAGAGTCGATTTTCGTTTCTAGTCCGACCCTGTGAAGTTATCAATCCCACGTGCGAAGTATACACGTATAAATAAACGTGTTGTGCGGCAGGAATGGGACCCGGTGGGCGGCCCACGGCGATAAGGCCACCTCGGTGGAATTGTTTATCGGCATACCGGATCCATACGTAATGTGTTTATCTGCGATGGATGTTCCGTGTACGTAGCGGCCATGTTGGTTGCTGCAACACTTGACATGATTAATAGTTGTATTGCTGCTGCCATTAGCAGCCCTCGCGACCGCTACTTTAGGCGCAAATGCTCCTGCGACGGCCAACGGTGGAGTCTTGCAGGAGCGACGATTTTATTCACGTTGCACAATCTGACCAAAAATCATCCTCCGTCAACTGCACCCCCCAAAACTCACGTGCCATAAAACAACCCCGTATGAATGAAAAGAACGACCGGTAATTCGGCCGTGCACGTACACAATAGACACGCGCGGTTGACAACGTGCACACATGGACGCCTTTTTGCAATAGATCAGGGTGCGCACCCCAACGCAAATTTAAAACAGCAGTATTTCGCCGACGCTAGTTCAAACAACATCCCCACATTACCTGAAAACGGCCACCGCCAGCTGCGACTGACTTTCACAGCTCTACCTGACAGGGGTGGATTAACGGTTTCAATCCTTATCATCGAGGTTCGACTATACTTGGTTTTTTGCGACGTGTAGGTGTTCGCCCCTCATTCGTGAATATCGGATTTCAGCATATTTTTTTCATGCACAGTTGTTCATGAAAGGAGCAGCTGATGCTGATTTAGTAGTAACTACCTATGGGGGCACATGTGCCGCAAAACAAACAACTTTTTCATTGCTTTAATACCTGATCCCGGGAGAATAGGGGTTGGAATAGTCTGCATGATTGTGTCGGCGCTCTCACCTCGCTGGGGTTATCGGGAAAGCTCCGATAACCTACAGGAACAGATCACTTTGGAAAAAATAAAGAGGAAGCGCCGTGGAGGGAATTTTTAGAATGCGGAATTGAGCGGTTAGCGCGGTAATTAATTCTTACAACCTCCAAAAGTGGATCAATTTCTAATTAACAACAAATCACTTTCGAAAGTGACTTTCTCGGGCGCTGATTACACGAAACTCAACACGAATCAATTGATAATGATTTCTCTAAATTACAATTTACATCAAATTACAAAATTGATCATGGAATATCAAATATATTTTTCTGCGTTATCTTACTGTCATTTTCTGATCATTATCTCCTAGAACATCAAAACTCATTGCTACAACTAAACTGATTGTAATGGTGGTCAAATTTCAGCCGACTGAGAAGTAGGTCATTTTCTGTCATTCAATATCTAACTAAACTGTCATTTTCTAGACTGTGCATAATCATTTTCTAAAAATGATCACATTTATTTTGGTGCAGATTAAATTGCAACTGACAAAGAATTGTCTAAAATGCAAAGTTGAACATAAATCAAACTGCGCTTTTTTACCTAAAAACAGATCAATTTCTTACTGTAATTTTCTAATCATTTTCTAACCGTGATGACTCGCGAATATGAACGCTAAATGCATGAAAATAAACTGATTTTATTAGTGGTCAAATTTCAAGCAACTCAGGGGTCACTTTGTGCCATTTAATATCCACCTAAACTGTAATTTTCTAAAAAAATGCTGCAGCTAACAAAAAAACATCTAAAATTAAAAATTGATCAAAATCAAAATGCGCTTTTTTTTCCTAAAAAACTGATCAATATGTTACTGTCATTTTCTGACCATTATCTAGCGTGATGTCCCTCAAACATCAAAACTCATTGTATAAAACTAAACTGATTTTAATAGTGATCAAAATTCAGCTGAGTCCCATTCAATATCTAACTAAACTGTCATTTTCTAAACTGTACATAATCATTTTCTAAAAATGATCACATTTATTTTGGTACAGATTATAGCAGCTGATAAGAAATGATCATCAAATGATAAATCAAACAGCGCGTTTTTACCCTAAGAATAGATCAATATCTCACTGTCATTTTGTGATCATTGTCTAACCGTGATGACTCGCGAATATGAACGCTCAATGCATGGAAATAAACTTGTATTAGATCAATTTCTAAACAACAAATCACTTTCGATAATGACTTTCACGGGCGCTGATTAGATACACAAAATTCGACACGAATCAATTGATAATGATTTACTCGCCAAATTACATCAAATTTAAAAATTGATCCTGGATCATCAAATATCATTTTCTGCGTTTGATCATGGAGATCGTGGATCAATATCTAATTAACGCATCATTTTTCTTGTCGTTTGAGCTGCTTGCGGGCCCTTGTGTCGTTGGTCAATTCCCCCTAAAAATGGTCTGATCGCTAGTCCACCCCTGTCCCCAATGATAAACGATGATTGGTGGCCCTCATTAATTCCACACTTTAATTAACGTAATCTAAAACTAACGATACACCTACTGATGGTCGGTTTCCGTGCCGATTACAACAATCGCAATTTTATTTAGCTCGTCACAACAATCCCCAATAAATTCGACTAAAATTAACGCTCCCATTAATATTAGCGTGAAGATTCGTTGGAATTCCGCAGGATCTATCCTCGTCAGTAAATTTCCCTGTAAAAAAATAGTGCGTGTTTTTATTGTATTAAATCGTTGGCGACGTCCCAAACAGTGAAAAATCCCGTCGATAATTTTTCCGGCATGGAATTAGAAACATCGTTGTTAGTGTACAAAGTTCTCGCTTTTATTAAAAACGATAATAATTCAGGCGGTGTTTATTTTTTGTCGTCGCTTTTAATTCAGGTGCAAAAAACATTATGTTGGCAAGCGTGGAGTTCGTTAATGATTGTTTCAAAATTTGTTTCAATATGCTAATGGCGCCGGTCTCGGCTAGATATGACTGAAAATACGATTTAATCTGGAACGGGTGCACCTGTTTTATCGTTGTAATTAATCAGAAAATAAATTAGAAGTGAAGCGCAACAGTGCAGGTTGGAAATGCACTTCTAATGTTAATTTCTCTTAATTCGTAAGGGAACCAAAAAAGAAAAAATCATCGAAACCGTTTCCGATCTTTTGATCTAGTTCCAAGTTAGACAAAGCCTTTTGTGCCTGTCCCCCTGGAAGGAATTGAAAAAGCGGCGCGCCGCCCCCCGTTTTCGGTCGAAATCCCAGAAACCGGCGTAAATAAGTTAGAATAGCAAGTCACCTGCAGCCATCCAGCGAACTAATTACCATTCGTCGCCGTCTCTGGAATTTTCCGGTGGCTGCGAATCTCCTCGCCGCTCCTCCGCCGCCCCCGAGTCAGGTGCACGATGATTTGTAGGCCATAACGGCGCAAAACGCACATGCCTGTCTTTAATGTTGATTTGTGTTCTCACATCTCATTGAAATTCTATTTCAGCCAAACGTCACGTGAAATATTTATCTTAAGCTCATCTAGCTTTCAGTAAACAACGATTGTCTTAAGACCCACCTTTCATTGTAAGTAATCGCTTATCCCATCCGTCTGTCTCGACTGCCAACGACTCGTTATTACAAAAGGGGGAAAGAATTCCCTAGTTTGAAAAATGTTCAACGTTGCACCTTGCTTGCGCAGTTCGCGGCGTCGCCGTCATCCGACCGAAGGGCGCCACTTTCGACGGCCGTTTAAACGGGGGATAATGAAAAGTGGGCTCGAGCTTTTTAGACTTTGATGTATTCACAAATTCATACCGACTTCACGTCGATGAACTCTAAAAACTCATCTTTTCAAAACGTAATTTATCTTCGTTTCACGCTTGTTTTCAGTGTTTACGCCCGTGCGTCTGGAATAATTGCAGGTTACGGAAGGAATCGAGCACTTCCTGAGCCAAATCTCTTCGAAAAACACCCAAAACTTCTCTACCTTTTCTTGCTTAAATTCACATCCTTTACTTATTTTACCCTTCTTTTTCCTAGAATCTGTATCAAGATCCACATGACCTGTCATTTTCTTAAGTGTGTATGATCATTTTCTAGAATGATCATACTTATTATAATACCTCAACTGAGAAAAAATCGTCTAAAATAAAAATTTGATCAAAATCAAACTGCGCGTTTTTACCTCAAGAACAGATCAGTATTTTCTGATCATTATCTAAGTTAATGACTAACATCAAAATTCATTCCATTCAACTAAACTAATTTTAACAGTGATCAAATTTTAACCAACTGAAAGAGTAATTTTCTGCCAATCAATATCTAACTAAACTGTCATTTTCTAGAGTAGGTATACATAACCCTTTTCTAAAAATGATCAAATTTCTTTTGGTACAGATTAAATCGAAGCTCACAAAAAATCATCATCTAAAATGCAAAATTAATCATAAACAAACTGCGCAGTTCAATATCTTACTGTCATTTTCTAATCATTTTCTAACCGTGATCACACGTGAATATGAAAACGCAGTGTATAGAAATAAACTGATTTTAGTAATGATCAAATTTCAGCCAACAGTGGAGTCATTTTCTGTCATTAAATGTCTAACTAAACTGTCATTTTTTAGAAATGATCACATTTATTTTAGTACCAAAGCTGACAAAAAATCATCTAAAATAAAAAGTTGATAAAAATCATACTGCGCTTTTATTACCTCAAAAACAGATCAATATCTTACTGTCATTTTCTGATCATTTTCTAACTTGAACATCAAAACTTATTGTATACAACTAAACTGATTTTAATAGTCATCAGTGATTTCCTAAAAATTATCATATTTATTTTGGTGCCACAGCTGACAAAAAAAATCATCTAAAATAAAAAGTTTATCAAAATCGAACTTCGCTTTTTTTTACTTAAAAACTGATCAATATCTTATTGTCATTTTCTAATGATTATCGAACTTCATGTCCCTCGAACATCAAAACTCACTGTATACAACTAAACTGATTTTAATAGTAATCAAATTTCAGCTGACTTCTATTCAATATCTATCTAAACTGTCATTTTCTAAACTGTACATTATCATTTTCTCAAAATGATCACATTTCTTTTGGTACAGATTAAATCGCAGCTGATAAAAAACGATCATCTAAAATGATAAGTCAAACGGCGCTTTTTACCCAAAGAATAGATCAATATCTTAGTGTCATTTTCTGATGATTGTCTAAGATAATGATGTCATTGCGTAGAACTAAACTGACTTTAATAATAATAAATTTCAGCTGACTGAGGAGTCATTTTCGAAAGTGAACATAATCATTTTCTAAAAAAAAACAATCACATTTATTTTAGTGCTGATTAAGTCGCAGCTGACAAAGAATCATCATCTAAAATGCAAAGTTGATCAAAATCAAACTACGCTTTTTTACCTAAAGAACAGGTCAATATCTTTTAATGTCATTTTTTTATCATTTTCTGACCGTGATGACACGCGTATACAAAAGCTCAATGCATAGAAATAAATTGATTTTAGCGATCAAAAATTTCAGCCAACTGAGGGGTAATTTTCTGTCATTTAATATCTTACAAAACTGTCATTTTCTAAATATAGTCAATTGCAGTTGACAAGTGTCATCTTCTGCTTATTTTATATCATGAAGACGACTCTTATGGAACCAAACTGTATCAATATCTGTCACAACTGTCATTTTCTGAAAAGCTATATGATCATCAAACATTTGAACAAAGATTATTAGAGAATTAGAGCGGTTTTTTGTACCTTTCGTTGTGGAAATTACCTCCTTGTCCTAAACTCCCCAACTACAAAGCCCCTTCATATTTCCCTCATTTCTCCCCGCGTCTAGCCAGAGGTATGCGGCTTGGGTAAACTCTTGCACAAGCACGCCATTAATCCCCACTGTCTGAGTTTCCGAAACGCTTCTATCAATTAGCGACCAAAGTGGTCTCCTTTATGGTCATCGTCAGTGATTTCTTAATAATTCAGGCAGTTTAGCTTTCGTGACTGAGAAACTACGTGTTCAAAGGTTCGGACACAAAGTGGACATCGACGCAATTAAGACCGAGGGAGCGTTTATGCATTTTAATCACAACAACGAGAGCACCCACAACGTCCATAATTTATCAAAAGATGGACACCGATGGACGTTCATCAAATGTTGATTGTTTTCGCGCAAGGAAGGTGACAAGGGCGGCGGCGGCGGTGATGCGCTCCCAAAGTCCCATACCGAATTTGAAAGATAATTACAGATGATGTGGACAGTGACACTGGACGGTAATTGGGTTATGTGGTGTACAGGGAAACGGGGGAAGCGATTGCACAAGATGAAGTGTATAGGATTTTTGGTCCATCGAGCCGGATCTGAATAACAACAGAGCATCCAAACTTGAAAATTCGATTAAATTATACAACGAGATGAATGAACTTGGCCGAAAGAAGCAAAGAGTGTATGATCGAAATAACAGGTGAAAGCCCGCCACAAAAGACTGTCTTATTTTAGCTCGTCATAAACCAGCACAATAGTCCCATTTTATTCGTGCGTAAAGCCACAATCACCGGTTAGTGAACTATGCCAAGGTGGCTGGAAAAACTCAATTGATGGTAAACCATTCTGCAAGTTTATCTCTTTAATGAATTGGTGTTGCTCATACAAAACGTTCAAATCAATGAGTTGAGATCAGCTCGCCATTAGCACAATGAATTTATCGTTCACATATGTTCAAAGCGAACGTTTTAAAACGGATGGTCATCGGGCTAAATCATCGGATCATCGATTGAAAAGGAGGAATTCTCTTCCAGAAGGTTGCGCATTTATAGGGGAAGGTGGTCGGAGCCATAACGATAGAATCTACTGGAATTTATGAGCGTCAGATGAATCGACACTGTTTTGTGATTGATTTATTGCGACTTTGATTGATTGGTTCTACCTTAAAATACACTTTATTTGGCCCTTAGTACTATCTGTTATGTTTAGCTCCTACGACGAAAACAGCTATCGATCGCTTTAAATTGTTTCAATTTCCGCAAGGCTCCATCCTAGCTCCTCTCTTATTGTGACCACAGATCCCTTTCATTAAAGCACATTTTAATTTCGTTACAAAACTTTCATTTGGAACGTCCATCATAAAAGCTCACCCAGGCTCTTTTGCGTGCGCGGCTTTAATTAAATGTCCAACATTAAAAGTCATAACTGAAAATCGTAAACACTAATTTGGAATCGAACACAGGTGGACAAATAAAATTGTAGAGTTGGAACGGGCTATTAAAAAGTCGGGCGAATGTTTTAGGGGAAAGCGGAGCAATGGGACGTGAGGGATTAGTTCCAATTTTGTCAATCGAGTGGGCCATGGACCAGTGACGTCATCATACTAAAAGTGTAGAGAAACCTTCTAAAGACAAATACTATTAAAAGACAAAAAAATCAAAATAAAAAAAAAATCGGATAAGAAGCTCAAAGTCGTTAAAAAATTCAAAGTTGTCCAAGAATACGAGAAAGAAGTCTAGAGCACACAAGAAACTCCAAAATAAAACAAAGAAAAGATCAAAAAACCAAGAAATCTAGAGCATCCAAAAAGCTTCAAAATATTCATGAGATCAAAATGAATCCAAAACATCAAAAAAAAAATTTAAAAATATACACAAAACAAAAAAAAAACACATAATTGTGATTATACATATTTATAATTATCTGCGTATTTCCTGCTATGAATTCATGATTCACTGACGTACGTGATGTTGACATTAATACGTATTGTATATTTACACTCACTAATTAGATCACCTGTGCCCCACTTTGCAAATTGTACACGATTTGACGCAAGAAGACGGCCTTCAAGGTAAAAAACGAGAGAACTAGACCAACTTCACTACTCAAAATCCAATTGGAAATATGTAGCTGGTGATAGAATTAAGTAGAATTAATTTTTTACACGTTGGTACCACTGTATCTATTGATTTTTGACATTTGAAAATTTTTACAGCGTTTTGAAAACAGTCGAACTGTCAAATCGTAGCAAATTGACGGAAAATACATAGCGATCAAGTTATCTCGTCCGCTGCAATCTTAGGAACGTGTGTCTGAACTTGACAGTAATTGACGAATATTAAGGAATGATTGATATCAAGACATACGTTCACAGAGTAGAGAGATAAACAGACAAAAAATTTCCATCACTCCGTAAATCTGACAATTGACAGACTCGAAGTGATTACAAAAAAGCGTCGCGTGAAAACTGTGAGTTGGTGTGAACCGGCATTAACCCCAAAATCACGTCCCACTGATTTTCCGCAAGTTCCACCGACTTTTCCTCACTCTCTCGTCATCACTTATCCGCTTTTTTATCGTTTTCCCGCAAAAAAGCCGCAAAAACCACCACCACCATGGCCACCCAATTTTCGTGTGAACTAACCTTAACATGCCTGTGACGTCACACGGCTCCACAGCCTTGATTTTAACTTGCATCACCACATCACGGCACATCACGTGACCACGCGAAAATCTCCAACCCCAAAAATCGGCCTAAAATGGAAAAAGGAAGTCATTATTACACCCCCAGAAGCCCCAAAACCGCCCCCAGGGCAGATTTCGCCCATTTCCAGCGTCTTACCTGAACTTTAGGCCAAGATCATGAGGACAATTTCGGGGCCGAGATTGAACGCGAACACTCGCGGAAAACGATAATGAGAGTTCCGAGGGGGCTAAAGACGCGAAATTCGGCACTTTGGGGGCGAAAACGACGAGAAAACACCAAAAATGGGGCGAGTTTGAACCAAGCGCACTCCCGAGAAAAAACAACTTCGGCGAATGTCGGATGAGATCGGTCGAGTCGGACGCGCGAAGTTTAAAATTAACCACAGACATAAAAAATTGTAGATTGTTTCCGGAAATAAGGGGGCCCTAATCGTCCGGTGGGGTTTGGGTGGTCGGTTTTACCCTCAGACACGCCGTACGTGTGTGGGAATGGTAAGACTACCTTTATAGTGGCGTCATTGACCTGGGCAACAGTGAAAAGTTGAAAACTCTAACCGTCATAAAAGTGGCAATTCCAGAAGAAAAACCGCAACCTTGACTTCCAAACTTTCGCTACGGGACCCCCATGCAGATTCCCGGTAAACAACTCGCCACGTCTGTATATAAAAGGATTTGTCATCATATTTCACGTGTCACGGCTCTTTTGCCGGGTCACTTGTGCCCGCGGTGCGCGCTCTGCACAAGAGCATCTTGCCAACGGTCCGTGATTGACGACCTAAAGCGAAAAGTCACCCACTTTCCAAGAAAAACACTCTAAAGGGGTACAAAGGGTAACGTGTATTACTGGTTGCGTCCCCCACGGGGGCTCTATTAATTTTTTTAATTGGATAGAGCCCCCATAGACCCCCACCGCGTCCTCACTCTTCCCTCAACCTCCCTCGCTATTACAACTAGTCTCGTTGTGCCCCCGTGTGTCTTCAACTAAAGAATACGTCCAGCGGCACTATCCCTTCGCCCCCGCATAGGTGACACCCTCTGGCAACGTCGTCCGTTGCTATGGCGATCGTCGAGTAGGCGCCATCATAAACACTCATTGTTGTGATGCGGTACGGCCCTGTAAGTGGCTGCAGGACGTCGTCCTGCTACGGACTAAATTGGATTTCGTCAGAGGGGCGAAAGGTGAGTCCGAAGGGACCGGGGAGTGATGAACACAAGATAAAGGAACGGTAAATGAGAACGGTGATAGATTCGGGGGCGGCGGGAGCTTACTACAGGTGTCGGAGAGTGAGATGTTGGGAATTCGATCACGTGCATGGAGGCAGCGATTAAATCGAAAACAATCTGAGGAATTCGTAAACAAGAGACAAGGGAGGGCGCGGGGGGTGAATAATAACGAAAGGAGATAAATCTGAGGGTAATTTAAATGGGATAACGCTTTGATAATGTTCAATTGAGGTGTTTCTGTGAAAGAACAAATTTCACCGGGGTAAGGGATGGAGCACGGGGTGGGTTTAGGGGTTGGTAAACGCCTTCTCTTCGTGGGTATGAAATAAGGACTTTGTAACGCACTAGGGGGTAAAATTTCAATCCTCTGGGAGCTTTACTTTGGAAGTTAGGTGGGGGTCAAAAATCAAACTTTTTTAAATTGCGCCTTAAAAATTGTAAATGCTCCTTTGACAGAACGTCTAAAATTCAAGTTTCCAACTTCCGGGATCTAAAGATTCATAGAGTCTAAAGGGGGCTAATTCATAGGGGCTAAAGGGTATAAAGTTCAAAGACTGTAAAGAAAAAATGGTCTAAAGTCCGAAAAAAAAGTCCAAATTGTCGAAAAAGTCCGATGAGTGTTAAAAAAACGTTCGAAAAAACCCACAAAAGTCTCTAAAAAGTCGAAAGAGTCTAAATAGTTAACAGTCTAAACTCGAAAAGTCCACGAGAAGTCAAAAAAGTCTAATGGGTCCAAAAAATAAAAACAAACTGTCTAAACACCCAAAAAAAAGAAAGACCATCGAAAGCCTCTACAAAGTCGAGAAAGTCTGAAGAATTGAGAGTCCAAAGAGTAAAAAAAAGTCTCAAAAGTCAACAGAAACTGTAAAATGTCCAAAAAAAAGCCGAAAAAGTCTAATAAATGAACCTAAATAGCCAGAAAAGTCTAAATAGTTCAATAAATCGGAAGAAAGAGACTAAAATAGTCTAAAAAAAGAGTCCAATGGAACGCGAAAGTCCAAAGAGTCTAAACAAAATGTCTGAGAAAAAAGTGTAAAAAGTCTAATAGATCAAAAGAAAGTGTCATAAGAATATCTAAAGCAAAAGAAACTAAAGAAAGTGTCTAAAAGTCAGAAAAATTTAAAGAGTATAAAAAGTCTAAACTAAACGCCTAAAAAGTCCAAATAGTCTAAAAAAAAAGTCTTAAAAGTCAACAGAAACTGCGAAATGTAAAAAAAAGTCTAGGAAGTCTAATAAATGAGTCTAAATAGCCAAAAAACTCAAAATATGTAGTTCAACGCGTCGTAAAAAATTAAGAGTCTAAATAAAATGTCTGGAAAATAAGCTTAAAAAGTTAACAGCCGACTAAAAGTAAAGTCTACGAAAAATGTACGACCAGTCGAAAAGGTCTAAAAAATCTAAAAAAAAAAACTAAAAAAAATGTCTATAAAGTCGGAAAAATTTAAAGAGTCTACAAAGTCGAAAAAGTCCAAACTGTTTGAAAAATAAGTTTAAATAAATAAAAAGCCTTTAGAGTCTAAAAAAAGTATCTGAAAAGTTGAAAAAGTCTAAACAAAATGTCTAAAAAGCTATAAAATCTAAAAAAAGCCTCAAGAGACAACAGAAAGAACCTCAAAGACTGTTAAATGTCTAAAAAAGAACCTAAAAAGTCTGGAAATGAGCCTAAATAGCCAAAAAAGTCGAAATAGTTCAATAAAACGTAAAAGTCTTAAAAAATGTCCAAAAACTCGCAAAAGTCTAAAAAAGCTACGGAAAGTGTACAAAGAATCCAAAAAAGTCAAAAGAAAGTGTCTAAAGAACATCTAAAGCAAAAGAAACAAAACAGTGTCTAAAAAGTCAGAAATATTTGAAGGGTCCAAAAAGTCTAAACTGCTTAAGAAAGAAGTCTAAATAAAAAAAGAGCGGTAAGAGTCTTAAAAAACGTGTCTAAATAGCTGAAAGGGTCTTAAGAGCCTAAATAAGATATCTAAAAAGTCCAAAGAGTCTAAAAAAAGTTTCAGAAGTCTACAGGAAAAATCTGAATAACTGTAAAATGTCTAAAGAAAGAGCCTAATAGCCAAAAAAGTCTAAACAATTCAACAAGTCGTACAAATAGTTAAAAAAAGTGTCCAAAAAGTCTAAAATGTCCTAAATAAAAGAGCCAAAGAAATCGAAAAAATGTAAGGAGTCGAAAATCTAAATACAAAAATTAAAGAGTCTAAAAGAGTCTACAAAGCCTGAAAAAGTGTTAACCGTACAGAAATTGACTAAAAAGTCTAAAAAAAAAACAAAAAAGTCGAGAAAGTCTAAAGATTCTAAAAAAGAGACCAAACAGTCCAAAGAATTGAAAAAAAAGCTTAATTCAACAATTAAAATGAAGAGTTTAGAGGGATTAAAAAAAGCCTTCTAGTAGCCTTCTCCAAGGCTGTTAATACCCCATAAACTGACCGTTCCGACCACCCTCAAGATTAATAATTCGTCTTGATTTATCACGAATTTTGCCATAATTTTTGACCGTGGTTGTTTTGCTGCCTCCCATCGCGCCCCCAAGCCCCGCCTCGGCTCGCAGGAGTCGCTGGCCGCTTCGCCGTTGTTGATTACCGTCAAGGCTATATCAATCAAGTGAAGTGGATAAGCTTGTTTAATGTTAGCAGACATAAATGGCAGGCTCGTAGTTTTAATTTAACCTGCGAATAAAATACTTCACTAATAACACGCGTTCACTAAACCAGTAGTCATGGCGAAATTGTTTCATCAATCAATTCCTCCGCCGCCACCGCCGCCGCTTCTCGATGTTCGTTTGAATTTTTCTTCACGACCGTATTAATTAAACTGTTGTAGGTACAACAGTTTGTTCGCATTAAATCCGACATAAAGTGTAAATTTTGCGAGTCTTGCGGAGCTCGTGGTCGCTCCAACTTCCATGGAAAATTAGCTTACTTGTTACCTCGTCGCACCACTTACTAAATTAATCTATTAAATTAACGGAGTGTGTGGTGCGCGACTGTTCCTGTCACCTACATTGCGAGAAACACCTCCGTTCTCTGGCTCTTCTTTCCTGAGAACGTGCCAGACGCGAAATACAGCAGGAAGAGTTTAAACCGACGACTTACGACCCTGCAAAAGGGGAATTCCACACTCTGCCACCCTGTAAGACATTTTTCCACCTGCAGACTCCACTTCGTCATCCTTCAAACATCGCCATAATTAATATCGTGACAATTCACCCCTTTATTAAGTCCTTGAATCATTCCTCCCTCGCTACAAATTCCACCTTTCGCCACAAAACCTAGAATGTACCGCGCAGTGATAAATGCGTCCCCACAAATGAAAATTAATGCAATGAAACTTGAAATAACGACATCACCTATAAGAAGTTAGGTGGATTCTAGAACTGAAACTTAATAGTAATAACCTAAATTGCAGTAATGATGATGGATGATAAACAGGAGAGCACGAAATCATAAACTTACTTCATTTCTTCGAGTTAGTGTCTCTTTATTAAATTTATCGTTAAGTTGAGCAGAAATTAAAACGAGCGAATGTTATAACTCCTCTCACCTGCTAATTCGAATTCATTACAATTAGTCCGATCTTACCTGATAATCCGACGAATCAACTTCACTCGTCGGATTATTTTATTTAAACTTTTGACTATTTATATTCTTTCGATTCCTTCGACACTGTTTAGGATTTTTTAGTTTTTTTGGAAACTTTCTTTTAGACTGCTTGTACGAATCATTGAATTATTTAGATGTTTTTAGCTATTTGGCTCATTTTTTAGATATTTTACAGTTATTCAGATTCTTCCAGTGAACCCTTAAAACTTTTTTTAGACTCTTGAAACTTTCACGACATTTTAGACCTTTTTTCATTGACTTTTTAGACTTTCTTTGCTTTTTAGACTCCTTAGACAATTTCTGAACTCTTAACAGTCCTTCAGACTTTGTACGCTTTTTTTTAGAATCTTTCTTTGCGTATTTTTGTTAGACTGTTGACTCTTTATATTTTTTCGATACCTTCAACCCTTTTATTTAAGACATGTAGACGTTTTAAACACTTTCTTATAACCTATATGTACAACTCGTTGAATTATTTAGACTTTTTGGCTATTAACCTCATTCTTTAGACTTTTTAGACTCTTTCTTTTAACATTTTGCAGCTATTCAAACAATTCTTGTAGACTTCCAAAAGTCTTTTTTTTAGACTTTTTGACTCTTTAGACATTTTATTTAGTCTCTTCGATTTTAACTCTTGAGACTTTTTCAGCTGTTTAGACACGTTTTTCGTTTTTAAAGACTATCAACGCTCTTTCTTTATTTAGACTTCTTTCTTAAACAGTTTAGACTTTTTAGACCCTTCAAATATTTCTGACTTTCTAGACACTTTATTTGTTTCTTTGGCTTTAGATATTCTTTAGACACTTTCTTTTGATTTCTTAGAATTTTTAGACTTTTGTACACTTTCCGTAGACTTTTTCGACTTTTGCGACTGTTTGGACACTTTCTTTTAGACTATTTCTTACGATTTATTAAACTGTTTAAATGTTTTTAGGTTTTAAGTCCTTTTTTAGACATGTAACAGTCTTTAAGGTTCTTCTTGTTGACTCCTGAGGCTCCTTTTTTAGATTTTTTGGCTTTTTAGACATTTTGCTTACACTTTTTCGACTCTTATGGCCCTTTAATTACTTACACTCGCTTTTTAGACAGTTTGATCTTATTCGACTTTGTAGACTCTTAAAATTTTCCCGATTTTAAAAACATTTTTTTTGTTTTTATAGATTTTTTTAGACTTTTCCGACTGTTGGTACAATTTTCGTAGACTTTACTTTTAGTCGCCAGTTAACTATTTAAGCATATTCCTTAGACACATTTGACGGGCTCGTCACTTTTAGACTATTTCTTACGACTCGTTGAAGTATTTAGACTTTTTTAGCTATTTAGGCTCATTCATCAGACTTTTCAGGTTCTTTTTTAGGACATTCTACAGTTCCTGTTGACTCTGGAGACTCTTTTTTAGACTCTTTAAACTTTTTAGACGTTTTATTTATACTTTGTTGACTCATTAGACACATATATTATAGACTCGTAAGGCTCTTTCTTTATTTAGACTTCTTTTTTAAACAGATTAGACTTTTAAACTGTTCAAATTTTTCTAACTTTTTAGACACTTTCTTTGGTTTCTTTTGCTTTAGATATTGTTTAGGCACTTTCTTTTGACCTTTTGGACTTTTTTAACTTTTTATACACTTTCCGTAGACTTTTTAGACTCTTAAGACCGTTAAATACATATTTAGACTTTTTCCTCAGAGACTTTGTATGGAATTCTTAGACTTTCGTAGCTCTTTGGACACTTTCTATTAAACTATCTTCGAATGATTCTTACAATTGAACTTTTTTGGCTATTTAGGCTTACTAATCAGACTTTAGAGGTTATTTTTTTGAACATCTTACAGTTTCTATTCACTCTTGAGACTCTTTTTTAAGAATTTTTGTAATTTTTAGACGTCTCATTTGGACTTTTTTTTATTTTTTAGTCTCTCAGGTCCTTTCTTTATTTAGACCTCATTTTTTAAACAGCTTAGACTCCCTCAATTCTTTAGATTTTCTCGACTTTGTAGAAGTTTTCTATGGTTTCAATTTTTCTAGATTTTTTATACAGTTTCTTTTGATTCTTTAGGCCCATTAGACTTTTTATTGACTTCTCGTAGACTTTTCGAGTTCAGACATCACCTCTAAGAAGTAATAACCCAAATTGCAGTAATGATGATGGATGATAAACATGAGAGCACGAAATCGTAAAGTTACTTCATTTCTTCTAGTTAGTGTTCCTTTATTAAATTTATCATTAAGTTGAGCAGAAATGAAAACGAGCGAAAGCTACAACTCCTCTCACCTGCTAATTCGAATTTATTACAATTAGTCCGATCTTACCTGATAATCCGACGAATTAAGTTAATTCGTGGCTGCTGTTAGTCGTTGTTTAAATTTCAAAAACACGTGCTTCCAGTGCTGTTACATTAAGTTAATTAGTCTGCAGTGTTACGACTACGTTAAAAATATTTAGGGCCAATTTGCAGTAACGATTGCGTTGTATGGGGCGCCGCAACAGGGGCGGGGGAATTTTTTCACGACGGGAATTAACTTGGAATTCAAATTAAGTTACAGATAAACAATTGCAATGGTCGAGACTAATTAGGAAATGAGGAGAATAAAGGAGGCTTTGTATTTCTTGGATGGTTGGTAGCATTGTCGATAGATTCATTTTTTTTTTTTTTCAGTGCGACCAACTGTTGAAAGTGTCAAAGTGTCTAAAAATTACAGTAAAATGTCGAGAAAGAGAGCGTCCAAAGTCTGAACAATAAGCCAAAAAAAGTCTAAATAATTCAATGAGTCGTGAGAAATAGTCTAAAATAGTCTACAAAAAAGAGTTTAAAAAGTCTAAAAAGTCTAAACAAGGTGTCTCAAGAAAAGACTTTAATTGCTATCAAGCCTAAGAGCCTAAAATATATCGATGATTTTTATTTTTCAAAATTTTAAAGTTAAATATCACGAAAACTATTAGAGATATTGAGATGCAGTTTGCGCCATCGTTTTTCTCGCGATTTTATACATAAGAATAAGTTCTTAGATTTTTTATAAATCGAAAGTTGAAGTTTTTCGCGAAAATTCATGACAAAAACTATGCCAAAGTTCTGATATCGATATCTCCCTTGTTTCTTATAGGAAACTTGAGTTATTATACATGTGTACGCAGAATTTCCCGTAGATTCCAAATCTGGGATTTAAATTCAGATCCGACAACAGATAACTGAGTTATGACCGATCAAAGTTTCAGATAGTTGATTTTCATTTTTCCTAACTTTTCCTAATTTTTAAATCTAAATATCTCGGAAACTATTAGAGATATTGAGATGCGGTTTGCGCCATCGTTTTTCTCGGCTCATTTTACGTTAGAAAATGTGCTTAAAAGCCCAAAATTCGATAGTCGATTTTTCGCGAAAAAAAATTGCGACTCAAACGATGAAAATTTTTCATTTTTTTTAATTTTTGGCCATAACTCGCAAACTATTTGTCCTATAGATCTCAAATTTGGCCAGTAGATAGATTTTGAGCTCCTTTTTCGACTGATGTATAATTCAATGCTATTAAACGTCATTTTCATTTTGAAAACATTGATTGAAAATCGCCCTAAAATGATGTTTTCAAAACAGTTTTTGGCCAATACCTCGTTTATTTATTAAGTAAACTCAACAAATTTGGGTCTCATTTTACGCAGAATTTCACGCTGAATCCAAAAATATGATAATTTTTTAATATTTGTCAATAAATAACCGAGTTATGGCCGTTTGAAGTTTTGGGTTGTCGCCAGAGGGTCAAATTTTCGAAGGTTCGAAACAATTCATGCTCGATATCTCGGAAACTATTGCAGATATTGAGATGCGGTTTGCGCCATTGTTTTTCTCGCGATTTTTTACATAAGAAATAGTTTTTAGATTTTCCAATAGTCGAAAGTTGCAAATTTTCGCAAAAATTCATAACTAAAACTATGGCCAAACTTCTCATATCGATATCTCGCTTATTTTTTAGAGTAAACTTGAGTTATTATACATCAGTGTACGCAGAATTTTACGCAGATTCTAAATCTGGGATTTAAATTCAGATCCGACAACAAATAACTGAGTTATGGCCGATCAAAGTTTCGAATAGTTGATTTTCATTTTTTCTCATTTTTCCCAATTTTCAAAGTTAAATATCTCGGAAACTATTAGAGATATTGAGATGCGGTTTGCGCCATCGTTTTTCTCGGCTCATTTTACGTTAGAAAATGTGCTTAAAAGCCCAAAATTCAATAGTCGATTTTTCGCAAAAAAAAATTGCGACTCAAACGATGAAAATTTTTCTTTTTTTTTAATTTTTGGCCATAACTCGCAAACTATTTGTCCTATAGATCTCAAATTTGGCCAATAGATAGATCTCGAGCTCCTCTTTCGATTGCTGTATAACACAAAAGTATTAAACGTCGTTTTTACCTTAAAACCAGTGATTGAAAGTCACTCCAAAATGACCTCTTCAAAATAGTTTTTGGCCAATGCCTCGTGTATTTATTAAGCAAACTCAACAAATTTGGGTCTCATTTTACGCAGAATATCACGCTGAATCCAAAGCCGCAAGAATTTTGAATTTTCGTCAACAAATAACTGAGTTATGGCCGTTTGAATTTTTGGGTTGTCGCCAGAGAGCCAAATTTTTAAAGGTACTAAACAATTCTTGCTCAATATCTCGAAAACTACGACAGATCGAAATGAACGGTTTTCGCCATCGTTTTTCTCGCAATTTTTGAGTTAAGAAAACGGTCTTAGATTTTCCAAAAGTCAACAATTCGATTTGTTTGGAAAAAATCAGCTCACAAAGTCTGAAAAATGAACCTAAATAGCCTAAAAAGTCTAAATCAGTCAATAAGTCGTCAGAAATCTGAAAAAGAATGTCTAAAGACTAAAAGTGTCTAAAAACCCTAAACTAAAAAAAAATCTTTATAAAAAGTAGCTTCAGAGTGTTGCAAATGAATTTCGGCTTAGCTGATCAACTTAAATTTGACGCAATTTGTGGAAAATTAATCCTTTTTTGACTCGTTAAAGCGACAAATTCCTCAAAATATTTGCCTTTTTAGGATAAGACCCCCAGCCAGCTTTCCATTGTCAGTCTTAAAACTCCGCAGGAATAATTTCCCTCTCCGTCCAATTCCTGCACCTGTGCACCTATTTCCTGCGCTGACCACAATCCAAAGCCAGCACCGGCTTCCATTACTCTGTCCTCAGATTTTCATTAAACCCATCTGGTGGCACGTGTTCCCACCTACACTCCACCCAAAATTTAATATGTAACGTGCGTTTTAAAGTGAGTATTTTATCGACGCGCCTCTACCTGAAACTAATCTAAAATTAAATTTTGACCCACTTGATGATTATTGTTTTCATTCCACTTTCGTCGGCATGACTAAGACGAATGCAACGCGTCTAATTAAAATAGAATTATGGAGATGTGCTCGATCGTTTTTCACGAGGTTTGTTTGGCCGGCGGTCGACAATCGGCGGGGCAGATGATGGACCACATAAATCAATGGAGTTGCTGCGGGTATTTTTAGTTTCTCAAGTTGGGAGCACTTGCGATTTTGGTATAGTTCAGGTGGAGCATAATAGAGGTGGATGGGTTTCAATTAACCTCTCTCCTTCCACTTTATCCTCTAAGCTCTATCAGGAAGATAGGCTCAAAGGGAAACGACTAACTTACCATAATAATCTATTATGTGCTTACCTTTAGCTCATCTCCACTTGAAAATATCTAGTTCAAGTATCGCGACGTTCTCCGCTTTTCTCGGTCCAAGAGGGTTAATTTTCCCTTTCCCTCTCGACACATAACCACATGACAAACAGCGTTGGAAGTTTGAATTATCTCAGAATTGGAACGTCTTAGACGTAATGAACACGTCAGAGAAGCAATCAACGGAATCTCACCGTTTCTAGGTGGAGAATGGACCTGCTGAAGTCCCTCTAGACACTGGGATTGATGTACTGTGGGATCCCATGTCCACTGTCACTCGAAGTGATAGATGTATCTCGATGAATACGTCTTTAAATTGCTCATTACGAAACGACAAAATGCTCATCGAACGCGGTTTTCCTTCCGCGGGAAGTGGTCAGCCGTGCGCGAAATTTGCATGGAAACAAAGCTACATTCTTCAACTGATTATACTTATACCGAAATCGTTTATTAATCAACGATTTTAGAGAATTCCAGCCGGGTTTGCTTATGAGATTTTTTTTTTTTGATTTCTTTATAATGAAAACCTATTTCAGTCAATATCTAGTGTATGTCTGAAGCAAACTAAAGTTATTTGCGCCCAATTAATGCAGAATTTCACGTAGAATCAAAACTTGTGTTATTCTTTAACATTGGTTCACAAACAATTGAATTAGAAGCGACTAAAGTTTCGAGTAGTAAATTTACAGTTCCGAAATTTTTCATGCTCAATATCTCGGAAAATACGAAAAATCGAAAAAAACTGTTTTCGCCATCGTTTTTCTTGCAATTTTTTAATTGAGAAAACGTTCTTCGATTTTCCAAAAGTCGAAAGTTGCAGTTTTTCGCGAAAATTCATGACTAAAACTATGCCAAACTTCTGATTTCGATATCTCGCTTAGTTTTAAGAGCAAGCTTGAGTTATTATACATCAGCGAACGCAGAATTTTCCGCAGATTCCAAATCTGAGATTGAGATTCAGATCCGACTACAAATAACCGAGTTATGGCTGATTAAAGTTTTGAAAAGTTGATTTTCATTTTTTCTCATTTTTCCTAATTTTTAAAGTTAAATATCTCGGAAACTATTAGAGATATTGAGATGCGGTTTGCGCCATCGTTTTTCTCGGCTCATTTTACGTTGGAAAAAGTGCCTTAAAGCCCAAAATTCGATAGTCGAATTTTCGCGAAAAAAAAATCCGACTCAATCGATGAAAATTTTTCATTTTTATTATTTTTGGCCATAGCTTGTAAACTATTTGTCCGACAGATCTCAAATTTAGTCAGTAGATAGATTTCGAGCTCCTCTTTCGACTGATGTATAATTCAAACCTATTAAGCGTCGTTTTCATTGTGAAAACATTGATTGAAAATCACCCTAAAATGACGTTTTCAAAACAGTTTTTGGCCAATGCGTCGTTTATTTTTTAGGCAAACTCAACAAATTTTGACTCACTTTACGCAGAATTTCTCGCTGAATCCAAATTTGGAATTTAAATTCAGATCCGACAACAAATGACTGAGTTATGACCGTTTGAATTTTTGGGTTGTCTCCAGAGGGCCAAATTTTTGAAGGGTTCAAACAATTCGTGCTGAATATCTCGGAAACTATTACAGATATTGGAATGCGGTTTGCGGCATCGTTTTTCTCGCGATTTTTTACATAAAAAATAGTTTTTAAATTTTCTAATAGTCGAAAGTTGCAGTTTTTCCGAAAATTCATTATTAAAACTATGCCAAACTTCTGATATCGATATCTCGCTTATTTTTTACAGTAAACTTGAGTTCTTTACATCAGCTTACGCAGAATTTTCCGCAAATTCCAAATCTAGGATTTAAATTCAGATCCGACTACAAATAACCGAGTTATGGCTGATTAAAGTTTTGAAAAGTTGATTTTCGTTTTTTCTCATTTTTTCTAATTTTTAAAGTTAAATATCTCGGAAACTATTAGAGATATTGAGATGCTGTTTGCGCCATCGTTTTTCTCGGCTCATTTTACGTTAGAAAAGGTGCCTTAAAGCCCAAAATTCGATAGTCGTTTTTTCGCGAAAAAAAATTCCGACTCAATCGATGAAAATTTTTCATTTTTTTTATTTTTGACCATAGCTTGTAAACTATTTGTTCGACGGATCTCAAATTTAGTCAGTAGATAGATTTCGAGCTCCTCTTTCGACTGATGTATAATTCAAACCTATTAAGCGTCGTTTTCATTGTGAAAACATTGATTGAAAAATCACCCTAAAATGACGTTTTCAAAACAGTTTTTGGCCAATGCCTCGTTTATTTTTTAGGCAAACTCAACAAATTTTGACTCACTTTACGCAGAATTTCACGCTGAATCCAAAAATATGATAATTTTTTAATATTTGTCAATAAATAACCGAGTTATGGCCGTTTGAAGTTTTGGGTTGTCGCCAGAAGGCCAAATTTTTGACGGTTCAAAACAATTCGTGCTCGATATCTCGGAAACTATTTCAGATATTGAGATGCGGTTTGCGCCATTGTTTTTATCGCGATTTTTTACATAAGAAATAGTTTTTAGATTTTCCAATAGTCGAAAGTTGCAAATTTTCGCAAAAATTCATAACTAAAACTATGGCCAAACTTCTCATATCGATATCTCGCTTATTTTTTAGAGTAAACTTGAGTTATTATACATCAGTGTACGCAGAATTTTACGCAGATTCTAAATCTGGGATTTAAATTCAGATCCGACAACAAATAACTGAGTTATGGCTGATCAAAGTTTCGGATAGTTGATTTTCATTTTTTCTCATTTTTCCCAATTTTCAAAGTTAAATATCTCGGAAACTATTAGAGATATTGAGATGCGGTTTGCGCCATCGTTTTTCTCGCAAATTTTTACTTTAGAAAATGTTCTCAAAAGTCCAAAATTCGATAGTCGAATTTTCGTGAAAAAAAATTGCGACTCAAACGATGAAAATTTTTCAATTTTTTTGTTTTTGGCCAGAACTCGGAAAGTATTTGTCCGATCGATCTCAAATTTGGCCAATAGATAGATCTCGAGCTCCTCTTTCGATTGCTGTATAACACAAAAGTATTAAACGTCGTTTTTACCTTGAAACCAGTGATTGAAAATCACTCCAAAATGACCTCTTCAAAATAGTTTTTTTCCAATGCCTCGTTTATTTATTAAGCAAACTCAACAAATTAGGGTCTCATTTTACGCAGAATGTCACGCTGAATCCAAAGCCGCAAGAATTTTTAATTTTCGTCAACAAATAACTGAGTTATGGTCGTTTGAATTTTTGGGTTGTCAGCAGAAAGCCAAATTTTTGAAGGTTCGAAACAATCTGTGCTCAATATCTCGGAAAATACGACAGATCGAATGAAACGGTTTTCGCCATCGTTTTTCTTGCAATTTTTTAACTAAGAAAGCGTTTTTATAATTACCGAAAGTCAACAATTCTATTTTTTGGAAAAAATGCCATGACTAAACCTATGTCAAAGTTCTGAGGTCGACATCTCACTTATTTTTAGGGCAAACTCACGTTATTTGGACCCATTTTAAGCAGAATTTTATGCAGAATCTAAAACAGTGCAAATTTTTAACGTACGTCAACAAATAACCGAATTAGAAGCATTTGAAGAGAAGAAAAATTTTGAAGCTCCGGAAACTCCGGTGCTTTATATCTCCAGAGAAAAATATGCGATTTTCGCCATCATGTTTCTCGTTTTTTGCCAAGAATCCAGTCTTACATTCCCCGAATTACAAAATTTAACAGTTCAAAAACATATTCAGCCAAAACCCTTTTCCATTTTCCTCTTTCCCTTTGAATACCTCCTGCAGAATAGAAGAAAAATGTGGAAAAACTGACGTAAACTAGTACGAATATAAAAGGAAAAGAAGAGACATGAGAAAAAGAAGGGGAAAAACAGATAAAAATATATGAAAAAAGATATTCAAGCAAAACCCCTTTCCTCTTTGGTGTCTCTCTCTGTTCCCACATTTCCTCGAATTTATAACCCGTAAACGTGCGAGGTCACCTTGTAATATGAAAATTTACGATTATGCTCTCGCCATCCATTAAACGTACATCTCGTCCACGATCGTCCATATAATTCTCTTCAGATTTTCTAATTGAAATTATAGACACAGGTGCATTCTATTTTAACTAAGCCCGACCATAAACTCTTGTTTACAGGCGACATGCATTGATTAATCGTACGATTTTGATGATGCAAAAGATGCATTTCCACAAAGTGTACAAATTAGCGAGTACAAACGCGAAAATTATCCCGCGATATTAATTAAGTGCTGTGGCAAAATATCAAAGACCCGCAAGACCATTGAACTTGCGCGGATTCCGAAACTATTAATCATAAGAGCCGCGGACTGGTGATGCATGGAAGCCAATTATTTTATGGGTTGAAGACATGATCGGCGATGTAAAAATTTTTACGGCAATTGTGCCAGAAGGGATTAAATTTAGGCCGTTGGAGAGGAGCCAAAGTATGAATTTTCATTTTTCTCTACTTCGGATTGATACTAAGTGTGCACCGCGGAAACATTTTACGACTTTGTATTCTTAGACTCTTCTGTGAAACGCATTCGCCGCGGACTTGACAGGGGGAAGGTGAAAAATTTTTCTGGCGACGCAAAGACTTGTATTTTAATACAGAAACTTCCGACGACGTATCAGCTCATTGCACCTTGTCGTAAATGGACCTTCCAAGCTCGCTACATGACTCAATAACTTCTTTAAAATGTAAATTGCTCCGTACTCGGCTTCCTCTCCTCATTCCGTCATCCGGTGAACTCCCGAAGTGTCTTCTCAACCGCAAGATGTAAACGATTGCATTGGAAATCTCGCAATTTTTTGTTGGATAATCTGGTCGGGAAGAGATGAAAAACCTCTTGGAAATTATGTAGGTGTCTGTTCCCCGTATAAACGTAAACAACCTCAACAAATCTCACCCTCATAACATTAAAATTCCCAAAATTACACGGATAAATACAATTTTTTTGAAATTTTTTGTTCCAATCAAATTTGAAAATTTCCAAAATTCGTCCCTTGTGTTCAATTATTTTTCAATTAGACCCAGTCTTCGTGAATGCCAAAAGATACAACCTCACCAAATTTCACCCTCATAACATTAAAATTCCCAAAATTACACGGATAAATACAATTTTTTTAAAATTTTTTGTTCCAATTAAATTTGAAAATTTCCAAAATTCGTCCCTTGTGTTCTATTACTTTGCAATTAGACACAGTTTTGATGGATGTCAATAGTAACAATCTTACCAAATTTTACTCTCATAACATCAAAGTTACCAAAATTACGCCGATAAATATAAAAATTTTGAAAATTTTGGTTCCAATCAAATATGAAAATTTCTAAAAGTCGTCTCTTTTGTTCTATAATTTTGAAATTTAACGAAGTTTTTGTGAATGCCAAAGGATACAACCTCACCAAATTTCACCCTCATAACATTAAAATTCCCAAAATTACACGGATAAATACAGTGTTGTTGACATTTTTTGTTCCAATCAAATTTGAAAATTTCTAAAATTTGTCCCTTGTGTTCAACTATTTTGCAATTAGGCACAGTTTCGATGGATGCCAATAGTAACAATCTTACCAAATTTTACTCTCATAACATTAAAGTTAGCAAAATTACGCCGATAAATATAAAAATTTTGAAATTTTTGGTTCCAATCAAATATGAAAATTTCTAAAAGTCGTCTTTTTTGTTCTATAATTTTGAAATTTCCCGAAGTTTTTGTGAATGCCAAAGTATACAACCTCACCAAATATCACCCTTATGCCATTAAAATTTCCAAAATTATACGGATAAATACAGTTTTGTTGACATTTTTTGTTCCAATGAAATTTGAAAATTTCTAAAATTCGTCCCTTGTGTTCTATTATTTTGCAATTAGGCACAGTTTTGATGGATGCCAATAGTAACAATCTTACCAAATTTTACTCTCATAACATTAAAGTTACCAAAATTACGCCGATAAATATAAATATTTTAAATTTTTTGGTTCCAATCAAATATGAAAATTTCTAAAAATCGTCTTTTTAGTTGTATAATTTTGAAATTTAACGAAGTTTTTGTGAATGCCAAAGGATACAACCTCACCAAATTTCACCCTCATAACATTAAAATTCCCAAAATTACACGGATAAATACAGTGTTGTTGACATTTTTTGTTCCAATCAAATTTGAAAATTTCTAAAATTTGTCCCTTGTGTTCTACTATTTTGCAATTAGGCACAGTTTCGATGGATGCCAATAGTAACAATCTTACCAAATTTTTCTCTCATAACATTAAAGTTAGCAAAATTACGCCGATAAATATAAAATTTTTGAAATTTTTGGTTCCAATCAAATATGAAAATTTCTAAAAGTCGTCTTTTCTGTTCTATAATTTTGAAATTTACCGAAGTTTTTGTGAATGCCAAAGTATACAACCTCACCAAATTTCACCCTCATGCCATTAAAATTTCCAAAATTATACGGATAAATACAGTTTTGTTGACATTTTTTGTTCCAATCAAATTTGAAAATTTCTAAAATTCGTCCCTTGTGTTCTATTATTTTGCAATTAGGCACAGTTTTCAGGGATGCCAATAGTAACAATCTTACCAAATTTTACTCTCATAACATTAAAGTTACTAAAATTACGCCGATAAATATAAATATTTTAAATTTTTTGGTTCCAATGAAATATGAAAATTTCTAAAAATCGTCTTTTTTGTTCTATAATTTTGAAATTTAACGAAGTTTTTGTGAATGCCAAAGGATACAACCTCACCAAATTTCACCCTCATAACATTAAAATTCCCAAAATTACACGGATAAATACAGTGTTGTTGACATTTTTTGTTCCAATCTTTGAAAATTTCCAAAATTCGTCCCTTGTGTTCTATTATTTTTCAATTAGACACAATCTTCATGAATGCCAAAAGATACAATCTCACCAAATTTCACCCTCATAACATTAAAATTACCAAAATTACACGGATAAATACAATTTTTTTAAAAATTTTTGTTCCGATCTTTGAAACTTTCTAAAATTTATCCCTTGGGTTCTATTATTTTGCAATTAGGCACAGTTTTGATGGATGCCAATAGTAAAAACCTTACCAAATTTCACTGAACTCCCGAAGTGTCTTCTCAACCGCAAGATGTAAACGATTGCATTGGAAATCTCGCAATTTTTTGTTGCATAATCTGGTCGGGAAGAGATGAAAAACCTCTTGGAAATTATGTAGGTGTCTGTTCCCCGTATAAACGTAAATAAGGAAAATATCCAATGCATAATGCATGAGCAGCAGGACAGGTTACCTGGGAAATATAACAAGAACGCTGCAGGGACTTGAGTTATTACAGCAGGGTCTTCACAGGTGGTAATGCCATGCAAATGAAGTGCGCAAGGTGTGAAAGAGGGAGTTTTAAGCGCGAGCTTGGGAGCAATCCGCCCATTTGGCGAGATTAGAAACGGGCCTCGAAGAAATATGCGCAAATGAGGAATAAATGAGGGCTAATGGCCGCGCGCCCATCTAAGGTGAAAAGCCAACGCCGAAGGCTTTCAGGAAATGAGAATCCGGGGAATCAACGAGTCAAAGGATTTAACACCGAAAGCGAGACGCCAAAGAACACCGAAGCTTACACTCGAATCTTCTATTTAAACCTGGAATTTATTCATTTAGGATGTGCGAGAAGAGGAGACTGTGGCGCTGAATTGCGGGAAATTCGACCATTTTTAGAGGAAGGTGAGCGAGAATGGGGCACTTTTGCACAGCCGGGCAGGGGTGGACTTGGAGAAAATAAACGATTTCTACTTTTCTCTTATTTCCCTCACTGCACTGCTAGAAGGAAAGTAAAACACAGTGAGCAAAAAATTTTCAAAATCTGATTCTGGCATTTAAATTTTTGGTTTACACGGCATATAAAAAAATTGATATTTAACACAACTATTACAAACGCCTATATATAGTTATAGCCTTCCCAAAATTTCACCCCCATAGCATTAAAATTGCTAAAATTACTGGTGGTAATGTAAAATTTTGGACATTTTTAGTTCAAATCAAACACAAAAATTTCAAAAATTGTTACTTTTGGGTCTACAATTTTGCTATTTGGCACAGATGTAAAGAATGTCTAAAGTTCTAATCTCCCCAAATTTCAACCTCATACCACTTAAACTACCAAAATTACAGGAGTTAATATGAAACTTTTGAAATTTTTAGTTTCAATTAAACATAAAAATTTCTAAAAATTATACCATTCGCTCCATGATTTGGTGTGTTTTGGTGCAGCTATTAAGAATATTGTAAGAAATAAATTCCCCAAATTTCAACCCGAGACTACTAAAACTAACAAAACGACAAGTGCTATTGTAAAATTTTAGACATTTTCGGCTCAAATCAAACAAAAATTTCTAAAATTCTTTCCCTTGGCTCTATACTTTCACCATTTGGCACAGCTGTAAAAAATGTCTAAAATACTAACCTCACAAAATTTCAGCCTCATACCTCTAAAACTACCAAATATACGTAAGTTGAAATAATTTTTTTCGAAATTTTTGGTTCGAAAAATTTCTAAAGTTTGTCCCGTTTTCTCCAAAATTTAGCGGTTCGATACAATTATCCAAAATATGGTAAGAAACACCTTTTCCAAATTTCATCCCCATATCATTAAAACTGCCAGAATTACAAGTGCTATTGCAAAATTTTTTGAATTTTTGGTTAAAAATCAAATTTTTCTAAAACTGTTTCTTTTGGATAATTTTGTCATTTGAAACAAATATAAATAAAGTCTAAAGTACCAACCTTCCCAAATTTCAACTACATACCACTAAAATTACCAAAACTACGAGCGTTAATTTGAGATTTTTACAATTTTTGGTTCAAATTATAAAAAAAAAATTGTAAAAGTCGTCCCTGTTGTGCTATAATTTTGCAATTTGGCACAGTCTTCAAGACTGACAAAAGTAACAACCTCACCAAATTTCACCCTCATAACATTAAAATTCCCAAAATGACACGGATAAATTCAATTTTTCAATTCAAACTTTTTGTTCCAATCAAATTTAAAAATTTCTAAAATTCGTCCCTTGTTGTCTATTATTTTGCAATTAGGCACAGTTTTGATGGATGCTACTAGTAACAATCTTACCAAATTTCACCCTCATAACATTAAAATTAGCAAAATTACGCTGATCAATATAAGCATTTTGAAATTTTTGGTTCCAATCAAAATGTGAAAATTTCTAAAATTCGTCTCTTTTGTTCTATAATTTTGAAATTTGACAAAGTCTTCGTGAATGTCAAAAGATACAACCTCAGCAAATTTGACCCTCATAACATTAAAATTCCTAAAATTACACGAATAAATACAGTTTTGTTGACATTTTTTGTTCCAATCAAATTTGGAAATTTCTAAAATTCGTCCCTTGTGTTCTATTATTTCGCAATTAGACACAGTTTTGATGGATGCTAATAGTAACAATCTTACCAAATTTTACCCTGATAACATTAAAATTACCACAATTACGCCGATCAATATAAACATTTTGAAATTTTTGGTTCCAATCAAAACGTGAAAATTTCTAAAATTCGTCTCTTTTGTTCTATAATTTTGAAATTTGACAAAGTCTTCGTGAATGCCAAAAGATACAACCTCACCAAATTTCACCCTCATAACATTAAAATTCCCAAAATTACACGGATAAATACAGTTTTTCGTTCCAATTAAATTTGAAAATTTCTAAAATTCGTCCCTTGTGTTCTATTATTTTGCAATTAGGCACAGTTTTGATGGATGCCAATAGTAACAACCTCCCCAAGTTTCACCCACACAACATTAAAACTACTAGAATTACAAAATATTTTTCAGAAGTTTGCGTCCTCTGCTCTTCAATTTTGCAATATTGCCCAATTAATTAGCGTCTCTCCTTAAATTTTGTCAGAATTAGAACCGCTATCAATTTTTCTGAACTTTAAGCTTTTGGCTCCCACATGGCATTCCATTCACAATAAAGCGTCCCGAAAAATCCCGATGACGACCAAACCTCAATTCTCGCCATTCTTTAATCCCTCCTAATTTTCCCCGTCGATTTTTCTCTAAATTTATCCCGATCTGAAATAAATATGACATGTGGCGCGTTTTTAATTCGAAAAACATTACGTCCAATCTGCAAATCCGGTGCGTGTTATTTCTGTTCAGCGCGAAAACATCGCGTTTTTGCTTTTCTTTTGCAGGTGTGGAACTGAAATGATTTTTTATTGCCGCTAAAATTAGCGACCTAATTTATACCTGGCTCATTTGGGAAAGCGGAGATTTCTCTGGAAAAATTCCAGGATTTTCGTGCCATTAACATGACAATAATACGTTAGAAATAATTTCGCACAGGGACAATATCCGACAATTGCTCTTTTTAGGGGAGAGTGCCTCGTAATCCGCCCAAACAGCTGATTCCTCCAGGAAAACCCTCGCTTGGGGTGGCATTTCCTACGTGAGAGTCCTGCCAAATCTCTGGACCTCCAGGAGCACTTTTTTTCGCTTGTTTCGTCACGACGTCGGGATGACTTTTCGTGGTGGCGGCACGAATCCCTTCGATTAAACGGAATGAGGGATTCACCTGAGCCGCACACCTCGTGGCCAAAGTCCAATTAACAACGACAAAGATTTTAGCATGCAAATTGGTAGCAGCCGTTGCTATGGCGATGGCTAACACGCTTGGCAGGTGAGGGTCCCCGGTATAATTATTCCATTGTCTTCTCTGATATTGTGTGATATTTATTCTCTTCGTTCAGGTATTATATTAAAGGGTTGCACGACGACTACATGCCCTCGGATAATCAACCTTCCTGAACAGATAATAAAAGGGTTATAATTTAGAGTGGAGCGAAGAGGGGGACATATTCATTAGCTTCGGGGATTTTATAGGTTGATGGTTGCTGAGGAAGACTTCGGGAAGTCGAAAGTTGCGGTGGAAGTGGAAAATGCTAATTAACTTCCGGAAATACATTACAAATTTCATGCCCGACCGAAATAAAAAAAAAATCAAAATTGGAAAAACCAAATTTTGGAAATTGATCCAATTAGCAACAGTTTTGGAGTTCTAGCCAATGAATGCAAAGTTACGCCCGAGTTGGTTGTTTCGGTGCGTTTTTTGTTATAAAAACCACTTTGATAAGAACAATAGCACCTAATAGAATGAACTCTTTTTTAGGTTTTATTCCCATTCCAATCACATTCTCTATTTTGTTATTAAGAATGGGTGGATCTCTAAATACAAATTTCTAGAATTAGGTCTCTTTTGCATTAGAAGATCGGAATTTGTAGGAATTAATAATCAGACCAAAAGTATTGAGCTTACCACCAAGTTTTGTTGTTGTGACAATAAAACTGTCAGAGTTACATTTTTTTAAATTTTGGGTCACTCTAAAAAATAAAAATTTCGAAAATTTGTCTAGATTGCTCTAGAAATTTCCCTTTTGGCGCATTTAAGAAAAATGTTAAGAGTAGTTACCATCCCAATTTTTAACGCCATGATGTCAAAACTACAAAAATTACAAGTGGTAATATTGAATTTCAAAATTTTTTTATTCGATCTAAACATAAAAATTTCAAACAGTTGTATCTTCTGCTCTATAATTTCACCGTTTTGCCCAATTGACAAAAATAACAAAATGAGCGTTTTCCCCAAATTTCAAGATCACAAAAACGCTTCCAAAATTACAAGAGTCAATATGAAATTTTTGAAAATTTTTATTCGATCTAAATATAAAAATTTGTAAATCATGTCTTTTTTGCTCTCAACTTTTGTCACTAAATACAGGTAATAAGAAGGTCGAAAAGAATAATCTCAACAAATTTGACTCTAAAAGGATCGAAACCAAGAAAATTATAGCGAGTAACACGAATTTTTTTAAATTTTTGCTTCAAACTAAATGTGGAATCCTAAAAATTGTCTCTTCCGCACTATGATATTCCCGTTTGGTACAGTCAACAAGAATGACAAAGAAAGTGGTTTCTCCCAATTTGAAAGTTCCAGCTTAAAAACTTCCAAAATTACAGGTGTTAATACGGAATTTTGGACATTTTTGATCCGAACCAAAAATAAAAAATTCTAAAAATTCTCTCCTTTGCTCACTAATTTTGTGACTTGGTACAGATAACAAAGAAGTCAAAAAGAGTCGCCTGTCCAAATTTGACTTCAATACCATCAAAACTACCAAAATTATAGTCGTTAACAAAAATTTTTCGAAATTTTTGCTTTAAACTCAATGTGGAAATTTCTAAAAAGTGTTTTCTTTGCTCTATAATTTTGAGACTTGGCACTGTTTACTAGAAGACCAAAAGGCATAACCTCCCTAAATTTGATCTCAATAATAGCACCAAAACTACCAAAATTACAAATTCTGAGTTTTCGAAATATTTCAAAAATTTCAGAGTATCAAGTTTTCAGTGGTAAAAACTAAAAATTTTCCAAAATCAAAAATTGTCATTTCTGGATTCGTCACAATGAATCTTCCCCTCTCCGTCTTCCAGAGTCCCTGAAAGCCAGCCAACTATTCCCAAACCTCATGTAAATTTGCATAACTGTTCAAAGTAACTTTTCGAAACACATTAACACGTTTCACGTTCAGGTACGGTTCGTTAGTGGCCGTAACGAATCGTCGACGTTTCACCTAAACTCTTACATAATTGAATACGTGGCAAAAAGACGATTTGCATGCTCACCTAGTTCGTCGAAAAAACTTAATTGCTGCAGCAACAATTTAAAGTTTGCGACCGCAGGAGCGGCCCTAATTGATTTCGCTCGGAAGTGATGGACGACGAAGTATCGGAGCTAAATGAACGCTAAACATGCCGAAGTTTGCAGGTAGAGAAAGCTCGGAGGATTGATGAGAAGAAAAAGTGGACGAGCGTCCAAGTTGAAAATCTCATATCTGCAAATTATGAATTTAAAAGTGTAATAAAGTTTTAATACGCAATAATATTACGGAATTCGATTAAGAAGCCCTCACCTGTGCCCATCATCAGCCATTAAACGGCTGTTGTAATCTTTTAAAACTCGCCCCGTGACGCCTTAATCTAATAATGATCATCATTAAAATGGCGAGCTCCAGATAAATTCAATGGTTATTGTTACGGCGTACATAATTACCAAGAGAAAATTAAGTAAAATTGATAATAAGCGAAACTCGACGAACTGAAGGTGAGAGATAATGGCGATAATAAAGCCGGAGAAGAAAAAGTTGGAGGCTTTTCGGGGGTTGTAATCAACTTAGAGAAAGGTGCGAAACGGTGGACAAGAGTTCTTTGAGGTCAACGCGTGTCCGGGGACTGCTCTGAGGGAGACTTAATTAAAGAGTAGTTGCTATAGTTACTAATAGCTCACGGGAGTGACCTGCAACAGCACACCTACCGGAGTCAGAGGGTAAATACCCACTCATTATCGTCGCTTCGCCGGAAACACGGACCACCACGTAAGAAGAATGTTAAGTGCTGCAAGCGGAAGGGATGTTTTATTTATTTACAAACTAAAAGTATAATGAGAATGTGTTGAAAAATTTTACAAATTTTTATACTTCGTTCGGATCAAAAATGTTAAATTGTCCATATTAACACCTGTAAGTTTGAAACTTTTGGTGTTGTAAGCTTCAAATTTAAAAAAACTACTCTTTTTATCATTCATGTTGACTTTACCAAACGAAAACATGATCGAGCGGAAGAGACAATTTTTAGAAATTCCCACATTTAGTTCGAACCAAAAATTTCGGAAATTTTATGTTAATGGCTATAATTTTGGTAGTTTTGGTGTTATTAAAGTCAAATTTGAAGAGATGACCCTTTTTGATCTCCTTGTTAGTTATATCGACTCAGAAAATTATAGAGCAAAGGTGACAATTTTTAGAAATTTTTATATTTGGTTTGGATCAAAAATGTTAAAAATTTCGTATTAACACCTGTAATTTTAAAAGTTTTGACGCTTTTGGTAGTTTTTAAACTATTAAAGTTAAATTTGAAGAAGTTAATCTCCTTGGCCTTTTTCTTAGCTGTACCAAATCACAAAATTATAAAACAAACGATAAAATTTTTAAAAAATGTTACAATTGGATCGAAGAAAATAATTCAAAAATTTCATATCAGTGCCTGTACTTTTAGTAATTCTGACGCAATCGCGTTAAAACTTGGGGAAGTTACTACTTTTGGCGTTCTTGTTAACTGTGCCAAAAAAAAGGAATTTCTAGAATAAAAAAATCCAAATTAAAAAATTGTATTTTTGGAGAATCAAAAAATTTTGAAAATTAAAACAAACATTGTAAATCTCACAGTTTTAATGCTACTGTAACGAAATTTGGCAAGAATAATACTTTTGATGTGATTATTAAACCCTGTACATTACGACTTCCAAGAGCAAAAAAGACCATTTCTAGAATTTTTTATTTAAAGATCCACCCTTTCGTTACAGCAAAATAAATAATGTGATTAAAGTGGGATTAAAATCCAAAAAAAGTTCATTTTATTAGCTTGCATTATTCTTATCAAAGTGTAACCTTGCATTCATTGGCTAAATGTTCAAAACAGTTGGATAAAATCTTAAAATATTAAATTAACTTAAATTGTTTCGAGTCAAATTAATTTTAGCAGAGTAGAAAATGACAATTCGTATTGACCTTAGCACCCCCTGCAGCCCCGTCCCCGTTCACAAGTCATCATGCCCTTCCGAAAAGTATTGTTTCACTAGTGCAAAATCCAATAATAGAGTTGGCATCGCTCCGCATCCCTCGTGAAGGGGCTGTAAAGTGAGGGAGCAGAAAGTTGTCTGTCCCCTGGCCAAAACCTGAGACCTGGGATAAGCGACTGCCGTGCTCCGGTGAACTGATCGGATTTTATAAAAGACCTCTTTGCAATTTGATAAAGGCGGTTAGCCGGACCCATTGCCTCCACTCAATGACTGATTGCGAGCGAAGGTAACATGGGGAGAGATGTTCAATTCGATATTACTTAAATTACAAATTCAGATTAGTACGGACGGTGCTTTTCAATGGCCGCCTTCTATTTGATATTGTAACTCGAGGGGGCCATCAGGAAAAAATCGTGTACGCGACTGAAGGTTGGCGTGGAGCAGATATTGATTTATGTAGCCGATTTTCGTCGATGGCGTGTTTTATTGCCGGAATACAAATCAGCAAAACAAACTACGATAAACACACATGTTGATCTAGTCGCTTTGGTAAACGGTCGATCATGTGTGCCTCGGTCTGTAAAATGTTGTAGAGAGAGGAAACGGTAATAGTGTCGTTCGAGAGATGGATGGCTTTAAACGGACTTTCAACGATGTGTTCCACACTAGTAATTATAGAAAACAGGAGCGAATTGCACCAGTTGCACGGATTCAGATCGAAAGATGGACTTTGGACGACGATTATTTATTACGATGACATCCTTATACGTACTCGCTTGTGTATATTACACGACTTGTGCATTTGTGTTAATTGCAGACGGTTTTATGTGTAAACACAATGAGCGAATTCGAGTGAAAATGACGCCAAGTGATCCGTCGAATTTTTCACACATTTATGACCATGGCGAACAAACAATCTGACTCGAGTCATAGAAAATTGTCTCTACAGTTAATAAGAATGACCAAAAGAGTAGTTTGCCCAAATTTAAACCCCCCAGGAACAAAACTTCCAAAATTACAGGTGTTCATAAGAAATTTTTGTCAATTTTTATTATTATTTTTTTAAATTTGTAAAAAAATGCTTCTTTGCTTTATAATCTAACAAAAAGGTCAAAAAAAGTAACTTCCCAAATTTGACTTCAATAGCATCAAAACTACCAAAATTATAGCGGTTAACACGAAATTTTCGAAATTTTTCTTTCGAACTAACTGTGGAAGTTTCTAAAAATTGTCTCTTCTGCCCGATAATTTTACGATTTGGTACAGTCAACAATAATGACAAAAAGAGTCATTTCCCCAAATTTGAAGCTTACTGCGTAAAAAGTTTTAAAATTACAAATGTCCATACGATATTTTTGACATTTTTGAGCCCAACCAAATACAGAAATTTCTAAAAATTCTTTTCTTTGATCTATAACTTAGTAATTTGGTGTAGCTAACAAGAAGGTCAAAGGGAGTCATCTCTCCAAAATTGACTTCAATTACATCAAAACAACCAAAACTATAGCAGTTAACATAAAATTTTCGAAATTTTTAGGTCGGAACTAAATGTGAAAATTTTTAAAAATTGTCTCTTCCGCACTATAATTTTCCCGTTTGGTACAGTCAATAATAATGACAAAAGGAGTAGTTTCCCTAAATTTAAAGCTTACAGCGTCAAAGCTTCCAAAATTACAAGTGTTAATACGAAATTTTTGACATTTTTAATCCGAACTAAATGCAAAAATTTCTAAAAATTGTCTACTTTGTTCTAAAATTTTGTGACTTGATACAGCTATCAAGAAGGTCAAAAAAGGTCACCTCTAAAAATTTGACTTCAATGTCATCAAAACTACCAAAACTATAGCGCTTAACCTAAAGTTTTCGAAATTTTTGGTTCGACTTAAATGTGGAATTTTCTAAAAATTGACCCTTCCGCACGATATTTTTCCCGTTTGATACAGTCAATAAAAAAGACAAAAAAAGTCGTTTCTTCAGCTTATAGCTTCAAAACTTCCAAAATTACAAGTATTAATGGGAAATTTTTGATCCAAATCAAATTTCTACGAAATTTCTCCTATGCTCAATAATTTTGTGACTTGATACAGCTGATTGGAAAGTCAAAAAAGGTAACCTCTCCAAATTTGACTTTAATAACACCAAAACTACTAAAATTATGGCCGTTAACATAAAATTTTCGAAATTTTTGGTTCGAACTAAATGTGGAAATTTCTAAAAACTAACTCTTCCGCGCGATAATTTTCCCGTTTATTACAGTCAATAAGAAAAACAAAAACAGTAGTTTCTCCAAATTTGAAACTTTCAACGCCAAAACTTTCGAAATTACAGGTGTTAATACGAATTTTTTGACATTTTTGATCGGTTCCAAATACAAAAATTTCTAAAAACTCTCTCCTTTGCTCTATAATTTTGTGACTTGGTACAACTAACAAGAAGCTCAAAAAAAGTCACCTCTCTAAATTTGACTGAAATAGCATTAAAACTACCAAAATTATAGCGGTTAACATAAAATTTTCGAAATTTTTGGTCCAAACTAAATGTGGAAATTTCTAAAAATTTTCGCTTCCGCACGATAATTTTCCCGTTTGGTACAGTCAATAAGAATAACAAAAACAGTTGTTTCTCCAAATTTGAACCTTCCAACGCCAAAACTTCCAAAATTACAGATGTTAATGTGGAATTTTTGACAATTTTAGATCCGAACCAAATACAAAAATTTCTTAAAATTTTCTCCTTTGTTCTATTATTTTGTGACTTAGCACAACTAATGAAGAGGTCAATAAATGCAACCTCTTCAAATTTGACTTTAATAACACCAAAACTACTAAAATTATGGCCGTTAACATAAAATTTTCGAAATTTTTGGTTCGAACTAAATGTGGAAATTTCTAAAAACTAACTCTTCCGCGCGATAATTTTCCCGTTTATTACAGTCAATAAGAATAACAAAAACAGTAGTTTCTCCAAATTTGAACCTTTCAACGCCAAAACGTTCGAAATTACAGGTGTTAATACGAATTTTTTGACATTTTTGATCGGTTCCAAATACAAAAATTTCTAAAAACTCTCTCCTTTGCTCTATATTTTTGTGACTTGGTACAACTAACAAGAAGCTCAAAAAAAGTCACCTCTCTAAATTTGACTTAAATAGCATTAAAACTACCAAACTTATAGCGGTTAACATAAAATTTTCGAAATTTTTGGTCCAAACTAAATGTGAAAATTTCTAAAAATTTTCGCTTCCGCACGATAATTTTCCCGTTTGGTACAGTCAATAAGAATAACAAAAACAGTTGTTTCTCCAAATTTGAACCTTCCAACGCCAAAACTTCCAAAATTACAGATGTTAATGTGGAATTTTTGACAATTTTAGATCCGAACCAAATACAAAAATTTCTTAAAATTTTCTCCTTTGTTCTATTATTTTGTGACTTAGCACAACTAATGAAGAGGTCAATAAATGCAACCTCTTCAAATTTGACTTTAATAACACCAAAACTACTAAAATTATGGCCGTTAACATAAAATTTTCGAAATTTTTGGTTCGAACTAAATGTGGAAATTTCTAAAAACTAACTCTTCCGCGCGATAATTTTCCCGTTTATTACAGTCAATAAGAATAACAAAAACAGTAGTTTCTCCAAATTTGAACCTTTCAACGCCAAAACGTTCGAAATTACAGGTGTTAATACGAATTTTTTGACATTTTTGATCGGTTCCAAATACAAAAATTTCTAAAAACTCTCTCCTTTGCTCTATATTTTTGTGACTTGGTACAACTAACAAGAAGCTCAAAAAAAGTCACCTCTCTAAATTTGACTTAAATAGCATTAAAACTACCAAACTTATAGCGGTTAACATAAAATTTTCGAAATTTTTGGTCCAAACTAAATGTGAAAATTTCTAAAAATTTTCGCTTCCGCACGATAATTTTCCCGTTTGGTACAGTCAATAAGAATAACAAAAACAGTTGTTTCTCCAAATTTGAACCTTCCAACGCCAAAACTTCCAAAATTACAGATGTTAATGTGGAATTTTTGACAATTTTAGATCCGAACCAAATACAAAAATTTCTTAAAATTCTCTCCTTTGTTCTATTATTTTGTGACTTATTACAACTAATGAAGAGGTCAAAAAGGGCAACCTCTTCAAATTTGACTTTAATAGCACTAAAACTACCAAAACTATAGCCATTAACATGAAATTTTCGAAATTTTTGGTTCAAACTAAATATGAAAATTTCTAAAAATTATCTCCTTTGCTCTATAATTTTGTGACTTGGTACAGCTAACAAAGAAGTCAAAAAACGTAACCTCTCCAAATTTGATCTGAATAGCACCAAAACGACCAAAATTATAAAGATCAACACGAAATGTTTGATTCAAAGTTTGCTAAAACTAAAGAATTCTCAAAATGTGTACCAAAATTCGAGACTAAAGACCATCTTGTTGAGAACTCATAACTTTAAAAATGAGAAAAATATGTATCTCAAGCATATGGTTCTATGACCTCGACTTCCACACCTTTTTCGCAGAATTCTACAAAGTCCAATTAAGAATTTCTGGCTCTATTCTTCAAGAAAAAATGAGGACAATTTCTGTTTAGAAAAAAAGTAAAATCGTCTTATAATTTGTCGGTAAAAATCGCTGTTTAACTTGAAAGTTCCATTGAAATAAGATCAAAGCGTCATTTCGACATGCAGCAATATTTCCAAGGTGGCAAAGTTTACGCAGATAAGCTCTGGAAAGCGTCAGCATTTCTTGTATAAATATAATAACACCTCATGATACCTTTGACTACCTTTTCACGCTGAACTGTCAAGGTACACACGTTTTGCTTAGCTCGTGGAATTTGCGAGACGACAAAAGCCTTTATCTCACCTGTTATAAATACCAAAGTACGTTGTGTTATGACTACGTTTTCCAGTCGTTTCAACAAAAATAAACTCGACACACCTAAAAACTAAAGTGCTGAAAGTTTTATTTTAACAATCTGTTTACCGGTTCTTACCGCCCACTGTTTTAAAAGAACGCTCCGTTGAAATATATTCCGCTTTTATACGAAATTTATTTACACGAGTTCAGGTAATCGCGGATTGCACTCGAGATGATTCGAATTTATGGCCGCTAAAAGCGGATAATCGCGTTTCGTGTCGAAATTAGAACGCATCATCAGGGAGTATTTATTACTGGGGAGATGGACGCTGTGGTTTTTAACCCACAATTTCTAAGTTGGTACTCCTGTCAGATGACAGATCAAGGTAATTACAGAAACCTGTAATAAACCAGGTCAAACGTAGCTTAAAAAAAAAATCTCCTCGGTTTAATTGAACGGAATGAAATTTTCACCTATCGACCCTCTATAAATCACCGATAGAGAAAATAACATCGGTTTTATCTTTAAAAGCTTCCCTAATGGCCAGGTATTTACCTTTCGGAAGTTGGCTTCCAGTTATCGAGCTCCATCAGCGAAAAGTGCTCGGGATAAATTGACAAGAAGTACGTAAGTTACGATATCAAGTTGGCGATTCTCGTTTTGTTTAATTGCCGGTAAAGTAGACTTTCCAGCGCCATCTCGCGTGCGAATAAAGAACGACACTTGACTATTTCAGCAGGTAAAGCATCGGCGTCCAGGTGCGCCGGATATATAAGTCAGCAAACCGGTTTTATTAATAGAAATCCAGTGATGGATGCTGCGATTAGAGTGTTATGCATATTGCGCTAATAAATACACGTGTTGAGCGAATGTGCCACATTCGAAATTAAGGTAGAATTATGGATATTTGATTGCGGATTTATGAACTGGCACAGGATCGTATTTACGACAGTCTCGATTTTTATTTAACCCACTTCCTCCGACTTTTGACTCCGATAACACCGCCAGTTTTGCGATGAAGAGGTTAAAGGTGTCTCGAACGCTGAACTTCCGAAATCGCGGCCATTTCGAAAACAAAGTCGGGTAATTTCGCGTTTTTTGCCCTTGATAATAAATCAACGATGAGTTTTAGCCCCCGTTCGGACACGTAATTAAACACACCGAACGTGAGATACGCAAAAACACTAATTGCTTTTCGACCCTGGCAAATTGCAGGTGTTACAAATGTACGATATTACTAATTCCGACGATAAAAAGCCGACACGACAACGGGAACACCTCTGATTTAATTTATTATTGAAATTCCACTTTGTCCTTTCGTTCTTTCGGTCGACGTTGTTTCCGCGACGTTTTTAAATGCGAATGATGAATTATTTATAATCAGATTTCGGAGACGGAGATCTCGTTTTGTTTAAGTCGCTGGGATGGGTATTTGTACAAATGTCAACGAGAAGCTGATTACACGAGGCTTATTAGAGCGGAAATTAGGGTGGGATTTTGTTTCTACCTACGAAATATATCGTGGCACGATATAATTTCGTAGTTCGTTATCGTATTCGGTATTTTGTTTCTCTGCCGTAACAGATACGATGTGACGAATGACACTACATCCAGCCACGATAAATTATGCGCTGTTGCCACCTATTTTTCTCCGAAAGTGGCTAACTTAATTCTAATGTTTGACGTACGATTGACAGAAGAATTTAAAAAAATACCGTTGGAAAATTTGTAGTGTTGAAAAATGGCTCGTTTTTTCCCATATTTACAAGCAGGTGATGGTCAATACCTGAGAGAAATAAAAAGATGGCAAAGAGAAGAAAATGATCCGTTTTTGTTGCCTGATATCCGGTAATTATAAATCCTAAAAATATTTTACAAAGTTGAATTTATGAATTCATAAATACTTTTTGTAGTTTTGTTGAGATGTTTCGCCTGAATAAGGACGTGATGGCACACATTATAAATGTTCTTGAGCCTCATATGCCCGCACCCAGTCGACGTCACGGTGTGAGCCCAAAGCTGCGAATCCTAGCAGTTATCCGATTTTTTGCATGTGGCAGTTACCAGAGATGTGTAGGACAAGATGTTTTTGTTAATCTCTCACAGGCAAAAATGTCAGAGGCAATTAGCGAGGTGTCAACCTGCATTGTGAGACACCTTGGACATTATGTTAGTTTTCCCGAGCCTGAGGAGTATCTTGACTTAAAACATCGGTACAGTTGTTAAGGAGTTCTCATTACGTTTTTTTTTTTAATTTTGACTTTTATTTTGTAGACACATGCAGTTGTTCCGCATTCCTGGGGTGGTTGGGTTTGTAGATGGAACACATATTGCAGTTCACAACCCTGGAACTGAAAGGGCCCATCAGTTTTATAACAGAAAAGGGTTCTTTTCGAAGAATATACAAATAGTAAGACCCATTATGAGATTACATATCTTCTTTTGTAACTTACATTATCCTATAGATTTGTGATAGCGATTATCGCATTTTGTCCCTCAATGCTGCATTTGGTGGAGCCAGTCACGATGCTTTCGTGTGGCGCGCAAGCAATGTCGGCGAAATCCTGAGAGAGCGATTTCAAGAAGGAGACACGACTTCTTGGCTTCTGGGTATAAAATAAGTAGACATTACCAAAAATATCACTTGTAACCATTTTTCACAGGTGATTCTGGATATCCGCTCATGCCGTATTTAATAACTCCGGTAAGGAATCCAGCGGATAATTCTCCGGAGAGCAGGTTCAACGTAGCGCATCGCAGAGCCAGATGCACCGTGGAGCGGTGCATTGGAATCCTGAAGGCTCGTTTTCGTTGTCTGCAACGGGAACGGATTCTGATGTATTCCCCAGAAAAGGCTGGGACGATTATCAATGCCTGTGCCATATTGCATAATGTTATGATCCGCCACAATTTGCCCTTGCCACATGAAGATCAAATTCAACAATTGATAGATCCTGATGAAAATGAAGAAGAATTGAACGACGACGGCGTGGAGAACCTCGATTTGGCACTTCAAACCCGTGCCAGAATAATAAACAATTATTTTAATTAATATCGCTTCCTTATTTACCTGTTCGTATTTTCTCTACTGTATTTCACTTCTGCAACACTACTACTGATTTCCCCTTCGTCAATCACCATATGCACACAACCAATTTCTACCATTTTTCATTATGTCGTTTACTTTGTGCGCAAATGCAGATTTTTAAAAAGAGCACAGACGTCACGTAACATTCGTGTGTCTTTTGTGTTGCAGATGAACATAGAATTATGTTGAATAATTCAAGGTTTATCAGATCACTTTCAATTGCTTTTTTTTGCTTATAAAAGCAAGCATTTCTTTGAACAGAATTTAAGTTTAAATGACATTAAAACATTAAAAAATACAGTACAAAAAAAGAATTGTTGGTTGCTTTCTTCAGACTAATACAATTTCTCGCAACTTGCACAAGCGCAATAAAAAATCATTATTCCATCCATCACGTGTGAGGTTGCTTGTTGAAATAAAACGAAATTGTTGGTAAGTTTTTATTTTTCAACAAATTTTGTAAATATATCTAAAAACTTTTCACTAGTATTCGCTAATCTTTCAAGTGCTTCGGCTTGGCGCTCCCCTATTTTGACCAGGAGGCTGCGAAGACGGTTCGCCTCATCTTCTGCTTTTAGCAGCTTTTCACCCACGGTGTCTTCGGACTTTTGGGACCGTCTTCGTTTGGGGGCTCTCCTGGCCTCAGGACTTGCCCTACTAGTGGAAGGTAATTGAGGGAGAGGGTTTGGAAGCGGCTCTGGAGGAATCTACAAGACACGAATGTTATTGATGGAAGGAATATTTCCTATAAAACAATTATTACAGTAGGATGTTCGATGGCACAACTTGGAAGGGCGGGGGCACAGTGTTCAGAGGCAGGTTCAACAAGGATGTTCTATAATACATAGGTAAATGTGAACAAAAATTAAACTCATCTTAATTATTACATGAATCTATTTAAGTAACCTAAAATGTTATTTAAACTGAAATAGAATAATAGTTAATTGGTCCATTTGTAGAGTTTGCAAGAATGGAACTTTCATGTGAAGACTTACCTGAGAACCAAGCTCTACCGTCTCATCGCCAGCATAGTCTGGCCCCAGGATTTGCAAAATCTTCAGATCAAGTTGATTTAGCAAGACTAAATCTGGATCTTCACTGGGGCCAGCACCTCCTGTTTGCCCCTGCTTTTTCCTCAACGCCATGGCTTTTGCTTTTGTTGAAGATTTCCAGTCCCCCCAGCACTAAAATTCATACAAAATTATTATGGATTTAAGAGGTGACCATACTAACCCGTTGCCACTGCTTTTTGTCCTTCCGGACCCCGCCAGACGCATTCAGGCTTTGGGTGAGTTCTTCCCAAAGGTTGAACACTCTGACGGGGTCAGAGTCCTGATGGCGAGCGAAAGCTAGATGTTTAAGCATGAAATCTACCATCAGGCTCTTTTGCTGAGGCAGTGGCTTTCCGGCACGTTGTTTTCCTTTACCTTTTTCCATCTAAATTAACATTACAAACATTGTAGAATTGTTGATATGTTGTAATTTTATACGATTTTTACCTATATTTGTTTTTAATTACAATTACCTTGATGGGTCTTTGTGTGGGCGAAGTGGCGGCAAAACTGGTTGATGAAACTCCCACAATGCACAAACGACGCTAAAAAGACCGCGCTCTGTCAAGATGGGGGTTAAAAACCCCAAACATTTCGCGCGCCCGCGAAATTCGACATCTGCAATGCACACGATAAAAACTCGTAGCTCACATCGTGGCTCGTATCGTTGAGCCACGATAAAATCGAGAACCAAAATACCGATTACGATATTTTTGGTGTTGCCATAGAAACATCGTATCGTCTTCGTATCGTAGTAGAACCAAAATCCCACCCTTATATCGATAAAAGCGACGAAAGGAAATCACAGATGTAGATTATACTTCAACAAACACATTCATGATCAGATCATAGAATTTTCCATCTAGATCTAAAACATCCTCAGATCTTGATCCGGATAAGTGCTAAATCTAGATCAAATGTTGGCATCTATATCTAGATCATACCTCGACAAACACACCCATAATCAGACCATAGAATTTTACATCTAGATCTGAAACATCCCCAGATCTTGATTCAAATAACTGCAAAATCTAGATCAATTGAGAATATATCAGCATCTATATCTAGATCATACCCATAACATATATTTCCATAATCAGATCATAACATTATACATCTAGATCTGAAACATCCTCAGATCTTGACCCAGATTTACCGCAAAATCTAGATCAGACGACGAAATCGACGACCAGAGCGTGAAGAAATTTAGATTAGATTGTACACCGATATCTAGATGAAACCAGTTTAAATGTCAAGATCTGTTTATGGTTGGTCTGAGCCATCTAGATCTAATTTCCGAGATGTAGAAAAAAACAGGTCATAAACAAGTTTCAATAGATTTAGACGATAAAACATAAAACTACAGATCTAAAAAAGAAGTTAGATCAAATCTAGATTAGATTTTGTAATCTCGTATCTAAAAAAGTTGAATATCAACATCTGTTTATGGCTGATCTAAGTCATCTAGATCTAAATAAACCAACCAAAGTGTCCCAAATGTACAAAAAATAACGAATTCCCTAGATCTAGATGCCTTCAGATCTAAAAATACTCGAAGTTAAATAAAATTTAGATCACACTTTATATTTTACATCTGAGAAAACAGAATAAGCCAAGATCTGTTTATTTGATTTATCTAGATCTGAACAATGCAATTCAAGTGTCCTTGATCTTAAAAAAATAGATAATTTCCTAGATCTAGAGGAAAATAGATCATAAAGAAAAAAATTGTAGATCTAGATCGACTTCATCTTAAAAAAATAGGAAAGTAGAAATTTTCCTAAATCTAGAGATCATAAACAAATAAATATAAATCTGTAGATCAGCTTCAGATCTTAAAAAAAAAGTTAGATCAAATCTGTTTATAGTTGAACTGAGCCATCTAGATCGAAATAAAGAAATTCAGGTGTCCGAAATCTACAAAAAATAGTCTGTTTTCTAGACCTAGATGACTTCAGATAAAAAAAAAAACAAAGTTAGATCAAATTTGGATCACATGATTTTACATCGAAGAAAATAAAATAAGTCAAGATCTGCTTATGGTTGACCTGAACCATCTAGATCCGAATAAACAAACACAAATAACCCTCATCTATAAAAAATAGGTAATTTTCTAGATCTAGATAGCTTCAGATACAAAAAGAAACAAAGATTGATGAAATCTAGATCACATTTTATAATTTTACACGTGAGAAAATAAAATGTCAAAATCTATTTATGGTTGATCTGCGCCATCTAGATCTGAATAAAGTAACAGGTGTCCCAGATCTACAAAAAAAAATCTAGATCAAGGTGGCATCAGATCGAAAAAGGATACAAAATAGAATGTCAACTTCTGTTTATGGTTGATCTGAGCAATCTAGGTCTAAAAAACAACCCAATTGTCCCATATGTACAAAAAAATGCTAATTTCCTAAATCTAGATGGCATCAGATCTAAAAAAGATCGATGTTTGATCAAATCTTGATCACATCTTATAATTTCACGTCTAAGAAAATAGTATGTCAAGATCTGTTTAGAGTTGATCTCAGCCATCTATATCTAAATAAAACAAAAAATAGCCAGTTTCCTAGATCTAGATAGCTTCACCGTACAGAATTTCACATCTAAAAAAACTAGAATAAGTCAAAATCGAAGCCTTCTAGTTCTGAATAAAGCGGCCCGGCCCCCCCAGATCTAGAAATAGCAACTTGTCATTTTATGACTTTCCGCGAGTTCAATAAATTATCCCGTCATTTGTCTTAATAATTCCTTGATGAAGACACACGTCGCGAAACGCCTCGATCAAACCTGACGTTTCAACGACAGAATAAACACGATGAAATTAAGCAGGTAAACACGACTATAATTCATGTAGGAAATTAAGCTCGAATATTCTCTCAAATAATTTCTCTCACCTTTCCAGTTCCCGGTGTGGAACGTGTGCCAAAAGTGACTTAAAGACAGGTTAAAAGCTACCCACGCGGTCTCAGCTAATAATTTGCCAAGCAAATAAATCTCAGTTAGCGCTTTAAACATTACTCTAATTAAAATCACGTGGTGGCTTTTACGTCTACGTTTTAATGTCGACTTGATTGAGAGCGGTGACGCTAGGTGGCGCGATTCGACGCGCCGTGTAAACGATACTAACGATAAATTGACAAGCACATCCTCGAAGGTTTATTGCTGACGCCGTCGAGTCGCGTTTTAGATGATTGCTTCGCAGACGACTGTTTATAACATAAACAGATTTCAACGGGAGATATCGGTAATGTAGGTGGCCACTTTAACGACCCGGTTGCGGGTTTTCTGTCAGAAGACACACTGCTGCCAACTTCACTCTCAAATTTCACTAGACTTGGCGCCGGCAAAAAATTACTGTACAGAGTGTTCGAAAATGACAAGCGATGATTTATATCGGCGGCTCTCGATTTCGTAGGAAAGTGAAAACATATTTTCCTTCGTCGAGGAAATTTATTTCCGTTGTTTTCGTTCGCAAAACATTAGCTCTGAAATCATCTAACAGCTGGAAGCTACACACATGATCGAGTCCATTCGTTAATTATTTACAGAAAAAGCAAAAGAGTGTGCTCAGCACTTCTCTAAAGAAAGGAAAATTCAGACATAAATCCCCGAGCGGAAGCTGACAGATAAAATCAAGTCGTGTTAATTTCTAGGTTATGTTTCAGGCGCCATGTTCATTCCGACAGGCCGCCATTACTCAAAGTGAGGTTAAACAAAAATAATAACACCACAAGGTGCGTTGTGAAGATAACACCAAGTCAAGAAACTGCTCCAACATAAATAAGATTACGAGCAATTAAAATCGTTCATAAAACTTTCAAAGACTGAAAGTCGAAGTCCAAGAACCTGTCCATAAAGTGAGAGTATCGAGCCGGTAGATAAGCACCCTCGAGGTCGTAGGTTATCTTCCAAGATGAGGTCTACTGACGTCACTCGTTTTTAAAACGTTGTTTATTACAGGAAATTTCACTCCCAATAACGATCAGCCTTGGATTTTGTCGTAAATAAATTAGAAAAGTTGCGAAAAATGGAAGGTTGGCACCCCTGGATTAACCCTCGGCGGAGGGGGCGAGGCCGTGGCACGTGAACGGAACGGTTTCTAGCGGGCTGTGGACTGCACTGTCAAAGTTACACGACGGGGGCGAGTTTTCAACCAAAACGACAATCAACCGCCAAAATGGCGACTGTCAAAGCTCTGAACCGTCAAAATGGCGACCAACTATCAAAATTGTACTTCAGTACGTCTCCTGACAATGTTTTAACTGACAAAATGTCATTTTTTTTCAACAAAATGATGTCTTCTGTCAAGTTTATACCTGACATTTGTACATCTTTCAGTTGTTTTGTGTGTTAAAATGCGGCAATTTTAATATTCATCACTTTTAATTAAAAAAAAAACGCAAAAAATGCTTTCCCGTCAGCTGTCAATTCTAAAAATGACACATGAATAAAAGTCTGAGTGAGTGACAACTATTATTTGACAATCAAACTGTCAATTAGCTTCGACAAAAAACTTTTTATTTCAATTCCAACTGTCATGTCAATTTTTTTTATATTAAATTGTCAAACATGACGTCATAACTCTTTACAATTTTGATGCCAACATAAACGAAGACAATTTTCGATGTTTACTGTCAATATGTTTTTTTTTTGTAATATAGAGTAGGCTCGAAATAGATGACAAATAGATGTCTTCTGTCAAATTTACACATGACATTTGTACACCTTTCAGTTGTTTTGTATGTTAAAATGCGGCGACTTTAATATTCATCACATTTAGTAAAAAAATAAACGCAAAAAAATGTTTTCCTGCTTGAGCAACAGCTGTCAATCCTCAAAGTGACACATAAATGAAGCTCTGAGTGAGTGACAACTGTCATTTGACAATCAAACGATCAATTAGCTTCGACAAAAATATTTTTTAATTACAACTGTCGTATGTCAATTTTTTCATATTAAATTGTCAAACATGACGTCATAACACTTTACAGTTTTGATGCCAACATAAACGGAGACAATTATATGAAACAAAACACTAATTGGCGTCCAAATAAATTACTGTCATGAGTTACGAGGTCATCTTCTGTAAATTTAAACACAGTGTGGCCATTTAATTTTATAATTAGAAGAATTTTTATGTTGGTATGAGATTATGCACTCCTATATTTGTGCGATTGTTATTATTCTGTCACATCAGTTTGACAGATATTGATATAATTGCCGCCATGTTGTGTTCCAAGATGGCGACGAAATCAAAATGTCACTTTCAAATTGGCGCCAAAATTATGTTGGAAGTAAAGAAAAAAAGTGTGGTAATTAAATTGTCATCGACGGATTAGCAGTAAATATTGACACTTCGTTTAAAGGCGATTAGACAGAGACACGAGATGTCTCCCTTTCGTCACTTTGGTATAAATAATTAAGAAAAACGCGCGAAATGAATGGAAAATTTGTACTTAATAAAAAGGTACGTTTTATTGGTAGTAAAATTTGACAGGTGATGACGCCGCCTACTAGTAAAAAAAAGTAGAGATTTAAATAAGTGCGATGATTATAATGTCGTACAAAAATAAATAGGCCCGTTATGAATGAGGGTGGCGCGTCCATGTGCCTTCCGAAAACGTAAACAAAACATCCCCACCCCCTCGCAAGATGGCGCCCCCCGAGCACATGTTCGCGCCGCCACCACTGCTCGTTTTCGTTGATTTAACACGTCGTGGTGTTTTTGACGCCGCCGTCTCCGAGAAGCTTTGAACTCCTACCTTTTCTCTGCGGTTTCGCCTGTTTCCTACGTCCCCTAGGTCCCCCAGGAATTCCCGTTGCCATTTCTTCTGTCGTGGCCCATCAAGTTCACATCAACACGCCACAGACCCACCAAAAAAAACACCACACTGTCGAAACAACTGACTCGCGTACGTCACTACAGAGAAACGACGTTATACACCACCCCCAGCCAGAGTCAGACTCTCGGTGCCTCTCTAGCCCGCGGCAATAAACATGATTGCCTGTTCGCCATTGGTCACGAGACGAGAAAGCTGATTGGTTGCACCTTTACAGGTTACTCCTACCTGTCCTACCGCCCACGTTGGCGATGACAGGTGATGACGCTCAAGGTCGACGGACAACGGCGGTGATGACACGCGAAACAGCTGATTCGACAACGACGGACATTTTGACAGACCGGTTTCGGAGCGGGATGCTTTTCGCAGTAGGCCATGCGAGGAAACGAGAGCGGGAACCGGTTTGAACGAGAGGGGAAGCCAGTGCGCGAGGCCGGCGCGAGGGGGAAACACCTGTCTGTTGCCGCGCCAGCCAAAGCCGGCAACGCAGGTTCCTGTAACTTAAAAAAAAAAATTCCAAACGTCACAAAAAGTCACTATTTTTTAGACGTTTTTGGACAGTAAAGTAGGCAATTTTGTTGTAAGTAATGAAAAGCACTCATTGAGATGGAAACACTTTTGCTGCCTAGACAGAAAAAGTACTTTTCCTACGACCCCATATGAAAGTGACGTTTTTCACACGGTTAAAGGACTCCGAAAGTTGAAGTTTTCGTACGTCCATTTCCGAAAGTAAAAGTCACTAGTGTGATATGAATATATCCGCACAGACCTGTCAAAATTGACAGCTATTTGTAATTCTTGAATTTTTGTCTTAAATATCTAGACGATTCACTGTAAAACAACATGCATAATGGTAAAAATGAATTGGTTAGGTCGTTTTTGCCAAGACAATTTTGACAGGTCTGTGCGGATATATTCATATCACACTAGTGACTTTTACTTTCGTAAATTGATGTACGAAAACATCAACAATCTAACTATGTGGAATACGTCACTTTTATTCATATAAAACCTCATGGTCGTAAAAAATGATATTTAGAAAAGATAAGAAATGAACTATTGTCAAGACTTATGGTTTCTTCCTGATGATGGAAGGTCGTAGGAAAAATAGTGTACACAACTCGTCGGAAAGTGTCTTTCTTGCACTCGTGCATCTACATTTACACTCGTGCGAAATTGCTCACTTTCCGCACTTGTTATGTAAATATCTATTTTGTGACGGTTACTATTTGAGACTTACATTTTGTATGTCACTTACACATTTTTAACTTTGAAACTCTTTGAAACCAATTTTTTTCACAGTAAATGTCATTTTCGGTCGTGGAACTGAATTTAACGTTTAGAGAAAGTAGTATTTGTTATTTGGCCGAAAAGTGGCTTCGCTGTCTCACAATTTTGCAATTGCTCGACAAAAAGTACCACTTTTCTGCCGTATAACAAAATCTACTATTTTTTTTAGTTTCGAAACAAAGTCGCCAATTTAGCCAGATGTGGTTTTGTTAAACAAAAAACTTTCAAACTTCCAAACTTTATTTCTTATTTTTTTAGAGAAAAGTTACAAAATAAATAAAAACCTTTATTTGTCGAGCCGGCAGATGGGGTTCCTCTGCACCATCTCCAGGTCGATCTTGGGCCCCACGAGCTCCCTGATATTGTTGAGCCCGTACTTGACCATCGTGGGCCTCTCCAACGACACCCCCCACGCAATCACCCTCACGTTTTCCGGCAGCCCCATCGTCCTCAACATCTCGGGTCTAAACATCCCCGAGTTCCCCATTTCGATCCATTTTCCCAGTCCGTTATGGAAACAGAAAATTTCCATACTCGGTTCAGTGTATGGATTGTAGGCGGGTTTGAACTCCAACTCGGTAATCCCGAGCTTCTTGTAGAACTCCGACAACACTCCGATGAGGTCCCCCAAACTGAGGTCGTAATCAGCGATGACTCCTTCGACTTGGTAGAACTCCGCCAGGTGCGTGGCGTCGAGGGTTTCGTTCCGGAATACTTTATCGATGCTGAAGAGCTTCGTCGGCTTGAAAGTGGGCTGTTGGGCGAGTTGAAAGAGCATCCGGGCGCTGTTGGCGGTGGTGTGGGTGCGGAGGAGGTTCTTCTGGGCTTCTTCCGTCTTCCAATCGTAGCGGTACCTGCAGAAACCGTCAAATCTTTTTATCTTCGCATCCCAAAACTTACCCGATAGAACCGTAGCCCCCGCGACTGTGAACCTCCTTGACTCTTTCCTTGTACTCCTCCGGGAACTCCGTGGAGAGTTTCGGATCGGAAATAAAGAAAGTGTCGTGGGCGTCCCTCGCCGGGTGCTGCTGGGGCTGGAACAACGCGTCGAAGTTCCAGAAGGAGTTCTCAATGTAATTATTTGTGGGCATCTCGCAGAATCCCATCTCCAAAAAGATTTGGCGGAATTCAGCCCTCACTTTTAATAAAGGATGAAGGTACCCGGACTCCAGAGGGGCCCCCATGGCGTCGAAATTGTACTCTTTGAATTTCAACTCGTTCCAACTCCCTGAAAGCAACATCTCCGCGGTGAGATCCGTCTCTAACTTTGCCAAAGTCGTGGTGAAGTCGCCCCCTTTGCGCAAAACAAAACTCTTTTGCAGGACTTCCTGTATCAACTTCCGCTTCTTGTACTCTTGTTTGACATTATCAGCGAGCTGCTCCACGTGTCCTGAGAGGATCAATTTCAAATTCGCCTGGACCGTATCCACGATTTTCTCTACTTTCTTTTTGATAATGGGGGCACCCCCGCTTTTATCCATCAGGATCCACCCCGAAGACATTGCTTTACTGAACCCCACCTTCGCATTGGGAATCTTCATCAACTCCGCCTGCGCTATTCCTTCGTCAGGGACGGCGTTGAAGATTTTCGCCTCATGGCTGCCTGTTTCGACGATTTGCTTGCCTTCTTCAGTCAGTTCGATGAATTTGGAGCTTTGGGGCTCCGCAGTGACCAAGTCACCATGGGCCTGGATGCTCTTGAGCGCCCCAATTATCTTCTGGTGGTCTTCTTTGAAGAGAGAAGACAGTTCTAAGGTGGACACGGGCTCTTGGTCGGCGAGGTGAAGAAGAATCTTCTCGTTGAGCTCTGTCATCGTGACAGCTGGAAGAAACAACGCGAAAATGACGATAACCGGCAATAAAAGGTGATGCAATTTTACCTGACAACGTGAAACTTAACCTCACTGGTAAACGTCAAAGTGACAGTTAACTGACAGCTCGACTGACACAACGGGAAGTGTCCAAGGCGCCGCAACCGGGAGGTTAAAACCGTTGCCGCCGACGAATAAAAACAACTCGCATATTCCTGTTTTTTTAATAAAAATTGTACATAAATACACGACATAACCTTAACACGCCCCTTCCTCGCTGGAATGTCTTTGATAAAACTCTTCTAAAACACCAAAATGTTGAATAATACTCGGCGGCAACTCATCGAAGTGCACTTTTCGCTCTACCGGCGCCTTCAAGGTACACAGCGTGTGGTAAAAAATCTTTTCTTCTTTGCGAATCCACGGACGACGCTCATCTTCAATCTGATACGGCGACACGTGTATATGCACCCGAATACCTGTCAAAACAACGTAAAAATAATCACTAAATTTTAGGGTTTTTTACCAAACTTTGCTACAGTTTCCAGCAGTGGTTTGGTCGTCACCCACGTGTTTTTCCCCCCACTGTGGCCTCCATCCAACCAAAACATATCCGTGATTCTTGAAACAAACTCATTTTTTTCTTTCATGGTGTTAAACTCGTACAAAAACTGGTTTAAAACAACGCAACCTTTACTAAATCCCACTAGAATTAGGCTGGTATCTAAAGGCGCGTCTACACGAGTACTTAGATTTTTTAACAACATTTCAAGATGGCGGAGGGAGTGGTGCTCGGGGACGTGGTTGGGGACGCCACAGTTCCCGCTGGGGACGAAGTTTTCGAAACAACTGAACGTTTTGTACTCCATCCTAAAACATGGACGTTACAGACGCCATTTTGGATGGGGCCATACTTTGAAGGCCGCACGACTATGATGTGTGAATTTTGAAATTTGGCGCGAAGAGTCATGGCGGTGTTATCCAAGCTCCATTTAAGGTAGTTTTTGTTGTCGCGGTGGGTCTCCATATTTTCTGTAAAATCCTATCAAAGAAACTCGTAATTAGTCAGATTGGTGTTATCACCTGGATATCGCCGCCGAAATACACGACTGCCGATTGGTCGTTTCCGAGGAGAGGTGCGCAGTAGAGCACGTCATTGGTCCGAGTTTCGTATCCGACCACGCCCAAAAACCGCATACCTAAAACGTTTCGTCCAATCATATAAGCACTGTTAGAACTCCTCCCCTTGGCGCCGCCCACAACTCTGCAACAACCTCACTCTCGTGTCCTCTAAACACTGTCGGAAGTCTTCGCGGAACTCCTCCACTTTCACGCGCACCTCCTCCCGCATTAGGTTGTAGCACATGGCTACCAACCCGAGTCCCACTAAAATGTAGATGAAGTTTATAACGAGTTTTGATTCGTTGCCGTCTTTGGAGGCGGAGCCTGGGACGAAATCGCCCATTCCGAGCTTGCAGAGACTGGTGACGCAGAAGTACGCGCTGTCGAGGTACGACCATTGTTCCCATTCTGCGAACATTATGGCTCCGGTTAGGACGTAAGCCCCCATGACCCAAAGACAGGCTGTGGTGGGGACTACGATCCTTCTATGGAGTTTTTGCTTGTTTTTGGTCGAGCACTCGTACAGCCAAGTGTAGACCCACCGGAAGCACCTCGCTAGGATCTCCCCCATGTTCAGAAAGTAGAGAATATACAGGGGGATCCCAAAAACCGCGTAAATGCAAGACGCGAATTTGCCCCATCCGGTTTTAGGGACCAAGTTTCCGTAGCCAATCATAGTGATGATACTCAAAGAAAACATCAAGGCGGCTGGGAACGTCCACATGTGCTTGGGGTCTCTCCCATGGTACCCCTTTTTGATGACCACCACCATCTCGTTCTGAAACCCTTTCAGCTTCGCGTCAATGTCACTGTAGAACTCAGTCTGGTTAAAAACGTTAATTTTCTTCACAGAAACCCAAAGTTGAGTCGTGTAATTATTCCGGATGTCTTCAACTGTTTCCGGCATGGTGTCGTTGTACGCCGACTCGATCTTACTAAAACCCACGGCTCCTATGATGGTATAGCACACCACCATGGCCCCCACGCCGACTTGGGAGCACATGAAAGCCACGAACATTCGCAGATAATCTTTGATTTTCTCTCGGGGGTCGATTTCACTCGGCGATGAGGACTCTCTGCTACGCAAAGAACTGCGAAAATATCGACGTCGATTCATTGCGACGGTGAGTGAACTGAGAGATATTTCGAGGTTTGCGTAAACTTGGAGCGACGCCAGGAGTTTAATTCATGCGTTATAAATAGAGGCGAAATGGGGGGAAAAGGGGCTGTATCCTGTTTTTGTTTACTCTATAAATCTGTGGGAAAGTCGAAACAGGGGCCCCCTTAATGTTATGCAACACATAAAACATAGTCCAGCTCAGTCTAAAAGTGCAAGACATGGCCGTGCGGAGTGTTAAATCAGAGGATCAGGGGGCTACTGACCTGGAGACTGTCCCGTAGCCGTTAGGACAAGAGTGTTGTAACATAACCTCAATTTTTGGGACATACTAACTTTGTAATTTTAGCCCATAAATGTTGGTCTAATGCAAGTTGGAGTTTGCTAGTGCTTGAACAATATTCAGAACGTAAGAACCCTTATATTAGATCCACAAACAAAACTAAAATTTGATAATTTTGGAAACATAACCTCACTTTCTAATTTTGCTAATAAAACTACACAAACAACTGTGGCGGGCCTAATTTACCTAAATAAACCTGCAAATTCGTAAAAAAGATATTTCTAACCTTGTCTTCGCGTATTTTCACCGTTTTTCCGAAAAATGTAACGTTAATGACAGGCAGGGCTACCAACCTATTTCTTCTTAAGACTAGTCGCTTTTAACAAACGTTTAGAACAGATTAGAAGTTACAGTTGTTGTCTTAGTGGTGTCTTTTACATTTTCAGTAAGAATCTGTGGAGTTCCGCCAGTGTAAACCCCTTTTACCCCCTTAAAAGCCCGATCAAATTCGAATTTTGACAAGCACTTCTACCAACGTGACTTTGACATTAATGACAGTTACACTTTTTTGAATGTTCTCACCGCAATGGATTCGTTCTATGGAGCGCCCCGACAGCCTCCGCAGGCTCCAACGATCCGTGCTGTGAGTATTCTTATCTCTTATTTCTATATATGAACTGATTTTTAGATCGGACGTGCCCCCACAGTCCCTGAAGTCTCCGTCATAGAGAACGCTTTTATGCCCCGAGTTAATATGGGAATGCGCCCTCCGTCTTTCCCAAACAACATGAAACACGTTCGGTTTAAGGGCCCCCACAGCGAGCCCCTTTTTGGCAAGGAAAACGTCCCGCAGACCTTCAAGGCAGTGCCTGATCTCAAAGGGAAGACTTTCAAGCAGATTTACATGGCAAATGTGCCAGATCGGCATTTAGATTTAAGCATTTTTGAGCCCCCTAGAGCTGAGACGCCGCCGAGGCTTCAGAGTATTGAGAATAACCCCTGCAGCTCCACTGTGGGAGTTGAGACAGCTTTGAGACTCGCCAGCCCCAAATATAGGGACAGTTCGCCTGTGGTTTTCCGTTCTTCGCCCCCACGCGCTCCACCTAAACCTCTTTGCACGGAAATTTGTACACAAACGGAGCCCACGAACACTGAGATAGCCCCCGCGAGCGACGAACCCACCATCAAAGATTTATTTCGGATAATCCAACAACAAAATGAGCAAATAATGTTGCTCCAGCGCCAAGTAAACAATCTAAAAACCACTATAAGACAACCTGAGATTGACTCAGCACCACACGAAGACAGCCCCAAAAAGGGGCTCTTTTCCTTCGACGTAAAAGCGACGAGCTTTGAGTTTTCGTTTCGGCCCCCACAGAAGTTTCGGAAAAACGAGTTTTTAGAGCCTAGGATCCAAGAAATCGTCGAATGCGACAGTAATTTGAATAATTCTCTGCACTTGGAGGAGTCTTTGGAGGTGAAAAACAGCTACGTGAGCAACGCCCCCAGCATCGCCATCGAAATGGAAAACTACAGGAGTTCAGAGTGAGTATAGCCACAATCCAAGTACAGAGAGTGCAATTGGATTGTTTCAGCGAGGAGGACCCTGAAGTTGGCGTCACGTTTTACAAGGACTTGATGAAACAAGTGAACAAGGCCTTGAAAAAAGCGCAGAGACAGTCAGAGTGCCAACCCCCCAAGGACGCGAAGGGACAAGCTATGAAAGCGGTAAAGCAGGCGACTTTGCAGCACTTGAGGGATATTGGGGTGAATTTGGCGCCCATACAGGAATCCAGCGAAGTTACCAAGTAATATCAACATCGCCTTCTTGATAATCGGAATATTCCGTAATCAAGTTGACTGACGCAAATTGAACACAAGTTTTTTTTCAGAGGGAGTGACCTTGAGAGTGAAGTTAGCTGCGCCGTCCAACAGCTCCTGATGAAATATCTACCATCTGATAGGTTGGCGAAGGTTGTTAACAAGCCTGCAAAGGCGCCGCCCCCTGGTCAATTGGCCCCCCAAGGAGGAGAATTCTCGTTTGCCACCTTACAATACATGAAGAAATATAATCTTATTGATAGCAGTCAAGGGAGGGAGGAGCGCCCCCCGCAGACAGCCCCCAGGATCCTGGATGTCACGGCTCTAAAACTTCAACCGAAACTTTTATAATTTATTAACAAATCTATGTACAAATAAATACTATTTTCTTACTACGCTCATATATTGAAGGATTCTCCACACCCACACGTCCCTTTGATATTCGGGTTATTAAAAACGAATTCTGAGCTAAGTTTGTTCTGCACGTAGTCCATTTCAGTGCCTAGAAGTGTGAGCTGCGCTTTTTTATCTATGAAGACTCTGACCCCATCTTGGACGACCTCCTCGTCTAATTTTCCTATACAAAAACGAATATAAGACTGTGAGGGCTCCTGAGACACTCACCTTTAGATTCTACGTAGTCTAGTGTGTAAGACAAGCCGTTGCAGCCCCTCTGTCTAACCCCAATCCGCAGTCCTATCTAAAATTACGATAATTAGAAGTTGTCACCCCTTCAAAGGGGCTGTAAGAGACACTCACATAGTTCTCTTGTCCCGTTAAAATCTGTTTGACACGATTCACAGCCGCGGGAGTCTAAAAAATACAAAAATAATGGTGACAACATAACCTCAAAATTTGAGACAAGTTACCAGGACAAGGGCTGCTCGCGTGGGGGCCAACTTCCTGTTCTTGAGGGCGCGTACTGTAGCCGTGGCCACCACTCTTGTTGCCATTTCTTCTAGAATTTACGTTTGTTTTGGAAAAATCTCGATGACTGGAAATTTAGTGCCAACCTTGAAGTGTCAAAATAACTAGATCAAACTAGTGTCAGTCTGTTTGGATACAGTAGGATCTCAAAGTGCGAACTCGTTAATAAAAACAGTGTAAACTTCCAGAAACCTTTATTATCAAATCAAATCACAATGAAATGCGTATTTATCCAAAATATATAAATTACTATAGTTGAGACTGAATCCAGTGTCGCTGTATCTATTGATTGTAGAACATTGCGCGTGGGGCGATAAATAATGCAACATAAATAACACATAAGAACATCGTACACATATACCTAGCGTAAAGATAATAAAATAAGAGTCCAGCTGACAAAACTGAGAGTAAAAACCCCGAGTATTTGTGCGATCTTTATTGCTAAAAGGCAGTAAGAAAACAGAAAAAGTGTTTAAAAAAAACCGTCCCGAAGAAAGAACGGCCAGACACAAAGAATTCTAAATATAAAGATGTCTTTTTTTTTCAACATTGAATAACAACTAACAGACACACACTGGTTACGAAATATTTCTCTGCTATTAAGACAATCACATGGCACGATAAGGCCCTTGCATTTTTAAATATTGTATAACAAGCGATGGCCCTCCTGCAACAATTTCGGCAGGAATTTGCGACAACGGACAATTTTCTATACTCATGATCTGGAGGTTGGAACACAACGCCAACTCGAACGGTAAATTGTGGAGAGAAGGATTATCGTTGACGTACAACGACTCTAAATTCTCCAGAGTCCCGATTTCTTCCGGGAGGAACGCCAAGTTGTTCTCCCCGACGCTCAGAAACATCAAATTTGAGAGATGGCCGATCGCGCGCGGAAGCGACGTCAACTGATTACTCTGCACGATCAATCTCTGCAACTCCTGGAGGTACCCGATCTCGTTCGGCAGCTGTTCCAGACGGTTTTCCTCCAAGTCCAACACGCGGAGTTTCCTCAGAGTCCCGATACTTGGAGGAATGCGGCGGAGGAGGTTGTTAGACAACACGAGCACTTCCAATGATTGGAGGGACTGGACGTCATCCGGGAGTTTGCTCAGTTGATTCGTCCCCAAGTTCAACTCCACCATGTTCACCCAACTCCCGATGTCCAACGGGAGGGACGTCAACTGGTTCTCCTTCATGTTGAGTTTCGTTAGGTGTTTCGCCCGGGAAAAGATCCCATAGGGGATTTTATCGATTTGGTTGTGCTCAAGGTTGATCGAATCAACGTTGGTAAACTGTTGGGGTCCTCCAGAGGGAAACGCCGAGAAGTTGTTCCGCGACAACGTTATACTAGTCAACTCGTTTAAGCTGGAGAGGAGCTTCTCCGGGAGTTGCGAAATGGCGTTTCCTTCGACGTTAAACTCGTCCATGTGTCTACAGTTACTGAGGGTTGAAGGGATGAAAGTCAACCGGTTGTAACGGAGCCCTAGTCGCGTCAGTTGTTGGAGCTCCCCGATCGTGTCGGGGATGTCCAGAAGCTCGTTATGTTGCAAATCCAACGTGGATAAGTTGAGGCATTGTCCAATCTCCTCGGGGAGGTGCTCCAGGTGATTGTGGGAAACGTCAAAAGTCACCAGGTTTACCAACTGTCCTATACCCGCTGGGAGCTCTTTGATCTTGTTCTCGCGCAGACTGAGCATAGTCAACGAAGTCAGAAACCTGATTTCGTCATCAACGAATCTAATTCTGTTAAACCTAAGAAACAACGTCGTCAGAGACGTTATCTTGTAAACAACGTCAGGAATATCATTCAACTTGTTGTGTCTCAAATCCAAGACTTTCAGAGACCGTAAATTAACCAACGAGTCTGGGAGACTCGTCAACGAGTTCTCGCTCAACGCCAGAGTCTGTAAGTTAGTCAAACACCCAATTTCGAGCGGCAGGAATACCAACTTATTCCCATAAAGATACAACTCTGATAAATGCGTCAAGTCCCTAACTGTGGGAGGCAACAGAGTAATATTACTCTTACTCAAATCCAACCTCTTCAACCCCTCGTCTCGACACCTCAAAAACTCCTTCGAGACGTCCAAATCCGCCTGAATCGGCTTGTTCTTCTTCGCCGTGGGCTTGGGCTTGTTGCTCTCCGGGTGTTTCACCGTCACCACTTTGGGGCGCGTGATGTCGCCACCCAAAGACCCCGACGAGAACTTCTTCTGTTTCACACTCTCCAAAACACCTGACGACTCCGCTTCCGGCATGTCTGAATCGGGCAAGCATGGATTCGTACAGGGGTGAGTCATCCCGGGGGCCTCTTATTGACCTGAAAGTAACATGGTACCACTGGGGGAACAACAAGAGGGCACAAACCTGTGTGGAGGCTTCTAAACGCGCACATCGTCGCGAACAAATGACGACACAGCTGCCGGTGCCGCCGCCCTCCAAAGAATAAACATCACATCAAACACAGAGACGCGGAAACGGGAGCGCGGTTCAAACACACAATGAGACACTCGAAGGGGGCGCTTTTGAGACCGTGCGGCGGTGCGGGGGCTGTCGACGCGGTTATTTTGTTTGGTTTTCGACGACTGGCGTTGCCATTTCCAGACTGTCACTTTTGACGTTTGACAATTGACAGGTGGGGATAAAACACACTAAAAAAATCGCTAGGTGCGGACCACAAACCACCCCCTGAGTCCTTGTGTGGGGTGCAAGGAACCTAGACAGCCCCCTGGAGCAGTATAAGAATTTTTTTCGCCCAAATTTGATAGTTCGTTGACAGCTGTCATCTGTCAAACTCAGTTGTCATGTCAACATAACCATGTAAACAAACCGCCCCCGGGATGTTCTTTTGGTGGTTTTTCTCGTACTACTTGCGCCCCCTCATCAAGTGGTTCCTCCGGAAAACAACGGGTCTGTGCGAGCTGCAAAGAATCTGCTACGGTAAGGTCTTGGGGGCCCCCCGAGTCAACGCCGTGGACAACTCGCTCTCGCTCTCCCGGTCCCCCCAAATCCGACAATTAGTGCAGCATTTGAACGACGTGAGCGACAACGGGAGGTTTGTGGGGACCAACGCCCAGGAACTCACGACGGGGGCTGTCAACACAGTCGTTTTAATCAAGAGAATTAACCCAAACATTCATTTCCAATTTGTGATTAACTTCAGGCAATGCGTGGAGCAGTTGTGGGGGTACAGGCAGCTTGTCGCGGAAGTGGAGGCTTTAAGGAAGACAGTCTATGATGCTGATGATTTCAACCATGAGAGGAAGTTGTATGAGCTGTGGGGGAAGCTCATGCCTGATGAAGGTCTCGAGGGGCGGATTACAAAGCAGTGGCAGTATATAGGGTTCCAGGGGGACGACCCCAAGACTGATTTCCGCGGAATGGGGCTGTTGGGGCTCGAGAATCTCCTAGCGTTTGCGACGGAGTTTCAAGATGCCGCCTCGTACGTTTTGTCACATTCGCATCACCCCAAATATGGCTACGCTTTTGCTATCGTGGGCATTAATTTAACAAGCTTAGCATGGAGCCTCCTCAAAGGGGGCGAAGCCAAGACGTACTTCTTCAATATGAGCAAGAGTTTCCCGACAATGAGACTCTTTCATCAGTTTTATAGTTATTTATTCTACGAGTTTGATAAGTATTGGATTGAGTGTAAGCCAAAAGACATCATGGAGTTCTCGAGCATCAAAGACAGTTTTGAGAGCAACGTGCGAGTGGCTCTGCAGGACCCCACGGCTGTGTTTAGAATTAATTTCAATGTGGACATTATTTAAGAGCACTTTGTATTGTGTTGATTGCAATAAAGAAACAGCCTGTAGAGTCTGTGTGTTTGTTCTGATGATAACGAGGGTCGAAACGTGTAATCGATCACCTCTCGCCCTTAACACACAAAAAAGTAGGTCAAGTCGCCTGAAAATAGGTCAAATTTCCCTCTAATCCGGAGCTGCCAACGTGAGAACCAAAAATTCCCCGTTAGTGTTTGATGGAGTCCACCTCTAGCGGGGTGAAATCGCCGCGCGAGTGTTTTTGTTGTGTTTTTTCCGGGAAAACGTGAAAATTGTTGTAAACTCGGAATAAAAATTTCCATTGACGTCATCCCCTGGCCAATCACGTGCGCGGAAAAGCGGGATAATGGGTCACATGACCGCCCCCACCTCCAGTGACGTAGATGCCGCCACTCGAGAAGTTTCCCGTGGAATAATTTTCCCGTTGTTGGAGGAGCAACCCGTTATCAGTCGATGGTAATGTCCTCGCTGAAAATTCTAATCATAAAAAATCGGCCGTAAGTGTAAATTTCCATGGGGAAAGTCTGGAGAGTCTCGGCCACCCGCCCATCTCTATCCACCAGCAGCCATTTATGACCTCAACCGCTGAAGCCGTCTGAGCGAAATCCGCGTAAATTTCGCCAAGCGTGGCGTTTTTCGCGTGGAAAACTCGGTTTTCGGGGACGGCGCGCGATGGGGCGGCGAAAACCGGTGATATTTTCCTGTTTTCCGCCGTTCCGTGGTGGATTGGGGCCATTTTGAGCGTCGTGCGAGCCAAGTGCGCCGCCATCACAGTGTGCGCCAAGCTTGGTGAGCAGATTCGCCGTGAGTGGTGTGAGTGTTGTGTTGCTCTGCATTTTTCTCGATTCTCATGTGGATTAGACAGCGAAAAGTGCAGGTATTGTCACTAGAAGACGCCCTAGAGCTTATTTATCGAAATTCCGAGCTTTTTCCGCCGAAAAAACCATGCAAAGACCCATTTTCTGACAAAGTCGGACGAGCTACCGAGGAAAGCCTAGACTGCCAACCCGCCATATTGTAAAAGCGCTACGAGATCGGTTTTACGCCGAAAACGCGCTTTTCGCCGCTTTTTTCGCGGTTTTTTGAGGTTATTTACGTGTTTTCCCGCCTTTGGAATGTATTAGCGGGACTGAGACGTGGAATGTTAGCGGAGGTCGCAGCCCCCGGGGGCGCCAACCGTCAAACCGCCATCTTCATAGCATGCTTGATTTTCGATGCTTTTGCGGGGGTGTGGCTGGGAACTGTCAAAGGGGGCCCAACTAACTCACACTTTCCATTGTTTCAGACCATGGTGCACGCCGCCAACTGATATGTGGTCCCCAAGCATGGGATTGCATCTAGATACTCGCAGCTGATTGGTGAATTGGGTCACAATTTATTTTTCTGTCTTTGGTGAGTCCAAATTGCCCCATATTGCACAACTCTTAGTAGGCTCATGTCATTCCGTTCATTTTCGCGGTTATTTTCTTTCGGCACCTCCGTAAGTACCAACTTCACCAATATCAACTCTCATTCTTTGTTTTCAGGAACTTACATGAGCCTCCTAAACGATTAAAATGTTTGTTTTACAAAATGTGACCAAGTCAGGTGACTCCCTCAAACCTAAATTCTAATTTTACCATTTGTTTGAGGAGAAAATGTCTCAAGGTCGTTCAAGTGTACACTTTTCTAAAAATTGCCCCAAGAAAATTCGGCGGCAGCTCACATGTTCAGTGGCCTCAGTTTGGAGCGTGAAGGTTAACGCATTGTTTATTCAATAAAACTGTTTCCATATTTTAATTGGAAGGTCGTAATTTATTGATGAAATGTGTAATCAATTCACGTTTCCGTTAGGGTTTTTGTCCACAGTTGGCAACACTTTTCTGTTTTTCCGTCACGCAGTCAAATTTTCACTCGAAAAGCTTTCGTTTGTTTTGAAACGCCTTGTATATTTAGGATTTTCAGTTTCCAATAAGAAATTTCATGTACAGATTTACAAAACAAATGAAACAGTCAATGCGATAGTTATTCAGTGTTTTGTAAACATCCTGTATATTTCACATTCGCGGCTTCTATATGAATTATGTATACAGGGCGTTTCATGTTATTGTCAGTGCAATCGAAATTTGTCTTTTGGTGAGGAAAAATCTGTCAATTCATTTATGTAAAGTACGTAAAAATTAAAAAAGTCTTGTTTACGCAGTGAAAATTGTCTTTTTTGCTGTTAAAAAAACAATTATTTATTGTATTTATATTCGTAGTTTATTTCGAGAAAAATTCATGTCGTAACTAACACCATCGGAGCAGTTTTGACGTATGGGAACTAAAAATTTAAGAGATTTGACAGTTTTCGAGCAAGTAGTTGAAATATGTTCAAAATACATAGCCTACTTCGAATGAAAATTTAATGGATCACACAATATGTATAATTTTATATTGAAATGAAAGTTTTATCAAAATTAAAAAATGTTTAGTGATGTAATACAGGGTGTGGATAATTATTTATTCTTAGTGTTTTATGCATACCAAAATTGCAAACCCGTGAATCAATTTTTTATCATCCAGAAACGTCGTCATTGATTGATTCGTAATCGTCAAAAGAATTCATTGATTAACAGCCAGGTTTACACAGAAACAACCTGCAGAATATGTGAACGCAGTTCTTTTTTATTCGTCGTAATTTCCACGTTTATTTCGCTATGTATACAAAGTGTTGTAATTTCAGTGCACACGTGCGCTAAATTGTGTAATTCGGTTAAAACCTGTACACCCTGTATGCAAAAAAAAAATGTCCGACGACTGCTTCCTGTACGTAACAACAAAATCTTGTCAACTTTTGTTTAATTAATTTTCGTCTTTTTGTAACTGTGGTAGTAAACAAACCGACGTTGACCTCGTTCTTACGCAACTGTACGCACAATATCGCGCAAAATTGGGTAGACCCACCTCTTGTTTTTAAAGACCTTGGAGCAAACTCTACTGTTTACTTTTTTTTCATCATCGCACCCTAAACGAAACTTTATGACCTTCCAGGTCGTTACCAAATCATTAGCATAACGATCAGGGTTCAGGTACAAGGGTGCAATCCTAAACAATTTAACTTCATTACTTGGTACTTTCAAAATCAAACACACAGTGCCTTCATGTTACTCGTAGCCACATCTCTTTTTTTATTTTGTGTTAACATTTTCTTTGGTTTTGTTGTAGAAAATATTGTGACAAAATGCAGCAAGTTGAGCCACCTATTCAAAACAACACAGTAAGTTTTTTTTTCTTTGTTTTTGCATGTTTCATCACTTCTGTAATTGTATCTGTGGCGTCTACGAATTGCGATTGTAATTGAACCAGAGATAGTGGCGTGTTTTACATTGTTCTTCGTGTCTTGTGCTTGTAGGGTGCGGCGAGGATGAGTGACACAAACAACGATCGGGAGCCGCCACCTCGTGTTGAACCGGTGAATGGGGTGGTGCAACCCCCGGTGCAGCCGCCACCGGATCGACCTGGACGCATTACAAATCAGCTGCAGTTTTTGCAAAAGACAGTACTCAAAGCAGTCTGGAAACATCAGTTTGCTTGGCCGTTCCGACAACCTGTCGATGCCCAGAAGTTAAATCTTCCTGTAAGTTGCGCTGGGAGGCGTCGGGACGCTTCAACTTCTGTTTTTCTAGGATTACCATCAAATCATCCAGACACCGATGGACCTGGGAACAATTAAAAAACGTTTGGACAATAACTTTTATTGGTCGGGTAAAGAGTGCATCCAAGATTTTAATACGATGTTCACGAACTGTTACGTGTATAACAAACCGGGTGAAGACGTCGTCGTCATGGCACAAACTTTAGAGAAAGTGTTTTTGACGAAAGTCGCCGATATGCCCAAAGAGGAAGTGGTGGTAGCTAAAGGTGTGAAAGGGAAGAAAGGTCGCACGTCGGGCATCATCGGAGGCGTCGGCGCCGGCCGCGGCCGACCCCCAGCCGCCGTCTCCTCCACCGTCGCCACCTCCACAGGTAACCTCCAATCACACTCACCCACTCACTAACTCTTATCCAATCAGGATCAGTGGGTCTGCCACTCGGCACGCAAGCCCCGCCCACCATCCCAGGAAGCACCGCCACCACGACCATCGCCCCGGCCACGACACACGCGACCCTCCCCCAACAACCGCAACCACCAATCGCCCCACCTCCCAGCTACCACGTGGCTCCGCCTATCGTCAACTCCCTCGACGCTAATAACCTGACACCGAACACTGTACTTCCTGGTAATGTCGTTCCACCGTCGCAACCTGCCAAGGTAAAAAAGGGCGTGAAAAGAAAGGCCGACACGACGACGCCTACGGCGACGGCGTACGATTACAACCCGCAATTGGAGTCAAAATCGGCAAAGATTTCGACGAGGCGGGAATCGGGAAGACAAATCAAAAAACCTAGCATGGACGTCTTCGTGCCGTACCACCAGGCGAACATAACGCCCCCTATTTACACGTCGACGCCGCAGATTCCAGCGCACAAACCCAAGGAGAAGTTGACCGAGTCCCTCAAGAGCTGCAACGAGATCTTGAAGGAACTCTTTTCGAAGAAACATTCGGTAAACTTACAACACATTGGTAGTAAAAACTCTACAACTCTTCTTACAGAGCTACGCGTGGCCGTTTTACAAACCCGTGGACGCCGAGCTCTTGGCGTTACACGATTACCATGAAATCATCAAGAAGCCCATGGATTTAGGAACTGTCAAACAGAAAATGGACAATCGAGAGTACAGAAACGCGCAGGAGTTCGCCGGCGACGTGAGACTGATATTTACAAACTGCTACAAGTATAACCCGTCGGACCATGACGTCGTCGCCATGGCCAGAAAACTACAAGACGTCTTCGAAGTGAAGTAAGTGCTTTTAACTGAAGAGGAGTTCTGTTTTACAGACTTTACTCGCCAGGTTTGCGAAAATCCCCGACGAACCAATGAACAGGATAGGAATGGCGCCAAAGTCCGAGTCGAGTTCCTCGGGCTCGAGCTCGGAGTCTTCGAGCGACACGGAAGATTCCGAAGAGGAGGGCCGAAACAAACAGTTGAAATTACTAGAGAAAGAGGTGAGTGCCAACTCGGTCTAAACGAATTCGTGATGATGGTTGTTTATTTAGTTGATGGCGATGCAGGAGAAGATGCGCAAGCTGGTGGAGGAGAGCTCGAAGCGAAAGAAAGAAAAAAAGAAACAAAAAGAAAAAGAGAAGACTAAAAAAGTTATGCCGAACAGTAGTTCAATGGGTAAGCCGGGGGCCCACAACGCCCTCACAAAAACCAATTCCGTTAACTCAGACAGTGTCGAAGACAGTATAGCGAGTGTTGTCTCAGGAGCAGATCTCAAGATGCCAGCGAGCGGTGACCAAGTCGGCGTCGGTGGCGGCAAGTCGATAAACATGCATCAGATGCCTCCGGGAGCGGCGCCCGCCAACGCCTCATTGAAACCACCGAAGAGCAAGAGCGTCAGAGGGCCCAAACCGGCGGTGGCGTCCAACACGCCGGCGAAGCGAGGGAAAAACAACAACAAAACGGGAGGAGGGAGGAAGAAGTCCACGTCGCAGCCGCCAAATCTCGCGTTCGACTCCGAGGACGAAGACAACGCCAAGCCCATGTCGTACGACGAGAAACGACAGTTGTCGCTCGACATCAACAAGCTGCCAGGTGAGGAATTCGCGTTTTGACGTAAAGTGCAATGCGAATTGACATTTTTTTTTATTTGCAGGGGATAAGTTGGGTCGCGTGGTGCATATAATCCAGTCGAGGGAGCCTTCGCTCCGCGATTCCAACCCTGATGAGATCGAAATTGATTTCGAAACGTTGAAACCTTCAACCCTCCGCGAATTGGAGAGTTACGTCGCTTCATGCCTACGTAAAAAGCCACGTAAGCCTTACTGTAAGTTCCATTACTTAACGTCGAAACGGTCCGATAGCACAACAGACCAGAAAAAGTACCATGTCTTGGGTCCTAACGACTCAAGACATGGTACAGGCGTATGTAATTGGAACTACACGTTTCTAAGCATGGTAGATTATTGTTGGTGCTCATGGGTTTGGTTATTAGTTCGGATTTTGGGATGAGCCTTTTTTCTGAGCATCTTTATTTTGACATTGGGGAATGGTGAATGCGCTTCGCTAACGATAAAACGGTGTAATTTTCTTTTTAACGGTTGGTAACAAATTTACGCCATTTTCATGTATGTTTTGATTTGTTTTTTGGTGGTTTTGTAGTTCCAGTGTATGAGTTGATGGTCTTTTGTTAGTTTTAATCAAGTACATACATGATTTCCTACCATTTAACCTTGGGTTATTGGCAGCAAATCTTGACCTTGAGTTGTGGAGGCGTTTTTTTTATGGGACTTGTCCTTTTTATAGATAAGAAAATGCCCGGCAAATCAAAAGACGAACAGATGGCGGAAAAGAAACAGGAATTAGAAAAGCGACTAATAGACGTTAACGATAAGATCGGAAACTCGAAAAAGGCCCCCAAGAAAGGTAGGCGCATGGTAGAACTACATCACAGTAGAACCTCGACGGTGCTGACAATCAGCCGAGCGAGGTCCCACTGTACCTTCATTACTACTATGTCACGTTTTGGCCACATTTCTAACATTTTTCTTTGTTTGACAGAAGAAGCGAATCGTGTGGACCCAACGGGAGCTGGGGGCCCCTCCGGTCGTCTCTCCTCAAGTTCGAGTAGTTCAGATTCGGACAGTAGCACCTCGAGTCTGTCGTCAAGTTCGAGTGATTCCAGTGACAGCGAAGCAGGTTAGCTTCTTTCACTTAAGTCACTCATCTCCAGTGATAATGCGTGACGCGTTTGCATAAAAAAAAGATTATTTTTAATAAAATAATTTACGTGAATGAAAGCAGCAATGGAACAAAACTTAACCTCACACGACACAAATCTCTGAATAGTATTATCTTGAGATAGTTTTTAAATTCGTTCGTGGGCGTGGCTTGTCTCATGTTATTAGGATTTTATATACAGGGTCCGGCAACACTTGTGTCCACCCCCAAAATCATCTTTAATTTTAAAGATAAAATTTTCAAAATTTGCATACGCTCACAGTTAACAAAACTCTAGAAGCTGACGCAAAAATTTGTTTTTTATCACTGATAGTTTTGGCGTCGCGACGCCTTAACAATGTAATTTTTAGGTAATTGTGAGGGTTTGTGATATCAACCCCTAATTTATTTTTTTTTCAATACAAATATGTTTAAAATATCTCAGTTGTGATTTTAGATTCAATGTAAATTGTCTTCAAAATTTGAGAAAAAAATGCTGTTTTATCAAGTTAGTTTCCAATTTCATTATGTCAAAACTGCTAACTACGTTTACACCCATCTGTCAACATCTTGTGTCACAAATGACATCTATCTTTTGGCTCGCTTTAGATTGTAACAAAAGTCTTACTTGGTGAAATTGTCACTTTGTCTAAGTTAATTAACGATTTCTGGTGTTCATAAAGTGCAACATGCCAGTGTTAATCAAAATTAACCTTTATAAAAGTGAATGAAGTGACTTGTGAAATTTTGGTGTAAACGTAGTTTGCCACTGCGCCGTCATAATTTTGAAAACTAACTTGATAAAGCAGCGTTTTTTTCTCAAATTTTAAACACAATTTGTATTTGATTTAAAACAAAAACTGAAATATTTGTGTTACAGTTATGTCGAAAAAAATTTGAATTCGCGAATATTTTTGCAAAAACTCAAAAATCGCGTAAAATTATACTTCTTGGGCGTCGCGACGCCCAACATACCGTGGTAAAAAACAAATTTTTTTTGTCAGCTTCTAGAGCTTCGTCAACTGTGAGCGTATGCAAATTTTCAAAATTTTGTCTTTAAAATTAAAGGCGATTTTGGGGGTGGACACAAGTGTTGCCGGACCCTGTATACATAAGAAAATTATATATTTAATGATAAGGTTAGGAGTTCTAGTGCCATGCTCGTTTTTTTATGATTTTTTTTGTTTTTTTGCGTTAGCTCGCGCGCTTGTTTTTGTTTTGACGAGCCTAATGTAACAAAAGAGTAGCAGGACATGGATGTAGAGCTTTGACGCGAAATTCAAAGTCACAGTTCAGATTTTTTCATGGATCTCAAGACTGATTTCTGATTGGACACAGATTCGAATTTAGTTGTCTGGGTTGTGACCACGTACCATCAATGACGTATTAATTTATTACACGTGTACATAGTGTTCTGAGATTATTTGAAACGTCTTGGGGAATTCCGCAAAACGTTTCAAAAAGTATTCAATTTTTGTATTAAAAAAAATGACAAAATATTCGAAGAGTGGATGTAAATGCATTTTCGCTGGTGCTCCTGTTTTGTGTAAATATTTAATGTCTGGAGCAACATGAATTTCGTTCCGTTTTAGTGTAATTTCTTCCTTATTTGATTCATGTTGCTGATTAACATAAGTATTGAGCCTAATCTTCGATTATGGCCTTGAGTGCATATTATGTGTGGAGTCTGCCAGCAGCGGACAAACCATACAGACCACAGAGATCTTACCACACCGTTTTTTGTTCAGGTGACGCGCGCTAGATTTTTTTTTCAAATGCAGACAATGTGTGTGGCGGCGGCGCTGTAGTTTTTAGATCTGCAAACATTGAGCACTTCCCATCTTTTTTTTTCTGTGTTTTTCCCTGTGTTTGTTTCCTGGTCGTGCGCTGGACCACGACCAGAAAACAAAAACAGGTTCTAGGTCATGGTACTGTATGGTTCTTTATTTGGTCGCGAAGACGAAACGCTGGCCTCCATTCACATTGTTTGCACTCAGGGGAATTGTATTCTCAAAATGGCAGTCGACTTTAGAGGCAAGTCAGGTTAGGTCTCGTAAATTATTACAGAGCAAAGTAGAGTACGAAATTGTTCATATCACTACTAAAGTTTTGTTGTGATGTAAAATGTATATAATTTTTACTTTGTATCATTTTGTGTCGTTTAGTTCCCTGAAAAAAGTAATTTTTTATATGTATTCGTAATGACATTAGTTAAGTTTTTTATTAATGGTGTGGTTATACATGCCGGAAATCTCACTTGATTTTTTTTTTGCACTGTATTGATGAAATATTGTTCTTTTATATATATTTTGTTTCTATGTATTTGGCGAACTTTTAATATAAATATATTTCTATTGTAGCTTTTTTATTTGTTCGATTATGTCGCCTTTAGCCTGTATATACTACACACATTGTAAATAAAAAAAGACAGATATATAGTCTCATCTTTGTCTTGCCTCTGTGTAGTTGGTGTCGCCCGTTATATTAATTTTAAATGTAATTCACTCTGTAGCATAATTTAAACATTCCTGTGAAGAAATCTAAATAAATTGATTTGAGACGTTTATAAAAAAATGTCGTTGTTTATTGAGTAAGAGTGGTAAGATCATCCTAAAGCACTCAAGGTGGTAATCGGACAGTGTGAGTGGAAAGTTTACAAGATAAAGTATTTGTAGGTGAGAGCAACCGACAGGCGAAAAAGAAGACAAAAAAATCACCTAATCCTTCCGTTGGGAACTCGACAGTGGTAAGTACTCCTCTGGACTCAAGCCCGTGCGTTTTCGAGACTAAATTCGCATTTCCAGAAGCCACTCGCACCCGCCGCACTGCCATCAACAACCACCACCACGCCCACGCCCACAACCAACAGTCAAGTCCACCCGCCAATCACCAACCACCTGGAGAACAAGCCCACGCCTGTCGCAATACCGGTGACCAATCGAAAGCCATCCATTTGTAGCGACAAGCCCCTTCTCATGCCTCCCAACCAATCGATTGCGTCGACTACTGTTCCCCAAGCCCCGAAACAAGTAGCCCTGCCCACTCCGTCGCCGGATAAACCAAAAACCAACATTCTGTCGCCTCTGACCACGCCTTACACTGATCCTTTGGAGCAATCATTGGCCAGTCTCGAACATGACATCATCAAAAACGAACCGTTGGATCCCATGTTGGCGATGGTCAACCCGGTCGTCACTTCCGCCCCTAATCTCAACCCTCCGTTGTTGCAGCCGATGGATATTAAACCCGTCATGGACTTGGGGATGATGCAGGTGAACTCCATGGTTCATCACGGGTTGGAACCCGACATTACGTCATTAATACAAACAAACACGACTCAGGCAAGCATGATACACGCCACCAATAACGGATTTGGGGGGATGAAACACGAGTACGACATGCCCACAAACAACAATGGGTTGTCTTCCATGGGCGGAGTCCCCATGAACGTGACGATACCATCAATGTTCGATCCCCTCCCCCAAATGAACAACGTCCCTAAAAAAGAACAACCAATCAAGGAAGAGCGACAGGAGGAGCGAAAACCGCCAGTTGACCACAAGCAACATCAAACTTTCTACAAGAAACAAGAACACAACGTCAAAAACGCCAGTTCGTGGTCGAGTTTAGCCAAAGCCAACTCCCCGCAAAACTCGGCGACGCCTGGCGGAAGCAACCAACAACAACAACTCCGCGACAGCTTCAAAGCGTTCCAGAATAAAGCAAAAGAAAAAGCCGACAGAGAAAAACAACGACTAGAAAACCTAGAACTGAAAAGACAACAGAAACAACAAGCCGAAAAGGAGCGACTGAGGGTGGAGAACGAGAGGCGGCGCGAAAGGGAAGAAGAGGACGCGCTTGAGAAAGCGAGGTAAGTCCCCTATCTTACCATTGAACGTTTCAAACTAGGCGTGACTTACAGGAAAGCGGTCGCCGAGCAACAACCAATCTCGAGTCAGAGAGTTGAAGAATTGAGGGCATCACCCGGAGAGGGGAGTATCTCTCCTGGATCACAGAGTTCCGGTTCGGAGCGGACGGACCGAGAGAGGGCGCGGCTTCAGGAACAAGAAAGGAGGAGACGAGAAGTGGTAAGTTGAAAGAGGCGTGGCTTAATTCCGGTGTTAACGATCTTCTTGCAGTTGGCCAATAAAATCGATATGAACATGCAAAGTGACGTCATGGCCGCCTTCGAGGGGTCATTATAATGACTACCAGACGTGTTTGTGACTTTCAGTGAGAAAAGATTTTATGTAATTATATGTATTTATGATTTTATTTGACGTTTAAAAAAATCTAGACATCGCTCAAAGGAGATATGTTTTTTTGAAAAACAATTGAAGCTTCCGGCTAAGGTATGCTTTATATTTGCAGTATGTTTTTTTATCATGAAACTGTTATCTAGCGTGTATATAGATAGACTTATGTTGTTAAATGTGAAGTGTACAGAAAACTGGGTTTAGCGAGTAATTCTAAGTTCGTCTTAGCAGCAAAGAGATGACGGTACTTATAGAAAGGGATTTTTTCACACTGCTTGTGCCCGAAATGCTGCTCTTTGTAATAATTACATTAATAAAATATTTTTTTCTATTAAAATTTTCTTTTTCCTGTAAATGACCACTGAAGTGCCAAACTGACACTTTCAACAAAAGTATGATCTCGCGTTAACTTTGCTGACTTTCTGCAAGTGTCAGTTTGACAAAAATGTATAAATGGCAGCTTTTGTAAACTGTTGGGTGGCGCTGTTATCGGTTTTGAAACACAGCGTCTAGCTGGGGTAAAACTATATTTAAATATAACTTTAGGAATTTTATATAATCGGGGAAACCCTGAAAAACTAAAAAAATAGAAAAGTAGATGTTGTAGATAGTTGCTATTCATTTCGACAAAAAGTGGTCATATTTGTTTTTAGAGCAATAATTTCGATTCTTCCGTTGTATTTTTATAAGTGTAAACTGGTTTTTTAAATGCTTGAAATTGCTGTAAATTGTAACATAAGTATATGTCATTTGTTAGTAGTAAGGTTCTATCATTACCAAACTCATTTTATTATATTTAATCCAAATAAAACTTCGCCCTACCATATAATAAGATCATGTTTTGATAAACTTGTGAACTGTTCTCATTACTAGAAGCTATCTTTATTTATAGGAACATAAATGTAAAATAATTTATAATTAATGGCTGTTATATATTTTTTCATTAATTTTGAAGTAAGTCATGAATAGTGATGTTAGAATAAATATTTAAGACAGCTCCGCCATCTTGATTCTAACCTCACTTCACCAATTCCAATACAGTAGAACCTCAGCACTGCGACCATATCCTACTGTATCTCCCAAAGAAAACTCGATTGTCACTACGTATTTATTAATAAATTACAATCTTTGGTTAGAACCGACTCGCTATCCCCCCACCCCGACTATCAGAATGTGAGTTCAAATCATCCTTCACTTTCTCGACCACATTGCTGCTCATATACGGCTCATCCTCAAGCACCGGATTCGTCGTCAACGTTTCGAGATACTTCAACACATCATCAGGAAACAACGGCGTGTGGGAACCTTCAATTCCCACACTCCCGTTGTTTAAAATATGAAACCGCGGCGCCTCCACCGCGTTCGTCACATTCTGCTCCGCCACCAGTAGTGACATCGTGAGCTGCGTCGCCAAAGACATGTCGTTGGCGCCTAGAATAACCCGACGCCCACAGATGGCGCCGGCGTCGGTGATTATAACCGGGAGACGCGTGCACGGGAAGGGCTTCGGGTGAACGTCGAGAGTATAGCCGCTGGTGGTGATTTCCCCCGAACCAAAGAAGGCGTACAAACCTCTGAAAATAAAATCAAACGTTGTTCCAGTCGTACCAACCAACTCACGTGGTGAAAGAGACGTAGTTGTCGTTGAGATCCATGACAGCGATGTTTGTCGAAGTGCCTTCGTGGTACTTCGAGGTGGCGTTGGCAGCACTGTAGAGGTTTTGAGTCAGTTCTGCCAACCTGTACACGTATTCGGGTTTCGCAGTGTCGGGTTTAGTGAAATTGAAAGTCTCTAGTTGTTGCATGTTGGATAAGAACAGAGGGCCCATGGAGGGACCATCTGGGACGTAAACATCGAAGCCTCGGAATGTTTGTTTCAAGGCTTGGGAGTACTTGGGGGTGTTCTCAGGTTTGATGAACGTGTACAGCTCTATGAGTGGAAATTAGAAGGTTTTTTTTTTTCGTACAATTGGTACCTTTTTCTGGAATGTTGGCAATCTGTTGGAGCGTGTTTCCTAAAGCCTCCAGTTGTAACAATTGACCTGGTTCCAGGCGACCGTACAAGTCTTCAGTTTTTGCTTGTTTTATCGCCTGGACTAACATCTTCGGGATCAGGAAACCACGTCTAGAAAAAAATTCTGTAATTCCTCCAGTACCATGGTCGATCGTACCTCGCCAAGTCCGCCGCTGGTTGTACCAACTCCTTCCATGGTAAAGACGCGTACTCTTGATGAACGAAGGCTAGACCCATGACCAGCCGTGGAAGGAGATGATCGGAATCAGAGTTACCATTATTAAAATCGATGACGTCAGGAACGAGGCGTGTCCTATGGTTATATACCATCATCTGTCCATCTCTAGAAAGTACCATTTAGGAAGGAATTAGTACCATGGAGACGTACCCATCAAGACTCGTTAAATGGGGCGTCACGACGGCGAGACAGAGCGCGCTCGCTATAGTGGCGTCGATGGAATTCCCGCCATTTTTCAAAATGGACGTCCCTATTTTCGAACACTCGAGACTGTCAGTGGCGACGCTCCCATGCGGTACCACCTAAAACCACAAACTTTCCAACCACCCCCTGTAGCGACTTTAGAATGTGCCCACCTGGTAGTCCCCATAGTAGATTTGTAATAACAACGCCGCCGTGATGATCACTGTCAAAGTCCCGAAAGCCACATTAATGAATTTCGAGCCACTTAAGTACTCTTCGCTACAACTGCACAAATTCGTGCTTTTCCTTCCTTTTTGTAACGGGATATTTTCACTTGTTTCCAAGGCTAAAACTTCAAAATCAAGTTACCGTGGTTTAAAACAAGGGCATTACCGGCATCGCCAACTGTCGTCATTTTTTTACGAAAACATCCACTTTTCCCCTGAAACAATTAAGTACACTGAACTTGAGTCTTACCTACTTAAGTCATCCTTTCACATTTCTTATTGGGCGAGGCGCAGAACTGTTAAGTTGAAGAAGGGGACACAGTGGCGGCGCGTAATTCGTTCCTTCGTCAAAACGGGAATTTAGAAGTCTCCCAAACTACCAAAATCGAGTTTCGTTTTTGCGTCGGTTGAAACCAATTTTGCCGCTGGTTTTCAAACGCATTTTGATTGTCCCGCGTTTTTTTATCCGGTTTCCCGGAGGCGTGACGAGTTGGCACTGGCGCGTGGTTGCTAGGCAACCAATCAAACAAATAGCGTCGTTAGCAAAATGCATGATTAAAATGACGATTAATTGCAATTTTTTTCTGAGGTTGGTACGGTTGGTTTTATTTGAAGGAATCACAGGAAAAAACATTTTGAAGATCTCTGTAACACGTAATCATGCTCCTGTAAATAGATCGTAATTATTAAAAAGTGCGTAGATTGACAAGGCCGGTGCAGGTGGAAAAAAGTTTAATTGTACAAATTATATATTAAAAGTACAACCTGAAAACAACTAGTTTTTGTTATGAAAAACAACATCGATTGCGATCAATTCAAATCAAAGTTTATTTTTCAGTAGTTTCTTCTCTATAATGTCGTTATTTACGATTTTCAGTTTTTTCGTCGCTATCACAGCCTACGCGATTTGGAACTATCACAAAAAACGTCATTTATACCAACTTGCGTCAAAACTCGACGGACCACGCCCACTTCCTGTTTTAGGATCAGCCCACTACTTTTTAGGAGACACCAAAAGTAGCAGGCTGTGGAAATTGACTGTGACTCACTTTTGTTTTGTAGATGTGGTCAACAACATTATTTCCATGACGAAAAAGTATAAATCTCCGTGGAAAATTTGGTTAGGCGATCAATTATTTATAATTTTGACAGACCCGAAGGATGTCGAGGTGATTTTAAATAAGTGTCTGGGGAAGTCCCGGCAGTATAAGTTTGTAAATGCGCTGTTGGGCGATGGGTTGTTCACAGGACCGGGTTTGAATTTTTTTCTAATTAGGCTCTTTTAAAATATTGATTGTAGTTGAGGAGTGGAAACAAAAACGAAAAGTGATAATGAGCACTTTTACTATGCAGATTTTAAACGGGTACGTGGACGCTTTTGCTACATTTTCCGAGATTCTGGTGGAAAATCTGCAGGAATATGTTGGTAAAGGTTTTTTTGATATTTTTCCGATGATTGCGCAATGTTCTGCAGAGCTAACTTGCGGTAATTTTGAATTTCGCGCGTTTTACTCACCTGTAGACAAATTTTCTAGGAACGATCATGGGAAGTCCCTCTACAAAAAGCACCGATTATGCGGAGAATCTAGCCAAGTTTGTTTCTAAAAACTGTAGTCGCGGTTCTGTACACTATTTTTTCCAGCGCTCTGAACTTGTTCTATTCACGCTTATTTCGGTTTTGGTTGCACCCAAATGTCATCTGGAACATGAGCCCTTCCGGGAAAGAGTTCAACAAAGTGACCGAAGAAATGAAGAAATTTATTTCTGAGGTACCAAGGAAAACCCACTTCCCGCACGCATCTCATTGTTTTTACAGATACTCACGGAAAAACAATTGGGGTATAAAGAAAATAAGGAACAAAAACGGAAAATTTTCATAGACCACTTGCTCGAAGTTTGCGAGTCTGATAAGTGGAGCAACGAGGAGTTGATATGTGAAGTACAATCTATGGTGGCGGCGGGGACGGATGCTCTTGGTTCCGTCCCTGGTTTTGCTCTAATGATGCTGGGGATGCACCCCCAGATTCAAGTAAAACCGCAGTGATCACATTCAAGCCACTGACGTGAAATTTCAGGAAAAACTCCACCAGGAGCTTGAGGAGATTTTTGACAGTGACAGGTCCATCACTAGTGACGATTTACACAGAATGGTGTATCTGGAACAAGTGGTGAAAGAGACTATGAGACTCTTTCCAGTGGCCAGTGTTATCGCCAGATATGTGGACACTGACGTTTCCATGAGTATAAAAACTTTCCAGAAAACCCCGAAGAAACTATATGAGCTTTTCCAGAATCATACACGATTCCCGAAGGAGCCGAATGCATTATTGGGATTCTCTACATTCACAGAAATCCGAAAATCTACGAAGACCCTTTGAAGTTCGATCCTGACAGATTTCTACCGGAAGAAGTTGCGAAAAGACACCCTTATTCATATCTCCCGTTCAGTGCGGGGCCTCGAAATTGCCTCGGTACGTCCCTGACTTTACTCAATAGTGTGCTAATGTCTCCATAGGTTTCAAATTCGCAATGATGGCTATGAAAACTGTTCTCGCGTCAATTGTTCGCAATTTTCGGATTTCCACAGAACTTAAAACCGTTTCGGACATTGAAGCCGTTCCGGGAATCGTTTTCAAGTCAGTGGACGGATGCAGGATTGCCCTTAAAGATCGGAAAAAGAAAATCCCCAAATAGGGACGAAAAGACTTTGAAGTTTAGAATTGTGTTGGTAGCACTGTTATTATTTTAAATAGGTGTTGGTTTACATAAGACAATAAACAATTTCACTGTTTTTTTAATTGCAATAACAATTTAAATTTTAAAAAACGATTAGTTCTAATAAAAACCATTGAAATTATGTAAATTATGAGTATTATCACAACACAGTAGTTTTTTACCCCGAAAACAAGCCGCTCTGTAAGAAAATTAAGTAAAAGTTGAACATGAATAAATATGTTACTCTCACAAAACGCGTTCTCCTCCTTCCTTTTCATTAAATGTCGCAATTATGTAAAAATGTAAAAACATCAGAACCGTTTTCGATTTCAGTAGTCTCCAAGATGTCGTTCTTAACAATTTTCGGATTTTTAGCAGTCATTGTAGTTTCTGCGCTTCGGATTTACCGCAAGAAACGTCATTTATACCACCACACGTCAAAAATCGACGGCCCACGTTCACTTCCTGTTGTAGGATCAGCCCTGTACTTCCTAGAAGACACCAAAAGTAGTAGGCTGTGGAAGTTTACCGTGACTCTCTTTTGTTTTGCAGATATAGTCAACAACGTCATTTCTCTAACAAAAAAGTATAAATCTCCGTGGAAAATTTGGTTGGGCGGACAAGTTTTTATCATTTTGACAGATCCAGAAGACGTCAAGGTGGCTTTGAATAAATGTTTGGGGAAGTCCCGGCAGTATAAGTTTGTCACAGCGTTGTTAGGCGAGGGGTTGTTTACAGGACCGGGTTTGAATTTTTCCTTAATTTAGACTAGCACTGAAATGACAATTGTAGTTGATAAGTGGAGGCGACACAGAAAGGTGATCATGACAACGTTCAATTTGCAGATTTTAAACAGTTACGTTGAGGTTTTCGCGCTATATTCAGAGATGCTGGTGGAAAACCTGCAGAAATATGTCGGTGGGGGCATTTTTGACGTTTTTCCGATCATGGCTCAGTTCTCTGCAGAACTAACGTGCGGTAATTTCGAATTTCGCGGTTTTTCTTTAGGTTTAGGGAAATTTTGTAGAAACGACCATGGGAAGTCCCGAGACGAAGAACGCCGATTACGCACAAAATCTAGCAAAGTTAGTAGCTAAACACTGTAAACGGTTTGAGCCCGAACTATTTTTTCTAGCGCCATGGACTTGGTCTACAAACGAATACTTCGATTCTGGTTGCATCCAGATGTCTTCTGGAAAATGAGCTCTTCGTCAAGAAAGTTCAACAAACTGACAGAAAAAATGAGGAAATTTATTACAGAGGTACCAACGTAACGGAGTGAAAATAACTGTGCAGTAAAACGCACTTCCCGCGCGCTTTTAGAGTATAGATAGTCCTTTTAGATAATCATCGAAAAACAAAAGGAGTGTAAGGAGGAGAAGGAACAAAAGCGCAAAGGTTTTCTAGACCACTTGATCGAGTTTTGTGAATCTGATAAGTGGACAATTGACGAGTTGATGGAGGAGGTGCAAACTGTGGCGGCTGCTGGGGCGGATGCCCTCGGTTCCGTACCTAGTTTCGCTCTTATGATGCTGGGGATGCACCCTCAGATTCAAGTAATACCGCAGTGGTCACATTCAAGCCACTGACGTGAAATTCCAGGAAAAACTCCACCAGGAGCTTGAGGGTATTTTTGACAGTGACAGAACCATCACTAGTGATGATTTAAACAAAATGGTGTATCTGGAACAAGTGATCAAAGAGACTCTGAGACTCTTTCCAGTGGCCACTGTAATTGCCAGATCTGTGGACTCCGACATTTTCATGAGTATAAAAACTTTCCAGAAAACCCTGGAGATACTATATGAGTTTTTCCAGAGTCATACACGATTCCTGCAGGAGCCGAGTGTCTCATTGGAATCCTCCACATTCACAGAAACCCAGAAATCTACAAAGACCCTTTGAAATTTGATCCAGACCGATTTTTACCCGAAGAAATTGCGAAAAGACACCCTTATTCGTATCTGCCGTTCAGTGCGGGCCCTCGAAATTGCATCGGTACGTCCCTGACTTTTTTCAGTAGCGTGCTAACGTCTCCATAGGTTTCAAATTTGCAATGATGGCTATGAAAACTGCCCTAGCGTCAATTGTTCGCAATTTCCGGATTTCCACAGATGTCAAAAACGTTTCGGAGATTGAAGCTGTTCCAGGAATCGTCTTCAAGTCGGTGGGGGGATGCAGGGTGGCTCTTAAAACCAGACAAAAAGAAAGTTCCTAATCTTTCAATTAGGAACAAGACTCTGAAGTTTAGGAATGTGTGTTGCCACATAGAAAAACCATTTTTAATTGGTGTTGGTTAGCATAAAACAATAAGAATTTAAATAAATTTATAAAATACATGTCTTGGAGTCACTGTTTTTAATATCAATAACAAGTTAAACCTTGAAAAAACGAAAATAAAAGTCGTTAAAAACTCATTTACATAAAAGTTTAATAATTGGTGTGTAGTAGTAGGTAATAATGTAATAACTATAATATGTACTAATAATTTACAAGTACCGTATTGCCAGTTTTTTTGGCCTTTTCTTAGAAATCTATTTTAATTCAATGCCGGACTTGGATGAGTCAAAGCAGAAACATGGAAAAACATATAAAACTCTTTTTTTTTTCAATAATCCATAAAAGTATACTGCACTAAATAAAAAGTATTAAATTCGCCCCAGTTTTTGATATTAAAACCCTAAACCTTGTGAAATTGATAACGAAGCCGTAAAAACTAATTTTCACAAGACAAACAAACAAATAAAAGAAATTTTACTCAAATTCGCCTACAATAAAAACGCACAAACACTACAGTTCGAGACACTTGTGTCCGCTTATAATGACGTTTTCACTCATTTTAGCCCTTTTGTCATTCAGCGCAGCCTGGACGATTTGGAATTATTACCAGAAGCGCCGTCATTTATACCTCCACACGTCAAAACTCGACGGTCCATTGTCAATTCCTTTCATAGGCTCAGCCTTCTATTTCTTAGGAAACACAAAACGTATGAGACCACGCCAACTCCGCTTGACTCACTTTTGTTTTGTAGATATAGTCAACACTGTTATTTCCATGACGAAGAAGTATAAATCCCCGTGGAAAATCTGGTTGGGTGGAAATGTTTTTATTGTCTTGACAGAGCCTGAAGACGTCGAAGTCGTTCTCAAGAAGTATCTGGCAAAACCTGAAGGATATAAATTCGTGAATATGTTACTCGGAGAGGGGTTGTTTACAGGACCGGGTTAGGATTTTCGTGTTTTCTTAGCCCCTATACAGTATATTTGTAGTTGATAAATGGAGAAAACACAGGAAAGTCATTGTATCCACCTTCAGCATGAAGATTCTCAACAGTTACGTCGAGGCTTTTTCCAGAGAGTCCGAAGTTCTGGTCGAAGAACTGCAAAATTACGTTGGAAAAGGCATTTTTGATGCGATGCCACACTTGGCGGAAGTTGCAATGAGGATAACGTGTGGTAATTTTGAATTTACCGCCCTTTTTGTTCGTTTAAATATACATGTTGCGTAGACACTGTCATGGGGAATCCCACACGAGGAACCGATTATGTCCGGAAAATATCGAAGTTAGTCGATGTTCCATCATGTCAATCCCGACTAAATCACTTTTTCTAGCGCCTTGAACTTGGTCTATACCCGCATACTGCGACTTTGGTTGTACCCAGATCTAGTATGGAAACTGAGCTGGTATGGAAAAGAGTTTGACAGACTCTCAGCCGACATGAGGAAATCAATTGTCAAAGTACTAATTTTTAGCAACTCGTGAAAATTAGTCGGACCCTTACAAAATGACCACTTTTCTCACTTCTGGTGTAAAATACTACTTATTTTTTTAGATGGTTGCGGAAAAACAAATGAATCAGGAAACGGGCACGGAACGAAAACAGAAAGTTTTCCTAGACCACTTGATAGAACTTTGTCGTTCGGAAAAGTGGACCAATGAGGAGTTGATGGAAGAGGCGCAAACTATGGCGACGGCGGGGGTTGACGCCGGTAGTTTTCTCCCCAGTTTCGCTCTTATGTTGCTGGGGATGCACCCCCAAATTCAAGTAATACCGCCCTGATGACATTTAAACCACTGAGGTGAAATTCCAGGAAAAAGTTCACCGGGAGCTTGAAGGGATTTTTGGCAGTGACAGAACCATCACTAGTGAGGATTTAATAAAGATGGCGTATTTGGAACAAGTGATAAAAGAGACTTTGCGATTGTTTCCACTGACGGCTGTGATTGGCCGATTCGCAGATACTGACGTTTCTATCAGTACGAAAACTTTACAGGACCGTCTCGAAATGAATTTGAGTTTTTTTAGGGTCCCACACGATTCCCAAAGGGGCCAACTGTCTCATTGCAATCCTCTACATTCACACCAATCTGAAAATCTGGAAAGACCCTTTCAAATTCGATCCAGATAGATTTCTACCGGAAGAAATTGCTAAAAGACCTCAATTTTCGTATCTGCCGTTTAGCGCGGGGCCCAGAAGTTGCATCGGTACGTCCCTGATAATTTTTCCAGAGCCTACTCAGTTTTCCATAGGTTTTAAATTCGCAACGATGTCTGCGAAAACAATACTCGCGTCAATTGTTCGCAATTTCCGTATTTCGACAGATTTCAAAGACGTTTCGAACATCGAAACTACTCCAGGGGTGGTTTTAAAACCGGCGCAGGGGTGCAGAATAGCCCTCGAAAAGAGGAATATAAAAAATCCCCTAACAGGACACAAAGTCCTAGAAAATTAGAGTTGTATTGGCAGCAGTCTGTCAAAATCTTCTAAACAATATTAAATTGAATAAAAAAGTTAATATAGTTTTAATGTCAACAATTACCAACCCTTAAACAATAAAAAACTGATGAAAATAAAAGTGGTAATCACTCACGAGACGCCACTGGCGCGTCGTTGCCAAGCAACCAATTCAACAACAAACAACTGACGAGCATTCTTGGCAAAATGCAGAGATCTTTTTCAATTGTAGACGTAAGTTTCGTTTGTTTTCAACAAATTCCAATGTTTTATTTCAAGGACGACGACCCGGAGGACCTTGATGAGCAAATCCTGAAGAAGTACTCAGGGACGCGAAGAAACTCTCAAGAATTTGAAAAATCCATGCCGGAGCTAGTCCAGGTGGTAATTCCGCTCTTTTCTTTGTGTAATTTGTGGTTGTAGCCGTTGTCTCTTGACCACGTCTCGACTCCGCCCAGTGCCGGCCCCTCTGGTCGTAAGACCGTCCTTCGGTCCCGCCCATCACGCCTCTCCACGGATAGCGACGATAGTGATGAGGACAAAAAGAATGTTGTTGTGGGCGAGTACGATCCTAAAGAGTACGAGAATCTCGACGTCACTCCTGAGATTAAGGAGGTTTTTCAATACATCACGAAGTAGGTGTGGTTTGTAACGAGGGAGTGGCTAAAATGTCTTGTAGGTACATCCCGCAACCAATGAGTTTGGATCACAAATTTAGACCGTTCGTCCCTGAGTTTCTACCGGCGGTGGGCGACATTGACGCGTTCTTGAAGGTGGTGCCACCGGCTAAAGCAGTCTCGGGGGAGGAGTTTACGGGAAATAAGGACTTGGGATTGGTTGTTTTAGATGAGCCGGCGGCTAATCAGAGCGATGCGGCGTTACTACATTTGCAGTTGCGGGCGGAGTCTGTGAAAAGCACTCATGACAGCGATGTGGTAAGTACAAAATTTTGTTAATTTTGACATTGATTTGTTTATACAGGTAGTCAAAAAAGTCGATAATGTGGAAAAAAACGTTAAAATCATCGATAAATGGATCAAGGACATCTCAGCTTTGCATAAAAGCAAGTCGTTTCCGGCTGTCAGATATTCAGAGTGATTTTTTGTAATTTTGTTGTTTTTTTTTTCTGAGGTTGGTATTACAGGGCTATGCCGGACCTGGATGAGTTGATGCAGGAGTGGTCTGAGGACATGGAGAAACAGATGAAAGAGGAAGGATTTCCAGAGCCGACTGGGAATTTAGAGGACTATGTCGAAGAAGTGTGTGGAATTTTACATATTCCTGTAAAAAACAAAATCCATTCCCTGCACTTGTTTTTTTCGTTGTACGCAGCTATCAAGAGCTCTCAGTTATTTAAAAGTACGCAGATTGATAAGATTGAAGAAAATGATAATCAAGCTGTCACTGACCAGTTAGTTTTAGACTAAATTATAGATAAAAATTGTTCGAAGGACATTATTTTTATTGTACTTATCAGTAAAAGTGTGTTTTTTTCCGAGTTGTTTTTTTCTTGTCATTATAAATTATTCACAATTTTAAGTCAAATAACATTTTCCTTTCAATAGTCTTAATATGTTGTCGGTATTAACAATTTTCGGGCTTTTGGCGGCCATAGTCGCCGCCTATGGAATTCGGAATTACAATAAGAAACGTCATTTATACCACCATACGTCAAAAATAGACGGCCCACGTTCACTTCCTGTTGTAGGATCAGCCCTGTACTTCCTAGGAGACACCAAAAGTAGTAGGCTGTGGAAGTTTACCGTGACTCTCTTTTGTTTTGCAGATATAGTCAACAACGTCATTTCTCTAACAAAAAAGTATAAATCTCCGTGGAAAATTTGGTTGGGCGGACAAGTTTTTATCATTTTGACAGATCCAGAAGACGTCAAGGTGGCTTTGAATAAATGTTTGGGGAAGTCCCGGCAGTATAAGTTTGTCACAGCGTTGTTAGGCGAGGGGTTGTTTACAGGACCGGGTTTGAATTTTTCCTAAATTTAGACTAGCACTGAAATGACAATTGTAGTTGATAAGTGGAGGCGACACAGAAAGGTAATCATGACAACGTTCAATTTGCAGATTTTAAACAGTTACGTTGAGGTTTTCGCGCTGTATTCAGAGATGCTGGTGGAAAACCTGCAGAAATATGTCGGTGGGGGCATTTTTGACGTTTTTCCGATCATGGCTCAGTTCTCTGCAGAACTGACTTGCGGTAATTTCGAATTTTGCGGTTTTTCTTTAGGTTTAGGGGAATTTTGTAGAAACGACCATGGGAAGTCCCGCGACGAAAAACGCCGATTACGCACGAAATCTGGCAAAGTTAGTCGCTAAACACTGTAAACAGTTTGAGTCCGAACTATTTTTTCTAGCGCCATGGACTTGGTCTACAAACGAATACTTCGATTCTGGTTGCATCCAGATGTCTTCTGGAAAATGAGCTCTTCTTCAAGAAAGTTCAACAAACTGACAGAGAAGATGAGGAAATTTATTACAGAGGTACCAACGTAACGAAGTGAAAATAACTGTGCAGTAAAATGCACTTCCCGCACGCTTTTAGAGTATAGAAAGTCCTTTTAGATAATCATCGAAAAACAAAAGGAGTGTAAGGAGGAGAAGGAACAAAAGCGCAAAGGTTTCCTTGACCACTTGATCGAGTTTTGTAATTCTGATAAGTGGACAATTGACGAGTTGATGGAGGAGGTGCAAACTGTGGCGGCTGCTGGGGCGGATGCCCTTGGTTCCGTCCCTAGTTTCGCTCTTATGATGCTGGGGATGCACCCTCAGATTCAAGTAATACCGCAGTGATCACATTCAAGCCACTGACGTGAAATTCCAGGAAAAACTCCACCAGGAGCTTGAGGGTATTTTTGACAGTGACAGAACCATCACTAGCGATGATTTAAACAAAATGGTGTATCTGGAACAAGTGATAAAAGAGACTCTGAGACTCTTTCCAGTGGCCACTGTAATTGCCAGATCTGTGGACTCCGACATTTTCATGAGTATAAAAACTTTCCAGAAAACCCTGAAGATACTATCTGAGCTCTTCCAGAGTCCTACACGATTCCTGCAGGAGCCGAGTGTCTCATTGGAATCCTCCACATTCACAGAAACCCAGAAATCTACAAAGACCCTTTGAAATTTGATCCAGACCGATTTTTACCCGAAGAAATTGCGAAAAGACACCCCTATTCGTTTCTCCCGTTCAGTGCAGGGCCTCGAAATTGCATCGGTACGTCCCTGACTTTTTTTCAGTAGCGTGCTAACGGTTTCATAGGTTTCAAATTCGCAATGATGGCTATGAAAACTTCTATGGCGTCAATTGTTCGCAATTTCCGGATTTCCACAGATGTCAAAAGCGTTTCGGACATTGAAGCTGTTCCAGGAATCGTCTTCAAGTCGGCGAGGGGTTGCAGGGTGGCCCTGGAAAGACGATAAAAAATCCTCAAACAGTGACTTTAATATTTGAATTGCATTGGTAGCCTGTCTATAACAATTAATATCCCACATTATCAGCCCACTTATCGTTTTTTTATAATGCCTTCCTTTATACGTAATAGAAAATTGATAAAATGTACATAATAAAACCATTAGAACAATTACAGTTATAAACCTTGGGATAAAATTAACAGCCATGACAAAAAAAGCGACGCACAAAATAAAACTCCGATAACAACTGTATTATCTAAATTCAGCTCACAATAAAAAACGCACGATCACTAATTTTACTTTTAAAACAATCCAGCTGGTATTCGAATCGCTTACAATGTCGTTATTAATAATTATTATTGGTCTTCTGTCAACCGCCACAGGCTACGTGATGTGGTGCTACTACCACAAAAGACGTCATTTATACCACCACACGTCAAAACTCGACGGTCCATTGTCACTTCCTTTTATAGGATCAGCCTTCTATTTCTTAGGAGACACAAAAAGTAGTAGGCCGCGCTGACTTCCCCCGTTTCTCTCTTGTTTTTTAGATATAGTCAACAACATTGTTTCCATGACAAAAAAGTACAAATCCCCGTGGAAAATCTGGCTGGGCGGACAAGTTTTCGTCATTTTAACAGACCCCGAAGACGTCGAAATAGTTCTAAAAAAATGTCTGGAAAAACCCAAAGGTTATAAATTCGTGGAATCGCTACTAGGCGAGGGGTTATTTACAGGACCGGGTTCGTTTATTCGTTCATCAGAAACTTACAATAAAAAATTGTATGTTAGTTAACAAGTGGAAAAAACACCGGAAAATTATAATGTCGACGTTCAACATGGAGATTCTCAACAGTCACGTGGAGACTTTTTCGAAACACTCCGAAATTCTAGTCGAGACTTTACAAAATCACGTTGGTGAAGGCATTTTTGATGTTTATCCACACTTGGCGGAGGTTGGACTGGCAATCATGAGTGGTAATTTTGAATTTCCCGCCTCTTTTACTTCAGTAGAGTTTGTAGAAACAATCATGGGGATTCCCTCGACGAAACAAAGCGACTACGTCCGGAATTTAGCGAAGTAGTCACAGTCGCATGAAGTCCTCACTAAATCACTTCTTATAACTTGTAGCGCCATGGACTTGGTCTACACCCGCATACTACGATTCTGGTTGCATCCGGAACTTATCTGGAAACTGAGCTGTTATGGAAAAGAGTTCGTTAAACTTACAGACGAAATTAGAAGTTTCATTGTTAAGGTACCAACTTGAGGGAGTAAAACACGTGTTTTTTCACTGTTTTTCTCAGATGGTCACTGAAAAACAGTTGAATTACCGCCCAAAGAATGAGGAAGGACGAAAGCGTAAGGTTTTCTTAGACCACTTGATCGAACTTTGTAGTTCAGAAAAGTGGACCAATGAGGAGTTGATAGAAGAAACGCAAACCATGGCGGCGTCGGGGGCGGATTCCCTCGCTTCCATCCCTAGTTTCGCTCTAATAATGCTGGGAATGCACCCCCAGATTCAAGTAATACCGCAGTGATCACATTCAAACCACTGATGCGAAATTTTAGGAGAAAGTCCACCAGGAGCTGGAGACGATTTTTGACAGTGACAGAGCCATCACTAGTGAAGATTTAAACAAAATGGCGTATCTGGATCTAGTGATAAAGGAAACTCTGAGTTTGTTTCCAGTAACCACTGCGATTGGAAGATCCGTTGACAGCGACATCTGCACGAGTATTTTTCGCACTTTGGAAACTCGGGGAATTACCGGAATTTTTTAGAATCGTACACAATTCCACAGGGCGCGGAGTGTATAATCGGGATCCTCCATATCCACAGAAGTCCAGACATCTGGAAAGAGCCTTTGAAATTTGATCCCGACAGATTTTTACCGGAAGAAGTAGCGAAAAGGCACCAATGCTCGTACCTGCCGTTCAGCACAGGCCCGCGGAACTGTATCGGTGCGTTAAACATTCAAAAGTCATGTCGTAACTAACACCACCGCTGCAGTTTTGACGAATGAGAACTAACTAGTTGAGAAATTTGACAGTTTTCGAGCAAGAAATCGAAATACGTTCATGCCAATTTTGTAGGTTTCAAATTCGCAACCATGGCTATAAAAACAACCCTCGCGTCAATTCTCCGCAATTTTCGCATTTCCACGGACGTAAAAAACGTTTCGGAAATTGAAGCTGTGCCAGGAATCGTCTTCAAGTCGGCTGTGGGTTACAGGGTGGCCCTCGAAAAACAAAACCCTAATACCTAACATGTTACAGTTTTATATTGTTCACATGTCATAAATAAAATTAATACAAATTCTAATTATCCTTATATTAATAATATCTAACAAATGAATAAAAATTCTAAACAAAATCTCTTTACGATCAATTATGAGTTTTCAAGCTGCTACAGCTCTGAGAATCTTTAATAATCGGCGTGGACTCGCGTCTCTGCTCTTTAATATTATGCTCGTTCCTCAATGGCACACTTTCCCTCCTCGCGTTAATATGCGAAATGAACGACGGCGTGCTATTCGGAATGTTGCTCGGATATGTCAGATTCCCAAAATCCTTTTTATTCGCCACCTCCTTGATCGAAGTGAGCGTTTTACTCAACCAGGGCGGCCAACTGTTCTTCGCACTCGTCAACTCAATCTCGGTGGTCCTCAAACGGTGTACCAAATCCTACCAATTGCATCAAAACAAAGTAACTAAACTCGTTCAAAACTCACTTGATTACGACACTCGGCTTCGACTTGTGCTAGCTTGGTTTGGGCGAGTTCCAGCTCCAGTTCTCTTACTCGCTCCGAGCGGTTCTCCTCGTTGTCTTCCGTTTCTTTGGGTTCCAAAGCGCTGCTGCATTTCTCACACGTCGAAACCTTAAACTAAGAGAAAATTGGGGTACAAATGGGGGAGATTGGAGAGTTTTACTTTGAGATTCGCCAGTTCCGTCCGCACCGCATGCAACTGCGTGTCAAGTCTCTGCCGCACCAGCTTGTAGTCGTTGATGATTGTCATGTTGTTCTTCGTGTCCTTCTCAGCTTGTTCCACCTCCCGTTTCAACATGTCTTTGAGTTGCGAGATCTCATCCAGAAGCAACTTCCGTTCTTCTTCGTAGCGTGACAGCGTCAGCCGCAGCTGTTGGACTTCGTTGGCTTCACTCTCCGCGTTATCTGCAGCTTCTGAATCCAACATGATAATTTCCCAGCCGTCTAGAGGAGGTAACACACAGCTACTACTACGTTACAGTGTGGACACTCCTCGTTAGTTTGGGTTAGTCACAAAAGCGGCAAAAACTCACGCTAATGAGCTTTATCCGCCATTCAAATCTCCCGCGTTACCTTTCAGCGCGAAGTACTCCGCTTCGAACTTCCTCAACTTCTTCACTTTTATGCTGCACGCCGACTTGATCAACATTCGCGTGGAGTCTTCATTCCGACACTTCTTCGGCAATGACACGCGGAAGTATTTCAAAATTCCCTCGAAATCCAATTGAAGGAGATCTTTCATGTACGCCTGGGAAAAAAAAAACCAGTCGTACCAACTCAACGGAAGAAAACAGACTTACAGTTAAGAGCGCCAGCGCCACTTGAAACAACGTGTCGATGCCTTGAAGTAAAAACACGTCTATAATCTGAAAAACAAAATTAAGAGGAAACCGCGCGGTGAACAGCGTCAAAAACCACTGCGACGCAAACATGTGCGTCTCGACGTGATGATCGGCGAAGTGTTGCCACAACTGCGACAACTGCTCCTTCATCAAACAGTTAAGTTGGTACAGCCGCAAGTATAAATTGTCAAAGCCGTCTTTGTACAGATCTCTGAGACGGTAATCGTACATCAGTTTTACCAACACACAGAACGCCTGCTCTTCCGGCATCTATAACAACTTGACTTAAGTAAAAAAGCGCCATCTGTCGACACGTACGTGTAACAACAGCGTCGCTGCCAGGAAACTAAGACCTTGACAATAACCGACTTCGGAATCGTAGACGGCGTAGGCTTTACTGACTCTATAGAGCGAATCTTGCCCCAAGCCGCCTGCCTCTTTGAAGAAGTCGTGCGCTGGGAAAGTGCGGGCGATGTCGCGTTGGATGACGTTCTCGCAGCTGCTCTCCTGTGGGATAAAAACAATTGAAGGAAAGGCGGTTATTTTCCGGGACTCACTTTCGTTATGAGGAGGCGGTAGTTTTCCATCATTTCAGTGTTTTCCTCCACGCCTGCTAGACGCTGCCAGACTTCGCCACGGAGGGCTTCGGGAATTCCCGTGCGAACTAAACTCGCGAGTTGTTTAGGGGGCTGCTTTGTGGATTTCCAGCGGGTGAGGACGTCGGCCCAGCTTTCAAGGACGTCCTCGGAGCAGTCCTTGGACACCAGGCCGGTGCCGCTGAGGAGCGGCTCGTCGCCATCTGAACGAAATTTCACGAATTTCAAATGTGATAAAAACAAATGAACAGTGACCTAGTTGTGGAACAAAAAACCCCGAACTAGGTCACTGCGATAAGGACTAAATACCGGGTGAACCCGAATAAAGTGCAAAGATTTTAACCAGAATATCAGCAATCAAGAATATCATAAAGTGAGACGTCTGTTGGTGCGTGTGACGTCAGAGTGATGTGATTAACACTCTGAAGATTCGCCAGAGTGTTGTTGCGTTTATGAACTGTTTCCGTAATTATTTAAATGTTCGACAAATATGTAGGTACATCACCTAGATACATACAAAACGCAATTTTCGCAAAAATTCATGACTTAAAACTATGCCAAATTTCTGATATCGATATCTCGCTTATTTTTTGAGTAAACTTGAGTTATTATACATCAGTGTACGCGGAATTATCTGCAGATTTCAAATCTGGGATTTAAATTCAGATCCGACAACAAATAACCGAGTAATGGCTGATTAAAATTTTGAAAAGTTGATTTTCATTTTTTTTTCATTTTTCCTAATTTTTAAAGTTAAATATCTCAGAAACTATTAGAGATATTGAGATGCGGTTTGCGCCACCGTTTTTCTCGGCTCATTTTACGTTAGAAAATGTGCCTTAAAGCCCAAAATTCGATAATCGATTTTTCGCGAAAAAAAAAACCGACTCAAACGATGAAAAATTTTCAATTTTTTTATTTTTGGCCATAACTCTTAAACTGTTTGTCTGATCGATCTCAAATTAGGCCAGTAGATAGACCTCGAGCTCCTCTTTCGAATGATATAGAATACAAACGTATTAAACGTCGTTTTTACATTGAAAACAGTGATTGAAAATCACCCCAAAATTACCACTTTCAAACAGTTTTTGGCCAATGCCTCGTTTATTTCTCAGCCAAACTCAACAAATTTTGACTCACTTTACGCAGAATTTCACGCTGAATCCAAATCTGGAATTTAAATCCAGATCCGACAACAAATAACTGAGTTACGGCCGTTTGAATTTTTGGGTTGTCGCCAGAGGGCCAAATTTTTGAAGGTCCAAAACAATTCGTGCTCGATATCTCGAAAACTATTCCAGATATTGGAATGCGGTTTGCGGCATCGTTTTTCTCGCGATTTTTTACATAAGAAATAGTTTTAGATTTTCCAATAATCGAAAGTTGCAGTTTTTCGCGAAAATTCTTGATTAAAACTATGCCAAACTTCTGATATCGATATCCCGCGCTTATTTTTTAGAGTAAACCTAAGTTATTTAACTTTTATTGCCTATTTCAATTTTGATAATTTGTTTGAAAATATTTTTTTATAAAAGTAGAACATTTCTGAATCAAGAAAATTACTATCTTCCAAATTATGGAAAAAAAATATGGGTCACAATTTAAAATAAGAAAGTTGAATATCGCCCAAAATATACCAAGACATTTAGAAACACTCTAAAATCATTAGCTTATAGTAAATTAAAACCCATTTAAACCATTTTAAAATTTTTCGAAATCGGTTCATAAATAAAACTTACATAAAGACAACGCCTGCCGTTTTTAAAAATCACCCTGTATATTGGGATTAAAATCCTTGCACTTTATTCGGGTTCACCGTGTATTTTGTTTAGCGGGTGAGATATTGAGAACTCACCTGAATTGTACTCCTCTTTGGGCGTAATGGTATCAATGGACGTAATACTCGGCGACTGTATTAAACTGGACAGATTGAGATTCAAATTAAGTAAGTTCTTGTCCAACTCTCCCGACGTCTCCATGTTCAACACTTCATAATAAACGTCGTTGAGGTCTCCAGCAACCACCTACCACAAAAACAAAGTATAATCGCACCAATCGCAGCCGATAAACAAAGAAATTTCCGTCGAGACTAAAAAACTAGCTTCTGATAACACTTGAGGTCATCAATTGTGTTCTAGTTATTCCCTTACCTCCTTGAGATTCAAAAAGAACTGTTGAACCAACGACCTCTTCTGGAAATACCAGAAATTTCGCTCGTTTTGTCCAAAAACCCGCACTGGCGTCTCGATTTGGAACCTTACAGGTTCCTGTATTCCACGAATGACTAGATCCACGGCTACGGTCATGTATTGCTTTGTGTCTTTGGGCGTCTCCACGTTCAGCGGCTCGAAAGAGGGCTCCGTGGGGTCCCAAGCGGCCGAAATGAGAGTACAATTACGATCAACGGTGACATTATTCGACGGCTCTTTCTCCTGCAAAACCCTACTAACTTGGGTGGTCTGTGGGGGCTGTCTTACCATTTCCAACAGCTGCATGTCGGAGTGGCGCACGTGCCTCCCCGGCGCCACCAGCACCCCAAAACACCTCTCGATGTGCAACTGAGGCCCATTATCCGACACCTGTCTGATACTCAAACACAACTGCTTCTCCAAATTCGTCTTCAACTTGAAGCCCCCTCTGTCTTTCCCAACCACCGAAAACGCCCCCTAACAACCACCTTAGCAACTTTGCAACGAAAACAAAACACTCACCTTCCCGTCGTCCTCTTTGATTTCAAGGCTCACTTCGAATACGTACATCAAAGTCCTCGCTTCGGGTAAGGTGGTGATAGATCCGGTCATATCGACGGCCGACGTCACGGAACTGCTCATGGATCGCGGGACGCGTTGGAAAGCCTTCGCAAAACACCCTAGAAATGACAGTATTGATTCAATGAGGCGCCAAGAGGTATCGATCGGTGATTAGTCACCTGAGACTCTAGAAACGGCTTCGGCGATGTCGCAACGGAAAACATGGCACTGAAAGATGGCGGATTCTTGCGTGTCGCCGTGCGACCACGTGAAGGCGAAGCAACCGGACTCGCTGCTTTCTATGGCACCGCGAGCGTAGAATAAAATCCGGTGGATCTCGTAGCGCGAGATCACCGAGCTGGAGCTGGCGTCGTACAGCCTGCAAGGAATTTGAATTGTAGCGCTTTGATTTAGGGACTTTTGGGTACAGTTGCCCACACTGGAATTTTGCAAGGTTGGTCGCACTTACACGACAAATCCCTGCGACGAGCATGGCACGGAAACCGAAACTTTGATCCCTAGTTCCGAACTTTGTTCATTTAATATGGTCATATTACGTTGAATTTCTGCCTCCGACTTGGGGGCGTTGATGGCCGCCGCTCCCAAATACGTAACACCAGCGAAAATCGTACAATCTTGGTCGATATCTGAAACTAACAGAAAAAAATTTAAAATGAATTCCGCGAGGAAGTGTTACCACAAAAACAACAAAACCACTTGATGAACCTCATCATAGAGACTATTGAACACCTACTTGATTTTTTCATGAGTATTGTTGAATTGAAGTAGGCTGGGAAATGGGGGTGCGGCGATTGTTTTGTGGTGATTTTAAGAGAAATTAAGATATTTTTTCGCTGGTAATAACGTTTTTATGATAAGTGAGTTTATTTTCCATTGTGGCGGTTTTATGTTTGTAATAAAGATGAAGTGGCAGCACTGATATAAAATTGTATTGTTAATTCATGGCGCGTTTAAATAACAAATTCAGTCGTGCGTGTTTAAATCTGTTGTCTGTTTCCTGTCAATGGAATTTAGTTGTTAGATAGGACCCAATGAAAAACCGTACTAAAAATAAAAGCACTACATAAAAACAAATGAATCACCTCCCAGTGGACTTGATGAACAACTCCAAGGTCACCTTTCTGTTTACAACCAGATAAAAACAACAACATTACCTTCATCTTCTTCAATGGGCTCCTGTTTGACCGCATCCTGTTTTTCCCCCGGGGAATCCGCATCCCTAGTCAGGGGGTCCTTCCCTGGCTCCACCAGACACCCGTAAAAAGTCGAGTGCCCCACTTTCTTCAGATTGGTGTCCTCCATGTTTTCCTGGAGGACCTCCGTCAGTGCACTCTTCAACTCATTCAGATCCCCGCTTTTGATATCCAATGTGGGTGTCTTGTTCGCCCCTGGCTTATCACCCACAAAGTCGAACTCTTCGCTCGTCGCCACCGATTCGTTGGATTTCACACTGAGACTGTCTTCCATTGTGGGGCTGCCAGTTACGCGCTCTCTGAAACTGACATTGTCTCACATTATCGCGAACGAGGACTTATTGACAGCGGCGTGACGAGAGCGCACTCATTGCGGAGAAACAAAGGTTCAGCGAGAAATTGTGTAAATAATCGAGAAATGTCACAACTGTCAGAGGTGACGTTTGACGGTTGGTTTTGTTTTGGCAGGGCCGCCAACCTTAGAACAAAAAATTACTGGGCAATGTACACTGAAAGGGGGCGATTTTGGGGCGTAGCCCCCGGAGGTTTTCTATTATTAGTCAGTAGGTGAATAAGAGTCAGGTGACTGACATTTGAGCGCGGGCTGTCGCCCCCAGAAGCACTTTTTATTATTCCCCTGGGTCGTGGGGTGGTGTTGATCTTTTGTTTTTGTTATTGATGCTGGTACAGTAGACTCTCGATAATTTGAAGTTTTTTCCGGTTCCCTCGATAAATTGAAAGATTTCAATGTATTTTGGTACCATCGTTAATAGGATCCAAGGCCGCAATTACTGCAGCAGTAGAGAGCCCATTTTTTCTAGTGGCTTGGGAGATACTTAATAACTCGACCAGAATTAAATATTTTTATCTGAAAATTTCAACTTTTTTTCATTATTTATGTAAAAATGTACCTTCCAAATTTGAAAACATTTCATGCAGTAGTTTTCTTTAAAAAAATCCCGAAAATCACCCTTTTTAATTAGGGGACTTCTTAAACTATTGTTTATTTGATTTTTTTTTCTCCTTCTCCCGATTATTTGAAACACCATTTTGAACTGATTCCAGATTCCTTGAGTTTCAAATTATCGAGAGTCTACTGTACCTGCATTTCCAATTTCTAGTAGACTTGTGAAGGGATGAAGTAGCGTGGAAAAAGGAAAAATAATGGTTTCCTACATTTATTTCTTTATTTAAATAGGCTAAGCACTGATTATTTCGTTAAAATACAAAATAAATTGTTAGCGTTAAAGCGGGGTTTCCCCCGATTTAACGTAGACACGTAAAAGTCACACGCTCCTATTGCAATAAACTTAACTTAAAATATTGCAAATTCCTAACTATAAACCGACGTGTGAAGCTAACCAAAGACACACTGTACACGATACAAAATAGTATACGGTTTGTGTTAGTATACAGATTAGGGAGACAACTCCTGGGCGTGCATGGGGTCGTACCCGCAGCTACTGGCGTCGTATGCCGAACTCTGGTCATAGGCGGACCCCATGGAATATCCCATGGAGTCCTGCGGAGGTGCCGGGGACATCATCGGCGTTGGTGTTCCGCTGTAGGGCGACGCCCCCGCGGCCTTTTTTGCCGCGTAGAGATTCGCCTCTTCTTGGGCTTTTCCTATGTTTTTCTTGTAACGGATCCTCTTGTTACCAAACCAGTTGGAGACTTGGCTGACTGTGATTCCGCATTTTCTCGCGAGCTCTTCTTTAGCCTCTTCAGAGGGGTACGGATTGGAGAGGTGCGAGTAAAAATACTCGTTTAAAATCTCCGACGCTTGCTTGCTGAAGTTGCGTCTTTTTCGGCGAGCGTCCAGGAAGCGCGACCTCAGGATCATAACTGCCTCGCAAGTTGATTGTTTAAGTTGCATTTGAATGGAGCTGAACTTCTTGTGGATGATCTGCACCATGCGCTCGATCTCCTTGGGGGTAATGGGGCGCGTCCTAGACTGCTCCCTCAAGAGATTCATCACGTGCGTGGTAAACTCGTTGCAAGCCTGTTCGTACTTCTCCAATTCCTGGTGGTAGATCTGTCGTATCTGCGCCAACTTGGCCCTGTAGTCGCTGTGTTCAATGGCATTGTCTGGTTGCCCCGCCTGTGCCGCCGCCGACCCCGACGCTGCAGCCCCTGCGCCGCCGCCCTTCTCAGGCCCCGCCACCCCTTCAGCTATCAACATATTATCCAGTCGCATCAACTGCGGGTCTGGGGGCTCCTCCTCCTGCGTGTTCCTCAAACTCAAAACTGTCTTCTCCTTGATCTCACACAGCACCGAAAACAGCGCCGGCTTCATCCTGTGACAATTCAGCGTGTGTTTCCTCGCCTGGGCCTCATCGAGGCTCTGATCGGTGATGTTCATGATTTGCTGCAGGATCTCACCGATGTCCTGCTTGCGGGGCTCATTTTCACCCCCTGACTGCGCGTCTTGATTCATGTAGGGCTGCGGGGGCATGAGGCCGCCACCTGTGTGGCCCATCATTCTACCGGGGTCGTCCATGGGGGCTTACTGACACTAGCAACAAAATGCGATAATGGACGCGATGACAGTATACGTAAACAAAGCGGGGAAACGTTTTTGGGAACGCTAGTAGCGGGGCGTGCGCGGGAATTTCGGTTTTATGGATCCGGCGCGCGGGAATTTGGAAGTTTTGGGAAGAAAAATGGGAAAACTCACCTGGAAAAGTGACGACGCACAACTGTCAAAATGTCAAAATTAAAACAATTGCCACTGTTGACGCGCGGTTGGCAGCAGTTTTGCACCAAAAAAATCAAAAGTGGGCGAAAATTCAAGCATTTCGACTCTTCCAGAGCCGGATTCAAGTGAATTTATAACAACACGACAGTTTCGGCCTGGTTTTAGTGGTCTTAAAGTTACGTAACACTTGCAAAGGCCCCCATTTGGTAACTTTTTCGGGGGTTGGCTACTCTGCTCCCACTTTTTTTCTGTTGTATTTATTAAAAAAACGGACAAAAATAGTGCCGTTGTTTGTTTGTTTGTAGTCCTATCGCGTTATTTAGTGTTGCAATCTAAATTCGAATTTTATTCAAATTCAAGCGATTACAGTTACCGCCCTTGCCGGCGGTGCGCATGCGCGTTCCCCCTCCAGCTTTCACTCTCGTCGCACGCCGCTGCTGGTCTCTACACCGCCGTGTTCTTTGTGTTCTTCACCCTTCATCTTCGCCGATTTTCCGTACAGGGCCCCCCTAGCCCCCATTTCACTCCTCGGGCGGTGTCCCCCCGGTCTCATCCCCGTTTTTTCGCGTTTCCCGGGAGGTAAAGCCGGCTGCTGGTCCCCACCAACAGCTGTCCATCGCGATTCGCGATTGTTTTTGCGTATCGTAATCGCAGGAGCCTTGTAAATATTTGTTGAAAATGTTGTCGTGCCATTGTCTCAACGTTGTGATCGAAACTGAAGGTGACTTGCAGAAGGTCACGGCCGAAACGTTGGGGCTGTCTGAAGAGGAATCGGAAGATAAGTTTTTCGAGGTAGGCCGGGGAACAAAAGGTTTGACAGTTCGGAGCTCACTTTGTTTTTTCTCGTGGAGTGAGAGATTTATACAAGTTTTTTTCCAGGATGTGCGACAAGTTGAGAAATTGATTAATATTAATAAGGCTCATTCGGGGTTGATTCAAACTAGAAATGTAGGCTCGTGGGTTGTTCATTGTTGTATTAATTGTGGTGTTCATTCGCATGCAGTTCATCGAGAAAAAGGGGCTTCCTGTATCCTCGTCAACTCCAAACTGTTTGTAAGTAGCCCACACTGTGCCCCACCAACGATCAACACTCGTTTTTCAGACCAAGGACTCAATAGACAAGTTGAAAAAGAGCCCCCATTTCTCGAAATCATACAAAATCGTCATCAATTCGGACGAAATTATCGACGACAACTTGATCGCCAATTCCTGTAAGTTGGGGCGACGTAACCTCAATTTTTGGTACTAAGGGGGTTTTTGGTAGATCTCCCCAGCGACGTCGAGAATGTCATAAGGGGGCTGAAACAAATCGCCGCTGAAGCCCTCAAAACTGAAGCGGCTGCGGTAGAACAGAGAATCAGACAATTCACCGATGCGGAATACAACAAATTGAGCGATCTAAGGGAGAAAACTTTCAAGGAACAACAAATTCTAACCAAGTAAGCCACGGGAGCGAGCGCCTTTTTTTAGTTCCGGCTATTTATAGCCACCTCACCTGAAAACCGCTAGATCTAGAAGGCGCCGGGTTGCGAATCCCACGCGACTTGTAAACGAACTTAACAAAAGAACGTCGCCGTGGTGGTTTGGCACAAGTCTAGTGGAATCTCAACCGGTCATTTTTTTCATTTTTATTTCCTGATTATTCCGTCACTTGTTTACTGGAAATTCAGTTAAACAAAATCCCGTCAAGGCCCCATTTGCATGTAATTGACATTTAAAATAGCCGCGACTAAAAATAGCAGTTAAAAAGCGCGTAAACAAACTATTCGCTTTTTTTGCACGTTACGTCATCCCACGTTATTTTAATTGCTCGCTTATCAATTGTTTTTGTTTGTCCGCCATTTTATCTCCAACATGGCGCCGACCAAGGAAATGAACCCCGCCTCCGAAATCTCGCTTTTGACGCATTTTATCTCGTTTCTAATAAAACATCGTTATCGCTTCTAAATTTAAATCGTTCCAGAGTAATATTTAACAGCAACTCAAACAACGTGAAACCCGCTAGTACAAACCCGGGAATGTCCAACCCCCAAGGAATGCCCTCCAGACTGAACGAGCCATTAGCAGCGGGTAGTGTCAAGTCCACAAGTCCGAAAGTTGTAAGTGATTGGTTGATTTCGTAATCCCTTGTTGTAACTCCTCCTTTTAGGTGAAACCCTCCCAACGCCATACCCCCAAGCGCCAGAAGAGCTGTCCGATTGGTCATGTGAACTCGCTAGACTGCGAGGGGTTGTTTGAGTTTGAAGGCGGGGACGATTTTCACTCCGGAACGGGTTCGGAGGTGGAGGAGAGCGATTTGGATGAGACTGTGCGTGAAGAAGGCGTGAAAATCCCTAAACGTGGGAGTGGCAACGCGACAATCGCCAAGTCGCTGCCAATGAGCATCCCGGCGTTCTTGCAACCGAGGCGGAGCTTTGAGGATATTGAAGATGACCCGTGCGCGGAGCCGAGTACAGACATAGCTGCCAGTATTAAAGCTTTGGCGCGGAGTGTACATGGAGATCCAGTTTTCGGGGATCTACCCAAACCGAGATACACTTATATTTAATCTTCCAGAGTTCTTCCTAAAGTTTAAGGGGTTTTGTTGCTTGACACGTTGTGGTTGTGAGGCGGAGATTGGAATTTATTTTTGTACAAAAGTTCCTGGAACTATATAGCAGACTGCACTTGTACCTTGAGGCCAGTAAAAGTGACTGGGCAGCTTTAAAGCGAGGCTTTCTCGGCAGGAATTTCGACTACTTTTCTGAGGTTTAGTTTAGTTATGTTTGTGACGATATCGTCGATGATCTGTTAATTTTAGGCGTTTTTTACTCTACTTTGTATAGGAAACAATTGCCATCGCTCTTGAGTTTACGAAAGAAACTAAGTGTACAATTTCATAGTTTGTAAGTTATTTTTAAATTGTGAAAATAAAGTACGAAAAGTTACCAACGCCACCACTTTATTAACCTTTTGGTCAACAGTCAATCAAGCAGGGGATGACAAGAGTGAAGTGATTTAGTCCGCGGTCCGCTACATTTACACTAATAAAGAACGAAAAGTTATAAACACGACTATTTTATTACACCTTTTACTTCACAGGAACATTCGCGAGACTCTTAGCCAACACAGCCCCCTTCTGGGGCACCATCAAAGGCACCCCCTTGTAACAAGCCCTCAGATCGCCATCAGTGTGCAAATCCGGCGCCACCGTCTCAAATATCTTCTTTTTGGGGTTCATAACAGTGTCCGGTTGTCGCGTGTACCCCTCACAGTGTACATGTTCACCAGGGACGCACCCCGGGGGTGGGATCAGCACTTCAACCCCTTTTTCGCTACTGGCGCACATCACCATCGCCTCTGAAGTTATCCCGCGCATCTACAACCCAAAATAAGCCCCTGAAAACGACGAAAACAACTTACTTTGACTGGTTTGAGATTGCACAAGAGCATAACTACGCGGTCTCGGAGCTCTTCAATGGGGACGTGCTTCACCAAACCAGAGCAGACAGTTCTTGGCTTGTCTTCCCCACAGTTGATCTTCAAGACGTAAAGAGAGTCGGCGTCGGGGTGTCTTTGCACATCTTCGACTTTCGCGATGCGGAGGTCGAGTCGGCCGATATCCACAGGGGGCTCCCTCGAAGGTGGGGCTTCCTTTGCTTTCTTTTCTTTTTTAGGCTTGGCTTCTTTCGCGGGCTTCTCTTGTTTGACCACGGGAGTCTCCGGGGGCTCCTCTTTCACTACCGAAGCGACGACTTTCTGATTGGGGACCGGAATCTGTTTAATTCCATTCTTAACCTCCAATTGCACCAAACGGGCCTTCGCCTCCTCCACAGCGAGCAGAAGTCGCGCGTTCTCTTCCCGCAACTCTTTCGCGAGAAGGTGGTTATACTCACTATTCAAAAAGCTCAACTAAAATCAATGAAATAAGCACGTTTTGGGGCACCGGAGCAATCTAACCTCATTTTTCAACACTTGAATCGTTTGCTTGGCGGACTCCGCGTTCTGCTTAATTCGATCAATTGATGACATCTTCAAAAAGTTCCGGGCGAAAAGTCTGAAAAAAGCGGCCCCAGGGTGAAAAAAAGACATCGAAACCGTCATTTTTACTAACCTCAAAGTTTTGACACCTGTCACTTTGACATTGACACATTGACAGAGTTGAGAGGTAAAGCCCCGCGTAGAGAAAGTCTAAAGGGTACTTTACACAATATTTTATTAAAAATTAAAAACTTAACAAAATGTTACACGGGGGCGTCTAGAAGAAACCACGACGAGCGAGCCTCCACGGCTTCTTGTCTAACAATCCGTTTTTTGTCATCAATGGCCTTACCTAAGACCGACAAAACTTGTTGTTTATGAACTAGAAGTTTGTACACTGGGAATGCCGACGTGCAGGCTTCAAGACACTGCACGGCCAGTACTCGAACTTTCTGTAACAAGACAATTAACACCAATAAGAGGTTGAGGAAGACTAACCATGGACTTTTCGAAAGTTGCCAGTTCCAAAAAGCGCGTCAAAAAGTCGGACAGTTGTTCTTCTATACACTTCTCCTGGTTAACGATAAAGTCTTTAATTATTCGTAGAATGACGAAGAGGATCTCGGGCTCTTCGCATTCATCCAAACAGAGAACCACAAGTTTAGAAATCTAAATAAAATGAAGTGTAAAATCAGAAAAAAAATTGTTGGAGATTACTTTTTTGAATTGTAACAGCACCACCTGTCTTGGGGCGCTCTCCAGCAAATACCCTAACGCCGCCAAGTACGACTTCAACTCAGGTCTGTAATTCAGACACAGTTTGTTGGTAACAACAGTAAAAAACTTCTGCTGATACAGTACAGTCCTAACACAGTGACTTTTTGTGCTCAAAGACTCAAAATTGTCGTTAATAATAACACGGAAACACGGCGCTGCCTTTTCATCACTCTCTAAAAGTGCCAATAACTAGAAAAAAGTGAAAATTTTAGTTCCACGCCAACTTACTTTCTCCGTCCAATCATTAGCTAACGGGTGATTTCTCATAACTAACGCCTTAACAATCCATGATAACAACTCCAAGTCCACCTCCTTGAACTGACTTAAATAAGCCAATAGCGTGGCTTCCACGTGACACTTGTTTAGGATGTTACCCAATAGCTGCGCGGCTGTGGTTTTGACAAGTCCGGTTGCTCCGCCCACTACACGTGTCAAGTCGTTTAGAATTTTATAGTTAAAGTCGACGTTTGGTCGTAGGCGGCACAGAAGGCCATCAATCACAAAAACACGACGAGGAGTGGCCAAGTCTGTTGAAAAATTTAGAATAATCTCCTTTTGGCGCTCACTTGATTCTCTCCCAATTATTGTTTTTAGAACCAAAGCGATACCAACCATGGTTTCCACGTCTAGGTTATCTTCGTGGGTTTGAGCCCACTCAATCAGACGCTTCACTGTATTTTTTCTTAACAAAACAGTCTGAATTCCATCATTTTCCTTCTCAGTTATTCGTGTCAAAGTCTGTATGGCAACCCGACTTAAGTCAAGGTCACTACTTAAGTACCTCAGAACTGTATCTATAACGACCTCGGTGAAGTTGTCTTGGGCGGCTATGACATTCAAGGCATTGAAATAACTCCTCAGACTGTCATCGTGTGTTAATTCAGTGTCAAGAATCAAGCGCTCCTTGACTTCGGCGGAAAAATTTAACGCGAGCGCTTCGAAACAATCAAGCATCGGCAGTCTAATTTCGTAGGAAGGGCTCAAAATCATACTCCTCAGACTGTCATAAAGAGAAGCTCGAACGTCATTGGTCAGAAACCGACAGAGGTGTGTCAATCCTTCAAATCCAACGCCTCCCAATTGGTGGTTTTCGTCACGTGACGCTTTGAGACACAGAACAGGAACATGCGCCAAATCCGAGCTGATCTCGTCATGGTAGCCAACATAACGAATGAAAAAGGCGACTAAAATTTTCAAAACCGCCGCTTTATGGACCGCCGTCATCGTAATATTAAACGTGTTGACTAGAATTGGGACAATTTCTCTAGTTATTTGCTCGGAGGCGGTTGGCGACGCCGCCGCCACACTTAGTAGAAGTTTAGACGACGACTCAAAAAGCTTAGAGTCTGGAATCAAGTTGCCTTTGAGTGTATCGCAGAGATCTTTCAGAGTCGCCTTGTAGTTGGGATCGTCCGCCATTTTTTTCAAGATGGCGGTCAGAGTAGTAAGAGCAGCCTCTTCTAATGGCGAATTTGGATGACTAAACACTTCTTTTTGAATTTGCGCCCATATCGAAGGGGCGTGGCGAAAAAAAGCCTCGCCCTCAAACGTTAGACTTCCCAGTTCTAAGAGCTTCAACGAGTCTAATTTTGCGATTTCCAGGGAGGAGTCGAGTTTTTCTAACGCTAGAGGAAAACAGAATTCTGCGAACTGAGGGAGCGCTGTGAGGCAGGGGGCTAAAGATGTGGCTAACTTCTCTCTGGTGATACCCTAGAATTTAGAGTGAGTTTGAGGAGTTGGTTTTTTGGACGTACATTGGGATCCTGCGTCGGCGCTTTAAAGTCGACGGGAAAATAACATGCGAGGACTTCAAACGCTTCTTCTGATAAATGCCCCAAAGTCACGGTTTTGAGAAATTTTGGGAACCACTGGAATAAGAATAGCAGGTTTTTTGGGTTTCTCTCGCCATCGACTGCGGAAATGACGCCGTAAACGAAGTCGTACTCCATTTTACACAATTCTATAAAAAAAAGACAATGGGGGCTCATGTAAAATTCGCGTTTTTTACCAGAAGGGCATTTTTCCAAAAAAACGTCAAAAATCAGATAAATGCTAAATCTATCCTGCTCCTGTTGTTGCTGGCAGGGCACATTATCAAAAAGCGCCTTCAAAATCTGACTGGCAGCCCCCTCAGGGAGATGTGCGAATTTGCTCACAGCCAAAACTCCCCCCAGAACTGCCGGAATTACCTAAAATTAACCTTTAATCTGTTTCTAATCAAAACCACTCTCACCTGGTGCTGATCTTTGAATCTGTCGGCGTAAAAAGCGCAAATAAATTGGAGCTGTTTCTCATCTAAATGGTTTTGGGGCAACTCTTCCAGGACCTGGGTGAGCACCCACGTCCCCAATTCGCGGTTATTGGTTACTGTGTCAACCAAAAGGGGCCCCAGTTCCTCCACCAGCGTCGCAATAGTAAAACCTCCAGTTTTTATCTCTGAAAAGTGAGGTTATGTTTTGACAGCGCGAGTTTTTACCTTACGATTCGATAACTGGGCGCACTTCTTGTGGAATTCGACGTCTTTGTACGAGAGTTGCTTGATTTGTTCGATTATATCTCCAATCGTGTCCATTTTAAAAAGATTTCTTGAAAACTATTAAGATAACCTCACTTTTGTCATGCTACAGATGACAGTTCAAATTCCACTAAAGTTGTACCAATCAGAAGTGGCGTGGAAATTGTGAATTACAAAAAACGACAGGACCGTACTCCGATTTTTTATTAGAGATAAAATAACAAGTAATTGACGCAAATCAGTATTGTTCGCCCATCATCATCACAACCAGTCCTGTCCACCCGGTAAAGGGCCTGCAGCCGCTTCCTTCGCCCGTCTCGTCGTTGTATTGCTCCCATAAGTACCCAGTTTTGTAGTACTGCGCCATCACGTTCGCAATAACGTTGGCTCTTAGCTCCTGGTACAATTTCTCGGACTTTTCTTTGTACGGCCCGTCCGTGTTGGCATAGTAATGCAAAGCTCTCACTGCTAAGAAGTTGATATTGATCCAGATCTGACCGCGCCAATATGGCGGATCGTGCTCGGTATTCCGCTTCATGTAAAGTGGAGAGTTCTTCGATAAAGATCGCAATCCGTAGTTGGTCCAGAGCAGCTCTGGATTTCTTAAGTCGTCTAGAATCTGGCCCAATTTCAACGAGTCTGGATCTACGATTTGTAACAAAAAGGGGAATAAACTGACGTAGCCAAACATCGAGTCCACCAATCGGTACTCGGGATTCTTCAAAGTCACTCGAATCATCTCCATGTTTTGCGTCTGCGACCTTGGAAGAGGTTTCGGCCGTTTCAGCTTGACAGAATCAGTGTGATAGCCGTAGTCCGCGTACCGCGACGCGTAATTCGACCAATGGAGATTGTCCAAGTTGAGATTGTCTTTTAGATATTCAGCTGTTTGTTCGTACTTAAACCCATCACGGTCGAGTAACGTGGCCAACTTCGCCAACGTATCCGCGGCTATCGCGATCCAACAGTACAAATCCACGTGGTACTCGCTCTCGGTTGGATGGGAGGAGCGAGGATAATCGTCCAATCCCGACGTGAGCGTTTTTGGATTCAATTCGCGGTTCGTGAATGGGTCACGCCCACGCCACCGGTATGTACCCACTCCTGAGCCTTTCTGGGTGGTGTTGAACCAGGCAAACCACGCCTGGAGGCGGGGATACAGGCGTTCCAGCGTCGCTAAGCGACTTTCTGTCAACTGGTCGTAGTATTTCCTCAAAATGTACTGTAAAGTTAGGAAGAAAGTCGGTGGATTCGCGTTGGTGTTCCGCTGCACGACAAACTCTTCGGGTATTTTCGCCAAAGCTTCCACGCCCAGGATTTGTTCTCGGGGGATCCACCCCTCGACGTTCATTAAATCGAACCAATGACTGATAATGTCCAGTTCAAGGTCGATATCCCACGTGCCGATCAAGAATCCATGGAAGCCCTCGTCCCAGAGGAACCCGCGCGGGAAGAAACTTCGTGATGGGACTGCGGTGTACAAGGGGGCGCGCCAGTAATGAACTGGCTCTTTTGTGTAAAAACTTTGGACTTTTGAAGTGCCGAAGAAGTAACCGATGCCGCCGACCATGTTGCTGAGGGCTGCCTGCGCGAAGGATATTTCCCTAAGGCCGTATCTGCAAACACACTTTATGGGGTTTGTGTTTTAGGGGGATGAGTACCAACCCTCGCTTTTTAAGCCCGAATGTGTCTTCAAATCGCTGCGTGAAGCGGACTTGATGCCAGGACAGGGCTTTCGAATATGTGTCCCCCACTAAAGTGTCTTGACGAGTCCCGAAACTTCCAGATTCGAAGACCACGTCGACTGTGAAGGGAACTTTACCCGTAAGCTGGATGGCGATGAAGTTCGGCTCTGTCTGAGACAAGAAGGAAGTTGCAATGAGTCAAAAATAGAGAGTGGGGTACCTTTCCAATTCCTGCTTCCGGGAGTAGTTCTCCGGCTAAAACGATTCTTCTGGGGGCTGTCGGTTTGTCCTGCGCCAGCCTCAAAGACGCCACCACCGTCTCCTTCAACAAGTGCAGCCCTGGGGCCACAGTACTCAAAAACGACTCATGCAAAACGCCCCCTGAATGATTCGTTAGTTTCATCGTAAACTCCCCCAAACCCGAAGTCTCCCCTTTGATCCCCGTCAACTTCGTGGCGGAGTTGGTCAAAGAAATGTACCCTTTGGTCTCTTCATCCAGAGCAGTGTACCAAACTAAAGAAATCTCTTCATCAGGAACCTTCTGGCTCTTTAAGTTACCCTAAAAACAGTCATGAGCTCAAGTCAAATATAATGAAAGAATACTTTGAAGTCCACGGCAATTCTAGCCGTCCAGTCGCCCCCATGCGACCCCCCCAATCTCTTAACAAACGAAGTGTTGATAACAAGAGCCCCATCGATAATTTGTTGGACCCCGAAAGAAGCCCCATCGTGCTGGAGCCACCCGTACTTCTCCAACCCGTCGCCTTGTTCGCACCAGTGGCGGATCCCGTCGCCCCCAGGGCGTAGTCTCTTAGGAAAGTACCACATTAAACCAGTCACGAGAGACGTGGGGTCTCTCGTCTTCAACCCAAAGTACAGTCCGGGTCTGTAGGAGCCCCAAAACTGCTCGGGGACTTCCAAACCGCTGCGCGCCACCATCTAAAATTGATAGTTATTCACTGAAAACAACAAAAAATGGGGCAACCTTTTTGTCATCAAACGGGGTGTTCACACGCGTCTCCAGGTACCCCATGTACCCCAAAGTCACCGCAATTCCCAGGACGATACATCCGATTATTTGTTTCCAGTATGATAAAAGACTTATGGTTTTCATTGCCTTGTTGTTGGTAGAATTGCTTCCGTTGCTGCTACTGCTGTTGGTACCTTTGTCTTGTTTCGGGTCCCCGGAGCCTTGGGTCCTGCGCTGCCGGGCCATTTTTGAGGTTAGAATCCTAAAATTTCACCCAATGCGGTGATAATCAAAACGGGGGCTTCAGATGATTACACGCGCATTTCTCAGTCTAAATTCCACGTTTCCTGTTCGTTGGGACACGTAATTTATCGTTTTCTGGCTATTTCTTTTATTGACATTCTGTCATCTGTCAAAATTTCTAGATAAGATAAATTTAAAGATAGCAGTGGAGAAAATATCTGCAAAGGCTCGTGGGGCAATTTTGGGTCTATTTTAGTCAGTTTTATGTTTTTTTTTTGAGATTTGGGGCAGTTTTATCGGTTTTTATGTAGGCAACCAGCAATACAATCTCACATTGTGTCGTGTCGGTAGGGTAGCTCTCTGTATCCTGCACTCATGTTTTTTGCCTTTAAAAAATCAATTTAGTAATAATTTAACTATATTTTGTTCCTAAACTCATTTATGCTGCATTGCAAAGGTGAGGAACCGCAATTTCGTTTTTTTACAACTGAAATAAACATTTTTTATCTCGGTCACGTTTGACGGGTCTCGGTCGGTAAAGCAGATCCCCGTCGCAAGCGACATTTGTGGCGTTTGGTCCCCGCGCAATTTAGCCCGTTTTTCGTGTGTTTTTGTTGTAATTTCAGTGGTGTTGTGCGTAAAACCTCCATGTTCCACCCCTCGTCCAGAAGTTGAAGCAAGTTTGCGCGTCTGCCGAGAGTTTTTCTCTCATGATTTTAAAATAAAAAGAACAAGTCAACGACTTCTCTCTCCAGCCAATAGGTTGGATCGATGTTTGGCTTCTCGTTGGCCGCACAGCTATTTCAAGGTTCTGCACAGCGAACTTGGAATTGTGTTACACAGTTTTCGAATCTGCTTTGGCATAAATTCAACCACTTCAAGTATCCCGTAGTAAGTAGCCATCTACGTTAAGAATCCCGGATTTGGTAAATGGGGCACGTATTCATCGAGTGGCCAGGTGGATGTGGCGCCATTTTCACAAAAATGGCGGCGGTACTGTTAGAAATTAACCACACAACAAATTACGGAAATTTGAGGAAAAGAGCAAAATCGAGTTACCACGGGTGTCAAAAACGTCAATTTTTTTATTTAGTTAATCTCACTCCATCGTCATCTTCAGGACAAGTTTTGGTTTAAATTTCTCAGTTTTGGGGCAAAATGTTTGGCTTTTTCAATAAATTAGAAGATTATGATCATTGGGGCGACAATTATAAAGTGTGTGGATGCTTGTAGACACAATTACAAAACGTTTTTCCAGATGCCGCGCTCCAGGAGAAGACACCATTCCCGGTCCAGATCCAGGTCCAGGTCACATTCCCACGACAGAGATCGCGAGCCAAAAAGAAGGAAAATCGATAATGTTGATAGTCCAGCTCACAAAAGATCCGTCAGGTTGGTTAAGTTTTTTTTAAGTACCCAAATTAATTATAGAAACCTGTAATTTGTATTGACATTAAGGCGCTAGACCACTTGAAAAAAAATTTCTCACAAAACGAGCTGTGATTCAAATCATTCATGATATTCATGGGGTAATTCCAAAGTACACGTCTTGAATCACAGGTGTCGCTAGTGAGCACTTGGAATTTTTTCCGATCAAACGATTATTCATTCGCGTTATCGTCGCTTAATTTACGTGTAATTAACTGATTGGTGGTAGCCACTTGTTGTTATCGAAATTCCATCAATTGTTTAGGTGACATTACTAATAACAGGTGTTAACAAAAACAGTCAAGTAGGCTTATCAACTTTTGCAAAGCATACTAGACTTGGTTTTTGGACCCATTAAAAACAGCAGGCTTTGGAAGACGAAATCTGTTGGTAGCTCTGTATAGCTGTTTATTGAAGCCTGCGGATTCTAGGGGTTTAAACCTTTCCAAAATCTGGGGATTAGGTGTTAGGTTTGGGTGTTTTAGGCTTTAGGTTGTCATTTCTATTTTCTGTAACCTTTGAATTTGAGGTTTTAACTCTCGCGGTTGTGCTAGGTTTTTGGTCTTTTTGGCCTAGGAATATTGTCTAGGTTTTTGTCCAGGTGTCAAGTCTATTTTTGATTTCCGGCCCACATCTTTGTGGCATCACGTAGGAGAAGTATTTTCGCAACTTTGACGGGCCTCATTTATCGCGATCTTTAATCCCATCAGATTTACCGCAATCCGAACTTGTCTATTTAAAACCAATTTTGGCACCGCCACTTATGGACTTGTTACCGCTCTAAACCGAACGTTGACTCACGTGGCGTATTTAGTACCCAAGTGTAAATAAAACTAAAAATATGTTGTTGCCAAACCGAAAGTAGGCTGCCGGTGAATACACCTCTATGAGAAAAGCAAACGTTTCTTGGATAATTGCACCAAGGATGGAAAGTTTCCGAAACGAGCGAGTTCTACATTTAATTCATACAAGAACGTTCGCTCAAGGAGTCGATAAATCGTCGCTTCCAACTTTCGTGATGTATTACAGGAGGAAGTGGCAAGGTCAAGCCGCCAAATGCCACGGTCACGCGAGTTTTTGATGTAAAGGGATGATCTAGTGGGCAAAAATGAGGGCGTGGGTGGAGGAATGCGCGAAAAAATTAACAAGTCACTGCTGGAGATTACGGACCTCATCGGTATTTGTACCGTTAGAAACATATGTTGCGAATTTGAGTGAAATATCGGTGACGTTTCATTGACAGTGTCAACGACTCGGGGACAAGAGAGGCCTCTAGAGCCCTATATTTGCACCAGAAGCTGTAAATTAAAAAAAACTAGCCTCGGAACTGCTGTCATTGATTCCATAAATTTACCGAAAGTGTGTTTTTCGGAACTGCGGCCCTATATGGAAGAGCCGTTCGTCGCCCCCTCAAGCCCACGCCCCTGGCGAGGTGGGTACCGTTTTTTCTCGTTTTTCTCTGCAACGTCCTTGCTTGGTTTGGGTCGTTGCGCCTCATGGACGATGCACTACGCCTACATCAAGACGGCTGGGTTTCGACGAAGGACGGGAAATTATTAATCATTGTTCGAACGGGAATTAAAAAGCGAACAAAGAAAGTTGTGTACACGACTTTTTCCCAATACGCTCCGCTCGATCAATTTAATTTTTAGCAAGTGGATCAACCGTAAATAGTCCTTGGCAAATGTTTCATACTTTATTTCTGGCACTCTTAAAAAATATCGTCGCCTTCGTCACATTCCGCATACAAAAATCTCACTGCGACTAATTTTCTAGAGATATTTAAATATAGATTTGAGTAAATATCAATTCTAATTCCTGGTTTTCGCCTCTTGGCCGCTTTGGACGGAGATTTTTTGAGTTTTGGATTAATAGGACGCGTTCGATAAATTTTCGGTTTCGGGGAATTGGGTCAATGTTTTTGGTTTGTTGACGAGAGAGTTCATGAGGCGAAAATAAATGCGGTTTATTGAAAAAGATGTAAATTAGTTTCTCATTGTTTCCGAGAGTTATGATTTGCTTATTTATGTGAGGTGGAGTCGTCTGGGTGTCTCAGGGTTTTTCTATTTTAACGAATTTTGAAGGCGGATTTTTTTTTAAAACTCAGTTTCTTCGTTTGAAATTTCAAAAGATCCGTCGACCTAATGTTCATAATTTCGTCAATTTGGCCCACTATTGTCCATATTTGGCGCAAAACAAATATTCGAGATCACCGACCTCTGCCACAAATCATTTATTGCGTCCGTTCTGACTCAGTTTCCAGTAAAATTCCCATTTCCACCGATCCAGAGCGTGAAATTCCCTCCTAATCGATTCAAAAATTTAGTAAATCTGATGAATGTTAATTATGCTAACGGTCGGTGTTATTGCCATGTTCATGCAGGCATTTAATGTAATTTTAATTTTTGAAAGCGGCCCAATTACCGGCACCAATTGGGCCGTAAAGTTGCGGCATTGTGGGCGTCTTAACCGTAGAATTTCCCAATGAATTTTCGCGATTTTGCGGCTTCCTCTCGCACGTGTGATGTATGGGACTTCTTGGGTACTTTCACTGGTGGGACGGTTTCCTCCACCACTCTAAACCAGAGGAGTCTTGATCAGTATTCCCGTTTCAGTATCATTTTTCAATTCGTAGTGAGCGGAGTGCGTTGCTTTTCGGAAGTGTTAGCGTCTGTTTGAATTTTTTTTCGTGACCTTTTATGTCCATGGAAGCTGCGTCTCCATATTCGCCCAAATATGGTATATTGCGTGCTCATATCGACCTTCTACAAATTTACAACCATCTTGTGCAGCAGTAAGAGTCTAACCTTGCCCTGAATGCGCACGAAGGTCGCCCGCTTAAAATTTTCACCTCTAGTGTTTTTTTTTTCTTATAATACCTTTTACGGACGTGTTAGGGTCGAAATTGTACCAAAAAAAAATGTGGCAAGGTTGGTACTACTAGCACCGAATTTTTACCAAAGATGGATCGTGCGCTGTGATTGATTTAGTGATGGCAACTAGGATGTCGTTCGCGGTACATTACGACTTGAGTGATGGTATCCTGCAGGATTTTTCCAGGATGACCATGGAAACGCGGGAACCCCCAGTGCTGTACGTTGCTATGGCCACTTGGATCCCCAAGTGCAACATGTACCACGAAAAGTACGTTTCTCAACCCTGCGCCCCTTTTATTTCTTTTGTTTTCTCCGGTATCTAACCCGTGAGTAGGTTGTCACCAACCTAAGACCGAAATGTAACCCCAGGTAGGTACTTCGGTGGTGTGTAGTGCTTAAGATTTTACGAAACGGCGCGAGGACCCTCCACTTTTCGACCATCCATGTCTTCTGAGTCTGTTCAAGGTTGCGATATTTTGGTCTGGTGGCGCTGATGACCTACAAATTAACCTGGAAACTCGCATCTCTCATGAGAATATTTTTTCCAGTGAGGAACCAATCAGCCCACCACCCAAACTCGAAGAACCTGAAAGTGTGGGCACCTCAAAATCACAAGAAACTGATAAAAAAACGATGAAAGACAAACTCGAGATCACCCCTAAAAAAACGCTCAGCCCCAAACAGGTACAAAAGAAGCTCGAATCGGAGAAGAAGCGCGAACAGAAGCGTCTTGAGCGCGAAGAGCGCGAACGTAAGAAACAAGAAGAGAAAGATAAGAAACAGGAGGAGAAAGACAAGATGAAGGCGCTAAAAACGAAAGAGCGCGAAATGAAAGAAGAACAAATCAAAAAGAAACGCGAGGAGAAAGAGGCGAAACGTAAGGAAAAAGAAGAGCGCGAGGAAGCCAAGCGCAAAGAGCGCGAACTCGAGAAGCTCAAAAAGCAACAAGAACTGGAAGAAAAAAGTCGCGAGAAACAAAAAATCGAGGAACAGAAACAAAAGGCGGCTCAAGCTTTTGTTAACTTTTTCGTAGCGAAAGAGGGGAAAACTGAAGTGCGGTTTGAAGAAAAAGGGCTATTTATGCCCTTTGAAGTCAAATCTGACATGCGCTTGGCGCCTCCGCGGCGCCCGGAGATGACAGAAGACGAAAAAACGAATCTCACTGAGAGTTTGGGTACCACTCAAGCCACTTACTTGACTGAAATCAAAGGAAGGCACCCAAGGAGGTGCGGGAAAACGTGGCCTTATGACGCCGACGACGATGTCGTCATCGTTGAAGAAGATTTCGGCGAGAGCATCTGCGAAGACAAGCAAAAACTAACGAAGATGCGAGTCAAATTCTTGAAATTCCACGAAAATAAAAGACCAGCATACTACGGCACTTGGAGAAAAACAAGCAGAAACGTCAATCCGCGAAGACCTTTCGCTCAAGACAAAGTCTTCGATTACGATGTCGACTCAGATGATGACTGGGAGGAGGAAGAACAAGGAGAGTCGTTGAACGGCTCCGACGATGAAGACAAAGAGAATGAAGTGGAGAATGACGACTACGAAGTTGATAACGAGTTCTTCGTCCCGCATGGTCATCTCAGTGATGACGAAGTCGATGACGAAGAATTGTCGAAACTCTCACCAGAGTCGCACAAGTTGAAGTTGAAACTACTCAAAGACGAGTTCGATGAAGACATGCAGGCGAAGATCAACAAGATGAAGGCACGGTCCATTGGGTGTATATGGTACAACAAAGATGGTGGTAACGTGGACGAAGCTATTGATCGACATTTGCGGCCGTTGGCGATGATCACCAACGGCCAGGTCATAATCAACAGACGCAAAGACTTTGTTGCTATTACCTCCATGCGAAAGACCAAGGAGTTGCAACAGGAGTTAGTACCGACTTTCTTGAAGATAATCAATGGGAATGTTAACAAGAAAGCTGTTGTGGTGGAGGAGTTTATGAACTATCTGAAGAGCAAAGGGCACGTGGTGGAAGTATCGAAGGCGTACCTCAAGCGATGCTTGAAACAGTACGCTCAATGGAAGAAGTGCCCGGAGGAAGGTCCTCTTTTTAACAAGTTCTGTTGGTGTCTCGAAGACGACGTGAAGAAGAAATATAGTTTGGAATAATTTCATTAAAGTTTTTGTAGAAATTTCGTGTTTTTCTTTGTGGTCCTCGCGCCTGACCCCCTTCGGTTCTTGGATTATTCTTCTTTTCGCGTTACAGTAGCCAGAGGGCGCACAGATCCCGCCAGTACGAAAGAGGTTCAAGTGCCGAACGTCGCTACAAACGCAGCCATCGTCGTTCCCCGACATCCAAGAAGCGCCATCGTCATCGTCACGACCGCTCGGGCTCCAGAAGGAAGCACAGCCGCCGTTCTTATTCCTCAAATCAGGTCAGTATCGCATTTTCTTGTCGCAGTTGTTGACGGGTGGTACAAGCGACCTCGGTAAGACTTAAACTTAAGATAACATCCAATTTATTAACTAATTCTCACTCCTGCGGAACGCCACCGCCATTCCTTAATCGCTCCTATTTCGCTGGACTGTGGCAGAAAAGTGGGCGCGCTCATCCTATTGTTAGTCCTGGCCTGGATGGCGTGGCACGTGGCCGCCGCCAGAATTTTTCTCCAAGCTTTACCATTCGAAGTACCGAAAAAACACTCAGGAATTTGTTGTATAGAGCGCGAAGAAGTGTCGTTGCGTTGGTCGGATTTCACACCTACCAGCGAGGTGCTGCGGACGTAAATAGATCAGTTTTGTGTTTTGTGGTTTTGTTTTTTTCATGTTGGCATTTGATGAATAGATGACTGCAGTTATCTATAACTAACGCGCGTTTTCAATGCTGGAAAATTATTTTTTTGACGGACCGGTCATGCCAGGTCGTGGGCTCTATTTTTAACACCCAGTGGCGTAACAAACGGGTTGCGAAATTGGGCGAATTTCACGCGAAATGCCACAATTTGGAACGCGACGAGAAGCTTTAAAGTTTTTTGTTGGCAGCCTGCAATGACAGCTAACCTTCAAAGTTTCACTGGGTGCTTGGACGCCATTTTTATTCGGTCACGTGGTGACATTTCAAGGACATTTGCCAAAACCGGGAATTTTCAAATTTAAAAATTAGAGCAGCTGTTAGGAACCAGAGTTTAAAAATTTGAGAATGGGGAATTTTCCACAAACGCTGAGCAGACGGCGTCCAAAAATAGCTCGTTGTTGATACAAAGACAGCTTATCACTCTTGAAGTCGCTGGCGGTGTAATTACGTCTCGTTCGATTTTTTCGCGTGTCATGGACGTCACTGTAGAGTTTCCGAAAAGATAAATCGATGGGCGCACGTCACTGCTTTCCCTTGCACTTGTGGCCGACAGAAGAAACAGTTCACGTGTGGTGAATGTTTGTATGACTAAGAAGAAACTTTTGTTGTGGTTTAGCAAGTATCGTATTTTTAGCCGTGTTTACGGATTTCGAAATACAATAATGAAATTGATAAGACGTGATGCGTAATTTTTGCTTGTGATGTTTTGCGTGTGCTTCGCGATGAAGACGTCGAGCGTCTCCGTGGAGGTTTTGATGAAAAAGCTCTGTCGTTTGCTAAAGGTCAGTAATTGGGTTTTTTCGTTGTTGAATTTTATGTAACGTCGTCGATTCCGTGGACAACGTCAACGTCGTTCTAATTTTAGAGTTTGGCAGTATTTGGCATCACCAGGGGGCAGGCGAGTGTTCAGTCGTATCCCGGATAGCGGCGTCTCCACGTCATCGTGTGTTCAAATCGCGAGAAATGCGAGAAAATGTACAGCGGTCTATCGTACAATAGATACCATCGTCCAGACGACCGGTACGGTCCATGGAACAACGAAGGCGAGGCCGCCGCCGCGACGCCGTCGTCGGGTTCCCGCAGGACTAGATACTCGCGTTCGTCGACCACCAGCGTCGCGCAGCTGTTGAGCGAATCGTGCACGACTCTGTTGCAGAAGCTCACGACGAAAGTGCGTGGACCGTCGGAGGCGGCGCGCACCACCCCAAAGCGCAACTTCAATCCGTTGTCGACGAGCAAGAGCACCGCCGCCATCGGGGGCTTCGGCGCCACCCGGACGAGACTCGAAGACAAATATTCCAGCGTGTTGGATAAAATCTACGGTCGCAAACGCGAAGAGAAAACTGTCGAACCTGCCGATGGCCGGGCGTTGTCGAAAAGTGCCACCACCTCCAATGTCCTCCTCTCGGAAAAGTCCTACCCGTACACCAACAACGTTTCGACACGCGAGAAAACCCCCTTCAGGAACGACGGGAAAACGCACTACCGCAAGCAGTACCAAGAACCTCCCTACGCCTACTTGGACCAAGATTCGGTGTATCGAGTTCGGTACCGCACCAACCATTCCGAGTTGCGCCCCCGCAGGTCCTCCAAACCGTTACGAGCCGGAAAAAGCGAATGCAACACGAAATACGCCAACGAGATCGTTCCCGTACACGTCGACGATGAAACCACCCCTACCCCGTCCGTACCGGACCCGTTGACGGAACGCGAAGCGAAAAGGAAAGAAATACAGAGTTTGATAATGAAATATTCCGCCCTCGACGAGGTGTATAACCGTGGTGCGTGTGCTATTAACGGGGGTGCGGTGGCGGCGACGCCGAAACAAAGCGCCGCCACCGCTATCGCTAAGAAATACTGTCCGGGGGCGACGAGATTGGTGGCGGTTGTAAGTAGCGACGATGATTTAAAAAACACCCCCAAAATGGTGGCATCTATCACTAACAGAGTGACGCTTGCGAGTTGTTTTAACGACGCCAATTCATTAACAGTGTGTAAGTCTTTTAAACCTGGTGGTGCCAACTTTTTTTTTTATTTGGTGTAGGATTTTCCCATGATAGTCCAGGAAAAATAAGCACAAATTCAGCATTTTATTGTTCTAAACAAAATGTCAAAAGTCCCCAATCGATATGTCAAAGAAAACAATTCTTTGCAAAATTGTCACAAAAAGTATTTTTGTAAATTTCAAAAATGTTATTCTTTTGTGCACCGCAGTCAAAACATAGAACTTTGCCTTTTTTAGATTGAGGAAGCATTGAGTGAACTTAACCCACGACATTTTTCAGCAACTTATGAATTTAATCTTCTGCAAATTCTTTTTCATGGCTCTTATTTTCTTCAAGTTTTTGAGAGTCCTAAAACTTAACTTTTTCACGCAAAATTAAAACTATAACTCTTACCACCATTAAAACAATTACTTTTCACTAGTTTATTTGAAATAAATAAAGACACAGTTTTAATTGCCTTCTAAACTTCATTTTAGTCTTCATGTCTGTCTTCAGTAACAATCAGCAAAAATAAAGTTGGTCATTGCAGTAATGCACAACATTTTTAATCATTTTGTCACTGTAAAGTCCTTTAGAGTTCTTAAAAGCAAAAATGGTTTTCGACCATTGACGATAAAATTAGCAAAGTTACGGAATTTTATAGAAACTGGTGGAAATTTGGTTCGGTCTCAAAATAAAAAATTCTAAAATTGCTTTTTTGCTCTAAAATTTGAAATTTTGTGGAGTTGATGAACGTACCGTAAATTATAACGTCAACAAATTTCATTGATTTACGGGTCGATTTCAAGTCACTGCGTTAACGCAAATTTGCAACCGTTGCCAAGGTATGAGCAATGTGATTGGCGTTGCTATGTTGCAAATGGGATTTGCAGTAACGCAAGTCACACTTGAAATCGAGCCCTTAGTGTTTAAATTGTCAAAGTTACGTAATTTTAGAGACAATGCTGACTTTTTTTAATCTTCCTAAGAGTAAAAATTTCTAAATTTGCTCTTTCTTGCTCTAATATTTTGACATTTAGCACAGTAAATAAACATGCCAAAAATATAGGTAGTATCTACCCCAATTTTGATTGTTTTGACGTTAAAGTTACCAAAATACGGAATTTTATAGTAAATAGAGGGAAATTTCGGTTTACTTCCATAATAAAAATTTCTAAAGTTAATCTTTCTTGCTCTAATATTTTGGCATTTGGCACTGTTAATTAAGGTGTCAAAAGTATTCTAGTAACTACTTTAATTTTGATTGCCAAAATTACGGAAAAATGTTGAATTCTCATGGGTCTGTGAATTCTAAGAGCAGTCTTTAAAATACTCTGTTATACATTAAGAATTTTACCATCAGTCAACGTTTTCGTACACGTGAAACACACTTTAGTCATTTTGTGTACAAAGAATTGCTCAAATATTTCAAATCACAATGTTATTACAGTCTAGACGGCAGATTTTAATATTATGAAGTGTCAAACTTGCCTCTAAAGACGGTGAAGAAGATTAATTTCATACGATGTTAGAAAATCTAGTGGATTAGACTTTTTCGGTGTATTTCGTTATAAAAAAAAGCGCCCAAAGTACTCTATTTTGAAGATGCTGTGAAAAAGAGACGATTTCTTGTAAATTTAATAAAAAAACTATATCTGGAAACCGATTAGTCCTACGAAAAATATTATAAAGTTTCTTTTTGCAAATCTGATAAGGTACAATTTTTATAATGGGAGTTTTTGCCGTTGGAATCATCCCTGACGAGATATTTGCAAAGAACTGGTTTTTTTTTACTTGATGGGGGTCCTAACTGCACAAAGGGATGAAGCAACCACAATACTTGATTCTTAAATTTTATTATTTAACGTACCGACATCACACCACACACCCTTCCTTTCAACTAAAACCGACCATCAGACAGGGATAGTCGGGTGATCACTTTTACCTGTCATAAATTGCAAGATTTAAGAATCAGCTACTGTATTGTAAACCCAGTTGACATACACCTAGTAAATTTTATGGCCAGATTATGAGAGGACCGGGCAGTCTAATCCTTCAACCATCGGTCAACCCTCTACCTAGAAATTTGTCTGCTGCAATTTACAACACCCAGTTTTATTTCTAAGGGTGGTTTGACTTAAGCCATAAAATGTTTCCTAGGTATATGTCAACTGGGTTTACAGTACTGGTCTTGTCCCTTTGTGTGTTTATTTTGGCTGGACTATGAATTCGCGCGAACAGGTTGTTTCATTATCAACAAATTATTTTTAAAGAGTGTTATAAGAGTAAATATACTTGCGCGTTTTACGGGGGAGTGGGATTTTAGAGCCGTTTTATCGTTTTTTGTACATCATGGGAATATCTGGGTGTCCCGGTTCCGTTTTAGTTTATAGCATGTTTCCGCGCCCCCTCGCCCAATAACACTGCACAGTCCCAGCTTGGTACCCGCGACAAGGAAGGTATATTCGGGCATGGCGGTGGCAAGAAAGCCCTTTTCTCTCAGCCGCTCATATTCTAGACATAAAAGTGTGCACCTTTAGAGACCATACTCCTCTCTCCCTCATATACCTTCATCTTGTTACATAATGTTGTGTTCTGGTGCATATTTTGTACCCGTTAAAGAGAATGATTGTTGATTTGGCAATCCGTTTGCCCTTTCCTCTGTCTGCTTATTGGGTGGCCACTCAACTCGTCCGTTGTATTGGCGGCACATTGTCTTGATGATGATGACGGTGATGACGTTGATGACGTGATGAACCGACCTACACCCGGATGTCCGTCCACGATGATGACGTTGTTGATGACGAATGCAGAGCTCACGCGCACCCTCAGTGGAAGACGATGAAGAAGGCCATCTCATTTACCGATCGGGAGACATTCTTCAAGACCGATGTTCGTGAATACTACACTTGTTATATTTGGCAGTTTTAGTGGATAAGTCTTGTTCTCTCTATCTCAAAACATAAAAAAATTGAGTAAAATCTCCCAACGACTCCCATCCAGTATTCGTAATTGACCTTTCTTTTCAGCTGTTAATAGGGGGAAGTCCAACTTACCCCCGCTCTAAATTCAAACCATTAAGTTTACTGTTTTCACTAATTTTTGATATTTTTATTTGAAAACAGTAAGCTTCCACCTACATCATTTTTAGTCCGACAATTGGGGTTGAAACTGTTCAGAAAATACTGGACGCTTTGATAAGTTTAGGCACAGTTTGCATGCAGAAAAAGAACAAAAATTGCAAGGCTGAGGCAAATCTGAGTCCGTTTAAAAAAAAAAAAAGAACTCAGAATTAGCGCCGGTCTTGGGGGTTGGTTTCGTTGCTTATAAAAGATTTGTTGCGTTGCAGATAAAATTCTTGGCACTCTGGGAGAGGGCACCTTTGGCAAGGTAGTCAAAGTGAAGGACATCGAGATGTAAGTATTTTCGGACGCGCGTTTATTTGCGCCGGGTCGTTAATATCCTCCATTAATGCATGATTTATTATCCAATTTAATATTTTTCTTTTCATTTCCTTCTGATATTGTTTATGCGTTCCTTTATTTCAATTTACTTTTTTCTTCTTCATGTTTCTTTATTTTTTCTGACATGCTTTCGTCTCATATTCCCGTTTTTGTTCTCATTTTGTCTTTCTTCTTTGGATTGACCGAAACATTTCTTCATCTTCTTTTCTTCTCAGTTTTCTTTTTTCACATCGCATTTGACTCAATTACTTTGATTCTTCATCTTGTCTTCAGTATTTTGCTTCCAACACCTACTTCAGATGTTCGTAATTAACCAAATTCTCTTTTTTTCTTTCACTTTTCAATCTTCAATTAATCAAGTCTCGATATTCATTTTTTTCCTTCTGTTCCAGCTATTTTTTTTCTTGACAGTTTGGAAGAACACATCGCAATTGACTTAATTGTTTTCTTGTTCATCTTGCCATCAGTTTTTTTTGCTTCAAACGCTTACTTCAGATGTTCGTATTTTACCATTTTTTTTTCTATTTGTCTTCTAATCTTTAAGCTCCACATTTCTTTCTTCACGCTCAGACTTAACCAAAAGTCAACATTTCTACTTCTTTTTTTTTCTTCAATTCTTTCTTTTCTTTGCTATTTTTCTTCGTGTCAATTTGGAAGAACACAGCAATGTTTTTGACATCGCGTTTGACTTTTTTACTTTCTTATTCTTTATTTTTCTTCTTCTGTTTTTTGCTTCAAACGCCTTTTTCTGTTGTATTTGTTGTATTTAATCAAATTCTATTCGTCTTCTAATCTGCAACTTTCAAAGTTGTTTCTTTCTCCACTCTTAAAATTAACCAAATGTCGATATTTCTTCATCTTCTTTTTTTCTTTAATTTTTTTTTCTCAGCTAATTTTCTTGGCAATTTAGAAGAACACAGCAATGTTTTCCACATCGCATTTGACTCAATTATTTTCTTTTTCTTCATCTTGTCTTTAGTTTTTTGCTTCAAATGCGTACTTCTGATGTTTTATTTACCAAATTTTCTTCTATTTACTTTCTAATCTTCAAGTTACACATTTCTTTCTTCACGCTCAGAATGAACCAAAAATAAACATTTCTTCTTTATCTTTTTTTCTCTTTAATTTCTTTCTTTTCTCTGTCATTTTTTCTTCGTGCAGTTTGGAAGAACACAGCAATGACGATATTTATCTTCTTTTTTTTTCTTAATTTTTTTTTCTCTGCTATTTTTCTGCTTAACAATTTAGAAGAACAGAGCAATGTTTTTCACATCGCGTTTGACTCAATTACTTTCTTATTCTTCATCTAGTCTTCAGTTTTTTGCTTCAAACGCGTACTTCTAGTCGTAATTTACCAAATTTTTTTCTATTTGCCTTTTGATCTTCAGGTTCCTCATTTATTTTTTCGCGTTCAGGTGGAATATTTCTTCTTCTTTTTTTTTGTTCTCCAATTTTTTTTGCAAATTCTTTTCTATTTGTCTTCTAATCTTTAAGTGCCAATTTTCTTTCTTTCTTCACTCTCAGTAATAACCAATGTTCATATTTCTTCAATTTTTTTTCTTTTTTTTCCGCCTTTCTTTCAGAAGTTTCTTTAGCGTTGTTCTAATGTTTGTTTTCCGTTGCAGGGACCATTCGATGGCGTTAAAGATAATAAAGAACGTGGAAAAATACCGCGAGGCGGCGAAGCTCGAGATCAACGTGCTCGAAAAGCTTGCGGACCGAGACCCAGACTGTATACAGTACGTTCTTCTTTTCCCACCTTCTTCGTCTTCTAATTTTATATTTTAGTTTATGCGTGAAGATGCTGGACTGGTTCGATTACCACGGCCACATGTGTATAGCATTCGAAATGTTAGGTCTCAGTGTGTTCGACTTTTTGAAAGACAACAATTATCAGCCGTACCCACTAGACCAAGTGAGACATATTGGATATCAGCTGTGTTATTCCGTCAAGTTCTTGCACGACAACAAACTAACACATACTGATCTCAAACCCGAGAATATTTTATTCGTCGATTCTGACTACGAGTTAGTGTATAATAACAAAAAGGTGAGGATTTAAGGACGTAAAAGTGGGCTTTTATTGACTGATTGTTTCAGCGACGGGACGTAAAAAGAGTGAAACGGACCGACGTTAGACTTATAGATTTCGGTAGTGCTACTTTCGATCATGAACACCACAGCACGATAGTTTCAACACGTCATTATAGAGCACCTGAAGTTATCTTAGGTAAAGTCACGAAACGTCGGTGAAATCTGTACTTAAGTTGTTTTTTTTTAGAGTTAGGATGGGCACAACCGTGCGACGTGTGGTCTATCGGATGCATTCTGTTCGAATTATACTTAGGAATTACTCTTTTCCAAACGCACGATAACAGAGAGCACCTGGCGATGATGCAGAGGATCCTCGGAGAGATTCCAATAAGGTGAGTCTCGGCGACCCAACCCCTCTCGCACAATAATGAAAGAATTTCGCTCTTGATATGTTAAGTACGATTTTCAGAATGGCGCGAAAAACCAAAACCAAGTATTTCTACCGCGGCAAATTGGAATGGGACGAGAAGAGCTCCGCCGGTCGCTACGTCAGAGACAACTGCAAACCGCTCATGGTAAGTCCAGGCGTGGCGCTCGCGTGGTACAAACGATCGTTTCAGAGGTACAAACAGAGCGACGAGTTCGACCACAATCAGTTGTTCGATTTAGTTTATAAGATGCTAGAATACGAGCCTTCGCAGAGGATAACGTTGAAAGAGGCGATGTTGCATCCGTTCTTCGATAAAATCGCGTCGCATCAACGTTTGGGAGAACATGGAGCTGGAGATGTGAGGCGGGATAAGAGTTGCTCGGTTTCGCGATGAAAGAAACGCTGGTTTTATTATTTTTGCGATGTTTTCATTTCCATTCTACCAATGTCAATGTATTTTCAGTAATATATTGCTGACAATAAGCGAGTCTTTCTGTTCTTGACATGGAAATCATCTTGGGTTGTGCTGAAATGTTTCTTTGAAATGTTGTATTGTACAACGCGTTTCATAGGTTTTATTTATAAGGGTAATTTAATGTTACATGTGTACATATTATTGCATAAATAAATCATTAGTTTTTATTAGTTTTTTTGCATCCTTTTAGTAAAGAGAGCGGAAGAAAAGCAATCGGGTTTGAATTGCCCTCCATTCTGCAGATTTTCCACTGGACTTGTGACAATTTTCTGATTGGTTGTTGCAAGGTCACAGAACTTGCACAATGTGCCGCTAGGGTGCGCTGACACTTTTAAAAATTAAAAGTTGGTGTTAATTTCGTTCGATTTGAAATAATTGCGGTTAAATTGCTTTAAATTAGTTCTATTGCATCGTTTTGAGTCTTCCAGCTAAAAGTTTTGCAACAGGTATGTGAGATTTTGTTTGTATCGCAGCTTTTCAACACTGGCGAAATTTTTAGGTTATGTTTATGCAGGAAGTGGAAGTTTCTCTAATACGCGGACAAGTTCCACGAACAAGTGTTCTGCAAGGAGGATTTGGATAATGGATGAACCTAATTTCAACTGGGTATGAGACGAGTTCAGTTTTCCCAAATTTTTAATTACAATTTATTTCCATTCAATTTCCACTAGACTTAAGATGGACAAAAATGCCTCTTTCTGATTGGTTGCAAAAATTAGTACAAATACCAACCCAAGAAAACTAAAATTACTAAAATCGCTAGCCTGTATTATTGGTTGCCTATCTAAGAAATTTTCAGGCGGCATTTTTAAATTAATTTTCACATTTGTTTCAGACTCGAAATCATTGAAACTTGTGCTGCTAAGATACTAAATGAAAGAAGTTTATTACTGTTTTCTTTGAATCATCTTCCGGAAAATGGTACTAAAGAGCAGCCTTACAGTTGACTTCTTTTGGGGCTGTTTGAAGTTGTTCAGCCCAGAGGTGGTTTTGGCTATTTCAATGAATATGTGACAAAGGTAACTTGACGAGAATTAAACCAGACAATTGAATACATGGTTCTTGCATAACATCGTTAAGAAAATTTGCTCATTATAAACTTAGTTTTGCTTCCAGAGGGAGAAGCTGCCGGAAAAAGGCAGAGGTGAAAGGAAGCCAGCAGAAACGTAAGGGCGAGACAGTACCACCAAGTACCAAAGTTCGAAAGGGAAAATTTTATGGGTGTTGAACATTCCATGCGTCGCTGAGTGAATTTAACATTTGATTATTCGAAAATTGGGTAAATATACGAATTTTATCATTTCATTGTCAAACTAGGGAGACAATTATTGAAGTTATTAGCCAGTTTTTTTTATAAATTTTAAAATACGAATTTAACCAACTTTTCATTGATTTTTAAATGTGTTTTTTAAGGAGGAATGTTCAGAAGAAATGTTTCGACTATCAAACAGATTTGAAAAGAAAATCTCATAAATATTGAAGTCTGCCGGAAAATAATTGTTTCAATGAAGTAAAAATTTTCCAAAGTCTGCTCTGTATTCACTTGTTGGAACTGCCCTTGTGTCTACAATTTTGCATAGACAGAATAAACAATACACACAGAATGAACTAAATTCTACTTGGTTTGACTCTTGGGAGGAAATAGACAGCGAAAATGGAAGTTTTTGGAAAACGAGGACATTTTGCAGCTTCTGGTTAAGTGAGACATCATTTGTTTTCTCTGGTAATCTCCGAGTTCATTCTAAACATGTGTGAAGTTGTATAAGCTTCAAGTTCAGCACAGACTTGGCTAATTTCTCAATTTTTACAGTTTACTGATGTGGATAAGATGAATACGAGAATTCCGACGTCTGCAATTACCTAGATGTGACCTGAGTGAGCAATGACGGGGAAATTTGGACACTTAATACCTGACTGTGCAAGATCTCAGGAAAAATTGTTTGGTTGTTATCCATATCATCTTTGGACAGAAAATTTTATTATTTGTCTTGAGGGTAATTTTCAGTTCTTTTAGTTTTTGTTTTGCAAACTGGAGGGAATATTTGTAAGTTTCAAATAACTAGCCAGTTTGAATTTCCCTCCATTTTGTTCAAATTCCACTAAACTTAGATTAGGCTAAAAGTCCTTCATTCTGATTGGTTGTTTCAAGGTCAATGAAAACATTGTATTATTGGTTGCCTACATTCTAAATGTTCGGCGCACTGTTTAACAATTTTGAAATGTGAATTAAACCAGTGATAACTTTAATTTTTGAATGTGTTTTCAGAGAGAACAAATGTACAAAAGAGATGTCTCAACTGCTGGATGGAAGATCTCGAGTCGGATTTCCAAATTTGGTCAGGAAACGGAAGATTCTGTAATTATAACCTTTTGCATATTTTTGTAATAAGATCTCACAGCACTGTTGAAATTTTTAGTAATTAGAAATCTGTTTTGAGGAATTCATCACTTGCAATCTTTTGCAGTTGGGATCTTGTCAGGTTTCTTAAGATAAAAAGTGATTTAAGAAAGAAAATGTGTAGTTAAACTTAGAGTTCAGATTTGACTATTGTTTCATTTTGTTCTTTGAATATAAAGTCTCTTGTGTAGTCAAATCTGTTCGGAGTTTGATAAGTTTCATAGTCCATCACTTACACCTGTCACTTCTTGTAAATTGTTCAAATTGCTTGTTGAATGTGGTGAATTAAGTGATTTCTGACAACTATGTTTCTAGGAAAAACGTGGATGCATTTGTTTACAAGCAATCAAGAAGCATCTCGTGGTGTAGAAGACAGAAGTCGCAACGGAGAAGAACGAATTTCAACTCAAGTGCATGAAGAAACTCAAAGACTTGGGAAGTGGAGGACGAGAGTCAACTCTGCGGCACTGTGGTGCGGCTAGATACTTGTCGGAAGCGTATGTTTTGTATAAATTGTACTGGAGGTTGTGGCGAGTTCTAAATTAAAATTAAGGGGGCGGAGGCCTACCTAACGGCCGTTATGGGCGCGCGAGTAGAATTATTGATTTGTTACAATGTAGTGTGTCTTTTGTAACTTAATAAATGCTTTTGAGAAGTTTGTTGTTTAATTTTTTACTGGAGTTATGTTGCAATGGGGCCCCACTCGCTCTGCGCTTCTTTCGATCAAATTTGAATGGATTTTCCAACCAATTTTAACCCTTAATATAGGCAACCAATAATACATCAATGGAAGTTTAACTCTGTTATCGTTATCACGCTATGGAATGGCTTCAAATTCATACCACAGGACCGGCTTGAGTTTCTCTATCGACTGGCGTTTTCAGAAACGCGCTCTATCCTTGCTTAGTTCCTTAAATTCTCGGGGTAATTATGGAGTAAATCGCGAATAACTCCCTTATTACCCCATTTTTTCCCAAACCGACTCGAAATTCGTTATCTACATGAAAAGGCCGATCTTTTAAGCCTAAGAAATCCAAAAAAAGTCCATGAATTTTTTTTACCAAAGGTACATGCATTTTTTAACCCTTAAAACAAGCTCCTCTATCGATTAGCGGCGGCAGAATTACTCTACGACCTTTAGTTCCCGAGACAATGAATGTTGTTTTGGGGGTAATTGGGGTAATGATTTTGTGAAAAAGTTTTGGTGCAAAATTTCTGAATAATGAACTTTTTTGTCAAAAAAATCTTAAATTGTACCGATTTTTCTTGTAAATAATAGGCCCTTCATTTTTTGGTGGTGGCGGAATTGCCCTGCGACGCTTAGTTTTAGAGTTATTCGCGTTTTAAAAATCCAAAAATCAATAAAAAAAATTTAAATAAAAAAAATTAAAATGTTTCCAAATTGAAATAGCGTGTTTCTCGGGGTAGTGGGTTAAGCCGAGGGCCCTGATTCCGAATCTGTGGTCCGTTTTTTAAAATTCGGCAAAATAACGGAGATAGCATTTTTGAGAAAAATCAGAAAAATTTAAAAATTTTTGTCGAAAAAGTTCATTTTTCAGAATTTTTCCCGATTTTTCTCAAAAATCCTATTTCCGTTATTAAGCCGAATTTTGAAAAACGGACCGCAAATTTGGAATCTAGGCCCCCGGCTTAACCCTCTACCCCGAAAAACACGCTGTTAAAATATGGAAAATTTTTTATTTTTTTTATCATTTTTTTAGAGATTTTTGGATTTTTCAAACGCGAATAACTCGAAAACTAAGCGTTGTAGGGCAATTCCAACGCCACCAAAAAATGGAGGGCCTTTAGGGCAAGAGCTGGTACCAATCTCAAGCAAATCCCTCTGTAAATAAAGGAGTTATTCGCGTTTGAAAAATAGAAAAATTCATAAAAAAATTTAAAAAAAAAATCAAAAAAAATAAAATTTTTCCAAATTGAAATGGCGTGTTTTTCGGGGTAGTGGGTTAAGCCGGGGGCCCAGATTCCAAATCTGTGGTCCGTTTTTCAAAATTCGGCTTAATAACGGAGATAGCATTTTTGAGAAAAATTGAAATATTTCAAATTTTTCGAGGAAAAAGTTTATTTTTCAGATTTTTCTCAAAAATGCTATCTCCGTTATTAAGCCGAATTTTGAAAAACGGACCACAAATTTGGAATCTGGGCCCCCGGCTTAACCCACTACCCCGAAAAACACGCTATTTCAATTTGGAAAAATTTTATTTTTTTTATCATTTTTTTTAATGGATTTTTCGATTTTTCAAACGCGAATAACTCGAAAACTAAGCGTTGTAGAGCAATTCTATCGCCACCAAAAGATGAAGGGCCTCTAGGGCAAGAGCTGGTACCAATCTCAAGCAAATCCCTCGGTAAATAAAGGAGTTATTCGCGTTTGAAAAATAGAAAAATTTATAAAAAAATATAAAAAAAAATCAAAAAAAATAAAATTTTTCCAAATTGAAATGGCGTGTTTTTCGGGGTAGTGGGTTAAGCCGGGGGGGCCGATTCCGAATCTGTGGTCCGTTTTTCAAAATTCGGCTTAATAACGGAGATAGCATTTTTGAGAAAAATTGAAATATTTTAAATTTTTCGAGGAAAAAGTTCATTTTTCAGATTTTTCTCAAAAATGCTATCTCCGTTATTAAGCCGAATTTTGAAAAACGGACCACAAATTTGGAATCTGGGCCCCCGGCTTAACCCACTACCCCGAAAAACACGCTATTTAAATTTGGAAAAATTTTATTTTTTTTTTTCATTTTTTTTAATGAATTTTTCGATTTTTTAAACGCGAATAACTCGAAAACTAAGCGTTGTAGGGCAATTCCAACGCCACCAAAAGATGGAGGGCCTCTAGGGCAAGAGCTGGTACCAACCTCAAGCAAATCCCTCGGTAAATAAAGAAGTTATTCCCTTTTGAAAAATAGGAAAATTCATAAAAAAAAAATAAAAAAAAATTGATTTTTTCCAAATTTTAATAGCGTGTTTTTCGGGGCAGAGGGTTAAGCCGAGGGCCCCGATTCCGAATCTGTGGTCCGTTTGTCAAAATTCGGCTTAATAACGGAGATAGCAATTTCGAGAAAAATCGGAAAAATTCCAAATTTTCGACAAAAAAGTTCATTTATCAGAAATTTTTCACCAAAAGTGATTTTACAAAAACCTTAACCTATTTACCCTAAAAACAAAATTGAATATCTCGGAAACTAGGGCTCGCAGAGCAATTCTGCTTGCGATAATCCATGGTGGAGCTCTAAGGAATAGGGTGGAGACAATTTGAAGCGCATCCCTTTGTAAGTAAGGAGTTAATAACGTTTTAAGGGTTGAAAAAATTTTATGGTCGCTTTTTTTAGATTTATTGGCTTAAAACATCGGCCTTTTCATGTAGATAACGATTTTAAAATCGGTTTGCAAAGAATCGAGGTAACAAAGGAGTTATTCGCGATTTACTCCATAATTACCCCGAGAATTTGGGAAAATAGCCTTGGTGTATTATTGGTTGCCTATATTAAGGGTTAAAATTAGAAAATCCACTCAAATTTGATCGAAAGAAGCGTAGAAGCGAGTGAGGCCCCATTGCAACATAACTCCTGCGAAAAATGAAACAACAAACTTCTCAAAAACATTTATTCAGCTACAAAAGAGTCTACATTGTAAGAAATCAATAATTCTACTTGCGCCCCCATAACGGCCGTTACGTAGGCCTCCGCCCCCTTAATTTTAATTTAGAACTCGCCACAACCTCCAGTACAATTTATACAAAACATACGCTTCCGACAAGTATCTAGCCGCACCACAGTGCCGCAGAGTTGACTCTCGTCCTCCACTTCCCACGTCTTTGAGTTTCTTCATGCACTTGAGTTCAAATTTGTTCTTCTCCGTTGCGACTTCTGTCTTCTTCACCACGAGATGCTTCTTGATTGCTTGTAAACAAATGCATCCACGTTTTTCCTAAAAACATAGTTGTCAGAAATCACTTAATTCACATTCAACAAGCAATTTGAACAATTTACAAGAAGTGATAGGTGTAAGTGATGAAACTTATCAAACTCCCAACAGATTTGACTACACAAGGGACTTTATATTCAAAAAACAAAATGAAACAATAGTCAAATCTGAACTCTAAGTTTAACTACACATTTTCTTTCTTAAATTACTTTTTTTCTTAAGAAACGTGACAAGATCCCAACTGCAAAAGATTGCAAGTGATGAATATCTCAAAACAGATTTCTAATACTAAAAATTTCAACAGTGCTGTGAGATCTTGTTACAAGAATTTTTGTAAAAGGTAAAACTTACAGAATCCTCCATTTCCTGCTCAAATTTACAAATCCAATTCGTGATCCATCATCTGGTAGTTGAGACATTTCTTCTGTGCATTTCTCTTCCCTGTAAACACATTCAAAAATTAATGAAAAGTTGATTAAATGAGCATTTTAAAATTTTTAGAGTGCAGGCAACCAACAATACAACAACTCCCGTGACCTCGAAGAACCAATCAGAACAAAGTTTTCTTGCCTATTCCAAGTTTAGTGGAATTTGAAAAAATGGAGGAAAATTCAAATTGTGAAGTATCTTAAATTGTATCAATCTTTCCTCCACTTTGACAAAATAAATTAAAAAACTGCATTTTACCCATAAAACAAGAGATGAAATTTCCTATTCAAAGATGTAGCAAAAACCGACATGGACAAACATCAATCAATTCATGATTTCTTGCACAAGAACTTAGTGATGCTGTAGTCAAAAGGCTCCAAATTTCCGTGTCATTACTAATTCAGGCTGCATGCAGGAAACTTCAAGACGTTGGAACTTCGCAAAAAAGGTCAAAATTCCCATATTCAGCTTATCCACATCAGTAAACTGCAAAGATTTAGAAGTTAGTAGAGTCTGTGCTGAACTTTAAGCTTATCTAACTTCACTTACGTTTATAACAAAGGTGGTCATTACCAGAAAAAACAAATGATGTTACTCAACCAGAAGCTATCAGAAGTTTTCGTTTTCCAGACTCCAAAAAGACCAGATATCCTCCACAGTTCTGTCTAATTTTTCTACAGAGTCCAAACTAAGCAGAATTTCGTTCATTCCGTGTCTCTTTTTATTCTGTCCTTCTACAGGTGTCAATACAAGAAGAATTCCAACAAGCAAAAATGGAGCAGAGGATCCTTGGTCTATTGATACAATTCTTTTGTGAAAAACTTCGAAACTTCTCAGAATTACTTTGCAAATTCGGGTGACAGTCGAGACAATCCTTCTGTACGTTTTTCTTCCTAAAAATATATTCTAAAATTAACGAAAAGTCGGTTAAATTCAAATTTCAAAATTCATAAATAATGCGCCTAACATTTTAAATGTAGGCAACCAACAATACAAGAACTTTCGTGACCTCGAGGAACCAATCAGAACGAAGGAGTTTTTGTCAATTTCAAGTTTAGTGGAATTTGAAAAAATGGAGGGAAATTCAAACTGGAAAGTAACTTAAAATTTACTAATCTTCCCTCCATCTTGACAAACCTAATTAAGAAGAAAAAATGTTGCAAAAAGTAGCATGGAAAATACAAACAATTCTTGTTTTTTTTTTCTTGCACAAGAAAGTACGTAAGTTTCACGTACCATTCAAGACAAGGTCCTTAAATTTCTTCATACTCTTGTAGTTATGCCACACATCTGTGAAGTCCACTCGAGTTCAAATTCAAACTGGTGCAGTACAAATGTTCGTTCTTCTCCTCCGTTGCAATTTTAGTCTGCCACACCACACAAACGTATCCATGTTCGTCCTAGAAATATTTTTTTTCATAAATCAGCCAAACTACATTCTACAGGCAATTCAAACAATCCAATTTTTGTAAACTATGAATCTAACCAATCCAACCACGCGGAGATTTGATTACACAAGGGCCATAATATTCAAAGGACAAAAGAACATTAAACAATTAACAATGGTCAAATCTGAGCTCATAGTTTAACTGCACAATTTCGTTCTTAAATCACTTTCCATCTTAAAAAACGTGACTAAATCGCAACAACAAAGTGATAAATTTCTCAAAAACGATTTCTAATTGCTAAAGATTCCAACAGAGCTGTGAGATGTTACAAAAACGTTCAAAAAGTAAAAATTACAAAATTCGAAATTTAAAATAAGTGCGCCTAACATTTACAATGTAGGCAACCAAGAATACAAGGCCTTCAGTGACCTCGGAACAACCAATCAGAATGAAGGATTTTTAGCCTAATCAAAGTTTAGTGGAATTTGAACAAAATGGAGGGAAATTCAAACTGGCTAGTTACTCGAAATTTACTAATCTTCCTTCCAGTTTAAAAAAACCAAATCTGAAAGCACTGTAAATTACCCTCAAGACAAAAAAAACTCTATCTAAAGATGACGCAACAACTGACATGGACAAACCCAAACAACTTTTCTTGGTGTCTTGCACAATCAGTCATACTGTTGTCAAGTGTCCAAATTTCCACGTCAATGCTGATTCAGGTCACATCCAGGAAACTGCAAGATGTCCGGAATTCTCGTATTGACCATATCCAAATCGGTAAACTGTAAAATTTCAAAAGTTAGCAAAATTTGTGCTGAACTTGAAGTTTATACAACTTCACACATGTTTGAGTGATTATCAGAGAAAACAAATGACGTCTCACCCAACTTAAAGCTGTAAAAAGTTCTCATTTCTTCAGTCTCCAAAGCGTCCTTCAATCCATGTCTCTTCTCATTTTGTCCCAATAGAAGTGTGGATACAAGAACAGTTCCAAAAAGTGAATACAAAGTAGAGAACTTAAAAAAATGTTTGCCTTATTGCAACAATTCTTTTCAGAGAGACTTCAAAACTTCTCAAATTAGGTTATTGTCATCAAACAACTTTTCTTAATTTCTTTAGTGATGGATTCCATTGTGAAAAGTAACTGTAGAATTAATAGCATGCTCCATAGCCTTCTAACGCAATCAGAAGCTTAAAGGTGCTCTTATTTCCTCTGTAGCCATTGTAAGGAAACATCCAGCGTCCAGTTCAGCTGCTCACATCTCTGGTTTGCCCTGATCCTGTAAAAATGTGAATATAAAGCATGATTGTAAGAATAAAAGCAGAGATAATCTTTGCAATCATGAAAAAGTTAATCGGTTCTACACATCAGCAGGGAAGCAGCAATATTATGAAAAACTAAACTTTGTTGTGTTTCTAATGAAGTTAGCTCAAATCATGAAGATGATTTCACTTTTCCGAAACTTCTTCTAAAATGTACTGCCCTATGTTTATCAGGAGACACAAAAATACGCTTTTGGGCTACCTGGGACTTGTTAAAACATTAAAATTTCCGCTTCCAACATCAGAACCTAAAATTGCACAAATCAGTGAAAAACTGTTTTGTAATAATTTCTAACCTACCTTTCACCACGTTTTCGCCAAAAAGACTCGAAATCTTGTCTTGGGAACATTAGTAGAACAATTTGAAACACTTTTATCGCCACTTAAAACTACTGAAAACGCAAGTGTAGTGTGAAGTTGACTGCAAATTTTAAATCACGATCCAGCGCCCTCTACTGGCAATTTAATTTAACGTTGTATTGCTCGTTGCCTAAAACAAATACAATTATTAGGCATTTTTTAAATTGCATGTTTAATACGTTTGGTTGCATAATTTTATTGTAATAAAATAAAACGAAAGTTTAACTCATCTGTGCTGCTTTTCGGTGAAAAGTTTGGCATTTTGACGGTTTTTTTAAGCGCGCATGCGCACCACTAAGTGCGGTCTTTTGACAACTTAATCGAATTAGTGAAAATACGATATAATAAAACACGTTTACACCATCAATGGTTTTTAAACAACTGTTGTTTACTGACAGAACCGGAATTGCCGCCAGTTTCCTAATTTTCGCCTTCTTTTTACGTTTTTTAATTTTTTTTTCAAATTTCGCGCCGGGCCACTTCCTGTCGAAGTTCTTGCAGAGGTCACCTCAGTCGCTTTTGGATTATTTGTCAGCGTGTGTGCCAGTAATATGGCGACGAATAATTATTTTGGATTTACTCACGGCGGAACGCAATATAGGTAAGCCCCCTTTTTGCATCTTCTCCTCCCGATAATCCCCCACATTTTGCCACCAAGAAGCACCCCCTCGCGCGTCCTCCAGTCCTTAAAAATCGCTTGTTTCTCCTCCAAACCGGCGTCCTTGAATAAATGGCGCCGGCATTTTGTGCGATCAATAAACGGTGGGTCCATCTAGGCGGGTGTCTTGGGCCTTTCCGCGAAAAATCCCGTGAAAACCGCCGCGAAAATCCGATTTTTCCTCGATTTCATCAAGTTTGTTTGGTTTTTCCAGTGCTACGGCAACAGGAGCTGCGTATCAAGCTGGCCAAGCCGGATACGCCGTAGCCGCCCCGGCAACCGCCGCCGCCGCAGCCGCCACCTACGGGACTCAGCGAGCTGCAGGGTACGACACGGCTTACCAAGCCGCCGCCGCCACACAGGGCACGTACGCCGCTGTGGGGACGGGAGCCACGCCGGCCTACGAATACGGTTACGGTAAGTTAGCAATCACACCTGTGGGAGGTACAGAGTCGGTTACAGGACAAACAGCAGCCGCCGGGTACACAGGGGGGTACGACCAGGCCGCCGCCGCCGCCGCCAAACCCGCCACTTATGCCACCACATACACCCAGAGGGCGGCGGGACAACCACAAGCGCAAGCTGCGGTGAGTATCGCCAGCCTCCTCAGTTTCTAATGTTGGTAGCCTTGCGGAAAGCACGGCCTGCTATTTTTCTTTTAATGACCGCACGGTTAAACAATTGGAGTTGTTTCTAAACAAATAACGTGCGTGTCTAAATAAAGAAATGACCAATTTACGACTCCGCAGCTTTTTGTCGGTATTAGCAGCATTAATTCCCTCGCGCGGTTGCAGAAAGGGGCCTTCGTTTATTTTTTAAGGTGGTACTCCTGCCATCCATCAAATGTCAGAATTGGGCCAACACTTTGAAATTCTTGGGCCGCTTCTAAATGGGCTTTGACAGCTGTCAACGTGCCAAACTGGCTCTCGTTCATCACATTTTCCTTCTAATTAAATTTGTCGAGACTCCAGAATTGCGCCTAATCAATTTCCCCAAAATACCGCGCGATGAAAGCAGCGGCGTCACAATCTGCTTTCCGGTCGAACGTTATTAATAGAAGGTATCGGTGATTAAAAATAATTGCGGTTACCTGCGTGCCCCAAAATACCATTGTTGCGCGTTGAAAAATCATAAAATACCGCGGCGGAGACTCAGTGTCCACCGCAATTAATCTCAGTTATTTTTTTAGCGGCAAGGTAAATAAATGATGTAACACATATCTTTCAGTTCGTCGACATCCTTGCGTCTGTTTTTAATATTTTATTATTGCCGAGTCTTTTATTGGCGTCCGTTTGGCAGTCTCATTCGGAAAATGACAAGATGTTGTTCTTTCTGCAGGCAGCAGCAGCAGCGGCCGCTAAACCGGCTCAATATACAGGAACTTATCAAGCTAATGCGACTGGTTACCAGGCGACATACGCTCAACCTGCAGCACAGACAACAATAGCCGCCCAGCCGACGACTCAAGCCAAACGTAAGTCTTGCATAAACAGAGAAAAAGAGCAAAAGTTTCGTTCCAGAAGCTAATTCGACGACGACGTATTCTGGGTACGACGCAGCGCTGTACTCCGCGGCGACGATGTACGTGGCGCAACAAGGGGGCGCCGCCCAACAAAAAACCGGCGGTTGGCAAGGCTACAAGAAGGGGGGCATCGGTGCCAAGAACATGCGGTCGAAAGCGCCACCAAAGCCGCAACAGTTGCACTACTGCGATGTTTGTAAGATCAGGTAAGAACCCCCCAATTCCCTGCAAGGAGAATTCCGGGAGTCCCACATGGGCTATCCGTTCAGACACCTTGCTAAATCATGGGGGGAGTCCGGTGGGTGTCCTCGACACCTCCACACCGAGACTCCTCCAACACTTTCCTTCTTTTCCTGAATGTCCCCACTCAACGTCCGTTTTGTAGTTGCGCGGGCCCCCAGACCTACCGCGAGCACCTCGAGGGGCAGAAGCACAAGAAGCGAGAAGCCGCCACCAAGATGGCCGCCTCCGTCGCCGTCACCAACCAAAACCGCGCAGGCAACTCGCTGCGATGTCAGTTATGCGATGTTACTTGTACAGGTGAGTTGTCGACAGCGTCGCGACGCATTTTCACGGTTTTTTCGACGCAGGAAACGACGCGTACGCCGCCCACATTCGAGGAGCAAAACATCAAAAAGTCGTTTTGTTGCACACGAAACTGGGTAAACCGATTCCGCCGCAGGAACCGGAAATTATTGGTGGTCCTCGTAAGTCCGTTTCCTCCACACCAAAGATTAACTTTGTGCAATCAGGAGGTCTCGGCATTCCCACAGGTAATGGAGACTCGAAAGATGACGAAGTGGACGAACAGCCAGAGCCCGATATTCAACCAGTTGGACAGGATTATATTGAGGAAATCAAGAGCGATGATGGAAAGGTGGGTTTGAAGAGATTGCGGTTTTGAGCTCATGGTTTCTTTGGTAGGTTATCAGTTTTAATTGTAAACTCTGCGAGTGTCGCTTCAACGACCCCAACGCCAAGGAGATGCACATGAAGGGGAGACGCCACAGATTGCAGTACAAGAAGAAAGTCAATCCAGACCTGGTGGTCGACGTCAAACCATCCCTGCGACAAAGGAAGATCCAGGAAGAGAAAATGCGGCGAGCTGTAAGTAACTCAAGCCATCACCACCGATAATTGTTCCTTTTGTCAAGCCAAGACCATGCTTTTCAAAATTTTAAGGTTATCGAAGAGAAAATTGAATTACTTCACTCTGGGGAGCCCCAAAGCCAGCTCCTCGGACTTTGCGAATTCTAACATTCATTTTAAGCTGGATAGACACACCGAGTCGTAACAATGTATCTTTAGATTGGTGAATTCAACCCTTTGCAGGCGCTGCGAGAGGAATTCTGGGCGCGCCGCCACTACAACATGCCTGAAGACGAAGACGACCGCATGTATTGGGAAGACCGCCGTCGCTACGAAGAGGAATACATGGAGATGTGCAGACGCGGCAACCTGGGTCCTTACCCTCGCGGCCGCCCGCCATTCCCAGGAGGTGCTCCACCTGTAAGTCACCCCCTCAGTTACTGTCTTGAAGATGTTAAACGGTGGTTTTTAGTACTTCCAAGGCGGCATGCCCATGGCGCGGCGCACGGAATCCAGCGATGACCGTCACGTGATGGCTCGCCACTCTGAGATCTACCCCAAAGAAGAAGAACTGCAGTCCATCCAGCGTATTGTTTCCCACACCGAACGCGCTCTGAAGATGGTTTCGGATCAGTTGGCGGAGAGCACGAAACCGAAGGACGGCCAGCCACAGCAACCTCAACAACCGGCGGCCGCGACTTCTCCAGCGCCCAAACCGGTGGAGGCGGCGGGGACTTCGGCGAAGACAGAGGGAGAGAGCAAGACTCCGGAGCAACAGCAGCCGCAGAAAGAGGACGGACGGGATAACCAACTGTGAGTTTGAGGCCAAGGAGGAAGAGCGACTAATTTTGGACTTTGTTGTTTTAGGTTCTCCTTCCAGCAAGACCGCGACGCGAATCGAATATTAAAGGGCGTGATGCGCGTGGGGCACCTCGCCAAAGGGCTGCTCCTCCGCGGCGACACCAACGTGGAATTGGTCGTTTTGTGTGCCGACAAGCCGACGTTGGCACTGTTGAGGAAAGTAGTGGATTTGTTGCCTCCAGCTTTGAAGCAGGTGGCACCAGAGAACAACTACACGGTGACGATAAACGCCGCCGAGGCCGGTTTGACGGTGGTCGGCGACGGATTGACGGTTCTCGTCCAATTGACGAGTCCCATAATGAGGGAGCAAGGTAACGAGAGAATTGAGCGAATGTTTGAGAGTGGATGTGGTGCGTACAGTACTGTTGCGGGGTTTAAGCTGACTCTTGGTAGTATTTTCCATTCGTCAGTTGCTCGAAGATGACTGAAGAAAGTGTGGGTTTTTCATGGGGATGTTTCTTGGGGGAGCGAGTAATTTCTCGTCGGTCCCCAAGAACCATCGAAGACACGAAGAGTCATCGTTCCTTATGGAAATTGCAAGACTTTCTTTCTTTCCATAATGAATTTCTAGGTTTAAGAAGATCGAGTAATCGAAGAAGTCCAAGGTGGGTATGAACACCAAAAAGCAATCGTCCAGCTTAAACCTTGATCGTTTTTAATAAATATTGGACTTCTTTTTCTAGTTACACGGCTGTCGAGCTGGTATCAGTCTTAAGTTAAGTGCACTTCGTACTCTGACTGAAACAGAAGAATTCAAGGTGCTTCAAAATCAAAACATTTTGTTTTTATTGTGTATACATTTCCGGTCCAATACTTATAAATGTACTGTGCTGATATGGTTGTTTAGAGCTGATTTTAGGTGGTGTGGGATAAGGATTTTTGACCAACCGGCTCATTGCAGCTGGGCCGCCACCGTTGATTCGGGGGCGGGCCAGCTGTACTTGTGCGCGATGGTCAAACACCCTTTCTTGATGTCTAGAAGCTGCGAGCGGCGGGTTGGACAGGGACGTTCTCGCACGCGGCAAGTGTCTCCAGGCGCTGGCAGCCCTCAGACATACCAAATGGTTCCAGGTTTGTGTCTCTTCTCACACCGCGCCAACCGCGATTCAGAAAACCGTGATCAAATTAATTAATTAAGTCAAGATCTGACGATGTGAGGTTTTGTTTGTAGGGAATCGGAGCGTTGTTTGCTTTTTTTCTTTTTGTTTTTTCAACGTTGATTTTTATTATTTGCTTCTATTCCCTTTTGGATCAGTACGTTTTTTTGAATAAAAGAAAGTTCACATCTTAATCAGATTTCATCAGAGGGTTCTACGTTGTCAGGATCAAACTTTTTTTTATTTTTTTCTTCAAATCGTAAAGTCGTAGTTCTTAAGTATTTGTAGAACCCTCAAATGCTGCTACCAACTTCTGACCACCAAATCCCCCCTTTAACTCACCTCTTGTGTGTAGGCTAGGGCTTTGGGTCTACATTCCTGCGTGGTCATCATTCGTATCCTGAGGGATCTATGTCAGAGAGTTCCTACATGGTCGCCACTTAGCTCATGGGTGAGTACCAACCCTCCCTCCCTTCACGGTTCGCCGAAAGAGAATTGCTCATGAAAACGAAAACCAACAGTGTCATAGAATATAGAACAGTAGAATAGAAACATCCTTCAGAACGACAAACACTGTCTCTTATTTTATTTTTCCAATAAAATTCTCTTCCTCCAAACTGTGCCTTCAGCTTTGCTCAATGCTTGACAGGCCAACACCTCTCGTTCCGTCTGTTTTCAATTGAGCGCAAAGAAACGCGAGCCTTTTCACAGAACCGTCGCACAAGCCGGCTCTGTATGCCCGGTCTCGCCACAAAACCACACTTTCTTTTTTTCGTGTTGCCTACAATCGTTTTTCCAGGCGATGGAGCTGCTAGCAGAAAAAGTGATCTCTTCCGTTCCCGGGCAAGTCCAGCTCTCCCCCGGAGACGCCCTCCGCCGCGTCATGGAAGCCGTCGCCAGCGGTTTATTGCTCCCTGGGGGCCCCGGATTGGGAGATCCTTGTGAAAAAGACAGTCCAGACGCAGCCAGTGGTCTCTCGGCGCAACAACGCGAAGATCTCACTTGTTCGGCTCAATACGCGTTGAGATTAATCGCCTACCGACAGATATACAAGGTATGGGGTTTATTTGGAGCCCCCATGTTGGCTCATCCGCCGTTTTTGCAGGTTTTGGGTATGGAACCTCTACCCACTCAACAGAAAGTCTTCAGACGTGACAGATCAGCAAGAAAACGACGTCGCTCCGGAGGAGAACAAGCTGATTCTGAGAGTGAGTGTATAATAGTACTATTTTGGGGGAGAGGAGCTACAGGTGATTTTGTAGGTGACAGCGGGAAGATGGTCAAGACCGAAGGAGGCGAGACTACGGCGGAAACGCCTGTTAAATAGAAAGTGATGGAAAATTGAATTAAGTATAGTTATGGATTATTACTATTTAGTACTATTAATTTTATTTTCTACCATTTACAAGTATTTTGATGTATAAAATAGAAAGAGGATTTTTGTTGTGACTACTTGTAATTCTTCGTAGTTCCAATTGTTTTCTAGCTGTAATGTGTGATGATACCGATTAAAAAATGCTACACAGTTCATTTCCTGTCCTTTTATTCATAATAATACAAAGGCGTTTCAAGGGTAATAATCTTCTTGTACACTTTAGAAACCGGAAGCGCGTTGACCACCGAAATAAACTCCCCCACGTTCCTCACATTAAACGTCTTCGCGAGATGTTTTCGGAGGACATTCCTGGCCAACTCTTGCAGAAGAGGTCCTCGCGAAACCGCAAGTTCCTCCTCATCGTACCTTTGTAACAAACAACTGCGAAGTTTAGGATCCGCGAAGAAACAAGACAAGGTGGACCAACCCTGTACAACCGAATGGAACGCGTTCTTCAACAGAAAACTATCGAAATCCAGAAGGGGGTCACAGATGAATTCAACAAGAGCCTGTTGGGGGCGGTTGCACCAACGCGGCGCCTGCCCCAAGTCGAGGCACAGAAGAAACCGAAACAGCTCGTTGAAGCCGAACTTTGAGTACACCAAGTGGAGTGGTATTCGACTTTGAAGACCATATTGAAGTAAGAAGATGAGGAGTTCCGTCGCAGCGTTCTCATCGTCGAATTTAGTGACGACGTGTTTAAAAACTAAAGAACTGTCTAACGCGTTGAAGAACTTTACCATGGTACGACCCATCGCGCGAAGAAGTAGTTCAAATTTGAGGAGGATTTGATCGGTGCTGAGGAACTCCCAAAATACGAAATTGGACCTTTTGAGCATTACTCTCGTGGCGTTGGGGATGAGGGCGATTATGTCCGCTCCTTGGAGAAGAGTTTCCAAGGTTGGAAGGCGTATTTTAAATAACAGATCTATTACTCTTTCGACGCGGTCTTCGAATTTTGAGCCGCTGATTCCAAGACACTTAACTTTGCAGTTGAGGAAGTTGCGCAAATAGATTGAATCCACATATGCAAGGTGGAGCAACGCTTCTATATCTATTTCCGTGGTGTCGTCTAGATAATTGAAGAGAATCTCTTGGATTAAAGGAGGGCAATCCGCCAAGACAGCTAACTCAAATGCGTTCCACCCTGACTTGTTTCTGAGAAGAGGATCGGCGCCGTAGCACAACAACGTGGCGATGACCTCGAAATTAACTTCGCCATAGTCGAGCAAAGCCATATGAAGAAGAGTATTGCCACCTTTGTCTTTATCACAGACCTCTAAGTTGTTGTTCAGAAACAGTTCTGTGATTTTCCCCCAACAACAATCCAATAACAAATAAGTCAGACGGATATTCGTCACGTGAAAACAGACCCCTTTCCTTACGAGTTTCGTTACAAAGAATTCAACATCTTCAGGAATGCTTAACTTCATAGCCATATGCAGTGCAGTTTGAAAGTCCTTGTTGTTGTCTCCAGGTCCCCCAGGTTGTGGAAAGGCAGCATAAAATCGAAAATTTCCTTGCGATTGCGCCGAATTGCCTCCTGGAGTATTGTATGGCCTGTAGAGGACAGTTTTTGACACCATTCGCGCGAGCCGTAGCTAGAAATCAGCGCCCCAACCTCCGCAAAGTTATCGGTTGCGACCGCATATTCAAGTTCCAAGAACTGGAAATTAGAGTCGTTTCTAGACAGTTTGATTATGGGGTTACCTTAGGATCTGGGGGGGACGTCTCCATAGCCTAGCAACACCAACACTTCACACTATCTTCGGGTAACTTTGAATTTGAAATGTCAAAATATGTGATGTGAACTTGTCCCCACTTGCTATGTGTATTGTTGGTTGCCTACTTTAAAAATATTAAAAACTTTAATATAATTAAGTTAGTTTCGTGTTTATTATCGTCAGGGGAGTCATTCGAAGTCTTGCAATGTTGTAAATTGTATTAGAATAATTAAAATTAAACTCTTATAACCGCGTGAAGTTAGCCCTCGCCGATTTGTCAGTTGTCAAACCTCTGACATGCGCTGTCATTTACGCGCCAGATTGCTCGATCTTTCACAATAAGAAGTAAACCGAAAGTAGTAAAAACCGTCATTTTTAACCCTGTCAAGGGGCGAATTAAGTCAGTTTTCCCCTCTGTCCGTCCTTCTGAAGCCTACAAACCGTGAGTACTTTTTACTCCGACTTTTTCGGATTTCCACAAAAAATTGTTTTTTAGATGGCCATCAACAACTCCAACGAAGATAATGGCTTAGCCGTCAATTGCGAAGACGAAGAAATGCTGCAATACAAGAAAGGCGCCTTGAACGTGGTCACTTTTCGAATTGGTACGTTTTGTCTTTTGTTTCGTTTTTCACAGTTTCTCCTTGTAGTTCATGAGAAAAACGACGTGAATTCGCACAAGAAGTCCAAATCGTTCAAGCCCGACATGGCACATCAGATTTTTGGCGAACCGTAAGTGGGAGATGAGCCTCTGGGGCGACCTAACCTCACTTTTTCAGGGAAATGATTTTCGGGTACAAACAGCTCAGTATTCACTTGTATTACCTCCACAACTCGGCCAAGTGCTACGTGGATCTCCAAAAAGGGGAGAAGATCGTTGAAACCGACGCCTACCAAGCCGATGATATCATGCAGTCTTTGAACCCATGGCTCCCCACGAATTACCGATTGAAAAAAGAAGACTTTTTGAAAGACATCGGCGAGGAAAATCACGAACTGGTGTTCGGGGAGACAATCTATTCCTTTGAAGACAACAACAGTAAGCCCCCTTGTTGACACCAACTCCTCTCACTCTTTTGATTGTAGAAACTTACAAAATCAATTTGTGTGACCCCAAAAACGAAGACTTCAAAGACTTCCATCAGCGCTTTGAGACGTTCATTGTGTGGTTCATAGATGGCGCGAATTTCATAGACTTGGAGGACTCCCGTTGGACCATTTTCTACGTGTAAGTACCGACGTTCACATCTCCACCAATCACAGTCGGTTTTTTTAGGTACGAAGAGTCTGACCACGCCCCCACCAAAAAGAAGTGGCGCTCTCCTATTGGTTTCTGTACCGTTTACCAGTTTTTCCTGTATCCTGATTCGACACGCCCTCGTATCAGTCAGTTCTTCATCCTCCCCACGCACCAGAGGCGGGGTATTGGTACCAAGTTGTATTCCGCTGTCTACAACTATCTGCGGGACTTACCAACTTCCGGTGATATCACAGTGGAGGAGCCAACTCAGACGTTTCAGAAAATAAGAGACTTCTGTGATAGTCTCCGCATTTATAGAGAACTCGAAGAAATGGAGGTTAACATCAGCACGCAGAACGTGAAGAAAATCAACGAGATTCTCAAGAGACACAAGATCTGCAAGAGACAAGCGCGCAGAGTCTTCGATATTCTGGAGTGTTTGAAATCGCACAAGAATGGTTACAAGGAGTATCTTAAGTTCACTCAGAATATCAAGGCCAGGATTGTCAATGAAGTCGAGAAAGAGACCCGCGGGAGCAAGAGACTCTGCAATTCGGAGAGAGTGGGGGTTTTCACTCAGCCCATTGACAAAAAGGCTGTGGTGGAAACAGAATACGTCCGTTACATCGACAGCTTGGAATGGCCAACTAAGCGTTTGATGGCGGTGGTTGGAAAAAATTAGTTATATTGTGTTAATTTTGTAATAAAATTGTTTGAAATGGATTTTGATTGGTTTCCTCCATGAAAACAACCGAAGATCTGGTTGAACAAGCAGACTGGATTTTTATTTTATTTCATATACATGAACATATCTGCATATAAAAACGTACAATACCACTACAGGTAGTTTACAATGGGTGATGTACTGATGCAAATTTCGTGTGGCAAAAATAGAAACAATTTTGCACAGTAATGTAAACCGAATTTGTTGTTTAAACACTTTAATGACAATATTCATATTTGCCTCTTATGAAGAGTATGTACACTTTGAATGCTTGTTGAACAAAATGCAGTCGTCTGCAAATAATTTCGAAAATATCTTTTTAACAAATATTTGCACTGTATTTACAATAATATTTTAACAAGTCACTGGGTTGTACTTGACATGAAAACAGTAACCAGAAAAACTAAGTGAGAACAAAAGTACAACTAAATTAGTAACTACAGACTAACCAGTCACGTTAGTCAAGTGAACTAGAACTTTAACTTGCAACAGTACAAAATGAATATCCTAAATTATGATTATATTACAAAATGAAGATAATTACAAGTGAACTGAATAACTACAAGCTTTGAATTCTGTATTTTTGCTTTTGAAGATTTTAATATACATTACAATACTAAAAAGCAACAACAGTATTGATCAACGTATGACAATCACAGACCTTAGAATACAAAATCCGAAGCTTCAAACAATAAAAGAAAAAACGAACTATTACGAGAGGGCCTCGCCCGTTCCAAACTGAAATTAAAACCAACCAAGAACACTGTCCCACATCTACCTTTTATGTCTATCTCTCGACCTCTCCATGTCCACCCACTCGGGATCATTCGGATCCTCCTCCCCGATCGCCGACTCGGTCGACTCGCTACCCGGCGAATCCACCTTCTCGTCCAAGTACCCGAACTCTCCCGAATCCTGCGCTCGATAATTCGTCTGAAATTGGTGATCCTCCGGCATATTCTTCAACATCCGATCGTACGTGTCGTCGTCCAACGGAAACGTTCGACTCTCGAACGGTGGCACTTCGATATTTTCCGGCGTGTTATTCTCCTCCCTTCCGACCCATCGCGATTGCGAGATCGTCCGACGTCGCATCGCACTCACCGACGGCAGATCGTCGGGATTCGTCGGAGGAAGAGGCGTGGCCGGTGGCGAAGTCAACGGCGAATTGGTGTTCTCGGTGTGGTCGATCGGATGAGGAGACAACGGATCGGGTGTGTTCGCCCCGCTCGATTCGGCAAGGCTGTCAGTTCGCTTGTGCGATCGGGAACGACCGTGACCGATCGGCAACTTTAGGTAACTCAGGAATTTCTTCTTCTCTTCATATTCGCTCTTGTCGTGCCGCGAAACCACAACCTCCTCCGACATGTCTTCCGTCTACACAAGAAAACAATCAATAAAACACCAAACAACACCAAAATAACAAAGAAAAACAATCAACGATCAGTGGTAGTGACGAATTGACTTAAATCATCGCAAATCATTTGTTTTGTATGCATCATGTGTGGACAACACCGTAAGAAAAACAAAAGGAGAACTTACGTCGCCATCTTGACTAGGATTTCTAACAGCTCCGTTGTTTTTATCACATTTAAGGTCGATCTCCGCAATGCGCCACCTACAAAAAACCGATTATCACACTGAATATTTTTTTTTTTCACCAGTGACTCACTTTGGCGTTAAGATTTCTTTGTACTGCAACTTCTCCACCCTGGTGGAGGCGGCCACACTATACGGAATCACAATATTATCGATATCGTACGAATTCGTTCGATTCCTCCTATTGTAGCCTGAAATCGCCTGCATGTGTAGCAACGGTGACGAACTCGGCGACGCCGCTGCCGAAATTGACGTCGCCGCATTGCTGTTATTACCGATGGATTCAACTTCTTCGTCGGCAGCGTCGCCTACTAACGATTGCAGCTGTGCCATCGCCATCTTCGGCTTCTTCTTGAACGAGAGTGAAGAGGACGATGAGGAGTGTCTTCCTGGTTTCTTGCCTCGGATTTTGTTTCTGATTTCTGGGGGAGACGATGCATGAAAATCTGATGGGTTTTGAATAAAATAATACTTACTTGCCGACAGGGCGGACATGGTGCTCGGTTTTAACAAGCGGTTGTACTTCTTTCTGTGGTCGATTTTCTTCGATCTGTGCTCTAGTACAGATTTATCAGATCTATCGGTTTTTATAACTTTGAGAGATTTCATTCGGGTGCTTCGTTGTTGCCATTCTGGGTTCTTCATGATCGCCTCGCAGTGGATGGCGTACGACACGTCTAGAACAAAATACAGATTAGTCTCCAAAAGAAAAAACCAAAATCTGGAAATTCAATAGAGGATGAAGACATGACTGTTAATTTCCCGAGTTTGCAGTTCTCGAAATATCGCTGTGTCCAATGGAAATGAAACAAGACACCTCAGTGTCAATAATATCAAGTTTCAATGTTGTGTCTTTCACTTGGAGACGACAAAAAGCGCTCTTTCGAACCGCAAATCAGGAGGAAAGTAGTTTCCTCACCTTCCGGCACTGAGAAAACTGGATGAAACGCCGGATCCACCATAGCTATCCTCTCCGCTTTGCTCAACGCATCCGTGGGGTCCCTGGGATGCGTCGGGTCCGTCCGTCCCGTGCAGACGGCGCATGGAGCCTTCGCCTTCGTACATCCGCATCGTACAGTACTCGGCCTCGCCGCCCTCTTGGAAATAACGTGTAGTCCGCTCAACTGCAGCAGCTTCCGCTTCTTGAAGTTGATCAACGGTCTCGTCCTCGCGCACTGGTAGTCCGGATAAGCGCCGTTGGCCGTCGTCGCCGTCGCGTCGCCTTCGAGCGTCTTGGACGATAACGGCGAACTTCCCGGTAGTTGACCGCGATATCCGTTGACTGCCGTCGGCGAGGTGGACGTGTTATTATTGATGGATGGCAGAGGTGGTGGACTGGCGCCGCCGAGTTGGATGTCGCCTTTCGACGACCGGATTTGACGCTGAAAATCGCTGTGTTGTCGTATTCGATATTCCAAGTCGGAGATTTGGGCCTGCAGCCACGTCCAACGGCTGGCGATGGCGGCGCGTTGGGTTGCATACTTCCAGAGTGCTCGCTTCTGTCTGCAAAGCAAAGAAAAATGCGTCAAAAACGCCACCAAAACCCACGTTTACGTGATTCACACGCAAACATTAGTCATTACACAAACTAGAATGATATAAACGATGAAAACAATTCAAACACTGCGTTCAAGGCCACACATTTTAATTTGGGTGGAAATTCAATTACAACACCGCCAGAGCCAGTCAAGATTTTGTCATAGATAGCGAGTTCGCCCAGTATTTATACGGTATGGCAATAAAAACAAAATAAGAACAGCGGAAGTTTTGTTTACACGTTAACCTAAATTTATACCGTTTTCGTACAATCCGGCTGAGCTAGAAAGGAAAAGGATCATAATCAACAGACAGGAAAAAATCAGTTCACGTAATAAAAATAACGAGTCAATGACACGGCTTTGTTTTCGGAAGAAATTTACAGGTCAAGTCGGCTCCGCAACAAAGAACGCACGTCTGAGCGCTCTTCAACCAATTAGAAATACAGTAGTTTCTCGATAATTTGAAATTCTAGGAACCTGGCAAAAATTCAAATTATCGAGAGTTTAAAATATAGAGATTCAAATAATTGAGAGAAAGAGAAGAAAAAATTTAAATAAACAAGAGTTTAAAGGCAAACAGACAATAGTAAGAATAAACAAACCAATCAAAGAAGAGAGTGTAAAATACACTAACTCTACTTTGAAGAAATATCGTAAAACTTATGAGGAAAAACTTCAAATTATCGAGAGTCTAGTGTACTCGGATACCTTAGCTGCGACATGCGTTTCCGGATCGGCGCCAACGCAGCGTCCTTTTTCCCTTCGCCTTGTTTATTTATAAACCGCTAATCACGTAAATATTTACGTACGCGCCGTGTCATAGATAAGACGGTTTTTATTTTCGCGCAACGAACCGACAAAGTTTTCGACATCCTCCGCAGAGGCAATTTTCTTCGGTCACTCCTTCGTTACGAAAGCGAAACGGCCTTGAACGGACTCCACGTGTAGGACAGTTAATTTCGAAGCTGAAAAAAAGGTACATTTTAACGAAACGAGCGATTATCACATTGAAACCACTAACTGAATGTTTCGTAAGCGGGAAAACGCGTAATGGATATGGTGCAAGTGATAAAGTTTTTATTATCACATTGTTACCAACCAAACACAATGGAAGCGTCAAAAAAAATAACTGAAAAATCCGCGACGTTTCAGTCGCTGAACTTTGTTACTCCATTCTTATTCATCGATCTACTTTATGGTCAAAGACACAAATAAACGCTTCAATGGGAAAAAAAAGTTTATAGGTAAAAAAACGAACGTAAACACAAAAACGAGTCAACAACCTGATTTTGGAACTGTAGCGTCACCTTAAATAGCGATTTGTACGTTCAACAGGTTGTTCGGAAATTAATTGAACAATCAATGTTTGTATTGGGGTGGAAAAAAAAAGTTGATTATGTTAGTCCGCAATATTGATCGAAGAGCTCGCCGCCCATTCGTACTTTATCCTTATGTAAGCGCCGCCTCTGGACACGTGACGATTTCATGAATGTTTGAGATAATCATTTTCCATAGTTTTATCGTTGGTCAAAATTACGCGAATGTTTTGATTCGGCAAAAGGAGACGAGTTTGGACTTGACTCCTTTGTGACGGAGCGCGTTTACACTCCAAAGCCACATAGGAAATGAATGCAATGAAGTTTTTGTTTGATGTAGACCCAATATTTTAGTCAAAAAACTCACGTGCAATTAAGACTGTTCTAATAACGCTTGGTAAACTGCCAGGTTTCAATATAACAGGTATTTCAGATCGTCGTAAAAAATAATGAAGGAAATTTCATTGGATTTGACGCTGTTGCTCAACAAAACTTGCAAATTAGAAGACGGGGCCGAGATTTTCTTGGAAAAATTAGCGCCAACTATCCGATTCTAGTTATGCAAAAAAAAAAACACATTTGCACATGGAATAGTTCGGATTTACATAAGCATAATTCAAAAATTGTAGCCATGACTTTCATTTCTTGCAAATTGTGAAAAAGAAAACAATACAAATGATCGCTGTCTGGGTGATTGGATAAACATATTGGCGCAGCTAAAACAGTCTTTACTTTTGAGAGATAAATAAAAATTGTCGCAGATATGTTTGAGTTAGTAGTCATCAAGCGTTTTATTACATTATTGTTTTACCGCACAGCGGGCTTTCGGTGATTTTTACGGCCCGTGGGCGTAAATTCAAATAAATACAGAATATTAGAACTGTAATTTAAGAAATATAGAGCAAAATTTATAATCTGAGAATTTGAAACTCTTAAATTTGAAGAGACATTCGGGAAATTCAGATTGAGAGTTTTTGACCTAGAAATACTGAAATTGAAAAAAATAGATTCTAGAATCTTTTTTTCTGGTTTGATGGTCTAAAATCTGAAAATTTCGTTATAGAATCAAAAAGACTTCAAAGCCGAATCTTCAGATCAAACATTTTAAATCAAAGAGTCCTAAAGAAGAAAACGTAAGAAGCTCAACTTTTCTGTATACAAGGTGTTTATGAATGTTTCTAGGATCAAGGGTGGCTCTGGTATAATAAATAATTGAGGTTAACTACAAACGTCAGTTGAAAAATCTAAACTCACATTTACAATGAGCGGCAAATTTCTTTGACATTTCATAGCCACCCTTGACGCTAGAAACATTTATAAATACCTTGTTTTTGGGCCACAAAATAAAAAACTACTAACTACTTTATTAACAAAAAACGTTATCTTTCTGGAGTGATAAACAATTAAAATTGTCTTGTTGCAGTTGGATAAAATTCGTACAGTGATAACCTTCACGTTTGTTAAATTTGACACACAATTATTCACTACTAAATTGTCTATTAAAACCTGAATGTCAACCTTTGTCCCCTTTTCTCCTCTTCCTCGAACTTTTTTAAGAAATTGAGAAAAATACAAGTCAGAGACGTTTCGGTAATAAAAGAAGGTCATCTTCAATTTGTTAATTGAAACTTCGTCTCGTCTAAAATTATATAAACACTGTCGCATTGTACAAAAACCCACTTTCTCCCCCGACTGTACAATCAACCGTTATGACTCCAAACAAAAACCGCAAATTGCAGTAGGCGCAAAAACTCAAGGACAAACTCCATGAATCACAATACCTGAGAATATGATAAGAACGATAAAGAATGAACGATTACTGTAAGCTTTCTACCTTTTTTCACAAACGACCAATTACCCGACAATCAATGAATTTAATGTGACATTTCCAGCGGGTATCAATAAATCAATAAAATTAATTCTTCATTGCGTCTGGAAAGCTGGCCACCTGATTTGGCGCTATTCTTGTGGATGGTAATAAAAACTTGACAGTATAAGCAGAAACGCAATAAAGACGTTTTTTGTCGCATTCACAATGGTTGAAACATGTGTTTACCGAATACATGTGTGGTTTGGTGCCGCTTATTCCACGAAAACCAACAATGGTGAATACTGAAAATGAGGGCGTAAAAACGGACTTTTCGGCCGCGATCCACAAATTACGATCGTTTAAAATACTTGAAAAATTGCACAATTCGACGAATGTTGCATCAGCGATTAGATACAGTAAAGACAGTCAAAATAATCCTTGGATTTGTCAATCGACCAATAAAACGATTGTTTTTCCCTCGCTCGCGTAAAAACGTGCTTTTCGTCCTCAATCTACAGATCATGTTTTTTTTATTAATGGGAAAATTGTTGCATCACACCGATTAGATATGACAAAAATGATAATTAAGCTCACGTAAACACGTTAAAAATAAGTCCGGACCTGCTAAAAACGGTCACAATTTGCCGGATTTCTCGTTGTTTATTGCCAACCGACTAAAAATAACATCCGAAATGGAATTTGCCGATCACATGACAATTTTTAATTCCACAGTAGTTCCCTTAAATTACATAATTGCAATTGTGGTCTCGAAACGATGAGAAAAAGTGTGGTTAGATTGTTTTATTGATTGTGCAGGTCATGTTCCTTCAGTTTGTTTTCTTCGTGTAATCTGTCAGACTTCCTGTGTAATATTACGCAATGTTGATAGCCCCCATACTTACATGCTAAGGTACTGCTGATGGGGATTAGTATAATTTTGCATTTCATCACAGCTCTCGCCCCCTGAACTACTCTCAGTCGCTTCAGAATCCACGTCTTGCTGCACCACACTTAGTTCCGCATGCAACAACCCCGAGACCTTTTGCAGCTCTTGTTTATGTTCCAAAGGCCAAGGGGGCACGTTCACTATTCCCGGGACACTAATTCTGTGATTTCCCGTTTCACAAGATCCAGACCCGAAATATTTCGGTATGTGTTTCTGTCTTGCGACCGAATTCGCTTGTAACGTCGCCGCCATCTCCAACTTCTTCAGCATGGCTTTGGTAGAGCCGTACGACATCGGCCTCATGGGTTTGTCGTCTTCAAAAGTGTTGTCCTTGAGGCGTTTCAGAGACCTGTGGACGTACTCGTAGACGCCGGCGACTTCGCCACTGACGTGGTGCCCCATCGCCCTCGCTTGGAGTTTTCGGATTTTCCGCTGAAGGAAGTCCAAGCGTCTGGTTATTTTGTTTTGTGTGTATTTTAGCTCGGCGAGGGTTTCCTTCGATTGGGTTTCTTTATCCTGGGGGTCCTCCATGGAGATGTTCATCATATCCACGTCCGTAAGAAACTTTTCAACAATCTCTTCGTCTGGGATCGACTTGATTGCTTGCATGATCTCGTCGACGTGGGGAAGGTCGACCTCGCCTGGGGGCGAATTTGAGGTTAAGTCCTGCATCTTGAAGGCTTTATGGAGACCCATGTTTTGGTCGGTGATCGTAGGGCTTTCACTCATTATAATGTCACAGTCGGGGGGCTGCTCGCAATGGAGGTACTTGGGTTTAGGGGGCAGCGTGAAGCTCTGCTTCTGGGCAGGGTCTGTTAAGGCAGGGGCCATGACCTCCGCATAGGGCCGCCTCACCGAGGCCGTACGCAGTCCCATTCATCCAGCGGTGGCCCTGGACGCCGCCCCCGGCCCTAGTCGCCGGCCGGTTCCATGCCCCCGACGCTTCCGCTTCCGACTTCTCCTGCACCACTCCCACGTGACGGCAACACCACGCCAACGCTCACGCGAACATCACACGCGAAGAAAAACACTTTGGAGACGTTCAAACGGCGAAATTCCGCACCACTTTCGCACTATTTTATTGAACAACAATGGCGACTTCGCTTTACACCAAACAACGCACTCTATTCCAACGGCGACTATGATCACAGAGCAAACGCGAGATTTCAGTCAAGGCCTACATCACTGCCGGAGTCAAAACACGCTGCCACCAGGTTATGTAACACGCTGAAGCCGACGTCCATGCACCAACGCCAGCTAAAAATCGCACGATGATTTTTAACACACGTTTACAGCGACGAGGCGGCGATTTTCATTCGGTCGGGAGATGTGCAGACAGCTTTTGGCGCGGACACCAAAGCGACGATCGCGGCGACATCTACGCGCGCCAAATTCAAAAACGACACCTTTCTTCCGACGTTCCAACCCCCTCAGAGCGCCGACACTAACTCACAGTCCCCTTATATACCATCCACGACAACACCCCCATTGTTACCTCTCCAATTTGACTCCCCCCAGGAGAGATACGCACGGGAGCGTCCCTCCCTATAACACCCCGAAAATCGAGACGGAGGCGCGGTAACCCCCTTAACAACCACAATGACATCTGTTCGACTGTCTTCACTCCCCAAGAGTCATGTTTGCTGGTTCCACAACCTTCAATGAGCGACTTCATCTTCTTGGGTGACACCAATAAATTTCCAAAATTTCCGAGTTTATTCAAATTCCTGGCTTAATACTCTTCTTCGGACACGTTTAAACGACTTTTTCACCCCAATTTTGACTTCCACGGGGGCGATTCTCGAAATTTCGCAACAATTTGACAAGCACTTGACAAGGACCAACATGTCATGTGGTACACTTTTGAAATTTGAGGTTAGCGAAGAACATGTCTTCGGATTATTTGAAAGTTGAGTTCCCAGACCACTTGACAGCGGTAAATAACTAAATTTAGAGCCTTCCGGAGACAATCTTGACATTTTTTAGGACTCCGACACCCACATATACAGGGTGACTCCTTTAGCAGGCGCCAACACCAAAATTATCACTTGTTCCCTCCAAAATTCACAGAAAATCTCAAGAGGAGGCGACGTGAAGGAAGTGTACCAACTCAGCTTCAACTTGGGGGTAATTTAGAGAGGTGGTAACGATTTAAAGAACGATTTTTGTTCTTCCAGGGGGTAAAACCCGAGTTTTTGCCTGGAGACACGATCGGGGTGCTCCCCAGCAACGACAGGGGTCTCATAGAGAGGATTTTCCTCCGTCTCAACGTGGAGAAATTGGCTGACAAGGCGTGTGAACTCAAGGTTTGGGAAAAAACGCTGAAGAAAAACGCTGCGATTCCTAAACATTTGCCCCCGACCAGCTCCCTCAGGAGAATCTTTCTGGAGCATGTCGATGTCCACACTCCTCCTAAGAAGGTATCAATTTTCGTATTATTGTTTGTTCATTATTTATTACAGTCTATTAATTTTTTAACTCTTTTAGTTGTTCCTGAAGGCTTTGGCTAGATTTGCCCAGGACTCCCAGGAGTTGGCAACCCTCCAAGAGCTCTCCTCGCCGAAGTCCTCAGGGTACACCCAGTTCGTCAAAACAACGGGGTCTCTGTGGGGGCTCCTGGAGGCCTTTCCTTCCTGTACACCACCTGTAGAACTTCTCCTGGAGCACCTCCCTCCTCTTCTGCCACGTCCCTATTCCATCTCGTCATCCCCAAATCTCGAAATCACGTTCTTCGTCCTCGAGAAGGATGACGGTACCAAAGGCTTGTGCACCTCCTGGTTGCAAAACCTCCCTGTCGGTGCTACAGTGCCGTTGTACTTCCGGAAACCCTCAAGTTTCCAACTGGATGGGTCTTCTCCAGTGATTTGCATAGCTACAGGAACGGGGGTTGCACCCTTCAGGAGTTTCTTCAAGCGCGGGAGCCCCTGCCTGGTGTGGCTGTTCTACGGGTGTCGCTACCACGACAGAGACTTTCTCTTCCGGGAGGAAATCAAAGAATGGCACCGAGTTAAACTCATATCCAAACTCGATGTCGTTTGCTCCAGAGACTCTGAAACTAAACGGTACGTTCAACACGCCATCAGGGAGCACAGTGAGGAGTTCCAGGACTGGGTTTTGAACAAAGAGGCTCGCATTTATATCTGTGGTGGTGGCAGGACTGTCTCTGACGTCAAAACGACTCTTGGAGATCTAGGATTTGACGTGGAGGCAATGGAGCGGGAAGGTCGCCTGGTCGTGGATTCCTGGGGCTGAAGAAAAAGACCCTCCGTGGCACACCAAGTGTATTGTCACAAGAAAGTATGTACAATATAAAATATGATTCCTTTTGGAACTATAAAAATATCTTATTGTAAGACTTTATAAAAATATAATATGGAAATCCCGATAATTACAAATGCCAGTCTCGTGTCGTCATCACGCCTTATGTAAAATTTTCTTAGCCGCCTTGATCAACGGCGTCAACGTCTTCAGCTCCATCCGACCCTCAAGAAACTCGTGTTGTAACAACTCTTCGGACGTCGCCCGTCGATCCACATCAACTTGTAAACATTTATCGATGAAATCTTTGAGGTTTTCGCTCAGCTGCGCCCATCTCACTATCTTCGGTCTGCCATTTGCCGTGATCAGGTAGAGTGCACGTAATGGCGGCTCTCGCAAATATGGCGGTTCGCCGTCCAACATCTCCACGATCATGATCCCGAGGGACCATATATCAACCTTCTTCCCGTATTTTTGTCGGGTTACCACTTCCGGTGCCATCCAGTACGGCGTCCCTACCATCGTCTCGCGTTGCTCGTTGCCGACAACGTTAGCGCAGAACCCGAAATCGGTAACTTTAACGGTACCATCCATCCCGAGTAAGACGTTATCGGACTTGATATCCCTATGGATGGTCCCTCGGGAATGTAAATAATCGATGGCTTGGAGGACCTCGTAGCACACCGCTGCGATCTGCCCTTCTTTCATTACCGTTTCCGTCACGACATCCGTTAACGGACCGCCGTCGAGCAGCTCCATCACCACCCAGAGGTGGTCGTCGTACATTACAAAAGCGTCTAAGAAATTCACGAGGTTTTTATGTTGGAAGTTCTTCATTATCGCGATCTCGCTCAAGAGGAGCTCCTTCCGCTGTTGCTTCGTCATGTCGATGTCTTTGATTGCGACTAAATTGTTCGTGTTGAGATCAGTGGCCACGAAGACGATCCCCGACGCTCCCGAACCGAGATCCTTCTGACTCCGACAGTAGAAGTCATTGGGATCCCCAGGATTGCAGAGTTTCTTAATCTCGCGCAGATAGTCATCATCCGACATTCGGCTCTTCCTTCGCAAGAAGTCATCGTCGGAGGAATAATCCGATTTCCGTCGAAGTTCAAAGTCGTCGGTGTCGTTTAACTTAAGACAGTCGAGGCCTTGGGTCAGTGGCTTCGTCTTCTTTAAGTTGCTGGCGTTTCTCTTTGGAGGGATTGCGGGGGCTGACTCATTAGATATCCTGAAAGAAAAAACGTTATAAAAAAAGAAATCTGTACGTGCTGCATAGTGACGCCCTCTTTAATATTTGCTGTTGTTATCAAGTGTGCTTTGATAAGGCACCGGAAGTAACTCAATTTTGCGTGTTAAACAAATTTATTAAAACCAATACAAAACACGCGTCTTAGATTTTATTCAACTTCTTCCTCGCCGCGCGTATCAACGGCGTCAACCGACTCAACTCCACCCGTCTCTGCAGAAACTTATAATTCAACAGTTCTCCAGCTGTAGCCCTCCGGTCGACATCAACCTGAAGACTTGCATCAACGAAATCCTTCAAATCGCTCGTTAGTTCCGTCCATCTCGTTATTTCTGGTCGCCCGATGGCGGCGATCAAGTACAGCGCTCTCAAAGGGGGCTCCTGTAAGTAAGGGGGCTCTCCGTCCAACATCTCCACGATCATGATCCCCAGCGACCAGATATCAACTTTTTTTCCGTACTTCTGACGTGTTACCACTTCCGGCGCCATCCAATATGGCGTCCCCGCCATGGTCTGGCGTTGCTCGTTTCCGGAAACATACGCGCAAAAACCGAAATCTGTTATCTTTACGGTACCATCCATTCCCAGGAGGACGTTGTCTGATTTTAGGTCTCTATGGATGGTACCTTTGGTGTGGAGGTAGTGAAGGGCTTGGAGGACCTCAAAGCAGACGGTGGCGATCTGGGATTCGGTCATCACCGTCTCTTGGACGACGTCAGTGAGAGGACCACCGTCGAGGAGCTCCATGACCACCCACACGTGGTCGTACACCAAGAAAGCGTCCAAGAAATTCACCAGGTTCCGGTGTTTGTAGTTCTTCATCACCGCGATCTCCCGTACAAGAAGTTCCTTCTTTTGTTGCTTAGTGGTGTCAATGTCTTTGATCGCCACGCTGGTACCATCGATCAGATTAGTGGCGATGGACACCACACCGAAAGCCCCAGAACCTAAATCTCTGTCTGAGCGGAAGTAGAGTTCGTTGGGGTCGCTAGGGTTACACAGTTTGCGCAGCTCGTGCAAGAAGTCCCCTTTTGGGGGGCACCCGCGCAAAGTCACGCTAGGTTCGCAGGGTTCCCTTGCCGATTTGGTACTGAAAGAAGGCGTTTTATTGAAATGAAGACGGGGGGAGGTAAAGCCGGAAGCATTTGCAGGCCAAAGGCTAGAATCTAAAAGGAAGATCAGCGCTTGTGATTAGAATTTCAAACCGCGTCTGCATTCAAATCGAATCAAAAGTTGTTAATTCTCTGTAAAATCATCCTCGAAATAAAAAATTTAAACACGCAGGTACTAAATTATTCTTCGGACATCCATTTGTCGCGATCAATATCCGACTGGATGACAAAGAGATTTCCGTTTCCTCGCAAAAACGTCCTTTCTGGCATTTTTTTGTCTTTGGAAATCTAATTTATTCTCAGTCGGGACAAGACGTAAACGAGGGGTTAATCTCTATGGGAAATCAATGTATCAGTCTTAGGAAATCAGGGGAAATCGTTAGGAAATCAATAATAAATCGTTAAAAAATGAGGGGAAATCATTAGGACATCAGGGGCAATTGACAGGAAATCTATGGAAATCAGGGGAAGTTACACGAAATTACAAGAAAATCAGGGAAAGTAGACGAAATCACACGGAAATCTAGGAAAATCAGACAAATTTAACATTTTTGAGAAGTAATAACCCCTGGGACGTAAATATTCATTGTGATTTATCGAGTTCACGCTTCGTTTTCACAATTATTGTCATTTCGCTTTTGTCCTGACGTAAATTGGGGGAAAAGTGAACGTCAGGTGGTTTTGAGCGGTGAGAAGTTTATTTAATTTGGAAATTCGAGTTGACTTTCGAGGAAGAATTGTAATGCCAAACAAAAGAAAAAAAAAAGGAGTGTCCTTGAAAAAACCCTAAAAGCATAGCCTACTTAAAAACTCAAAAATCGTCTCCAAATGTCAAACTGGCACACGTGCACGGCCAACTTAAACATTAGTCATCTGATTTAAATCCGAATCAAGGTCGGCTTTGAATAAAATTCCTCTCAAGTGTGTTTTACCATCGGAAATCACCTCGTGACGTAAAATCGCCGGAAAAAAATTAATAAACGTCGATCTTGACAGCTTCAAGCATTCGCAAATAAGCACAGCCTACTCAGTCTGCAATAATCCAATTTTCATAATTCCAATGAATGATAACAACAAGCAAATATCCGAGTTCTGGCTCAAACATTTTTTTAATTCCAAAGAAATTGATAAGATTACATGTACTTGAACCTGAGTTGATATAAAAAAGAAAACTTACGTATTCACATACAAAGGCTCGGAACTGCTATCTAGTCCAGAATCCTTGCTTTTATGGGCATCTTTTGAATTCATATACTGGTCGATTTCCTTTGACTCTTCAGCAATGTAATTTTCAGTGAGGATATGCTTGATTTCTCCCTTTTCTTGCTTTTTAATGGAATAATTGTAATACTTGACCGCTTGCCGCACAGCCATTGGATTATTAGCTTGTTCATCTTGAGTGATCTGTGTCCCAATCTGTCTCAACCAAGCCGAAGGCAACCCGGCAAGATTCCCATCGGCATCCACACTCACATGAATATCATGCATAACATTCACCGGGGAACCAATGCTGGTAACTGGTTGGAACTCCGATTCCCTGGACCTGTTGCGCTTCTTGAAGAAGAAACTCATTTTTGGAGTGTAGGGCGGAGGCACTTTGACATAAAGCTAGGTTATGATATGGCAGTGCGAGTCTGGAATGAAGATATCACACTTGGAGGAACTAACGCGGATCACTTTAGTTGTTAAATTATGAATAATGAATATGACACACACACCCCATTTGGCGGACTAGGGAATTTCGGATTGGAACTAAACTGTCAACGCGGTGCCAACCTCGTAAAGTGGAAATAACTAGGGACGGGTGGGGTGCCCGGGGGTTGTTTAGGGGGAATGGGAGGCGTTTTGATGGGGTTGTTTGGATTTGTAATGAAAATTGGGAGATAAGAAGGAAAAGTGTACCTGTGTGGAGACTTTTGGTTTGGAACTATGTAGCTATAGTGAGTGACCAACCAGTGGTAACCAAAGTCACTGAAAATTCAAATGTGGTAATTATGCTCTTTATAAATATATTTACAAATTTATACATTTTCGCTTGTAATAAAACACTATGTCAATTTACAGTTCGTTTAAAAACTTTTCTAATTCACTTATTAACCCTTGAATAGCAAAATGATAACAGGGGAAACTAACAATAACAATTTACAGACAAAAATATATAAATACAGAATACACATGAGAGGGTTATTTGCATAATAACATGTAAAAATAATACATAATCATTAACAACGTTTTAAATGACAATATTTAAGGTACTTAACAATTCAAGATAGCTTGCTACAGGCAGTGTATTCACTTATTTTTCTCCGTTATTGTAACAGATTCCTCCTTCTCACCCTAGTACGTGATTCTGAAAGTAATGATCACAAGCTTGCATCTGATATGACGATCTTTTATTCTGATGTGCTTCACACACAACGAATCCACTGCTACCACTTGCTTCCGTCAATCGCTGTCAGACATCACTTTTTTTCGTTTCTTAGGCTGCTTTGGCTTCACTATCTCCTCCTCCTACAACAAAAAAAACAACTCCTTACTACCCTCACACCACAATATACGACGTGAAGTTAGCTCGAGAAAGTTTCCAAATTATACCGCGAGCAAAACTTTTGGGGAGAAAGTGAACTTCTAAGAAATAAATGTTGTTTAATTACCTCGCTGCTCTCCTCCGACGAGTCGCAGATGTCCCTCACCGCCGCCCGCTTGTTGGCGGTGGTCGTGGTGGTGGTGTTGCCCTTGTTTACGGGCTTCCTCCCCCTGCCCTGCGACCTGCTCTTCGTCGCGCTGACCTCCTCCTCCTCCTCCAACAGTGCGAACAACTGCCCGAACTGTTTTTTCTGACTGTCCGTGCTGTTGTTCATCGCGATGTTGAGCGCCTTCTGCATGGAATCCAAGGTGTAAATCGCCATACAGTCGTGCCTGTCACAAATAATCCGCAATTGTTCCAAATGTCCCAAAACTTGATCCGAACTGGGCACCGTCGCACTAATCGTCTTCCCTCCCGTTCTTTTCCGTTTATTTGGGGAAGTCGATGGATACCTGGTGCTGAGGAGAGAGGAAATCAACTCGGCGACTTTATCAATGTACTCGTCGCACCAGTACTTGACTATCGTGAAGACGAAGAGGTCGCCGTTGGCGCTGACGTCGCGGGAGAAGAGATATTTGACGTAGTCGGCGTTGGGGCGCTCTTGTTTCAGCATGAGCGTCACGGCGGTGAGGGCTTCTGAGTGTTGTTCGTAGTCGAGCTGTGTGACCAGGGGAAGTACCGTGTCGATGGAGATGTCGTGGGCGTGGATCAGCTGCCAGAAGAAGAACTGTTCGATGCTCTCCCACGTCAAAGTCAGCTTAAGAAGTGGTAAGATGTTGTCGCTTTTGAACATCACTAAGTGTCCCTGGAGGACTTTACCGACGAGAGTTTGTAACTGTCTCGAATCTATCGCGGAAATTATCACCCGTATGATTTGAGCGTTGTTAACAGTCTGCTGTTTGAAATCCCTAAATAAATCAGGCACTATCCACATCATTAATTTGGTATCACTGACGTGGCAGGCAACTAAATCGTCCAATAAACACGCGTCGATTTTTTTCTCACTATATTGACAATACTCCTTGTACACACTCACTTTCAGCGCACTCGCTTTTGTTTGATCTTCTCTTTTATTCTCTGTCCTACACTGAACTTTCAAGAAGTACAACAACAAGTACCCGATACTGTCGCGGAAGTTGCGCAACTCCGCCGTCAATTTGTACAACACCTCCTTCCCGTCTTCATCCCCCTTGGAGAAGTTGTGGAGAGTCTGGAAGAGAACAAACAGAGGAGACTTCACACTCGCCAACAACTTCTCCTCGCTCAGCGACTCCGGGAAGAAATCCTTCCCGAAATCATCCTGGATGCAATGACACACCAACTTCGCCACGGTGGTGAGACAATCCTCGTCTTCATCCGTCGTCATCAACAACTGCAGGATCTCCTCCATGAGCGCGCAGCGCCGCTCGGCATCTTTCTCGTTCTGTAGTTTCGTCAGGACTTCTCCAACGGGACCATCAACACTCTCCTCCAACTTATCCTGAGTTTTTTCCTTCAACCTCACCTTGGACAGAGGGATATCGTCGTCGTCGTCATCACTGTCCTCCTCCAGCGCGTGTATCGTCAGCGGCTGCTCCTCCTCGTCGTCGCTAAACGCCGGCTCGCTATCCAAAATGTGGTTATTGACCACCCTATGCTCACCCTCCCCGTCTTCGAACCTCGAGTGCCCCTCCTCCAACCGCGAGCTACTCTCCGGAGCCCCCGCATTACAAAACTCCCGGAACGTCTCCCGAACCATGTTCCTCAACTCCGGGTCCAACTTCGCGTTGTCGAACAGCGGCACCAACGACGGCACCACTCTCTTCTCCAGAATCTTCCTCAGGGAAGAGAAAATCCCGTTTCGTACCTTTTCCGTCAAAGGTTGATAAAAATTCGGGATGATCCTACACAAGAAGTCCAACAGCGTCGCGGAGACCGCCGGATGGGAGCGCATCGAATGGTGCATGACCAAAATCGCCGGTTCGATGTTCATGATGTTGTCTTTTTCACTGTCGAAGAACAGCCAGTCGTAGAATAAGGCCAATTTGGCGTTGGAGACGGCGACGCTGGAAGTGCACGTGGTCAACAACCAGCCAATCACGGCCCATCGTGGGATTATGTCGGAGCACAAGAGTTCGTTGGTTGGATGGATCACGCCGACGATGAAGCGAATTATGTCGCAACGGAGGCTTTGGGATTCTGGAGTGGCTAAGTATTGACGTTGGAACCAGTCTTGGTAACGTTTGTGGTTCCCGAAACGGACCTGAAAAGACAACAATGAGTACGTGGAATCTACGCCTTTTTATGGTAGCCACGCCCACGTGACAATCAACACCAATAAAAACGCCATCGTCCGATGCTTGTAAATTGTTTTTTTTGCAGACAATTGGCAGGGAGGCGTCAATCTCGTTTCGCTTTGAGATATCCCCGCCCATCGCACGGTGTTAGCCACGCCCCAATCAGCCAATATACTGATCCCCCTTACCCCTTACTTAATTTCCGTTGAAACCGCAAATAACCGTTATCACGAAGTGGGCGGGGCGTAATTAACCTTGGTTCTGATTGCAATGATCTGACAACATCATTAAATTCAACGAAGTTCAATTATGTCAACAACTGTAAAGGTAACGAACCAATTTTGTGCGAATACGGCCGTAGAATGTAAGGCGTGGCCCACAGGCGGAGCTTGCTTTGATTTTAACCAGATTAGTTAAACTGGCGAGTGTTGCCACGCCCTCGAGACTCTCTACCAATTTCCTCGCCCCAGTTGGTGTTGTCCACGCCCTGATGACCACACAACAACATGGCAAAACAACTTTACTTTTTAGATACGAATGTAGGTTAGCCACGCCCCCGCCGCCATGGATTTTTATAAACCAATCGCGATGTTGGGTGCTCCAATTCAGCCGCAAAGTTGGCGTATCAGTTTACAAATTTCTTCGCATAAATCAAATAAATCTAGTTACCTTAGTAAACATGAGTACACGCTGTAGATTTAATTAAGTGTCCCGAACGCGAACTTTCGAATTACAAAGATGGCGTTGAAAAAACAAACTACAAGATATCGTACGTGTTTTTTAAACAAACAAATTATTACCAACTTGATAAAAAAGTGACACCGATCGCTTTATTCTCAATTTTTATAGCGCGTATAAAACCAGTTGCAGCAATTTCGTGATAAAAAGTTGGTAATGCGCCAAGGCCACCAACAAGAGTAATAAAACTAACGGCGTTAAATATCCCCAGAATTACGAGATTTCGCGTTTTTTTGTTTTGTGCTAAGCGTTAATTAAAATGCCTCGGGTACGAAATTATATTACGGTGTGAAATATTCAATTAGAGGAAAAACAAAAGTACTCTCGCCGTCGAATGTAACAAATTAGTTACAAAATTAAAACAAAAAAACACTAATGATCACGGATCGGAACAACTTGGACTTTTTTTTGGTAAAACTGGAAGAGGAATTATTGCTAGTTATGTCATAAGAAGGATAAGAATTGAATATTAATTTTAAATTGTCCTAGAAAAAACAACTGTGGGAAAAGAGCGAGAAGTTGTTTTTACGCGTGAGTAGGAAAGTTACCGCTAGATACCGAGTGAGAATATGTGTTTGTATTTTAATGGGTTTTAAACTGTTGGTAAACTTGATGGTCCTATTTTAATAATTAAATTAACGAAGACGTCTACATGTTTTATGTTTCAAAATGCTCGCGTCAGCGATAGGCAGGGTTACCAACACAGTTTAGAAATCGGGGGTCTCCTAGGCATTCGATTAAGAAAGCCGTGTTCGATAACCACCCTGTACATTTAATTGAAACATTCTGTATATGACAAATTCCGTAAGAATGCTATAAAGGTGGCTTTCCAGTGTTTACTAGACTTTAATCTCATGGAAGTGAAGTCAACAAAAATTTCGATAATGCAGTTTTTGAGGTTAAGTTATTAAAAACAACGCAATTAAAAAAAACATGTAGAAAGTTGTTGCAGGGGTGCCAACACCGACCCGGGAAACTTCCTGATGGAGAAAAACCAACTAAATGAGTTTCCACCAGTTGAAGAACCGGATTATGACCTCGGAATTATTACGGACACACTGTATATATAAAAATGGGCAATAGTTTACATATTTTAGTTGTTTTACGATATTTTGAGTGTTTTATCCGACTTCATTAGCATCTTGATAAAAAACAAGTCACCTATGAAACAAAAGCTGGTTGACATTTGAGGAGAAAAATGCGATTTTAGCGGAAATGGGGCGCTTTTGGCGTCTTAAAACGACGAATTGGGTATTCGCAAAGTCTCCTTTGGCCACCCCCGTCGAAATTTTGTCCAATTGACGGTGCTAAAAACAGGTGCCCCCATAACCTGTCAATGACGTCACTAGATTTTAATAAGCCTCCTGTTACGTTACTACGCGATTAACGGTGATGTAATGGCAAAAAATGAAATGGCGATTGTTTTTTTTTACTGAATTTGAGCAAGTTTTTTGAGGTTATGTTACCTGTGAGGTAAAGAAGACAAGTTTTCGCTCCATGTCTGGTGTGAGTCTTGATTGCAGATATCTCCTGGATGTCCTCGCTTGTAGCAACTGAAGAACTCCCGTGAACGTCGGACTGAGCGTCCTGGGGGCCGTTAGAATGTCTCTCCACAGTTGTTCAAACTCGGGGATTCTCGCCACATTTTGCAACAGCCGCACTAAGTCTCTTCCGATGGCAATACAGTCATTAAACCGTTCCCTAATTAAACTAATTAAAAAAGTAACTTCTTTCTGTCTTAAGTTAGCTAAATAAGGCGCATTGTGATCCTCGATCAGCCGCAAGTACGTGTAGACCACGGAAGCGATCAGCAGCGGGAATTTGTCGAGCCAAGTGCGATATTCCGTTAACACATCCAAAAGTGACTCGATAAGCGTAATATTCTTGGCGGAGACGTCGCCGCCAGCGGCGTGACGCATGAGGTTCCAGCACAGCGTCTCGACGTTGTTAACAGCGTTCTTGATCATCTCCCGGAGCATCCAGACGATCTGGGACTTGACGACGTCGGTGAACCGCAAGTACCGATCGAGCACCAGCTGGGAGAGCGACGTGAGCACAAGCCCCAGGCCGTCGTTGGAGATGAGCGTCAGATCGCGGTAGCCGCGAGCGGCGTTGTGGGGCTCCGTCAAGATGGTCACCAGCAGCCCCAGCGAGACGTCTTCGTAGCCCTTGTCCTTGAGAAGGGCCTTGTTGAGGGCCTCGTAGGCGTCCTTGTCGCTCAAGCCGCCGGTGATGCTCTGCAGGAACTGGTAGCTTCGCTCGAGTTTCTGGAAATTTCAAAAATGCCGCCTTATTTGACAGTTGACAGGAGACGGGCGAGAATCGTAATGGCGGACAAAGCACCATCGACACTCGACCGAAATCTCCACAGAACTTCTTTTACCTCCTCGAATTCATCTTTTAATTCCACAGAAGATGTTAGGAAGAGTCGCGACGTCTTCGTCGCCTTCACTTCCATGACTTTCACCGATTCTTAACGGCCACTACAATTTTCGCACTGTTGACAAACACGGGAGGACCTGCATCGTCCCATCCTCGGAAAATGTTTGTGGAAATCAAGCGCGCGTTGATATATACGTCGTGCTTGGGAACGGAAACGCCCGAACGCCACTCGGACGCGCTCGGAAGACATTTTTTAATTGCCGTTTAAATTTTCTGGGGCTTTAATAAATGGCCACACGCTCTTATCGCTAATTCCACCAAAAAAAAACCACAACCTCCAAAACCCACAATTATTCAATTTTACACACTTTTTCACACAACAGTGGCACGAAATCACTAAACTTCAAAAAGACAGGACCGGCATGTGCACAGAGACGGACTCGCCCCACCGCCCACAGGCCCCAGTATCATTTTCATTCTACGGACTTAAACGCTCATTTCCATTGCATAAATACACAGAATTTTCCACTCAAAAACCTCTCATCCCTCGCGACTCGGAAATTGTAAAGTACTTCGAAACTCCAAACAATGTCGCGGTAATTACAAAATGATTGTTTTGTTTTAAATACTCACTTCATATTAAAGTTTCCAAGTCTCTCGACTAGCTCCAAGCTTAACTTGTCGTCATCCGACAAAAAGGAATCGATACTGCGGCGTCCGACAATTTCACCTACTAAACAATATTCCGAAAGTGCTACAGATGGTCAAATAAATTATTCAGGAAATAAACGTAAGAGATGACACTTCAAATGCCCGAGGTAACTTGATCGTATTCTATATGTAATATGACGTGACAGGTTTCCGGAGCTAACTTGAAAGCGTTTTTTTTATCTCAGTACTAATTGACTTTCTGAAATTGTTGTTTTCTGGATTATTCAGGACTTCGGCCCTTAGCACATTAAAAACTAATTTCCCTTCATCCCTAAGGACAACCCTGCATAATAATGTAATTCTCAAAGTTATGCGAAATCAGTGAAATTTTCCTTCACTTTTGCTCCCCTCTCCCGATTTATTCCCATTGTCTCCATATGAGTTAAATTAGAATTTACCCTCCAACTACCCCAGTTTTAGTTACTTTCGGATTAGAGGGTTGGTCGACATACAAACTCCCAGCAACGAAAATATTTAGACTTACGATAATAATAATCGTGCGTAGGTTGGCAAACCTGTTTACTTAGTAACTCAGTCGTTCAAACAAAATATTGTTATTCTAATAACGTCACTACATATTAAAAAACCTTTCCAACCATGGGTCACTCGACCCACTTTGTGCCCTCACTAGTAATCAAAAATGGCGGAGGCGCCATTTTTACTCACTCGATTTTTCACGTGCATCGTTGAACTTACAGATTTTATAACTCATTTAAATATTCCGACGGCTTTAATAAAAGTAATAGCCAAAGTTGAGAGTGCTTTTAATTTAATTATTGTTCTTAACCTAATTAAATTTGAAAGTTGGTAATTGCAACAAAAAGAGTGCACACTACTCTAACGTAAAAATCGATTTGTTTGTTCGTTTTAAGTAGGCGTTGAAATATGGTCATGTGACATCCATAAGCTCTCACGATGGATTTCGAAGAGATTGAAAACTGAGATTTCGGAATGCGTTGCGTTGACTATAGATCAATAAATCAGTGGTAGTAGTTCGTTTTGTTGACTATAGGTCGGTAGCAGTGGCGTAACGAAAACTCCAATTGTTTGGAAAATTGGCCACAGTTCATTGATTGATGCCAGTGGCGCACCTGAAAATAATTTGGCTACCGTAAAACAAAATTTGGTGACGGGTCGATATCAGTGGCGTACCAATTCCATGTATCGGAGTCTAATCTGTCGACTATAGATCAATTTCAGTGGCGTACCAAACAACTTTATTACGCTCACGTTTTTTGGAATGTTTTTATTAAATTTCAGTCGTAATTGCGCTAATTGTACTGTGATGTCAGTGGCGTAGCAAAAACAAATTTTGTTTAATAAATTGAAAAAAAAAATCGAACTTTGTAGTTTTATAGCCGTGCATGTCAGAGTTCAGTGCGACGACTTACATAAGTCCCAGTGGCGTAGCAAAAAAAATATTAATAAATTAGAAAAAAAAATCAAATTTTGTAATTTTGTAGCTGTACGTGTCCAAGTTCAGTGCGACCACTATACATAAGTTCCAGTGACGTAGCAAAACATTTTTTTTTAATAAATTGAAAAAAAAATTCAAACTGTAATTTTATAGCCGTACATGTCAGAGTTCAGTGCAACGACTATACGTAAGTCCCAGTAGCGTAGGAAAAAAATGTTTTTAATAAATTGGAGAAAAAATTCAAACTTTAAAATTTTATAGTCGTACATGTCAGAGTTCAATGCGACGACTATACGTAAATCTCAGTGGCGTACAAATTTTTTATGACAATGGCGTCCTAAAAAACTGATATTCTCCAATTTCAGTAACAGTCGTAAGAGATTATAAAATATTCTCTTATTGACGACAGACCAGTGACGTACTAAGAATCGTTTACTTTTTTTTGTTCGCTATAAAGTAATTAGTATAACGTGAATAATGTTTTCAATTGTATTTTATTGGTATTACTAACAGACTGACGCAATGTGGAAAAAAATCAGTGGCGTCACAAAATGTTGATGAGTATTATTAATTAAAACCAGTGGCGTACCAAAAAAACACCAATTTTTTTGTATTTTCATTTTTTTTAACATCAAACAATGGTACAGTAACAATATTGCATCCAACATGGCGTCAGAGTGGGGTTTATATGGAATGTGAATCACAAAATTCACAAAAAAAAACTTATAACTTCCCTTTTTTATATCTTTGGCGTGCTTGCGACTTTGTATATCTAGGCGTGTGACTTTTTGACTCTTTTTCTGACTCCTTATCCCCTTCATCTTCCTTTTCATTATTTTCATTAACTAAAAAAACAAAAAAAAATGAACAAGAAGGAGAAAACCGCAAGAAAAATTACATAAATCAACTGGGGCTTCCAGGAGCCCATCCCTTTGACACCTGACGTAGTAACGGTACGTCTTAGCAATACCATATCCAACCATGGCTATTATTATGGTAACAAAAGCCATCAACAATGGGTGCTAAAATGAAATGGTATTGACCCAATTTTGGCAGGGTGGAACTCACCGTGGGTTTATGGGTGAAAATGCAGTCTGCTATGACGATGATGACTCCCACGACAATCCCAATTCCTGCCCCCAACCATGGAATGACTTCATCAGCTAGAAAAAAAAGTGTCATCAAAAGAAAAAATGAATTTCCCATAACCACCTTTTCTCTCCTTCAAAACCTCTTTATGAGTCCTTGTCAGAGCCTCAGCTAAGTTAACATCGTCTGGTTTCAACTGGAGGGCCTTCTGGTATGATTCACAAGCAGCCACATAATGTTTTGTGGTATTTTCAATCTCAGCCTTTCTGAAATAGCCTTTGGGCCAAGCTGGGTTCAATCTTATAGTCTCGTTCGCGTCTTGCATGGCAAAGTAATACTGATGGACCTTCAAAAAGGCAAAAGAACGATTGCTATAAAGCGTAAAATTAAGAGGATCGGTCTTTATGGCTTGAGTGTAGTATAAAATCGCTTCTTCAAATTTCTGGTTTTTCACGGCAGTGTTGCCCAACTCCTTCAACGCTTCTGGTGACGTCTAAAATAGAGAAAGAGTAAGAAATTACGTGTGGGGGATACCAACCTCGTCCATTTTTTTAGTTATGAATTATTTAAGTTGTTTTTTGACGTATCATCGTAAACATAACCTAAAATTGTGACAGTGACAGGAAGGTTCGGATTCCACGCCATTTGTAAATGAATCTTTGAGTTGACGTAAATTCCAGTGGCGTATCACGTGCGGATTTAAAGTTCAGTGGCGGGTAAAATAAAGTAAAGTCGGGATGCTTTAAATATATTGCATAGTTCAAATTTACAATAAAACATAATGTCGTTATAAAACCCTAGCCACTTGAATACGAACTGGACATAATTATTTACCAGCTTCGACAAAAACAGACTGGTCACAATAATTACTTATATTTACAGGGTGATATATAACATAGATCAGTTCATAACCGAAAATCGACAACAGACCAAGCTTGGCAACAAGTGGCACGTTTTACATAACAACAGAGAGAGGAAGAGAGCAATCAATGCACTCAAACAAAAACATGTTAGTCTACGTACGGTCACTGGAATTACTCATACAAACAATACCAACCAAACCAAACAACCAATGAACCATTTCTTTATCACATTAATCCACGTGTCATGTAATTATTAACAACATTCAGGCGGTTTAACAAATTTTCGAATTGACTCGGTACGTATTGAAATTACACAACCCCGGACTAACGACATTTAATATTTTTTATTTTTTTTGGTTTTCATATTTGCTTTGTCTCAAAAAAAAATAAAATAAGCGAGAAGACAGAATAAAGTTGATTAAGCATACTCTAACATATTAATATATATGTAATAATATAGATACATGGTACTGTATATATATTTATGATGAGTCAAGGTCAGGCCAGGTCGTCATCGAAGATCATATGTACAATCACAACCACATCGCAGAGTGCGATCGACGGACAGTCTGATTGGCAGGAAGGGCACTGCTACTGGACAACATAACACTAACTAAAAATTCAGCGGAATGAGCGTGGTCATCACAGTTCAAAAATAGTTAAATATATTTCATTCTCTAATTACTAAATCTCCTAAATTAGATCTATTTGGATGTTCAGAGACGTCACCCGAGTAAGATCGAGCGATCGAAAATCGACTTATGGCTACTGAACAATGAGATTAACACAACACTGCTGAAAGAAATTATTTTGTAACAGTAAAACAAGACGTAATAAATAAAATCGCCACAAAATAATTTCCGTTTGGAAAAGATTTAGAATATTACGCGTTTGGCACAGCATAATCCAAAGAACTTTCGACCCGAGGAAGAAAAAGGAAGATCCTAAGATAACGGTGTATGGTAACTGGATAAAATGGCAATACTGCGTACAACGAAAATATACAACAAGCAACAAATTTAACAATTTCGGCGGTGATTTCAGAGCATTATGATCGTTATGGCACAATTGAAATTTCATGCACAGTGGCGTCGAACCCAAGATATGTACTTTAAAAAAAGGGAGCAACATTCGCCCAATATGATTCCGGATATGTCATAGAACTTTAAAGCACTGTGCCATTGACGAGGAAATTTTTTTATGTCAAACAATCAATCTTTGAGCAGAGCCTCCCCCGATTTTATCACAATTATTTGAGCAAAAAAACAAAAGCCGACACTTACTTGATTGTGCTGATCGCCGCTTCCGTCGTTGTTGCGTTCAAAGAGTGATTGTATCAACACGTATTTTACAATTAATAAATAACAAATAAGCGATACAACGAATCTACCAAAAAACAAATTCCTCTCTTAATATACAAATATAGACTATATAAATATGACTTCACTAGACACTTTTTTTGTGTTTTTTTCTTTTTTTCTTTAATGGGAAACTTGTATTGTGGTTCGTGATGTTAGCATTGAGTCGTCCGATGGCAGGAGTCCATAGCAATGTGCCGGGGTGTGGGGCCGCGAGGCCAGGCCCCAGGGTCAGTATTGGTTGTTCGCCATGCCCTGATCGTACTCCAATACTAGCCGTTTTATGTGCGACAGCTTGTCGTGCAGATACTGAAATCGCCGCTTTAGTTTCTGGTGCTCCAGATCTTTCTTATTCTCATTGTATTCTCTAACAATTTGCTTTTTAAGATCCTGAAAAAAAAACAAAACATCAGTCAGCTAATCCTTTAACTAAATGTTTCTAGCATCAGGGGTGGCTCTGGAATTCCTGTCGTGCACTATTTTGCACTATTTTCATAGTGAATATAACTATCTTGAAAAGTATTTACAATGTTACTTAAGTCAACAACGTTTGAGTTATGGTTTTGTGTCCAAGTTTGTGATTTTCAGGTTTCAAACCACAACTAAAACAGTTTTCTTCTCAAAACTTACTTTGCTTTATGATTGAGGTTAACTACAAATGTCAGTTGAAAAATCTAAATCCACATTTGTAATAAGCGGCAAATTTCTTTGACATTTCATAGCCACCCTTGATGTTAGAAACATTTATAAGCACCATGTATATACAGGGTGATTTTGAAATAGTGACGGAAAAAAAATCACAGCTTTACGGAAATACGTAGAAGACGTTTTCGATGAATTTTATTAATTTTAAGGTAAGTCTTCGTTTTATATTTGATTAAAATCCGTTTACAAATAACACAGATGGGCCACCCTGTATACGTTTACAACAGTTAAAGGGTTAAAGTACAATTCAATGAAATAAATGCCTGTAATCTCGGGTACTCACTTTAAACCTGGGACTAGAAGCGTCTTCTTGCTTAAGCTTCAGTTCTAAGTCGACGAACCTCCGTGAGACTTTTTCTACGATTCCGTGCAAATCCTTGTATTCGGCATAGTCGGCGTTGAAGTCGGCTTTAAACCTTCGCCTTTGTTCGGCATCTTTAATAGTTGTATACTCGCTGAAATACCGTACAGTAGTGATTGTTTTTTTTTTTTTTCAAAATGGTCGGACTTACGTAAGATAATCGGGGAATTCGGAGCTGCTATCGGCGTTGGCGTTTTTCACCCTGACGTCAAGGGCGGCGATGGAAATGGTATGATCGATGGCTTCCGATTGGCTATCCGGACTCACCCTGACACTCCTACTGCTCGACGTGACCCTATCATACTTATTCCTCTCCTTCTCCTTGCATTTCCCGTTCGGTACCGTTCCGTTACCGTACCCGTTCTCCGTCGTCTTGTTCGTTAGCGGCGAATTATTCCTCTCACCATTCGCGAACGTCTTCTCCCGGTTAACACCGTAGCTTATACTATGACTATCACAAGAACGTTTCGGACCTAACTCATCGCCGTCATCACTATAGTTCCGTTTCTCGTTAGCGTAACCGTAACCGTTGCTCGGCGTCGAATATCCGTTACTTGGCGACTCCCTGCTGCGAGGGTTCATATTACTAGCGTCCCGCGAATCGGTGACGGGCCGCCGCTGGCTGTTGTTTTCGATTGGCGAACGATAAGTCGTTTGTTCGGAAGGCTTCCGGAAATGGGAGATGCGTTGCCGTTTCGTTGGGAGACCATCTTGATTGTCGTAGTAACCGGGGCGCTTCGAAGATGACGTGCTTATCGGGGGCGGCGACCCCGGGTGGGTGCTCGTCGGAGATTGACCGCTCCCGGAACTGCCGCCGTCGCTGCTCCCCGGCGGCGTCAGGTTCTGCGGCTTCCGCCTACAAAAACACAACTTTGTATACCAAACACCTTGCAGAATATGAATAATTTTCAAGACAGTTATATTCACTACAAAAACAAAGCGGCACAATAGTGCTTGACAGGAGTCAAAGTCACTCTTAATGGTAGAAACATTTATAAACACCCGCTATATCAGAGCTCATTACTATCGGTCTACTCATTAAAAAGTTAAGTTGGCAGCAGCCCCTAGCGATTTTTATCAATAATAGTTGGCAGCAATAGCGTTTGACCAACTAAAGTCCGTTTTTTTTTTTAAAAAAAACACCAACACCGCAATCTTCCCCTGCATTACAACCGGCAACGTTGCCTAGGGAGATTTTTGGTGAGAAAAAAGTTGTTAAATTTTTGACATTTCTGAAAATTAGGCAGTGTTTCCGTTAAAGACGTTTCTTTTACAGCCCGTTGGGTTGCAAATCGAATGATTTAATAGTGAAAAGACTCGGCACAGCCTGAAAGGCCGTTTTGTGTAATCAAATTGTCAATTAGGCAGCTAACCTATTTGATTTTATCACCAAAAAGTCACCATCGACGATGTTGCCGGTTGTAAAGTGCTGGGAGAGTGCGGTGTTGGTGGTTTTTTAATAAAAAAAACGGACTTTAGCTAATCGTCGTGCGCAAGATTGCTAAAACTCGTTAAATGTCTAATGAAACCTTTCTTTTGCAACAAACTTGTAATTAATTATTGATTAATATACTCAACTTTAACAACGTGTTAACTTCAAAAATCGCCACCTTCAAATTTCCCCTAGTTTTCTCCCTAAAGAATTTAAAGCCTGATTTACACCCAAAAATTTTCGAAAATTTCCACAGGAGAGTGGACTGATAGCAATGAGCTGGACTTCAGTAGTTTTTCGACAAAAAATTCATTCGAGCTCTCCTCGCACTTGCCGCAGCGTGCGAAAAAACAAAATTAAATATACCAGAAGTTATCACTTTCGAATTCAAGGTTGACATCTGACTTTAAAAGTGGTGATTACGTTTTAAATAATTCCACAATTCCAGTTCTTAAAGTATTTACTTGTTTCTGTACAAACCTTTTGAGCATTTGCCTCTCAGACTCGGTGTAGAAAGGCCAGTCTTCGTTTACTTCATTCCACATCGCTCGGTTCAGGTGGTAACAATTATCTTTCATGAAGGAAATCTGCTTGAGGATCGACGTGATCCCGTTCTTCTCCCGTACGCCTTCTAGAAGAGAGCGGCGTTAGAAAAAGCAAGATCTTGCAAAAACTCGTATACAAACCTTTCGTAATTCGGTCATGTAATTCAACCTTTTTAAACGGCCTCAACGCAAGAAGGTGTATTAATCGCTCTCTGCAAATGACTTTACTGTAGAAATTGGCAACGGTCGTTAGAGAGGATCGTTGGAAGGAAAATATACAGGGTTGGCTAGAAACAGCACCATAAAAATGAGTATTTGTGCATCAAGTGTAGAAAGTGCGTTTTTACGCGCGCGACTGTCGTTTCTATGGTTACATCCCCCCGCCAACTCTGTACATACGGATGCAGGGAAAATCTGGCCTGGACGTACTTAATCGGCCTCCTCGCAATATCCGGAACGGACGGCTTGTTGAGCTGCGGCCGCGAGCTGCTCACGTGATTGCTGCCCAGCCCGTTCGACAGACCATTACTCGACGATATCACCGCCGCTGCTGCTGTAGCTGTTGGTTTGGAGGGCAGGTTCGACTGATAAGACGGCTTCGGAGGTAGGCTATCTCTGGACGTCGGGGGCGGCGGGTCCCGACGCATCAAAGGGAGCGGAGTCCGGTTCTGTTTCAGCTTCACCTTCCGACCGATGTCTTTCTCGTTCGGCTTTATCTCGCGTGTGCTGGAAAGGGATCTGTAATACCGGCTTTACTGCGGCGGTTGTTACCATTTGTTTTTGTGGTTCTCTTCGGCGATGGTCATCCTGTGTCGGGTGGCCTCGTACACGTCGTCGTTCGCTCGGACGCGCACTTTGTACGGAATGGGGCCCAGGACCTCAAGGGCCCCCCGAGGCGGCCCGTTCTGCTGGACGCACTCGAAGCTACCGCCGGGGCCCTCCATGTCCGCCGTGCTCGACATCGAGAAGCTAAACGACATCGGGCCATTCTGCACGGAAGGAAACGTGAATTGCTGGAAAAAAACTCTACTGTCAGAAACGACAGGTCTGCCAACACAATGACAAGCTGAATTCCCGACAGTATGCCAGGTCTAGGGATTTTCCCAGAATCTAGGGAATTTTGAAGTATTGGATTTTTTTCAAACAAATCTAGGGGAATCTCATTACTATCGGTCCACTCATTAAAAAGTTGAGTTGGCAGCAGCCCCTAGTGATTTTTATCAATAATAGTTGGCAGCAATAGCGTTTGACCCTTGATCCGACTGTGGCATGCGTAGAAGCTAATCGTCTTGCGCAAGATTGCCAAAACTTGTTAATCTCTAATGAAACCTTTCTTTTGCAACAAACTTGTAATTAATTATTGATTAATACAATCAACTTTGACAACGTGTTAACCTTAAAACTCGCTACATTCAATTTTTCCCTAATTTTCACCCTAAAGAAAATCTGATTTACACCCAAAAATTTTAGAGAATTTACACAGGAGAGTGGACTCGTAGAAATGAACTGCACTTTTGAAATGTTTGTGTTTTACAAAATATTTATTGATTCCAAATCATTAAAATTTTGACCTGGCAACACTGATTCCCGTCTAAAGCGAAAGCATCAAATCGAATAAAACCGCACTAATTTATAACGACAATGGCACAATGACGGCGTTGCGTAATCGGAGGTTATACGGACGCAACCGCGTTCGTCGTGTTCGTCGACTATATCTCCGAGGCTTAGGAGTCGTTCGTGTCGACTATACAGCTCATCGTCGAAAGCGATCCAACGAAGAAAAGTAAAATTAACGTCGCGCACGAGGTCGCGACACGGTCATCTTATTAAATGCATTCAACTTTCAATTTAGAAACTGTAACACGGCCAGAAATACAAATAAATTCGAATTCGTTATCATGCAATTCCTCTAAAAATCCTCTCGGAGAGTCGAAACAAGGCGAGCTTTCACATTTTCGGTGCGTTCAAAATTTTTCAAATATGGGAACTTTCTAGGAAAAAATCGACGACCTTTTCGCGGTTTAACTACGTGCGAAGAACGAATGTGGCAACAATAACATATGTCATTCGGTTTATTTATGGATTTTCGCCGAGCCTTGGTGAAGGCTCGCGCGACCTTCTTCGGGGTGGAAACGTCACAATTGCCCAAAAGTGATAAATACAAGACGCTGCCAATTTACGTCATTGCAGTTCTACGTAAACAAAAAATACTATCGCCGAGGGTGACCTTGGGTTTTTTCTTGTTCGCGATAATTTGATTAAGATAAAACGGAGTTTTCCGACAGTTTCTTTGGCGCACACGTGAACCGAAATGTCAGTAGAAAACAATGAGAGTAAGAGCAAGGCCGTGTACAGCAGCGGCCATAATTAATGCATCCAACGCGGGCCTGTCAATTAGTTATTGACAAATCGAAATCGTTTCTAGTTTTTCCACCTCTTTACTTGAAAAAAAGAAATTAATTCAAAACGATGGGGACAAGGACACTTTCGGTCGTTATCAAAATACCATTGTACGACTTTGGAAAGTTCATAATAATAAGGTTGATGGAATTCGGCGTTTTTTCCGCCGGGAAAATCTCACTTTTTCTTTTTTTTTCTTCAACGCCAACTTTAATTTAAAGTTAAGTCAGTATCGCCAACATTCACGTTGACAAATTCCCAACTCCGCGCTTATCAGACCGCATTAAAGCGTCTCTTAATTGCCCAATTTCGACAGGAAAACCCCGAAAATGCGCTTATTATCGCCCGCCTGCGGCACCAGCTAATTATTTTCGGAAATATCCAAACAATTATCGACCTTTCTAAAAACATCGTGAAAACAAAGTCCCTAAAACCTGTGAAAGGTCAAATCAAAACAAAACGTTGTTTACACGTAATTTTGATTCCGTCCAGATGGCTGCACTGTATCGATCGCATTAATTCACTAAAACTGGACGCGTCTTGGTGGAAGAAAATGCGTGGCAGCCCTGAATCCGTTCCAGTGGACTGTCAAAAAGGTTCGATGGAATCCACAAAGGTTACGTTATGAACAATTACACCGAATTAAAAAATGCTTCGTTGCAACTTTCTAATATCGAATCGGATTGGAACGAGTTGTATAAGCGATTTATGTAACGATTTTCGAAAATCGCGCCTTCATCCCATCCAAGGCCACCCGAATTATAATTACACCACGTGACGTCACGCAGGTATTTTATAAAATCACAGTTAGCCGTGATTCATCGAAATATTGAATTTCACCGAATAAGTAGGCGCGAAATTCGTTGTTATTAGACGGGCAATTGTCGATTTTCCTTAGGGAAAATTCTCATTGGTCGAGCGGCCTTTGGTCATTAATTAACGACCAATGGCACTTTCTCTTTCGAGAATCATCTTGTTCTTGTTGGACGTCGAAGAATGCCTTGGAAAGTGTTTTGCATCCGGGTGCATCGTCGGCGATTTTTTTCGATGTGTGTTCAACTGTTTTTTCTAAGCCTACTCTCGCATCTATTAGGAAGTCGCTAAGTAAAAAGTAACACAACGAATTGCTTTGTACAGTTAACTTATCCCACATTCGACGATGATCTGATTTTCAACAGGTGATTGTTGAAACGAGTTGGTAGCACTGGTAGTGACAGTCTGACAGTTGCGAAATGTCAAATCGAGCAGTGCTACCACCATGATTTGATTCGGACTCAAATATCATTTGAACCAGTTCCAACTAAACCACACAGTTTGGTTTTAATTAACTTTTATGAATTAACCATTTGAGGATCTCAGCCTTGGGTAATTGATTTTAAAAAGCGTCTAACATGGCATCCATGTCGACTTTCACATCTTCACATTGCATTCGTATTTAATTACCATTAAACGTCAGAAATAAGCTGTGCATTCTATTTCGGGACTTTCTTCCCGATTTTTTCTCGCTTTTCCCATCAAGTTTTTGAGTCGTTTTTCTGTCAAATTCCCTCGACCGCGACGCACTTATTATACTTGAATTTCACAATTTCGCCGACGCAATTAAAACCGTAATTATGCATAATGGGGGTTCGTTTTGGAGGACATATTTCGTTGCGAAAGTGCGACGTTTTCCCTTAGCGACGAGCGTCGCGGCGCCGAGGCGACGCCGCCGGTTTTTTGGTTTCAAGAGGGTAAGAAAGGCATCGAGGGTTGGAGTTTAATTGGGGGTTTTAATACCCGCGCCTAGAAAGTAAAACCAAGTTAGAATTTCACCGCGCCGGTCGTTCAGATGTACGAAATTGTTATTAAATCCGATCTGTTATTAGAAAGTGATCTTATTGTTGTAAACAAGGAAGCGGAGCAGCGCTGCAGCGACGTCTGGTGCATTCTAAACGCTCTTGAGCAAGAGCGGCGGTGTCCCGCAAGGCTCCACTGCAGGACCCTTCCTATTTCCTGTATATCTCAACGGTTGTCGAAAAAAGCAAACCGGAAACGTCGTTCCCACTTGCGCAAGATGTGTGAACACACCGGAAGTCCCGGATCTCGACGAATCGATAGTTTGATAGGTGGATGCCGCCGCCACCGCCGTGTGGTGTGTTAAGAGCACGAGACTGCGAAACCGTGCCCGTTCAACGAAATGTCAAGGATGTCTGTGTTTTCTCGCACGAAATTCCGATATACAGAATCGGTTTTGTGGAACGGGTGCCGGTTATGGTACACCGGTTTTTAACCGTTTTTCACGAGACGAATAAATTTCGATGAAAACGAAAAAAACGGGAATGAAAGGGGGCACACCTCCGAGCGGATTTATTGTGCTAATGAACAATAACACTTAAATCTGGTACGTGGTGGGTTACATAAATCCTCGAGTGTGTTCTCCAGTGAAAGACGATTTTGTAATAACCACATAACGATAATTAATACGAGAATGCTTTGCATTAAGATTTGCGCTTTCGTAAAGATCTCATGCACGGTTTTGGTGTTCACAGAATTTTTATGACGTCAACGGTTTCCACGCGTCGAGAAAGCGGACACCGAATTGTCTAGACAATTGGTACCCCTGCCGCCTAACCTCAAACTGTCACCCCGTAGGCCTACCACGACACTCGAAAAAAACGCCGAAATTCCACCGTAATTATCTCGGTACCGTTATGGGAGCATCAGTCATCCGTGGTACACACCCATCCCAGCCTACTCGACATCCTTGGAATTTTAGCGCGGTTACGACAAACCACAAACGATAACAACTTACCCCTTCATTTCCTAGGAACTTTATCGTGGGACCCTGGCAGTTGAATTTATTCTGAAAAAAAAAAAAAGTTATGTTATAGTCGGAATTTTGTAACTTTGGTTTAACCCCGCCCACATGAACAAATGACGATTTGAATTTGTCGAATCAAGGAATGGCTAGCCTCCTTTACCCAACATAAAAAATCTGACAACTAAAGTGTCACACGTGTCAAGAAGATTTGCAGCTTTGCGGGAATTCAATTAATCGTGAAACCTTCGTCGATTTTGATGGTGTTTCGTCTTCTAATGTTTGGATATTTCTACCCCAGCTTCTCGCAAATATCAACGAACTATCAAAATGTTGCAGAGTAAATCAGACTTTTAGCTAAAATTCAATTGGCCCAAAAGGTAGGCGGAGTTAAACCAAAGTTATATAGTTTCGTAGCGGACGGGAAACTAAACGGCGGGTTTGCCATCCCTCCGATAGATGTCGCTTGGGAGTTTTACAGGGGTGCCACCATTTCGACGCAAATTATCAAGTGTCTGTATCTCTTCATTGATAAGAAACAAGTTACAGGTCAAGTGCGATAATATTTTTATTTACAGAGCAATGTTTACGTAGATAAAAGAAAGCTAGAAAACATTCTTCGCGTCTCCTGTTGACCAGATGTTTTCGTTTATTTATAACATTATAACAAACCGCACTTGAACAAATTTCCACTTAATTGACGATTATGACAATAAAAACTTTTACAATAGAAGAACCGTACGACCTCGTATTTAAGTCGTTAATTGCGCGATTAAATATGTGATCCTGTTTTATACCGTGCGACTTATTTTCGATTGAGAATTTTTTGTCGTTGATGATAAAATTCTAACGGACCGCTTCTATAAATGGCAGTTTTGCGACGATTATTGGAGGCGAAGAACGTGAGAAAGGTGTGTTCGAAAAAAAACAATGAGAGAGGTCAAAATGTGGATTACGTCACAGAAAAAAAAAAGATAAGATAGGAAAAAAGCGGCGATAACTGACCGCGACAGATAGAGGTGTTTGTGGAGCAGGAAATCTATATCTGTATGTCTGTGGTTACCCTATTTTCAGGTCTGAACTGAATATTTACTAGATTGGGACTATTTTTTACTTAGATAAAGATGAGAATAGTTCGTTCAGATCTAGCAGACTTGGACTAAATTCTAGTTGAAATTAGACTATAAATGTCGCTAATGTGGATCTACAAGGTGTTTATAAATGTTTCTACACCGTGTTTCAAAATGATTTCATCTAGTTGCCTTTGGAATGTAACATTTATGTGCCCTCGTATTGTACTAATCCTGTCGCCTTGGACTTCTGTCAATAGAGTCACTTGTCAAACGTTAAAATCGCCAATAGGGAATGAATTTAAACAACAAACAGCAAAATTTGAGGTTAAGTCAATTTTATCAATTCAGCAATCTAGCCGTCTTATATCACTGGCCCTAACAATTTTTTTGTTCTAAAATTAATTGAGGAGTTTTTATTTGAACTCTCGATACAAAATACAGAAAGACCTGATCTAATTAGCTCAAATCCTGACCAATTTTGGACTAATTTGTCGCAAATTATTGTAATTTTCAATAAAATTGAACTTATTTGTTATTAATTGATCGAAATATGCCACATTCCTGGGTATACGGTCGTAAAAATACATCATAATTTTTTTTTTACAGTTTAATGTATTTTCTCTCTGAGTTTCGTATTTTTCATCCATCCAAAACCTGACGCAACGCAAATATTCGCATAAGAAACGTGAGGATAATTAGCGATTTTCATTTAATTAGTTTCACTCAACTTTAATAGTTAAATGCTTGCCGCTAACACAACGATATGTTAATATAAATTACTTAATCGCTCGTTTAGTTTTTGCCGTTCGCAAAAAATGAAGAGCAGTAAATCGAAAAGAAATGTCAAAGGGGCAAGCAATTGAAAGGTGTAAAGGAAATAAGAAATGTCCTTGGACTGACTTCCTCGGTTCTCGGTTTTTCCCCGTCTTCAGGGATGCCAACTTTCGATGACGCGTTATCAAAAAAGCGTGAAATTCCGCGTCGTCACGGAGAAAGTCCCAAAACCCCCCGAAAACACCCAAAACAAAGCCGCCGAAATCGAATCTCGGACAAAAACTCGCTTTTATTCGTTTCCGGATCATTCCACTCTCTTTTGATTTGCATAAACGCGATGAGGCAATAAATCGTCGACAGGAATTCCGAGATATTGCGCCACGGGATGAGAGGGAAAAAATGTCGAAAAATCGAGAAAAACAGTCGGTAAAGTGGAACGCGTGACTCGGATAAACGCACACTTTCGATTTCGACCGCAGATTTCTTATCGGTGATGTGGGTGGGCTCGATTTGTTCCAGTTTTGCGTAAAAATCGGACATTGTGGAGCGAGGGCGAGAAGAGGGGTTTGCGCCGCCGAGACGAAGAAAAACGAACGAGGAGCGAGACGCGTTGCCATTTCCCCGAACTTTCAAAATCCCGAAACTTCCCTTTCACTCGTACTTTTCTTTGTTCGGTTCCGTTTTTTTTCTCGGCTCTTACGTTGTGCACACACCATTCCATTCACCTTGGTATAGTTTTGTATTTATGAAATGTCAAGGGGACTGCACTCAACCATTCGTTCAGATTCGTCAAATTTTATCCCACCTGCTTGACTTGCATTTTCGTGGTAATTCTTTCTAACCATCAAAGTGGGTCAATGTATCGTCGAACCTTCATGCGTGATTGGCTGCTTCGCGAATTATCCTATTTCGTGATTGGATAATTTATTCCTGTTTGATTGCTTATTGGAACCCCACCTTACCCACGGAAATCGCTACTTTACTCGCGAAGGGTGTATTGTTTTGTCCCACTTCCGAGGTCCCACTGTACTTAAACGGACCAAGGTCATTCTCTGGGACTTCTCGGTCACCGGTACACTATTTCGTATGACGCAATCATGGGAAATCCCACAGAAACCAACGTCACGTGCTGTCGCCATCTTGAAGAAAGTTGAATCAAGGTGGAATTTTCGGGTTGCGTTAGCTGTTTCGACGTTGTCAAGGTCTTCATCAATGTTACAATATTTATGTCTGTTTATTGTTGGACTTTCTCGGGTTAATAAAAGGTGATGAAAGTTCATTGCCTTGATCACCTTTATGACAAAAAATCTCGTTAACAGAGAAAATCGCGCATTTTCAGTCTCGAAACAGACTAAATCTCATCGAACTAAACAAAATAAGACCAAGTTTGGACTAGATAAGAGCTAAAATTCATAAATTGGGTGGCCCTCGAATATCGGTGGATCTCGCTTTTCTGTAGCATTGAATTTTAATCTGAGATTGCGGCTTAAATTAATACAATATAAACTGATTTTAGTCACCAGAGGCAAAACTAGTAGACCTGCGTGAAATTAGCTGCGTCCATAGTTTGCGTCTCCACCCGTCGGAGTCAACAATACCGAGTATATCACATCTCGGAATTAATTTTCTCAACACTTACATTGCCTCTAATGGAACAAATGACGCACAACAATAACAACTTAATAGTCTTCGTCATCAACTGATTTATTGGTCTTTTCGCCGACCCGGATTCTTGGCTCTGATTTTGCGTAATTCTAGAGCGCCGACTTTTCAATACACAATATCGTAATATCCGCGTTGAAACCATTTAATATTCATTAGGTCCGAAACGTTTCGTATAAATTCCCCCCGACTCCATCAGCATCCGTCAGAAGAAACGGCCATCTGAGTGTGTAAAGACGCACTTTTCGTTATTTTTAGACAGTTTTATTTGCATTTATTGTTATCACGCACGGTATTGTTAACTGGGACAACGTTATCATTCGTTTTATTCGATTGTAATATGCACATCGTTAACCGCCAACCTGATTGGAATATTCGCGCGGACGAGACTAGTTGCGAACATTTTCAGTTGGTACGACTGCGTAATTCAAAAAAATCCATTGTTTCGTTCTTTGGATGAATGAAAAGCGATTTTGCAACAGTTTACGAAACGGCACTGTGAAATTAACCGTGGATAAAACAATTGCGCAATTTTCTCGTTTTTCTTCCAAACTTTTCAAAGGTGAAAATCGGAGAAAGGCGAAGACCGCGGAAGTTCACGGAGGATGACCGTGGCGCATCGCTCATTTCGGGTGTGAAAGCGAAGGTTTGGAAGGTCAAAACTGTCAAAACGGAGGGGAGTTTCATGCAAAATTCGGGAATCTCACGAGCGAACATCTGCCGCCATGGGAGCCCGGGCCATTATTAAGGGTGGTCCATTGTTACCAACGAAAAAAACAGGTCGACAGATGTTCTTTTCAGGTACCAAACTTGGATATTGGAAACAGTGACAAGTGGGACACCCTGAGAGCTACCGGTGACCTTGTTACAGAGGTTTGGACACAGTAATTAACGAAAACTACATGAAAAACTTAATTAGTGCGTACGGAGTTGGTGATAAAACCGACTTTTGATGCTCTGATTGAGGCGGACGCTTCCGTTTCGACGACTGATTTACGAATCCGCCAAAGAAAATTCTTTGCATTTTTTTTTATGATTATTTGGCGACCTCACTCCGGCCCTGGAAACTAAGAAACTCAGCCAAACTTCAATTAGAATCCGTCAAACTAGAAGAGTTTAGTGAAGGCGCGTATGCACCACCCGGCGCGGTTTTTATACAAAAATTGAGGAGTTATTTTCAAAACTCAATAAATCCATTTCATAAATTTTGAAAAAAAAACGACAATTTGTTCAATTTTCTTCAAATTTACTTGAACTATTTTTGCAACACAATGTTGAAGCAAGAAGTTTTTCACTGAATAAAAAATACACATTGTTAGATTTACCCAAAATAATCCCAATTTCACATCAAACGAAATGTCACTCAAAATTAGATTTATTGAGTTTTGAAAAATAACTCCTCAATTATTATTTGGTGACCTCAGTCCAGCCCTTTAAACTAACAAACTCTCAATTAGAATTCGTCAAATTAGAAGAGTTTGCTAAAGGCGCGTATGCACCACCCGATGCGGTGCGGAGCGGCGCAGCATCACGCACACAATTTTTTCTCAGCTCGTCGCGGCGCGCGTAGAATTCCTCCCGATACTAATCAGGGTTCAATGTCAAGGTTAAGGTTTATCACCGAGAATGCGACTTGTTAACTCAAAACCTTAATTATTATGCAGGTACTGGACGTTTATGGAGGCACGTTACGACGGAATAAAATTAGAATTTATTTGGTTGCTTGCAGTGTCATAAAGCCTTTTTACAACTCCGCGCATCCTTGAACTTTGAGAGGTCAAGAAATTTGTGGTCGAGCGGCCGATGGAAATTTGACGGATCCGCGGAGATCTCGACATGCAAACGAGTTATTTATAAAGACGGCAATTGTTTGAATTATCACGCAAAAATAGGAAACTTTTGTTCGGAAAAGACGGCTCAGGGCAGTGCTACCAACAGTTCGAAAATAGACCGCTTATTAGATGTTTTTTTTTAAATGACCACTTTGGGGTTTTTGTCCGCGCTGAGGTAATAATACCTCAATTATGGTACAAACCCTAAATTACTGAGGAAATGGTTGTGATTAGGCGACTTGGATGCGTGGTTCGATTTTATTGATTTTGCTGCAATTATCTCGGAAGTACGTTCGGGCCTCCAGAGTCCATGCAACCGTAAATTTCTTGTGAGTGTCGGTCGAACTGCTCTCAGACCAACGTCTTGGATCCTGGGCCGACTTCGCCGTTGATTTTTCGTCGTCTTAAAATGTCTGCGTCTTATCAGTTATCGCTTATCAGATCTAGGATAAGGCTGCGGTTTCAGAGTCCCGCACAACAAAACCTCCCTTATCTCTCCAGAGGCTCGCGGGGGCGCGTTTTTCGAAGGGTTGGGGTTCAATCATTGCCCAATCTGCGCTCACGTTGCGGGCAAATGTCAGGTGTAAAAACAGACTCGTAATTACGAATCGCCTCAGGGTGTAGTTGGTCCAGTATGCTAATACGCTTTGGGAACCGTTCTGTGTCTTGTGACACGCATCGTCCAGTCCTCCATACTTCCCCGATTTGAGCCAGGAGAAAACGGGACTCGGGCGAATTTGGGGGAAATTCCTGATCTCACTTTCCCGACGCTCGGGCCATTTAAGGACAACGACTGCGTGACGTCATGCAAGGGTAGAATTACCCTTAGAAAGCCTCTCGGAGTCCGCGGAGCCCCACGAGAACCCCGCGCCCCTTGTGCAAGTGACGTGGCCGCGATTTCGGGGGAAAATTCCCCAAATGGGGTGTCCACACTCATGGCACGTTAGAGTGATAAAACAGCACTTGGTATTTTCGAGTTTTCGTATAATAGGTTAATAAGTCATCTGAATATGGCGACTTATCTAACTGGACGGCAACAGATTGTACGGTTCGGGGACGGAAGGAAATTTTAAATTAAACTCACCTTGTGTTTTACATAGTCGAGTATTGCACGAACTGCCGAATCCGTTAATTTCACAAAAATTAAGTCTTTATTTTCACCAAAATTTTGCTGCGATGATAACCCATACTGAACACCTGGACAGAGAGTCGCCATTTCTGTCCAGTGCAGTCCACTCTGTCGCACTTCACAACCAGCTGACGTTTGGCGAGTCAAATGACCAGCTGGATTCATAAATGTCAAGATTTACACCAAAATCAACAGAAAAATTAACCAAAATCACAAACTTTTGCCATAAAATAACAAAACTTTATTATAACCACACACATCCACACAGAGTTAAAAATAAAAGCTTTGGAAGCACTTATTTTAAGAGAGTAGAGGGCGCTACTATCTTAAGTCAAAAGAGCAACTGTTTTAAACAATTTGGTAAAACAGGAATCTGTAACTTAAAAAAAATTAGCTGTACGACGAAAAGACGAATTTAAAAAGTTTATGTTTGTATCCCTGCTTAACCACTAACTCCAGCGTGTTATTCAATTTAATAAAAATGTTAAATTATTTTTAAAGACTTTTGTGAATCTAAAAAAAAAGAACCCAATAGTTGTCTTGCCATGTCAAATAAGTGTAAAAGGATGTAAAAAACAATTTGGAGCAAAGAAACACAAGAAACAAAGTCTAAAACGCCAAATTATGACTTTATATTCAAATTTTGTTTTTCTCCGGTTGGCAGCTTTGCGCTCCAGCGGCAATTTCATAACTGACAGTTCAACAAAAGAACTTGATCCCGGTGAGCGTCACTTTGAAATGTGAGGTTATATTGTTTTGAAAACAACCAAAATTCCTAATTAAGCGTCAAAACCTGCAACTTTTGCTTGCATTTAAGTTAAGTTTGAACAAGAAGAGGAGGCACAATGAATATCAGCAAGGCCCAGATCGCTGCTTTAGTTTTAGGTAATTTTAATATTGGCGGGATGATTGTTTACAGTTTGATATTCGCGTTTTCTGGTTCCAGGATACTTGAAAAGTGAGAAATTATCGTCTGTCGTGGAGGAATTCACAAGATGTTGCGGTCATTTTATGGAGAACAACGCGAATGTGAAAATGGGGAAGTATTTTGTTACTCGGGTGGCTGGATTGACGTTGGTTGATATTATAGAGCAGTATTCTGTGATTTATGCTATTGGTGAGGATCTGAAGACACTCTGGAGGCTTTTCTATGTTTCTTTTACAGTGCAAAGTCGTTTGGAGGAGACGGACTACTTTGAACTCTACAGCAGAACAACGCTCGTAGAACAACTTCTATATCTTGTGGACAAAGAAGCAAACGTCACCACTTCAACCCCACTGGAGTAACTCATCCCCAACTTATAATTCTGTTATTGTACCCCTCAGTTGTAGTAACAGCAGTGAAGTTGATGCAACTCCAGCTCACTCCTTACCAGGAAATTCTTCCTCCTTTCAAGAGAACGAAAATTCTTTACCAAAGACTCCAAAAAAGAGAAATACAAGAAGCAAAAGCAAAGAAAAGGAGGAAGTTATCGATATGACTGAAGTTCTGACCCAATCTCTATTAGAAAACCACGAATTACACGAGAAAATCGCCGAAACGATTAATATAGTCAGGAACACACCAGACAGCGCCAAACCGACAATCGACGAGCGAATCAGCGCCGGGGCGTCGAAGGAAATCGACGCTGTTATCAAAACGGTCATCCAGAGAACAGAGGAGGACCCTGTATACAACAAACTGATCGACGAAATTATAGGTGAGGGTCACGTGAATTAATCTCATTGGTGTAAAATTGAGTAGCCACGCCCCTTAAGTAGGCACGTTATGTATGTATACCCACTAATTTGATTGGTTCGTTTCCAGGCACCCCGTTTGAAAACCCTCCCACTAAGAAACTTCAATTTTCTAGGTAAAGTCGTCTCTGCTTTTCCCATCTCTTTAAGTTGGTTTTTAGCACACCCAGTACAAATCTGGACGCGCAGTTCCACCCCAGACCTGACGAAGCCCCACCCACTGAATTAAAAACTGACTTGATAGAAGTGCACAACAACGACGCCATTCGTTCGATCATCGAAGCGGCTCAGAATAGTGACCCGCCTCCTCTTCCTCCGGCTTCGCCCACTAATGTTGATTCGGCTCCGGCGACAGCCCCTCCTCCGCCTCCGCCTCCACCTCCACCTCCTTCTACAAAACCCGAAACTGGGGAAGTTTACGTGTTCGATGGGACTCTCGATTCGTACTTGAAAACGTCAGGTGCTACCAACCCCATAAACCAAAATCTTTATATTAATCCGGGGGGGTTGATAGTGATGCCGCCTCCAGAGCCAGCGAAGCAGTTTTACATAGTTAATAATACTCAGCCGGTGCTTAAAATGAACATGCCGACGGTGTTGACTGAGAACGAGTTTATGTCCATTCCTACGATCATAGTTAGCGATGAGCCGGCAGAGCCGAAGCGGAGTAAGGCGGTTAAACCGATTAAACCGATTAAACCGATTAAACCGAAAGGGAGCGAGCGCGTGGCGAAAGTACCCAAAATCCCCGAGGGGAAACCCACGGAGCCGGGCGTGTCCGACGCTCCTCGGATTGCCTCGCATGTTCGGAACTTGGATTTCTCCACGCCGATTGGTAAGAAGAAAACATCAAAAGAATGGGATTCGGATTTGCGCCAACTCCTCACGGGGTGTCAAGACAAAAGTCCTTCACCAAAACGCAAGAGGGTGGTAACGAAAAAGAAGAAAACAAAGAAAGACGAAGAAGAGAAAACAGCCGAAGAACGGGAAAAACAAGGGCTGCTCACTCCCGTTAAAGATGTACCAAAAACCCCAGGAGGGCCACTAGACGCCTTCCACTGCACCCCTTTCAATGACGTCATCGACGAGCAACTCCGAGGGGTGGATTTGAGTTCGATTCCAACCCCAAGTCTCCCGTTGACTCCAGGATTCGCGTTAACCCCCGGGGATATGGTTGGTACGAACCACAGATCGACGGACTACTCGACCTCGAGTTCGTATTACCAACCCTCGGAGCCGGAACCTCCAAAAAGCACCGAAGAACTCATGGAGGAGTTGCGGGAGTTGGATAACATCTCCCCGAGCCCACAAAAAAACGTTAAAATCTTAAGCAACATGGTGATAACACCCGCCAGGGAGGCAACTGTGGAGAAAAAATCCTACAATGACTATGTGAACAAATTTAATAAGAAAGTCATCGGGAAAAAGAACTTGAATTTGATCAAACAGTTGAGTACGAGCTCGTCTTCCAGCGGCTCTGATTCTGACGGGGCGAAGGACGAAACGGTGCTTTGTACAAACAGTACTGCCACCATTAAAGACATTATTTGTAACGTTCAAGTGAAAAAGACCCTAGATGAGGATAAAAAGAGTCTTTTATCCAACTTGGAGATGGTAAGGAAGCGAACTGTTGATAAACTGAAGAATGACGGAACGCGGAGAAAACAACCCGCGCGAAACACGAAGAAACCCGCGCCGAAAGGCAAGAAGAACGCGAAGAAAAAAGAAAAGAGCCCCGAAAACGACGCGTTGAAGCTAGTTGAGGGGTTGGCACAAAGGGGGATACACCTCATCCCCAACAAAACTCCCCAAAAACCAAACGAAATTCATCCCGGGGAAACCATGGAGGAAGTAATCTTCGACAACAAGGAATTCACGTACGAAACAGTCGTACACGAGGACAAAACGAAAAGAAGAAACATAAAAACGTACGATTTTTCTCTACTGAACAAACCAATGTCAGCGACAGTTTTCGACGACGATCTGAACCAAGAAGTGACAAGGATCATGAAATGGACCACGTGCGAGTGCATCTACGACTCACGTGAGAACAAACTGATCAATTCAGTTGCTGGGGGAGGGGAATCACCAAAGACTGAGGCCAAAGGGTGAGTATGCAGAGGTGTGATTGGACGATTCTCAATTGTTTTTCAAGGGGAAGGAAACGGAAGTCTAAGCTCAGCGAAGACGAAGTGAAACACAAAGAAAAGAAGAGCAAGACGTACGTCAATTATAATAAACTTCTGAAGAATGTCGACGTGGAAGACTTCCTAGACAAGTTACATGGGGAATAAGAGAATTACTTTGAGAATGTATTTATAGATATTATAAGTTTTTATTAATGAACTGCGTGTAAAGAGAATATTTTTTTTATAAACTATTTACAGTTTGAGGATTACGCGGCGTTTTTTGAATTGGACCAATGGGACGAAGGGTCTCAGTCACGTGACCTTCAAGGCTACCAACCACACATAAAATTCAGTGTACATTTTATTAAACTCGATAATCTCCAACATTATTTAAACCTAGTCAAGCAACGATGTCTGCCAACACAATAAAACAAAGTCCCTGAGGCATTTTCATAGCTGCTTCTTACTCTCCACTGCTTTCTCGCCTTCCGTTCTGTTGCATTCTTTCTGTGGTTCCTCTTTGATTTGCTTGTTCTCCCACGGATTCCAGTATTTTAGCATTATGGGCTGGATATACCTGTGGAAAATGAACAGCAGAAGCGGAATGATGAAGCAAGGAACACACCCCGCCATCTTGGAATGTTCCTAAAAATCGTTTTAAGAGGAATAAAGACGGGATTACTCTGGTTACCGTTCGAAAATTGGGGCCCAAAATTTATCACTGTCTGTCAAAAGTCAAAACTTAACGTCACTGTCAAATTGACAGTTGCCATGCCTCAATCATGGGCGTCGAAACTGGGAAATTTTATCTTGTGTCAAAGTCCCCCGTTTGCCATTAAAGGGGTATAAATCATTGTTATTGCATTTTTGACTTATAATTTGAAGCTACAATTATTAAAAGTGAGGCGGAACTATAAATGAAACATAACTTATGGTAATTTTTTAGACCCAACAAGATTCGACGCCACTGGGGTGTGTTTATAAAGTGAGACATCAGTGTTGGAGCGTGTGACGTCAGAGTGAAGTGATTAACACTGAGATTCGCTATAACCAAATTTCTGATATCGTCATCTCGCTTATTTTTTCATGTAAACTTGAGTTATTATACATCAGTGTACGCAGAATTTTCCGCAGATTCCAAATCTGGCATTTAAATTCAGATCCGACTACAAATAACCGAGTTATGGCTGATTAAAGTTTTGAAAAGTTAATTTTAATTTTTTCTCATTTTTCCTAAGTTTTAAAGTTAAATATCTCGGAAACTATTAGAGATATTGAGATGCGGTTTGCGCCATCGTTTTTCTCGGCTCATTTTCCGATAGAAAAAGTGCTTAAAAGCCCAAAATTCGATAGTCGATTTTTTGCGAAAAAAAAATCAGACTCAAACGATGAAAAATTTTAATTTTTTTTATTTTTGGCCATAACTCGTAAACTATTTGTCCGATAGATCTCAAATTTGGCCAGTAGATAGATTTTAAGCTCCTCTTTCGACTGATATATAATCAATGCTATTAAACGTCATTTTCATTTGGAAAACATTGATTGAAAATCACCCTAAAATGATGTTTTCAAAACAGTTTTTGGCCAATACCTCGTTTGTTTATTAAGCAAACTCAACAAATTTGGGTCTCATTTTACGCAAAATATCACGCTGAATCCAAAAACATGATAATTTTTTACTATTTGTCAATAAATAACCGAGTTATGGCCGTTTGAAATTTTGAGTTGTCGCCAGAGGGCCAAATTTTCGAAGGTTCAAAACAATTCGTGCTCGATATCTCGGAAACTATTTCAGATATTGAGATGCGGTTTGTGCCATCGTTTTTCTCGCGATTTTTTACATAAGAAATAGTTTTTTGATTTTTCTACAATTGAAATTTGCAAATTTTCGCAAAAATTCATGACTAAAACTATGGCCAAACTTCTGATATCGATATCTCGCTTATTTTTTAGATGAAACTTAAGTTATTATACATCAGTGTACGCAGAATTTGACGCAGATTTCAAATCTGGCATTTAAATTCAGATCCGACTACAAATAACCGAGTTATGGCTGATTAAAGTTTTGAAAAGTTAATTTTCATTTTTTCTCATTTTTCTTAATTTTTAAAGGTAAATATCTCGGAAACTACTAGAGATATTGAAATGCGGTTTGCGCCATCGCTTTTCTCGGATCATTTTACGTTAGAAAATGTGCTTAAAAGCCCAAAATTCGATAGTCGATTTTTCGCGAAAAAAAATTGCGACTCAAACGATGAAAATTTTTCATTTTTTTTCATTTTTGGCCATAACTCGCAAACTATTTGTCCTATAGATCTCAAATTTGGCCAGTAGATAGATTTTGAGCTCCTCGTTCGACTGATGTATAATTCAATGCTATTAAACTTCATTTTCATTTTGAAAACATTGATTGAAAATCGCCCTAAAATGATGTTTTCAAAACAGTTTTTGGCTAATACCTCGTTTATTTATTAAGTAAACTCAACAAATTTGGGTCTCATTTTACGCAGAATTTCACGCTGAATCCAAAAATATGATAATTTTTTAATATTTGTCAATAAATAACCGAGTTATGGCCGTTTGAAGTTTTGGGTTGTCGCCAGAGGGTCAAATTTTCGAAGGTTCGAAACAATTCATGCTCGATATCTCGGAAACTATTGCAGATATTGAGATGCGGTTTGCGCCATTGTTTTTCTCGCAATTTTTTACATAAGAAATAGTTTTTAGATTTTCCAATAGTCGAAATTTGCAAATTTTCGCGAAAATACATGATTAAAACTATACCAAATTTCTCATATCTATATCTCGCATATTTTTTAGAGTCAACTTGAGTTATTATACCTCAGTGAACGCAGAATTTTCCGCAGATTCCAAATCTGGGATTTAAATTCAGATCCGACAACAAATAACTGAGTTATGGCCGATCAAAGTTTCGGATAGTTGATTTTCATTTTTTCTCATTTTTCCCAATTTTCAAAGTTAAATATCTCGGAAACTATTAGAGATATTGAGATGCGGTTTGCGCCATCGTTTTTCTCGGCTCATTTTACGTTAGAAAAAGTGCTTAAAAGCCCAAAATTCGATAGTCGATTTTTCGCAAAAAAAAATTGCGACTCAAACGATGAAAATTTTTCATTTTTTTTCATTTTTGGCATAACTCGCAAACTATTTGTCCTATAGATCTCAAATTTGGCCAGTAGATAGATTTTAAGCTCCTCTTTCGACTGATATATAATTCAATGCTATTAAACGTCATTTTCATTTGGAAAACATTGATTGAAAATCACCCTAAAATGATGTTTTCAAAACAGTTTTTGTCCAATACCTCATTTATTTATTAAGCAAACTTAACAAATTTGGTCTCATTTTACGCAGAATTTCACGCTGAATCCAAAAATATGATAATTTTTTAATATTTGTCAATAAATAACCGAGTTATGGCCGTTTGATATTTTGGGTTGTCGCCAGAGGGTCAAATTTTCGAAGGTTCAAAACAATTCGTGCTCGATATCTCCGAAACTATTTCAGATATTGAGATGCGGTTTGTGCCATCGTTTTTCTCGCGATTTTTTACATAAGAAATAGTTTTTTGATTTTTCTACAGTTGAAATTTGCAAATTTTCGCAAAAATTCATGACTAAAACTATGGCCAAACTTCTCATACCGATATCTCGCTTATTTTTTAGAGTAAACTTGAGTTATTATACACCAGTGTACGCAGAATTTTACGCAGATTTCAAAACTGAGATTTAAATTCAGATACGACTGCAAATAACCGAGTTATGGCCGATCAAAGTTTCGGATAGTTGATTTTCATTTTTTCTCATTTTTCCCAATTTTCAAAGTTAAATATCTGGGAAACTATTAGAGATATTGAGATGCGGTTTGCGCCATCGTTTTTCTCGGCTCATTTTACGTTAGAAAAAGTGCTTAAAAGCCCAAAATTCGATAGTCGATTTTCCGCGAAAAAAAAATCCGACTCAAACGATAAAAAATTTTGAATTTTTTTATTTTTGCCCATAACTCGTAAACTGTTTGTTTGATCGTTCTCAAATTAAGCCAGTAGATAGATCTCGAGCTCCTCTTTCGAGTGATATATAATACAAAGGTGTTAAACGTCGTTTTTACATTGAAAACAGTGATTGAAAAACAGCCCAAAATGACCCCTTCCAAACAGTTTTTGGTCAACGCCTTGTTTATTTCTTAGGCAAACTCAACAAATTTAGACTTATTTTACGCAGAATGTCACGCTGAATCCAAATCTGGAAATTAAATTCAGATCCGACAACAAATGACTGAGTTATGGCCGTTTGAATTTTTGGATTGTTGCCGGAGGGCCAAATTTTTGAAGGTCCAAAACAATTCGTGCTCAATATTTTGGAAACTATTCCAGATATTGGAATGCGGTTTGCGGCATCGTTTTTCTCGCAATTTTTTACATAAGAAATAATTTTTAGATTTTCCAATAGTCTAAAGTTGCAGTTTTTTGCGAAAATTTATGATTAAAGCTATGCCAAATTTCTCATATCGATATCTCGCTTATTTTTTCGTGTAAACTTGAGTTATTATACATCAGTGTACGCAGAATTTTACGCAGATTTCAAATCTGGCAATTAAATTCAGATCCGACAACAAATAACTGAGTTATGGCCGATCAAAGTTTTGAAAAGTTGATTTTCATTTTTTCTCATTTTTCTCTATTTTTGAAGTTAAATATCTCAGAGACTATTAGAGATATTGAGATGCGGTTTGCGCCATCGTTTTTCTCGGCTCATTTTACGTTAGAAAAAGTGCTTAAAAGCCCAAAATTCGATAGTCGATTTTTCGCGAAAAAAAAATCCGACTCAAACGATGAAAAATTTAGATTTTTTTTATTTTTGGTCATAACTCGTAAATTATTTGTCCGACCGATCTCAAATTTAGCCAATAGATAGATTTCGAGCTCCTCTTGCGAATGATATAGATACAAAGGTGTTAAACGTCGTTTTTACATTGAAAACAGTGATTGAAAAACAGCCTAAAATGACCACTTCCAAACAGTTTTTGGTCAATGCTTTCTTTATTTCGTAGGTAAACTCAATAAATTTTGACTCATTTTACGCAGAATCTCACGCTGAATCTAAATCTGGAATTTAGATTCAGATCCGACAACAAATAACTGAGTTATGGCCGTTTGAATTTTTGGGTTGTCGCCAGATGGCCAAATTTTTGAAGGTTCCAAACAATTCATGCTCGATATCTCGAAAACTATTTCAGATATTGGAATGCGGTTTGCGGCATCGTTTTTCTCGCGATTTTTTACATAAGAAATAGTTTTTAGATTTTCCAATAGTCGAAATTTGCAAATTTTCGCTAAAATTCATGATTAAAAAAACTATGCCAAACTTCTCATATCGATATCTCGCTTGTTCTTTAGAGTAATCTTGAGTTATTATACATCAGTGAACGCAGAATTTTACGCAGATTCCAAGTCTTGGATTTAAATTCAGATACGACTGCAAATAACCGAGTTATGGCTGATTAAAGTTTTGAAATGTTGATTTTAATTTTTTCTCATTTTTCCCCATTTTTAATGTTAAATATCTCGGAAACTATTCGAGATATTGAGATGCGGTTTGCGCCATCGTTTTTCTCGGCTCATTTTACGTTAGAAAAAGTGCTTAAAAGCCCAAAATTCGATAGTCGTTTTTTTGCGAAAAAAAAAAACGACTCAAACGATGAAAAATTTTCAATTTTTTTATTTTTGGCCATAACTCGTAAACTGTTTGTTTGATCGCTCTCAAATTAAGCCAGTAGATAGATCTCGAGCTCCTCTTTCGAATGATGTAAATACAAAGGTGTTAAACGTCGTTTTTACATTGAAAACGGTGATTGAAAAACACCCCAAAATGACCACTTCCAAACAGTTTTTTGCCAATGCCTTGTTTATTTCTTGGGCAAACTCAACAAATTTTGACTAATTTTACGCAGAATGGCACGCTGAATCCAAATCTGGAATTTAAATTTAGATCCGACAACAAATAACTGAGTTATGGCCGTTTGAATTTTTGGATTGTTGCCGGAGGGCCAAATTTTTGAAGGTTCAAAACAATTCGTGCTCGATATCTCGAAAACTATTCCAGACATTGGAATGCGGTTTGCGGCATCGTTTTTCTCGCGATTTTTTACATAAGAAATAATTTTTAGATTTTCCAATAGTCTAAAGTTTCAGTTTTTTGCGAAAATTCATGATTAAAGCTATGCCAAACTTCTCATATCGATATCTCGCTTATTTTTTCGTGTAAACTTGAGTTATTATACATCAGTGTACGCAGAATTTTCTGGAGATCCCAAATCTGGGATATAAATTCAGATCCGACAACAAATAACTGAGTTATGGCCGATCAAAGTTTCGGATAGTTGATTTTCATTTTTTCTCATTTTTTCCAATTTTCAAAGTTAAATATCTCGGAAACTATTAGAGATATTGGAATGCGGTTTGCGCCATCGTTTTTCTCGGCTCATTTTACGTTAGAAAAAGTGCTTAAAAGCCCAAAATTCGATAATCAATTTTTCGCAAAAAAAAATTGCGACTCAAACGATGAAAATTTTTCATTTTTTTTAATTTTTGGCCATAACTCGCAAACTATTTGTCCTATAGATCTCAAATTTGGCCAGTAGATAGATTTTAAGCTCCTCTTTCGACTGATGTATAATTCAATGCTATTAAACGTCATTTTTATTTTGAAAACATTGATTGAAAATCACCCTAAAATGATGTTTTCAAAACAGTTTTTGGCCAATACCTCGTTTATTTATTAAGCAAACTCAACAAATTTGGGTCTCATTTTACGCAGAATTTCACGCTGAATCCAAAAATATGATAATTTTTTTAAATTTGTCAATAAATAACCGAGTTATGCCCGTTTGAAATTTTGGGTTGTCGCCAGAGGGTCAAATTTTCGAAGGTTCGAAACAATTCATGCTCGATATCTCGGAAACTATTCCAGATATTGGAATGCGGTTTGCGGCATCGTTTTTCTCGCGATTTTTTACATAAGAAATAGTTTTTAGATTTTCCAATAGTCGAAATTTGCAAATTTTCGCGAAAATTCATGATTAAAACTATACCAAATTTCTCATATGGATATCTGGCTTATTTTTTAGATTAACTTGAGTTATTATACATCAGTGTACGCAGAATTTTTCGTAGATTCCAAATCTGGGATCTAAACTCAGATTCGACAACAAATAACTGAGTTATAGCCGATCAAATTTTCGGAAAGTTGATTTTCATTTTTCCTAATTTGTCCGATCGATCTCAAATTTGGCCAGTAGATAGATCTCGAGCTTCTTATTCGATTTAGGAATTTGACGAAAATTATTGGTGCGGGAGAAGCTGGTTGATATTATAAAATGTACATTTTTTAATAAACAAAAGATTTTTTAAAAATCTATTTTTCTAAACTAAAAAATTGAAGTACAATTTTCAACGGGGTGCGGAGACCTATTTTCAGGTTCAAAGGGGTGCGACTTACTTGAAAGGTTAAGAAACAATAATTTATGGCAACAAACATTTGACGTGCATTTGAAATCCAAGACATTGCGCATGCGGAGCGTTTTTCATCGGGTTTCTGAGTGCGGCGATTTTCGAGCACTCTGTGCGTTCTTAGCGTGGTATTTATGACCGCTCAAAGTCGAGTGACAGAAAGCTTTTGACACATTTTACACTGAGTGGTTTTTAAGAACGCAGTACTGCTATAAGATAATCAGTTGTGCGTCTGCGCAGTATGAAATTTATTGGTATCAAATTTGAAATAAAACAGTCTTGGTTTTAATATTTTTATTAAAGTCGTATAAACGTCACAATTTAGCCCTGTTTCTGAGCAAGCTCCTTGGCCTTCGCCCTCTCGATCTTAGCAATGCGGGCCGCGGATTTCGAGCCCAAAATTCCACCTCCCCAGTGACGTCTAATTTCATCAGCGCGGTCATTAAAGTTGGTCTTAACAACTTCAATAATCTTCGTCAAATTGCTGCGGTCTCCGGACTCGATCTGGAAGCCCCCTTTAATACCACTCAAACTCACAAAAGACTCTTACCTTGGTCAAAGCAACGGCCGAGCACGTTTTCCTCCTAACCAACAATCCTAACCTAGCTTTCCCCTTGACGATGCAGTATGGTACCCCCATTTTCCTGCACAGCGCCGGGAGGAACAACACCAACTCAATGGGGTCCACATCGTGCGCGATAACGACCAACTGTGCCTTTTTCTGCTCCACGAGTTTGGTCACTGTGTTGGTCCCAGCACGCAACGTGTTGGGTCTCTTTTGGGGCGCCTCCTCCTTCTTGGCGACTTTGCTCTCAGCGGCGGCTTTGAGTCGGTTCTTCTTTTGGAGGTCGGTTTCGGGGCGGTACTTCTCCAAGACTTTGAAGAGTTGCGTGGCAGTTTGCTTGTCAAGAGTCTGCCTGAACTGGTTGATTGGAGGGGGCACTTTCAGGCGCTTCTGTAGGACAGACTTCTGTCTCTGGATTCTGATGTATTTGGGCCACTTCACAAAGCGAGACAAGTCGCGAGGGGGCTGGATATCTTGCCCTGGAAACGAAGATTAAAACGGAGTTTGGGGTCGTGGAGGCTCACCGATTCCAAAGTTCCGCGAGCGTTTCTCAAACAGGGGGTTCACCTCCTTCTTTTGTTCTACTTTCTTTACGGCGAGAGGAGCCGCGGCCACCTTTTTCCCCGTCTTCTTCTTTGCCTAAAACACAAACGGAAATAGTGAGGTTAGTTTGCACTCCACCCCAAAACATGACAAAAAGACAGGAAACTAAGCGAAGATAAGTCAAGGGGGCTGTCTTTACCTTCTTTTGCACCATTTTCCGTGCTTAAATTCCGGTAGATGCACGTAAATAAACGAGATATTTACAAAATACACAAATGAGGTCCGTAACTTGACAGACGACAGATGTGAAAGAGGCTAGTTGTCAGATTGGTAGCGCGCATGTCAACTCCGAGGCGGGAAATTCAAATTCAACTTTTATTGAAACGATTACAAAAAGTACGGGGTTACAATTCTGCTAGGGATTATGCGCTCAGAGTCAGGAACGGCCTGGAATAGCTTCGGTTCGGCCTTATCCGTCGACTGGAACTCGAGAATACTGGCTATGTTGCCGCAACGGTAGCAGTAATTGGGGGCTGACCAAACGGTGATTAATTTGTCGTCAAACATGTACTTGTACCCTAAAATCACAGTTAATGTTGGTACCACTGTGATGACAGATCTATTTTACCTTCGTGGACAAGTTGATGAGCGCGGCAGATCAAAGTCAGCGCGTTTAAATGCATGAAATCGTGGGTGACTTTGGCGCCGAATAAGTACCCGGCGCCTCTGGGACTCGACGACCAAGTATCGACTTCCTCAGGGTCCGACCAGACCAAATCACAAAAAGCCCCTTTGTGGGGAATCTCCTGGTTTCGCTCAAGCGTGCGGATTTGGTCCACGGTTTTAATATCAGGGCTCAGCCCCCCGTGGACACACAGAATCTTCTCGTCGATCAAAGCAGCGACGGTGAGGAGGTCAAAGACAGAGCAGCAGTACTTCCACGCGTTGACATTTCCGTATTTCGTTAGACATTCATCATAGAACCCATAGACTTGAGTGATCTGTCTACTCTCATGGTTTCCTCTCAGTAGAGTTATCTTATCAGGATAGGCGGCTTTTAGGGTTAAAAGTCTAGTGAAAGTCTCCAAACTGTAGTAGCCACGATCCACGAAATCCCCTAGAAACACGTAGTTGGTATCAGGGACTTGGCCCCCATTGCGGAACAGCTCCTCCAAATCATAGAACTGAAATTATAAAGTTAGGTTGGTTTTCAAGGGGGCTGTACTAACCTGGCCGTGAATATCCCCACAGACTGTCACGGGGGTTGAAACCGGTTGCACGTTCGACTCCTCCAAAAGAATATCACAGACTATACTGCACAGTTTTTTCAGATCGTTTTCGGTCAAGTATTTGCACTGTTTGGCGATCTCGATCCAGTTCTCGAGCTCCGAATCTGAAGACATTTCGAGTTTTGCGAAGGAATCACTCCTAAAATCGGTTTTTAGTAAACGGTTTTGCGAGAAAACATAACAAAAGTGAAGGTTAGTTGTCAAAATCTGACAGGTGACAGCACGACAAGTGGCGTGGAAATTGAAAGTATCACAAGCGGCGTGGAAAAAATATTTATTTATTTACAATTTAACAACGGAATTTAGTCGGAATCGCTCCCGCCGTAGTCTCCCACTAGACTCGCAAGCTTCGGCTTCTTCTCCGGGGGCTCCGCCGCCTTCCGCACAATCCCCAAGTCTTTTTTAGCACAAGCGAGAATCTTCACGGCCTTGAGCTCCCTATTCAACGTGAAGTTAGCTGTTGGTAAAGACGAGCTCGCAATGATCCTTTTCCTGGCAACTTCAGTGGTCTCCGAGATACTTTTGGAAGGTTTGAGTTTCAAGCTCAGGAGAGACGCCATTTTCTTATCTTCTTCCGTTTCCCCCAGCAATGGAATGTCTAGACTCGACTTTTTTAGCAATTCGCGGTCTTGGGAACCCCCTTGTTTGATTACAGAGTTCTGTTTCTGTAACGTAACAGTTAGGCGAAGAAAAAGCGTTGTACGCAACCTTACTCTAAAAATCTGTCGCAGCCTTTGATTGGCGCTGTAGTCGTCGGACCACGTCGACTCGTTTCGGTTATAGAGTTCGATTAGTCGCGGTTTCGCGCTTTCGTAGCTACTTTTGTCTTCAGAGCCGTGCTCTAGTTTGAACATGGAGTCATCAAACATGCGCTTCTGAGTCTCTTTGGTCTCGGGGACGATCTGCTCGTTCTGAGTGGGGTCCCAGCGGTTCTCCTGGCGGCGCGCCCCTGAGACTATCACATATTCCAAATTCTAAAAAAGACAACGTTAGAATTAAGTGAATAAAACACCACAACGTACCCCCGGATCTGTCTTTATAACTATATAATTATCACAGAGGTGGCACTTCATCTTGAACTGGTACAAGGGGGTGGTGTAGTACATCCCAATTTTTGTCTTGTCGGCGTTGTACCGCACCCCCATCCCTATATGGTTGTTGCACCCATCGCACCAGATATTGTAAGGCATCTCAAAACGGACAATTATAATCCCGAGGTGGATTTTCCGGGCCCTTTCCCGCAAAGCGTGGGTCCCCAGGAACTTATTGAGCCCCCCAGCCCTAGGGTCGTAGTCTGGGGGGTAATATTTGTTGGTGCCTTTGCGCTCACCCATTTTTGTTTTGATAGCACGGGTTTAACCTCAAATGTCACTCTGACAGTTGTTTGACAGGAGAGGTGTGGAGCTAGTGAGTTTCCCGCGGTTATTTAAACAACACTTTTATTAGTTTTATTTATTTCATTTGTTTTATTGGCGGTTTTCTACATGATTCTCATTCCACACGTCTTCGTACAGTCGGGGGTCGCTTATCCTCAAACTCGTGCGTTTGTAGAAGTAGTAGTACACAGGAGTCACTAAAAAAAATTAAATTTTGCGCCTTGTAGTTCACAGAACGCGAAATTCGAAATACTCACGGGTTCTTTGGAGGACAAAAACAACACATAGCGGCGTCGACGACCAAATTAGCTTAGAACTGTTCCACTGGACCACCAGCAACCAAATTTGAACCATAATCGTCAAAACAAAGTAAAGAAAAAACACAATAAGACTCAAGTGGAATTTTTCATACAGTAGATCAATGAGTCCGGCCTGGAAAGCGTACGTTGAGAAGAAAGTCATGAAGAGGGTCCCCAGGGAAAGCACCAGACAAGCGGTTTGGATACTAGAAGAGAGTTTTTAGTTGGGAAAGGAGCAAGGAGGCACTTACATGAAGAGAATGAGAGACATTCCATTGTTGTGGTGCACCAGAACCGAGCAGATGTTGATGAGGAAGTCGACCAGAAATAAGAGGGATTGGAAAGACAGCATAACACTGTAACGTTTCGTTGTGAGCTTCATTTTTGTTTGAATGTTGACATTTTCAGATTATCGATTATTTGGCGCGCGCTGGCGCACAATCCGCACGTCGCCACTAAATTCAAAATGTGAAAGTTCTGTTGCCATCCTGAGAATGACTCAGAAACAGAATAATCAAATTCAATGAAAAAGTCAAAGAAAGAATGACTACAATAAAACTGAGAATGACTTCAATAAAAACTGAGATTGACTACCATGGGGCTGAAAATGACTGTGGAAAATCTAACTGCGAGATGTGAGGATGACTTGATCGTGTAAAAGTGAGAAAAATTGCTGTTAAACTGAGAATGACTGCCATAAAACTGAGACTAAATGCCATAAAACTGAGAACGACTGCCATAAAACTGAGAATGACTGCCATAAAACTGATGACTTTTATAAAAAACTGAGAATGACTACCATGAAGCCTGGAATGACCGTTGAGATTCAAAATTGCGAGTTCTGAGGTTAATTAGATGGTTAAAAAGTGAGAATAACTGCTATAAAACCGAGAATAGCCACCTTGTCGTTCAGAATGACTGTTGAAAGTTAAAATTGTCAGTTCTGAGAATGACAAAAACTTGAAAAAGTGAGAATGAAAGTGACCTTGTTATTAATACATATATTTTATTGCTGACTTAAATAAAATACAAATCTGTCTAAGTGTACCTAATACGTAATTTAGTCCAGTTCTATTATACTGGGTGATGTTTGCAAACTGAGTTGATGAAAATGACATCTCCATGATTTTGTACACTGAGCTCAAAATAATTTGCGAATGATTGCTTGCAGTTCCAACGAAAGTTGTCATTTCCATAAAATTGTATAACAATCAAAAAAAGGTTTGAATCAAACCATGTATTTGGCGCACACAAAATCCCTAAAATAAGACAATTAAACATGCACATTAACATCCACTAAAAGAGTGTTTTCCATACATTTTTACAATAATAACACGACCATAAAGTTAAAATTACAAAAATAATAGCATTTATCACAATTCCTGTACATATATAATAAAATGTGTACAAATAACAGCAGTCAAACTGGCAACAATTAGAAGAAATGACAAATTGAACAGGTACGAATCATAACAATAAAAAAAAACAGTAGAAAATACTGTAGAGGTGAACCAAAATTGCGTATGTCAACAATATTGCAACACAAAGCTTTCTCTTTGTTTAATGAAATTAAGTTTCGCTTGCAAAAAAGTCTTGTAATTGTTGCACCGTTGACCGATCTAACAAACATAAATCAAAATCAAAAGTATGAGCCGAGACTTCGTATCGACCGGTTTCAGCGATCAGTTTGACCACTTTCTGAAGGTCTGAGTTGTCTTTGAGTCCCATAATTTTGTGTTGAAGGTCGCGGAGCAGCCCAAAGTAGTCTTCCTCCTATAAAAACAAACCAAAAAAACGTTAGAAATACCCTCAGAAATAAAAGAAAAGCAAAGAAATACTAACCACCCCTTCCGGGGCCGCGGGCATCCCAATCTTCACGTCCTGCTCCCCCTCAGAGTTGTTGTTAATCCCATGGTCCTTCATAATCTTCTCCGCCGGCTCCTCCGCTTCTGCAGAATTCGATTTTCGCTTGCATTTGATCGCATTTTCTTGGTACCCTTTCTCCTTCTTCAACTTTTGATTCTTCTCCTCCTTTATTTTAATAGTTTCAGTTTTCTTCTTCTCTTGTCGTTCCGAGGAAGAGTTTGAACTCGAGGAGGAACTATTCGAGGACTCATCGTCATTCGGCACGCTAACAAAACTCTTTTCTTTTTTTGGTGGATGCGCCTCCAGTCTGAACAAATTCGGTTTCGGGGGTTCTGGCGGCTTCTCCGGTTTCTTCTCTGCTTTGTATTTCTCTTCCTTTTTCTCCCGCTTCTCCTTATCTTTTTTCTTGTGTTTGTACTTCTCGGAGTATCTGTCTTCTTTCGACGACTTCTCTTTACTGGATTTCTCCTTCTGGAGTTTCGGGGGTGGCGGCGAGGTGCTTTCTTTAGCCTTCTCGTCCTTTTTGGGGTCGTTCCGGGGCTTATCGTCCAGTTTATCTTCCTTGTTTTCTTTGTGTTCTTTACTCTTCTTCTTGAGTTTCCTCTCATCAGTCTTTTCCCTCTTCTCGTGTTGTTTTGACCCGTGCTTCATCACCGGGGGGCTCGAAAACCGCACGGGGGACTTTTTAGGGCTCGGGCTTTTGGGGCGCGGCGACTTCTCCTTCTTCACTGTTTTATCCCGGCTGCGTTCGCGGTCTTTCGACTTTTCCTTCTTCTTCTCTTCGCGCTTCTTCTCGTCGCCTTTATCCTTCTTCTCTTTGTCCTTATGGCTCTCTTTATGGGGGCTGTGCTTCGTCCGCGACTTCTCGAGACTCTTATCTTTCGGAGGCAACTTCTGGTCGGACATTTTAATAGGACTCCCAAACAACTCATGAAAGTCGCGACAGGGCTCCCCAATTTTTATTTTCTGTTTTTTCACAAAGTCGCTGCCGCTCAGTTTTGGTTTGTTTGTCATTTGGTTCTTGTCGTCGAGGGACGAGCGACTGTCGCTCAGGTCCTGCATGCTCGAAGAGCTGCCAACCTACGAAAATCATTAATTAAAACGGAGGAGACTCGAGGAAGTTTTACCATCGCGCCCCCTTTCAGAAGTTTAATCTTGAAGTCGTCCGGAGGCGAATTAAAAATGTACTTTTCCTTCTGCACTTTGATGATAGGGGGCCCCGACTGCTGCAGGTGTAAATCATAGTTGAATCTGATTTTCTTGGGTTCGTTGTTGTTCCGTAGATAGATATCAATTGGGAGGTTAAAACCGGCGTAGCCTGACTCCTTGACCGTGTATGGGGGCTCCTTGACCACTGCAAACTCGAATTAGACACGTGTGGGATCAGAGGGGCACCCACCTCTCTTTGGTTTGGGGAAAGTATCGTGCAAGTAAAAGACCACTTTTTCGATATAATATTGAATTTCCGCGCCGTCACATCCTCGCACGAAAACTTCCCAGTCATGGGTGAAGCCCTCTTGGGTCTTCTTGGTACGAATTGACGCCTCGTGTCCTATTTCTAGGTAAATTCTCACTGCCATGGTACTGTTGCTTGTATTTACTCTAACCCATTTTGTCGCTTGATGGAAATTCGAGCCTGTTCTAGGGGGTACAATAAGCGCCTTTGCTGCTACACTCGGGGGCTTCCTTTTATAGGTTATTGGCGTGGAGTAATTTGTTTATAAATTGATTTTTTTGCGATTTCGAGGGAATTAAAAACAAACTCTTACAAGCACCGATACCAACTTGACACTTGGGGAAAAAACAAAACTCACTAGAGGAGATGACAGATCAGAGTTATTATCACAAATGGGGGCTCCGTGGGGCTGTATTCGGGAATTATCTCGGGAGAGGAGCCACCGATGGTGCTATGCTACCCCGGGGAGCAGTCGGGGCTCAATTTAGGACGAGCAATTTTGAGGTTGGAAAACCCGAAGCGAGTCCACCATTGGCGTAACATGCGGAGGGCGAAAGGGGGCAAAAGTACCAATTTAAATAACGGGCCAGCTAACAAACATTATTTTATTTCAGTACTTATAAACTCATTTTTCTGTAAATTCGCCAGCGCAAGTCCAATACTCCCACATGTGTCCGAGACGATATTCTTGATCAAATACGTGAAAAAGTTCACATGTTCGGGCTTCTCACTATACCTGTCATACTGGTCCAGCGAATCTTGTAGTTTCAGCGTCAAACTGTCATAATTCTTCTTAACAATCTCAAGAATTTGCATCTCTGAAGGCGTGGATAAGCTCGCGGTGACAAGAAACTGCTCGATTTTGGGCGAGAAGTGTTTGATGATGGCTCGGACGTTGATGAGGCTGTTGTTGAGTCTAAGAGCGGCGTCTTTGTACTCTCCTTCAACGGTTGAGTAGCGCAGACCTGTAAAAGAGTCTAAGAAGAGGTTTGAAAGAACGTCGCCGTACCCATGGAGTAGACATTATCGAAAATCTGGTGCATCCTAATCAGTTCGTAGTAAAGCTCGTCGTAGCTGCCAGGGGTGGGCAAGAACGTGTCCCCATAAGTAATGAAGAAGTTGAAAATGTTGACTATCTTCGTCGCCAAGTCGATGATGTTCATCTTCTTGGTCAGCGAGTTCTCGTTTTGCAGAAGAAAACGTAAGACTAGAAGTAACGCGGTCCATAAACTCTTCCAGACGTAGTTCAAGCGGATCCTGCAGCGCTTCTGGTAGCAGAGGATGCGTTGCAGCACTCCAATGCACAGCGTGTATAACTCCAGAGGAAACTTCTTCATCATGTGGCTCATGAAGAACTCCACCAACAAGTCTGCAATTTTACCAAAGTTAAAAGGAAGAGATTGAGGCGGTGGAGACCTAGAAGTGAGCAAACTAGAGGCTGATTCGACGTTGTTTGGTCCGGAGACACTTTTCTATGCCGCATTGGCAGTCTATGGAGGCACACTTTGAAGGCGAGACCCACGTCGTGCATTAAGGAGTTGGCGTACTGGTCTTCGGTGATGCAACAGAGGATGAGGAAGCAGAGCTTCGCCGTGTTGGCGCCGGCTTCGCTTTTCGTGTCCTGCATGACTATCGAACTGAAAACTAAAAATAAAAAAAAATCACCAACTCAAAGAACTTTTTACCAATACTGAAAAAAAATGACGAGAAGATTCGACGGCTGCGAGGTGAAGTTGACCGTCGAGACGTCCGCCGGACTGCTTCCAGGCCCCAAAGTGTTGATTGGTGAAGGGGGCGAACTGCCGTCAATCTGAGTATGAGCTAACGTCGTAATAAAATTTCTATTCAAATGAATGGCCTCGTAAAACGCCAATAAAAACGCGTTGTTTGCCCTCATTTGCTGCGTCCGAAGAACTCCTTCTTCTGATATGAAAATATTGCCGACCATCGTAGTCAAAGACGATAACCAGGAAGAATGTTGACTCTCCAACAACTCTCTGTTGAATTGACTACAAAGATCGCAAAGTGACGATGTTATGACTTGGCCGTAGCCGTTGAGAGCCAGCTCGTCATCTAGGATTGACAATTTGACCACGTAAGGATTCGCGGCGTCGTACTTCCGGTAATTGACCAGAAGAGTCAGAAGAAGAACGACGTCGTAGCCGTGGACTTGGCGCGTCTGAGTGTGGCAGACGAGTTTGAGAAGACACTCGAAGAGGGAAGTGTTGATTACGTGCTCCACCAGGACGTTGTCGTTGATGTTTTCATTGCGGGTGACCAGAATCAAGAGGAGCTTCAAAGAGAGACTCTTCAGAACGTCCAGGCTCTCACCTAACAGGGAAAAAGAGTCGTAAGAATGAGGAAAGGAGGGACCATCAGGTTACCTTCCAAGAACTTCTGACACGCCATCAGAAGCGTCTGAATCTTCTCATCTGAGTTCTCAAACCCAATCACGAAAATATCCGACTCCACTTCCGCGGATTTTTGGAAAATCGCGTGAATCACCGCACATAAAGTTTGCATGGAATACACAACTCGAATGTTATTAGAGTCGCTCAGAGCCTCAATACAATTGTTTATCAGGAGGTTGAGATTGGATTTTGATAGAAAAAGCTGCTCCTGAGACATTTTCTGGATCTCTGAGTCAATGTACGTAGTTTTGGGCTTGAGGAGGAAGAATTCGTCCCAGAATTGGGTGTTGGGAGTCGGTAGATTGTCTCCTTTGAACAAAGTTTCGTAGATTTGGACGATTTTTTCCCGGAATTGGCGCTTTGGCCCGGAGACAACCCCCTTTTTCGTGGCCATGTTGCTGGAAATTGGGTTAAGGGGGCTCTAAATACACGCCGGCGGTACTTACAGACATTTATTGGGTTATTACGATACTTGTTTATCACTTATCAAATAACACATGTGACGTTTCGGTGACAGGAGATTGACGATTGACAGCGGGATTAAATTGGCAGAGCAACGAAAAAAACCCTAGTTTTTTCAATTTTCGTTTTAAATTCTACTTTGTTCTTACGAATCGAACAAAATTGGCAGTATTTAGTTAATATATACTAAAACATCTTCGGTTGTGATTACAAAATTACTTCGAAAATTAAAATAACCTGCATAAAGTTAGCTCTCCCAAAATAAAACAAAATAATAAAAAAAAATCTAATTTATTCATCCTCCATAGTCTCTTCCTCGTCTTCCTTCTCTTCACAGCCGTCCAACCTCTCGAACCCTTCGCCCTTGATCCAACCAGCCCTCAATTCTAACTTAAATGTTGCCAACCTATGCCCCAAAAATTCCAAGATTTTTGCCTGTTCAGGGGTCAAAACGGAATCTTTTTTACACACTTCGTACTCCTTTAAAAGCGTCACGACGCCTTTCTCAAGTTTTGTGGGCAACCCTAACTGTCTCAAATAGGGCTCCATTGAGTGTGGGAACTGTTTAAGAGGGCCTTCTTCTAGTGTTATCGTTCTGTCGGCTATACAGCCGGACCGGGCGAAGTCTTCACAACTGTACGACTGAAACCACTCCAGGACTTCTTTCTTGGGACAGTCAGTGAAGAGGAGGGCGCACTGACCTTTGAGACATTTTGAGATCTGCAACTGTGAGGTTACAACGGTGAAAAAAGGGGTTGCGGTACCACCTTGTGTACATCATCGGCGACTTCCTCATCTTTCTTTCGGCCGAGACCGACCCCAATGACTTTGTTTTTTCCAAAAAAGAATCTGCTGGGTTTCCACTCTTCTCGCACTTCTTTCATTAGCTCGTTTCGCATGTTTTTGAAGGTAAAAACGTAAATGCTGGAGAACTTCTCCACGCAGTTTCTAACGTCTTCGACGATTTTCTGCTTGAGCGCGAGCCCCTTTTTGTCGGTTTTCGTCAAGGAAACTAAAAGATTCCAAATTAGATAACAAAAACAGAAGAAAATTTCTTACTTTTCTTGTCGCGCTTGGATTTCGGCATTGTTGGGGCTCGGAAAGCGACAACACGTGTGGCCTTTACAACGACAAAAACATAACCTCTCTTGTGATAAAAGTGAGGTTAGGATTGTCACGTCACTCCGGTTTCCACACGAGTTGTATCAACCAAACTTCCCCGCTGCTAACTTCACGTTACGCAACTCCCGTGGAATCGCGGACTGTCACCTGTCACCTGTCACAACATAACCTAATTTCAGCGAACAGCCTTTCAAATGCCAGGCGGCAACAGGCGCTTTCCGCGCACGGTGCGCAATTCCATGCCTCTCATGGCTGGCTTTGGGGGCGACGTGTCCAACAGCAGGTACCCGTCGCTGGGGGGCGGCCTCCCGACTCTCCCAGTCCTGGAGCAGGCAGCCGCCCCCAAACACTTCCCGTTTCCCAACACCCCCGTCGATGACGATCTGTTTTTCGAGGCGCTCATGTTTCTCTTCAGTACAGTCTGTGGGGGGCTGCAGTTTTTGCATTTATATAGGACCGTGTGGTGGTTGCCCCATTCGTACAACAGACAAGCTGTGGTGAGTCCGGCTCTGGTAAGACGCAAGAGACTTTTTTCTGTTGCAGAATTTCTACTTAATTGACGTCAATTTGGTGACTTTTATTATAATTTTACTGTCGAGGAGGCTCATTTATATTGTGGGGTGCAGGGTGCTGGACAGAATTATCAACCCCAAGTTTGTGGAGCTGGGATTCATGGTCTACAGAATTGCGCTCTTTGGGGTAACTGTGACCCTCCTCTCGTGGTGCGCTTATGAAATCATGCAGAGCCACCCCTTTGTCAACATTCTCTACTTATGCTACCCGTAAAAACCCCAAAAAGTAATTTCCGGTGAATTAACAACCCTTAAATTTCAGGGTCCTGGTGTACTTGATTTTGTTCGGTTGCAAAATCACCCCATTTTTCGAACTGGTAACTTGGAACGCGTCTTCAGTCCCCCCTCTGCACGCGTGCCGCTCGAACGCCACTGAAGTCCGCCAAGAAGTGGAGAACCTCCGCGTCAACTTCAACAACCGCGTCAAGCAAATTCTCTTCAGTTCCATCCTCAACGCCTACTACGCCGGTTTCATCCCCTGTTGCTTCTCACAGGTAAAATCACGTTTCCCCATTTTGGCGCCCAACATGTGTCCTTCCAGAACCACATCCACTACGACATCTACTGGGCGACTCAGCACGTCATCTTCATTTTCTTGAGCAGTTTCACCGCCTCGACTTCGCATATTTTGTCTTTGCGCTACTGCGACATCCTCCACCGCGCGGCGCTTCACCTGGGGACGTGGTACAAGTTGGAAACCCGCAACATGTTGCTGGTCAACAACAGTTGGAATGAAGACACGTTATGGCCGTATGGCGCTCTGGTGAAACACGGTAGAGACCTCTACCGGGCGTTGGGCGAGTGTAATGCCAGCGAGCCGGGGAATCCCACGTACTCGAGGTTTTATTCGTTGTTTAGAAACCCCAGCAACTCGCTGTGTTGCTTGTCGGTGGGCCATGGGGTCATGGTGATGCTGCAGTTGGTACTACTGTTTTACACAGTCGTGTGGCATAATGTCATTTCGATCACGTTTTTGTTGTTTTTTAATTATTACGTTTTGTATAAGTTGGGGAGGGATTGTTTGGTGAGCATGAAGATGTATGAAGAGGAGAGGGCGATGCACAATAAAATGAGTTTACGTTAGACAGTTTTATTATTTTAACAGGAAAATCTGACTATAAATATCCAAATGTCAGGCGCAAACGTACTATTAAGGCGAAAAGTTTAAAATCGATATATTAAAAATTGACAGAAAGCGGGGGCTGTCATTATCTCTTTGGGAAATAGAACACACGCTCTAAAAAGAACTAAATTCTTGATAATAATCGCAAATAAAATTAATTTTTAAAAATGGTGGAGGCGCCAGAATAATTTTTTTTTAAATTGTAACCACTGCTGAAAACTTTAAAACATCAAAGTTTCTAACAATTTCGAAAGAAAACTCATTTTTTCATTTAAAACAATCTAATAACATCGTTGAATGTCCTAAGTAGGCTTTGCGAATTGAATTGTGTTGGTAGCAGTTGTTAACCACACATGTTTGGGCGTCACAGGGCTGCCAACAGTTCCCGAATTCCAAAGCCTCCATCCCATTTCTAGTAATTTTCCAACATTGCCAACAACGAATACGACTTCTTGAGCACCTAAAACCACCATTAAAGCCGTTACCGTAAAACACGGCAATCTCACATTCGTAAAAGTGTCAAGCGACAAATCGAGCACTTTTCCGGCGGTCACAGGCATGGGAATTTTAGCTCGTTCCATAAAAAGAAGTAGAGCCTTCTGGGACTTGATATCGTACTCGTACCATCGTCCTAAATAAGCAGCTGTTGCTAAAGTGTTGCTCTAAAAGAAGAAGTAAAACTGTGTTAAATGGGGTTGTTGTTACCTCTTCATATAGGGTGGATCCGTAGTGACAATAAAAGTACAGTTGGACGAGGAGGGTGGCAAGATACGCTGCTACGAGAAGAAAATTGCTGCTCCCGGGCTTCATCTGCGAATCGTACATTAATGACCGTCATTAATACACAATGAAACGTACCAGACTGAGTTGAAGACAGCAAAGACAGATCATGACGGTGCTTCCGAAGAACTGGCTGAAGACGACCCAGGAGAAGGCGCTCTCAATCTTTTTCACAAAACTAGAAGAAAACTAAGAACCCAGAAGTGTTAATTTCGCTGATTTTACCATATAATTTGGTGGTGCTGCTGAGTACACTCCCTTATCTTCTGGTAGATGACTCGGTGCTTGACTTCTTCAGAGTATCTATCTTCCGTGTAGTCAACCAGGAACTCTAGATTGTCTTTAAGAATCTTGAGTTGGCCACCGGCGTGGTACACCAAACCACAGATCAAAGTGTCCACCGAGGCGTTAGTGAGTCCTGTGTAAGACGCTCCTGAAAAATCCTTCAGATCTGTTGGTTTCCTCGATGGTAACTTACCCATCGCAATAAACACATAAATGAAATAGAAAAGAATGTCGCTTTTTGATGGATCGAATGGTAACCAGACATCCAGAAGAAACTGACGCTGCTGCTGGGGGGAAAACAACGGGCGAGACACCCAAATGGTAATATCAAAGACTATGGAAACCAAAAAAAGTCGCGAGTTTCTTTGACAGACCCAGATACTATCGTTATAAATGTCTTTTTGCTTATAGCTTAAAGTGGAGTTGAAGAACTGGAGGTAATAGATGCACTCTCTGATTTGCTTGTTGTTGAAGATGAGTGGTAACATCTTCGGGATGTAACTCAACATCCCCATCATGACGAGAAGGTTCAAACCGGCGTCTAAAAGAGTCAGATTCTCATCCAGAAGAAAATACAAGATACCGAAGAGAGGATCCGGGACTAACGAGCAAAAGAGGAGGATGTAACCATATATAAGATAACACTTCGAGGGGTTCCTTCGAGGATACAACCCCAGGAAGCGCAACGCTGTTAAATTCAAACTGAAACTACGTTCAACTAAATCGTTCATGTCTTCAGAGTGGTCAGTAAACGAATGATTAGATTGTTGAGAAGTTACTCTAATTAAAAAGTGTATGAAACTTTTATCAAAGGACCAGGAGGAAGTTCTAGTAATTAATAAAATATGCATGGCTTGGTAACGAGTAGCGCCCCTCTGCAGTCTCTAATTATGTTTTTTTATCAGAGAAATAAATTCAACGGAATTATTTAAATGGGATGATCAAGTTACTTCCAACATCAAAGAGAATTTCGACGATATTTGGATCTTTTCATTGTATCAAGTTACCTTGTGCTATAAACTGAAATTTAACAGAGTGGCTGATGGACGTCAATTCGCATTTGATTTAACGTCACCAAACCACCGGAAAGTGAGGTTAATTAACTTTATTTGCACTAATTACAGTGTGTGCTGGCTACAACTACCAATCATAGTGTCCAGTTCAAGCGTTCATTTGTTTTAGGAACATGAAGTACGAAGCCGCTCCACGAACAATCTAAAAATCCGCTGCAAAGTCAGAAAAACACCCCTTTATACTCACCGTCATAAAAGTCTGTAATGACAGAAGTGAGAACTTTCCGGCGGTGAAATAATTAGGTCTTTGACTCCTCATCATGATTAACAAAAGACTGCTTTTGACACTTTCATTAGTGACGAACCAATCAGTATGGAACACGTCGGTGGATATATGACCACTCACCAACTGAATTTCATTGCCGTGCCAACAGTAACAGAGAAGTTGGAAATACATGAGGACGAGATACATCAACATGCTGAAGAATGCAGTGCTGGTGGGCGACAACTGAAAGTTAGAGTAAAATTGTCGCCCAACGTGGGACTGTGCTACCGTACCACACTGAGTTGAAACAACTGAAAACAGATAATCAGAAGACTCGATATGAACTGTAGGAGCATCAAATAGCTGAAATCTTCCTCGGATTGGTCGCACAACTGTATCAATTCTTGGTGATGGACCGCGGTGTCGTTGGCTAGTTTGGAAACTGTCGCCTGAGTCTCTTCGTTTAACAGTTCGAGTTTTTCTCCGGTTTGTCGGTTATAACCAGCTCGTTCGAGCAAAGTTTCCAGTTCTCCTTTCAGGATCAGAAACTGGACTTTGATGAGGATCAAGAATCCGCAGATCACCGCATCAGCTGCTCCGATGTAGTACCCATAGACCACTGTGGAGAAAATTTGGAAAGCGAAAAGGAGCTCATAGGCAGGGCTCTCGTTGTAATCGAAAGAAGTCCAAGTGGTGTAGGGCATGAGTTTCTCGTTGACTATGATGGTGGTGTTGCCCTCAATGTAGTTGTGTTTGTCATAGGGCAAGTTTGCTAGGGCTGCGTAGATCGTACGAGCCCCTATGATGACGATTACGAAAGTGTAGAAGAAGAAGCCTTGGCGCTTGCATAAGGTGATGCCTTCTCGGACTAACTCGAACTCTTTGATGCCGCCTCTCTTCACGTTCGGTTTGAAAATCCCAGTTTCTAGAGTTGTCAAGTGGTGCCAAAGTTTCTGGCGGAGTACCAACATGAGGAACATCTTTGCAGTACCTTAAAGGACGTGGTACCTCACTTCTGGGAAAGTTAACTTACCTAGGATGTGAGTAACGAAGTAACAGAGAGCAAACGTCAGTTTGTAGATGTCTTCGAAATTTAGCACCATGTCCATAAATTCAGTGACAGTGAAAAGTAACATTACTCCAATTATGAAGACAGTGTAGACGTGGAAAAGAGCTCTTTTCACCCCATTTTCGATCGGGATTATATCGATCCCGAGATAAAAAAGGATTTTCAAGTGGACCTTGAAGTAAATCGGAGGAATTTCCTCCACACTTACCGGCGAAGGCATTATCTTCAAATGACACGGTTTGTTTCAAAGTTTCGCCGTGATTGAGGAATTAAGAATTTATACACTGGGAGCCGATAGTTTGCGAAGAAACGTGGACTATTATTATTTATTTTAGTCACACTATAATCAACTAGTCTGGGGGCGTTTTGTCGCCCAACATGGGTCCAAAAAAAAACAACACAGTATGGCGGAACTGGCTTTATTGTCTGTACAATCAGATACATTCGTATAAACAGACTAGAATAATGAATAGAAACATTAAACTGTATAAAAATGTATAGGAGATTCGTGTATATTCGATTTGTGAAGAGATTAACTTAACAGTGACTGAAGACAAAAGACAGTAAAATGGTGTCTTTACCTCCTACAGAACATAAAATCTCGCTTCTCGGAACATAGAGTTTGGTCCCTAGCGCGAACAACAAGTATTTGGTTTAGGAAGACTAGTTAGTTTCGTGATGACTAAACCAGTGTTATAATAAAACAAAACAAAGCCACTACGAACTGAAACTGGGTAAAGACAACAATCAAAATAACAATAAATCTACAACTAACTCTCAGGCACATGATAACACAGCTTTCAAGCCTCGCTTAACCTAAAACTGTATACGATACTTGCTATTGGTCGAATCGGTCGATGACTTGCTATCCCTCCCCAAAGATCCGCCTCTTCTCATCGTGGCTCCGCCCCCGAACAATCTTACCTTGGACGGAGGCGGTAATGAATTGGCCGAATTATCGCTCAACGTCGACGCTGAATCCCTTTCGCCTCCACTTCTGGCCCTTTGCATTGGTTTTCGCAACGAGGAACTTGATCCTCCGCTTTCGGATAGTCGTCCGTACTCGCCGAGTTTCTTGGGCGGGATTAAGGACCTCGCTGGTGACGCCCTCCTGCTGCTCGCATTCGAACTGAGCGAATCGCCGCCGTCGGACTTCTTCCTCGGAGGCGGTGTCTCGCCTTCTGCTAGCCTATTGTAGTCGCCGAGGCGGCGAGGCAGACCGCTGCGATGAGAGGAGGGGCGCGGGGGGCGTGGCAACGAGCTAGGAGCGGGACAACGCGGGCCGCTGGCCGAGTTCGTTCCCAAATCGGGCGTTTCTTGCATACGTTGTTGTTGAGAGGCGCGACCTTGCTTCTCCAATAGGAGCATTGCGCCGGGCTCGTACATCGCGACTCCGCCCCCGGCGCCGCCTCCTGTCACACTCGCCAGTAATGGCTTGGATATTTTTCCTTTTCTCTGCGCAGTGACTGGATTAGTGAATCCTGGAAAACAGCAAAGACCCCGCTGAAATGGAGAAGAGAAAAGACACAGTTGGGATGTTGTCCGGGACCTGCGTGAAGTTAGTCACACGGCACGCCACGCGGCCATGCAAGGGAGAGGTCACAGGTGGGCGGGGTTTAGTGGGAGGAGTTAAGGTTAAGCGAAGAACACTTGACCAATCAGTATCGAAAATGATGTTTATTGGATTATAGCATGCCAGTAACAAACATACATGCACAGTACGGCACCCATATTCTCTACACAAAAACAAGTGCCGCACGAGTCGCATAAAGTGACACACAAAAAAAAAGAAGAATCATAGTAAGCTTCAATAAAATTCTTCTTTTTTTGGTTAAACACTGTCAATTTTCACACTTCTCTATATACAAAATCCGGGAAACTAACTCAAAATCAGAACAACAAAAGAAACCGACTCACTATTTGACTCGAACTACACTGTACCCTAGTTCTGTACATTTGAAAATTTTAATTTTCGCGCCAAAACCGTACAGAACGTAGCGTGTTCAGTCAACAGAATGTCTCAGTCTCTCCTACCTTGCTCAACAGTTGAGAATCAAGTTGGCTGTCGATCTCCTTGAGCTGATTATCCAGACTCTGCTTCGTCGAATCAAAACTCTTATTTTCGTATTTGCTGTACGAGGGCATGTGATACGAAGAGTCACTCCCCGCGTACGAATTGCCACTCCCAAAACCAGTCGAACTCGTCAAGACGCTGCTCACTACAAATCGCGTTAAACCTGACGTCACGACCAACCAATGACATACCTAGCTCCTCCCTCGACACCGTCGTTCCTAACACGTGATCGATGTCAGTCCCGCCCAAACTGGGATGGGGGGTGTGGTGCGGGGACCGCCCCAACATACTCGACACATCTTTGTCGTACGTGTGCTTCTGTAGAACTTTAATCATAGCATCTCTCTCCGCCAACTTCGATTCGAGGTCTTTAACACGCGACTCTAAATCAGCGACTTTCTTCTGAGCGGCGTGCACTTCATCCATGTGTCGGATTTTCTCGTTTCGCGCCTCGGCGATGATTTTTTCCGTCTCTTGGCTGGTTTTCTCCAAAGCTGCGATCTTCGCGTCTCTAAAAAACCAAAATTAGAATCTGAGGGATTTTCCGACAGGAGTACCAACTTTGGAATACTCGCAGCGTCGATCGCCGCTTGTCTCAGCGCACTCTCTTCTAAATACCGTTGCTCCCATTTACTGCAGTCACCTTCCAATCGCATGATCTTTTCGTCTTTTTCCCGGAGACGCCGTTTGAGTTCTGAGGGAGATTCGTTCCCGGAACCGTTCGGAGAATCCCAGCCGGTCTTCCCGTCGTCTTGGGACATTTTCGTTCGTTGGAGCTCTCGTTCGAGTTGGAGGCGCAGTTTCCGCTCGGTCTGCTCGCGGCGGTCGCTGGCAAGCTGGAGGGACGACAAGGCCCTCTGGAGCTGCGCCACGCGCTCCACGTAGACCTGCTTCTTGCGACACTCCTCCTCTAAACGGACGACATTCCCTTGCGCGTTGGTAAGAGCGGTGTCTAGGATGTCGATGTGCGTCCGTTGTTCTTGGAGAGTGACGCGTTGCGCCGCTAATTCGATCTCCTGGCGCTCTTTGGCCGCCACGTGTTCTTTATCTACGAAAATAAGACGGTGATGATGTTAAAGAGGAGGAATTGTGTTACTTTGTTGGATAAGTTGGGCGATTAGCACCTCCCGTTTGCTGAGTTCTCTTCGTAGACTGTCGGGGGAGTTGGAATCCGCGCCGGGGGACCTGGAGAGCATCTGCGTGGATAATAAATCGACTTGTTCGCGGAGAGCTCGGTTTAGTTCTTGCAGTCTTCGGTTGTCGTTCTGGAGGCGGCCCCTCGCCGCCCGCTCGAGTCGCTCTTTACGGTCGCACGATTGCACCAACTCCTCCTGCGCCTTGTGGACTTTCAGAATTTCCTGCTCCAACTGAAAAGAGGCGAGAATTGGTGTTGTTTACTGTGGAAACAATTTCAAACCTTTTGCGTCTTCGCCACCCTCTTGTAGCAATTGTCCAGTTCGATCTTCAAGGCACTGTTCTCTTTGATGAGTATTTCGACCATTTCCGCCGAGGGCCACAGTTCGCCGGCTTCGGACTCCTCGCGGCCCTTGGTGGGAGGCCTGGGGGCGGACACCCCCCGTCTAAACCCATCGAAATTGGAGGCTTTCGGGACTCCAACTTTGGACAAGTCCGGTTGGGATTTCGACAAGTTGAGCTTCTCCGCGTTGATTTTGTGCCTCACGGCGGCTTGGAGGGGTGACTTGTCCGACCATTTGGGGTACTCCGGGGGCGGCGGAAAATTTTCGAACAAAGCAAGATCTGAGAGTTCGTTGTTGCTCGGGACTTTGACTTCTTTGGCTAAATGCTTGAGGACTGAAGATTGACTGAGGTAATCGTCGGGGATTTCCGTGATTTCTTGCACCCCCGTGTCGTAAATGCGGGAGCTATCAAAACTGTTACGATGCATGGAGTCTTTAGGGGAAGGAGAGCCGCCTTTTTGGGACAGTTTAGGCTCGTAGAGGTAAGAGGAGTTGATAATGTCATTGGAATCGCGCGCCCCCGAGTTGCGCCCTGTCCAGGGCTCATCCCCCGCGCTGTGGATAATGAGGGTATTATAGGAAGAAGAAGACACGTCCAAAGAGCTGCGATTCGAGGGGAGGCTGTCCCTGAGACTACTCCTATTAGAGACTTGCTGGTTCTCTTGTCCTTGGGGCTCCTGGCGCGCGGTGTGGCGAATCACGTATTTTTCTTCATTTGACAGATTCTCGTTGGAGGTGGAAATGTCCGTTTCGCTTCCGCTCAAGCTCTGAGAGAAGTTCTGACTGCTTGGATTGAACGGTCTGTATCTATTTGGCTGCTGCAAAGAACCCATTTGTGATCCAAAACTTTTATGTCAAACATCTGAAAAAAAAAGCCAAAATCATTGTTTGTTACGAAGGTCAAACATTCGCGACTTATCTCAAGTCAAGAGGTTAACGAAAATGTTTACTTTTAATTGCACGTTATTGATGCTGTAATGCAAAAAATATTCCAAGAATTCCGTAACACCCAAACTAGCACAAAGCCCCCTGAAACTACCCACAGGAGTAAAACCCACGTTACCAACCCCCAAAAACCCCCAAAACCCCACAAAACCCCCAAAACTAGAACGGAATGCAAGCTGCAAATAAATAAACTTTCACAAAAAAATGGGGCAATTCCATGACACGCGCGTGCGAAACCCCAACGAAACCAACAAAGCACACTTACAGAAGATGGAACAAACACTTTACCCCCAGAAATGGTCAGATTTGGGGCATTTTCGGAGACGAAATAAAGAAAAATTAAAATAAACACTAAACAGCTATCCCGGACGTACACTACTGACAGTTGGCGCATTCCTCGCGAGGGCGCGCTGCTGCAGAATTCCGCAAATATTCCGAATTCCACGATTGATACGGTTCAAAAGTTTGGCGGCGCGATAAAAACGTTTTCGCCCCAATTCTAAGCGATCACGAGCGAAAATTGAGACACTTGACAGGACGAAATTTGAGAACTGTCATTGGCGGTACCAACCTCGCAAAAATGACGCAACTAGATTTTTACAACGGGGGCGAAAAGGGCGAAATTAAATGAGAAAAATCGAGACAATCAATCAAATTGGTTGGTTTTTCAAATAAAAGGGCCAAATTTGCGATTTTGGGGTATGCAACACGCAGATCGCCATCTGTCACGATGACAGCTGTCATTGGTGACATAACCTCCTAAAACGTTTTGTAATATTTTCGTTTTTTAAATATGAGCACGTACGAAATAAGTAAATCTTCGGTAAGTTTCTTTAATTTATTTGAAAACTTTTCATTTTTTGCGTTTGTAGTTGCTCAGCTTGAAGGCTGAAATCTTGAGGAAACAAGAAGAATTGAGCAAAGCAAAGGCCGAGAATGAGGTGAAAATCAGGAATTTAAAAAAGAACGCTCCTCTGGATCTGAAGAACAAAGGTGTGGAGCAACGGCAGTTTCAGGATAAAAGCGAAGAAGAAGATTTGTTAAAGAAGTCCAGGTGGGTCTAGGTTTTTTTTTACTTTCAATAGGCTCAGAAACATGACTTCTGTTAGTAGCTCTGTTGGCACTAAAAGCCTAAAATTTATAGGCTTAGGTTTTAGGACCTGATCTAAAATCTAGAAAGCTCTACTAAGTGTCAAACTGTCACATACTCCTTTGACCACCCTAATATCTAGAAAGCTCTGGCAAGCGTCAAACTATCACCGCCTCCTTGGACCTCTCTAATTTTTCTTCATTTCTTCCACAGAGAGGCCCTGGAGGCCAAAACCCGCCTCTACGACAAGCTCTCCAAAAAGAAGAAACTCAGCCCCGAAGAAGACGAATACATCCGGCGCTACTTGGTCCGATTCGACAAAAAGTCCAGAGTCCCCGACTTGCCCCCCGAGGACTCCGAAGACGACGTCGATCGCGAAGAAGAGGACATAATCTTCGATGACTACGAACCGCCGAAGAATCCAGACGAAGAATGGGTAGAATACGTGGATTGTCTAGGACGAACTCGGACGTGTCTCCGGAAAGACCTCGACTACTTAAAGCGGAAAGACAGAGACTTGGAGGAGATCGTGGAGGCGAAGAGGAGAAACAGGAGCAGAAGTCCGCCGCCTCCGCCTCCACCGCCGAAGGAAAAAACTCCAGAGCCCGAGCTAACTGATGAAAACGAGTTGTTGTCTAATGATATGCGCAGGGAACAGTTGCGAAGACAGTGGGAAAAAGAAGAAGAAGAATTGAGGGACAAAAGCGACATTCACTACCAAGATATTCTCTTCAACGAAGCTCGCACTCATGGGGTGGGCTACTACGGTTTCTCTAAAGACGAAGAAGAGCGGGCAAAGCAACAAGAAGCCCTCAAGAGACTCCGCGAAGAGACCAAATCCCAACAGAAAAAGTCCCAAGACTTGAAAGCACAAAGAGAGAAACAGCTCAAAGCGAGAGTACGAGCAGCGCAAAACAGAAAACGCGAGAGAATGGGGCTGCCGCCGTTAGAAGACGAACCTGAGGTCGCCCCGGAGCCCGAGAAGCCTCCGGAAGTGGAGAAAGTTGACGAGAAAGAAAACAAGAAAGAGGAGAAGAGGAAGAAACACGTGCGGCCGTGGGACATCGGGAAGGAAGGAGTGAAGAGTCATTACGAGCATTCACAGGAAGAGTGGGTGGATAAGAAACGGAGAGAACGGGACTCGGAGTTTGCGCCCCCCAGCACCTACCACCGCGAACGACGAAGGGATAAGAATGAAAGAGAACCCCGGGAGAAGAAGGAGCGAGGGTTCAGAGCGGCCCCTATAATCAACGAACTGAGCGATGAAGAGGACTCGAGACAGTACAGGAAGACAGAGATTCCGCCCCCGGCAACGTACGACTATTACGGCCCCAGTAGCAGCAAGCGGTCTCACAGGGAATCCTCGATCTGCAGCGACGTCAGTGAGAGTGTAGAAGCAGGTTTGAAGTTCCTGAGGGAGCAAATGGAGAGGAAACAAACAAGAACGGACATGTTTGATTTGTGAATAAATTGTAAATATAAACGAAGTTGTTTTATTATAAAGCAAGACCTAAAATACATCATTGGGGCGCTCCGTCTCCCGCTGGCATCGATCTGATGATGTCAGAATCGCCAGGATCGGTGATGGACATGGCGCACACCCTGAAATATTTCCCGCAAGCTGTCCCAAGTTCTACATTGTTACCAGTGTAGTGGTGGACGCCTGTCTTTGCCAACATCGCGTAGTATTCAATCTCTGATTTCCTCAGAGGCGGCGTGTTATTGGCAATAATGATAAGTTTCGCTTTGCCTTGTCTCAGCGTCTAAAAGAACACAATTAAAAAGAATTCAAAACTAAAAAAAAACTCACTTTGAGGGTTTGTTTGTAACCCAGACAGTATTTCCCGGATTTCATAACCAACGCCAAGCGGCTGTTGATGCTCTCGATGGCTTTTTTCTGCTTCTTTTGGGCCACCATAGTGACTGCAAAAAAGAGGTTAGAAATTTTCAGAATGCCACAAACGAACGAAAATGGGAGATTTTCCAACGAGGAACCGAAAAACCGGTGTCCTTCTGTGGTTCTAATCGAAAGAAAAGCGGAAAACTCACCTTTTTAGGTTCCACGTGCTTTGACAACGAAAACGCACTGAAAAAGAAAATGGCGAATTGACAGTTGGCAGACGTCAAGTTGGTTTGGAGAAGGCCAGTAGATGGCGCCACCACCATAAACTTTAAATTTAAACAAAATACACGTTTTTTCTGTTTTGTTAGTCTTCTTTGTATTTTGAGACTTACCAAAAAAACCCCATTTGTTGTTCACAATTTTACATTTTAGTTTGAAGCGGGCAACCAACAGTACATTTTAATTTTTACCATTGAAGTTGTGAGAGTTGTCGATAGAGTGCGCTAGTATTTTTAAATCTTGGTTTGCGGCTAATTTCACTCCACGTTGATTTAAATTGTTTTTAGGTGCTGATAAATTGTCTCAAATTGATTATTGACAATATTCCAGTCTTTTTCGGTAATTCTAAATGTAAAAAAAAAAAATAATTAAAAAAAAAGCGGACTTTGATTGAAAAAAATAGCAGAAAATAACTTTTACTGAAAATACAAGAAGAAAAGACTCTAAAACAGAAATTAAGAAAAAAAACTGAGCTAAATTTAAAATAAAAAAAATAATAAAAAATGGTGGATGCGCCGGGTCATTTTTGTTGACATCTGTCGCGTCGCGCATCTAATTTCTCACGACTCCCCTAAATTCCGCTATGATAACCCTCAAAATATCATTTCTAATAGCAGTCCCCTTAAAACAACCCGAGAAATCACCCCTAGAAACAAAACACTCAAAAAAACGCCCCAAACCCAAGAAGCCTAAACGTACCAAAAAGCCTAAACGATCCAAAGAGCCTAAACGATCCAAAGAGCCGAAACGAACCAAAGAGCCCAAACCAGAAGCCAAGCAAACCGAAGAAGACCCCTCGACAACTTACACAGTTATCGAAATGGGACAACCGCTCAATTACGTCCACCTCAGCTACGATCTCTTCGGAAAAAAATTCCAGTACGAAATCGACGTGATCTGCTGGGGCGCTGTTGCTAAAGTACCACGAATTTTCTTTGTTTTTCTTGATGATGGTAGATTTTTAGCAGAGACGGTCACCAAAGCGTGAAAACTGTAATAGAAGAGGACGTAGTGTGGGTACCTGTATTTGTCGAGCACTATTTGAAAGAGCTCCCTGTTGAAGAGGTCCGGAAGATGACCGTGGAGACCATCAATCTGGTGGTGAGTACCGGGAAAAGTACCTTAGGGAAGTCGTAAGAACACTACCAAAAGTAGTACCTAGAGAAATCAACTGGGGATTCTAGAGCTCAGTCAGATGACAGCGCCGGATTCTATTTGCACCAAAACGATCTGAATCGGTACTTTCCCGAAGTGTATGAAGAGAGACTTCAAGAGCAAGACATTATAAAGGACATCGTACAACGAATTCTCAAGAAAGTTGCGTTGTTTCCAAGCCAAAATGAGATAACTTCTTGGATTTATGATAGAAGTTAAGTAGTACCAAAACATACAATACAAGATTTAGCTCCCTTTTTTGGTTTAGATGATGTCCACTTGTACCACATCGCTCGAATCATAAGAACTGGAGGACAAATCCCATGTAGAGATCTCGCCAAAACAGTACCAGAGGCAAAGAACAACAAAAATAGTACCACTGTGAAGATCCCGGCTCAGGTTCTTCTCACAGATCCGACATTAGCCACATTCCGCCTCACCAACGCGGGTACTAACTTAAAAGAAGTTTTCGTTTTGTGTAGTACCGAAAACGTACTAACTTGCGCGCAAAAAGCCGAATTGGGTCCTCTTATTGTGAGAGTTAGGAAAGTCAGTGGCTTGCCGGTGGAGGTTTTGAAAGAAAAAGGGTTGGTACTACTGTCTATCATTCCAAACACGTTTTCTTTAAAGTTTTCAGGAGATCTTTGTTGTTTGTGATGTCCCGAGAGTTCAAGAAATTGAAACTTCGCGTCGGTTCCTGAAAACAACTGTGAATTTCGATGAGTCTGCATTTATCATCACGAGTGACATTCCATCTATTAAGATTTTGGAGGTTTTAGAAACGCGCCGTGTCGTTGCAAAGGTGAACCAGTGGTACCAACTTAAAATTTTAGCCATTTATCTGATTTGGTCCGATATCTCGCTTATTTTTGGAGCAAACTTGTGTTATTTGGTCTCACTTTACGCAGAATTTCACGCAGATTCCAAAACTAAGTCTATAAAAATTTTAAGCCTCCCCCGTGCACTTCTTTCAGGTAGTCGGGGTAAGAGCACTCCCATCTCCCCCAAGCCCTGCGTCCAACCCCAAAAAACCAAAGAAACTGAAGAAAAAGAAGTCAAAACCAAAACCACAGGAAGACCCTCTAACTGAAAACGTCATTCTGGCGGTGGCAACTTTCGACTTGAGCAGTCTCATGCAGTTGTACCACTTCAAAGAAAAACGTCAGTGTCTCAGCGCCCGCTCCCTCCACCCCCCAACCCCCGTTTTTGAGGATCACCTCGTTGATCGCATCACCATCAATGAAGTTCATTTTTGTAACATTGACAGAAACGAGTGTTCTTCGCCTCTCAGCGACGAGTCTTTGATTGCCAATGGGACGACGGTGAAACTGGAGGCTCAGTTCTTGCATCCGACGTTTCCCCTCTTCTATATCAAAACCACAAGTAGTCTCTATAAGCGTCTTCTTCTGATTTTGTACAAAATAGAAGTTGCGCGAGATCTCTTAACACAAGTATTGAATGCGAATTCTGCGCACGTTTCCACCCAGGAGCTACTTTTCACAAATTCCTTGTTGCGTCGGGGTGGTCCCACTGATCCAGAAGCGCGGAAGAATCTCTCTGGATTCTTCCTGGATGACGGGAACACCTTCATTTTCTTCGTGGAAGGTCCAGCGGTTGGTACTATCCAAACCTTGTTTCATAGGATCGCGAATTTGGGTCGATCCACAGCAAAGATTTTCCATCATTCGGATTTTATCTTCGAAGATCTTCTTTATCCGGCTTTTCAGAGAAGTGGGGGGATATACATCATAAATCCTAAGCTTCCATTGGCTGAGATTTTTGCGCAGCAAGACATTTATCTCGAAGGAAATGTCCCTTATCACTGCTTTAGGACCATCCAAAAGCTTAACTTGATTGTTAATTCAACGACTTTACAATCTGTTTTGAGCCACGAGTTGTTGCCGACAGAGATTGAATTGCTTTCGTTTTCAATGGAGTTTTGTTTTCAATTGAAGTTTACAGGGGGGGAATGGGAGGATTTGGAGAGGAGGGCCACAGGGGGCTCGGTTACAGATTTCGGGGTTGCGTAATAAACGATCAAAATATTGTACTAGTTTTATTCAGTTTCTAAGATGAAAAAAGATTTTGCTGAAAGCAGGGCTGCCAACATTCCGAAAAATGAGCTGTCTTTCGGTCTCTAATTCAGATTCGGTCGCTATCTCGCTTATTCATTAAGAAATATTAAAGTATTGGTGCTCATTTTACGCAGAATTTTACGTAGAATTCAAAACGGTAAAACTCATCAAGATCGGGCCAAAAATAATTGAGTTATGAGCAATCAAAGTTTTGGATATTGAATTTTGGCTTGGAAAATTTTTAATGCTTGATATCTCCGAAACTACAAGAGATTTTTTGAAACGGTTTTCACCAACGGTTTTCTCGGCTCATTTTACATTAGACACGGCCCTCAGAAGTCAAAAATTTGATAGTCAATTTTTTGAGCAAAAAAATTTTGCGACTCAATCGATGAAAAATTTTTAATTTTTTGTTTTTTGATTGCCCCTCGTAAACTATTTGCCCAATCGATCTGAGATTTGGTCAGTTGATATACCTCGAACTCCTCTGTTGATCGATATATAATTTAATAATACTAAACGCAGTTTTCGCCTTGAAACAGCGTCTTAAAAATGGCACCCTCGTAAAATCTTATTCGATAGATATCTCCGTTATTTGTTAAGAAAGTTTGAGCTATATGGGCTCATTTTACGCAGAATTTTGCGCTAAATCCAAAACCACTCTTGTTTTTCTCGTCCGTCAACAAATAACTGAGTTAGAGGCGTTTGAAGTTTCGGGTAGTTGTCAGAGGGCCAAAATTTTAAAGGTTAGAAAACGATTTTGCTCGATATCACCGGAATTAAGCCAAATATAAAAAAACTCTTTTCAAAATCGTTTTTCTCGCAATTTTTTACCTTAGAACTCGGTCTTAGATAGTTTGAATTCAAAATTTTCAATTTGTCAATGTTGAAGTTAGCTGCCTTTCAGTCTCTAATTTAGACTTGGTCGTATCTCGCTTATTTATAAAGCAATCTTAACGTATTGAGCCTCATTTTACGCAGAATTTCATGCAAAATCCAGAAACATAAGATTCGCTAAAATCGGCCTACCAATAACTGAGTTATGAGCGATCAAAGTTTCGGATATTAAATTTTGGGTTAAAAATTGTTCAAAGTTGAATATCTTCGAGACTACAAGAAATTTTTTGAAACGGTTTTACCACCGTTTTTCTCGGCTCATTTTACTTTAGAAACCGCTCTTAAAAGTTAAAATTCGATGGTCAAATTTTTTGTCAAAAAAATTTTGCGACTCAATCGATGAAAAATTTTCAATTTTTCGTTTTTTGATCGCCCTTCGTGTACTATTTGCCTGATCGATCTGAGATTTGGCCAGTTGATAAATCTCGAGCTGTTCTTTCGATCAATGTAAGCTCAAGGTTACTTAACGTTGTTTTCGCCCCGAAACAGCGTCTTGAAAATGACCCTAAAATCACCCTCTGAAAATGTAATTTGCTTGATGACTCGTTTATTTGTTAAAGAAATTTGAGCTATATGAACTCATTTTACGCAGAATTTTGCGCTGAATCCAAAACTACCTTTATTTTTCTCGTCCGCCAACAAATAACTGAGTTAGAGGCGTTTAAAATTTCGGGTAGTCGCCAAAGGGCCAAAATTTAAAAACGATTTTGCTCGATATCACCGGAATTAAGCCGAATATAAAAAAACTCTTTTCGAAATCGTTTTTCTCGCGATTTTTTGGCTTAGAAATCGATGTTCGACAGTTTGAATTCAAAATTTTACTTTTTTTAGTGTGGAATTTTGCTGCTTTTCGGTCTCTAATTCGACACGGTCAATATCTCGCTTATTTATAAAGCTATATTAAAGTATTGGTACTCATCTTACGCAGAATTGTACGTAGATTCCAAAATGGTGCGAGTTTTTAAGATCGGTCCACAAATAACTGCGTTAAAGGCGATCAAAATTTCAGATATTGAATTTTGAGTTGGAAAATGTTCAAAGCTCAATATCTCAGAAACTACAAAAAATGTTGATAGATTTCGAGCTGACAAAAACCAAATTGTCTCTTTATTTTTTATAAAGTGGGGTGAACACAGTGCTGCCAATATTTAGAAAAATTCAAAGCCTCCTAAAGCATATTCATCTGGTACACCAGCAATGAGACGGAAAAAATCGATCTCAGAGTCTGCAAAAAAAACTGTCTTCAATTAACACCAACTTTAGAATCAACCTGAATCCCCAGTCGATAGTTGAGTGCGGAGTTTTCTGCAAATTTAATTTGCAAAATTTGCCCGGCATTGACCAAGAAAATCAAGTACAATTTTTTGTTGTCTTTATCATAGTTGTACCAAAGAAGTTGATTCAAAGTGACCACAACACTTGTGCACTGAAATAAACAGTAAGAATTAGAAGACAAACGAAGGAATTATTCACTGTGTTTTCCAGAGCTTGGCCAATATGGATCACCAGTTGATAGGAAAGAATCACAGCGAAGCACAGTGCTGCAGTTCGAAAATAAATATCTGCAAAGTATTCAGAAAACTGAAAGGGTTGGTGTAGATTGTACTATTATAACTACAAACCACTAAAAGAAAGCTGCACATACTGACCAATTGAATTATAATGAGCAGACCACCCACAATGAGCCACTTATAAAGCGTCTTAAGAACGGAATTCATAGCTCTGAAAGAAGAAATCAAATCAGAAAAGAGTGAAATTTCTTACATTATCAGTGTAATGTGACGCTTCACGCAGAGTAAAAGTCTCTTTCTGATCTTATCATTGTCAGTTTGTTCGTCAATTCTTGATAGAAAATCAACAAGAAAGTAGATCTGAAACTTGAACTTGTAAAAGACATAAACGAATTGATAAAATGGTATTATTATAAACGCGGCCGTAGCAAAACTATTTTCAACGCGAAAAAACCACGTCGCGACCGGTGGAAATAAATAATCTTCGATTAAAGCGATTTCATATAAGATATTGCGATCATTTTCTTGAGGAAAAAGAAACATCAACATAAATATGAGAAAACTGGCTGCATTGACGATCATATAAACTGTGATTTGAATGGATTCTTTTCTAATTTTCTGTTGGATCTTCTGGTTACCACTTTCAAAAGACCACAGATTCATTTCTTCACAACAAGAAGTGAAGCAGTTGGAACAAAACAACACGAATAAGAGAAAGTACACCATCTGGAAAAAAATGTTTTTTCTATACAGACCGGCCATAAAGTATACTTACTATAAAAGATGCTATATAAGAACTAATATATTGAATAAGATAACTAAATTCAAATTTATGTAAAAACAAGAAAGTTTGAATTACGATGGGAAGTGAATAAAAGAATAACGTGAAAAGTGTCCAAAGTCTGATTATCTGTAGTTTGTGTAAATCTACACAAATCAGTTTGAAGAGTCTGAGAGGGTCTCGATCTAGATAATGAACTAATTTAGACACCAAGATTTTAAATTTACGTTGAATTGTCGTCTTAGCCATGACGTGGCCTTATAGAACGAACTGAACAGACTATAAGAACTCATAATTTAAGTTGAAATAAGTTAGAATAATGGTAATAGAAGAAAAACGCTTCGTAATTTGAATTCTTGATAATTTCAAGTGACTGAATAGTTAATAAATAATCGTAATGATAAGAGCTTCATACAGAAAAAACGTTTTATTAAAATCAGATTAAAAGATTACAAATTACAAAGTACCTCAAAATTTTGTATTGACAGATTAGCGCGGCTGATCAATATCACTAGTTTTTTTCACCAGTTTTTGTCAAGAACTAGCCCGCCAAACGCCATGCTATTGGTCAAAATCCGGTACTCAAGACCACCTAATGTTTTCTTATGGAAGCTAAAAATCCGTGACATTATTGCATGGTTATATTACGGTGCGGAGAAGACAGTGCTGCCAACATGTAGAAAAATAGAAAACCTAATCACAGCACTAAAGAATATTCATTTGATACACCACCAATGAGATGGACCAAATCGATTGCAGAGTCTGCAAAATAAAATTGTCATGGCTTAACACCCACTTAACCAACCTGAATCCCTAGTTCATAGTTAATCGCAGAGGTGTCTGAAAGTCTACATTGCAAAATTTGACCGGCATTGACCAAGAAAATCATGTACAATGTTTTGTTGTTAATTAATTAAGTAATTAACGAAGCATCTTACTACTTCATTTGAAGCAATATTCATTATTTTATCGATATCAGTCAATCGATACGGTTCATTATTGCATCATTACTGCCTGAAAAAATCTGAATTTGCAGAGATTGAACCTGGGACGTCTAGAGTTTCACTCAAACACGGGAAAACACCTGTGAACTTTGGCTATGACTGGCCTCGGTAACGTGTTTCTAAACTACGTTTTGAAGTTATAAATAAAAAATATTGTTCAGTCGTAGATAAAATAGTGTCTTTCACTCGCATGTAATGAGCTATTATTACACACAGATGAATTACAATACTCGCTTCGCTCGCATTCATACTGTATTCAACTGTTGTAAACTTGTATGTATATACAAGGTGTTTATAAATGTTTCTAGCATCAAGCGTGGCTTTGGAATTCCTGCCGTACAGTATTTTGCCGCTTTGTTTTCATAGAATATTACTATCATGAAAATTATTTATAATGTTACTTACTTCAATGACGTTTTAGTTACGGTTTTGTGCCCAAGTTTTCGATTTTTAGGTTTTCACCCACAACTGAAACAGTTTATTTCTCAAAACTTACTTTGCTTCATGTTTGAGGTTAGCTGCAAATGTCAGTTGACAAATCGAAACCCACATTTGTAATGAGCGGCAAATTTCTTTGACATTTCATAGCCACCCTTGATGCTAGAAACATTTATAAACACGTTGTACTATTAACTAACATCACGTTGAGAACAAAAATACACACTGAACTTAAAACTAATCAATACTCAGCAGTGATGGTTTCTGGTGTGGTGCGAAAAACACATAATGTAAAAAACGTGTTTGTAAAACTTCCAAAGGGCCTCAAAATTTTGTATTAACAAATTAGCGCGCTTAGTTGATCAATATCAATAGTTTTTTCACTAGATTCCAAACAATTCCAAGCTTTTGTCAACAACTAGCTCACCTAATACAACGCTATCGGTCAGAATTCGGTACTCAAGACCGATGAATGCTATGAAATCTAAAATTCTGTGACATTTTAATGCGTGGTTATATTGCGGTGCGGTGAAGACAGTGCTGCCAACATGTCGAAAAATTTAAAGCCTCCTAACCACATCACTAAAGAAGTTTCATTTGAATCACCACCAAACAGACAGACCAAATCGCTTGTATAGTCTGTAAAATAAAATTATCATAATTTAACATCAACTTAACAACCAACCTGAATTCCCATTTGATAGTTAAGACAGGTAGTGTCTGAAAGTCTACATTGCAGAATTTGACCGGCATTGACCAAGAAAATCATGTACAACGTTTTGTTGTTTTTGTCATAGTCGTACCAAAAAAGCGTATTCAAAGTCTCTACGACACTTTCGCCCTGAAAAAAACAGCACAAAATGGAAGGAAATCAAAGAAAATGTTTACTGCATCTTCTACAGATTGACCCAAATAGAATAATAGTTGGTACGCAAGAGTCGTGGAGAAGCACATCGATGCAATTCGAAAATAAAAATCTGAAAGGTACTCAGAAAACTAAAAGGGTGGAGGAACTCTGTACTGTTAACTACAAACCACTAGAAAAAAACTGCACAGGCTGATCAACAGAATGATAATGATCACCTCACCGCTAACGAACCACTTATGAAGCATCTTAAGCATGTTGCTCATAGCACTGAAAGAAGAATCAACTTGGAAAAACAATGAAATTTCTTACATTTTCAGAGTAATGTGATTCTTTACACACAGTAAAAGTTGCTTGTTGATTTCGTCGTTTTCAGTTTGCTCGTTCATTTTCGATAGAAAATAAACGAAAAGAGACATCTGAAACTTGAATATAAAAAAGGTATGAGCAAACTGATAAAATGGTATCATCATAAATATGCTTATGGCGAGGAAATATTCAACGCGAAAAAACCACACCATGACCGGTGGAAACAAATCCTCCATTAAAGCGATTTCGAATAAAATATTGCGGTCATTTTCTTGAGGAAAAAGAAACATAAACGCGAAAATTATAATGGTGACTTCACTGGCGATCAAATACAATGTGATTCCAATTGATTCTTTTCTGATTTTCTGTTGGATCTTCTGGTTACCACTTTCAAGACCACAGGCTCATTTCGTCACAGCAAGAAGCAAAGCTTTCGGAACATGCCATCAAGTATACGATATAGTATACCATCTGAAAAAAATATCTCATAAATCGCTTATTTGGGGCTAGTTTGCTCTTTCTAGTTCTAATATTTTGGCTTTTGGCATTTAGCACAGTTAATAAACATGTTAAAAGTAGTAATTAGTCCAATTTTTATTGTATTGGCGTTAAAACTACCAAAATTACAAAAAAAAAGGTAAATTGGAATAACATGTTAAATTCTCATGGGTCTTTGAATTCTAAGAGCAGTTCTAAGATCTTTAAAATACTCCGTTATATATTATGAATTTTACCATCAGTCAGCACGGCCTTGAAGAATACTTATATAACAGGATGCCATATAAGAAGCCATATACTGAATGAAATAATTAGCTTCAAATTTATATAAAAATAAGAAAGTTTGAATTACGATGAGAAACACGTAAAGCCATAATGTGAAATGTCTGAACAGTTTGATAATCGGTAACTTGTATAAATCTATGCAGATGAGCCTATAGAGTCTAAGAGGATCCCGATCGAAAAAATCACCAAATTTTGACAATATTTTGAATTTACGAATCACTTTAGACATGACGTGGTCTTAAAGAACGAACTGAACGGACTACAAGAAATCAATTTAAGTTGAAACGAGTTGGAATGATGGCTGATAAACGATTCACTATTTGAATTTTTGATGATTTCATATGGTTGGATACTTCACTCGATATCAGTTTAATAAATAATGATAATGATATGAGCTTCATACCCAAAAAAAACGTTTAATTAAAATTACGTTGAAAACAAAGGTACACATTAAAACTTAAAACTAATCTTCAGCAGTGATGGCTTCCGGTATGGTATGAATGATAACTTTCCTCGTGGCGTCGTACACGAAATTATTATTTTCGAAAATGCGGCTCTGGTAAAACGGCTTCAAATCATGAATATTCAACTGTTTGGCCTGAAATAAAACTTGAGAAACTCCTCAGGAGGATTGGCATGTCTTACTTTATCCTTCAGATCTTTCTCGTCGATTTCAATGACTAAAGCTTGAGATTCGTCGGTCCCCCGCAAGAACGCCAGTTGGTCCTGAGACAACTGTCGCAAAATATAGAAGAGTAATTCGCTGTGGTCCTTCTTGAACATCAAATACCGCTGGAACACCTACAAAAAAAACTGTAATTTCGCGTGACCACATCAAAACCACTGACTTGTCGCATCGTTTTCATCACACTGTATTTCTGCGTCTCGACGAAGCTTTCCAACATCATTCTGATAGCCATGTTGACGTCGTCTTCTTGGACGTACTCGCGGAGGTGCATTCTTGCGTGGGCTTCCGCCATGCGGATGATACTTTCAATGTGGCGGACGGTGATGGGAAGACTTCCGGTGGCCTTAAATTAATTTTTAGCTTGCTGGGGTTGGTACTATGAGATGATTACCAGAGATTCCTGTCGGAGTTGGCTGTAGATGTTCGCGATTTTATCTTGATCCATGTTCTGGAGTTTGGGGTGGACGTTTTCCCGGGCGTAGACGAGGTACTTTCGGAGCATTTCTTGGGGGATGGCGAGGTCATCGTCGGGGACGGTTTCTATAGTCTCGCCTTTCTTTGAGGGGTGGTGGCGGATGTGCGAGTTCACCACGAATCTGAAACAGGAGGGGACAACTATTTATTTATTCATTTCCTCTATTTTATGTCGAGATTTTCTCAATTTTATGTTCACATCATCTCTTTTGAGTCCACAGTTTTATGTTCATAGAATCTTCTTAGTTTCATGTTCAGTTTTTCTCAGTTTTATGTTGACATTTTCTACGTTTTATGTTCATATAATCTCTTCTCAGTTCTATGTCGACATTTCCTTCGTTTTATGTTGGTAATTAGATTTATGTTGCCACATTCTCAGTTTTATGTTCATAGAATCGTCTTAATTTCATGTTTATAATTTCTCAGCATTATAAAGACATTTTCTTCAGTTTTAAGTTGGCATTTCTTCCGTTTTATGTTGATATAATTTTTTCTCAGTTCCATGTTGACACTTTTTATTCGTTTTGTGTTAGAAATTTCTCAGTTTTATGTTGCCACACTCTCAATTTTATGTCGACATTTTTTCAGTTTTATGTGGGCATTTTTTCCGTTTTATGTGGATATAATTTTTTCTCAGTTCTATGTTGACACTTTTTATTCGTTTTATGCTAGCCAATTTCTCAGTTATGTTGCCACATTCTCAGTTTTATGTTCATAGAATCTTCTTAATTTCATGTCCACATTTTTTCAGTTTTATCTTGACATTTCTCCAGTTTTATGTTCATAATATCTATTCTAAGTTCTATGTTGACATTTCCTTTGTTTTATGTTAGCAATTTCTCAGTTTTATGTTGCCACATTCTCAGTTTTATGTTCATAGAATCTTCTTAATTTCATGTTCACATTTTCGCAGTTTTATGTTGACATTTTCTCAATTTTATGTTGCCATTTTTTCAGTTTTATATGGGCATTTTCTCTGTTTTATGTTGATATAATTTTTTCTCAGTTCTATGTTGACACTTTTTATTCGCTTTATGCTAGCAATTTCTCAGTTTTATAATCATAAAATCTTCATAATTTCATGTTCACATTTTTTCAGTTTATGTTTACATTTTCACCAGTTTTATGTTGGCATTTTCTCCGTTTTATGTTGAAATTTTTTTACTCAGTTCTATGTTGACATTTCCTTTGTTTTATGTTAGCAATTTCTCAGTTTTATGTTGCCACATTTTCAGTTTTATGTTCATAGAATCTTCTTAATTTCATGTTTACATTTTCTCAGTTTTATGTTGACATTTCTTCAGTTTTATGTTGACATTTCCTCAGCTTTATGTTGACAATTTCTCAGTTTTATGTAGAGATTTTCTCAGTTTTATGTTGGCATTTTCTCTCTTTCATGTTCATATAATCTTTTCTCAGTTCTGTGTTGAGATTTCCTTCGTTTTATGTTGGCAATTTCTCAGTTTTATGTTTCCACTTTCTCAGTTTTATGTCAATAGAATCTTCTAAATTTCATGTTCACATTTTCTCAGTTTTATGTTCACATTTTATCAGTTTTTTGTTGACATTTCCTCAGTATTATTTTGCCACATTCTCAGTTTTATGTTCACATAATCTCTTCTCAGATCTATGTTGACATTTCCTTTGTTCTATGTTGGCAATTTCTCAGTTTTATGTTCATAAAATCTTCTTAATTTCATGTTCACATTTTCTCAGTTTCATGTCCACATTTTCTCAGCTTTATGTTGACATTTCCTCAGCTTTATGTTAAAATTCCCAGTTTTTATCGCCAAAAATTAAAGCGCGATATCGAATAAAAATTGGTTGCATACCAAAAATTGATACAAATTCTGCGGCAATCTAATCTCCAAATCAATCGAGATAATTTCGTACATCTCTACGTTTCAACAATGGAATTAATTTCTAATCTAATCAATAAATCGCAAAAGTGCAAAGATGCCCCTAGAAATGTAAGTTTTTTCGCCACCAAAATCCCCAATTTTAACATAACAAATCCAGAAAAAAACTCGCCGAAGAAGCGCGCCAAAAATTCCATGACTTTTACCAACAGTACCGAAAAATCCAAGAAACAGACGACTTGAAAACGATCCTCCAAAGACAACTCCCAAAAATTTGCAAAAACGAAACATCCAAAGTGATAATCGAGCAAGTTGACAAAGTACTGAGCGAAGAATTCGATGAAGACCTCAGCATTGAACACTTACATGCTGTTACGTATTGCGCTGCTCAAACTGTCGTTCAGCTATGCGAAGATGAAGGTGTTGAGATCTTCCCTCAAGAAAAAATCCCGAAGGAATTCCCAAAAACTGAAGAAGACCAGAAGACGCTCTACAAAACCAGTGTGCGACGCTTTAAAAGATTGTTATATAACGAAGAAAAGCGCATTGTTGGTGAAAAAGTACCAACAGTTAAACAAATCGAAGACTACTGGTCAAGTTTGTGGGAGGAGCCAAGCAAAAAGAAAGATGATCTTCCATACCCAAAGAACGAAGAAGAGAGAATGAAAGGAAAAGACGTTCAAACTTCATCCACCATCACTGAAGCAGAATTGAAGAAAGCCTTCAAGACGCGCAAGAACTGGTCGCCCGCTGGCATCGACGGTCTCCAAGTTTTCTGGTACCGCGCGTTCCCGAGCGTGAAGAACGCGCTTTTGGTGAAGATCAACCACGTCGTGTCAAATAAAGAAGAAATGCCTGACTTCTTCACCGTAGGCATCACCAGCATCAGTCCCAAAGACGAAAACACGCAAGATCCGAAACGATACCGCCCCATCACGCACTTACCGACGATTTACAAAATTATTATGAGGTGCGTCTACCAGAAGATCTTCGCCCATTACGAACAGTACGGGATTCTAGCGGAAGAACAATGTGGAGGTCGCAGAGGATGCTTCGGAGTACGCAAAGCTCTGGTTATTGACTCGGTGGCGCTGAACCAAGAGCGCGTCCACGGTCAGTACGTCGATATTAAGAAAGCTTTTGATAGTGTCTCTCATGACTGGCTCCTGGAGATGCTCCGGGTGTACAAAGTTGACGAAACTCTTGTCTCGTTTCTTGAGAACACCATGAAGAAATGGAAGACGAAGATTCAATTCGGTGGTGAGCTTACCAGGAGTATTTCTTTCAAGCGAGGAGTGTTCCAAGGGGATCCTATGAGCGTTCTTTTATTCTGGACCGCTCTGAATCCTCTATCGTTCCATCTCAGAGGAAGAGGTCTACCGATGGGAGATGGACGCGTTTCGCATGTTCTGTACATGGATGACCTCAAACTCTACGCTGAGAGTCCCAAAGAGTTAGAGGAAATGTACAAAGAAGTCGAGGGATTCGTCACGGGAATTGGAATGGAGATTAACACTGAGAAAAAACATTTGTTTGTTATTCCATCTGAAAGAACATCCAGGCCAGAAGTATCTTATCTGGGGTACACCCAAAACCCCAAAATCAACAATGAGAAGACCATTGGTAGTAAAACAACGAACTTTAGCAAAAAATCTGCAAAAATTGACCGAACGAAAATCTCCCAGAAATGTAAATCCAACTTCAAGAGAAAGTTCTTGTATAACTACATCCTTAACACTTTCGGGGTTCTTGACTGGAAAAATTTTGACCGGCAACTACAAACCATTCAAGTGAAAAAGCGTTTTCTTCGGGTTGTCAAACGAAAGACGAACGGATTGAATAACATTTCCATGAAGTTCATAAACGAAATGTGCAGAATGAGAAGAGAGTTTTCCAAAGAGGCGACTTCGGAAGTTATGAGAAACATCATCAAGTGTGATAACGTGACGCCTCTGATGCTATCTATCGAGCAAACAAAACAAAACGAAGAAAAATACGTAAACGCGCTCGTAGAAAAAATGAAACCAAAGTAAACAAACAAATAAAAATAAGCTGTTTTTCATTCGTGTTGGTAGTACTGTTGAAATCCTATCGATTTTGACATTTCTGAACCGTCATGACTCACAGCAGTACTACCAACTCGTCAAACTAAAACCCAGCCTCCCAGACATTCTCACCTTGCCAAATGCTGGTCCTGCAAGGGATCAATCTCATCCCTGACGACGCACATGATGTCAAACCTCGACAAAATCGGATCGGACAGATTAACATTCTCCGCAAACGTCATACTAGCATCGTATCTTCCACCAATGGGATTCGCTGCTGCGATAACCGAACACCTCGCCTGGAGACTCGTCACAATTCCAGCTTTTGAAATGGAAATGCTCTGTTGTTCCATAGCTTCATGAATGGAAGTTCTATCTTGATCGTTCATTTTATCAAACTCGTCGATGAGACAAACTCCTTGGTCTGCTAGTACCAGCGCTCCGGCTTCCAACGTCCATTCTCGACTCGTCGGATTTCTTCTCACATAGGCTGTTAGACCAACAGCGCTAGCGCCTTGACCAGTGGCGAAAACAGCTCGTGGTGCTATCTTCTCGACGAACTTCAAAAACTGGCTTTTGGCAGTACCGGGATCGCCGCAGATTAGCACGTTGATGTCGCCTCTTAGTTTGTGCTTTAGGCCGGGGTTTTTGGGTTCGCCTCCAAAGAGCGCCAGAGCTAGAGCTCGCTTGATGTAGTCGTGGCCGAAGATGGAAGGGGCTATAGAGGCGATGATGCGATCAGCGATCCTGTGGTCTTTGCTCATTTTGATAATCGCATTGATATCATCATCAGTTAGAGACTGCACGATCTGTTTACTGTCTTTCACCACCATGTGGTTGGCAAAGATCACCGTGGAAAACACGGGAAAACCATTATCAGTGTTCAACGACCCGTCGTAGCTATTGGAGTAGATCCCCGTCACGTCCACTTCATCCCCCGGCTTGCAGAGATCGCAGAGATCCGCGAGGAGAATACAGTCTTTGGAACGAGGCACCCTGCCGGCGGGGATGTGTCCCGGGGACTCCTGCAGGGTGATTTTCTGGTAGTTCCGATAAATAGTTTGTTCCATGTTGATCTACAACGAGAAATGAAAGAGTCCTTGGGAGAATCCGGGAATTTTACCATGAAAGGACCGGTGCTCTGACACTCCGGACAAGCGCCTGGTTTGACTTCGCTGTGCTGGGACTGGACGAAGGGACCGATGATGAACCCGCATTTGTTACAGTCGAACTTCACCACCGAGAGTTGGGGCATGACGCCGGTGGTGGCGGTCACCACTCCGATGGTTCGAACCAGCTGGTTGACGTGGAGTTTTCTGAAGGTCCTCAACTCTTCAATGAGCGGCAGCTCTGAGATTCGGACGTGGATCTCATTAGTGACTCTCTCGTAGCTCGGGTACTTTGACAAGACGATTTCTTTGGCGACTTCATCGAAAATCTCCAACATCTGGAAGGGGGCTTCCGGTAAAAAGTACGCTAGCACGTGTTCCTTGTTCGCTAGGTACGTAAATTCGACGGTCAGACTCGACTAGAACAGAAAATTTAGCCCCCTGCAAGCACCCCCTTGGGAATCTTCACCTTATTACTCTCGCACATCCTTCGGATCTTCTCCTGGTACACATACTGCCCCCGACTATTAACGTAAGTCCTCAAAAAGTTCTTGAATCTGTTGGCAATTTCTGTTCTGGGCCCAATCATGCACACCCACTCCTTAATAGTGTGCCCTTTTGTGTCCTCCAGATTCTCAATACTCTCAATCATGTCAACATCTTCAGTTTCACCAGCAGCCGCCTTCTCTGCCATCCTCCGTTTCCTTCGAGGGTCTTCTTCATCGTCGCTCGCGTAGAAGAGCTCGCGGTCGTCACGACGGATTAGACCTAGTTCTCTGTCGCGGCGGCGAAGCTCCTCTTCAGCCGCCATGCGGTCCTCCATGGTCATATCGTCGTAGTCTTCGTAGTCGATGTTGCGGTCGTCGTAACGATCGAGGTGGGGCATGGGACGGTAGTCACTACAAAATTTTAATTAGTGGGTAATAAGGGGGAGACCAAGGGGGCTACTTCTCCATGTTGTCCCCGAAGAGCTCCTCGCCCTCGCCTTCATCAATCGGGACGTCATTTTCGTCGCCGAAGAGACCACCTTCGTCCTCAAAAGGTGCGAGGTCTTGAGGGGGCGACGACGCCACGGACTGGGGGGTTGGTTGCGGGGAGTCGTCCGACTAAATAAAAACAATTAATTGAAGGGGGTGGAAAGGGTGCGGACTTACATTTTGAGACATTTTCTTGGGGGAGAGACACTTAACACGACCACAACAATGAAACCGTTTTGATGGGAATTGGCGCCAAAACTGCAGTTATCTAACCTCACTTCTCTAGGGAGTTTCGTCCTAGCTGTCACTTTGACAGGATTTTTTAGGTTATGTTTTGATTACGCGAAGGTGTAAAAAACGGTGCTAAAGCATGAAGAATGAAGACGATTCTTGTTACGTCTATTTGAAGTTCAATGAAAAAATAACTCCGGGGATTTTCGCAAATAAAATGTTTTTTCGAGTAGCCAACTTGCACAAGAAGCATCCTCTTGTTCAAATCAACGATTTGCTTTTTAAAGGTGAGAGATTATCCGAATGTCCACAGGAGGCCTTGATTATCAAAACTAGGTTGGCACTATTGTTTTAAGGAGAAATTTAGTGTTGGTACACCTCGTCGTAATTATTTCCAGGCACCTACGACGAGTGCGTGGGCACGAACCTCTTCTTTGAAGAGATCGAGGACCCTCCAGTCGCCACCAACATCTTCGAGAAGACTCCCCCAATCCGCCTCAAACATACAATAACGCAAACTAAAGTTATCAAACTAAAACAGATCAAACTTCCCCGTGACGCCCCCTCCAACAAAAACTGCAAAGAGTCCATTGTCTTGAACCTCAACCAAGACTACAGCACCGTCTTGGAGAAACTCGAGCAAGGAATCCTCAATGTTGAAGACATGGCTCTGAAAGAACCCGAAATGGCGCTCGAGGAACAATTCGAAGATATGACTTTCGAGACGCGCGAAGAAGTCTCCACGGAGCCCCAGCGCGAAATCGACGCTGTCGCTGAGAAGAAGACGCCCACTGCTCAACTGGAGGCCAAATACGAGAAGCTGCAGAGGTTGGTGAGGCGACCGGTGAAGAGGATGAAGTCTGTGGAGTCGGTGGAGGAGTGCGAGCCCCAGTTTAGGAACGCGTTCGAATATCATAATTTAGAGAGACAGGTCTGCCAGAGTAGCGATGCGTTTCGCTCGGTTTCGGGGCCCATTATCGAGAAGACGTTCCTGGGAGGAGTTGACGTGGAGCGGTGTGTTCTTCAGGGGCTCCTCCCGGATGTTGACCACGTTTTGACTCCCGAGGAGCAGAGGAAAGTCTTCACGATCGATAACTTCGAGAATCTGTCTTTACCGGCGCGGTATTTGGTGCTCAAGCAGTGTGTTGAACAGATTGAAGAGTCCATCGAGAACTCCACCAGCGAGGAGTTGAAAGAGACGGACGACAACGGGAGGACCATTGCGGATATCTGTGATATTTTTAGGAGACTCGTTCGGGCTTTGGAACTGATTGTCGCTCAGGGCCCCGAAAACGAAGAATTAAGTGTGAGCGTCCGGACGGAGCTCGACGAAGAGGAGTACGTCAAGTACCGCTACAACCCCAACGAAGACGTGTTTTCCGCCGACATTTTCAACGAAGAGGAGTGGATTAAAGGAGGTGACAAAGAGGAGCATCCGGAGTCAGACGAAAGCGACGAAATTGTCTAATTTTTTTAATAAATATAATTAATTCATCAACGATTACTTACACCAAATTTAATTTAACAGAATTCTTCCGGTATATCCGGGAAGGGTTTCATATCCGGAGTCGTGAGCTTCGCTTTCTTTAAATACGGCATCGCCAGGAGCTCCTTCGCCGACTTCCGGACGAACGGATCATAAATCAACATGAGCTGCAACAATAGGCTCACAGTTCAGAGGAAGAGAATTTTATTCGAAAAAAATTGCTCATGAAATAAATTTTTAAAAATTTAAGCTTTAAAAATGTAAATAATTCAACTCACGATGATTTAAAATTTGCCTTCTTTTGAAAAATGGAGTTTTCTACAACACATTGTTGGTTTTCGTTTTCATGAACAATTATTTTCCGGCGAATCGTGGGCTCTGAAAAGTACAATTGGGTTGGTACCACTGTAGTACCTTAAGAAACTCCTCTTCCTCAGCATCATTAAAACTAATGTGGAGCTTCAAGTCGCTCGGTTTCCACTGCGGAAACGACACTTCGTACTGCGGAAGTGACGTCACCCCCGGCCAGATCTCCTCGTTGGGGGTCCCCAGGATTTTGAAGATTTTAAAAATTTGGTCGATTTCCGAGTCGCCGGGGAAGAGCGCGCGCTTAATCAACTAAAAATTATTAAAAAAAAATTAGGTACAGTCGTACCAACGTGTGAAGTTACCATTTCCGCCATGACGCAGCCCAAACTCCACAGATCGATTCCGTTGGTGTACAGTTTGGAGCCCAACAGGAGTTCGGGGGCGCGGTACCACATCGTGACCACTTCATGCGTGTACGACTTGGTCGGTACCGAAAAACACCTGGAGAGGCCAAAATCGGCGATTTTAATATGTCCTTCTTTATCCACCAGGAGGTTCTGAGGCTTGATGTCCCTGTGGAGGATGCGATGGGTGTGGAGGTACGCGAGCCCCTCGCTCAACTGGCGCAGGTAATTCTACAAAAATTACAATAAAAAGTGTGCTTGATAGCCCCCATTAAACGAACCCTGACGAGCTCTTTGTGCATGGGTTTGGTGGTCCCATCCAAGTACCGCTTCAAGTCCAAATCCAAGTACTCGAAAACCAGGTAGAGTTTGTCAGAGGTGTACATTACATCTTGTAGTTCGATTATGGAGGAGTGCCTGAGCCCCTTTAAGATTGAGATTTCTCTTATGGCGGTGGATGGGACCCCCTCGGTGTGGTCGTCCTTGCAAAACCTACAAAACGGGCTCTTAGCAAAACAGTCCAACTCCTGGAGCCCCCGGAATTAGTACTTACAATTAGTATGCGATGGTTGTTAGCTGAAGTATAAGCTGAATCATGTGGTGCTACGCTCAACCCTCGTAAGCCCCTCAAGATTCAGCTCAAAATTCCGCTAAATTAGTGTGTTAGAAGCGTCCCACCCCGCAGAAACTCCAAGCGTGAAGTAAATTAAAATAATTAAAACTTACTTCTCTAATTTAATTCTTTTAAGGGCAACACTCTTCCCAGTCACTTTGTTCTTCGCCTTGTAGACAATCCCGTAAGTCCCTTCACCTGCAGTTCCCAATTTTATAAATCTATCCAAAGTATTCATTTTCGTCGTTTTTTCGGTCGGTGCACACAAATTAGCGGGAAATTCACTTTATGCATTTTAGCGGCCATTCCTGTTTATTACGGCGTGCGCATGCGCGCCAACATCGATATTAAGTTGGCAACGAAATCAATAACAATCGGGGTCGCGGCGAAAAAACAAAAAAAAACGCCAACACAACCCTTCATTCTCCTACAAACAACACAAAAGATTGTACCAACCCACAGTACCACCACAAAACTCCACAAAAACACGAGCTTCCCACAATTTTTTTAAAATTCCGCAACTTTATTGTTGTTAGGTTGGTCACGGCGCGTAAACAAACGCGGTGGTGGGGCGGTGTGGCACCACCGCCTCTTATTTAAACGGCCACAGAAAAATACCTGATTTTAGACGTGTCTTTGCGGGGCCCCCTTTCCTACGTCTAAACAGAAAAAATACTCCGGGGGCTCTCCTAAGATTTATTTTTTTGCTTCGCCACCAGCTGCGGCAACACTGTTTGATTTTCATTGCGCAAAATTCCACCAATGAGAACGCCGCGCGCATGCGCTCTCCGTTTGACGCCCCAGCTTGGAGTTTACAAACGTTGAACTTGGTGCCTTAGATGAAGGAGTAAATAGATAGCCCACTCTATAGTAAATTTTTGGAAATGACGCGCGGAGGCGACATCTATAAAAAAGTCACAGAAGTTTTACTTATTCCCGAAGACACAAACCAGCTACCTTAGCTAAGACACGAACCACTATGGGCATTTTTTCACTGGTTGTAATAATTTAATTTCAATTGAAAACCCTATTTCAATGTAACATATTTATTATACAATTATACATAGAGACATAAATAACAATAAATACCCAACATATAAATACACATTACAACAATTCATAAGCATACCTATTTTTTTGTAGCGACGTTGAAAATGTATGTTTCAATGACGATTGCAGAAGCAAAATTTCACAAGAGTGTCCCCAAACATTGATGTTTAAGATGTTGGAATGTTGTCACTTAAAAAGAGCTGAATTTTCAATATTCCACATACTCTTCATAAAGGTTTCTTGAATTGTGTTGAACTCTTAATTCTGGTTGTTGCATCTTTTCTATTGTATCTAAAATACAATTATTTGTAATATTAACTAAAGTTTTACAATGTTAAATTTACCAAATAATTTTTCTGAAGTGTTGCAAGTTGGTGCATCTCTGGTAAAAAATGAGAATAGCTGGTCTCTTTATTAGACTCCAGTGTAAATAATTCTACAAATTAATAAATAAATGAAATATGTATATTCATTTTAGATTAATAATACTCACCGATCTTGGCTTGGTATTAAATATGGTCATTCCTGAACTAATTATTATTATTATTAAATAAATTCAGTTCTATTGAAACAACAAAACAAGATGACCAGTGGAACCTTAACCGTTCTTATAAACTTCAACACTACAACTGAAGAAAACTCGAGAAAAAACTAAAAACTTAAAATTCAACACAACACATGTTAAAACTTTCCGTTGAACAAAACATAAACATTGTATTTGTTTCTCTTTTTGAATTATATGCATCCTCCTCAATTAAGGTAAATTAGAAATCTGTATTCTTTCATCATCAAAATTGCAAAACTTATGTGACTTAAACACAGAGTCCGCCACCGTCGATCAATCTCCACAAGGTACCACAAGGGTCTATAGAGTGACGCCCCCGTGCTTGGTGCGGCATCTCCAAACTACGCAACATGTTTTATTTTCGTTAAACACAAGTTTTCGTTTTGTTTCATGTTGAAAACCGTGCAGAACCCTCAAAATTAAATAGGAGCGCGTTTTTCGACAGGTACGTGTTATTTCCTGCTGTTTTATCAAGTTTCTTTCGCTCGCTGTTCGGCGAGACGACGACGCCATGATGGCGTCTCCTGCGTGTTCTCTGGAATTTATTGAATTTTCTTTTAGGCTTCGACCATGGCGTCGGAGCAGTTCTCGCTATGTTGGGACAATTTCCACAAGAATATGAGCTCGGGGATGAACTCGTTGCTCGAAAATGAGGATTTGGTGGATGTTACACTTGCGGTGGAAGGGAAACACTTGAAGGCACATAAAATGGTCCTCTCAGTGTGTAGTCCGTATTTCCGGGAACTTTTTAAAATGAATCCGTGCAAGCATCCGATTGTGTTTATGAAAGACGTTTCGTACGTTGCAATGAGTGATTTGCTGCAGTTCATGTATCAAGGAGAAGTGCAAGTTAGCCAGGAGAATCTAACCACGTTTATCAAGACGGCGGAGGCGCTGCAGATCAAGGGGCTCACCGGAGACGGAAATGTAAGATTTGGGGACCTTGGGACCAGTTTCTCAGGGTGGCAGCAATGTTTTGCAAATCTAGTGAGATAGAGTTGTCACTAGATGCAATTTTTGGGGGAGAAACTGGTGCCAACCCGCCTCATATACAGAGTGGCTCAATGATTAATTGTTAATTTTTTGAATCACTCTAGCTGCTTAATATTTATTTGATCTTATGTTTGTTTTTTAGGGCTCTTCTGAATGTGATAACGACCAAGACGCCCCTAAGCTCCCGGCGAACCCCCCCAAAATGGTAGTTCCTTCTCGCCCCGCAAAGAAAGTGCACCAAATCCCCACCCCACCTGTTAAACGTCCACGTTTAAGTGTACCCACTCAGCCCCCATCCTCCTCATCATTACTGGCAAAGACTGAATCCCCCACCGTCTCGACTGCACCTAGTAACGAAAATCTAATACAGTTTAAAATGGAGCCATATGACCATGGACAGTCTGCAGTAACAATAACTGATGATAATCCTGACGAAACGTTTACTGATGATCAATTGGACGAATCAAATGCTGATGACGGAACTGAGGATTATTCGATGATGGAAGGGGGAGATGAGGAACCTCAAGCTGGAACTAGTACGGACGGAACGGCTGGAGAAGGACAAGGTATGTACACGTTTTGGTTCTTAGGGTTTTTTACTTGTTGGTATATAACTGGGAGAAACACACTGGTGGGGAAGTAAGCGGAAAGAGTATATTACTGTCAAAGGAAAAAAGTAGAGCTTTATCGGACTAGTTGGAGAATGTAGGCGTGAGATCAAATGTACAAAATGAGCCAAAATATTAAGATTTTCTATTACTTTAAACTTCAAGCGTTAATTTGTAACGGAATTTGCAGTGACCAGCGTGTTTCTCATGTCTCCATTTCCTGTCAAATCAACTGACCAGTTATACGCACGACAGGTATAGTGACCACAGAATTCAGAAGCACGATCTGTTTTACTCCTTCAGAAAGCCCAGAAGCTGGAATTCTGTGCTCATTTTTTTCTAGTATCTAAATTTTATGTACACTGTTTGCGATTCTACGGCATAGTAGGCAATACTGTTTGTGTTCTTTATATGCTATATATTTCCCCGTTTTTAGAAACGTCTACAATTGTAAACGTTTCGCTTTTCTCCGTGTCGGTGGTTGTGCTGTGCAGCTGTTAAGACTTTTAACTGCTGAGTTTCTTTTAGTTAAGTGCTTGGTGACAAAATCAAAAGGACCTTCAAGCTTCGGTAGGTGTTTGTATATTTTCGACTTCTAAATTTTGTTGTTTGGAAGTTTTGTTTTGGCTTTCTACTTTTGTAGAATAGTCAGTTTCCGGTTTGAATATGACAGTTGTCTTTTTCACCTACCATGGCGTAAAATCGCGTTTTATTTTCCAAGTACTGATATTTCTCGTTTAGATTCAAGTGTTCCCGTGCAGTATACAAAGAAGTGTCGAAGAAGCGGTATTATTATTAATGGGTTTACGTACCATCAAAACACGATTAAAAAGGACGCGAAAACGCGGTAAGTATGTCGTTTTATTGTTATATATTTTATATGGAAGCGATTTAACGCAAAATGTGAAGTTTTTGTGAAAAAAAAAAAGTTGGCGACTTCCCTGACCCCTCAACAGCATAAGCAGAAAAATATCAAAAGTAAGTATTTTTATATTTTAAGGAACTGATAATACCTATATTCATACTTTGAAATACCTAAGAGGAGCTTATGACCTGTTCAAAATTATCAAAATCAAAATTTTCTTTCATAAGCAGGCGGCCATGAATCAAATTTCTTACGCTCAAATGCTATTGGTGGATAAATGCGATCAATAAGTCACGTGAGAGTAGAGGTTATGTCAGATTCTCATTTGTTCAGTCGAATAAACTAACAAAAAATATTGTTCCTTAATTAACGTAGCAAAAATCGTTTATTTAGGGATTAGGTTTAATATAAATTGCCATATCAACACAAAAAGCTCTTCAAAACCTGTCGAATCATCTTCATTATAACACTTGTTCTTTAAAGGGCCGTTTTGCTATTTTTTTTAAACAAGAAAATTTTTTTTTGTATCGCATTTCTAGCAATGGTAGCCCTGAATTGTCTCTCGATAGCGTGGACTGTAGTCCCACAAAACTTCCATTTCGTTAAATCACTTCTTCGCAATCTTCGCGACTGTAGTCCCACAAAACTTCCATTTCGTTAAATCACTTCTTCGCAATTTTTTTTCTTGACTTTGGGGTAATTTTGGCAGATACTTGCTCTGCGCCGAGTATAAGCGACTCTCGTGCAAAGCTCGAGCTCAAATACCCTTCGGAGGATCAATAGAAGACGTTATTCTGCGAAGAGAACATAATCATCCCCCATTCTTCGAAGCTAGTATAAAGGGCGACTTTTTGTCGGTTCTTAAAACACACGTTGATTGTCGCCCTACAGCCCCTTTGAAGCAGATTTACGAAGGGGTTGCAATTTTGTAAGTAGCCACGTAAGGGATGAAACAGGGGGTAACTAGTCGTTGTAGAAATCCAGAAGGAGCGGAATTGTGTCCGTATAATAAAGTCGTGGCGTCGATGCGAAGATGGAGACAGAATGCCATGGAATAGATCATAAGTGTTTGTGTATCAAAGGTTTGAATAAAGATTTTACGTGCGCGGTGGGGAGGTGTTTTTAGTTACGAGACAAGTGGTGTTTTAATCAGTTATGTGCCTCATGCCGTTCAATCGCGCCTAATTAAGTACCTTTAACTAGTAAATAATATTTTTTTAGAATCTTTTAAAATTGAGTCGAAATACGACGTATCGCCCAAAAACAAAAAACGGATAACTCGCATGAGATTTGTGGCTGATGGATTTGTGTATCACAATAACGTAATTGCCGGCACACCGCCTTTACGGTAAATATGACATTTTACACCCCATCGCTATACATGACGTCCCAAACAGTCATTAACGTATCAAGAGTCGAAAGTGAGAATTTTCGTGACGAGTTTTGGGACCTCTTGTATAAAAACCGCCACCACGTTTTTCTCAACTGTCTTATCAGTTACTTGGGCTGTGCGGAACATAAGCGTTCCGGATGCCGAGGACGAGCCACAATCCCAGTGGGGGGTACTTTGGACCAGTTAAAAATGACACAACCACATAACCATCCACCTGACGTCAACGCCATGGAGAAAGATGTTTTTCTCAAAGAGTTGAAGAATGCCGTACGTTCTAATAGTATGGAAAAGTTGTCGTTGAAGAAAGTTTACGAAACTTTGGCCGAAGTGTATGGTATTGTTGTGTATACTATTTTTTCTATACGTGGAGTTCTAGGTTTCCTAAAGCGGCCGAGGAAATTTCTTTCAAGTATATTAGCTCGTCGCTACATAGATGGCGTAGGAATCCACACTTGTAAATCATTAAATGTAGAATAAGACACAAATACACTGATCATGGTTACTATGTCGCTTTTTTGAGTATAGTAGAACCATTCTGAGGTGAATCACGCTACAGTGGTTCTCCCCAGCACTCTAGATTCTAGGGACGATCCTTACTTTTCCAGATGAAGTAGGAAGTACCGGGCGTGTGGGCATCAAAGGATATTACTTTCACTTCTGGTACACAAAAGGGAATAAGAAGTAATCTTAGACTTTTTCTCTCGCAATCAATTCAATGCCTACTTGTAGATACTTGCGCTGTGTTAAATCCAAATTACTTGGATGTAAATCAAGAGCTTTCGTTCTGATAGACGAACAAAAAGCGATCGTTTATAGTGGTCACAACCACCCTCCTGACACGAACGAGCGAGTTGGCAGACACTTCTCAAATCAGCTAAAAATGGCGTGCAGGTCCGGACCTACTTTGAACACGAGGTCTATATACGACAGCGTCGCTAAAATGTATGTTCGGCGGATGCCCCGTGTTGGGCGCCAGAGTTATCGTCTGTTTTAGTTTCCCTGACGGCGCCCGAGTGAAGAGGTACTCTTCAGTGAAGTCTTCGATGAACCGGTGGAAAAAACAAGCGTGGAGATAACTTAATTTTCTGTTAATAAAACTTGACTAAACATGCCCTTTTTGTGGTCCTTTTAAATAAACCTCAATCTTTTCTATGAGCACACTTTAATTCCGTTTTACTTTGATTAGATTCTGGGGAGTTTAAGACGAAAAGAAAGAAGAACATGCCGAGGTATATAGTAGATGGTTTTGTCTTTCACGTCAATATAACTAAAGGGAGGCCGCCGATGATGTAAGATCGAATCTTGCTGGGAGTTGGTTGTACGTTTCGTCCTTTTAGATATCTTCGGTGTTTGGAATATAAGCGTCTGGGCTGTCATGCGCGCGCTGTCATTCCTTCGGAAGGGTCGATTCAGGATATAAAGTTAAACAAACCGCACAATCATCCTCCGGATTTTGCTGCTGAAGAAAAGATCATCTTCATGCGCGAGCTGAAGGAAGTTCTCATGAAAAAACCAAACGAGTCACCAAGAGCCGTGTACACGAGATTAAGTGAAATGTAATGTTTCCTTACTTTACCTTCATGGTCTAAGAGTCGGTATTACAGGTATCCCAATGCGGCGCGGGAAACCCCCTTTGACTCTATTAAACACAAGTTAAATAGATGGAGAAGACAGTGCGATTAGAGTGTAGATAATTTAGTCAATAAACGAAGAAGTGGAGTTGTGTGTTTTATTCTTTCTCCTCCGTAGCTTGGTTGGGGTTGGAACGCGTAGGCTTGTTTAGTGGGTTTTGTTTTGACAAGTTTCTTCTTCTCTAGGTTGGTTTACGTTTGTTCGGAATTTAAATGGTGATCTCCTTGTCACGCAAGACCAAGTTTACAAGTTCTTGCAAGATGTGAAGGGGAAAACACTGTGGACGTGTTACAAAGCTACTTGCCCTGCAAAATGCTACACCTCTCAAGGAAAAGTGGTCCTCCGAATGGGACTTCACGCCCATGAAGTCCCAAAGAGATACCTCAAGGAAAAAGCACGCGAAGGGAAGATTTTCAAGAAGAAACTAACATAATGTCTTAAACAGTTTTCAATAAAGTCATTATAAGCCAGTGTTCCCTTTGTTCGAGGAAAACCGATCCTCACTCTTTATCTAGGTTTTCTTTGTTGTAGGAATCATCTACTTTGACAACACGAGAAGCAACAACCCGAAAATTATAGTGAACACGTACGGCTACCGCCTCCATCTGAAGAAACGCAACAGCACCACCTGGATATGCTCGAATTACGAGCCCACCAAGTGCGAAGCTCGCTTGGTGACGACCGGCAAAACCGTCATAATCAAAGGCAACCACAATCACGCGTCAAAGTTGAAAGTCGACACGAGAAAACTCCCGCGACATAGAGTGAAAATTGTGAAAGCGTGAGGCCCCGTGTTGGGTGCCACTACTGACTATACTAGTATCAATAAAGTTTTGTTTTTCTCCGTCTTTTTTATTTGACGTTCCATTGTCATTGGGGGGTCAGATTCCACAGTTTTACTTGTGCTTTTTTTAGGGGTGATTTTCTTCGACGTGGGGAAGAAGTATCCTAAAATTATTCTCGAAAATTACGCCTATACGGTCCACAAGAAAATGCACAATAAGACTCTGTGGATCTGTCCGTGGTACTACAAAACTAAGTGCAAATGCAAGATTACGACTACTGGGAGGATTGTGGAGATCAAAGGGACGCATAACCACGGGCCTAATAGTGACAGCAATAAGTTTAAAAACATGTTGTCGCAGGTTGTGTTCATTAATAGAAAAGCGCCCGCGAAGTAATTTGTTGTATCTTAAGAATTAAATCTCGTTTTTGAGTACTTGTTTTTGTTTTTTTGGTGTTGAGTACAGTCGCGGTCGTGTCCCACTTGTGCTGTCTTTCCCGTTGAACACAATCGGTGTAATAACGAGAGGTTTTTTTAGGAATCTTGTATTTCGACAAGGCTTTGAAGCACCCGAAAATTGTCATGGACTCCTGTACTTATACAGTCAACAGGCGGTACCATGGCAAGGTCGTCTGGATCTGCACGTCGTACTACAAAACCAGATGTAGATCTAGAATCATTACCTTCGGCGATTATGTCAGAGTTGTTGGTTTCCACAACCACGAACCGACTCGCCCATGGGTAGATTACAGCAATCTCTGGTCAAAAATGGTGATCTTCACCAGCAGAATCTAAACAGTATTTATGGTAGTCAAGTTAGTAGCACTGTTATATAGTTTATATCCAAGTCTATCTGTGTTCACGTGCCTTGAATCTAATAAACGTTTCACTAACTCGACTCGCTTCCTTGCGGTTTAGACCCGTAGCGACCACAAAATGTACCTTTTTGCTCCGGATTCTGACCTTGTTTCCGTTTCCAGGTGTTATCCGTTTCATTCCCGGTATTAAACACCCGAAAATTGTACTAAACGGGAATTACTATGTCTTAAGTGGGATTTACAAGAAGAAAACGGTTTGGAAATGTTCTGCGTACACCAAAACGAAGTGCAGATCTCGCTTGCACACCACTGGTCAATCAGTGATGGTCAAGAAAGTCGAACACAACCACCATCCGGCTATCAAAGAGGAAGAGCTGAGGAACGTCAGGTCCCAAATTGTGCAGATTTCGCATTTCTAAACTCTACGTCTAATACAAGGTGTTATAATTGTTTCTAGCATCAAGGATGGCTCTGGAATTCCTGACATGCACTGTTTTGCCGCTTTGTTTTCATAGGGAATGTAACTATGGGTATTCCATACTAAATCGACCACTTTTGACCCCAACTCTTTTCGATTTCATCTTTTTCTACTCTATGAAAAACAGTTCTCAGAGTTTTTTCAAATTTTTGTTTCCAACCCAAAAAAGTTATGAATTTTTCCAAAAAATAGCTTTTAAACTTTCAAATCGCATTAATTTTTTCAAAAATTAACTTATTGGGACGTTTTTTTTTTCAAATTTTTTTTTTGAAATGTACTTTTCAGAAAAGAATACAAAATTTAATGAAATTTTTGACTCGATGATGGACGGACTAAAATTGGCTCTAGATTGTTAATTGTTATTTATGAATCGCTCTGAAGATCCTTAATATTTATTTGATCTTATAACTGTGTTTTTTAGGGTCTTCCGAACATGATAACGCCCAATTTTGCTCTATGATTGAGGTTAATAAATGTCAGTCGAAAAATTTAAACACACATTTTTAAGGAGCGGCAAATTCTTTGACATTTCATAGCCACCCTTGATGCTAGAAACATTTATAAACACCTTGTACCGCCTCATACGTCCAAAATTTTGGCATTTTGGGATCTGAAACTGACTCTCCTCGGTGCATCGCGTCCTCTGCCCTAACACTCTTTTCAGGTCGCATTTGCATGAAGAGCTCCATCAGTAGTTGTACTTGTTCAATAAAAATTTGATTCTGACTGTTCATTATTCTTACTTTAATTTCTTTGAGTTTGCAGTTTTTCCAAGAAGCGCGTAGTTGATTGTGGCCCCCCTTTGGAGAACCTTTCTCACACCCATTTTATTTCAGATGTTATATACTTTGATGTTGCGACGAAAAACCCGAAGATAGTTATGGACGACCATGACTATTTGGTGTATCGCAAAGAGACGAACCGAACGATTTGGAAATGCAACCACTATTTCAATTCTCGAGAAAATCGATGCAAATCGACGATCGTGACGAGCGGTCGGATCGTGCGGATCAACAACCACCAGCATAACCATGAGGCTAAACCACGAAGAGACCGGAAGTTCAGAAATTTGTTATCGCAATATGTAACCATTCAGAGAGACCCATAGGGTTGTTTTTTTGTAGAATAAATATGTGGGACTGTGAAGTGGTTTTCATCCCCTTGTAGAAATCTAGTTTGTGTTCCTTTAAAGTGACTAATCCTCTTTCAGGTGTCATTTATTTCGGTGTGGGCGACAAACACCCCAAAATTTTCTTAGACGGGTACGACTATCTCTTGCTGAAGCAGTACCCTGATAAGACCACTTGGATGTGCTCTTCGTACTACGGAAGACTGAGGGAGCTCAGTGACAGGTGTCGCAGCAAAATCGTCACCACTGGGAAACTGGTGTATGTCAAAGGCGACCATAACCACGAACCGCGGATCAAAAGAAGGAATCGTCATGGAGATATGATCTCTGACTTGGTTACCATAATCAGACTGTAGTTACAATAAAGTTCGAACAAGTCTTCTTCGTTTCTTTTCGCCCCCAGAAACCGAGATTTTGTGGTACTAACGCCCCCATTTTTAGGTGTTATCTACTTTGACGTGGCAGTAAAGAACCCGAAGATCATTCTGGAAGGGTACGACTACCTCATTTACCGGAAACTCCCGACAAAGACTGTCTGGACGTGTTCACAGTACTACACCACCTTGAAACACAACCGATGTAAGACTAAAGTGACGACCATCGGAAGGGAGGCTTTGATTGAAGGGTCTCATAACCACGGCCCTAAACTCATACAGTACACAGGGATGATGTCACAGGTGGTCAACGTCCGAAGAATTTACAAGTAGCTGAGGGGTTGTAGATATGTACGATTGAAAAGTAAAGTTTTGTTCGCACGTGTGTTTTTCTCCTCCGCCCTTATCTTGAAGTCACCACGTCCACCCTTCCTAATTTCGTGCTTTTTTAGGTATTATTCACTTTATTAAAGGTCACAAGTACCCGAAACTCATCTTGGAGAACAACGAGTTCGTTGTCCACCAAAAGGGCAGTTGCAGAACTCGCTGGCGATGCTCTAACTGCAACAAAACCAAATGTAAAGCGGCGCTGTTTACCTCGGGGAGGGTTGTAGGGGTGTACTATGAACACAACCACGCACCCACGATGGCCAACCGCCATTTTGAAAGCTTATATAGCCAAGACGTCACTATTGTTAAACACCCTTAAATATTTTTGTTTGTTTTTTCTTGTAAGTAAGAGTGATGGTACGATTGTACAATTGTAGGATTTTTTCCAGACGTCATCCACTTCACTATGGGTCAGAAGTACCCCAAACTCCTCCTGGACGACAACGAGTTTACTGTTCATATAAAAACCCCGAAGTACACAAGATGGCGCTGCGTCTTACACTTTAAGAATAAATGCAAGGCCACCTTAGCCACGTTCGGT